>BSBM01000057.1:895000-2140000 GCA_027924585.1 Larix kaempferi
ATTTCAAATCCCATGTGGTGTTGCACCGGGCGCGACCCCTAAAGGTATGACGTGGGATGCTACTGCTCCCCCCATAACCCCATCATCTTTTTCTCTCTATCTCTCCCATATCACATCTCTCTCTCTCTCTCTCTCTCTCTCTCTCTCTCTCTCTCTCGCACCCTCCTCTCTCTCTATCTCTCTCTACCTCTCACTCTCCCTAAAGCACTAGATCCCTTAACCCCTAAACCATTGAACCATTCAACCTGTAATCCCACAGCCCTAACTCCTAAAGAACCTAACCCACAATCCTTAAAGTCCAAATCCCTAAGACCTTAAACCTTAAGTCCTAAACCCTTAAATCCCTAGGAGCCTTAAATTCCCTCTCTTTAGCCATTCATTTATCCACTTTTGAAGTATAGTCCAATGTATGCAAATATCCATGAAGAATTGAACATTTGGCATTATATTCGATAAGCATTGGTGAATTAATGGAGGGAACATTATGCAGGGGCACGCATGCGTCTTTTTTGCGTACAGGTTAACAATGCGTGTGTGCTTTTTTTTGCGTATGCATTAACAACGCATGTGCACATAAGAGCGCGCACACGCTCCCTTGTGTGTATGCGTCAACAACAAATGCGTGCATAAGAGCACACACGCGCTTCTTTTATCCATGTCAACTCACAGATGTGGAGGCTCGGCATTGCCGAAGCAGGAGCACGTACATGTGTTTATAGGAATGTGTGCGTGTTTTTTTTTTTTGCACTCACGTGTTGTCATTGTGGTGTTTTTGGGTGCCATATTCATGCGGGTACCCTGGGGTATCAAGAACTTGGGAAGTTTTAATAGAGTTCTATGTGCAAAAAGCTTATGGAAGTGTATTTTCAATAAAGGATTATGGGGAAATTTAGTGAAAGTGAAGTATTTAAAAAGACTTCCTCCTGCGTGTTGGTTTAGATCACATAACAATAATACTTCTTAAGGTTCCTTTGTTTGGTGCAGCTTGTTAAAGGCGTTCCGTATTAATAACTAGGTTATCAATTGGGTAGTTGGTAGAGGAACTCAAAGATATTTGGAATTGGATCTAGTGATAGGACTGAATGAAGGTTATAATTTATCAAGAGGATTAATTTAGGAGTTGCATAGCATAAACCTTTTTGTCCTTAAATAGGTGGCATTGGTTCAAAATGAAGGTGTGGTTGCTTGGAGCACAATGCAATACTTAGATTTGGGGACTACACATGCTTATGAATGGCACCCATTTGTAAATCAGCTATATCAAGCCGACATTAAGCTGAATTCAGATGAGGACAAATTGGTCTCAACCTATAATAAAAGTGAAGGTATAGTCACAACTCTATTATCCTACAATTTTATTTTGGAATTTGAGATTGGATCGGAGGTCGACTGGTGGATTAAGCATATTTGGAGTGAAAAAATACCTCTGAGGATAAAATGTTTTACATGGTTATGTTTCTATGATATGTTACAGAGTATTTTTCCACCTTGTGAGCATTAACACTCATTGGCCTCCATTATTCATTTGATTGACTCAGAACCAATTTTTGTCCTCTAGGAACCCTTATTTCCCTATTTTTGTTCCTGTACGTGAGCTGCTTCACTGCAAATTGCGCATACGCTGGTTGTACCACTATAGCCCGCGTACATCGAGTTAATTGGTAAATAATAGTAAAAACTCTATTTTTTCACTCCAAAAAGCGGCCATTGTGACCTTTGGCCCTCCATGTATCCAAAAATGACTTGATTCTACCTTTCACCTACCTTTGGAGGGTTATATATTGAGCTCTTATGGTGCATGGAAGGAGGAGAAAGAGAGAGCATCGAAACTCTATTGGATTTTTTCCATAGCTTGAGTCTACATCCATTGATCCCAGTTGTTGTGAACCCTTTATGTTCACCTACCAAAATCTTCCATATCTTGTGAAGGAATCATTTCTTTACTCGCGAGTTTTCCATTGCATGGGGGATTGAAGTGGTGGAGGCACAAGTGGAGGGACCTAGTTCTCGGTTTAGATGAGTTTCCGGTAAGAGGTTGTATCCTTTACTTCTTGTTCAATTTAATAGAAATACTCATTTTCTCATCTCAATGATGTTGTGAATGGTTTATTATCATTGGGTACATTTGCTTACATATATAATGGACTATGCTATTGTTTATGCTAACAACTTTCATATATCATATGCACTTGCTTGTGTTTATTGTTGAGACTAAGCTACAGGTTCAAGTGTGGTGATCAGAAAGCTCAACAGGGTTCTACATCAAACTTCCGCTTGAAGGTTGGTATTTTATTCCACTTCTTAGCATTTACATTTATATAGCATGCATTGGGAATTGAGTTGATTTTTGGTAGTCATATGTGTGTTTTGGTCTACCCCAAGCCATAGGAAGTTTTTCTCCGTATCAGAAATGGCGACTCCGCTGGGGAGGAACCTCCATTTTGGGGATTTTGGGCATTTTTCCTTATTTTGAGTCTCTGTTCTGTTAATTTTCTATGTCGTTGATAGGTTGTTAGGTTCTGCATAGAAAATATTGATTTTTCTTGGTCTTTTGATTCATTTCCGTTCCACCTACTCTTCCCTGTACGCGAGTCAGCCTTGGTTAGCTCATGTGTACTTGCCTCTAGCAGTACAATAGGCAACGTATATACGCTACTGTTTTGTGAATAGTTGTGTACAGCTCCAGGATTGCCTCGTTTATGGTGCTTGGTTGTTGCTGGGTGAGTTCTGGGTGTTCCTGAGTCTTGTTAGGCCTATATCCTAACTGTTCCATGCCCTTTTATTGACTAGAAACTCCTCTTTCTTTAGTTTTTGAGAATTTGGTTTTCAACCATTTTTTCTTTTTATATCTCATTGGCTTAGTTGAGTCTTACTTTTTGGGGTTTGTTGGGTTGTCTGCGTTGCATGCTCTACATTCTCTTCTGAAAAAAATTTATTCCACTTGCATTTTTCATTCATTTGTATCGAAAAATACAAAAACATTATTTGCATTTTCATTTCATTTATAGTGAAAATACAACAAAAAAAAAATTGCTTTATGTATCTGCATTTTGCATTAGAGTGCTTGTGCTTTCATTAGGGCTTGCTTGTGCATGAAATTATAAAGAGATTGCATTTTTATTTCTGAAAAACGAAATGTTGGTTTGACTGTCATATAGTGGCATACTTTTTCTATTGATAGATGAGTCTAGTGTTTTTCGGGTGTGCATATCATTGAGTCTTTTCACATCATTAGTTTCACGACCATATCCTTTGAGTAATCACAACCATCAATATTAACGCTTAACTAAAGAATTGATTATAATATTTTCTTTTCTAGGGTGCACCAACTAGTATAGGTTTAGAGTCTTGGAATAGATCACTGTGAGTTAACAATCCAATACTGTTAAACAAACATTATGTGTCTGACCAGGGAGTGGTGAAACCCATGGTATACATCAATGTTCTCAGGATGCTCTACTCAAGCCAGAGAAGCACGAGGTCACGGGAGGTCGGTTGTGGAGATAGCCCTCCAATACTTGTTGAATGTGGGAGATATTTCCAGGATTTGTTCGTATCTGGGGATTCTTAGGGGATTTGACCCTCTTGAGTTTTGGGCTTAGTTACCCTACCCATTAGATGGATCCCACTTGTGACTGTTCGCCTGAGCATTGGTTATACGTGGTTTCCATATTTGCTTTACCTAGGTATCACATAGGGTACCTGCAGTGGTTATTCTGTGAGTGTCTTGAGTCAGATAGGGGTCGGACAACATAGTTTTGTTCGTACAGTGAAAACTGAGGGCCCTTATAACTGATTATTCTACCTCTGGTTATAGTTTGGTAGTCTCAAGTCTCTCCTAGGAGTGACATACCGGCTGTAGTGTCGATAGGTCCCTTGAGTCAATCCCGTGTTGTGTGCATTTGGTTGTAGTTTCTTTTAGGTGTGTGCTCTGTGACGATATAGTAGGACATTAGGAGATGTTTATTTGATGATTTTTTGAAGTCATCATGGATCGAGATCCGCCTCTCCACCGATACCGTAGGTTGGATGGTTTACCAACTAGCGATCTGTCACTGTCTCTTCACAAGAGACATCAGAGAACTACTGTTAGTCCTGTATTCACATCTCACTAGCTTCAGATAGCTCCCATTATGAGTTCCTCATATGACACGTTGGGAGTCCCCTCGAATCCATCCGCTATTCCAAAGCCAACTTCCCCTCCTCATATATACTCTCCAAGGACTGATTGGGAGGAAGGTTCATCACACACCACTCATCTTGGGTTTAGGACATCCCAACCCACTGATATGAACCCATTTGATGAAACATGGTCATCAAGTTATCTCTGTAGTTCATCTACGTGTATGTTAGGTTTTGGTTCTACATCCGTATCTATGACCTCAACCCCTTTTTCATTAGGTATGCTCGGTTTCATGCCGACCATTACTTCCACCATGTATAGTAGTCATGCTAGCTCTAGAATTGGGATCGGGGGCACTATACCCCCTTACACTACTAATCAGTTTGGGAGTGGTCACATCCCTCCATCTTTTTCGAGTGTTGGCAGAGGGCCACCTCCTTTGTCATCTCCTAGTGTTAGTGTGAACCCATTCTCGTGTGGAGGTTTCATGATAGGTATCGGATATACGACTTACATTCCATCTGTTCACCCGCATGTCTCTATTCATATGCCTATGCCCATGAACGCTTATATGATTTTGAATCTTCCTCCTGTATCTAGTTCGTCGATTCCATTGAGTGGGAACATACTGTTTTCATATGGCCCTCAATCTTATAGTTTTCCTATCTCGAGTGGTTATATGGGACCCCATTTTTATGGAGGTCATTCTGATGGTTTTTCAACCAGTCCTAACTATTATCCCACTCCCTCCTATGGAATCCCCGCTACACACGTTCCTATGTATTCTAACATTGGCCAGTTTGGAGCAGGTTATCATCCTTATGGTCATGGTCACGGTTTCTACCAGAATTCATAGGCACCTCAGGTGTCGAATTCAATGTACACAATCCCACCATCTAGTTCATAGAGTTAATCTCTTTTGGAAGCTTATAATCAAGCTTCACGACCTCATCTCCCTTTTATTTCTAAAATATAATTTACTTGATCTTTCGAAGCTCATGAATGATCCAGTGTGTCATGACCCTACATGGCCCCCAGTCCCCACCAAGCTCCCTTCCGACGTTCCAAAGTTTGAGGGTAAGAAGGGTGAGGATCCAGGTAATCACGTCACCACTTTCCATTTATGGTGCTCCTCGAATTCCTTGAACCACAACTCTTCATTTGAGGCTATTTCAACGCACCCTCACGGGGTAGCCGTGAAATGGTATGTCAAGTTTCCTGGGGAAACATATAGGAGTTTCAATGATTTATCTTTGGTTCTCCTAGATCACTTTCAGTTGTCGGTTCGTTATGATATCTGTACCAATATTTTATCCACTTTCCGTCAGGACAAAGCCACACATATCTCTAATCATATTCAAGAGTGGCACCAACAGAAGAGGCTAGTGAAAGCCAACATTCTTCCAGAGTTTTTGTTAGAATGGTTCCTCAATTCTTTTCTCCCTTACATTCCAAAGGACGTTTCATTGTCTAGTTTTATGACCGAGGAACAAGCCATTTTTAAAGCCCAACAGCTGGACCTAGTCAATGCTCAGTCTGGCATTTTGTATGACATTATACCTAATGCACTGTAACGTCCCCTTCTCCATAGAACAACAGGGAAGGAAACATTAACAACATACCGGGCTTTTGGTAAACTTAGCCCCAATATTTTTGCACATAAATAACTAAAATTTTAAAACTTCTATATGCAGATTCGTTTCAATATAAACACAGCGGATAACCATACTAGCAAGCACACAAACAGACCGTAATTGCATAACATATTTACCACAGCAGAGAATGATTCAACATAAAGAGACCCATTCTCATTCGTATGCCATGCACAAACTTCATTTCATAATCATTCAAATAACACATTACAGAACCCAGATATATATATACAAATTAAAGTCACGGAGAGCACTTATCTTGCAACGCAATATCCAACGACTGGCTATGTGAGAGCAACGTTCCACCCAACCATAGATCTCTGTCCAGCCTGTATTCTTTCAGCTGAGAGATCACCCCCGAGCTGGGCTGTGTATCCACTAAGGAGGAACTAGATGGCTCACTCACAGTCAGGGTTTCACTCAAACAACCATGCTAAGCCAACACACGGTTGGGTTTCTCAAGCATGCAATGGGAGATGGAGGAGGATGCTAGTCCACTGAGCTACATCCCAGAGCCACATACCCTTTAAGCTAGACTCAGCAATCCCATCCTCTATTCATACATCCACAATCGGATTTCTCACAAATCTGTCACAAACGACCCAAATCCGTCACTGATTTTCTGGGCCATTAAAACTGGGTTTTCCCATGGCTTTTGGGGTAGCTATTGCTCCCAAATTCGCCCCAAGGTTCCTACCAATGGATCCCCCATTGGATTTCACTGTCCAATACCAAATCGGGACGTTTTTGGCTTCCCAAAACGTGTGTTCTCTCACAGTCGCGATTTCTGTATTTCTCACTGCTGGGAGCTCGTTTTTGGATGGGGAATGATGTCCCATACTTCTACAGTGGAATGGGGATAAGGATGGAGAAACCCCCAAGATGTAGAGTGACTTGTGGGACAAGTCAAAAGAGCCCATACCTACCCATACGAATTCAGGGCTGCCCATACTCCATCAAAGTCATTGACTTAATTCTTCAACCATTTTCTTACAACATGAATAAATGTCCTCTAGGGAAGTCAAAGGGTTCTCATAATGACATATGGCAACCTATGGTTCACTCCCATAGCCCCCTCACCACTCCCTAGTGGATACACGTGGCCCCTTCTCATTCGTTGCCTCCATAGCCAGTCTTGGACATTTTATATTGCATGATGTTTATTTACATCCTATTACAATTTCCATGGCTTAAGAGCACATGGTATCAAAATATCAAATACTTTCCCTTTAATAAAATTCGGGCTTTCACTAGCGGGGCCTTGAGCTCCACGCTAGGAAGACATAGATCACATGTACACATTATTAAAGGCTAATATATCCTAAGGGTTGAATTGGGGGTATTACATGCACCACAATCACGGCATGAGCCCAAGTCCATTCATGAACCGCATGCTGATGGCATAGTTGGTTCCACAAGTAATCCTCCCATAGATTTGGTTATGAATCAGATGCACAATCTATCTATTAACCAATCTACCCCTAGACAGGCTCACTGTAACATCCCGATATTTTCATAAAAAAATAAAAATTTTATAATAGCATTAAATGTACCATAAATTGCGGTTGCGGAAATAATAAAAGATTGACAAGATAGCCTTGAATTAATAAGTCATTAATACAGGAAACATATTAATTACTGAGTTTCATAACTAAAGATATTTGAAATGACAGTGAAATGACATACTTCTTTTAACATGCTTATGTCATTAGTTCTGCTTGTGTTAACAATAATTTGAAATCATGTGTTTATGTTTTCTTGACGATGTGCTGACAGTTTTGTTTTTGGATAGTGATGAAAGGGGTCCTATGAGGTCCCTGAGGCTTACTTAGCTATGTTTAGCTAAAGCATTTGTTCCTATTCCTCTTGCGTAGAATTTAGGTAAGATAAAGCGACAAAATAGGTGTTAAGAGTATTTATGTTTTACAAATAGCTGTCAATGTTGGTAGAATTTCTAAGTTCTTCCCTTGCTTCAGGTATGGATCTATGTCTATTCTAGATGTTCTATTTGGATAAGAAATACAAAATGCAAAAGTTAGAATGATTGATATTTTGAATACATTCATTAGTAGAATCATCAAATGGGAATTATTTGTGCTTAGGAATTTCTGGAGTATAAATACTAGGTTACGAACATCAAGTATTAAAATGATACTATTTCTATTTTGTCGTTTCAATACCATCATATAAATTGACTTGGGAATTAATTGGCTTATACAATAATTCCAACTATAGTATCCTGGTCCAATTGAGTATCATAAATTAACTATAAAAGCTCCTAAATTTTCCATCTATAAATGTATATATCACTGAGTGAATCTAACACATCTATTATGATGCTACCTATGAAATTCTATTCTGAAAGGTCATAATATAGATTTTAACCCTTTGTGAATATAATATTAGTACCGTGTAATAAGGTATGATTTTACAAAATATTGTTTATATATAACAAATAATACAAGGACCAAGGGATACACCCTAACGAAGTCCTATGTGTGTATCTCTTACATGAAGTGCGACCCTCATCCTACTATCTACATAACCAAACATTTGAATGGCTAAGACTTTAACATTAAAAATAAACTATGCACTGTAACCTAGTTTTTGTTCCAAGTATTGATATAGTATGTTATTGCACTTTAATAGGAGTTCATTGATAAGATGATGAGCTGACAAGTATTAAATTCATGATTGGTAGGTTGACAGTGTCCCGTTCAGGCATTAATGATTTGGTATAAATAATATGGTGGAATGTCCTATTGTCCATCCACATCATCCACTTCACGTGAAACCTGGTGAATGATATAGCTAAGAATCTGAGCTGTTTATAATGTTGTTCATTGGCACACTGTGTTGGAATTGTCGTGGTTGTAACATTTATTGAAGTGTTAAATGTAGTGGTTGCCCACTTTCCAATGTGCCCGGTTGGCAACAATCTTCACCTTTGATTTGTGATTCTTGAGATTGTAATGGAAAAATCCTAACTACATACTACAACCGCGTTGAACCTCATTTCTCGGCATTCATTTTGCTAGGTAATGGTCTTGGGAAGAGGCCGACAGGCCGAGGAGTTCTAGGGTTTTGATAGTTGGAGGTTCACCGAGCTTGAACCCGTGACCTGTGTGTATTCAACCTACAAGTGGAAGTCAGGTTAAGAAGCCGAGCCTCTCTAGTGAAAGTTGTAGTAGTTAATATGTTGATAGGTTGAGACAGTAGCTAGTTTTACTGCGTGAGTTTGTGAGATGTTTGTCCAAGGTCTTTGTTGAAGCGATGGCACCGGTTTTGACTATCAGAACGTGGTAAACTTGTTGTTTCTCAGAACTGGAACTTTCTCTTCCAAGTTGGATGGTGGCTTTGTTGACCTCGTTTGCAGGAGAGTCTTCTCAACGTGAAGTTAAAGTATTTTTCTAACCCATTACTGTTATTTTAAAAGCTTTCATAAATATATCCAGTAACTCGTTTAACCATTCGTGGTTTTTGTGACAGGTTTTCCTTCGTCGGAGGACCATTCACTTGAGAATAATGGAGGAGCTCTACTTGTCCACTGGTAAGCCTCGGTGGTTTACTTACCTCATTGGTCATGCTGGTACAGTTGAGGTCAACGAATGATGTTTGACAAAGTTCTAGGTGTTTGGATTTCTAGCACGGTTTTTGTCCATTAAATGAAACTAGTGAGCAGTAATGCTAGGTGCCCAGCTACAAAGATGTTGGCTAGTCGGGTTGATGCAGCATCTACTGTAAATTATTAGTGGAAATGTATCTTGTTTTTGGAATTGTAAACCCTAAGGGATAAACTCTCATTATTTTGATTGGCACTTACGGTTTTAAAACTTCAATGTTTACTGTGTAATGTTTGGGTATCCCAAATTGTCGATGAAGAAATAATATCAATTTGTTTTGGTAACAACTTTTATGTTATTGAAAACGTCTCTGTGAAATGAATAGATGGACTGTGTGATTTTTTGTTTGAATGGAAAATGGAACTATAGTTTTTACTTAAAATAGGTTAATAATTGAAGGATTCGATCCTTGGTTTTACACTGTTTTTAAACCAATGTTTTATATTGAAAAGTGTTAATGTATCAACTGTTTTGGGTGTTGGCTGAGAGTCAGTTTAAGTATTTGCTACTATAACAAATTCGATAATGAATCGAATCTATGGTTTCAGTTACTGTTTCGAAAATAAAATAAACATAGGGTTTGGTCAAGAAGTAAATAGGATGTTGAATGTGTAATTCTATTTGATTGAAAGAATTTGTAAATATGTGTTTATAATCTGAGAGTTTGAAATAGTTGCTAAGTATTGCAAACGTCGGATCAATTTCGATTCTATTAATAAAAATGAAATTGATTTGTTTTCTAGATTAAGGATTCCGATTTGATCCTAAAATAGAAAGATAACAAGATAGAATGTTTTGGATTCTAACTATGATGTAACTTGGAAAAAGAAAACCTAGTTGGTAGTTAAAAGGGAATATGAGATATATTTACCGAAATAAATTTATGATATGAAAGATAAATATCTATTTATTATTTAAATTTAATAACTCTGATTACAAGAGTTTTTGTAGCTGTTAGAATCTAGAATTAATAATGCCTGAAATGTAATGCTTGAAACATCTGATATTCAAAACATCTTTGCAAAGAATACATGGTAATAGATTGAAACAATGGTTAGTGATAAATAGAAATATAGTTCTGTACAGAAATGAATTGTTTTTCTTTTATAAGTAAGTACAAGAGAATGATTTCTATAACTGTTTATTATATACTATTATGTTATGAGTTTAAAACATGTAGATGTTAGAATTAGAAGAACACTACAGTATCAATCTATCTATTCACTTGGCATTATGCCCATCAGTTATCTGATTTTAATTTCACTTCCTGTACTAGAGTACGATACATAAATCAACATGGGGAAAAATGCAGAGAAGTCATTTTATCAATCATTTCATCTATTATATCCATTTCATGTAGAAAACATACTCAGGTTAGAAAGTAGAATAATTTCTTACTGATAAATGCAGAGTTTATTTGACTGAAAATAACAACAGAACAATAGAACCTGATAATTTGTAGGAGAACAAACCACCCAAGGAGCCTGTTCCACCCAACCTACTCCTGCAGACAGCCAACTTACTTTCCTTTGGACCCCCGAGCTTTTTCACTGAACCACCAGGAGGATGATTTTGTAGAAGCCTTAGTACATCAACTTGTAGTAGAATATAGATTTTCCAGTCATCAAGACTCAGCAATCTAAAAGACTTGCACCATCACCTTTGGTTTTCCTTCTCAGTATAATTAGCAGACTCACAGTTGCACTCTCACATAGCCTCACTATTCGAATATCTCAATGATCACCTAATGCACTTGAGGAATATTTCTGCATAAAATATTGTAAGGGGCTGCCTGCCCAATTCGAATTTCCTTATCTAGGCTGCCTGCCCAATTCGAATTTCCTTATCTAGGCTGCCTAGGCCTTTTAGTGGTTAACTGGTCATTAATGAGCTGCATGCTCTCTTCCACCCACCTGGGGGATAATGCCACATTTTTAGGGGTATTGGTCCCATAACCAATAGCTAGTGGTGGAGTGCAAATGCTGCCATCTGTCCCATACCTTCTAACAGCTTCCATTCCTCCAAGTGGGTCAGTGAACACTCATTTAATAGTTCCCTTGGGTTGTTTGTCTCCTATTTTAATTTATTTAAATAATAATTATTAGTAATTACAATCATCCTTGATCAAACTTGGTCATAATTACAAAACTTTGTAATTAAAATTTAACATAAATTATTTTGCAAATAAAATAATATTCTCAGAATTTGGGTAGGTGACACTCATGCCTCGTCCGTCTCCACCCAATCGTTCGATGTTCATTCTATATAATCAGTGAACCCATCTAGTAACCAACAACCTAGTGGGAAGAAGAAGGGGAAAAATAATCGTAGGGGTGGGAATAATAGGAAAAATAACCCTAAGAAAGAGAACGCCAACCCTCCTCGGGATGCTAGAAATGCTGGTGGGGACCGCAAACCTAGATGTAAAGTGAAGTTTGCTTGTAAGCTTTGCACGGAAGATCATCTTACACGTTTGTGTCCTCGTATTGAAGAAGCATCGAAGAACCTTACATAGAGCATAGCTATGCTTAAGGATCCCCTTCCTCATCATCAAAATATGGCTTCGAGTGCTTCGTCGTCAGTTGTGGGACTAATGAAACTTCGATGTCCTCTACCCATGTCGGCGGTTTTGGATGCATTAACATGGTTAAATCAGAGGTTAGTGTTGCTACTCGCTCACGTGATTATGGAGCTCCACAACCTTTGTTGGGGAATGAGCCCCCTCCACCTGAGACCCCATTGCATATAGAGAATCCCAACTCTATGCCACGGATACCGAAAGGTGTTCTCAAGTGCTTGACGCACAATCCCAATGCTCAAGCCACCCAGAACTACTCAATTGTGGAAGATCTGGGCCAGACTCCGAGTGCCATGTTAGTTCTCGAGGTTCTCTAGGCTTGTACTTCACAAAGGACTGCCCTTTTATGTGCTTTGGGAGTCAAAGATCAATGTATCCCAAATATTATCAAGTTCGACACTATTGATGTCCAACCTCGGTTTCCCTGTCACATGGCTTTCCAAGTCCATGTTAGGTTCCTAAAGGTCGTTAAGCATACTGTGGTTTACGAAGGTGCTTCCACTGCAGTAATGTCGTTAGCTTGTTGGAAGGCTCTTGGTTCTCCTCCATTGTCGAAATATATGACCATGCTTACTGCATTTGATGGTCGTTCGTTTCGGCCACATGGTATTATCCCCTCCCTTAAGGTCCATTTGGGTGGAAAGACCATGCCAATTGAAGTCGAGGTGGTTGTTGCGCCCATCAAGTACAACCTTTTACTAGGTCAGAATTTGATCTATGCTATGAGAGAGATCGTTTCCTTTGTTTTTAGAGTTATCTGCTTTCCCCACAAAGGCAAGATTATGACTGTCGATCAGCTAGATTTCACTAGTTCTAGTCCCACAGCATCACCAGGAACTGTAGTTCCTCAGATTGAAAATTCTCAACCAGAAACTGGGAATATTGGTGTAGGATTATATTCCTCTTTAATGGGATCTTTCGACTTTGTTGCACCAATATCCTTCATAGGAACCATTTCCGATAGTGCCCCTTCCTCGTTGCATAATGTACCATTCCGGACATCATATTTTAGTGATCTGTGGGATCTACCTTCCACGAGTTCCCCATCTGGAGATGTTGCACACATTAGAATGTCTATGCCCTTGTCTACAACAGATCTGTCTTATCATGATATTCAATAAGCCGCTGCAGAGCTGGATCTCTCCTCTTCATGGACAGAAGAAGAAGATCCCGTTATGCTGCCTGCATGGGCAGTCGACTCATATTGCTCACATGATTTCCTTGATGGTACTTTTCCTTCGAATGAACCTATTGTCGAGGCCATGTATGGTAGTGATAAGCCCTGGGAAGATCTTGATCATCGATCTTATTTTCTTCCCAACCTTGACCTTATTAAGCAGGAGGAGTTTCAGTCGACTCTTGCAGTGAAAGTTGGTCACCTTGTGGCTCCTTTGGATTCACATTCGCATGGCATTTATGCGGAGGGGAACATTGCTAATATTTCCCTTACCATTCCGATCAACATTTCTCGCACTCCTGGGAAGATTGAAAATATATACATTGGTGTCGATTGTTCCCTTGAGGAGACCCATATTTAGACCGAGTTATTCAAATAATTTCTGGATGTGTTCTCTTGGTCATATGAGGAGATTCCAGGTATTGACCCTAATATTGTCGAGCATGAGATTGAGAATTACCAAAATGTTAAGCCTATTCGACAACGTATTTGTGCTGTGAATCCTAGGAAGGAAACCGCTATTAAGGCAAAAGTAGAGAAGCTACTCAAAGCTGGTTTCATCTACCGAGTTCCCCTTACCGAATGGGTATCCAACCCTGTTCCTGTGGATAAGAAGCAGGGAACCATTCGAGTGTGTACCGATTTTCGATATCTGAATAGAGCATGTCCTAAATATAACTTTCCCACTCCATTCATAGACCAAATATTGGATGCGTGTGCAAGAAGCGAAGTGTTTTCGTTTATTGACGGTTTTTCAGGCTATAATCAGATCCAAATTAAACCCGAGGATCAACATGAAACCACATTTATATGTCCTTGGGGTACCTTTGGATACCAGAAGATGCACTTTGGTCTTAAAAATGCCAAAGCTACTTTTCAGCGGGCCATGACCTATGCTTTTCATGACCTTAAGCACATCATGGAGGCTTACTTGGATAATCTTGCTGGTCACTCTCATAAGAGAGTAGATCACCCCAGTAACCTCTGCCTTATTTTCGAAAGATGTCGGTACTATAAAATTCGTTTGAATCCCAACAAGTGCATTTTTGTTGTGAAAATTGGTCTCCTTCTAAGGTTTGTAGTCTCCAAAGAGGGTATTAGAGTCGATCTGTTAAAGGTTGAGGCAATACTTTGTTTGCCTCCCTTCCGTAATTTGATTCAACTTCAGAGCCTCTAAGAGAGAGCCACTTTCTTATGTCATTTTATCGTGAATTATGCCAATCTTACTAAGGGTTTCATGCTATTATTGAAGATGGAAACTCCTTGTATCTGGGATGAGCGAGCCCAGCAGTCTTTCGACGCCTTAAAAAAAGCCTTGGTATCGGCCCCTCTTCTTAGTCCACCCGACTTTGCAAGAGATTTTTTGCTTTATGTGGCCGCACCTCAAGAAACAACTGGTATGGTCTTAGTTTAGGTGGATGATGTGCTCCAAGAGCATGTTGTCTATTATGTTAGTCGAAACCTAGTAGACGTTGAACTGAGATATTCTCACATTCATAAATTGGCCCTTGCAACTGTTCATGTAGTCCAACGATTACAGCATTATATTTTTCTTAGGAAAACCACAGTTATAGCGCATGTCAATCCGTTTCAGTTTGTGCTATCACGACACCTAATTGGAAGGAAATATAATAAATGGATTGTCATCCTTCAATAGTTTGATCTTGATTTTGCTTCAGCGAAGTCAGTGACGTCCTTGGTTGTCACAGAACTTATGTCAGATTTTCTGAGACTTGAGGAGGAAGTAGTCCATGAAGACTCATTTGTGGATGAACATTTGTTTCTTATCTCGTCAACGGACCCTTGGTATGGGGATATCATTATATATCTCCAAACTCTGAGGTTCTCTTCGCATTATTTGCGAGATGAGTGACAACATGTGAAACATCATGCTAAATATTATGTCATAGTTGGTGAAACTTTGTATCGTCGAGGAAAAGACTCTATCCTACATCGTTGTTTAACTCATGAAGAAACAGAGCTAGTGCTTAACGACTGCCATAGTGGAGCATGTGGTGGTCACTTATCCGGGCTTATGACAACCCAACGTATCTTATGAGTAGGCTATTTTTGTCCTACGATCTTCAAAGATTGTGTAAATGTTGTGAAGAGATGTCACCATTTCCAGGTGTTTGCTTGGAACATGCGCTCGCATCCTACTCCTTTACATCCGGTCGTCACCGTCGGTCCCTTCACCAAGTGGGGGGTAGATTTCATGGATTGCAACCTATCCTCAGTTGGGGGGAATATCCATATCATCTTGGCCATTGATTATTTTACCAGATGGGGCGAGGCCATGCCAACCATTAAAGCCAATGGTGCAGCAGCATCCCACTTTGTATTCAATCAAGTTATAGCTCGATTCAGTATCCTGAAGAAGATCGTCACTGAACATGGCAGCCACTTTCAAAACAAGATGATAGTGGAATTTTCACTCAAGCTTGGGTTTCGACAAGATCACTCATTTTCTTATTATCCCCAAGCGAATGGCTAGGTCGAGGTAGTGAATAAGTTCCTTAAGGCCATTCTACAAAGGACCATCCGACAAATCAAGAGTAATTGGCATATTATGTTGTATCCTGCTTTGTGGGCATATCAAACCGCAGTAAAGACTTCCACCAGTTTTTCACCATTTCAATTAGTTCATGGTGTGGAGTCTATCTTACTGATCGAATGCGAAATCCCTTCCTTGAAACTAGCTATAGAGCTCCTACCTGACACTTCAAAAGTAGAGAAATGTTTAGTCTACCTCGAGCAACTTGACGAGCAACGTCGGGATTTATTCAAAGTAATTGATGCCAACAAACATCGTGTTAAGGTTCAGTATGACAGGTCTGTCTGTCCTCGACAATATGCTGAAGGTGACATGGTCCTTCTTTATGACCAAGATAAGGAACCCCTAGGGGTAGGAAAGTTTAACCCCATATGGCACGGTGATTACATTGTGAGGCATGTCCTTGAGAAAGGAGCCTATGAGTTAGAGGATTACGAGGGGAATGCCTTGAAGGAGCCCATAAATGGGCTCTACCTAAAGCAGTATTATGATTGAGCTTCTAGCTGGAGCTGATACTTTGTATACTATTGTATAGTCTTTCTATACATAGTTTAGTTTTCTTTCGATTTTTTGAGTTTGTTGATTCGCTTCCGTTTGGTTGAGATATGTCAGCGGAATCTCTAGTGTTCTTGGGATTCACAAATGGATCTAGCCGTCATACACAGAGACTAACTTCTGCTATGTGGGTTATTTACTTGCCCAACCATCAAATTGTGTCTTCAGAAGGTTCCTGTTTCGTTTCTTCACGATGTCATTCTGCATGGTATCCAATCTTTAGAAGTCCGCCTGGATGCGCAATTGGTTGTGTCTCAGTTGAATGGCCAGTGCCATGTGAGGAATCCTACGTTACTAAGGAGGTTCGTAACGGTAAGACTCTTGGAGTGTCAATTTGTTTCCATTACATACATCCATGTTCCGAGACGTTTTAATCATGTAACTGATGCATATGCTAATTAAGTCCTAGATTGGCATTTGTCACATCAATAAAAGAAGCACACAAGTAACATTCATTCATACATTTGTACATACACAATAGTAGAACTAGAAAATCATAGTTTTTTCATTAACAATATTTCCAAAATGCGGTGTCATAATACAACACTAGAGTTCATAGCTATTAAATGTACAATCTGATACAAAATTAGTGAGACCCCTTGGCATCTAATCCCTACGAGGAGCTCTATCCTCCTGAGCTGGATGAGTCTACATGTATTAGTGTATGGCATTGGCTATATGTCAGAGCAACCACACCCATGTACCTGGTACCCTGACCACATGTCTCTACATATCCTTTGGGAGATGCTCTACCTCGATCACCAGTACCAGGGTAGTCATACGAGTCAGGTTGACATGCATAGTCTCCAACGTGTGCTCTGCCAGTGCATCTACTACCTCCCCTCCTATGCCTCTAGGGCGATGTCATGGGAAACCCTGAGGTCTTTGTGGACCCATATCTAGGAGCAAACAATCATACATCAATATATGATACCACAACAAAAATATTTTTGCTTTCACTTAAATAAAAAATACAAAAAAATTAAATATGCAAAACTTAAAAAGAGTAGTCTTACCAATGTCCCCGAACGCGGCCCTGGTGGGAGTGGCATGTCTCGGTCCCCTCTGAAGTCTATCCCCTCACATGGGTAGTCATCGATGGAAATCACCTGTCACCGCCACCAATGAAAAAACTCATCAGAATATGGGGAAGCCTACCAGACACCCCCCTGTCGTGTCAATATCTCCTCCCACCGGGTCTGGGCGAGATCTCAGAGCATATGTGGAGGGACTTCAACCATCAGACTCAAGCCCGACACCCTCTCAAAGAAAAAGCTGCATAAGATACTACCAAAACCAAAGTTTTTGGCCCGCCCTAGCTTGCACTCCATCAGCTGGGTCTTCATAGTACCCAACAATGTTGTGCACCAATCATTTACCGTTGGTCTCATGCACTCGACCGCATAGAATATCAAGGGCCTTGAGGCCTAGTGAAGTGAAGTTGATCCTGCAATCCTCCCGCGAGTGAGGACAATGATCTTCATATTAGTCTCTCTATAGCCTCTATGGGGATCTGGATACCCACCTTCTGGGTTCCAGCAACACAGTACCTGTCAATGTAATCATTGATAGTGATTCCTCCCCCCACGCTGTGATACCTAAGACTTGTTGCCTCCCCTCGGCGGGACAATCCAGTGATGAAGTATATATCTTCCAACTCCAATGGAAGTGGTTTACCATCTAGATCAAAATGTTGCGCTTTTGCATCCCATTAGTTTACCAATGTGCTGAGAAATCGATTTTGGGCCCTCAAACCCTCGATGCTCTAGAATTTGTATAACCCACAAGCTTGCAATGCTTGTTGGGCAGCCAAATATTCGTGAACCCGCTGATCAACAACGTCATGCTCCCTCTCTCTCGATTCCAAAACCATCCTGGAAGCAAAGAAATTAATCTTTTAGTGCACATGTGTTTAAAATACATCACCCACAGCGGCGTACGTAGGCTATTTTGTATACAGTTGCGCGTATACGCGGTCAACGGATGGTTTGACCGTGCACAAGCAACCCTCCATGTGACCCATGAAGTTATAGCTCGCGTACAGCGCCGAATAGGTTTAGTTCTTTGCAAAAATAAAATTTGACCATTAAAAACAAAAATAAAAACCATGGAATTGAAGAGGAGGTTGAGAGCACTAACCTGATCTAGACGGCTCGTGATTCTGACACTCATAGCTCCTAGAATCATCAATTGAAGATTGGATGTAAAAACTAACGAAAAGTACTATGTGGAGTGAAAAGTGAAAATGATATGGTAAAAGTAATTTTTTTTACCACTTTCCTATATTTTTTGCCATTTTTGAGCTGTTTTGGACTAATATGTTGTTATAAAGTGCCTTTTTGAGCAGTGTTTTCCAACGAGAGTGGATTTTTGAACCGTTTCGCGCCTTCGACAAGGGTTTTCTACACCTAGCATATAGGTTAGGATGTCATTTCACTTGCATTTTTGCATCCAACTTATGACCACATTCATAAAATTTAGGTGCGACCCCTCTTTTTAACTGACATAGAACCTCTATGCTGCTTTAGAAGTGTCATTATTTGGCGATAGGGATTGTCTGACCATGGGTGCCCTAGTTAGATCTTTTTATGCCTTTTGGCGCCCATGCCGTTGTTTCTCCTTAGGATTGGGAGTCCTTTGTAGTTATGCCATGACATTGCGATGAAGATTCATACTCTACTTTATCTTTATTCTAGCCATCTCCCATGAGGACTCCCCACTTATGTCGAGCTATGATTGCATTGCATTATCCTGCTTTCCTTTTGAGCCTTGTGTTGGCTCCCGCTTTTCACAGTTATTAGCCATGTGCCTGTGCACTTTGCCTTTCGATCCAGGCAGAGCCTTCAATTATCTTTCGCAACTTGATGACCCTTTACCTTGAGGGAACAACCCCTCGAGTGTCCACATCTTGCACATGCTTCCTTGCATTGATCATAGGCATGTTCCACTTCTTGGAACTAGTTTGCTTGCTCTTGAAACTCATTCCCTCACTTTTGTACCATAAGCAATTTTATT
Source organism: Larix kaempferi (assembly GCA_027924585.1). Classification (NCBI taxonomy): domain Eukaryota; kingdom Viridiplantae; phylum Streptophyta; class Pinopsida; order Pinales; family Pinaceae; genus Larix; species Larix kaempferi. Next base: position 914,278 of record BSBM01000057.1, read on the forward strand.
CTTTTACAAGATTTCATAATATGAAAAAGACCAAAAAATCATATAAGTAAAAAATCCAGACGGGAAAATATTTACTACCCCTTATTGGAAACTGTCGTGTCACCTTTGAACAAAGCATTCATCTCCACTCCATTCATAGGACATTAGTAGGACCTTAGGAGCTGTACTCGTTTCTCAGATCTTACTCCATTGGCTGGTTAAGATTCCAGTCATTATGGAGCCTTTGTTGATGCTTCCTGCATCACAAAGTGCTATTATCATCTAGTACTTGAGTCTATGCTACCTGAATCTATCCATCTGCTCATGCTCGTGTTCAAAGGAAGTATTGAAACTAGAGTTGGCCACTCCTCATATCTCTTCACTATTGCATGTTGACAATCCCATACAGTTCGATCTGTTAGTCCGAGTTCTTCCAAACCTTTCAGCGTAGCTGCTACCTCCTGCTGGTTGATGGGGGATCCATTGATTCCCTCCTTCTAGCGAGTCTTGTTTCATCGAATCCAACTCATTATTCCAGAATCAAGACTTAGATTCCATTGAGTACCTCAAGGCTTGCATTCATTAGTGGTAGGTTCTCTCTCCATCAACGGATTGGGAATTCATCAATGTCCTCTGATCGATGGATTCATCAAGTGTTCAACCTCAACACCTCTATTCACACTTGGTGAATGTACTCTGTTCCTTGATGCCCATTTTCATTATTGGTGGGTTATCTCACGTTTGTTAACGGTAGACATCAATGATCGATAATCAGATGATGCCACATCAGGTTCTACATCAACACCTTCATTCGCTTGATAGGGCATGCATAGTAGATGATTTGTGTAGAAGACCCCAAACTTTAGTTGTCACATACCCTCCCATCCATCGAAGGCAAGGAAGGGCACATGATATCAATCTATTGGGCTTTTACATAAACCCATCCCATTCATTAGATTCATACAAATCAAACAAAAGTGTGCAGATGAAAATCAAGCAATTATGCACAGCGGAATTAAAACATTATCCACACACATATCATATGCATATAGCATATCAAAACAATCATCAATTTAAAAATTACAGAAGTAAATACATAGACAAAAAAACACTTATCTTCATTGTGCAATTGTCCTAGATAAGTAGCTATGTCGCTGTAATGTTCCACCCAACCATAGGCCAGTTGTGTTCATCAATCTCTCAACACAACTGCCACCCCTGCGCTGGGCATGATTCTTACAAGGAAAATGGGACATTCAAGCTCACACACAGCCAATTAATCATTTCTTCTCAGCCAAGCCAGTCCATAGCTGGATTTATTAGGCTACATTTGAACCCTAGATGCTTGCACTCAAGCTCAAGCCAAAACAATGGATACCCATGTCAACCCCAACATTTTCTTACACACAGCAACTCAAAAACTCGGCATGGGTACACACTTCCATTCATGGGGTTTACAAATAGGATGGCCATGGGTTTTCCCCAAATTGTGGCTCACCCAAAACGAACTGTGGGAAGGGAAATACATCCACAACGAGGAAAAATGTTTTCTCCCCAACTTTCTATGCATTTGACAGCAAAAACGGTGTCTACGGAACCCCAGTTCCATTCCCCTTCATAAGCTTCATCTCTAAACAAGAGTTTAAGAAATCATAATTAAATCATATATACACGTATATTCAAATACTTATCTTTATTGGATGTCTTCTCTTTATTCCACGGGATCCTTCTTTGCTTCCCTAGCTTTGGATTTCCCGTGGGTACAATAACGAATGTTGGGCCATCACGTAGGCTACTCCAAAATCATTCGAATGAGCAATTCCAAGCCAGTACGCCGACTGGGTTTATCAATCATCTCATTTAGCAATATGCTAGGTTAGTGCTCTGATTGGTTTTATTAATTAATTAAGGAATATTGGGACAGCATACGCGTTGCTTCACAATATCAAGTAGTTAATGCCCAACTAGTCACTCTGGACTTATCAAGAACTTTATAGTGTTCAAACAGTTACTCTATGGATTTACTAAGAATTTTATAGCGCCTGACCAGTTACTCTCTGGATTTACGAAGATCTTTATAGCACCTGACCAGTTACTCTCTGGATTTACCAAGAACTTTATAGTTCTTTTAGGGTCCTTGCTTTCCTGCCATGACCAAGGTTTCCAACAAAGAAACAATAGTGTATCAGCTTAGCTGTTAGAAGACTTATACCTGAAATCTTCATATTCCAAACAAGAAATAAATGAAACTGAATACTTATCTATATTGTGCGTTTCCTTTTCTGGTCCACAAGGTCCTGCTTCGCTTTGCAAGCCTTGGGATCGCCTATGGAATTGGATGTTTGGCTAGCACATATGCTGCTTCAAAACATCAAGTAGTTAATGCCCTACCAGTACACCTTCATGCCGACTGGATTTACCAAGCATTTGGTGGTTCCCAACCAGTCCCATACCTGGTTGGCCCTCTCCATTGTCGAGCCAGCACATTCGTCTAGGTCATTGACTAATGGAGGAAAACTGCACCACCGACCATTATAGGTCAAGGATCTACCACTCTACCTTAGGCTTGCATCATCCTTTTACACGTGTCACAATCCCTCATGCGCATATCAATTCTTCACCCACACAAGGATGGCACTCCTTCTCTTGTGCAAACCGGCAGTTCCCTTTAGGAACTCTTTAGGTGACTTTCTTGATTGCAGGCTATCATGGACCCATGATACCCACTCACACTTCACAAAGGTTACCACTGCTCATACAGTCCTCTTAAGTATTCTTTCTTCACTTTGCCTCTGAACGTGCAACACCAATTGCACCTGTGTAAGCTGATAGCACAAGAAGAATAAGCAAGCTCATCAGTATTGCTGCTCTAAAATTGTAACCATATTTCATAACATTCACTATCAAGTATTGAAACACCAAGAATGCGTCTATTCCCTTAAGGTGTAGTCAATATTGACAACCCTAACATAACCCAGCACCCGAAAGATATGCACCCCTTTCTGATGGGAGTCATGTAGGCCCTAATCATACTCAAGCAGTCTGGAATAATAATGAAATAATAAAACATGCTCTGCATATTAAACCTAATAACCAGACATATATATTCTAAGTTAGGGTTACAAAATACTTATCCCTTTTAAGATGTATCTTTCCTTCATTTGAGAAGAATGGGGGCTCCCTTCTCTGAGTCAACAGTACTTCAGTTTGCCACCCCAATATTTTCACTTTCCATAACCCACACATGTCTTCTTGGCATAATTTCACCATCTTAATCACATGGATTTCCAACATGCAGTGCAGCTGGGATATTAACAAAACTTACTATGGTGTTTCACCCGAAACCCATTTCCAAAGGATGGGGTCCTTCCCATCTAGTTTTGCTTCTGCAGGCCATCACACATGGTCTTCCTGCAATGTGTCATCCTGGCACACTTATCAAATAGCAAAATAGTCAGCAATATTTAACAACAAACTTCAAATCTGATTGTTCCATAACCAATCAATGTCATTAATAATTAAATTCAATATGAATTTGCAATTCTGTGTACTACAGAAATTGATTTGCTTAGCAATGAGGCTATCCTCATGTTGTTTGGCTCTCGTAAGTGGTATCACTTTGTCCATTATGGTTTCACCCTTTCTACCATACATGAACATCCACCTACAACATGTCCTCCTGACACAATTTTATATGAGCCAAACAGTCATTAGCAATTATTAGCAAAATCTCAAATTTGAAATTTGTAAATTTGTTTTCATATAGAAATTAGATTTGCAACCATGAGATTATTCTCACAAACTTAAACTAGAAAGTTTTCAGTTTTTTTTATGCATAGGTTACAACCATGAGAACCTTCTCATAACCTTTGGCTTTTGTACATGGTAGATCCTGGTCTTTACTATGGACTTGTCCTCATTGCCATACTCAAGACATTTATACCTGAAATCTGAACTTCAATCAGCCAAACACATTGTGAGTATGTATGCATATACTCTCTTCATTGCTACAACACTCATTGAAGTGGTCTCAAAATTATAACACTCAATAATTCAAACACTTTCAGTTGTTAACATTTTAAATGCAATGAAATATATACATCTCTATATATGCATTATTATCATAATAAAATTGCAAGACATAGTCACATTATCCATGCAATTTAAATAAACTGTAAATACTCATTACTTCACAGCCATATTCTTTTTATGCAACTCTGTCTTTCCAACAGAGCACTTTGGTATCCCATCAACATGTCTACCTTCTACATGCAATCATTCTCCTGCATTCACAACAACTCATGAAATTGTCTCAGTATTAACAATGGTTCACCATTTCATCGATTATCTAATTGCATTGAAACATATATATTACAACCATACATTTACACAATGCATCTCAACATGTGCACCTGCACATATGCATGCACATTCACAACATTTACATAATCTTTTAACGTGCATTCACTCAATGCATACCCCTCAATACAACCTTGCATTAATCCATGAATACTATGCATTCCAACATATTATGGCCTAACCATGCCTATCTCATATGGCATACACTACAACAGGACCATAAGTCATCACTTGCTTTGGTTGTTAAACTCACAACCAACACACACAAATGGCATGATATAGTTTCATATGAATGCATTGAGGCTTCTAAGAAACTATAGGGTGTAAGTTTCCTTGCCTTCACTTACCCACTCCTGACCATACTTGGTAGGATGACATTCACATTCAAGCACTCAATACCATATGCAAACCAAATCAACATAATTTTAACATAGTTGAAGGGATCTCACCAAATCCTCTTTCAATCATTCATGCAATTAAGCACAAATAACCATTACCTGCATGGTTGTCATTAACATCACTGGATGTTACCTGATTAGTTGGCCTCTTACCAAGGCCACACAATCCTTTTGCCAACCTCATGATCATATATTTGTTGCACCATCCTTTCCTCATAAGGTTGTTGGTCATATGCAACAACATCATCCACATCTTTAGCTATGCTTCGATTTTCTTTGGTCCTACAACCAATGCGAACACAACTTATTATTAGCAACCACGATAATTATCTTAAGTGGCTCTTTGCATATGTAAAACCTTACTATTTTACCAATATGCAATATCATATATGCACAAACATTTTCACATGCATTGTGCAATGTCTATTAATATGCCATCTAATGCATATTCATCTCATCTATCCAATCTCTTGCATTTTCAATCATGCGTCTATGATCTAGTCCCTACAACATTAGTTGTCATCAACCATGGTCAATACCATTAGTGGTCTATTGCATGTGTAACTTCACTACCTTTACCCGTATGCAACATCATACTCATGCATAAGCTATTCACATGCACTATGCAATGACTCTTTAATCATGCCCACTAATTCATATGTATTACTCTCTTGCATTTCTAACATCCCTATGCCATAATTTTCAGCATATAAAACTCAGGAGATATAAATATAATAGCAAGAGAGGAGTTAAGGAATTCTCCCTTTCCAATCCCTCATCATGGTATGGAGTTCCTCCTCCAAATCATAGCTAATCCTTTTCTTGGATTTCCTACCAAGCATACAAGCAATCATTAGCTATGATCTTCCCACAAATTAGCATTTCAGTATATACATACATGTATAACATTCATTCTTGCTATTTTCCAAACATGCAATTCTTATGCTATAAACATAAATAGCTTAAGGTGAGGAATTTCTCTCTTTAATCCTCCACACCCTTCTATGCAATTCCTGCTTCTCATCCCAAGCATAGAGAATGCATTTCACACTTTCAATGACTGCCTCCGGGGGACGACGGGGGTCAAGGGGGCTTGGCAATTCTCCTCCGGCCCATTGTGGACAAACTTGATGAGTTCTTCTGAGCTGTTGCAGAGCAACTTGCCGAGTTCTATCGCCGTGTTGGACCAACTCGCCAAGTTCTTTCGGTCGGCGAATTCAAAAATTTCCAGTCGACCATTTCGGCAAAAACTCGCCAATTCCTTTTGCCATTTCGATGAAAACTCGCCAACTCTTTCGGCCGTTTCGGCGAAAACTCGCCAACTCTTTCCGTCGTTTCGGTGAAAACTTGCCAACTCTTTCTGCCGTTTCGGTGAAAACTCACCAACTCTTTCCGTCGTTTCAGTGAAAACTTGCCAACTCTTTCCGTTGTTTCGTCCCAAAACTCATAACTTTTTGCCGAAATTTTCCTTCCTTTTTCGGTGAACTTATAGATTTTCTGCTGATTCATTGCGGAACAACTCACCAAGTTTTGCCGGCAACTTCGGCGCAACTTAGCGAGATTTTCCGAAACACATCGGCTCAACTCCACGAGACTCGCCAAAATAGTTAGGCAAAACACTTAGAAAATTCATTTTTTGAAATTTTTTGAAATTTGAAACTTTTCTTAACGGTCTGTGCTGAGTAGGAAGCATACTTAGCTTTGCAACTATGATAGGTATCCCATGAATGCCCAATGCTACAACCAACAGCTCTAAGACCATCTGTCACATACCCTCCCATCAATCCAAGGCAAGGAAGGGAACATGATATCAATCTATGGGGCTTTTACATAAACTCAACCCATTCATTAGATTCATACAAATCAAACAAAAGTGTGCAAATAAAAATCAAGCAACTATGCACAGCGGAATTAAAACATTATCCACACACATATCATATGCATATAACATATCAAAATAGTCATCAATTTAAACATTGTAGAAGTAAATACATAGACAGAAAAACATTTATCTTCATTGTGCAATTGTCCCAGACAACTAGCTATGTTGCTACAATGTTCCACCCAACCATAGGCTAGTTGTGTTCATCAATCTCTCAACACAACTGCCACCCCCGAGCTGGGCATGATTCTTACAAGGAAAAGGGGACATTCAAGTTCACATAGAGTCAATTAATCATTTCTTCTCATCCAAGCTAGTCCACAGCTGGGTTTATCAGGCTACATTTGAACCCTAGATGCTTGCACTCAAGCTCAAGAAAAAACAATGGATACCCATGTCAACCCCAACATTTTATTACACATAGAAACTCAAAAAATGGGCATGGATACACATTTCCATTCATGGGGTTTACAAACAGGATGGCCATGGGTTTTCCCCAAATCGTGTCTCACCCAAAACGAACTGTGGGAAGGGAAATGCATCCACAAGGAGGAAAAACGTTTTCTCCCCAACTCTTTAAGCATTTAATAGCAAAAAAGGTCTCTATGGAACCCCAGTTCAATTCCCCTTCTTCCCCACTGGTATACAATACAAAAACGCCCTTCTCCCAGCTAAGATTGAAGGAAAACATAGACACCCATGGCTAGAAAACGCCCTAGTAGTTCCCAACTCATGAGGGAGGAAGACTGGTTGATGGATAATGGCTTGGGAAACAATTCATGGTTGTTTTCTTTCCCAAGAAGCAAAACACGTTTTTCCATGAAGGGTGGCTTGCCCATACTCGAATTTGGACAGCCATACCTCTCATTCCCCAAGGCATTAACTATCTCAACCAACTCTTGGGAGAAATCAATGATTGGGTAGAAAAGTCAACATGGGTAGTTGAGGGTTTGATGGCTTCTCTCATTGACACTTGGCTTGACTTGATTGGCTCCAAGGATTTGAATGTTTTCCCTCTCAATTCCTTGTAAAATCATGCCCCCATCTCTTGTTGCATTGCATAGCTAGTTGCGGATATTTTATTAAAAATGCATATCTACATGATGTTTGAATTCCAATGTGCCTGGCTAGCACACAAACCGTATGCATCGATAAATCGATGGTGAGGCCTTGGCCTTGAGCTCCTCACCATGATTTTATAACAATATTACATCATTTACATTTTAATGCTATAGGGTCAAGATGGGGATGTGACATTAGTGGCATTCGGTATGCTATTGGTGATCGTGATTGTACTTATGAGAGATTAGTCTCATATATCAGCAGTTTGTACCTTCATTTTGCATTAGTTGTTTCCTCTTCAGCAGGAGACAATATCTTACTATATATTGGGTCATGGCTATGACCACTCATGACATGTATTCACTATATACAGCCCATACATAGCCATTGTATCATATTTCTATGTATTGTACCGATATGTATTCAAAGATATCATTGTATTATGACGAGTGGGCTACTCCTTCCATTTATGTCTCCATCACTCCACTTATGAGCTGTATAATGTATTTTGGTCATCCTAGTACCTTCTTTGACCTCACACATTAGGGGGCATCTATTACAGAGTATTTTTCCACCTTGTGAGCATTAGCACTCATTGGCCTCCATTATTCATTTGATTGATTCATAACCATGTTTTGTCCTCCAAGAACCCTTGATTCCCTATTTTTGTTCCTGTACGCGAGTTGCTTCACTGCAACTCACACATACGCTGGTTGTACCACTATAGCCCGCGTACATCGAGTTAATTGGTAAATACTAGTAAAAGCTCTATTTTTTCACTCCAAAAAGCGGCTATTGTGACCTTTGGCCCTCCATGTATCCCGAAATGACTCGATTCGACCTTTCACCTACCTTTGGAGGGTTATATATTGAGCTCTTATGGTGCATGGAAGGAGGAGAAAGAGAGAGCATCAAAACTCTATTGGATTTTTTCCATAGCTTGAGTCTACATCCATTGATCCTAGTTGTTGTGAACCCTTTATGTTCACCTACCAAACTCTTCCATATCTTGTGAAGGACTCATTCCTTTACTCGTGAGTTTTCCATTGCATGGGGGATTGAAGTGGTGGAGGCACAAGTGGAGGGACCTAGTTCTTGGTTCAGATGAGTTGCCAACAAGAGGTTGTATGATGTACTTCTTGTTCAATTTAATAGAAATACTCATTTTCTCATCCAATTGACATTGTGAATGGTTTATTATCATTGGGTACATTTGCTTACATATATAATGGACTATGCTATTATTTATGCTAACAAATTTTATATATCATATGCACTTGCTTGTGTTTATTGTTGAGACTAAGATGCAGGTTCAAGTGTGGTGATCGAAAAGCTCAACGGGGATCTACATCAAATGTCCGGTTGAAGGTTGGTCTTTTATTCCACTTCTTAGCAATTACCTTTATATAGCATGCATTGGGAATTGAGTTGATTTCTAGTAGTCATCTGTCTTTCGTGGTCTACCCCGAGCCATAGGAATTTTTTCTCTGTAACATGATAGAATCCTTACCTAGCAAACTCTACAAAAAAGGGGTATGATCAGTCCGGATAAGTGTTTTTTTATGCAATTATGCTCTGGAGTCGGTGGAACATCTTTTTGGTAGTTGTCCTTACTTTCGAGTTTCTTGGATTGATTTGAGAAATACATTCAATATGCACTTCTCATGGGACCTCGTTTCATTTGCTGATAATATGAAAATTTGGTTCTCTCTTTAAGTAGGTATACAAATTTGGTTTTCTTTTTCATTTGAGAATTGTGGAGAGCTCAAAATGCCTATATTTTTCATAACGTTGTGCCTAGATTTACGCTGGTATGTATTAAGGCCTCCTCCTATTTCTGGGATTACCATATAGACCACACTTCGAAGGTCCCGAGGAGAACTACTACTTCTGAATCAGATCTCTGTGTGAAAATCCTCACAGCAGATCTAAGAGATGATGTGTACCTCACAAGAGTAATTATGATTAAGCAGGAAAATAGAAGAAGAGTGAACAATATAGTATAATGAGCAACAGAATAATATGGTACAGTAGAACTCAGATAGAAGCAATAATACTTCACACATACTAATTAATTAATCACAGTATGGACAAATAAATAGTACAATGGTAGAGAGGATTCGAATGCCTAAGGTGGCAATTCGAATTAGCCTCTCAGAGTGATCATAAGATCAATAGAGTGTCATCGGAGCACAACTAGGTGTCCTCATGATCATCGGAGCACAACTGGAAGTCTCCATCATCATCAGTGGAGTCATCAATGCTCAAGTAATTGTCAACCATCAGTCAAACTAACTCTGGTAGGTGTAACTGAGTGTAACTGACTGTAACTGAGTGACAACTGCACTGGTAGGTGAAGAAGGGCGAGTTGCTCCCTAAAATCAAGGAAGAAGGGCGCATTAAGCAACTAAAGGGCTGAATAGTGAGAAGCTCTTGGGGGTTGGCTAACTAAGGGCTAGGTGTTGGACTAATGACTGGGATGCGTGCAAAATGCATGCAAACCCTAGAATGCATGCAAACCCTAAAAGTGCATGCATGACTGAAAATGTAAATGATCAAAATACTGGTGGGACTAGGATGGAGTATAGGAATATCCTAACACTTTGTTTTCCATTGGGTTATTTCGATGGTGTAGAGTAGCATGGTTTTTGTGGAGCCGACATGGTACTAAAGTTGGACAGGTTTCATGTTTTCTTTTTATCCTTCAAAGCTGGCAGCGAAACAAACACTAGAGACGAGCTCCTTGCTCTGTGGGATTTGTTATGGTTCACAAAGAGGAAGGGTATGAATGCATTACATGTTGTTGGTGATTCACAATGTGTTATTAACTGGGCATTGGGATACTCTTCTTTGTGATATCATCAATTGGCACACAGAATTTTGCGTGTTAAAGCTTTGATCGCATCCTTTCATTATATAAATTTTATGCATATATTAAGGGAGTGCAACTGTGATCCAGATCATCTTTCTAAGTCATCTATTGGCTCTATGGATGGCTAGATATCCATTGAAGAATTCATAGATGGTGTTCATATATCTCTTCAGATAACATTTTTTTCTTCAATAGAGGCTAGTTTGATTTGTCATTAGTCTTTTGATATAAGTGGATTTGGTTTTCTTATATTTTTTTGAGTTAATAGTGGTTTGTTACATATGTATGAAGATCCTTCTGAAATCTTGTGTACATGAAGTCTATTTTAGGGACATTGAATTTTTGTAAGGGGATAATTATGGGCTGATCAGTTCTGGGATATAGAGAAGATCTCTCTTCTCTATTGCTTTGATGTAAAATATGACACAACTTTTACTTTAATAGAAAATTGTTTTTTTTCGATTTGAAAAAGAAATCGAAGGTCTATAATCTGTCTTGATATAACAATGTATAATCCAATTTGTATGATACTTATTAGTCTTAGATTTATAATCATATGGATTTACCTTCGATTTGGCTTGAATTTTTATTAGTTTATTGGTGGTCCAAATTGTTTTGATGGAGTTGTGAAAAATTAATTATTAAATAGATTTTTAAAATATAAAAAATATTTTTTTGAAATTTTAATATTAATTTTTTTTATGATTAGAAAACTGCGATTTGATAAAATATCTTTAATGGGAGGTTATAATTTTGAATGAAAACAATAATAATAAATATGTTTTAAAAAATTAGGTGTTCGGATTGAAGTTCTTGAAATTTATGGTATCAAATTGTTTTGTATTTAAGTTTCAATGAAATTTTTGGTTTCCAAATAAAGTTTGATTCCAATTTTTTCCATTTGATTAAATAATATTATTGTTTATTATAATTCTCTTATACTATGTGTTAGTCAAATTGTATTATTCTCATCTTGTGTGTATTTGATTTCCTTACACAAGTGACGTCTCATTTTATTTCAACATATAGTTCTTTGAATAGAAGTTGTTTTGGTTTTGTCTTGATTATGTGTGTGTTAGTCAAATTGTATTACTCTCACCTTGTGTGTATTTGATTTCCTTACACTAGTGACGTCTCATTTTATTTCAACATATAGTTCTTTGAATAGAAGTTGTTTTGGTTTTTTCTTGATTATGTGTTATGTGAGCAAAAGGGTTATGGAAATGTTTGGGGTTTTCTTTTGGTGTGGAGAAATGCCTATAATTAAAATACCCTTGTCTTGACTTTTTGAACTTGATTTTTTTTTATATTATAACTATGTTTCTCATTTCCTATGTATTTCTCCACACTATGAGCTAGTTGCTACAGTGATTATCAAAACAATGACAAACATAATCATTTTAATGTTAATGAAAGGTTCTAAGCCACTAGTGAGAGGAATGTTAATGGGGCTATGAGTCCACTAGAGGGAAAAGTAAGAGAGTCTAATGAAGATAATGATTCATTCATTATCATGATTCCTTAGCATATCCAAAAATCACCTTCCTTTGAATGTTGTATTTCCATTGATTATCAAATTTGTACTAAATTTGACTATGATGCTAGTTATAAAAATATATATATATTTAAAATTTTATTATGGGAGCTTTGTAATCTTATGACAAAGAAACTAACTCATATTTTCTTGTAACTACCTCCTATCTTTGGAGAACCAAGAAAGAGTTGGAGGAAATATGCATACCTCTCACCCATTCACCTAATTTGTTCATGCAAATTATAATGGGTAGAAGAGAGATTGGACAAAAAAGAGCTCTTGAAGAGATAAAAAAGGTTTGGATTAACAAAACTCATCCCAACTCTCATATGAACCATAGAGATATGAAAGAAAAGTTACTAGGTGACATTAGACACCACTAAAGAGCAATCATTTACCATTTTCAATTCCTAGAGAATGTTGTCCTATTAGGTTGTCCAAAGAACCATAAAACCCCTATTCAATAAGCTTCATAATGCTGGAAATGAAATCTAGAAGTAGGCAATTACCTAGGCTCACGTTGACCATATTGATAGATGTGGCTCACATTGACCATATTGAAGAGCACATCTAGAGGAAGGAACTATTGAGGAAATGAAGAGTAGATAAAATATGACTTTGTGTGTTGTATGGAGCGAAAGAATGAGTTCCAAGAATTGTGTTATCTAAGCTATCAAAGAAAGAAGAAGTAGTGTTTTGCTTGGTTGGTATCTTATAATCTTTTAGTGAATAGAAGAGGGGATTGGGAAACCTTGACAATTTTCTTTACCTTGATGGTCTCATGGGCCTAGTAAGGGGGTGGCATTGTACAACATAATAACAGATTGCTGGGAGAGAATCAATCACCCACAATTTATTACTTATAATGAACATAAATATATAAACATCAATAAATAATAATAAATGAAAATAAAAGAACACATCCTATATACATGGCCTAATGAAGGGACTATTAACCTAATAAAAATTGCGACTAATCAATGTTATAAGTACACTTTCACATACCATTATATCATCATCTATCTTAATATTATATAAACTATTAAATATTTATCCTTTATAGATTTTAGATTTAAGCTTTCTATATTGGTTTTTTAATATTTTATAAACTATTAAATATTCATCCTTTATACATTTTAGATTTAAACTTTCTATATTGGTTTTTTGCTATACCCATTTTACCAAAAAAAAATTGGAATCCGAAACACACAAAAATCAAGGAAAAGGTTCACAAGAGATTATCCCCTATACAAAGAAATTACAAATAATTCGAAAATTGGGAGAAATTGGAAAAAATCATAAGCTGCCAAGGTATTGAAGTCGTTGGGATAAATGGTTACGTTGATAGGTTCTATAGATTTCTAGGAGCCATCCATCTAATTAGGGGGTGGTCAACCAAAAGAAATCACGGCCAGAGTTTATTGAATCCACTCTACCCATTTTGGAAGGTAATACATGAAGTATTCCATTACACACCATGCACCATTTCCAAACTCATCGTTGTGTTCCATTAAACCCCTCTTAAATATTCATAGTTAAAGTTGCAAAACCAAGCAGAAAAAATACAAAACAAGAAGTAATGAAAGCATCAAAGTATTATATATTACACTTATAAAATGTACTAACTTATAACTTATAATATATTAATTTTATGAAATAAGGGTAAACATAGTAATAAATAAATCTTTAGTTCACTTCCATATAATTATTTAAATGAATATTCGTTACTTCAAACACGCACATAATAATACACATACGAAAGACTTGATTTTTTTTAAACCATATTTTTATTTTTATTATAAAAATTGAAATATATTATTTAATTTTCCAAAAAAACAAATATGACAAGCATTTATGTTTATCTTACCTTAAAAAAAAGTATAAGGCACAAGGGGAAAGATATATAAAGAAATACATATGGGTATTTAAAAAGTTTCAAAGATATTAAAGATTTGCTTTTAAAGGTATTTTACAACGGGATTGTTAATATTTAAATGGGGGTATTCCAAAAAAGAGATTGACATCATTATTAATGAGAATCATAATCATAAGGAATTTTACATTAATATTGACTTGGTAAATTAATTATTATTTTTAAAGTTAAAGAAAGAAGATATTTTTTTGGTAATTAATATAAAACTAAAAACTTACAAATAATAATGGATGGTTATTAATACATAACTTAATTCAAAGTTATACATAATTATAAAAAAGTTGATATACTTTTTGGTTAAACCTAGCTAGAAATATTGGACACCTTCATTTTTAACGTGGAGAACAAAAAATTGCATTCTCCTATAAAAAGAAGAAGATAACATTGCATTATGTTACAATGAAGCCATTCTTAGAAGTACTCTCATCAAGGAACCTTGAAGATATCTCTAAAGTGATCTTTTAGGATAATTAGAAGTTGATACAACAGATGCAAAAAGAATTTGACAAATTTGTCACTGATAAAGGAAAATAAATTTGTCATTTTAACAATCATAGTAAAATTTTGATCACACAAATTAAAAAGCTAAAAAGTGAAAAAAGGTCACACAAATTAAAAAGCTAAAAAGTGAAAAAGGTCACAATGAGAAAAACTAGATGAACTTACCAACATGTAAGAAATGATCAATAAAGAAACAATGATTGATTCCATTGAAATAAACAAATCATTGCATGTTAAATTCTAGACCTTAGCCAAAGGAATCAGTATAGATTTCATCAAAGTAAAAAATAAAAGAAGATGCTTAAATATTAAAATCCTATCAACCAATTAAGCATCAAAACTATTGAAAGACGAAATTTCCAACATTAAAAGCATAACACAAAATCGAAGGATGGCTTGTCACCATCCAAATCACAAGAGTCATTTTAAGGAAAGACATGATCAAAATGAAAACCTAAGTGAATAACCTAGATCACATTGAAGAGAAATTGAATTAGGGAATTTGCTTATTTCCCAAATCACAAAAGTTATTGCCACACAAATCCATAGAAGATCAAATTAGGATCTCTGACCCTTTCACAACTTGACAACTCTACTCAATGATTAGAATGCCATATCAACTCATGTCCTCAACCATCACCAACTCAAGAGTGGAAAATCCTAAGAAGGCATTACAAGGAAAAAATAAAGACAAAACTTTTTTATGCTTTGAGCACAATGTAATTTACAAGGGTAGGTAATGTAATGAACATAAATATATAGATATGTAAAAATCAATAAATAATAATAACAATAATAATTACTTAATAAATGAAATTAAACATCTTATCTAGAAGACATGTTATATGAATAGGCATGGCCTACCAACCATTGTGACTATTCAATGCTATAAATGCATTGTCACATGGCATTGTATCATCATCTATCTTCATCATTTATAAATTATTAAATACTTGTGCTTTATTTATTTTAGCATGTTGTCCTTTTTACATTGGATATTCAATTTATGAACCAAATTGTTCATTCAGCCATATTCAAGAAATGAACTTTGTTCATTTCATTGCCTTGGAGCTTATTTTCGAAAAGATAAATGCAACTTCTATACTTTTTTTAATGAATTTAATATTGTAGAATTATGAGTAAAATGGCTTCATTACCATAAAATTTTTAATGAATATTTACTATGGATGATGGAAGGTGGTGGGTTTAGATAAATTATGTGCAAGACATATATGGCAATGCTATAAAATTTATTACATAAAAATCGTTTGATGAAAGGAACTATGTGAAAGGAGGGTTGTAATATCTAATTATTATTTATTGGGGAGGAAGGTGCGGGGGGGTCCTTATGGATCTCAATGAAAATATTGTGAAATGATATGCTTGGGATTTGGGGACTATGACAAACAATCTTGTTGAACGTTATGTTGTTTTCATGGGATTGTAAATTTGTGTTTTCTTGTGTCTGTTATGCTCTTTTCATGGGATTGAAAATTTGTGTTTTCATGGGACTGGAAATTTGTGTCTCTAGCGGTGACAGTTCCTATGCTCTTTTCATGGGACTGGAATTTTGTGTCTCTGTTTGTTCATGTTTTCATGAGACTAGAAATTTGTGTCTCTAGCAGCAGTTCTTATGCTCTTTTCATGTGACTGGAAATTTGTGTCTCTGGTGGTTCATGAACCGAAAAAAGGTAATGTTTTTGTTTTCATTGGAAAACATATGTTCCAACAAGTGGCACGTTAATGTAGTTAGTATGCGGGGCAGGTGTACATTTAGTTTACGAGGGGTTGACGTTTCCAGACTGTTTGTTCTTCTCTTGGGAGGGAATGCAATTGGGTAATATGGAGAATTTGAGGTTGAATCGAGGAGAAGGTGGGACAATATTCGAGGAAAGGTGTGGAAGGTTTTTCTATGGTGGGGAAGATAGAAGGGAAGGTGTTATATTCCCTTTATTGATTTTGTTCCATCCAAGTAAGGAAAGGTGTGCTATTTTCTAAAAAATTATTCTTTCCAGCTATTTTTTCCATGCCTAAGGCCTGTCCTAGGCTGCACCTTAGATGGTGGAATTCATACCAATGGATTCATCAATGAATCATCTATTCATTAGCATATAATTTACAACTTTATCAGTTCCTATGATATTTTTTTCTTTTGAAACTTACACTTAAAAAACCATGTCCACAACTTTGAAACAATGCAAAGAAAAAACGATAACATAAAAAGTACAAAACAACAAAATTTCAAAAAACATACTCACTCCAAACAAACGCTTTCTCTTCAAAAGGGTATTTTTTACTTTTTGATTGTTGTAACCAGTTAAAAAAAAGTTTACATGCACACACATGTGGATGAAATGCACTTAAAATTTTCAACAGTCAGTTTTGAAAAATAAAGTTCCATCATTAATAACAAAAAATATATGTGCACCCTAGTGCATTTTGTGTAGATTATGTTCATATATTTTTTTTCAAAAATTATGCATTTATTACTAAATTATTTTACATGCACATAAGCCACTTGTAAACTTTTCCTACAATTTACAAGAAAAAACCTATCATTAAATGCAATTTTCACATATTAAATAATATTATTATTTAAAAAAATATATAGGTGGAAATACAACATAATTCCCTACAATTCTTTTTGGTTGTGTGTTGGAATTCAAAAGGCATATATGAACTTTTTTAATATCCCTAATTTGAAATTTTACCCAATTTGGCCAATTTTCGAACCTTGGGCTAGTGAAACCCCAAACTGTCCCAAATGATCCCAAATGGTTTATAATTTTGCATGGAGGGACTTAGGAGGATATATGACACTCTAATACACCATTTAGACACCCAAACATCTTTTATAAAAATTCATGGTCTGAAATTTTCAAGGAGGGAAGAATTGGAACAAAACTAGTTGATGCATTGGTGGAAATCCCCCCTAGGTATGCTACTAATTGGCCTCCCAAACACTGTACGGACTTCCCAAATTTTTAATATGAGACTTGGATATGTTATATTACATCAAGGAAAACATTTGTGCAGCATTATATCATATTTTAGGATAAGATAGATCTTCCAAAAGTCAGCAGCTTGTAGAGCATAGAATTTATGAAAAAATGGTAGACTAGGGGAAACAGATTTATTGCACAAACTGTAATAAGAATTAAAGGATCTGAATACAACATTTTGACCCTTAATTTAAATCCATATGCAGCTCAAATAATATGCAAAAAATCATAAAATATCTGATATTAAACAAGTAGAATATCATCCCAAAATCACCATGAGAATGCAATGAGGGAAATAGCTCGAATCTCAATATTACTTGGAATTATTACATTAAAGAATTGGTTTTTCGAGCCGTGGCTCTCATGATAAGTTAATTAAAGATTTATTAATCATATAACATGTCAATATGGTCAAAATATCATTCTTCCATAAACTATATGGAAGAAGGAGTGCGCTATCACACTATTACATGAATATTGAGAAAGTGTTGAGAGAAAGATAGTAGAGAAAGAAGAGAGAACATGAATCGAACTCAAAGGGGCCCGAACCTGCATCAAAATGTCTCCAGGAATCTCTATTGAGATTTGTGAATTACCTCTCCTTCAACCAACTTGGATAGGAATCTTGCAACCACAAAATTGGTTCAATGGCTGGGAGGATGGACATCCACCGTGCAAGGACAAGCTAAAGCTCTCCCAAATTGCAAAGATACAAATCAAAAATGACCAAAAGCTACTCCATTTTGACTTGTCCTCCTTTTAATAAATTTAGTTGAATCATTTACCTCCTTAGAAATCAAATTATCTCCTAATTACTGATCAAATTCGAATTAGTGGGGGTTATGACCCTTCATTGGCCCCGCATGACACTTGGCTCATCTTTTCTTTCCAACTCCTCCATGAATTCGAATTGGGGAATCTTGTGGATGCTTTGTAGATGTGTAACTACTCTCATGCACTCTCTTGGTCTATTTTTATCTCTTACATTGTCATAGATGTCATATAATCTGTCATAAGTGGTCATAAGAATAGGTCATAAGTGTCCTAATGCTTGTCATAGTTGTCATAGAATCTATCATTGCCTATTTTTAGCCCTATGAATATTCCTCTTCCTTCATGAATGTTACCTATTCCCTTCCAACTCTAATTTGGGGGTGGATCCATGTTTAAAGGAGGAATATTCTCTCATGTTGACCCCACATGTCCACTTATGCACCCCCAAGTCCAACTAGGACCTAATGCCACTTCATTTTGGATCATTTAACATTTATTCCATAATTTATTGGCCTATTTTTCCACCATCAATTTCGAATTATATTGAATTTTCATGAGAAACTATAGACCTTGGGGTTAAATGTCAATATTTTAATTCTTCCACATAACCCTTAGGAATTGGGTTGGCCAACTTAATTATTTATCTGAAAATCATTTAATTGGGGACATTACAGTCCTCCCCACCCAATATTGCTTGTCCTCGAGCAATTTCAAACATGGATGTTGAAGAACCTACTTTCCTTCCAAAGTTTGCTTCCAACTTGTTTCAAAAATCATTTGAACCTTCATACTTTCATTGAACAACCTCTTGAAGTTGCCACTAATTTTCTGAAATTTTCAAAATTTCATGTTCCAAGAAAATTTATGAGAGGAAAGGCCATGCTTTCTCTACTCTACTCTAATACAATCACTTTCATAAGTAGTGACTTGAAATTCCAGTTGCTTTCTATATCCCAAATTTGAAACTAATGAGACCAAAAGTGATCTCAGGGTCCCAAATGATAATGTAGTATGCATGGTGAGAAATATCTGCAACTAAACTCCATACACACCAAGCATATGAAAACTGAGTCCAACTAAAGAAACTGAAACAATACTCTGCATAAATGAACTCAATGAAATGAAGGTTAGCTTTCTCCATCAAGCCAACAACCAAAGTATTGTTCCAAATGAACTAAAAACAAACAATGACGGGATCCCATTGCTTGTGTTGCATTCCAAAATATAGGCATGCTCTACCACAAAAAATTCCAGGAAAATGATTCCCCACAACTGCCTTAGTTGCAAATCTTTTAGTGGCAGTGTCACATGTGGAAAACTAACATTCCAAAGAATGCTAGGATCCCATTGTCTCATCTGCATCTTTCCAAACATCAGTAACAACAATAAAAATTCATCACTATGAAAAATGCATGGAAGGATGTAAAGATCATACCACCACACTGGAAGTTCAACATTTCCAGTGCACAATTAAAAATTTGAGGGCCTTTGCATCAAAATATGAACTTCTTCAAGGTTGGGCCGAGACCATGAGCGACTCTCCATCATGAAATACATATCCTCAAATTGAGGATGAATGCAAAAACGTCTCCCCCAATCTGTTGGCAATATGGAAATATAGGTTGGAAGTGGTTGGCATTGATGGAAAATAGATAAGAGCCATTTCCTGTGATGATATGACATGTGTGATGAAGATTGAAAAGAATGACAAGTTTGTGAAACTTGGAAATTGACTAATTATGGAGGAAAACATTAGTCAAAATAGCTCTAAGAAAATGTCCGCCACAGTTTGTGGGTTGAAGGAAATGCCTGTACCATATGGGAATCTTGTAGCTTGGTATTTGGCCTACTAGACCATGTCTTCAGATTGTCTTGGAAGTGGCTGAGGAATAAGTTATGGACCTGCCAAAACAGTGTGTTAGGCAAATTGGACCAACTTAAGAAATTTGCCTAAGTATGGAATTAATGTTAAATTTGCCTAAGTGGCCTCAGGAAAATGCCCTCCCTGCCTCATAGGATGATGAGAAAAATATTTTGAGAGTGTGGATCTCTAGAGTGTTTGTTGGTTCATCCAACCATGGTCCCAAATGGTCCAAAAGGTCTTTGAGGAGAAAGATATGGATCTTCCAAAAGTGCCTCCTAGTCAAGTTTGCACTGTTCCAGTAAAATGCCTGCCAAGGAGAGAGAAAGTAACCTCAGAGGATAAATTGTTCTTGATGGATTCATATTGTTGTCCTCTACCCATTGGGTATCTCACTTTCCAAATTTGAAGGAAAAATGAAATCACCTTGGTGAGCTAGGGTTTCAAGAAAATTGGCTAAGTGTTAACACATGAGTTTGAGAGCCCACTTGGAAATGCACGCCAGAGTCAGTTCTTGAACTGGTAAATTCATCAAATGTTATGTGTCCATTCTTTGGTGATATGGGCATCCACTCATGGTCGTGTTTTCTAGTATGGTGGTTATATGTGTGAAAGATGAACCTGCAAAGTTAGTGAAAAATAATAAACAGAGTTTATTAAATAAGAAGCTACATGAATGCATTTAGAAAAATAAACATAAATTTAATAAAAAGAAATAAACAGAGTTTTTATTAGAGCATAAACAGAAGCATGTTATCCATAAACAAAGTTATAATTAATTTAAGAGATTTGAAGAGGTGCAAACATTGAAAGAGCATGATGTTTTGGAAAGACGTGTTTGTCCATAATGAAGAGGTGCAAACATTGAAAGAGCATGATGTTTTGGAAAGGCATGTTTGTCTAGAATGAAGAGGTATGAGTTTGAAAGGGCATGAATATTTGAAGAGGCGTGAGGAAAGTATTTAATGAATATTTGAATTTGAAAGAGAAGTGTGTTTGGGTGTCAAAAGTTGCAGTAGTAGCCTGAAGAAGTCCAAGACAAGTCTGAAGTACCAGAATTAAAGAAAATAAACAGTATAGGGTGGAAGGGTGGATCTAGGGAAGGTTGGTTCTTGCATGGGAATAGGTGCTTCCTTGTCAGTTTGTAACTGACTAAATATGGGTGTGGGTGCATCTTGATCAGTGGGTGTTGATCCAAAGACGAAGAAAACATCTTCCTTCTATTGTAATTTTTAAAAAACAATTTTGCAGTTAATAGGAATGTGTTGGTGGTTTCCCCTATTGGGTTCCACGATAAATCATTGAGTTCAGACTTGTTATTACATTTTCAAATCATAACTAGATAAGTGAAATAAATTTTGTTTGAAATTGTGTCACTGATTCACCCCCCCCCTCTCAGTGACAGGACCTGATCCATCAATTGGTATGAGAGCTAGTCTCCTCACTAGTACGTTTAATCACTTGAAGAGAAGTATACATTCAAATGGATTAGGAGATGGAGATGTCAATAAGAGTCCTGATATTTGATGGTGAAGAATTTTTTTTCTGGAAGATTAGGATGAAAATTTATCTGATGTACATTGGACTGGAAGTATGGGAATTAGTTGAAGAAGGATATGATCTTCCAAAATTCATTCCCATAGAAGCAGAAGACAGGAAGAAATTTGGGAACATGCAAAGGCCTTAAATACATTACAAGCTGGAGTTAGTAAAAAGGTCCTTGCAAAAGTACTAACCTGTAAAGGTGCAAAACAAATCTGGGATAAATTGGAAACTATATATGTAGGAGATTCCAAAGTAAAGAAGGAAAAACTACAATCCTTCAAAGTAGAATATGAAGGTCTAAAAATGAAGGATGAAGAAAATATTTCAGGGTACTTCGAAAGAGTTGATAGTCTTGTTAATGCAATCAAAGTTTTGGGAGCATAAATATAAGACGATGATTTAGTTGAAAAAATAATGATAACACTTCCTATGGCATATAATCCTAAAGTATCCAGTCTTGAAGACCGAAAGAAGCTAGAAGAACTTACCATGGATGAATTGTATGGAATCCTCACAACCTATGAATTAAGACTATGTATTGAGAAATTCCCAAAAGAAGAAGCAACTTTCAAAGTGCTCAAGAAAAATCAGAAGCAAAAACCCCAAACCAACCATCATAGAGAATCTGATGTAGAAGAAGCCAATTTTATTAAGAAACTTTAGAAAGGATCAAGGAAGTACAAGGGAAAATTGCCTTTCAAATGTTTTAATTGTGGCAAAGCTGGGCACTTTCAAGCCAAGTGTCCTTATCCCAAGAAGGACTCTGAAGATGAAAATGACAAAAATAAACAATACAAGAAAAAGGGAAAAATATACTATAAGAAAAAGAATTTCTACTCAAAGGAAGAAGAAAGCAATTCATCTGAGTTTAGTGACAGTGATGATGAAGTCCTTTTTTTAGGAATTGAAGAGTCTAATGAGATAGAAGAAATTGAGCATAAGGAAGAGTAAGAAGATGAAGCATAGGTTAATATGGAAGAAGAACTACTCAGTTTTTTGGATGGATTAAAGAGATACAAAAAGAAATATAGATTGATCTGCATCGCAGTTGGCAAGTCATCAACGTTGATGCATCTTCAAAAAGTTTCAACTTCGACATGACTTCGACTCGACAAGTTTCCAGTTCGACAGGTTATCTCTTACAGGTTTCCAATTCAACACAACTCTAACAAGTCTCGACTTCGACACACCTCGACACATTCGCACCTTTGACATGTTCAACAATATCATAGTTCATGACATCGACAAGCAGCATCGACATGCGACCAACGACTGTCGAACTTCGATAGAATTGTCTCTCTGTCTTCTAGTCGACTGTAACGATTGAATTGTTGAACCGTTCTAACTTATTCTTGTAATGGAACGTAACGGGAAGGCACCCAAGCATCTCGGAATTCTATATAAGCATGTATAATATTGTAACATATCAATCTTATCATGTCTTAGACTTGGTTACAGTAATAGAAGATCAGTTCACATTCCTGCATATTGTATGTGTGTATTTGTGTTTATCTGTGTAGTGTAATCCTGCTTTGCTCATTCTGCTTATTCTTATAGCTTCTTCCATAACAGAGCTGACTCATTTAGTTGAACTGTTGTCCCCCCTCGTGCTTCCTGGACACGACCCAAATCATAGACATCTGAAATTTTTTTGGTTGAACAACAGGAAGAACATGAATAGAAAGAAAAAGATATGAAGAAAATCACGAGCAACCTAAAACACCAAATCCTAGATGAAATTAGGATAGAAGAAAGGCTAGAGAAGTTTCTTAAAGAAAAACAACTATCTTGTGAAAGAATGGAGGCAGAATTAGTTCATTTAAGAAAATAAATTGATGCAAAATTTATCCAAACAAGATATGAAAATAGCTCTAAAGTCTTAGATAAGATCATAACCCTACAAAGGGATCCAAGTAACAAGAATGGAATAGGTTATTCTCAAGAAGAAAACCAAGTGAGATCAAAATCTTATGCAGCTGCTCTTCTCAGTACATTCAAGAAGAAAGAAAAAGAAAAGACAAGCAAAAATCAGAACTCCAGAGGATTATTTCCACCCATCAAGAAGGAATTCAAGACAACTCCAAAGAAGGTCTATCAAAACAAGTATCCTCACATTTTCTTTGGCTATTATTTTGCATGTTCTAACTTCGGACACAAATCTATGAATTGTAGAGCATATGGA
This sequence comes from Larix kaempferi, assembly GCA_027924585.1. Lineage (NCBI taxonomy): Eukaryota > Viridiplantae > Streptophyta > Pinopsida > Pinales > Pinaceae > Larix > Larix kaempferi. Next base: position 938,162 of record BSBM01000057.1, read on the forward strand.
AGGAAAAATTTGAAGTTAAACAATTATAACCTCAAGGACAACCAAATAGTTGCTCAAGTTAAGAGCAGGAATTATAACTCCTTTGCACCTCTACAAGACAGGAACTTAGAATGCTTCAATTGTCATAACTATGGACATAAAGCAAATAATTGCAGATTAATGGAAATCTCAGAAATACCAAAGGACATTAGAGAGCAAAAGAAGTTGTGGAAGGAAAGAACATTAAAAGAGGAATGTCTTATTGCCTTGAAAACACAAGATAAAGGAGATCTCTAGTATGTTGACCATGGTTGCTCAAAACACATGACAGGAGATAAGGACAAGTTTTTAAACTTGAAAAACAAAATGGTAAAGTTACATTTGGTGACAATGCTTCAGGTAATATTCTTGGGAAAGGCACCATGAATTTGGGAAAAGACAAGGCCAAGAATGTGTTGCTTGTTGAAAATATGAAACCTAGTCTATTAAGTGTCAGCCAAACCTGTAATCAGGGGCACATTTGCATCTTTGATTCTCAGAAATGTGAGACAAGAAGGAGGGACTCAGGAAAATTGGTTGGTGTTTCTTATAGAACTCCTAAGAATGTATACATACTAAATACAAGACAGTCTGAGAAATGCCATATAAATTTAGTAGATGAAAGTTGGCTATCGCACAGGAGGTTGGGGCACATTAACTTTGATAATTTAGTGAAATTTAGCAATATTGGGGTAGTAAGAAACTTACCAAAGATAAAAAATCCCTCAAATCCTATGTGTAGACATTGTCAACTAGGGAAGCAAACTAGAATAAAGTTCAAAACAAAAGAATACTCAACCTTAAAACCCCTAAAGCTGGTTCACATTGATCTCTGTGGACCTACAAGGACCAAAAGCTTGCAAGGATAATCCTACTTTATGCTGTTCATTGATGATTTTACTAGAATGACTTGGGTATTTTTTTCTTAAGGAAAAATTAGAAGCATTTAACAAGTTCAAAACTTTCAAAAACTTTGTTGAAAATGAAATAGAGATAAAAATCAAATGTCTTAGATCAGACAATGGTGGTGAATTCACCTCAAAAGAGTTTAATCTATTTTGTGAAACTCATGGAATCAAGAGACAATTCTCTGCTGCCAGAACACCTCAACAAAATGGGATTGCTGAGAGGAAGAATAGAACAGTCCAGGAGGCTGCAAGGACTATGCTCAATGAAGCAAAATTGTTTGATGGATACTTGAGGGAAGCTATAAGCACAACATTATACATATTAAATAGAGGTCAGATCAGGATTAATAATAATAAAACTCCTTATGAGATATGGTTTGGAATAACTCCCTCGGTGAAATACTCCAAGGTCTTTGGAAGTAAGTGTTACATCAAGAGGCTTGATGAGAATCTCAGAAAATTTAATGCTAGATCTGATGAGGGTATGTTTCTTGGTTATGCTTATACTAAAAAAGGAATACATATGCTACAATATTAGATTAAATAATATTGTTGAGATTTCAAATGTTAAGGTGGATGATTTAAAAACAAATAAATTCAAACATCAAGAGGTCATACTTGACAGTGAAGATGAAGATGATGAGTTAGTTGGTACACAAGCATATATAGAAGAAAAGGAAGATACACAAGAGGATGAAATTGATACCCAAGAAGAAGAGGAATATATTCAAGAATAAGAGATAAATGAAGAATCCCCAAGAAGAGATACAAAGAAACCCTTGAGAATAACTCAAAAGAATCATCCTGAAAATCTAATTATTGGAAATAAAAGTACAGGAGTACAGACAAGAATACAATTGTTGTATAAAAAACAAATAGCACTTTTGTCATATATTAAGACTATCTCAATCAAAGAAGCATGCAAAGATGAAATTTGGGTCAAAGCCATGAATGGATGATTAGACCAAATAGAAAAGAATAAAACTTGGGAACTAGTTCCAAGACAAAAAAATACGAATGTCATTGGAACTAAATGGGTGTTCAAAAACAAAGTAAATGAAAATGGACAAGTAATCAACAACAAATCCAGATTGGTATGTAAAGGGTATGCTCAGGTTGAAGGAGTAGATTTTGAAGAAATTTTTGCACCTGTGGCCAGATTAGAGGCAATTAGAATGTTCTTAGCCTTTTCCAGTAACTTACAAGAAATTGAAAGTATACCAGATGGATGTCAAGTCTACATTTCTCAATGGAAACTTAGAAGAGGAAGTGTATATTGAGAAACCATAAGGATTTCAATTAACTAATAAAGGAGATTATGTCTTTAAACTAAAGAAAGCACTCTATGGGCTAAAACAAGCACCAATAGCATGATATGCAAGGCTAGACTCTTATTTAGAAGTACAGGGCTTCAAAAGAGGATTAGTAGACAATAATCTTTATTGTAAAATTACTGATGATAGCATGGTTATTGTAGAAGTATATTTTGATGATATTATATTCGGGAGTGATGATGAAAAAATGAGTAAGGACTTTTCTAGGAGAATGCAACAAGAATTTGAGATGTCTTTGCTTGGTGAACTGAATTTATTTTTAGGATTTCAAATAGTTCAGTCCAAAGAGGGAATTTTTATCCATTAATCCAAGTATGTTAAAGATATGCTTAAAAAATTCCAGTTAGAAGATTGCAAACCTGTTTTTACACCTATGACAGTAGGATGCAAATTAAGCAAAGAAGATGAGTCCAAGACTGTAGATCCAAAACACTACAGATCAATGATTGGGAGTTTACTCTATGTAACATCTTCTAGACCTGATGTCAAGCAAGTTGTTGGAATGGTGGATAGATTCCAAGCTACATCAAAAGAGAGTCATGTTCAAGCAGTGAAATAATCTTTAGGTACCTAAAATGAACCATAGATATTGGATTGTGGTACCCTAGCAAGGATTCATTCTCTTTAAAAGCCTATTCAGATGCAAATTGGGCAGGTTGTGTAGATGACAGAAAAAGTACAAGTGGAGGAGCATTCTTCTTGGGAGAATCATAGGTAGCTTGGATAAGAAAGAAACAAACCTATGTTTCTCTTTCTACCACTGAATATGAGTATATTGCAGCAGGAGAATGTTGCACACAAATAGAATGGATGAAACAAACCTTACAAGACATCAAAATAGTGTTTGAAGAACCCACTATTATCTACTGTGATAACACAAGTGCTATAAGTATCTCCAAGAATCATGTCCAGCACTCCAAATAAAAACACATTCCAATAAAGTACCACTATCTAAGAGATTAGTCTGTGAATAAGAACATTAAATTGGAATATGTCCCAAAACAAGAACAGGTTGTAGACATTTTTACTAAACCCGTAAGTAGAGATGTATTTGAATATCTCAGGAAAAGGTTACGAGTAATCACTCTTACAATATAATCTATCAAGAAAATAATGCATCGGTTAGCATCAGTTCATGGGTATACAGCGATCAAATTCAGTGGGAGTCATTCAAACCTTTGCCCTTAATGTCAAAGGGGGAGAAATGAACGGACTATTGCCATCAACACCAAAGGGGTATATTGTTGTCAATATGGCAATATAGGTTGGAAGTGGTTGGCATTGATGGAAAATATATAAGATCCATTTCCTGTGATGATATGACATGTGTGATGAAGATTGAAAAGAATGACAAGTTTGTGAAACTTGGAAATTGACTAATTATGGAGGAAAAAATTAGTCAAAACAGTTCTAAGAAAATGCCTGCCACAATTTGTGGGTTGAAGGAAATGCCCACACCATATGGGAATCTTGTAGCTTGGTATTTGGCCTACCTAACCATGTCTTCAGATTGCCTTGGAAGTGGCTGAGGAAGAAGTTATGGACCTGCCAAAAAAGTGTTTTAGGCAGATTGGACCAGCTTAAGAAATTTGCCTAAGTCTGGAATTAATGTTAAATTTTCCTAAGTGGCCTCAGGGAAATGCCTGCCATGCCTCATAGGATGATGAGAAAAATATTTTGAGATTGTGGATATCTAGAGTGTTTTTTGGTGCATCCAGCCATGGTCCTGAATGGTCCAAAAGGTCTTTGAGGAGAAATATATGGATCTACCAAAAGTGCCTCCCAGTCAAGTTTGCACTATTCCAGTTAAATGCCTGCCAAGGAGAGAGAAAGTAGACTCAGAGGATAAATTGGTCTTGATGGATTCATCTTGTTGTCCTCTACCCATTGGGTATCTCACTTTCCAAATTTGAAAGAAAAATGAAATCACCTTGGTGAGCTAGGGTTTCAAGAAAATTGGCTAAGTGTTAAAACAGGAGTTTGAGAGCCCACTTGGAAATGCATGCTAGAGTTAGTTCTTGAACTGGTAAATTCATCAGATTTTATGGGTCCATTATTTGGTGATATGGGCATCCACTCATGGTCTTAGTTTCCAATATGGTGGTTATATGTGTGAAAGATGAACCTACAAAGTTAGTGAAAAATAATAAACAGAGTGTATTAAATAAGAAGCTATAGGAATGTATTTACAAAAATAAACATAAATTTAATAAAAAGAAATAAATGGAGTTTTTATCAGAGCATAAATAGAATCATGTCATCCATAAATAGAGTTATAATTAATTTAAGAGATTTGAAGAGGTGCAAACGTTGAAAGAGCATGATGTTTTGGAAAGACGTGTTTGTCTGGAATGAAGAGGTGCAAACATTGAAAGAGCATGATGTTTTGGAAAGACGTGTTTGTCCAGAATGAAGAGGTACGAGTTTGAAAGGGCATGAATATTTGAATAGGCTTGCGCAAATTATTTAATGAAGATTCGAATTTGAAAGAGAAGTGTGTCTGGGTGTCAAAAGTTGCAGTAGCAGCCTGAAGGAGTCCAAGACAAATCTGAAGTACCAGAATTGAAGAAAATAAACAGGATAAGGTGGAAGGGTGGAGCTAGGGTAAGTTGGTTCCTGTAGGGGAGTAGGTGCTTCCTTGTCAGTTTGTAACTTACTAAACAGGGGTGTTGGTGCATCATGATCAGTGGGTGTTGATCCAAAGAGGAAGAAAACACCTTCCTTCTATTGTAATTTGTAAAAACAATTTTGCAGTTAATAGGAATGTGTTGGTGGGTTTCCCTATTGGGTTCCGATAAATCATTGAGTTCAATCTTGTTATTACATTTTCAAATCATAACTACCTAAGTGAAAGAAATTTTGTTTGAAATTGTGTCATTGATTCACCCCCCCCAACTCTCAGTGACAGGACCTGATCCATCACAATCAACTAGATAATCCTCATGTACCCAATGCACACAAGAATCAAGAGTGAGACCATTGAATCTCAAAGGAAAAGGGTGAATGTACCATGTCTCATCACGAAAAGAGTATGAGTCATCCAACAAGAAAATATGTCCATGCTGCTCCAAAATAATTTAAGATGCAACAAAATAATTAGCCATGTGTTCTTTCATCCAATAAGTGAATGAAGAACCTCCACGAAAATATGAACCAAGTAAGGATCAAAGAAAATAGGGAGACTTGAACTAGCTCAAAGAAGTGTCATCAAGACACCCATGAATATGTGTATCATCAACAAATAACAAGGGATGTTGCTGCTAATAATAATTTGCTTCAATCATATATTTCTTCACCCAAGTATTGGATGAAGTTCCTCTAACATCAAATGAACTAAATAAGGAGCAAGGAAAATCATGAGTCTTCAAGTGACTCAAGTGAACATCATAAGTGCATCCATGTAGATGTGTATCATCATAAGGTAACAAAGGATGCTGCTGAAAATGTAAATAATAAGGTTCTATAATCATGTCATCATCAAAAGGAGATATAGGAGTTTTGTACTCCTCATGGGGCACCATCAGAAAGAACCATTTCACCCATACTTCATTAGGATGAATGCTGCAAAATATGGAAGTGTAGGATGTAGGAGAATGAACCAACTCACCCAAATGATCAGAAAGTGAAGAAGTTTCATCATGTGAAGGATCCATAGGGGTAGGATCATGCACCTCCCTCAAAAGTGTGAAAATTTTCTCATAGGTTGGTTCCAAGGTAGAGGAATCATGCACTTCTTCAAAAAGTGCATAACCATCATCAAGAGGCAACTCAAGTTCCTTTTCCACCACATCAAGTGCTTGGATCTCATCAAGATCATCTTCAAACACATCAAGAACATGCAAATTTCCATGTTTCTCATGATCCATCATGTCATGAGAATCCTCCAAGCAATATACCATTTGATAATATGAAACATAGGAGGAAGAACAAGTATCTTGCAACCTATAGAGAAGTTGCTCATTTTTCATTTTGAGCTTATGATTATCCTCATTATTCTTCAGTTATGCTCCATGAAACGATTCATTAAGCTCAACCAAATTTTTTCTATCAAAAAGAAAAGACATGAAATTGCCTTCGATGTTGCACATTGCTCTTTGAATCTTCTCCATGTCTTCAAGGAAGGATGGATCCTTCAATGAAGAAACTCCCCAACAAGAATTTGACACCAATGCTTGAGTTTCATGGAGTATTCTAAGGGTCTCTTGGATCTTCTTTCCATTCAGATTTGATGAACCTTCAATAAAAATAGGCTCTTGTAGAGGGACCTCCTCTTGTTTGTACTTACTGCTTGGACCAACTTCATTAAGCTCAAGTCGTGATGGGGAAGTTGATCTTGGTTCTTCTTCAACTATTAAAAGGCCTTAATTTTCATGCTTAATGGAAATTTGGCTTGCAGCAACACTTTCAAAAGTGATTTCTGTGTCACCAACATAGAGATGTGAGCACCCATTAGTGGGTACTCCTTCATAGTTCAAGCATCCATCAGTAGATGCTCTTTGATTCATGTCCAAAGTAGAGTGTGTCTCAGAATGATCTTTAGTATTTTCAATGGAATATTCTTCATGCTCATGTGATTTTTCTTAATCTTTTTCAAAGTCACTTGGGAGTGAATTTCAACCCTCTTCATGTAATTCTTCTTCTACTTTACCTATTTCAGAACTAGGTGGCTCATCAGTCTCCTCCTTTTCACTCAAACATATATGATTTTCTCTCCAAGGTATTTTGCAAGAAGGGCATATACCTTTCTTAACTAACTCCGCATATTCATTCTTGGGCCTATATAAAAACACCCAATCAACATAGTATTCAAAAGGAATGTCCTTTTGTGTATCTCCCTTCAAAGAAAGATATGCTTGATATTGTCGAGGAAAGGTTTTACATGTTGCTCTCAATATTTCTAATTCATTCATAGGATTAGACTTTGGTGGTATGAAACATTCATCTTCATAATACATAGGTTCATATGAATAACCTTCATTCCTGATGAAATTGTAATAATTGATGCAAGATGGAACCTCTTCCTCATACCATTCACATTCTTCTTCATATTGCTCACAAGCATCTCCATACTGCTCATAAGCATTGTACTCATAGGTGTCCTCATAATAGTAAGAAATTTATGAAAATTATTCTTCAATGGATTATATTAATCCACAAGAGCAAGTAACATGCTCTGATACCACTGTAATATCCCTAATTTGAAATTTTACCCAATTTGGCCAATTTTCGAACCTTGGAATAGTGAAACCCCAAACTGTCCCAAATGATCCGAAATGGTTTCGAACTATGTATAGAGGGACTTAGTAGGATATAGGACACTATAATACACCATTTAGAAACACAAACATCGGTTAGAAACATTCATGGTCTGAAATTTTCAAGGAAGGAAGAATTGGAACAAAACTAGTTAATGCATTGGTGGAAATCCCCCCTAGGTCTGCTACTAATTGGCCTCCAAAACACTGTAAATTCTTGCCAAATTTTTAATATGAGACTTTTATATGTTATAGGACATCAAGGAAAACATTTTTTCAGCATTATATCATAGTTTACGGGACCAGATATATCTTTCAAAAGTCAGCAGCCTATAGAGCATAGAATTTATGAAAAAATGGTAGACTAGGGGAAACAAATTTATTGCACAAAATTTAATAATAATTCTAGGGTATGCATACAAAATTTTGGTCCTTAATTTAACTCCATATTTAGCTTGAATCATAGAAAAAAACTCAGTACATATATGATATTAAACAGGTACAATATCATCCCAAAATCACCATGAGAATACAATTAGGGAAATAACTCGAATCTCAATATTACTTGGAATTATTACATGAAAGGATTGGTGTTTCGAGTTGTGGCTCTCATGATAATTTCATTACATATTTATTAATCAAATGATAGGTCCATATGGTTTAAATATCGGTCTTCCATAAAATATGTGCAAGAAGGAGTGCACTATCACATTTGTACATGAACATTGAGAAAGTGTTGAGAGAAACATAGTAGAGAAAGAAGAGAGAACATGAATCAAAATCAAAGGGGATCTGTTGAGGCCTTAGATGTGTAGGTTACTGGAATGGGTTGTAAGGCTCACAACAGAGGGGGAAAACCCATACTGAAAGGCTTCAAAAGGTCCTACGCAAGGACAGTTCTATCCCCATCCTGTTTGGAATAGTAATCTCCCACGGATAGAAAGGCCTCCACTGCCACTTATGGTTTTGATCCTGAAAGGATTTGTCTTCCTGTGAAGGAAAACAAAGTGTCTTAAGTCTGAAGAATCTACCTAGAAGGAATCCTAACCTAAGTTGGTCCTACTCTAAAAAGGTATCTTGTTTATATGCAAATTAACTTCTTGTAAAAATAGATAAGCATGCTCACCAACTTAACAAAAATGTAAATGATATTAATTACTTATCTGCTCAAGTTACAACCAACCAATTAAAATTAACTGATGGAAAATTAAGGGTTTAGGTGCATTCAAGATTAACCTGTGACTGCTATGTCTATTGAAAAATTAACATAAATTATGAGTTTCTGTGAACCATTTGCAGAAATAGATAAACATTTTAATTGAATAAATTCTCTTAAAACATTAAAGATACACAGATCTTAAGCAAAGAGAAATCAAAACTGTAGATCAATGTATTTATAAATTGCAAGTAGTAAATAGTATTGATAAGAAACCTGAAGTGAAAATCAATATTTATCAAAGAAATTTGATTAATAGACAAAAGAAGACCCAAGAGAATAACATAACTGTATTACTGAAAGTTTGCAAGAAATTACAAGCTCTACATTAACCAGAGTATCTCCAGTCTCCTTTGCTGATTTTCTCCTCCAAATTCTATCTCCTTAGCCTACGAGAGATTTACCCTTTAAATAATAATTACAAAATGATACAAAGAGTAAATTCCCATAAAACAGGGATTACAAAATTTGAACTAGACTAATGGCCAAGAAAGTCTTGCCACTTGGCCCAAATTTCTAACAATTCATATATATTTGGATAATTTGGAGACTCAAGCCCCAGCTGGGAATCACACGTAAAAATTTCCATCTCGGTTTTAGCTAACTTATGCCAAATACGGATAAAAATGTGTATCTTTCCCTCCATGGAAATGGGTGTTAAGATATTGTAACTTCTAAGAATATTATATTTGTACTTTATTATTACGGAGTGGGGTGTTTAACCCAGTGGTAAAGTTGGGGCTGACCTAGTTAATATAAAGTACAAGTCGGAGATGTGTATAAATAGAGGAGGTGTGTTCCTCATTACACACACACTTCCCTCACTCAGAATGTAGCGCACTTGTGGAGGAGAGGTCTGCTATGGTGGAGGAGGAGATCATGTCTTTGGTTTGCATCTTTGTATATTGCTGGTCATCTATATTGAGGAAGCTTTGTTGGGTTTTCTACCCCATGAGGGTTTCCCAGGATAAATCTGTGTCTCTTGTGTTTATGTTGTGCTTGTTGTTTCTTCAGTGATCCTGTATATGCCATTATTGTGAAATGGAATGTAATGCTGCTATTTTCTATCTTATCATATTAAATCTTAACATGGTATCAGAGATAACCTGAAGGAAGGCAATGTATGGCATTTACGACACTTGCTTCACTTGCGACAATTTGAAGGTTTGGGTTTTACATAGCAAAAACCAGTCATCATGTAACTTTCTCTATAAATCCATTTCTGCGAAGGTTCAGGATCTGAAAAGTTTACAGGTCGTAGATAACATCCCCAGGTACCTTGTGTCCAAAGGACACCCTTAGATTCGTTGTACTTTGTGAGTTATGATCAGTACAAGTTAGGGTTTCTGCCTCTTCCAGATCTCAGTCAAAATCAGGTGACCTAGGAAAAAAAGGTCATAACTTGGGCTAGGAAGCTCCAAATGAAATTTAGTAAAAAGTGATAGGTAGTACACAGACTGTAATATTTGAGAAAAAATTTTCATAGGCCGAAGCTGAACCAGTGACACATGGCACCCCGTACAATTTCGCTCTCCTGTTTTATCCCATAAACACACTTGGCATAACTCTCTCTCAGAAAATCCAATTGAGATCAGACTTGTCGGGATGGAAAGATGACAGGTCAGGCTACCGCAAAAAAAAAATTTAGACCCAGTGGAGAGAAAAGTTCGGAGTTATAGTAAAAACAATCAGGTACATATTTTTGTCAAAACAGAATTATTTTTGGAGCACCTTTATTCATGGCTTCCAGAATTTAGGGTTTCAGAGAAAGTTAGAATTTTTGGAATCGGAATCCACGGCTGAATTCTACTCAGGAAAATCAAAATTTAGAGACCAAGATCGAATTTTTTGGTTGGGTAGAAGACCGGGCTTGATCAAACCCCAGTTCGGGATTTTGATCGGAAAGATGGAAAATTAGGGCTTCAGCAAAAGTTGGAATTTTTGAAGTCTGTAACCACAGCTGGAAGCTCCTTAGAAAAATAAGAGTTTAGCACCTTGGATCGAACCTTTTGATTGGGCAGAAGGGTGGGCTTCATCAAACCCTAGTTTGGGTTCTTGTCCAAGAAGATCCAGAAGTTTCGAAGGAAAATTTTGAGGGGTCAAATTTTGGAGATTTCAAAATTGAAGTATGCTAGTTTGATCAGCTCAGCAAGACACATCCTTCCATCCATTCAGAAGTGTGAAAGTCAAAGATTGAATTTTTAGGGTTTCTCTAACAAACCCTAATCAAGCTTCAGATCAAGTTTCAGGGGGAGTTGAGGCTAAGGCCTTACATAAGAAGACTACAAGAAGTCTCGACAGGTATGTCTTAAGGAGATACAAGTATGTCTTCATATTATTTATTAGTACAATCTTGATTAATGTTAGAATTGTCTTATCACCCTAGTAACAGTATGAATGCATGTGAATGATAGAAGACATTCATTGATTAGGGCTATATGATTGTACTAATGCACTGTGGTGTTGTATGAGGTTGATGTTGTCTGCTAACAAGATACAGGTACATCACGAAAGACAAATCAAGTTCCATGACCATGATAACATGAAGACAAAAGACTCATCCATTATATTTGATCACATAGAAGTTCTACTTACAAGGTATGTATGACTTTGTTCTATTATGCTTAACCTATGAGATATGCAGGTTCCAGCATAGGATATCTAAATCATTGAAGAGAACAAAGAAGATATGATTAGGTATGTTAGACATAACTAAGCAGGTATACTAATCCAGGTATGTTTTCCTATGTCATGTTAGAATCTTACCTTGTGTTAGAATCTTAGACATAACTAAGCAGGTATACTAATCCAGGTATGTTTTCCTATGTCATGTTAGAATCTTACCTTGTGTTAGGATCCCTTATATAAGTATACCTAGTATGATTGCTTATGCTTATTCATAAAGTTAGTAATCAAGGGTTTATGCATATTATGTCTCTTATCTTGGTTGATGATTTAACTAACCAGATCAAACAAGAATATGTATGAGTAAAAGAAGACTTCCCTGAAACCTTGAATATTATCTATAATCATGACTATACATATTCAAGATTATTTAGAACTATAATGTTTTGATAACATTGAAATATACTAATGAATGTATGTTTGTGTATGAGATCATGAGGATGACACTTTGGCAGGCATAGTGGTACAGAATGATTAGAAGTTCAAAAGACATATAGAAGATCAAGCGGGAGGCAACCACACAAACATAAAAGATAAGTATTTGAGTTGTTATTTGAAATAGTAAATGATATTGTCTGTAATAGGTTGTATGCATATTTGTATTCCTATAATATATTATGTTGAGTGTAAACATTCATAGAGCATTGAACAGTCTACTACTAATATGCATATGATTGGTAAGTTGGACAAACATTCCATTGTTGCTTGTCTAGAATGAAACCTCTTTGCTGACATGCTGAGAGCTGTGCACACTCTCGATAGTATGTTTTGGTAGAGATGGAAGGCATCTAGATAGCCACTGTATGCATACAAAATATGGAAAAGTGTTGTGCCAAAGTATTGGTCAAGATAGTTGCATAACTATGTAAATGATATCGGTATGCATAATAGGCTATCATGTCAACATGATTTCATGATTATGAAGTATTACTAATCATGTACTTAATTTTTATATGTAGAAAAGATCATGAAGAATGATGAACACCGCACAAGTGATGGATGTTCAACAAGAATATTTACAAATCAAACATAATATAGAAGGCTCGTGGCTAAAAGATTCTCTTAGAAAGAGGAAGAGAATCGTGACGAGATGTTTGCTCCAAGTGACTAGATAAGACCATTCTCTTAATGATGTAATTAAAGAAGAAGTGTGAATGAGGTTCTGTATGGGTACCCAGTATCGATAGTAAATTGATGAGCTTAATGATCACCATGGGTGATGTGGATATCAACCTTTGCTACAAGGTTGAATATGGTTTCTATACACAGATGACATGGATGCAAGAAGGAACTCACCACAGAGTTCAAATGATGTTGTGGCTCATATTAGTAGACCCATCTGACGAGAGATGGCACAGATAGATTGTTGCATAAATGAAAATGAAAGATCTCAGATTGATGCATTACTTTCTAGGTCTAGAAGTATGGAAAGGCTCAGAAGGAATCTTTCTCAACCTGGGAAAGTATGCCGAGAAATATTAAAAGGACTTGATATGTTGGAATGGCCACTCTCATGGATTCCAACTTGAAGCTGTTAGTGAATGACTCATCAGAGTTAGTGTATATAACTTTGTACAGACAAATTATTGGGTCATTGATGTATTTAAAAAATACCAGGTCAGATATAAGCTTTGCTGTGAACACCTTGAGTCAGTATCTAGTGGAAACTAGATGTGTTCACCTGATAGTTGTAAAGCATGTGATGAGGTACCTAAAGGATATGATAGACTTTGATCTATACTATTTTGGAGATCATGACTTCAAATGGATACACAGATGTTGATTGAGCAGAAAGTGTATCAGACAAGTAGAGCACATTGAGAGGATGTTATTGTCTGGGATCAACCATGATCTTGTGGTTTAGCAAAAAGCAGTCCAGTATGGCTCTTAGCACAAGCAGAATATATGGCTGCTTTCTCTGCTGGTTGTGAAGAAGTATGGCTTCAAGATTGTTTGACTTAGAGATAGACCCAACTATGATCCTATGTGACAAACAGAGTTGTATCAAGATGACAGAGAATTCAGTGTTCCATGATAAGTCAAAGCACATAGAGATCTGACATTTCTATATACAAGATATGACGCAGAAAGGAACTATAAAGTTCGAATTTGTAACAGGTTGCCGATGTACTAACCAAACCTCTACCTCAAGTGAACAAGTTGCCGATGTACTAACCAAACCTCTACCTCAAGTGAACAAGTTACCGATGTACTAACCAAACCTCTACCTCAAGTAAAAGTTTGAATATTTCCGAGACAAGCTTGGTGTAGTTCAAAAGGACTCTCATCGAAAGGGGGAGTGATGTGGTCACTTATGATGAGATTGCCTACATCGACAAAGAGGTCGATGATGTGGTTACCTATATTGGTGATGCCAATAGAGAGGTTGGTGGATGGTCCTTAGACAGGGTCTAAGTTGACAAGGGGATTCCATCATCCTTGAACACATGTTCTAAAAGGATCTGTAGACAATTGTCTTCGAGAATGAAGTCCTTCATGGACATGTGGGGATTGGATCATCCCTGGACTTCAGTCCTAAAGTGAGTCGTAGACAATTGTCTTCGAGAATGAAGTCCTTCGTGGACATTTAGGGATTGGATCATCCCTGGACTTCAGTCCTAAAGTGAGCGGTAGACAACTGTCTTTGAGAATGAAGTCCTTCGTGGACATGTGGGGATTGGATCATCCCTGGACTTCAGTCCTAAAGTGAGTCGTAGACGTATGTCTCCAAAAATAAAGTCCTGAATGAACAGGTAAGGGGATTGGATCGTCCTCGGACTTTGGTCCTTTGAATTGAGCCGTAGACAAGATGTCTCCGAAAATAAAGTCCTAAATGAACAAGTAAGGGGATCGGATCATCCTCGGACTTTGGTCCTTTGAATTGAGCCGTAGACAAGATGTCTCCGAAAATAAAGTCCTGAATGAACAGGTAAGGGGATTGGATCATCCTCGGACATTGGTCCTTTGAATTGAGCCATAGACAAGATGTCTCTGAAAATAAAGTCCTGAATGAACAGGTAAGGGGATTGGATCGTCCTCGGAATTTGGTCCTTTGAATTGAGTTGTAGACAAGATGTCTCCGAAAATAAAGTCCTGAATGAACAGGTATGGGGATTGGATTTTCCTCGGACTTTGGTCCTTTGAATTGAGCCATAGACAAGATGTCTCTGAAAACAAAGTCCTAAATGAACAGGTAAGGGGATTGTATCATCCTAGGACTTTGGTCCTTTGAATTGAGCCATAGACAAGATGTCTCCGAAAATAAAGTCCTGAATGAACAGGTAAGGGGATTGGATCATCCTCGGACTTCGGTCCCTTGAATTGAGCCGTAAACATGAGGTCTCCAAAAATTGAATGATAGGACTGGTTCGTCCCTGGACCTCGGTTCAAAAGGTACATGATAGGACTGGATCGTCCCTGGACCTCGGTTCAAAAGGTACATGACAGGATTGCATCATCCATGGACCTATGTCCTAAGAGAGTAGGATTGATCATCCTATAATACGATCGTGTGTGTTGATGTGTATACTTGTATTGTGTGGATACTTGTATTGATGATGTGTATACTTGTATTGGTGTGGATACTTATATTGATGATGTGTATACTTGTATTGGTGTGGATACTTGTATTGATGATGTGTATACTTGTATTGGTGTGGATACTAATACTGTTGATCTAGATGACGATGCTATTGATCGTATTAATCTAGATGACGATGCTGTTGATCGTATTGATCTAGATGACGATGTTGCTGATCGTGTTGATCTAGATGGCGATGTTGATGATTGTGTTGATCTAGATGACAATGATGCTGATCATGTAGATCGAGATGATTCAGATGTTGTAGATCAAGATGATCCAGATGTTGTAGATCAAGATGATGTGACGATGCTGATCGTGTTGATCTAGATGACAATGTTGATGATCATGTGATGGCGATGCTGATAATCGTGTGATGACGATGCTGATGATCGTGAGAATTCAGATGTTGATGTTGCTGTAGCTGTTTGAGTACTACAGAAGATAAAGACTCAGTACTGAAGATGTTGATGTTCCAGTAACTGGTTGAGTTACTGATGATGTTGAGAAAGCTTCCAATGATTTATAGATGTATCATGTTGATGACTCCTTACTCCTGCAGATGTTGTTATAATATCCTTCTCGTTAAGGGGGAGTGTTGAGATATTGTAACTTCTAAGAATATTATATTTGTACTTTATTATTCCGGAGATGTTTCATTCCTCCGTGAAGATTTTATTGTATATCCGGAGATGTTTATTCCTCCGTCGAAATGTGGTAACTCGGGTTATTAGACTTCCCTAGTGGGGGTCGGCCCTGTATGTGTTATGTGGGTCAAAGGGTTGTTAGACCACCCTATTGGGATCGGCCCAGTCAGTTGTAGTGGGGTGTTTAACCCAGTGGTAAAGTTGGGGCTGACCTACTTAATATAAAGTACAAGTCGGAGATGTGTATAAATAGAGGAGGTGTGTTCCTCATTACACACACACTTCCCTCACTCAGAATTTAGAGCACTTGTGGAGGAGAGATCTGCTATGGTGGAGGAGGAGATCATGTCTTTGGTTTGAATCTTTGTATATTGCTGGTCATCTATATTGAGGAAGCTTTGCTGGGTTTTCTAGCCCATGACGGTTTCCCAGGATAAATCTGTGTCTCTTGTGTTTATGCTGTGCTTGTTGTTTCTCCCTAATATCATCCAGAGTGCTTAGCAATTCAATCATCAGTTTATAGTGTTCCTAATTGACTTGAATGGCCAAGTATTTAAACTCCAATTGGGAAAACCTAGAGAAGGCAGAGGAGGTTGCACTTGCAGTTGCATCCACACATTGCTTTTCAAGCATAGATATCCTTTGTGTACTGGTAGCATTCACAACTTGTGCATCATGTAATTGAACCTGGACAGAGGTATTCTTTAGCTGCAAATCTTCGAACCTATCTTCAAATACCTTCCTGACATCATGAACATAAGCTTCATGCTCCTCATTGGTTTTGGCCAATTGCTCTTCAAGCTTCTTCAACTCTTCTTTCTTCAAATCAATCTCCCTATTCAGTGTTGTCACTGAATCAAAGTTTGCACCTACAAATGCACCCATAGCTACAGCTGTATCCAATTCTTCCTTTTGGACATCATCAAATTGCTTGGCCCAAATTATTTGATTAGGGGTGTGTGCCTCCAATCGAGCTTGATCCCTGCTTCTCTTCTTACCTTTTCTTATCACTGCCTTAGATGCTTTACTGTAGAAATAATCCCCTAGAGGGACTACAATATCTTATTCAAACTCAACTACCAATTCAGTAAATGATGTAGTCACATTTACTGTTGAAACCAATGGGGATGTCTGAGTAACAATAGAACTAGTTATAGACATAGTGACTTGGGAAGTAGTTGGGGAGGAAAGGATATTTTGAATGACTGGTGGTACAGAGGTTGGGGTAGTAATTGAAGTGAAAGCTTCATAAAATGGAATATGGATGTCATCAGCTGGTGATGGAGAAGGAGGAGTTGGAGTTTGCTCAACAGTAGCTAATGGTGATAAAATGGATGGGGATGATTGCAAAGGGATAGTCAAAGACTAGATCTCTATGAAAGTAGATGGAAAAATGGGAAGTGGAACTGAGCTGGCTGGAAATGGGGCAGTGATGGAAGTCACTGTATGAAATAACTAGGATATGGTAGGTGGTATTGTTACCCCATATGATAAGGTTAAAAGAATCTGAATAGATGAAAGTAGAAGTGCTGAGGTTGTGGTATCGGCCTTAGAAGTGGTTTCAAGGATCTATTGGTCTGTGATAGATTCATCCATTTCAATAGCATCCAATAAATCTGTAACTGTCTGTTAAGTCTCAGTTACTTCTTCAATCATAGGCACAAAAGGGTGTACCTCATCTTCAACATCACAGTCAATAATGTTTAAGGGATTTGAGATGCAGAAGTCTAAGTTTTATTCCTTTTATCTGGTTTAGTCACAACCATCACTTGATCATCACTAATCTGGTTAACCACAGGAGTCACTAGAATATCAGTAGTAGGCTCAGCAATTGTAACTACTTGGCTGTCTAACACCGAAGTCATCTGTGCTAACTCCTGCTTTGATTGTTGAGATGCTTGCATTAATAATTTGAATTGTTCAACAGTCTTTACCCCTGGAGGGTCTTCCATGAGGCCTTTTCCTTTGTCGCCATCACTATAGGTCAGCATTAATGGAACAACTATTTTCTGAGCTTCCTTTTCTTCTCTGTCTTTTCTTGTTTTCTCAATGAGATTTAGTTCCATTGCCCTATAGCTCAAAACCTTAGTTTTAAGCTCCTATTGATATTGCATGATATGGTTCTATTCATCTCTTCTCTTAGCCCTCGCCAAGACTTCAGAAAAGGTATTTACTCCCTAATAGACGGAGTCATCAGGAACTTCTTCATTAACATAGCCCATCTTCATATGATTTTTCTTGAAATGAGTATCAAGAAAACTCTTACGATCATGTCTTCTTTTGGCAGCATAGCCCAATTTCAAAGAATCAATTTTGTCACCCAACACTGTAGCTCAAGTTGAAGTTGGGATGGCCAATGGCCCAAGGTTCAAGGGGGACTTAGGCCATGTTAGGAACCCATGTCTTTACTTTGTTAGTATATTGTTATTGGACGCATATGCTTTGTAAGACATCCCGTAGTATTTGTTGATCCATAGTTTGTGTTATTGTTGTTGGCACATATGCTTTGTAAGTCACCCATAGTTTGTATTGGCCCATGGTTTTGACTTGTAATAATTGTTGATCTATATTTTTTATTGGCCCATGGTTTGTATTGACACATGGTATTGACTCATGGTATTGGCACCTAGACTTAGTATATAAGTGTGTGTTGAGGCCTCTGAAGACACCGTGAAGTTAATTGTATTGAGCTTGCTCAAAGGAGGTTGCCCCCTCGAAGTGGCCCATGATCAATATAAAAGTGATTCTGAGTTCTGTTATTTCTGATATCTCATGTATTTGCATTAATTAATTATCGCAGGATCTTCACATCTGGTATCAGAACACTTTCTTGGGCTTGTTGGGTGGAATTTCTGCCAAATTTTTTTTTTCGCATCTGTTGTAGCTTCAGATTTGGGAATAATCCCTATCCGCTTAACTGTGGGAAGTACTTGGGCATAAGCCCTAAAACTCATTGTGAGGAGTACCACAGGAACCCCAAAGTAGCTGGCCCATTGAGAGGACCTGCCAGCAAAAAGGGCAACGACTCCTACCTGATTGACTAGTTCCCACCTGTGAGGTAAACCAAGAGCTGTCGTTTGTGGAAAAGTGGTTATCAATTTTACCTGAGCCGTGGAGTGAGGGGTACTGCTCCAATACGCAAGCTGTCAGACAGCATTGGTGGCCGAGTGAAACACCTGAATTGTTAGGAAGCTGTACATACTCGGGGTCCATATCTATTTTCAGTTGAACTGTTTCCGATCACTTTCGCTCCAGATCTATTCTGAAAGTCGTTCCAGATCCAGTCGCTATTTCAGATCCAGCCGTTTTCAATCCCTTCCGCGCCATTGCAGATCCATCTGTTGCAAATTCCTTCTGTGCCGCTGTTGCCGATCCATTTCTAAAAAAAAAAAAGAGTAGTATAAAATTATGTTTTTCGGCCATATCTCCCTTGCTTCAACTCTGTTTTCCCTGAAACATCACTAACATTCCTACAATCCCATTCTGCATATTTCATTCCGAAGACCCTATCCCAAATTCCACTTCCCAAGACCATAAATCCCACATTTGTCTATTTTTCGGGTTTGCCATAACTTCTTCAATTTTCACCCGATTGCCTTCAAATTTTACCATAGAGTTCCCGCTTCTAAAATCCCCATTTTTTGATTCCCTATCCCTCAGAAAGTGTTGAAAACCTAGTCAAACCCTAATTAACCCTCCGAGTTTTTCCCAAATCCAAATTTCTCCTTTTTAAATAAGCTTGTGTTTGTGTTTTTCTATCCATTACCCCCCCCCCCCCCACAAAAAAAAATAAAAAAATTCCTGGTTATGGTTGTCACTCGCACAGGAGCAAAAACCATGGAGGAAGCACTTGCAGCCATCCAAACCAAACTCCAAGATCTGGATGAAAAATTTCTCAGCCTCCATCTTCAACATTCATCCATGAACAATAACCAACAACCAGAATCTTCTGCAGCCACTGGGTTCTCTTCTTCCAGCAATTTTCATGGGCTGAAGCTTGATTTTCCTCGCTTCAATGGTACTAGTCCAACTGGATGGATATACCGAGCAAAACAATATTTCAGTTTTCATAATACTTTTGATGTCCAGAAAGTTCCACTTGCATCCTTTCATTTGGAACAGAAATCCCTTCAATGGTACCGTTGGTACATCAAAGCTCATCCCGAGCCAAACTAGATAGATTTTTACCAACTTCTTTTGCCACAATTTGGTCCTAGTGCTTTTGATGACTTCACAGGAGCACTCACTAAACTTTACCAAATTGGCACAGTGAGAGAGTATCATAAAGAATTTGAGAAACTGGCCAATCACATAGAAGGATTGTCTGATGAATTCTACAGGAGTTGTTTTATCAGTGGTCTCAAGGATGAAATCTGCTCAGAGGTCAAAATGTTATGTCCCAACACAATGATGGAAGTCCTAAGGTTGGCTAAGTTGGTAGAGGACAAGATTGCAGCTCAACAACGCTCCAAACCCACCTTTGTTCCCTTCAGAAATATGGGTTCCCAACGACCTCCCATCACGCCTGCTCCTCGAACAACTCCTATCAAGCATTGGTCTGAAACAAAGATGCAAGCACGCTGAGAAAAAGGGATTTGTTATAATTGTGATGAGAAATTCACTCAAGGACATAGATGTGTTCAACAAAATCTCTATCTCTTGGATGTGGATTCTCCGCCTGCCTCGGAACTTGGTGAAGAAGCTCCAGATAGAGTAGATGTTTAGGTCGACATTCAGCACCCACCTGTTGACACCCCATCTCAAGACGACCCACCCGAGATCTCTCTCCATGCTGTAACTGGCGTCACCACCCCACAAACAATGCGGGTCAGGGGATACTTCAAGAAGCTCCCTCTTACCATACTCATTGATTCTAGTAGCACTCATAACTTCATTGACCCTCATATTTCCAAACAGGCTAATTTTTTTGTCCATCCTTGTTCCAACTTTGAAGTCATGGTTGCCAATGGGGGAACCTTACCTTGCAAGGGGAAGTGTCATAATGTGCGTATCTCTATGGAAGATTATAACTTGCGCTCTGACATGTTTGCCTTGTCCTTATGTGGATGTGATGTAGTTTTGGGAATTCAATGGTTACGCACACTTGGCCCCATCTTATGGTATTTTGATGAACTTTGGATGCAGTTTTCAGTCAATCGGACACAACACAAATTTATGGGCTTACAACCAGGGTTTCTCTGCATCATCAGTTCACATCATTTGGAAAAGATCCTTAAGAAGAATTCACATGGTGTCATTGCTCAGCTCCATTCCCTTCAGATGCACCCACCAACGATCTCCACTACTTCCTTGGATAGATATGCAGGTGTCTTTGTTGCACCAGTGGGCTTGCTGCCTTCACGAAACCTTTCCGGTAATCATTTTACCGCATCTACATCTCAGTAGGACATGAGGACTATTTTGCATGCAGTATAGAAGTGGCAACCATCCCTATTGGGGAATTATTTCTGCATCAAGACTGATCTCCAGAGTCTGGAAACTTTCCTGGAACAACGGGTCTCCTCCCCAGCACACCTAAAATGGGTTCTCCAACTCATGGGTTATGACTATGCGACCACTTACCAGAAGGGTAAGGACAATATGGTGGCAGATGCTCATTCTCACACATTTGATGACCCAATTTCCCTTATACCTATTTCTCTGCTTGTTCCAAATTGGTTGCAATCTGTTCAATGGGGCTATCTCTTCTATGAACTCCATGCTTCTTCATCAGCAGGGCACTCTGGGTCCCTCAAAACATATGACTAAGAACAATGTAACTTCTTTTGGAAGGGATTGAAAATGACAATTCAACGGATGGTGGTTGACTGTGATACTTTCTAGGTCAACAAGGGTGAAACGACCCTCCTTTCAGGATTGCTCGAACCCTTGCCCATCCCTACACAGATTTGGACAACTATTTCTATGGATTTCCTGGAAGCGCTACAGTGGTATAGTACCACATCTAAAAGGACACCATATGAAGCAGTCTCTGGACAGGCACCACCAATTCTTCTTCCATACACCTTCAACAGCTCCCCAGTTCAGGCAATTGACTCAATTCTTTGAAACCGCGATCAACTTCTTCTCATTCTATGGAACAATCTTCACATGGCAAGAATTCGATTGAAACAACAAGCCGATCAGAATCGTTCTGCGCGCACTTTTCACATCGTTGATATGGTTCTTCTTCGTCTATAGCCTTCCATGCAATCCTCCCTGAAACTCAAAAGGCGCCAGTGGCCCGGAATGCAATCCGAGGATGCTATAGGGGACCCACTCCTTCAGATTCTACATTAATTTCCACATCTAAAGCTTTGAGGACAAAGCTTTTTCTAAGGGAGAGGGGATGTTAAGAACCCATGTCTTTACTTTGTTAGTATATTGTTGTTGGACGCATATGCTTTGTAAGTCGTCCCGTAGTATTTGTTGATCCATAGTTTGTGTTATTGTTGTTGGCACATATGCTTTGTAAGTCGCCCATAGTTTGTATTGGCCCATGGTTTTGACCCGTAATAATTGTTGATCTATATTTTGTATTGGCCCATGGTTTGTATTGACACATGGTATTGACCCATGGTATTGGCACCTAGACTTAGTATATAAGTGTGTGTTGAAGCCTATGAAGGCACCGTGAAGTTAATTGTATTGAGCTTGCTCAAAGGAGGTTTCCCCCTAGAAGTGGCTAGTGATCAATATAAAAGTGATTATGAGTTCTGTTTTTTCTGATATCTCGTATATTTGCATTAATTAATTATCACAGGTTCTTCACAGGCCACCCCCTCCTTTTCGGACCAGTGAGCCTTTATACACACCATCAGTAACAGTTTGATAGGAAACTTCTTCAATGACCAACCTGTTTGGAACTATCCTGGGTAACAGATGGAAAGTGCTGCTTCCCCAAACTCTGACATATGAGAAGGATTCACCCACATACCAGTCACTAATTGTGGTAATGAAGGTTCTGGCATCAACTAGGAAAGCAGGAGCCTGTTCTTTGAATATTTTAAGATAAATACTTCCAAGGAAGTGGTCACAAATATCATATATCAAAGGTATATAATTGCTCTCCCACAATGCAGAATGATAAATATGGACAGGAGGTTCTCATGGAGTCCAAATCCATCCCATGTTGGGATATTGAAATTCTATGCAAAATACATCAATGACAAAAGCTGAAAAGAAGAAATGTGGCTTCCTTAGAGTCGGTGCTTGTTGATATGTTTGAAGGGTTGTCTTGAGTTCAAATGACAAGATATACACCCAAGGGAGTGACTCACTAGTCGTTAGGACATGATGGGATACAGGAGCCCATTCAACTTTAAATATCGAACAATTTGGGAGACCATACAGTTTGCATAGCATGGCTGCCAATAGGAAATAAGGTTCTCTAAACCAGGAAACCGGGTATAGGTTATCATCCCTAGGCATGAAACTGTTAGGTTTATTCATCTGTGACTTCTGCATTTCGTTAAAATTATACCTGGTCTTAAAAGATTCTACGAATTCAACATTAAGGGTTGCACGACCAGTTTAAGAGCATAGGATCTGATGAAAACATCAGGGCAGAAAGTAGCCAATTGTGACCGTGCGCTTTCATTGAAAGATCAGTCTTTAGAGTTAGCGTGGTCCACAATCCATTTAACCACATTAGTATAAGGAAGGATAGGGGGTTTGGAAGCAATGGCATGAAGCTGGGAATTCCTAATTTTCTCATATGCAAGATGGTCATTCTGGATGTCTGATAGGTCATTGTTGCACCGAGAGGTGCTGTACAGCCCAGTATGGGGGAGATCCTATAAGTCGATTGTTTGTCAAGTGTTTGTCGAGTAAGAAAATAATACAAAGTAAACAAAAAAAGAATAATACAAAGTAAAAAGTAATAAATATTATGTCGGCCATAAAAAAAAAAAAGAATAATACAAAGTAAAAAGTAAATATGAGACTTAAACTATAGACTTTAGAGCTTAGGATTAGGTGGTAAATATTATGTCGGCCATCAACAAAAAAGAATAATACAAAATAAAAAGTAAATATGAGACTTAAACTAGAGACTTTACTTTTTACTTTTAATACAAAGTAAAAAGTAAATATGAGACTTTAGAGTGTTTGTCAAGTATTTTTCCGGTAACAAAATACTACAAAGTAAAAAAAAAATAATAATACAAAGTAAAAAGTAATAAATATTAGACCATAAACAAAAAAGAATAATACAAAGTAAAAAGTAAATATGCGACTTAAACTAGAGACTTTAGAGCTTAGGATTAGGTGGCTCAGGTATTGCACTCAAGGAGCTATTCAAGGAGAGGTTTTCACCTTAAGAGATTTGATCCCTCTCGGTGCTTGATAGAGCCTAAGATTTGGATCTAGGCTGGCTATAACAAATTGAGCAGATTTTGGACCAGTTGATCTGGTAGGTTTCAGTAATCTTGTTACTAGTGTCCAAGAAGATACCAAAGTTTGGGTCTTTGGTAAGCAGGTATTTGTGAGCAGTCTTGGACCGAGTATTCCATAACATTTTGAAAGACTGAACAATTATGATAAATAGATAAATACAAAAATCAAAACTAATTCACAAACAACAAAAACCGTGAACAATAGAATGCGAAAATGACAGGAAAAGCAACCTGAATTAACTGAAAACGTTGAAAATGACCCTTGGTAAAACTCGCAGTGAAAATCCACTCAGCAAGGTAATTATCCGAAAATGAAAATGATAAGAAAAAAAATAGAAAAAACCATATATTTATCAATTTTCGACGAGTAAAATCTAGGCCATATGATTGAGACAAATGAACAGCTGAGATCAAATCTTGTGAGATTCGGGGTGAACTTGCAGGAGTTTATTTTGCAACTATGTACATTCTTCCCGCAATCCACGATCCACAATGGCGGGTTGTGGGTTGCGAGGTCACAACTTAGAAAACCAACAAACAACAAATATCTGCAATCCGCAATTACGGGTTGCAGGTTGGGGGAATGCAAACAAGTGTTTTAAAAAAAAAAAAAAACCTTTCCTCAATTCGCAATCCGCAATTGCGGGATTTTGGGATTGCGGGTTTGTGGGTTTGCAAGATGAACATAACTTCCTGAGAAAAATCAGAGCTTCCCGCAACTCAGAAAAATAGTGAAAAAACTAAAAATTTTCAAAAGAGAAAATCCTAATTAAGTTCAAAACAATGCAAAGTAATAAAATCATAATAAAATAGATGTAACCCCATAATGACAAAGGAATTTAAACCATTACCTTTGCATTAGGAACCTTCGGGCTCCCATGTTAAAATAGAACATGGGATCTATTGTACCAATAATAGGCTTGAACCTGCATCAAAATGTCTCCATGAAGCTCTTTTGAGAGGTCTGAATGGCCTCTCCTTCAACCAAATTGGATAGGTATCTTGCACCCACGAAATTGGTTCAATGGTAGTGAGGACGAACATCCACCATGCAAGGACAAGCTAAATCTCTCCCAAATTGCAAATGTGCAAATAAAAAATGACCAAAAGCTAGTCCATTTCAACTTGGAATCCTTTTAATAACTTTAATTGACTCATTTACCTCCTTAGAACTCAAATTATCTCCTAATACTCAAGAGATTTGAATTAGTGGGGGTTATGACCCTTCATTGGCCCCACATGACAGTTGGCTCATCTTTTGTCTCCAAATCCTCCATGGATTCGAATTGGGGAAAATTTTGTATGCTTTGGAGATGTGTGAATGCTCTCATGTGCCCTCTTGGTCTATTTTTATCTCTTACATTGTCATAGATGTCATAGAATCTGTCATAAGTTTCATAGGTGTCATAGAATCTGTCATAAGTGTCATAATGCTTGTCATAGTTGGCATAGAATTTGTCATTGCCTATTTTTAGCCCTAAGACTCTTCTTATTCCTTCATGAATGTTACCTCTTCCCTTCCAACTCTAATTTGGGGATGGCTCCATGTTTAAAGGAGGAATATTATCTCATGTGGACCCCACATGTCCACTTATGCACCCCCAAGTCCAACTAGGACCTAATGCCACTTCATTTTGGAGCATTTAACATTTATTCCATAATTTATTGGCCTATTTTTCCACCATCAATTTAGAATATTGAATTTTCATGAAAAACTATAGACCTTGGGGTTAAATGTCAATATTTTAATTCTTCCACATAACCCTTAGGAATTGGGTAGGCCAACTTAATTATTTATCTGAAAATCATTTAATTGGGGACATGAAAAATTTGAGGGCTTCTATTTAATGAATGAGTAAAAATTTGAATTTTCACTGTCACTTTTGGCCCAAAAGTGTTACTCATCTTCATGGGAAAACCCATTTAGCTCTATAGGGAAGTAAAAACAATATTACACGAGACTAAAATATGCCCTCCAATCATCCACCGAGAAATTCCTTGGAACAATATCTTCGATTAAACCATTTCACAAAAATACAATGACAATTTTCAACATGATTATACAACCATAGACCCAATCAAACTTCTGATGGGATCCAATGTTGTATCTGGAAAATATCCACTAGAGCCTCCAACAAGTGCCATTGAAAAAGGGTCCATCACATTCCTAACAATGGAAGGGCATCCACAATATGTTGCATTGAGGATGAAAATGGTAATTTTAAATCGTGCATAAATGTATTTATAGATTTCCTCATCATTCATTGAAAATCCCACATAATATTCAAGGATAAACAAAACCTTAAATATCCAAGAATTCCCAAGTTTCTATCACATTTATAAATTTGTATTGGGACGTCATCAAGAGATATATAAGCCCCTTGCAAATCCACACTTACATTGGTGGGAAGTTTTTTTGGAAAATATGTCAAATTGCACAGGATTTTGCAACTATATTCAAGCCTAATATTAGAAGTATCCTATAATTTTGTTACCACTGTGGGTGATTTCCTCCATCACCTGTACAAATCCCTTCCCCTACTTCCTCACAAATGAAAAAGGTCCTATCAGAACAATCAAGACAAGCACCAGAAGCTATACTGTATGATTTGAAAGCTGAATAGAAAACAAAAAGCCAATTACTACCATCTCTATCACATATTTGAATGAAAATATACAAACATATTCAACAAAATATATGTAATAAAATAGTAAGTTTCAATTTTTGAGCAAAAAACGTATTAGGATGGCTTCAATTAGTAGCAACTTAAGATGGTAGCAATTGTATTCCATTTAATAAAATAGTTATAAATTTTCAAAGTAAAGTGCAAACATAATACAATAATTTTCAAAGTAAATTGCAATCCATGTCTTCCGGCAACTTCAAAAGCAACAAACAAAGATTTCATCACCATAAAGATATCTTTTGTGAAGTGGGGATCCATTTTCATCCATTATTTTCATATTCTTGCATATATATTGTAGTTAGTTATTTCTTCAATATTTATACAAGGGCTTCCAATGTGCACAGTGTTTTCCTTTTGTTACAATTTTTTCATTGGAGAATGAACGATTTTCTCAGTTTGTTTATATAAGCATTCGGTAGCATTGATTTTTTTCTCTATGTTTGATTAATCACCCCACCAACATGTTGAAGGTTTTGGGTCCATTTTGGAAAAATATGTCAAACCTACCCACGAGAGTGTTTTCTAGTGGCAAGTAGTAAGGTAATTGTATTAATGTGGAGACACATGTACAAGGCCCCCCCCTTTGGTACATATAAGACCATATGCAAGTCATACGTGACTTATATACAACCCTCATAATGCAGTATCTTAGTTAGAGAGACTATAAAACATATTTCTCAAAACAAAACAAAAAAATATGTTAAGCATCGTGAGGGGTCAAATTGCGAAAGGTGAAATTGTAAGCTGTGTAGAAAGGAGATAAACAAAGTGGATAAGCCATTTAAAATACCAACTTTACAAAAATACCTAAAAATGAGGTTGGACTCTCGTCATACCAGACATAATGAGAAAGGATCATCATGCTATTAATGGTAAGAATATGGAGGAAGGAAAACAAGTTATGTTGCATGAACCTACAATCGAAGGAATAACAAGAACTACAAGAACCACATGCATATTGGGGGCACCTAGAAGTGAGAGGGACTCCACAAGTTCACTTTCTATAAGAGAATTTTCATTATTTGTTTCCATAACTGGAACTGTGGCATAACCTTCCATCAAATTATTTGTTGGAAGATTGGATAAGTAAGAAACCAACATGGTTGTGGGTAAGGATTTCCTATGGAGCACCCTACCACTTTGTATTGACAAGTCATTCTACCCTGTAATCAATCATGTTGTTGATGTTGTTGACCTAGAATATAAGATCCCCAATTATGATTTATGCCAAGTTGAGGGGAGAAATGGAAAAGGTGAATATCACTACTATATTGGAGAACCTTCAAAAATCAACTAAAGACAAATATTAGGCTCACATGATATTCCAATTGCATCTCAGAAAAAATGGTGACTTGTTCAATTTGCCTAAGAAGTTTAAACGCAGGGAGGCAAGGATGAAGAGCATTGAAAATATTTGATGACCTGAAGTTGAAAGTGCCCAATATTAAGGAGGAAAACTCTCATTGGTGTGCATGGGATGATAAGTTGATGTTTTAGTTAGCATTTGCAAGAATATGAAAGAAACAAAGAAGAAAAAGGGGAGGGTGATAGCTAGGAACAAGAATTTGACATGGTTCTAACGTGAGCCCTTCAAAATTTGGAATTAAGTTTGTGATTGTATTTTGTTTCTATCCATACATCGCTTAGTTCTATGATTAATATAATTAGGTCTCCTCTTGATAATGAACTTATTTTGTATCTGTGTCTACTAGGACTTATAATGGACAACTCTAGGGTTTATAATGCATAGTGTTATGGTTTATAATATATAATTCAATTTTTTATAATGTATAATTCCTCCACCATAGATGCAAATATTTTGTGGGAAAAAAATGGCTATATCTGAACTGAGATGAAAATTCGAAGAAAAAAAATACTCAAACGCCTATGGGTACAGTTGGTGTTTATGTAGATAGATAAAATTGTCTTCTCTTTCTATTAAAATAAAACTGAAATGCAAAGGGAAATTTTTACATATACATACTTACTTTTTGGTATATATCTCTCATACTGCCATGAAAGGAAAATCACATCACATATCTCACAATACACAAATTTATGTCATCATTTTCAAATATCACAATCAAAGAATTCTCATTTTTTTGCAAATTTGTGATAATATACTGCAACAACATGAAAAGTGCAATAAATTTCTCAAAAACCATGAAAAAACATATACACATGTAGAAAACAAGAAAAGTGCTGGTAGATTTAAAAAATAATGCCAGAATCTCAGATACAGCAATGAAGGGAAAATCAAGGCAGGAAGCTCATAATACGAACATGGTGCCCGACCTGTTCAGTAGACCTTAGATAGTTCCACTGATCCATATCCTTTGGATTTGTTTGAATTGATCATTTGTCCAAAAGCTTGGGTAGTTGCACTGGCCATTGTCATAGATGCCAAAAGAAATGGTTTAAAAAAGACCATGTTTTTGGAAATTTTTGCGTGGTGTCTCATCATTTATTTTTGGGATTTTACTTGGTTTCCATGGATTCTCAACCAAAACGCACAATAAAAAAATGAAAAAACAAGTAAAATTTACATTCTTAGCCCTCTTCTTCATCACTTTCTACAAGTGTAGTGTCATCGATGAAAGCCGAAGACCTTCTATCACACACACACTTCAACATATCACACACCTTGAATTCTCAAAACAAGGTTGAATTGAAGAATTTTAGGAAGGAATGAAACACATACATACCTAGAGAAAAGTAGAGAGCTTCAAACCCTATCCCGACTAAGAACCACCCTGGTGGTAGTAGCATTGTTATTAATTCTTGATTTTTTGGGAAATAAAAATGGATTATAATGCCCTGTCTACAAATAATTCGTTCACATTTTCACATCAAGAAACAAGTGAAATGCAAGGGGTGATGGATTCAACAACAATATTTGGAAACCAACGTAAATATATCAATTAGTATGACACTGCATTGAGAGAAGCTCTTCCTAGATTGTAAATTAGAATGACATTATGTTGAACGCAAAATTGCCTCTCATTATAAATTTGGCTTATTAATGGCAAACAGGGAGGGGAGTAACAAACATATACTATGAACTTGGAAGAATTTGAGGAAGAAAGGGCACATAAGAATGAAGTTAAGGAGTGCATGATTAATGCTCAACATTAATGTAAATGGTATAGAGGACATAAGGAGTGCTTACAAATACACGTATGGAGGAAATGACAATGGTATACAAGACATATGGCAGTATTTATGTACCAACTACACACGTACCCTTGTACTTCTTTACCCTTGCATACGTAAGCCTCTGAACCACATGACAATTTAATAAGATCACTTGCCTTGGACAACAATTAGGTATGGAATTTGTTTTAAATTTGTTCTATAATATACTTAATGATCAAATCAGTCCAAACAAAATTTATAGATTAGTAAAATTCAACCGATATTAAAACAATTTATATAAAAATCAAATTCATTCATATTTTTTCAAAACTTTATTCATATCTATAGTTTCTTTATATAACTTTACAAATTATTTAAGTAAAGTGAAACATATAATCTCTTCCCATAAGTGAATATGTTGTGAAACCCAAACTAATAAGTGACATATTCATATCTATATTCACAATGAAACCCCTTTTATATATGGATATAATCACATTAAAAAATGCTTTCGATGAGTGTACAACATTAATAAATTATGTTAATGTCTTATACAACCTAACAATATTGTGTGATTTGTAGGTCTCATTATTTAGAATTTCTATTATTTTGATACCTTCTTAATTACAATGTTATCTCTTTAGGATTTTGTTTAATCATTTGTGAAATAATATTTTCCATCCATTTGTCTATGTTTGTAACAATGTTTATAAACTAGTACTGTTTGAAATTTGTAAAGGTATGTAGATAGAAATGATGTACAAATATTTAAGATGATATGTGATGAGTAAGAGACGTCGACATTATTTATATAAGGCATTGTTGTAGACATCGGCATTCAAAGCTATATTATAAGGCATTGTTGCCTGCGTCAACATTCATTCTCTTTATTTATTAGTCCGGTTATAAGCAGAGACCATATGTTCCATGTTTATCTATTAATTGGTATTAATATTCTAGCATTTATAAAGTTATGTTAAAATTTGTATATATTAATATTTTTTGAAAAAATTGTATTGACATTTTATTGATGAAGAGGTCTTGAATTGACCATTTTTATCATTTTCATGATTAAAAATAAATAATAGAAAATGAAAAATAAACTTATTTTAACTTAACCTTAATGAAAATAAAATATTATTGATTTGATTGAAGCCCAAAGTGCCAAGAGACGCGTGTGTTGTACTGACTTCGGTGTACGCATTACATTAACTGCATTTACACCCAGCATTACTCCTTGCATTTACGCTTTACGCCTTATGCGTTGAAGCTTCGGCCGCTTGAATCTTTGGCTATCCCACAACCCAAAATACAATAGGGGAGAGACGAGAACAGAAGGAATAGGATACTTAAGCTGAAGTTGTAGTCTTGACCAAGGATTGGGTGTGGAGGCTCTAGGGTTCGATCTGAGGTTGGTGTGATTGTGAATTAAAACCTCAAAAACATATCAGATGGAGCACAAAAACGTGTTAATGTAGGCCCTCGGCATGGGACTTGGAATCATATCGGGTGTCGGCCTCACCATAAGCCGATCTCGGACCTTTCAAAAATGGGCACCCAGATTTGAGAGATCGCCTTTGCAGGCTGAGTCCAGTAGGGTCGTCCCCACTGTGCGATTCCAGTCTTGCTTGGTCTGTATTCCGACGCAAAGGTATGGGCTCAAAACAAACTCAGACATATTCTGGAAACAACCTGCCACCTAGTCTAATGAGAGAGCCATAGAGTCCAGCTGTAGTTGAAATAGCTTGAAATGGGAGACAATAAAGGCATTACTAGGAAGCTCGAATATGGATGAATCTCTCAAATACTGAACTAATCCTATGCCAAGCAAGCCCCGCAATGTCTGGAAGCAGTCGGCTTTATTAATCAGCGATTGATAGGAAGATTTGTCCCAAGGCAATTGACGGACATAATTAAGAGCCATTGGACATGTCGTATTAGAGCCCAACGCCCAACTCAACAACAATAGTAGTAGCAGGATATTCTTCATCTTCAGTTTAGTTTTTGATAAACACTATTGTGTTTTCAGTTTCCAGCCATTATAAAAGCTGGGGCCAGGGATATATCAAATCAATTCAATGCATCACTAATATTATGCCTCGCAATTTCCAAATTGCGTACATATGTAATGAATGGAATCCTGATCTCAGATCCCTAAATATCAAGTGCCACAAGGTTTTGAAACATCGATGCATTTACTAGGGCCTCCAACAGGATCGGTGCTCAAAGGATTCCCTCCTCTTTTAAGGTATTTTTAACACTAATGTTGCATATCGAATATCTAATTGTCAAAGTAAATGGTTGGGTGAATAAATGAGTACACGTAATTTAAATTGAAATGTTTAGTAATATTGAGCAGTCAAGTAATATTGATGATAACATTGAATAGATATACATTAACTCATTTATTTAAATCAACAAGTGTTTAATAACATTAAAGATAATTATTAACTAATTAAATTATTGTTTTTTATATTCATATTTTTATTTTTGATGTTCAAAATAATTTAATAATATCTTCAAAATTATTAATATGTGCATATGTATCATTAAATAATATCTTCATATTTATTATCATGTACAAATGTATAAATGTATTGTATTATTATTTAAAAACAAAATTTGGTGACGTGTAATAATTTACGTTTTGTAAAGGTATTTAAGTAAAGTGGATACTTCTAGATATTGGATCGGTAGCTTTTTCCTTATATTTAAAAATATAAATTATTTATCTAACAAAATAATCTATTTAAAATGGACTCAAATATTTATAAATATAATATGAAGTTCATTATTAATATTAATTGAAATAACCTTTTAATCGAAAACAAAATTGGGTACCCCTCATAAACTATAATGCTAACATAACCAACAATTTATTAATAAACCAACCATAAAAAAAAATTAACAAATTTTTTTAGGGTAGAAGGTTAATAAAAAATAACAAAAATAAAATTACATTAAACATAATTTTAATAATAATATTTAAAAATTATTTTAAACTTGAAATATAATTGTTCATGCATTTATGATTATTATTTTTAATAAAAACATCATAATTATTTTCACAAGAACATTTTTATGTAATTTTATAGGTATACTTTATAGGTAACTTTAAGTAACTAACATTTTTATGATCAGTTATTCAACTCTTTTTCACTTAGGGATCATCACTTGGTTATCGTATATAATTGTATTTTTTATTTTCAAATAGTTTGAACATTCGATATGGAAGGTATTTAATATGGATTGAGTTGTTTACAGTCATGGGCCGTCGGCACATCTGTTCTCTTGCCTGTAACATTTTTTGTTTTTTAATATGAACATGGTTGTCCACTAGCTCAACCATAACTTCGGGACAATTTATCTTTTTGAAGTTACGTAGATTGTGTATGTAAATGCTATGTATTCTGTGCATCAAAGGGTTATATCAAAAAGTTCCGAGAAGTGTCGATGCTGGTTGTTTTTATAAAATGAACCCTTTGTAGGAACATTAATAGTTGTTTATGTTTCTGCTATATCATGATACCTTAGTCTTGGATATGATGTGAAATTTAGTTCACACCAAGATCTGATCAAGAAATTACACACTCTCACAAAATATCTCACGCAGCTAGTCAAGAACATTGAAATTTACTCAGAGAAGATAAAAATTGTATTACTCAAATGAATAATAATACATCATCCAACCTTGGGAAATTAAATGACTGTCAATATATAAATTTACATCATATATTCGAATGGCTAAAGATTCCATTTGAATCCTCACAAAAGCAAACTTACTAAAATAATGCAAATCCCCCCTAGGTGACAAGTGTGTTCTCCAAGTCACACCAAAGGCTCACGAATTTTGTGATTTAGTGATCAGATAGTGATATATGATGAAAAAACATGCCAAATCCCAAAAATGGAAAGAATAAACATCATGGAGGATTAGTGGGCCAAAAAAACACTTTCCCTAGACAACTAGCTTTTACCTTTCACCCCAAAAATGGTAAAAAGTAGTAAAAGCAACATGTGTTCCTATCTAACTCAAAATAGTCTATAAATAGCCAGAATCTATTTCTGTATGTACATAAATAGCTTCTAGTGAGTTTAGGAAACTTGTGGTCCACACAATGACTCATTTTCCAACTATCTAGTCTAATACATAGTAATTAATCAGAGAATGATTAATTAATGCTACTAATGTATTAATATGACATAGATGACGGATTTAATTATTCCAACACCTCCCATAAGTCTGACTTTATGTGCTAAAAATAAGAAATAAAAATACCAAGGGCCCAGTAACAAGACATGGTCACCCTGTACAATACTGCCTGGTCCACAAAACAAGGAAAGAAAGAAAACCTCATGAGAAAAACCTTCCCTAAAAAATGGACATCATCAAAATTGAAATATTGTTGATAAATCCTTCACTCCACCACATGTTCAACCATCCCAAGCAATGGTCTCAAATAGCTGAAAGTATTCTCGGTAAAAGATTTGGTGAATATGTCTGCAGTTTGCTCACTTGTTGGGGAATACTGCAAATCAATGATCTGGTCATGCACTAAAGCTATGATGTAGTGCATATGGATCTCAATATGCCTAGTCCTTTGTCTTTGTACTAGATCACTTGAGACCCTTATAACACTCTGATTGTCACAAAATATTACAGTAGGAGTACTAAAGGCAATCTCAAACTATGAAAGAATACCCTGCAACCCCACACACTGAGTAGCAGCATTCACTGCTCCTCTGTACTTGGCCTCTGTCGAAGATAGTGAAATTGCACTATGTTTCTTGCTAGACCAGCAAACAGGACCACCTCCAAGCATGAATACAAATCCAGATGTGGATTTTCTATCAAGGTTATCACCATCCCAATCTGAATCAGTAAAGCCAAAAAGATCTAGGCTAGAATCTGCAGCATAGTGAATCCCATTAGTCTTGGTGCCTTGCACATAATGTAAGATTTTTTCGCATCCCTCCAATAAATCTCATGTGGCTGCTCCATGTATCTTGATGCCACACTCACAACATAAGCAAGATTAGGTCGAGTGTGAGTCAAGTATAGCAAGCTTCCAATAAGCTACCTATATAAGGTGCTATCAACCAAAGGTGTAGATTCTGCTTCTTCAAGTCTAACTACTGAAAGGAAAGGAGTCTTTGAAGGCTTGCAATCAGCCATCTTGAACTTCTTTATCGGGTCAGATGCATATTTGGACCGAGATACCTTAGTTCCATTCTCAATTTGTGAAATCTCAAGCCCCAAAAGCTACTTAAGAATTCTCAAATCACTCATGGAAAAATCTTGATGCA
Organism: Larix kaempferi; assembly: GCA_027924585.1. NCBI lineage: Eukaryota > Viridiplantae > Streptophyta > Pinopsida > Pinales > Pinaceae > Larix > Larix kaempferi. The sequence goes on from BSBM01000057.1 coordinate 973,330, forward strand.
AAGCAGTCTTTAAACAAGCTATTTGATCAGTAGAGCTACCTATTATTAGTATATCATCAACAAACAACACTATAATCATAATTGAACCATCAATAAGCTTCATGTAAACATTAGGATCAAATTTGCATCTCACATAAGATTCTGACAAGAGAAAGTTGTCCATTTTGGCATACCAAGCCCTGGGGTCTTGCTTAAGCCCATCTAAGGAATTACTCAACCTGCACACATAGTTAGGATCATATGTATAACCTTCTAGCTACTGCATATACATATCCTCATCAATATCCTCATGGAGAAATGCATTCTTGACATCCATGTGGTGCACTTCCCACCGCTTGGATGCATACATTGCCAGAACTAGTCTTATCGAATCCTTCTATGCAACTGGTGCTAAAGTCTCATTGTAGTTAAGGCCTTGGACATGGGAGAAGTCTTTTTCCACCAGCCTAGCCTTATATTTCACTTTTGTACCATCAGCTGCACACTTGGTTTTGTAGATCCACTTACACCTTAACAATTTTCTTCCTATGGGGAGCTTGACTAGCTCCCATGTATCATTATTTTGCAGTGAATGAAAATCCTCATCCATGGAATCCTGGCATATTGGGTCATGTGAGGCTTCATCATATGTCTGAGGATCAGAATACACCATCATATAACATCTCTCAGACAAGTAAGGATCATTCACATTGAAAGCAGTCTCAAATTGTGATCTAGTCCTCCTTATGTCCTAAGGATTTCCCACTAGTTCACCAGCTGCTTGCAAAGTATTAGCATCCCATTTAGGCCTTGTTGGTGAATTAGGTTCTGCAATAAAATGGTACTCATCATCAGAAGTATCATAATCAAAAAATTCAAGAGAAGCATCACTTACTTCTTCAGGTGGTGGTGAAGATGGTTCTCCAATTTCAACATTCTGATAGGGCTCTTCTTCAAATTGAACACTTCTTTCAATGAAGTATTTTTGAGTAGTCATGTTCAAAAAATTATAGCCTTTGGATTCCTCTAAATAGACAACAAAAAGACAAGGTTGGATTTGGGGATGCATAGCCCTCCTCTTCTCCAATGGAATTCTATCCCAATCCTTGGAACCAAAAATCCTGAAATGAGAAATATTAGGTTTGTTCCCAGTCCAAGCCTCAAAAGAAGTGATTCGTTTGAGATCTTTGTGTGGCACTCTGTTCTGAATATATGTGGCACAATTTATTTCCTCAGCCCAAATTCTTGGAAATAAATACTTTTCCTCAAGCATACATGTGGCCATCTCCTTAACAGACCTGTTCTTCCTCTCACCAACCCCATTCTGATGAGGTGTATAAGGAACTATGTGTTGCATCTGAATTCTTGAAGAGGCACAAAATTGCTGAAAATCTGATTTTATGTACTCCCCACCATTATGACATCTGATAATATTGATAGGTCTACCAGACTGGTTCTCAACTTAGACCTTGTAAATCTTGAACAAACCAAAAAATTATGACTTTAACTTGATGAAATAAATCCAACAGTACCTGGAAAAGTCATCTATGAAGGTGAGGGTGAATTTAGAATGGTTCAAGGACTCATGGGGGAATGGAACTGATATATCAGCGTGAATAAGATCCAAGGGTGCAGATATTCGCTCAGTTTTGGATCTCCCATACTTATGCTCAGGGTGTTTTCCTATGATGCAACTTTGATAGACACCTTTGAAAAATCTGATATTGGGCAACCCTGTGACCATTTCTTTCTCATGAAGTTGGGAAAGGTATTTATAGTTCAAATGGCCAAATATTTCATACCATAATTTGCTTGAATCATTGACATGGGTTAAAAGAGAAGAAGGTGATGGGAATGGCACAAAATGAGAAAACTTGTAGATTCTAGAGCTATGGTCAACAGTGCCTAATGCAACAATTCATCCTGTTGACATTTCAAATATCTCAACATCATTTGGGGTAAAGGTCACATTTTTGGGTGAACCTATGTGGGTCATCTAATATACTGACAATAGGTTTGCAGCAAGTCCAGGAACATACAAGACATTATTGAATGAACCAAATTCGATATCTATGTTGCCTTTACCTTTGCTAGAATTTTTAGAACTATCACCCAATACAATATTTGGACCACAGGAAGAGTCAAGTTAAGTAAAAAAATCACTTGTAGACACCATGTGTCTTGAAGCTCCAGAATCAATAATGAGTGAGGTAAGCTTGGATGTGCTTTCCATCAGTGCATGTACTCTCTCCTTATCTTTAGAATTTTTTCCTCCATCCTTCCTCCTCGCGCTCTCAGGAAGAGGAATGTTGGCTTTCGCTAGGAGTAGAGTAATTTAATCAATGGTTTTCTTCATGGAGGATCTTTCAGGATGAAAGCCCCTACTGCAATAAGTACATTTTTCCTTCTCATTCTTCTTATTTGGATTCTTCTTTGAGTGGTAGGAGTCTTCAGGAACTTTCTGCTTGTCTTTCTTCTCACTGGTGGACTTCTTGAAATTACCTTTCTTCTTCCCTTTCAAACTCTTTGAATATCCAACATTCAGACAGTGGTCTTTTGATGGATTTTTAATGGCTCCCATCAAGACCATCTTGTCTTGTTCTTCTGTATGTGATTCCATGAATTCTGAGAGAGTAGAATTCTTCCAGTTTCGAACTTCTTTCCTTGTGGCATCAAAGGTCGAAACAAACACTGAGTAATATGGGCCAAGCTTGGAGAGAATGGCCAAGATTAGTTTCTCATCCTTTTTATCAATTCCAAATTGCTTTAATTATAGAACAAGTGACTTGAATTTAGAGAATAAATCCTAGAGGTTATCAAAATTATGTGGACTCAATGAAACTAGTTCATTATCTAGTTGGTGGCCTCTTAATTCATTAGTCTTGGAAAAAAATTCTTGAAGCTTTAGCCAAACTTCAATGGGAGAGGCAAGACCATCAAGATGGAATAAAATATCCCTGGATGTAGTGAGACATAGAAGACCATAGGATTCATCTCTTCGATTTTGCCACTTTGATTTCTCAATTGCTAAGGTTGGCTCAGTCTCAGTTGCCATAGTCACCCTGTAGAGGCATTTGTTCCTCAACATGATCTCCATCTGTGATTTCCAGTCAAAATAATTAAATGGAGTGAGGATGATCTGATGTGACTGACCCATGGAAGCTCTGAAATAATTTTTAGACTGATTTGGGTGCATTCCTGGATGCTCAGTTGCGCCTTGTGGATGATGGAATGCGCCCTGTGGATAAATTATTGCACCCTCCTTGAGACTGGTTGGATCCTGCAAGACAATAGAAGGAGAAAGGAATAGCTTGATAGCTCTGATACCATGTGAAATTTAGTTCACACCAAGATCTGATCAAGAAATTACACACTCTCACAAAAGATCTCACACAACTAGTCAAGAACACTGAAATTTACTCACAAAAGATACAAACTGTATTACTCAAATGAATAATAATACATCAGCCAACCTTGGGAAATTAAATAGTTGTCAATATATAACTTTACATCAGAGTTTCGAATGGCTAAATATTCCATTAGAATCCTCACAAAAGCAAACTTACTAAAATAATGCAAATCCCCGTAGGTGGAAAGTGTGTTCTGTAAGTCACAACAAAGGCTCACGAATTTCTGATTTAGTGATCAGATCTTTCCCTAGACAACTAGCTTTTACCTTTCACCCAAAAAATGGTAAAAAGCAGTAAAAGCAACATGTGCATTTATCTAGCTCAGAATAGTCTATAAATAGCCAGAATCTATTTTTGGATGTCCATAAATATCTTCTAGTGAGTTTAGGATACTTGTAGTCCACACAATGACTCATATTCCAACTATCTAGTCTAATACATAGTAATTAATCATAGAATGATTAATTAATGCTACTAATGTATTAATATGACATAGATGAATGGTTTAATTATTCCACCACATGAGACGTTTTGTAATTTGTTTTTTTATTCTATAATAACATATCAGTGCTTTTTTTTTATAAATATTATAAGTATATTAAAGTTACTGATAATTAAATATACCTTAAATTTTTAATCATACTTAAAACTATGGATTAAAAAAAAAATTTAATCATTTATATGTTTGAGATAAATGGAGACAAAGCAACTTTGGTCACTATGTTCTTTCACAGAACATGTAAAATCCTAAAACCGTCATTGGTGCATAATTGGTGAGTGTTCTTTTTGAGAATTTCTCAATATCAAGGATATTTTTGGTTCACTACTATTACAGATCAAATTCCATTGACTTGAATGTCTTTCTACTTTTAAGCTCAATAGCGTTGCTTTGTTTTTTTATAAACAATAATTCAGAATATTTAGTATTTATTTGTGCATTAAATCCTTTATGATAGAGAGCCATTTCTTTGTTGTTTTTTTAATAAATAACAATCCATAATATTTAGTATTTATTTCTGCATTAAATCCTTTAAGGCAGGGAGCCACTCTTTTGTTGTTTTCCTGCAATAAATACTTTAGGAAAGGCAACCATTGCTTATCTTTTTGTTATTTTTAATAAACATCAATTAATAATATTTAGTATTTATTTATGTATTAAATCCTTTAAGGCAGGGACTAAGCTGCATGCAGCTCTTGTTATATATATACTAGTTTCAACTTTCCTGCAATAAGTGTTACGAGTTTTGTAATTATTCTAACCAAAATCCAATACATTGTATTTAGCGAATTTTTTGAGTAGAGAGATATATCCTTCCATATATTTTAATAATTTAATTTTATAAAATAATGCAAGCGCACTTACTAATTAATATCATATTAGTTAGGTCCACAATTAAGCTTCTGCTCAAATTTGGGATTAGCATTTCATATTTACATTAGCATTTCATATTGTAATTATGAGTTATTCCATGTCGTAAGGTAAGAAAATCAACCATTTTGCAAGCATGGCTACATATAGAGTATTTAGAAGATTTAAATATTAAATATGTTTTTTTTAATTAAATGATTCTGAATATATTTAATGGATTATGATCAAATCATTTCGTTGAGTATAACAGTACAATTTAAACTATGTGGAGTTGTACTAATTTGAATTTGAATGTGTTTGATTAACACAATATATTTGGTTCAAATGTTTTTTTAAAACAACTCTCTACATGTATCAAAGATTAACATACCAATGTTTTTATTTAGTTTAAATTTTCAAAAAAAAAACACTCCACAACCTCAGCTAAATAATGATTTAAAACAATATTATTTTGCAAAAGAAAAAAAATTACAATAAACTTAGGTTAAGCTGTATTATCAAAGATGGACTTCTTTTATATTTTCAAGATAAATATGCCTTTTTTATCTCTCTATTTATTTTGCTGTTTATATAATCCAAATAACAAAAGAAAAATTAAATCCTAAATAAAATCATTAGTAAAATTAAACTAAACCTTAAACATGATTGTTTCGAAATACAAGTAACCAAGTTTAGCTCAACTTGCCAAGACATTCGAAATGTGTTTCGCCTTGTCAAGTGGATTTCATTGAAGCCGACAATTTGAGGGATAAAGTGCTAATCTTTAGTCTACTCTTGATTTAAAGAGCACTTTACCTTTTTTTACATTTTTTTATTTTATCTTTTATTGGGTTAATTGTGCATTTCTTAATATAGATTAAGAAATTCTATATTAACACATAGGACCAGTGAGAAATTCTGGCTTCAATTTTACGCACAAGCCATTTCCAATCTTTTAAAAGATAATTATTTGGTTTTACAAAAAACCTTAGATATTTGAACCCATCTTCAAGATTACGACACTTATAAGGTAGAATCGACTCAATTTCCTGTCTTCTGAAATCATCCACATTATAAGCTAGTCTAGATAGGAAATGAAAAAAAAGGGTATTATTACTGCAAAAATAGCCTATTCAAGAATTATTCAGGATTGTTGCATCTATCCTCAGCAGTGGTGGTACAAAAGGTTATGGAGTTGGTTGATTCCTTTAAAAGTTAAATGTTTTTTATGGCATTCACGTCAAGGAAGCTTGAAAACCTGGGATAATTTGATAAGGAGAGGTTGGATTGGTCATAACTGGTGTATTTTATGCAGATCCTCTATTGAATCAGTTAACCACTTATTTGTAAGTTGCAGTTTTACTCAGAAAGTTTGGAGAATTTGTTGTGCTAACCTACAAATAAGTGCTTGTTGGGTAGTTCGTAATTTTGAGAAGTGTTTGCTAAACTGGTTCAAACATCATAAGAGTAGTCTCTCTTTGCCTATCTTTATCTCCTGGGTAATTTGGTATACCCACAATAGTGCTATTTTTCAGGAATTAAAGCCTGAGGCTTTGGTTTGTGCTATGCATATCTTGAAACTAGTTCAGACTTACTAGTCTGAGAAGGCTGCTATCAGTACTAACAGAATCAGCTTATTCTCCTTTGAAGTTAAACAGCCGGTTCTTTTCTTTGATGGGGCAACACAAAATGGGATATGTGTAGCTGGAGGAGTTATTTACTTAAATGATAATCATTTCTTTACTCTATGCTTAAATTGTGGAAAAGGAACAAATATGAAAGTTGAGCTTATGGCGCTCTGGTGTGTTCTGAAGGCAGCTAATATCTTTGGATTGGTTGATCTGAAGGTTTTTGGCGATTCTCGAGTGACAATCAAATGGGCAATAGGAGATTTTCAGCTTAATGTTATAGCTCTTCGTCACTGGTGTCAGTGAACTAGGAAGGAGATAGATCTTCATGACTGTACTGTTTTTGAACATATTTATAGGGAGTATAACTCATTGGCTGATAAATTATCTAAGCAGGCCCTTGCTGGTGTAGAGGGTCATCTAGTATGGGAAGAATGGTTGAATGCCGACATGCTAGAGATGGGTGAATGTTTTTTTTATAATTAGACCTCATAGACTCTATAGGTGATAATCCTTTGGTTCTTTGGAGTGTCTGTAGATCAATTTGCTCTCCCTTTGAGCTCTTTTGTATCGGCATTATGTCCCTGGTCTAGTCTTTTAGGATCTTGTAAAAATTGAGATCTATCCTTGTACTTTTTTATTCACCAAGAATAACAATAGTATGCTTTTTTTCTGCTAAAAAAAAAAAAAAAAAATCCTTTTTATATTTAGGAGATACTGAAATATTTATACGTTTTCATTAATGATTATGTGTTTCTCATTTATCTAATTCAATTAACTCTAAAACATTAATATAATAGAAGAATATTTACATAGTATTAAATATCCAAAATTTGGGAAAAAGTAGAAGCAACTTTGATTTACTTTTAAACATTAATATAATAAAAGGATATGTAAAGGGTTTTAAATATCCAAATTTTGAGAAAAAATCCTTTTTATATTTAGGAGATACTGAAATATTTATACGCTTTCATTAATGATTATGTATTTCTCATTTATCTAATTCAATTAACTCTAAAACATTAATATAATAGAAGAATATTTACATAGTATTAAATATCCAAAATTTGGGAAAAAGTAGAAGCAACTTTGATTTACTTTTAAACATTAATATAATAAAAGGATATGTAAAGGGTTTTAAATATCCGAAGCAACTTTGATGCACAGCCACATTGATTTTATTTAATTAATTATATTTAAATATTAATGTAATGGAAAAAATTAAACAATCCTAAATACCTAAGGATTATGAACCAAAATTCAATCATCTAAATGAAAACCCTCTCTTAGGTGCCCAATAGGGAAAATAGGCATAAATTCAATTAAGAGAAAAAGATAGGTGTCAAAGCATAGATTCTCATTGATCAAATGTACAATATAATACATGAGATGGCCCTTGGATTTGTCTTCCAACTGACTTCTTTCACTCCTTTTAAATTTTCCTATTCACCTATGATTCTTGGTCTTCTTCTCACATGAATAGGGAGATAAAAAAATAATAATTTTCCTAACACCAAGGATTAGCTTCCAATCATTCCCCCCTTATTATGAAGGAGTGAATGTGAGTCCAAGAAAGAGAGCTAAATAACTAGAAGTTGATAACTACCAACTGTTGAACATTTCCAACTTGACAATCCGAATTGTTGAGTAAGTTAGCAGAAGCTAACATCTCCTATTAAATACAAGTGCTCTTTGAAGTGGTGGTTTTGGCTTACCACAAACCAAAAGGGATAGTAGCAGATGAAATCTTCTACTAAGTGGGTGGTTTAATGCTGACCACAAACTTCCGAACTTGGAGCGAAGGCTCATAGGTTTTGTCTAGAACTTGGCACGAAGGTTCAAAGGTTCTATGTAAAATGATGGGTTTGGGATGACCACAAACCAAAAGAGAGCTAAAAAGAGGAAGTGAACAACTATCAATTGTTGAACATTTCCAACTTGACAATCTTTTGCCAAGTAATTTAACTAGAAGCTGGTGTCTTCTGCTAATAGAAGGTTCTCCTGGAATCAATGGTTTTAGGATGAACATAAACCAACTAGAGCTCAGTCGAACATGGATTTGAATATTTTTAGGCTCGATTGTTTCGGCTCACTTGTTCTCACATGCTTGTTCTTCCTCACAAGTTTCTGATTGTTTATCATTCCCCCTTGTCAAGAACAATGTGAGGACTAGAAAGTCTCATGGTGGTTATGAGTGTCAAGAATAGACACAAAATGCCACAAATTCATGAGTACTAAGGACCATGGATTTCTTATGTATTGTTGGCTACATATCTTAATCTAGCCTATGAAACTTCCTGTGGCTCATGCTCACTTGTTCTGTCTTACTTGAGGAAGGTCGTGACTGCTTGTTTTCAAAATGATAAGGATTCAAAACTTGAATCCTAATTGATCTGGGTTTATGTGAAAAAATTGAAATAAAAGATATATAGAACCACATGCAAAAATCTATTGCAAGGAACACAGTGATACAGTAAAAAAAATTCTATTAAATGGCGGAAATAAAACAGATTGTAAAATAAAGAAGCTAGAATGGTGGTATATTATCTCTAAGAAACTATGTGATAACTACACTCATTCAGGACAAGCTCAATACAAAAAGAGGCTAAAAGAGCCTATTTATCATAAGCATGAGGGAAAAAACCCTAAACATCCACAAACCTAACCCTAGGAGATGAATCGTCATAAATGTTTTGTCCCTAAGGTGGTTAGTTGAGTAGTCAACTTCCCGAGGTCATAACTTTTGCATACGATCTTCGTTTGGGGCACTCGGTAAATTGTTGGAAAGATCTATCCAAGGAATACAATAGTGGATCGAGTCCATACCTAAGCATACAACAACCATTTGGGTCATTTTGGTCACAAAAAGCATCATTTAGGGCCTCAAAACGTCCCTGAAAGTTTAAGACCTGAAAAAATGTAAGGAAACTACTAGAAAAATGTCAAAATGGAAAAATATTTTGAGATAGTGGAATAGGTGGGTGGCCACTGATATCCATCTGGATCATTCCTCCTCCCTTAGGAAGAAATGTTCTCCATTGCGTTGAGTGCCCTCATCAAATGGTGACAATTTTGCTTAACTTAACTCTTGGTAAAGCACTTGCCTTGGTGGAGTAGCTTGCCTACTTTGACAACCTGATATAGTTAGATCTTCTCCTAGGGGATTCCCTTAACCTATGTGTCCATGATATGATAAGTGGTTCTTTGTTCCATGTAGTCAGGTTTAAGCTCTGTAGGTGTCAACTACTCTGTCACCTTTGATGTGTCCAGCAATTGTGGAACTTATGGTTGAAGGAGCTCCACAGTAAATATTGTGTGTAGGCCAAGAAATAGAGGAATGTTTAATTTGAAGTCATTCTCATAGACAACCTAATTGATGGTGCATGGACCATATCAAAGTGGACAAATATTGTGATGGGGTCCTGTGAGACTCTCTTTTTTCAATTGCAAACAAACCTTATCACCCACCTGGAACTTGTGTGGAACCCAATGTGGGTCATGTCTTTACTTGTACTTGGTACTGGATTTTTCCAAAATGTCATAGAACTATTGGCAAATGTGATGGATTCTTTCAACAAATATGTTGGCCTTATCATCTTGAGTTTGAGCATAGGCATATTCCTCTTGTGTGGATGCAATAGGAAGACCTACATAAATTGGGGCCAATGGTTGGAATCCCAAGAACACCTGAAAAGGGATATGGTCAATAGAGATATGAAGGGATCTGTTATAGCTATGCCGAATATATGGAAAAATCTCATCCCATCTACGGGTATGTTTAGAATTGTACATTCTTAGAATATGTACAATCTTCCAGTTGACTACCTCTATCTATCCATCGGTCTTAGGGTGGAAGGAAATCGATTTGGTGAGCTTGGTATCAATCAATGACCATAGGATGGACCAAAAGGTGCTTAGGAACCTGTTGTTCCAATCTTACATGATAGTTTGTGGCATCCCAAAATCAACCCAGACGCGCTTGAAGAAAATATTAGCAGTGTCTTTGGCAGAGATGATCTTCTTACAATTTGTTAGAATGGCCATCTTAGATAAGCGGTCCATGACCAAAAACACACAGTCATTACCATGCTTGGTTGAAGGTAGTCCTAACATGTAATCCAAGGATATGGATTCCAATATACCATTGGGAGTAGGCATAGGGGTGTACAATCCTTGCTTATTAATGGCATGTTTCGCAACGACATAAGAAGTGCATGATATGATACATCTACCAACATATTGTCAGAGCTTTGGCCAATAAAAATACTTTTGTAATACTACCATTATGTTTTCAGTGCCAAATTTCCCTACCACTCCACTATAATGCACTTCCGAAATAAGCTTTGCAAGCTCGCTTGAAGGAACACATAAATGGCCCAAGTGGCATATCAATCCTTCCTCGAGATTAAATTCTTCCACTAGTGTGCCTACACTTAGTGATTTATAGGTGGGAGAAAATTCGGGATCACTGCCATATAGTTGACGCCACCTAGAGGTCTTATGGCCACAAGAGGTTAGCACCATGGTCACTGTTGCTACTAGAGGTCGACTAAGGCAATCAATGACTCGATTGGTACTGCCCTTCTTATATTTAATGTTAAAGTGAAATTGTTGTAATTATATGGACAACTTTTGGTGGTGGTCATCGTGTAACTTTCCTTGTGTTTGCATGAAGTTCAGGGGCTTGTGATCAGTCTGGATGACTATCTCTTTTCCTAGGATGTACTGCTTCCATTGGAAACATTTTTGGACAATGAAATGCATTTCCTTGTCATAGGTGGGGTACTTGCGGACTGCATGTGAATTGCATGAGTGAGTTAATGAATAAATGAGAGGAAATCACTCTCTATTTATACATTAATTTTCACTTAACATTTAACTCAGCTAGTTCGGCCTCAATAATCCTAACTGGGCCGACTTCTCTAGGGAGACTCAATTACCACTTATATTACATTCACTTGGGTGCTAACGACCCAACTTACAATAGAGATTTAACCTCATGACCTTTACATGACCAAATATAATAATGGCATCCTCGAATGAGGTAAGACATCCCCGACATAGTTACAATAATAAAGTACAAGTAGAATATTCTTTGAAGTTACATTAATTTAACACTCCCCCTTAACAAGAAGGGTATTCTACTGTCAACAACATATGCATGTGTAACTCTACAAAACAACATCGAAGGGAGGAGGGCATCAACAATAACATCATTTGATACATCTATAAATCATTGGAAGTTCTTCAACATCATCATCAACAACTGGAACAACTGCTATAACATCATCAACATCATCTTCAGTACAGAGCTGAAGTATCATCATTTGCAGCACTGTAGCATCCTCATCTTCAGTACTGGAACATCATCATTTGCAGCATTGGAGCATCTTCATCTTCAGCAATGGAACATCATCATTTGAAACACTGGAGCATCCTGGAACCTCATCATTTGCAGCACTGGAGCATCCTCATCTACAGTACTGCGACATCATCAGGAGCATCAATTCCTGCAACACACAGATGATCCTTCCTTTCAGAACTAGGGATCATGGACAATCCTTCCTTTTGGAACTCGAGATTCAGTTCAACAAATCTGGTGATCCTTCCTTACGGAACTGGGATCATGGATAATCCTTCCTTTCAGAACCAGAGATTAAGTCCAACACTCATAGACAATCCTTCCTTTTTGAATTAGGGATTCAGTGTAAGGATCATTTAATACTATCCTTCCTTTCAGAACTCGGGATCTCTGTCTAGGGATGATCAATCCCACCACAATCATTTAAGACTATCTCTATCTAGGGACGATCGATCCCAGCACAATCATTTATGACTATCTCATTATAGGTATAGTCGATCTCAACATAATCATTTAAGACTATCTCAGTCTAGGGATGATCGATCCCAACACAATCATTTAAGACTATCTTAGTCTAGGGATGATCGATCCCAACGTAGTCGTTTAAGACTATCTCAATCTAGGGATGATCAATCCCAACACAATCATTTAAGACTATCTCAGTCTAGGGATGATCGATCCCAACACAATCATTTAAGACTATCTTAGTTTAGGGATGATCGATCCAAACACAATCATTTAAGACTATCTCAGTCTAGGGATGATCGATCCCACTAAATCAAAATATCATCATAAATTCTCTCCCTTTTGAGGGAAGTCCTTTCGGACTACACCAAGCTTGTTAGGGAAGTGCTCAACACATCTACAACCTTCTCATAAGTGCTCACATATTGGATCTTTATAGCTCCCTTCTACACCATATCACGGATGTAGAAATACTGTATTTCTATGTGTTTTGACTTATCATGGAACACTGGGTTCTCTGTCATCTTTATACAACTCTGGTTATCACACAGAATCAATGTGGTATCCAACTCCAAATCAAATAGACCTGATAACAACTTCCAAATCCATATAGCTTAACAAATATCAGAACAAGCTGCAATATACTCTGCCTCTACAATGCTGAGAGACACACTGGACTGCTTCCTTCTTAGCAATGAGATCATGGCTGACCCCAGACCATAACATCCACCTGAAGTGCTCTTCCTGTCTAAGACACTTCCTTCCCAATTGGAATCTGTATAACCATATATTCTGGACTCATGATCTCTAAAATAATTGAGACCATAATCTATTGTACCTTTTAGATACCTCAACACATGCTTTGCAGCTACAATCTGAACACGTTTGGACTCAACCAGATACTAACTCAAGGTGTTCATAGCAAAGCACATATATGGCCTCGTATTCGTCAGATACATCAACAACCCAATAATCTACCTGTATAGAGTCACATCCACTAATTCTGATGAAGTATCATATAATAACTTAAAGTTGGTATCCATGGGTGTGGCCATAGCTTTACACTCCAACATATCAAATATTTTCAATATTTCTATTGCATACTTCCCTTGGTTAAGGAATATTCCCTCTGGGCTCTTCCATACCTTGAGACCTAGAAAATAATGCATTAAGCCAAGGTCTTTCATCTCGAATTATGCAGCAAGCTTCTCTTCTCATTACCTGTCACGAACAAGTCATCCACATATAGCAATAATATGACTGGTTCATCATCCATAACCTTGAAGTAAAGGTTAGGAACAACTTTACTCTTAGTAAAGCCCAAGCTTGTCAGAAAAGTATCAATTCTTCCATACCAAGCTCTTGGAGCTTGTTTCAACCCATACAGATCCTTCTTTAATTTATAGACATGCGTCTCTTTTTTTACAACCTCAAAACCTTGTGGTTTTTCTATGTACACTTCCTCCTCAATAACACCATTCAGGAAACTTGTCTCCACATCCATCTGGTGTAACTTCCACTTCATCATGGATGCAAGTGCCACGATGGTTCTAATTGAAGTGTACCTTGCTACAGGAGCACATGTTTTCTCATAATTGATTCCTTCCTTTTGAGAGATTCCTCGAGCCACAAACCTAGCTTTGTATTTCTCAATACTTCCATCTGCAACATGTTTTTATCTTGTATATCCATTTAGAAGATACCACACTTTTACCTTCTGGTTTGGGAACTGTGTCCCACACATCATTCTTTATTATTGACTGGTATTCTTCCACCATAGCTTCTACCCATTATTTCCTTTGAATGGCCTCTTCGAAGCAATTAGGTTCTCTGTCTACAAGATCACACATCAAAGCCACATAACTGGAAAATGGCTTTGGCCTCTTGCTTTCTCTTTTGGAACCTTCTGGAGCTCCATACTTGTCAACATCTTGAATAATTCACGAGCCCAAGCTAGTTTTCTCTTGCGAGATATAGTCATGGATGGAGGTTCTTGGGGATCCAACATATCATGATCTTTCGAAGTCTCATCATCGGGAGAGGGTGCAACCTATGCAATTATAGGAGGCCCATCTTCTTCATATACTTCTGTGATACTTCTTCATGCTGGCACTTTCTAGATTTTTTAAGAGCTGCATCTTCATTAAATGTCACATATCTTCTAATATGCATGTGATGATAGCATGATATATAGATCTTGAAGGCCTTGGAGACCTCACAATATCCAAAAAAATTCCTTTCTTTCCAGAAGGATCCAACTTGGTCCTTTTCTCTTTTGGAATATGAACGAAAACTGGACAACCAAATATCTCAAACTTTGTTGCAAGTTCTCTCTTGCACCCATCTTCTCATATTCAACCTTGTAGCAAAAGTTGATGTCTCATCACTCTAGGTGATCCTTGATCTCATCATTCTATCCCATAGAAAGTCTTCTTCAATCTGCACACATGTGGTCTTCTGAGTTCTGGAGGTTTCTCGATATCTTGATCACACCATGACTCTAGCTACATCTCGTCATGGCCGACTTCCTCTACTTGATTTCATAAGTTTTGTTTATAGTTGAACCACATCACTTGTTCCACAGAACAAGTCTCATCATTCTTCATTTGTAGGTGATCGTTGTATGATACTTCCTACGAGTCAAATTCAAGAGCATGGTTAGAAACATTTCATGGTTTCCAAAACATATGCATAAAGCATAAGTCATACTGTCATAATGCTATTAATAACACAACATTTATTCATACCTCACATTCATATGGTAACTTTCTAGATGCCTTCCATCTCTACTAGGACATTATTAACAGTGTGCACGACTCCCAATATGTCAACAAAGAGGTTTCACTCTAGATAAGTAGCAATGGAATGTTGCACCATAAGCTACTTACCCATCACATGCATATCAATGCAAACATGCATCACACACATCCTAAATAAATGTGTACACAAATGGATACTATCATTTAAACAATTTGATAGAAATGACAATTCAAATACTTATCTTTGTTTGTTTGGTAGGATCTCTTTTGATCCTAGTCTCCTTGCAGGGATTACTGGAGTGTCTAATGGTGATTTCTACTTCATCATCAGAGTTCCTGAACCAATCTTGTATGTTTCTTCTCCTATTCTTCTAGTGAAGCTTTCTGAGGGGAGTCCTTTTCTTCAAGATTGTAGAGAGTGCTTTGAAGCACCACTATTACAAGATATATTCTTCGATTTCTTGCTTTAGTAACTTCCTGGGAGGTTCTTATTCTTCGTCTTCTTCTTCTTCTTCGGAAAAATGAGCATGATGTCTTTTATTGCTCTTCCTCTTGTAATATTATTTTCTTCCTTTTCTTTCTGGACATTATTTTGCAATATGTCCCATCTTATCACAATGGAAACATTGATAAGAAGAGAATTCTCTTTGCTTGTAGTTTTCCTTCTTATGCTTTTGAAAATTCTTAGGAGCATGGAAATCCTTATGATTTTCCTTATTGAAATGAGGTTTTCGCTTTCCTCTCTTAGTATAGGTAGCTAGCGCTTGATCGTCATCTCTGAGTAGTGCTTCTCGATTTGCTACTCTAGCTTCCTCTTGGACACATTCTTCCCATACAACTTTAAATAGTATACTTTCCTTTCTTGCACACATAATCTAGATAAAAGAGTCCCAAGGTCTAGTAAGACCATTGAGGTCAGTCATTACCAACTCATCTTCATCAAGGGTGTCTCCAATAGATTCTAGTTGTTCCTTGAATTGTGAAACCCTTGTAAAATATTCTTGGATAGATTCTCCTTGGCTCATCTTTGTGCTGTTGAGTTGAGCTCTCAAATTCATATTATGATTTATGTTTCTCCTTCATACATTCTAGTTAGGGAATCAAACATATCCTTTGGATTTTTCTTGGAGGACACTTGAGTAATCAAGTGATCTTTAATGGAGTCTGTTATGATCCTCAGAGCCCTAATCATATCCTTCTTATGCTTCTCCTTAGCTTCAACTTATTCAGGTTTAGGTACAACTTCTTTAACAAACTTGGTAAGATCATTGTCTTCCAGAATGAGTCCAATCCTATACTTCCAAGCATGGAAGTTCTCTATGCCTTCCAACTTGTCATCAAGCTTGGTGCTTGGTGCCATCTTAACCCGGGGAGTAGAGAATAACCAAAAATAAAAATTTCTCAAAATAAAAAACTGAACTCACAAAAATATGCACTTGACTGAGGTGAGTATGATGGTACACTTGGTTTCTGAAGATTCCAAAATTTCACCCTTCAAAATTGGCTTGCGAATTTTGGATCTATAGTTTTCTGGTTCACTGGTTTTCTAGTTTTTCTCGTCTAGAGTCAAACTAGGGTTTGACTTTCTGGGAGTTTTACCCACTAAAAACTTCGATCTTGGTACCAAAAATTCGATCTTGGAGAGGCGCACTTCCCTATGCCAATTGCACTAAAAAATTCCACTTATGTGAGAAGCCCTAATTTTTATGCTCGGAGAGAGAGAGAGAGAGTTTCACGTTGTGAAAGTTGCTCTTTTCAGGCTATCTATGATACCATGTTAATATTATATGCTACCATAGACTAGATTGCAAATTCATCAGAATTCAATACATTATTCACAATAGAAGCATAATAAGGATCTCTGAAAGATACACAGTGACAAAGCACAAAACAATTTATCCTGGGAAACCCTCAAGGGGAATAATACCAAACAAGAAATTCCTCAATATAGATGATCAAGTACAATTCCCCAAAAATATATCTCACAAATAAGAGAGACAAAAAGACCAAACTCTGGACTCAAGCCACTCCTCCTTCTCCTTGTAGATATATCTCTCTCTCTCCTCTAATGTGAATTGCACAAGTGAGTGAATGAATAAATGAGAGGAACTCACTCTCTATTTATACATTACTTTTTACTTAACCTTTAACTCAACTATGTCAGCCTCAATAATCCTAACTGGGACGACTTATCTAGGGAGACTTAATTACCACTTATATTACATTCACTTGGGTGCTAACGACCCGACTTACAATGGAGGTTTAACCTCATGACCTTTACATGACCAAATATAATAATGACATCCCTGATGGAGGTAAAATATCCCCGACAAAGTTACAATAATAAAATACAAGTAGAATATTCTTTGAAGTTACATTAATTTAATAGAGGATACCAATTCCAGACTGTCATTTTTTTTTAGGGCTCTGTAATCAATAAAGAGTCACCATGTCTCATCTTTCTTCTGTACCAACATAATTGAACTCCCACAAGGTGAGCAACTCATTTGAATATGCCCTTTCTCAATTAACTCTTGAATCTGATGTTTGATTTCTTCATTCTCCATGAGGGAATGCATGTATATTGACTTGTTAGGTAAAGGCACCCTAGGTATCAAATAAATGGAATGCTTGACCTGGAGATCTATTGGCACCTCAACAAGTGTGTTGATGATGTCTATGTATGATTCCATGATATTCTCCACATGTTTCTGTTGTGTAGAGGAATCCCATGTAGAGGAAGTGGAAGTTGTTGTGATATTTCACTCTCTCGTAGAATGAATCATGAAAAGGACAAATTTCCCAGTAATGGAGATTATCTTCTTGCACTGCTTAGTTGTAATGAGAGACACTATAGTGGTGAGAATTTTCTCTATTATCCTATAAACTTGCTTGCCAAAAGTAACAATGACATTACAAGGCCTAGATTCATACACAACATGACATTCCCACATATATGGTTGTCCTAAAATAACATCACAAAATTCATTTGGGGAAACATCACACTTTAAATCATATTTAAAGGGCTTGATGTCGTAGGGTAGGTGGCATTGTTGACTGACGCAGATGTTCCGTCCCTAGCTAAGCCACCCAATGTTCTAGGGTTGTGTGTGTGGTGTCATTGACAACTTCAACTGTTTGGTGACCTCTATCGAAATAAGGTTATTTTGGATTACAATGTCAACAATGAAATGTAGTGCAATTCTCTTGAGCCAGATATGTGAGTGTTAAGGGCATTCTCCTTCCTTTGAATCCTCTATATCATCAGGTTGGACCTTTGTGGTGGCGATGGTAACACTAGTTTCTGCATCGATGATCTGCTTTCACTTGTCTATGACTGAGACATTGGATTCAACATTAGAGTCGAAACTAGGATTTGACTCTGAAGCCTTGATCTCGACCACCAATGACTAAGTAACATTCATCAGTGTTGTGCCAGGGGTTCTTATTGAACTCACACCATTTCCCAATGTCCTTTGTCTTCCTATTACCCTTCTTTACTTGTGATTTGGAGTGTTTTTCTTGGGGATGGTTGTTCTTACTCTGTGCTTTGTTTTGTAACCCAGGTTTTCCCTTTCCTTGCTTCTATGGTGGATTCATAGGCCCAAACTCTTGCTAATTATTCTGCTTAAATTTTTGATCGATTTTGATAGCATATCGATAAGTAGCGCCTAATGAAAAGATTTCTAGGAACTCCATTTCAGTTCATATGTGCCTATACATGCCACTGGAATATTTCAGAATCAGGTGCCACTCAAAATCCCTAATACTAAGCTTTTTGTACAAGGTATGGAAGTTGTTAGTGTACTCCAACACCATTTGGTCCCTCTCCTACAGCAAAGTGGTCCATTTTGTGTATTGGTTGTCATAGCTTCCAACAACATAGAATTGCTTCTTGAGGTCTTCCACAAAGATTCCTAGGTGGGATCTCCCCGAAAAATATCAGTCTCATATGTGGTGTGGCTTAGCAGTGGATTCAGTGGAGGTGATCTTCTTGCAAGTTGTTAGAATGACCATCTTACATGACCAGAAACACACAGTCATTACCATGATTTGTTGAAGCTATCCCTGGCATGTAATCCATGGATATGGATTCCCACAGACCATTGGGAGTAGGTAGAGGGGTGTACAACCCTTGCTTCTTAATGGTAGGTTTCGTGATGGCACATGCAGTGCACGATCTGATATATATTCTGACATATTGTTGGAGCTTGGGCCAATAAAAATACATATGAAATACCGTCACTATCTTTTTAGTGCCAAAGTGCCCTGCCCCCTAACTGTAATGTGCTTCCCAAATTAGCTTTGCATGCTCTCTTGAAGGAAGTTACATAGAGATGGCCCAGGTGGCATAGCAATCCTTCCTAGAGATTAAATTATAGAACCGATGTTCCTACACATAGTGCTTGATTGGTGGGATTGAACTCAGGATCACTGTCATATATTTGAGGCCATCGGGAGGTCTTATGCAACAAAAGTTGAGCACTATGGTCAATGCTGCTACTAGAAGTTGACTAAGGAAATCAATGAATCGATTGGTGGCACCCTTCTTATATTTAATGTTCATATGGAATTATTGCAAGTATGTGGACCACTTTTGGTGGCGGTCATTCTGTAACTTTCCTTGTGTTTGCATGAATTGCAAGGGCTTGTGATCAGTGTGGATGACCATATCTTTTCCTAGGATGTAATGCTTCCATTGGCGGTAGGATCTGACAATGGAATACATTTCCTTGTCATAGGTGGGGTACCTGGATACTACATCCAAAAGCATCTCACTATGATATGCCACTAGATGGCCATGTTGAGTGAGGACTACGCCAACAACATAGTCTGAAGAATCTATCTCAATTTCAAAGGGCTATTACATATATGGTAAGGTAAGGATGGGTGATGAACATAAGCATTGATTCAGTTTCACAAATGCTTTCTATTGTGGCTTGGACCAAACAAACTTCACCTTATACAGACCTTTGGTCACCTTCCCAAGGGTCCAAAAAATATTAGAGAATCCCAACCCAAACCTGCAATAGAACTTAGCAAGGCCTAGGAAGTTGTGAAGCTTTATGAGAGTTGTCAAGGTTGTCCAGTCACTAATGGATTGTATCTTGGTTGGATCTACATGCACACCATGTTTTCCCACGATGTATCCCAGATACTAAATCCTATCCATGCCAAATGAACACTTCTCTAGATTGGAATATAACTTGTGCTATTGGAGGGTGCAAAGGACCTCATGGATATGCAGCAAATGTTCTTCCCAAATGTAATTGTAGTTGAGGATTTCATTAAGATATACGACCAAAAAAATAATCGGTGAATGGTAGGATAATATCGTCCAACATCCTCATGAAAGTTGTTGGAGCATTAGTAAAGCTAAAAGGCATGACCAACCACTCAAAACGGCCTTCCCGAGATTTGAAGGTAGTCTTCCAAACATCAGTTTGCTCAATTGGCACTTGATGATAGCTAGACTTCAAATCAATCTCATTGAAATATTTGGCACCCTTCAGTTGGTCAAGATGGTCATCGATCCAAGGAATGGTATACTAATTCTAGACTATGATTATGTTTATAGTTCTGTAATCAATATAGATTCACCATGTCCCATATTTCTTTTGTACCAACGTAATTGGACTCCCACAAGGTGTGGAGCTGGGTCGAATATGCCATTTCTTGATTAATGCTTGAATCTAACGTTTGATTTCTTCATTTTTCATGAAGGAACACCTGTATACCGGTCCATTATGTAAATTCACCCTAAGTATCAAATCAATTGGATGCTTGACCTAGCAATGTACTGGCACCCCGACAGGTGTGATGAAGATTTATATGTATGATTCCATGACCTTTTCCACATGTTTCTACTGTGTAGAGGGATCCCGTGTAAAGGTACTGGAAGTTGATGTGATGTTTCACTCACCCTTAGAATGAATCATGAAGAAGAAAAATTTCCCAGTATGGGAGATTACATTCCTGCACTGCTTAGATGTAACGAGAGACACTGTAGTGGTGGGAATTGTCTCTGGTATCCTGTAGAGTTCCTTACCCAAAGTAACAATGACACTACAAGTCCTATATTCATACACAACATGGTGTTTCCACATATATGGTTGTCCTCACAAACTTCAAGTGGGGCAACATCACACATTCCCTCATCTTTGAAGGGCTTGATGCCATAGGGTAGGCGATATTGTTGAATGATGGGGATGCCTTGTCCCTAGATGAGCCACCAAATGTTGTAGGGTTTTGGGTGTGGTGTCGTTTGGCTATAATGTTGTAAAATATTTCAATGTATGATTGATTGTTATTTTCATATTCTTTAATGTCTAGTTGGGCCATGAATTCGTAAGAGTTATTCACTTATTCCAGGATTAACTAACTAAAATGTGCTAGTCATAATTATTGTCACTGAATGCACTGATTGTCATAATACTTCAGAGGGTAGAATTCTTTGCATATTTTCTTCACGATTTTGCTTAATATTTTGATGGGTTTCATGTCTCTTCATATTATTTTTTGTGCATTTTCTATCAATAATGCCAGTCTCTTCATATCTTTTATGCACTTTCTGTGACTAATGTTATTGACAAAATATTTGTGGATGTGAAGGTAACCTTATCTTGATTTAAGAATTTATTTGTAAAGAATATGGCTTCAATTTTGTCAATTTGTTAGAGATAAACACCTCACATTTTACATTAATCTTATTGTCAAATTATAAAATGTTGAAGATGAGTTACAACTAGTTTATATAATCATCTTGCTTCTAGATGTCAAATGAATAGATAGGGGAATTAACCTCTTTAAGGTTTAGGTTAACAATTCCTTCTCAATTTTACTATGTAATTCTTTCTATAGGAAATATGATGAGATCTATAAGTGGGTTTATGTCAAAACTGGTATCTGTGTTGGTGTTAGTCATCATTAAGACTGTGTTGAATGTAAAGAAATGTCTTCACTTGAAAAATATTTTAGATGATTTTACCTTTTTGCATTCATGATAAGATATAAGACATAATAATATGGACTGTTGTATTTTATTAAATATTTTGTGTATTGCACATATCTATGTACCTTTTCTAGATATTTAAAGGATTCAGGGTATGCATTTCTTCTATTAGAAGCTTCCTTCCTTATTTCTTTTTATTGGATACATTGTCAAAGGTAGCATAGTTACATATATTATTATATTTTATTATGTGTTCTTATCTTTGTACAAATTTATGCTTTTTTATAAATTAAAAAAATTTAGCGTATCTTTTTTCTTTTAGAAACTTCCTTAATTATCGTTTTTAATTAAAGACATAATTAAACTTTATATAATAACATAGATTATTATATTTTATTATATATCTTATCTCTATCCATTTTTTTTAGAAATATAAAAGTTTCTAAGCATTTTTTCCTATTTATTATAAGTATTTTTAAGTATTTTTTTTATTAACTTAACCATTCTTCTATCATTTTATATGTATATTAATACAAATCAATGTATTTCCCCCACTGTGGGTGATGAAAAGCGCTAACCCTGAGATTGCTCCCACTGCCATCAACCATGAGGCCATGCACATGACCACTCAATCGGCCTATGCATCCACATGTCCACTCAGCCCTTGCGTATTCCCACCTGTCCTGCCCATGCGCCATCCCAGCCAACCCACAATCCATGCACACCACGCGTCCACCCACGTCACTCATGCGTCTAATACACCTATCTAAGGGTGGCTTGTTATTTCCCAGCCCCTCCGACCCGCTCCACTCTCTGGTTTTGGGCTTCTGACGATCATCATCTTCTGGACAGAGCGTTAAGCAATCTGATGGTTCCTGTGTGCATGAACACAAGTCTCTGTACTTTGCCTCCAGCCCGAGTTAACGTCATAATGGACTTGGATGCCCGCGTTAATGTCATAATCGATCGAGGTGCCCATGGAGGTATTCATCAGCACTGCAACAAGAGAAGGTTACATGGTTTGCAAAGCTTGTAGGGTAAAGCGAAGCCGGTATATTGCTGGTCGTATCACCTTCTGCAGCATTGCTTTAGTTTGGGGAGGCTTCTCCTCCAACCTGCAATTCACCCTCGTTCCAATTCTGCCTGAGAAGAGACAGTATGTCCGAATGAAAGCTAAGGCGATTGGCCATTCGTCTGGAGTGCCGGTTAGAGTCATGAGAGGGGTAGTAAGGAAGGCTCGTAGATTCAAACAGGAGATTCCGCCGAAATCCCAAGCAGAAATTGAAGAGGCCGAGGAGGGTGCGCAGGTGACCAAAGGATGTTTGTCAAACAATGAAATTAAAGTAGAATTTGAGGCCTTAATCCCAGACCTCTGGAATACGAGAGGCAAAACTACGTTGTATGAGAAAACCTTGGATTACCATTGGCAACAGAAAGTTGTTCTTGGGAAGTCTCTAGTAGAAAGAGGGGAAGCCCATGCTGAAATTCTCCTCGAGCAGGCCGAGATGGTCCTACTGCTCCAACAAATCATTTGAAACCAGAAACAAATTGCTAAGCGTCTGGGCATCCAGCTCGCTAGGTGCCATGTCTGCAAAACGGGTTAGATCAATACTCTGGTTTCAGCCTTTTTCTGTGCTTTCTAGTTGGCATCTTAGACTTTACTTTGGGTTTTAGAATTTCAGTTTATCTGAAAGATTGGTTTCAAAACTCGTTTTTTACAGTATTAGCTCTAATTTTGGGTCTGTTTTCTCTTTTCAGGAAGGCCCTTTAACCTTTGGTAATTTTGGTCCCAGATCTTTACAAGAAGGCCCTACAACTTCTGTCTATTTTGATGAATGAAATATAAAGATCCATACTAACTTAAAAAAAAAATATAGTTATGTACAATATGATTATAATTTTTTTTTTTTCACTTATATACTTCTCTCTTTATATACTTCACATTAATGTTATATGTACATATAAACTCAATTGAGATTGTCGAAATCTACATTCAACATGCTCTTGGAGATACAACTATTGTTACACAGTAGTAGTACAAAATAGGAAATAACACTACGTATTCACATTACGGAAGTGAAACTCTGAACAAGGATCAACAAATAGGATGACATATCGTTTTAGTAAACTTGTACTCAGTAAAACATCACAAAAAAATTAACTAATGACAAGGAATTGGATTAATGTACTGCACACAGTCCCGTAAGTTATGTAAGACAAGAAGGTCAAGGAATTGGAGTGTGGACCTGTGCAGTGCACATGATCCGTAAGTTACGTTAGACACGAAGGTGATCACATGGAAACGTCGTAAAAGTCTAATCTATATTATTTACTTCCACGCAATCACTCCAATACAGAATAGACACATTGAGGTCCTCGGAGGGCTCCATCAATGGTGGATGAATAAAGCTTGTTGCCAGGGTGTAACCTATTTGCATATATTCCGCGTTCCTTCTCTTCTCCGTTTACTGGATTGAGAAAACATTTCTCCCAAGGACGACGATTCAATCCGATTATTTAAGTTTTCTTTAATGGTCCCTCAGTCTATTCAATGTTCCTCCGGACATTATTCAATTAATGGTAAAAATTGTTCGTCTAAAGGGCCCCAGCCAGCGATGTTTCAGGTGACCGACCAAACGAAAGATAAAAACCTCTAAATTATGGCTGTCACCTAAACTCCGAGTTAACCACAAGAGGCTGCTCTTTTCACAGACCTATTTCATATTTGATTAATATAGTAGGCATTGGCCCACACGAATTCACTTATTATAAGAGCTTCAACTACTGCTCCTGCTCGGTAGTATGGTAAGAGTAGTGACGCCCCTCTCAATTTTTCATCCAAGTTATCGAATCCCATCATGAGCGATTCAGCACTTTCAGTCAGAGGGCGGCGGCGCCCTGTTTCGCTTATAGAGAGAAGGCAAGGCAAGTCCTCAGCTCAACATTTCTGCCTCCAAGTACCTCAACCAAACGCTCTGCCAAAGTTGGAGACCGCTTCGAGTTGCGAGGAGCTGCCGCAGAAGCTGGAGAACGAGAAATCAGGACCCAAAAGTAGAATGGATCCAGAATTACAAGAGCTAAAAGGTTTTATGGAGCTAGGGTTTCAGTTCAACAACGACCTGTTGACCCCGCGAGTTCTGAGTCTTCTTCCTGGGTTGAAGCGATTAGTCGACCATGAAAATAGCACCATGATTTCAGGGTTTCAAGAAACGCCTTTCGAAAATTGGGAACTGCCAAACCTAAATGTAGGAGAAGTGGACATGAAAGATCATCTCAAGCTCTGGGCTCGTTCTGTAGCTTCAACACTGAAACGCTATTACGAATAATGGCATGTCGTCAACATTTCTGTTTCAAACACAACCTCTGTAATATTCGGCGAATTTCCCGCTGCCTCTGATTCTCTACATTTTGAGAAAACTCAGATCCTGGTGATATTTCTATGCAGGGATATTCCCAGCCATACGATGTACTGTTGCGCAGAATAATAAAATGATTTGATTGTACTTAGGACATAATTATTGTGATCCCCGCATATGTGAACTTAAGACTTTTTAGAAAATTTCTGTTTATTGTACAGGGTAACGAATATTGCTTCACATTTATATATCTTCCTCAGCTGTCGGTGTATTTGCAACTGTTTTTGAAATAAAATAGAACTACTCAGTTTTTAATGCTCTCGTAAATTAAATAAGGTTCTCTCTTTCACGTTTCACGTGTAGATCGAATTCCTCATTTTTAAAGGAAGGAAGTTAAAACTTCGACGATTTCGTGATTGTCGAGGGAATTTGGTGAATTGTTTGTGTTCGGATTTGAAATTTTTAGTGCATAAATAGATTCAATATGCAGGTTTCATAAGTATTATCAAGTTTCATAATTATTATCTAAATTATGCAAATTATGCATACAGAGAAACTGATTTTGCAAGTTTCATAATTATTATGTAAATTTCCAAAAATTCAATACCACCACAGAGAAACTGAATATACATAGATTTCCAAAAGATCAATACCATTACAGAGAAATTGAATATACAAGTTTCGAATTAAATACCATTACAAAGAAACTGAATATATAAATTTCATAACTGTTATCTAAATTTCCAAAAATTCAATGTCCTATACCAATTTCATAACTGTTATATAGATTTCCAAAAATTCAATGTCCAAAACTAATTAGAAAAAGAGGAAAACCAAACTAACTAAAACGTCCGTGTATAATAATTTTTTTTTAAAGTTTTCATGAATCAAATAACTCGGCTATTTGAATTAGTAATAATAATAAATATTGAGGTTTTTAAAATATCCCATTATCCACACTTACAAAAATGCAACTAACTTTCAGAGTATCATTAATAATATCATTAGCTAAATGGTGGTTACTGATTACCAAAACTGACTACTAAAATATATTTTAGTCTATAGTTTATTAGATTTATCAACGAATTATATATAAAAATATAATTGGTTTAATCTTTTATTTAAAATAAAATTAAGTCGGTTTTAATTTCCTTTAACTAAATCAAATTCACAATTCACAACCTCACAACTTTTATATATATATATATATATATATATAAAGTTTTGATTATTAATAAAATATTAATAATTAATAATAATATCATTAGCTAAATGGTGATTACTGATTACCAAAACTGACTACTAAAATATATTTTAGTCTATAGTTTATTAGACTTATCAACGAATTATATATAAAAATATAATTGGTTTAATTTTTTATTTAAAATAAAATTAAGTCGGTTTTAATTTCCTTTAACTAAATCAAATTCACAATTCACAACCTCACAACTTATATATATATATATATATATATAAAGTTTTGATTATTAATAATTTTTTTTTTTTTTAAGACGGAAACATAGGGTAGTTTTAATTGATAACCGGTGAAACAGCCACCGGGTGCTTGGTTACATAGTTATCGCTATCTGAAGTTACAAAATTCTTGGACTTGAGATGCCCAGAAACTCCAGATTTATGAAGCAAAATTGCAGAAGACAAGCTTGTGGAATAAAAAGTAGTACTGAAATTTACAAAGAGGGCATGGAAGAGATCAGAACAGAGTTTAAGAGATGTTGAGCTTCTCCAAAATTTTCTGGACAGCAGCTTCCAATGCAGCAATTCGATTCCCATAGTTCCCTGAGGTGTTGGCCAAGTCCTTGAAGTGGGTGTAGACCACTTCTTCAAAGTAGGTAACTTCTCCCTTGGAGTCTTTAAGATCCTCTTTAATGTTCTGAAGATCTTTGTTGAACTTCTTCCATTTTTGAAGATCTTCTTCATTGTTGGAATGCAGGTGCCCTTCATGCTCCTCTGATTTGGTTTTGAGGAGATCAATTGAATGTTGCAGCTCATCCAGCCTATCTTCCACCGATTTGCCTCCCAATGTAGATCCCACCGATGCCATGTTGTGCTTCTCAGACTTTTCCTGGTCTTCTTACTGCTTATGCTAGCGTTAGCGCACTGGAGTGATCGGGGGTTCCCAGTCGGGCTGATTAAAAAGGGAAAGTGGCGACCTGAAGAGTCACGGGACCATGTGACATCGTCCGGAGGAAACATACTGAAATATTAATACTGTGATTTCATTCATAAAAAAACATAGACTACCGGAAAGTCAAAATGGTTCTAAGTGGATTTGACAAAAAAAAATTAGCAGGAATTCTTAAAATTTATAATAACAATGTTTAAATCCATGAAATATGGTGTCTGGCTGAGTCTATTTATACATTCAGAATTACAATTTGAACAACACAAAATTAAGATTTCATGAAAAAACATCACCAAATTCAAAGTGGTCAAGCATTTAGACTTCTTCTTTACATTGGGTAGCCTAAATGCATTGTGTTTTAACCCTTAATCCAAATTTTTTTTATATGAATTCTTAAAATTAGCAATAACAGTGTTTAAATTAGGAAAAAATGGGTGTTCATATCCTGACCCAAAACTAACACAAAATTCGGATTTCATGAAAAAAGCATCACTCTATTCTCACCAAAACTTGTTAAAAAGTCTAATTGATTACAAGATTAGACTTCTTAATAATTATAGAAATATAGTTTTATATTCATAATTTTTATATTTATTTATTTATTTATATATATATAATTTGTTTTCTTTTTTTTAAAGCAAAAAAAAACATACTATTATTATTCGTGGAGAATCAAATAATACACAATTTATAAGTTTGAACATGACTTATGAACTCATAAAACCAACTCTTGACCTCCCTTGCTAAAACATGACTTATGAACTCATAAAACCAACTTTTGACCTCCCTTACTAAAACAAAATATTCATCAAGTGCTCTCACATCACTTATACATCTTTTTGTCAGCTTCATTTCAAAAATAAAATAGCTAAGAGATAAAAAGGTTAACACAGCCCATCTCTGTGACCTTAAAAAACTCTTCCCAAAAAATGACACCCTCCTCACCATAGTTTGTTATGATAATAGTTTGATCTCAACCTAAATTCTCTGACACCACTGGTAAAGGAAAATGACATTAAGTTTGTATTAGCTACATGCTCATTTGATAATCACCCTTGAATCTCCAAATACTGAAATTTCAAATAAACCAAAAATATTTACAACTTTTAAAACGCACCAAAGTACCAATAGTTCAGATTTCATATTTATACTTGATCCACAGTTCATCTTCAATGTAAAGTAGTGATCTCTGTTGAGAAAAATAATACCCCCCACTTGCACAGAGACCATTTGAAATCACCCCATCAAAGAAAGCAATCCGTTTATTATAAAGTGTCATGAACGGACTGATAGTCTTTTCCTTACATTCCACGGACATAAACCAAGATAGTAATAAATATTGAGGTGTTTTAAATATCTTATTATCCACACTTACATGGATGTAATCAATAAATTCCAAAGTATTATTAATAATTAATAATATATCATTAGTTATAGGATAAATATGGACCTTATTAATCATTAAAATCCATTTTTTGTTTATTAAATTTATAATTGAATAATTTTTATTCACAATTTATTTATATGTAATAATATGTTTAATTTAAATTTTTTTTTCATTTAAAATATAATTAAGTTAGTTACCATCTCAAAAATTCAAAATTCAATTGATTTTGAATTAAGTGGAATTCAAAACTTCAAATTTGATTATTTAAAATATATTTATATTTATGTATATTAATGATATTTATATAAATATCATATTATATTTAAAATATAATATTTTTATTTATGTGTTATTTTATTTTTATATATTAGTTTTTTAATTAGATATATATATTATATTATACATAATGATAATAATGGTTATATTAATGCTTACTGAGATCAGTTTTGATTTATCACACCTTAAAATAGGTAAAGACACATTTGGTTTTGTTTAGAATTTTGTTTTTTTGTTTTCAAAAAGCTTTAAGACAAGAAGTCATATATCACCAAGTTATGGTTACTTATGTTAATATTGTAGCAAATATTTTGAAATTGTGTTCTATGAAAAATATGAGAAATTGATTTTCATCTTCAATCCTCCTAGTATGAGAAAGATGAGATGACAGATTCTATCACCCCACAAAGTCATAAATCACCATAGTTATAGTTAAGGTCAATATTGTAGCAAGTATTTTGAAATTGTGTTCTAATGTGAATTTATGCAAAACATTTTATGAAAAAGTGATTTTCATCTTCAATCCTCTTAGTATCACAAAGATGAAAAGTTATATCACCCCACACTGGTTAGAAGACTTTGTTTCACTATGGTCCAACTCATAAGAGTTTGTTCTTATTTTAGCAACATTGATTTTCTTCTTTATACTAGCTAGGATAGAGAGATACTTTTCATCTTCTAGATTAGGGTTGATCATCTCCTTATAATATCTTAATGTTCTCTCTTATGCTAATTTTTTTTCACACCACAACTTCTCCTTAAATTAATTTGTAATAATAATTTTAATAAATTATCACTATTTTGTAAAGTGACTTCTTTCTTGAGTCTCCAAAGATTTAGCTAAGAGATGGTGCCTTTATGCCAACCTCGCTTAAGCCGCAGGTTGTTTTGACTATAGTATGGTGTAATCTTAGAAAGCTTGTTGTCTCCCATGTTTATATCTTGTTCTTGTACGTTAGGTACCTAGTCATAACCATGCTATCAATGGGGAAGAGATTGGCTTCTACGAAGATGATAGAATATGTTGTATTTCCTTCAGTTTTAAGATTATAAGTTATAAAGTGCTTTGGATTTTCTCTATCCTTCTCCATGATTCTCTAGAGATATTGCAACCCAAAACTTCACATCCATAAAATATAACAAGATTGATGAGAGCATCAAATATGAGTTTTTTATAATCCCAAAACAAAATGTCTGTTGATTTACAATTGTTTTCAAGCCCATAATAAGTTTCCCACTCTCCATTAATCATTTTCTTAATGTTATAGTTCCAATTAAGCTTGCGATGAAGATCGATTCCGAGATATTAGTATTAAGTAACTTCCTTCAAGTTGTTGTTGATAGGTTGAATACATGAATATGGGTGTCTATTTTGGGGGGGTCTTATGAGAAAATAAATATGATTTTTTCATATTTTTCCAACTTCGGGCGAACAAAAGTTATATTTGTGTTTAGAATTTCACTTTCTAGTAAAAATAAAACTTTTAGAGAATTTTTTTAGCTTTCTATTCATTATTTTTTCGAATTTTTTTATTGAGATTTGATATGTCAATTTGGTAAATGTTTGACAATATGTTCTCGTAGAATGAAAGGGACTATAAATAGTCATGTTTTTTGAGCCATGTGAACTCATTGTTAAACTTGTGTTTTTTTTTAAACAAAATATGCTACGACAATCTATATAGAGTGTATTAGATTCTAATTATAATTTCGTATCCAATGGGTAAATATACTAATGATTATAATTTTTTGAATTGGATCGATGTGGAAAACTTGTCGAATATCAAAATGTTTATTTTGACTGGACATTTTTCTCAATTTCCACTAAAACTAAAAAAATATAAGAGTAACCTTTTGAAGTAGACACTCCAACTAAGAATCCCATATTTTTTTTTCATTCTTATTATTGTCTATTTTTTAAGTTATGGAATTTTTATTTCACTACATTTTGAAAGCAATGAAACAAAAATACAAACATGTTAACAAAAAAAATATTTAAAATTATCAGATCTCATCTAAACAAAACAAAATATATACCTACGGAAAGTAGATTCATTGACGAAACTAATGCTATCAGTTCCGACAGTTGATTTGTAGTATTGGAGATTGTTTTTAACTTCTGAAAATGCAGAAACGTGAAAACGGTGCAGTTTTCAGGTAGCAGTGGGTTTTAAGCCGAATAATTATTCGGCCGAAAAATTGTTTGCCATTTTCAATCCATTAAAATTAACATTGTTTGTTCAACCAAAAACTAAAACGCAAAAAAAATTCAACTGGAAAAAATGGGAGCCCACTTTTAGAGATTAAATTATTTCAAATCATATAAATATAGACTAAGCAAATTCATTATTTTGCATCTCTCATTCTGATAGACATCTTTACAAAATATTTTTAAGGGGCCTTTTCAAAGGAGATTTATTTCAATGGGTATTTTTTTCAAACGAGATTTTTTTCTAAGTTTTTTTTTAAGGGACTTTTTTAGGATATTTTTTCTAAGAAACTTCTTGAAATTAAGGAGATTTTTTTGTACAAAACTTTTTAAAGGTAAGGATATTTTTTTTTCTAAGGGACTTCTCTGCGGAGATTTTTTTTAAGGAACCTTTTTAAAGAGATGTTTTCCTAAGAGGTATATTTAAAGAGATGCTTTTCTAAGGGACTTCTTTAAGGAGATGCTTTTCTAAGGGACTTCTTTAAGGATTTTTCTTTTGAATTATTTAAAAAGATATTTTTCTTAAAGGATCAAAGGAAATTTCTCTCATAGTGTTCCCTCAAAGACTCCAAGAGACTTTTTTAAGGTGATTTTTTTCTAATTCTTTTTCTTAGGTCAAAAAATCATAGACAATTCCTCTTAAACTGTTTTTTTTAGTGTTCTGAGACTCTAAGAACTTTTTTTAAGATGTTGTTTTTCTCATAGGTCTTATTTTTTGTCAAAGGTTGAAAGACAATTTATTTTTGGGTGTTTTCTTAATGGCTAAAAAACTCTAAAATACTTTTTCTGAGATGATTTTTTTTTCAATGAATTATCTTTTAGGTGAACAACTCAAAGGAAACTTCTCTTAAATTGTTTTCTCAAAGGTTCAAAGAATCAAAGTGACTTTTTGGAAGGTGAATTTTTTTTAAAAGTGTTTTTTTAAGTCCAAGGATCAAAATCGATTTCTTCTAAGGTGTTTTCTCAAAACTCAAAGACTCTAGGGGATTTTTAAGGTGATTTTTTTTAGTCGAAAACACTTTTTAGGTCAAAATATCAAAGACATTCTCTTATGGTGTTTTGTCGTTCTAAGACTGAAAGACTGTTAAGAGATTTTTTAAGGTGATTTTTTTCTAAAAAAAAAGATTAGATGGAAGTGTCGAAGGAAATTTCCTTTCATGTGTTTTATAAATGGTTGAAATACTCAAAATACTTTTTTTAGTTGTTTTTTCATCTTAAATTTTTATTTTTTACTATAAAGTGTTGATTCTTTAATTTAACCTCTACAAATTAAACAATCATGGGCAATAAAGGAAAGCACCAAAGCAAAAAGTGCACGCAAACGAGATGATGAGGCTCATAGGGAAAGAGAAAGACTCATATATCATGTCAAGAAAGAAAGGCTCTCATAGACACAAGAGATAGTTGTTGAAGATGTAAATAGGGATTTACATCATAATGCTGATGAAATGGATATTGAAAATCAAGTACAAGAATAAGAGATTGAAGCTAAAGAGACAATTGTTGAAGTTGTAAATACGGATTTACATGCTAATGTTAATGAATTCAATATTGAAAAATCAAGTTCAAGAACAAGAAGTCATACCTGGTATGTATATATCACATATTTTCCAAATCCATTTTTTATAATGAATTGTAATTTTTGATATGTGTTAAATTAAATTTAACTGAAATATATGGGTGCTTTCACCATTTATGATAAAATGTTGGAAAACATTGATTACGACAAATATGGGAAAAAATAGCCGAACACGTTGCACGATATCCTTCTATGCAATTTTATGATGATATTCTCCAACAATATTCAATAGCAGCACAAGCGCAAATTTTTAGATGTTTATTAGTGTCCAATAAGTTAAAAGCAGCTACACCATTATTGGGTATTCACAAGGCGACAAAAGATTCGAAGGTGAAACATAATGTGATAGAAAATATAAGTGATGCAATAAAAAATTTGGATTATTCAAAAAGAAAGATACCAAAGTAGCACGTAGATAAATTCAAACAACAATTATTTCAGCTACTACTAGACAAAAACGTTTGACAACACAGCTAGAAAAAACAATAGGAACCTCAAGAAAGACATTGTATATACATAACAAATTCATATTGCAAATAGATGAAAATGATGAACTTTCTTGTTGGGAAATTATTTGTAGACAAGCTTACAAAGATAGAATGAGAGAAGGTGTTAAAGACACTGTACATATAAATATTTGTTGGCACATGATTGAGTTTCACCAAATGCAAGGGATGTGATATGAGGAAGGGTATCACGAAATTAATATGAAACCCATGCAAAATATATATTGGAAATGACACAAGTACAATTGTTCAATAAATTCAAGGAGGATTATCGCAGAATTAGTATTTCAATCACTTCATTTGTGCAATAGAAACCATGGTATGTTAGAACTATTACTATTTGTGACACATGTTGTTGTCACTATCATGTGGAATTTGAATTATGTTATGACACTTTTCTTGATTTTGGTAAAATGTTTTGGTCAAATTCACCAGCTCCTCCCACAATATGCAAATTCATACATGAAATTCTATGTGGGACAGATCATGATGAACTATTTTACCATAAGAAATGTGTCAATGGAAAACACTGTGATCGTTGTGGAAATCTAGATTTATTCCACAATAAATATCCTATTGATAAGATCAGTTGCTGTCAAATGTAACTGTTGAATGGAGAATATATGAATATATCAATTATTCTACAAGATCTAGTGATGAGCTTTGTAGACAAATTGATTTGCGAGAAGATAAAATATGTGTGAAAGATTTTCTGAAGAAATTTGAAAATTAAATTTATAAATACACCAAGCATTCACATAGAGCACGATGGAAAGACCTTCAATTCAAACAACCTCGTGAAGTTTTTCCACCCAGAACAATTTTTTTTGTGGTAAATTTTTCAGTAAACTACACATTTGCTGGACAAGAGGAGATACAAAGTGAATACTATCATTCTCACCAAGTTTTGATATTTTTCCATGTTCTATATAGACATTCTCAGCATAATGTGGATGGCATTGAAAGCACATGTGACAATCGATATGTGATTAAAGAATATGATTTTTATATCAGTGATGATCGTACAAACGATACACATTTTGCACAACATTGTATTGAAAATATTTTCTATTAATCACTAGAAAGACATGAAGTTAAATTCAATGAACATTGGATATGTTCGGATGGATGTGTGAGATAATTTAAATATTCATGATCATTCTTTTGGTTATTTCGGCTTCATAAAGAATCGAACATTATACATCATTGGAATTTCTTTGAAACTGGACATGGAAAAGGTTAAAATGATGGTGCAAGAGCATGTGTAAAAAGAGCACTTCGAAGATGGAAAATGAACCATTCTTACAAGCAATTTCATTTAGCTATATAAGTTGTCAAATGGTGTCAATTACATCTAAGCCATGACTATAATAAACAATCGAAAGATGTGTGTAGTTATGTACATAAATTTTTTTATTCCTATTAATTGTTAATTTAAAAAATGTTATTTGCAATTCTAACATTAAACTATATACACTAACATTAAAAATTGTCCTTCGTGATTTGTCATATCACAGGCTCTTTTGGATTATTGGAATCCAGGATATAGATAGATCAATCCCATACGAGGCTGGAACCATACATGGGACTAGATATTTACACTCTATTCAAACAAAATCCTTCCAAAATTTGTTTGTATTCGACAGTAGAAAGAAATCATGTCCTTTTTTCATATTTGCATTGAAAACCTTGAATCTACGAAAGTTTGTTAAAACATAATGAACAAATATGTAAAAAATTGGAAACACACAAAGATTAATCCAAAGGGGAAAATCCCACTTGCAAGCTTGGAAGAATTAGATTAAAAAGAAATAGCAACATCATCTAATGGTGATAGAATTTCGGATCTTGTTAGAGAAGTTATCGTAATAAACTAAAAACAGTTATTGTTCATTTTATATAAAGTATGTATATAGAGTACAATTTATTTGTTGATTGTTCATTGTTGGATCCCCTTATGTACTAGAATATTCCTTCATATGGCTCGAATGACATATCCGATAAAGAGTGAAATTTGATCCACCGCCATAAGGATTAATTTTATATTTCTTTCCACTTTGTATTTATCAATTCTGGTCATTGATTATCTCGAATGTAGATGTACAAATAGAAATAGTACCCTGTTTTCCTCATTGTATCTAGAATACAAATTATCTGTCAAATCAATAATGCATTTAAAAACCTTGAAATCAATTTGATTGTACAGGAGATGTTTTCGATGTGATTGCACCCTTAGACAACAAATAAAAGGTGAAATATTATTTGATGCGATGCAAAGAAAGATGAAGTTATTGGAGGACTACAACGACAAAGGATTTACATATGAGAGAGGATCCATCATATTAAAAGTTTTTTTTCAACAAACCCACGAGACGGAAAATTATATTTACTTTCAAGATTATGAACTTGATGTTAGATGTTGTCAATTTAGTCATTTAGTATGTGCATCTTGAATAAAATTAATACAAGTTCCATCAACAAAAAAGATTAAAAACTAAGGAATGGAAAATGTCCAAAGTTGACCATGAATGAATAATTGAGGATGGCCTTCCATTGCGATGTTTTTAAGCAAGCTTGCCAACATTATCCATCTTCTGCATTACATGTACATATTGGATATATTGTATTCTATTGTTATTAGATTTGTATTGAATGTTCAACTAAACATTGTTTAATCTTCCTTTAACAAGGAAAGACAAAAGTGTCTACCTTCGGGATGCATTTGATGTCTTTGTTGTTAGATGTGTGTGTAGGTATATAAGTACCCAAAATATTGTAAGATGTTTTCATACTCCCGAGAACAGTGCATGTCCCATGTAGTTGGAGCCGATTGTTATTCCATAGAGTTGTTGCAGCGTTACAAGACCAAACCTAGAGAAAAGAGTTCTTGCTTATAATATCATCTTTCAAGAACTAAGCCTACAAGCTTTGCAACGGGGGTGTTGAGGGATAAAAAAATTATTGGTGTTAGTTAGGGCATGACGCCCCCCTTCCACTCACTATTTCATCAAGTGAATTCTTATTTAATGTTGGCTTGTAGACTCGAAAAAATAAATCATAAAATAAGGGTTCAAATATATATTCTTTAATTTTTTTCTCCTATTCCATGAGTCTCTAATTTGTGATGCACAATTTTCTTGGGATGATTTTTATAGCAAGTGAAAAATGAATACATCAATATGTTTTGTAAGGTTTGATATTGTACATACATTGAATCATGCTAAGAATAATTGAATGAACTCATGCAAAAATGTGACATAAAGTTGTCCTTCCTTACTCCTTGTTAAATGCTGATATGGTATGCTCTTAGCTAAGTTAAATGGTGCTTTTATGATGGATTTTTTTAATTTGTTAAAATATTTTGTCAGCAATTAACTTTTGTACATAAAGAAAATGTATGTTTATTTGAAATTTGTATATTGTTGATTGTCGATTGTGTACATGTATTTAATTACCTTAGATTTACTTGAATATGTCATATAATAGTCCTACATTCTCAAATACTTTACATTGTGTCAATTAATAGTTGGAATAACTTGATTGCAAAAATGTAACATAAAGTCTTGTCCTTGCTTACTCTTTGTTAAATGTTGTTATGGTATGACCTAGCTAAGTTAAATGGTGCTTTTACAAGATGGATTTTTTTAATTTGTTAAAAAAAATTGTCAACATTTAACTTTTGTATGAAGACAATGCAAGTTTATTTGAAATCTGTATAGTGTTAATTGTCGATTGTGTATACAAGTATTTAATTAGATTTACTTGAATATTCCATATAATAGTCCTTCCTTCTCATATACTTTACATTGTGTCAATTAATATTTGAAAAAACTTGATTCGAAAAATGTGACAAAGTCTTGTCCTTGCTAAACTCATTGTCAAATGTTGGTATGGTATGCTCCTAGCTAAGTTAAATGGTGATTTTATGTTGAAGTTTTTAATTTGTTAAAAAAAATTGTCAACATTTAATTTTTGTATGAAGTTCAAGTGTTTGTTTATTTGAAATTTGTATATTGTTGATTGTCGATTGTATACATATATATCTAATTAGATTTACTTGAATATGCTATATAATAGTGGAATACCTTGTCATATATTTTACATTGTGTTAATTAATAGTGAAATTATTTAAATTATCGAGTTTTTAAATTATTATTATTTTTCTTGTGCAATGTTTTAAATATTTTTTTATCATTCAAGTGTACAATTAATAGTTGTTTATATTATAACTATGGAATTGAACAATTATTTAAACACATAATTGAAATCATGGAAAATGGAGATAATGATCATTTGATTTTTAATCAAAAACAAGGATTCGAGGATTATGAGGCTTATGTTAAATTAGAGAAACGGTTATTTACAACAAACCAATGAAAATTCATCAAGTTGTTGTCTAAAATCATTGCTCTAATTTAGCATAATATTCACAATCTTGAAATCCTTGCTTTTGATTAAAAAACAAAAAACTGTTATCCCCATTTACCATGATTTTAGCCGTATCTATAGTTCACCAACTACTATAGTGTTACCTGGACAAAAAACACACCGTACATAAATTAAAAATTGTACAAATAATTTAAATAATATTCGTCTTTTACATAATCTACAACACACTTTCAAACAAACTTAAATTGAATTTATGAACTTGATCTTTTCCATTTAAGCATATAGTTCAATGATGATCATATGTCACTTACCATACATATACATTTTAAACATCAAAACATGTATACTAGAATTTCAAACTAAATACCAATGTAAATTTTCATCTTTTGCAACACTTCCAAACTACAACACTACTAGACATTGTATCTATGGGCAATTGGAAAAATACAAGTTCATAAAAAATTGACTAAACTAATGAAATTGTCTATAGTTCACTTCCATACACTAAAAGCTTCAAATCATTTAATGCAATTCATATTTTACATGATACACTTAGAATACATCTATCTACAACAATGCTACATGAAACAAATTGTAGCCATAACACAATATGTTCTTGAGATTCAATCCTGTCTAAATTGAACTATACTATTAAATTATATAAGGTTTATAGAATATTATTAACCAAAATCATTGAATGTGTACATTTAATAATACATACATTCATAGATATCATGCAAAATTATGATACCCATTTATCACACAAAAGTATGCTATGTAATTAATCCAAAATAAAAGTTCTCATTCAAAACAACTACAATATGTAAGTTCAATGTGCATATATAATCCAAAAATAAAGTTCTAATGTCCAAAAAAACTACAATATGTAAGTTCAACGTGCATATATAATACAAAAGTAAAGTTCTCATGTCCAAAATAACTACAATATGTAAGTTCAATGTGCATATATAATCAAAAAATAAAGTTCTAATGTCCAAACCAACTATATAATAGCTACATATCAACACATATATATGTAATATAGTATGAAGTTCAAATGACAAAATCAAAATGGTAGTACATGTGGGAAAACATAATGAAAAAATCTAATAAAAACTTTAAATTAGAGGACCAATATCCTTCGTTGTGGTCTTCCCTTCAACTCGGCGAGTCCCAACCTACATAACATGTATAAAAGCAACTACGAACCTCATATTAATTAAACAATTTTAAACTAAATTCAAACACTAAAATAAATTTATGAAAATATAATTGAAAAGAATAATAATTTATATACAATTACCTCACCACCAATATCCATCCGAGGACAAATATCATCCGCTGTGGTCTTCTCTTTGTCTCGACAAGTCCCAACCTGTAACATGTATAAAAGAAATTCCAAATCTAAAATAAACTTATGAAAATAAAATTGAAAAAAATAATAATTTATAAACAATTACCTCACCACCAATGTCCATACTCCCCATGTTTCCTGAAATTTAAAATTTGTTATTAAAAATAAACCAATATGTGAGTAAAATAAACTAAAATTAAGTAACACTTTGAATCAAAACTAAAAAGTTGAAAACATGCTTACAAGAGATGGAATATCATAAAAAAAGTTGGAACCTAAATTAACATGTGGACAAAACCATTTTCAATTTCACAATGTGTTCACATTAACAAGAATATGTACATAAATTACCTAAAATGAACTTTTAAAAATCATACAATATATTTAAAACATAAATATAGATCTTTATTTAATAAATACACCTCTCTAATATGCCCTTCTACATTTTCACTAGTGGAGAGTCGAAAATCATGTTCAATCAACAACCTAGAAAACTACAATCAATGAACGTTTAATGTTTAACATTTATTATTATATATCAAAATATATAAATCCATAGATATAACAACCATAAATTAAATTCAAAATGAATAAAACAATTATAGATTGTATGTATATAAACAGAAACCTCTCCTCTGCTCGTTGTCTCATGGGATAGGACATCAGAGGTTGTATCACGACATTAACTTGCATAGGCCCTAAGCTCTTCAATGATCATTGAGTCTACCTCATCATTGGTTCTATAAACAAACATTTGACCAAAAGTAGCTTGATCCCTCTCTTGACCCAATCCCACATCAAGTCATGTACAAATTCCGATTTTAAACCTTTGGCCACAACATCCCTTGCAGCTCAGCTCTCCCAACTTGGATGTGGGATCCATCTGTAATATTAAAGTCACAAGTCTAGGTGGGTGATATATCAAAGGAGAATGAGGTCGAAGAGTTGTGGGATCTCGAAGAGCACCTTTTTTATCATATATCCGTCCCCTTCCAACTCCATAAAAGGTAGAAGGAATATTGGTATAGTTTGGCTTCATATTCTCTAAAAAATATACATAAAAAAATATGGCAAAATAATTAGGTACCTCATCATTCCATGGAAACCTACCATAGGCTACAAGGAAATGATCATATAAAAAGTGTGCAAGTTCAGGGTGCTTTAAATATTGCACTTTCAACAAATGAATATGAGCTATACAACAAGCTTGAATCTGGAGGTGAAGCTGACAATATTCGATTATCAGTCACGACACCAATTCCTAATGACCTTTATGACCTCCCCTTATTGGATGCAGTTGTACCAGTAGACCTTATATGATTTTTCTCGAAAAAACCCTCCCTTTCTATTTGATAAAATGTCTACATTTACACAATGCTATCAACTCATTGCATGTTCAAATTTTACATGTTTTGATTTAAACATTCCAAAAATTTGACATCCATACAAAATTTGACATTTTGATTTTACATTCCAAACATTTATATGCATATAAAGAGTAATTCTAGTGTAAAATACCATGTAATGTTTTTCACAAAGAGAGAATTTTATGATCCAAGACTTGATGCATACGTGTACTTGATACCTGACCACGTGATGCGAGTCCCACTTGTGGGGTTACTATCTATGGAGATGGATTGAAGATCTAATATACAACTATGTTGACACTAATATAGGCTATGGTGTTAATTTGATATTGATGGGTATTAACTCCAACTTTCACTATTTTAAGTAGTTCTTTAACTGCTGTAAGGTGTTTTAATCTAGAGCTCTTAAATAAGGCATGGATGGATTAATGCATATCCAAGAAAAGGATAATGCAATCACAAACATGTACACATCTTATCAAATGTGTTATTGTGATACTCTTTTTGAGATTATACAGATCATCTTGCTAGTGATTAGTGCAATTCAATGAATGACCTAGTAAAGGACTTGAAGTGGTATTTGACAATGTGCCTAAATGTAGAGAAAATAATAGATGACGATGCTAATGCATGCATCCATTGTGTACCCAAAATTAGCTACATATATTCATACATGATTTGATTACTTGACATGATCACAATCCTTGATACCATTACCATGTCATGCTATATTTATTAGTTTTGTATTCTATCTCACCTATCCCCCATGCTCTCATGCCAATCCCTACACCATTGTAACATGACATGCACTCTTAATATTTAGTTCTTGGACTATGTTGATTTAAACTACCCAACAATCTTGTGTCCTACAAGAAACTTTTAGAATTCGAATGTTGCTCTCCAACATCCCTCCCTACAAACATGACCCCAATACATATCATTTATTCGAATAAACATATGCAGTGACAATATAGTTTATTGCAGTACGCCATATCTCAAATAAACAACTTAGTAGTAACATAGTGACACATTTAAACTATGCCTTATAGAATTGAGTTTTATATAGACGAAAGTGACAGTTAATTCCCATAGCCATAGATATCAATAAGATTCCAATTGAGTAGTGTTATGTTTCCATTGTCCCCATGATCATTAAATGTAGATGAACGTCTAGATAGTGGAAAAGTAAAATAAAAATATCGTACAAGTTCATATAGGTACTTCATTTGATTGATTGGGTTATGGTATTGTTACTTAAACATGGAGACATGATCTTTTCAAGGTTAGATACGATATGTACTCTTTCAAAATTTAATATGCACTCTTAACTGAAATTTCTCCTAACCATTGATAATGAAGACAAAAAATTGTAGTATTGGATGGATTTATAGTTAATGTAGTGGATTTTAAAAATCGTTAAGTGAAATGGAAAAATCATAGCATTTATGTCGTAAAGGAATCAACACAAATATAGATGTGTAACAATCCTTCTCTTCTCCACCACCTTAGTCTTTTGATGTTCTTTACTTCTTAGTTTATTCATTTACAAGTTCTCTTTCTCTCATGCTCTTATTTATGGTGTTTAGCCTAGCTTTTAGTTCACACCATGGAAACCCTAATGCTATTCTCCTATTTGTCATCGTACCCATAAAGGATGTTTCCATCCTCCACGTGATGTTGAATTTTCCATTGGAGTTGCTCATCATGATGAATTTTATTTTATATATATCACGAATTATTAGCTAGAAAATAGATCCATAAGGACCTTCCCTTAACCCTTACATCTCAACTTTATATATTATTTGCATATTTGCATTAATGCTTAGATTTAAGCTTGATAAAACATTTACAAATTATATCATTCATGAATTTCAACACAACACATGGGATGCTACCACCTATTATATTATCCTTACCCTCCCAAAAATATATATTGTATCCTTGTTCTTACCTCTAAACTTTGTATTTCAATAGACAACCTCAACTAAAGTTTGTGACAAGTAAAGTCTACCTCACCACCCTTTACAAAATAGACAA
Source organism: Larix kaempferi (assembly GCA_027924585.1). Lineage (NCBI taxonomy): Eukaryota > Viridiplantae > Streptophyta > Pinopsida > Pinales > Pinaceae > Larix > Larix kaempferi. The sequence continues at coordinate 1,015,836 of BSBM01000057.1, forward strand.
CTTTTGACTAGAGGAATTAGAAGTAGACATTTGATTTTGTCCTTTATGGTGCAAGATAAAACACACTTAGTATTATTCCTATTTTTTGATACTCTACCTTAGTGTCCACTCTCCTATTATCTACCTTGCATTTGTCACCCTTTTTCTCCTACACCTCATTGTGCACTGAATTGAATATGTTAGTTTGTATACATTTGCAACTAATCAATTTTACTACACTACATATCATTCCACGAACTATGGATTCCTATTTTGGATGGGATCCATATTGCTCTAGCCCTTTTTTAATTCCTTCTATTTGTACATGTCATGGAAATTCTACCCTCATATGACCCTAGCGCAACACCAATGCCCATATTCTTGATACATTCTCTACCTACTTGACTCTAGCATTTAAAGTTACATATAGTTATTGAATGTTAGTTGACACTCTTACTAGATAAGCATCCATATTATTCCCTCCATTGATAGTATAGACACTTCATACAACAACATAGATATATGATACTATCACATATCAATCCCTGAGTTTTAGATGGAACAATATTTATTTTTTATGGATATTGTTACTCTTGGTCTATTCTTGAAGATGAGAAATAAGTGTATTCTATTTCCTAAATTTCATCATCAACTTTTGCATTATTATGTTGATTCTAACCATTATGCCTTTGTACCTATGAATATAGCATAGTTCCTCTCACCTTTAGAAATTCCCTGGGGCCTATGGTTGACAAAAAATGTGGTCAAGTCAAGAATGGATAAAGTGTGCACCCTTAGAGAGTGAGTATGTGTATGTAGTTTCAAGGAATTATAGATTCATCCATGAAATACACATCAATAATATTTTGGAAGGAGACCACTAGCCTTACACACTCATCATCCCTTCTAGGTGTTGAAACTAGTTAGTCATTCATTCAACACCCTATGTGGAATGGAGTGACAGATGATAAAGGTGCACCCTCACTATAGATAAGTAAAAGAACATACTTTGAAAAGCTCCAATAAGAAGATAAAGAATGCTAATTAATCATCCATGTTTTAGATACATAATTCACACAAGTGATGTGGCATATATTGTTCCTCAACACATTGAGAACTACCTCCTTACAACACAACCCTCAATATCCTATGACTACCAATGGTCTCAATAGTAGCAAAATTATTCAATGTCTCTACATTCATGTATTCCCTCTACCCTCATTAATCCTATGTGCCACACCTAAGTGAACTCTATCAACCTCATTGAGACACTATTTCAGTATTGATGGGTATTAGCTCCAACTTTCACTATTTTAAGTAGTTCTTTAACTGTTGTAAGGAGTTTTAATTTGGTGCTATAAATAAGGCATGGATGGATTAAGGCATATAATACATTTATATTTCGTTTTAATTTTTACAGTCATTAGACTTTCAGGTTTGCACTCCTGAGAATTTCCAAGGTGTCCTCCACAAAGCTACTACAGGATTGGATGATAATAAATCCAATCTCATAATTATATGGCATCATTTAGAACAATTCAAGCATTTCTTAGCAGCTTGGGTGCATCGCTTCACACAATTTTACACTGAATCCTAGAGACCCCCATTCCTAAATACACTGCAAGTTTCCAACAATCTGAATTTGGAGGAGTTGGAAGGTAAGTTAGAAGCTACTAGAATTTGAAATGAATCAAAGCTTGCTTACACAGATGATGACGATGGTTCAGGAGAATCGATTAGCCCAAGTGTTCGTGAAAATACACAGAGTGATATTTTGTTATCATACATTTTTAAAAATTGATGTAATGGATCTATAGTATTCCAACATGCAATACAATTCTACAGTTTATTCTAGCCTTTGTTTAATCCCACCAACAGATCAAGAAATATTTGACTCAATTGAGAATTTGTGGAATTGAAGACAAAGGTTAAACCTATGAGAGCTGCCAAGTATGGAAACATTGGTATGAAGTAGATCACAAGTGTTAGGATCGATTTTCATTAGAGGAAATTTGGGGTCTAAAATGGGACTTATAAGAAAATGAGCCATCATATAAGAAAACGAGCCAACCATAATTTCTTGATGAGTTGGAATTCAAGAAGCACTAGCATTTCAATAAAATGAGTCAACCATAATGGTTGACTTGTGATATTTGTCATAAAATACTTTTTCTTTTGTTTGTAGTTTCATCATATCTCTCTATGTTTTTACTCAAATTTCGAACGGGAGCACTCGTTGGATGTGGAATCCAACGAGTACCCACAGTGCATACTTTTGACGGACCCCACTGCCCAAAAATAAGAAATACCTTAAAAACGTGATGATGACATCACATTTTTAAGGTATTTCTTGTTTTTCGAGCATCATCATCACGTTTTTTAGGTATTTGTTTTTTTGGGGGCAGCATGGACTATCAAAAGTATGTAGTATGGGTACTCGTTGGATGCGGAATTAAATGAGTGCTCTCACTCTAAATTTGAGTAAAAACACAGGAAGATATGTTTGAAATACAAACAAAAAAAATAGTTTTTTCTTTCTTCCTCCAAAATTAATAAATATTATTTTATTATTTTAACTATTATTTTATTATTTTCCTTAGGAGGCCCATTTTAGACCTCAAATTTCCTCTAATGTCCCATATTCAGGCTAAATATCAAGAGGCCGATGATTCAAATTACATTCAACACCTAATCCATATGGTAGATCTATCAACCAAAAAAATAATTCCAATTAAATATGTTACACATTAACTTTTGAAAACCATTATTAATCAATACCAATCTAAACCGATTCAACTTATAAGTTTCTTTTGAATCCAAGACACAAATAGTGCAAAAGATCCACTTTTTTACCAAAAAATGCAATTAATATCTCAAATATTGATTTGTTTTTAGGAATTTAGTGTTGCAATTTAAAAACACTCATCACTTATTGATAAAATATTATTGATGTCGAATACTTACCTAGCAAAAGATGTTTTTGAAAACTGCAGGCTATCAAACCAATCTCCACGTCCAATCCACATACAAGCTTCCAAATCCGCAACCGAAAAAAGAACGTTAGCAAGGTGGCCTAACTGGAACTGGGGTGGCAGGTGCGGGTGGGATACTCTTTGATCCCGGAGGAAATAAAATTGCAGCCTTCTCTTGGGGACTAGGTAGCAAAACAAATAATGAGGCAGAATGGTTAGCTCTCATTTTCTCCTTAGATATGGCCTCCAACTTCAGCATTGACAATCTCAGAATCTATGGAGACTTTATGCATGTCATTCAAATTATGCGAAGAGGGTCTGCCTTGCCAGGCTCAAAATCCCACAGATACATGCAAAGAATTAAAATCAACGATCTCCTCTCAAAGGCCTCTTTTTTCCACATCCGTCGAGAGAACAATAGGCTTGCTGATTTAGCGGCTAATAAAGGAATTTTGCTCGAAATCGGGCACGTCAAGGATCTCAATGGAGTTTTGGGGTATCATTACATTCCTTAAGTCTTAATGCCAAGGATCAACAAACTCATGGTTGTTTTTAAGGTCGGGTCCATGGTCATGAGGGATCACCTTTTCCCTTGCTCAAACTTTGGATATGTTTCTCCCCCCCCCTCCGTAGCTTCAGCCACACGCCTCCCTGGTCTCCCTACCACCTGTCACCTCGCTCCCACCTGCGTTGTCAGCTCCCATGAGCCATTATTTACTCCCCCACCCGCTCCTTCTTTCCCTTCCTCTGTGATGGCTCGTCCTCCCCACTTACCTGATGCTTTGAGTCGCCTCTCCCTCTGCGAGCTTGACTCTCCTCCCCCCCGTCATCTGCTGTCGCCGGCGTATAACTTTGATATAATGCAGACTGTGTTGGCGGCCATAGCCGCTCTGAGCAGAACGTTGGTGGACATTAAATTTGCTGTTCGAAACACCTATGATGCCGTTTGCTCCAGTGTCAAACAAAATGTAGAGATGGCCTCGGATATTACTCATGCGGTTTCACAGCTCTCTTGTCAGGATTCTAGGATAGATGACTTGGAGAGGAACTTGTTCGAGTTAATGGGGAAAGTGGACATGCTGCAGGAAGACATGGCCATTCTTACAGGGAAAACTCAGGGGAGTTGGGTGCACGAAACCCCCACGGTCAACCAGGAAATCAACCAGGATATGGTGGACGCTACTTCTGCCCGGCTAAAGAATTATGGCTAGTTTACAGAATAGCCCAGGTTTCAACATTTTTGTTTCTTTTGGTTAATGCATTTCTGTATAATCCTCAGCAGACAGTTTGTCAAGGTTTATTCCAGCTCCATTTTGGATAGTTATAGGAAAACAAAGCGCAGAGCTTGCAATATATTGTTGTTAGAAACTATAGTTATAGTATGTCTAGACATTTCCTGCTCTGTTAGAAATCTTTTTGAAAGCATGTAATGAATAGTTGTGCACAGCTTTTATAAATACAATCTATTACTCTATTACTGTTAAAAATAAAAAAGGTGGCCTAACTGGAAGAAGTACCACAGTGTCGACACTGACAGGGTTCCCATGATGGAATAGGTAGGAGGGTGCCGAAATGGAAGAGGCGACATGGGGCAGATGTCTGTAGTGAGGTGGAACAAGTAGCAAGGTGCTAAAATGGAAGAGGTGGCAGGGTGCAGACATAGACAGTAAGGTAGTAGCAGGGTGCACGATGTGGGAGGGTGGTAGAAGGAGCATGCCTGAGGTCATAGGGAATGGGTAACAGGGTTCCCACGTTGATAGAGAAAGGTCACAACAACAACTAACACGGTGGAGCACGGTCCCAGCGATAGTTAACACGACGAAGCAAGGTCCCAAACAAACGTGACAAGGTGGCGTTGATTGTGTTCGACAGAAAAATGAACGAAAATGATAGTGGATGATCGAATATGTAACACCACTATTTGGCTAAATAATTATTCGGCCGAATAGTTTCTCAAAAAAAATTCGCCGACAAATTTCCTCGGTGGACAATCCCTCACACGCATTTCAAGGCCACCATGAATTTTAACGATAGGGCATTAACCATTATTCGATCGAACAATTTCCTACTTTATTTGGTTGAATAAAAAATTTATTCAACTGAATATATACAAAAATTCAGATAAATAACCTCTATTATGCATCTCTGCCCCTCAATTCTCATGAAATAGACACCCATTTTCGCGATTTCACCCATATGTGAAATTAGCATAACTGATCCTTTGGGATTTGATTATCATAACATTTTTTCTAATGTTGATAGTCATACTTGTATTAGAGAAAAAAATCGTTGAGAATTTTTAGTTGTTTGTCCATATCATAAGGACTCCTCTCCATAAGAAAATATCATCAATGTAAATAAGAAGGATGACTACTATACCATCCAAAGGTGTTCTAACACAACCAAGTAGTCTTCCAAACAATCCCCTAGCTTGTCAATGCACATACCAAAAGGGGTATGGGATAGGAGACAACCTTACTTGACTCCTACATTAAAATTAATTTATTTCGACCAACCCTCAAAGTTTCTAAACTTTGCATTAACCTTCTCATACAACCTTCTCACAACAACTCTCAACTCAAAGGGAATTTTAGATCTTATAATATATTCCAAAGGTTAGTTCTAGGCATTGTGTCAAATTCTTTTCTAAAGTCTATAAAGCAACACATAAAATCGATTTTATTATTACGACACTTATTAGTAATGGTCTTAAGCGTAAGAACGTTGTCCATAGTTGAATGCTAACTCTTAATCCTACTTGGCCTTTAATTCTATGTCCATGAATATATATATATAATTAAAATTATTATGTATTATAAGTATTATAATGATTTTGAAGTAAACCAAATTAAACTAAACTATCATTTTCTTATTATTGTTACCAAAATTATAGAACATCTTTATAGTACTCTTTTATATTTTATATTGAATTAATATTCTCATCATTGTTATCGCCATTTAAATTGTTTCTACCAATGAGTATATTGGTAAAATAAGCACAAACTTTAAGGAGTTCCATATTGAAACATGGTATTGGACAATTCCTAAAACACCGTGATAAAGAATTTGTCAACTTTGTGACATCAAGGTTGAAGATGAAAATCAATTTACACCCAAATTAAAGTACAAATTCAAAATATTTGCTATACAGTGACATTCCTAACCTTTTAACTCATCACAACTATAGTGATTTAAAAATGTTTATATAAACTTTTCAAGCACAAAAATAAAATTAAAAAAAAAACAAATAACTCATCTTTCTAATATCTAATAAAACAAATTTAATCTTAATAAATATTAATAATGAAATAATCAACTTTAAAAATCAATTTTAAATTATAAATATACAATCATTATCAAAAAAATAATAATCATATCAACTCATAAGATTTAGCACCTATCATATAATTAACTTTTCACCACTACGAACGCATCCTTACGAAGTATTAAACATGCATAAGATAGGTATGCCCTTAGTGAGATAAAGTTACCTCCATTAATGTTGATTGTGAATTTTTTTCATAAGCATTCTCTTTCTTAAGTACTTTTAAATATACAATTTTAAAATAAAAAAGTTCGTCACAGTTTCCAAATTTTATTTGGAATTTCTCACCAACTACACGATTATTGCGATGTACATGTACACACAGAATATAAATCCTTTTTCCTTGTTTACAATACAAAATTGTTTCTATGAATTTTTATATTTTTTTCCTCAATTCAAGTTTTTATGCCAAATTTTAAATTTATTTTTTCAATAATATAATATAATTTATTATTAAGTTTTTATTCTTCATTGAACTTTCTAGATGTTATGGACAACAGGTTTTTATGCCAAATTTTAAATTTATTTTTTCAATAATATAATATAGTTTATTATTAAGTTTTTATTCTTCATTGAACCTTCTAGATGTTATGGACAACACCATTTTCTTGCTCAGAATCTATGTACTATCATGATGACTATCATTCCCATGGGTTGAAGCTTAAAAACTTTCAATCATAAACTTATATTTTCATTTTATGTTATATTTCAATGATTGTTTCTATATAACTACCTTAATTACCTAGTACAATTTAAGTGGGTCTAAATGGAATTAATTGTAAAGAATAAATGTTTCCTTCTAGAAGATCATATAAATTCAAATCCTTGAAAATATATTATTATTATTATTTTTTACTTAGTTAATTTTCTGAAATTTGATTAAATTTTGAGATTTTTCTTCCAAACTTTAATTAAAAATCAATTTCCCTTACTTTATTTAAATTTCACTTAATTATTATGTAAACCAAAATATCTTCATAACTAAACTCTAAATTCTAAACACTATTAAATAGTCAAATTTCCAATTTTCTTAGAAAATTTCCCATATATTAATCATTAAAAAAATTAAATACTAAATAATCTCATAATACTTAAATTTCCAATTTTCTTAAAAAAAAATTGTCATAGATATTCCATATTGAAAATCATTAAGTCCTCTTCTATCCAAATTCATGTTCTCAAACATGTTTAACAAAACCTTAATGACTACATGCAAACGTCATTTTTAATCTACCCATTTTCAAATTGATGTGAGAACTTTCCATCATAATTCATGGTTTTATAATCATGAGATCTAGGTCGCCTCCTTGAAATGTCCACACCCTTTGATTATTTCATTAGTGTTTTTGACAGTAATTTTTTTTCCTCATAAAAACCTTTTTAATAGAATTTACATGTTATTCTTCTCATAAAAAAATGTCTTCTCATAACAAAAATGTGAACTTTTAATGGCTACTTTTAATTCTTATATTTTAAATAATTTTGTGAAAATATTTAGAACATTTTCCCATTCTTTAACATTATCAAAATATTTAGAACATGTTTCCAATTCTTTATGATTAGCACATTGATCATCCTCATGATATGGAATGTTTTATGAAAAGTTGGAAATTAATTTTTTTAATTTTCCCTTCATCATTCCTAATAAACATCACTATTTTTTTCATTATCATGCATTGGGTTAAAGCATGCTTAGAACACATTCCATGACTGACTGCATAGTGTATCTATAGATTATATTGTATCTATTAGTATATATAATATTCGTAAAATATGAAAATATGTTTTTTTAATATTCACATATTTACATTATATTTTGTTATTTTATATGTGAGTATTAATGTTGTTATGTATATATGCATGTGTTATACTTTATCTATTTCAGCAACACTGGAAACTTATAGACTGTGCACAATACAACTGGTAGCTCTTCTTGAAGAGATCATTAGATTAGAAAATCAGTTGGGAGATGTAAGTATAAAGCATATCTTTCATGAAAGGAATGGAATTGTAGATGAACTAGCAAAAGAGGGTGCTCAAATGGATGAAGGATTATGGCACATAGTTAAATTTGATCACTCAACTATCATGTAATACTCTCATGAGTAATGATGCTCACTTCTGATTTTAACCCTGTTTTGTGAAGAAGAAACTGTCGAGTAGCTACTCTGCTTCTTTTTGCTTATAGGACAGGGAACTTGTTTATTTGCAGTGCAGACTCAATCTCTGAGTAAAGTGGGTAGCGTAAAATCTGTCTCTTTGATTTTTTGACCCAATTTTTTTTGTGTCTACTCTAGTTTTGTTTTGCATTAGTGAAACATTTTGGAAAAAATATTTTATGCTTATTTTGTAATTGAAGAAGACTTAAAGCGATATCTGCTGAATACAAAATGTTAATGATGTATAATGCTACACTTTAGGCTACTTATAGCTTGGAATAGCTAAAACTTGATATGCCCATGATCACACATGAAGGCAACTGAAGAATGTAACTATGTTTTTAAATAATATAGTTATGACTTTTTTCTATGAAAAAAAATGTATATATCAATTCATATTATTAAGTTAATATGAGTATTAGTGGTGGAGAAATATTCAATTAAAGCTAAATTGTATAAAAACTTATAATTTAATGAATCATAAAATGTCTATAATTACTTTGTAAAGAATAAAACATAATTTTCTTAAAATTTTGATGAAATAATCCATTTTATATCTATACATGATTAACATGAAAGTCGTGCTCACGAGAAGCAATACAATTTTACACTTAAATTAAAACTTGAGATCATGCATCAATCAAACCACAATATTCCTATCATGCTTATTTATAATGAGGCAATGAGAGTTTAAACATACATAAAAATTAAACATTACATAGCTTGGTAGTAAATAGTAGAGAGAAAAAATGAAATTCAGAATATTTTTTAACATGTTTTAAAGTTGAAAATAAAAAATAAAAATAATTTTTTTTTACAAAACTATAAAAGCATAATAAAAATTAATAATAAAAATAAAAATTACATAATAAAAATTAATACTTAAATTTAATCTTGCTGAAAAGATGCATTATGCAACTCACTAGGGGGAGTGGTTAGGACAGGTATTATTTTTAAAAAATAATAAAATATTTAAAAAATAAATAAAATATTATAAAAAATATCATATTGACTCAAATTAGATTTAAAACATTTACAACTCTCTCTTTGACATTTACATTCTAAAAAAGTTTTTGAACCTCCAAATATTTGATCCCTAAATCTCCTTAAAAAAAAATTTAAATTGATTTATAACCAAATAATTATATATATATATATATATATATATATATAAGAAATTTAACATTAAACCTCCCTAATAAAAAACTTAATAATAATACATATTACAACTTTATCATATATAACAAATTTAACATTAAACCTACATAATAAAAAAAACTTAATAAAAATACATATCAAGCATTTATCCGATTAATTTTTAAAAATAAAATAAAAACTAAAAATTTCTCTAATATTCCACGAAAAGATCGCTACCCCAAAAACTACGTTTGCATCAAATAGCCAATATAATATGAAAAAGGTTCCATAGAGAGTGTCAAAGTCAATGGTTGGTGTTTGGACAAACCTAAATTGTCAACAACCTACATCCATTCGTGTCTTTCCTATTATTAATATGTAGAGTACATGTAAAAGGCTCTTAGTATTGTTTTTCATCCTAGTGGTAATGGAGAATATGGAATCATTCCAAACATAAGCACATTGGAATAATTTTTAATTTTTTAATGAGACATGTTCACTTACTTAACTTACTGTTAAAGACCAAAAGAATTAGTACACAGCTCCCAACTTTATAAATCCTTCAACTGTATAAAACACCTTTCTACTCAAGAATGTGATTGTACCTGGATTAAATTATTATCATCTACTTGTAAGTGAAATTAAACATTGAAGAGAAAAAATAGTGCTCAACATATGTTTCTTGGTGATCTCCATTAGCATATGATCAGATTTCGTTAATAGCATAATAGGACAGTCTTTTGTTATTGTTATGTGTTATGGGACAATTTTTCATGGATCTTAATAATGACAGACACTTGTCAATTTTATACTATACTTTACCTATTTGGCTGGCTAGTGCATTTAAACATCTTTCTTCGTATTGTACATATAAAGAACGAGTGATATTTCACGTGTGTGTTGTGTGCAGATGTTAAAAGAAAAATCGAACTTCTCTTTTCTGCACAGCCCCGCTGCTCTAAATTACTGAAGGCATCATTAATAGCATCACTGGCTATCATAATTTAAATAAACAACCCTTTAAAAAAAGTTGGCACCTATTATCTTAATAAAGTCAAAGCGCCCACATGTTCAACTGGCGATGTAATTATTTTAGGGTTTGGTGGTCGAAGTGGACGGCAATGAAGACGACACAGAGTGGTGACCCTTTGGGCGGGAACTGAAGAGCTAGTAAGGGAAAATTTAGGACGATATGTATGCAGGAATGGCGGGTTCGGGTATGCTGTTGGGGCAGGTAAAGAACTGATACGATGGGATAATACCATAAAAATGTGGCTGTGCCAAAATATCTGGAAACTCTGTAAAGTATTCACTCATTGAACTGTGATGATGATACTGCCAGCCTGGATTTGATCGGAATTACGGGGATTTATATACTACTGGACTATAAATTGTTTGTATAAGCTACATGTCAGAAAGGGGAAAGGGACCTGGGACCTGTGGGGGGTGTAAGGAAAATCACGTGCAAGTGGGATAATACAAAATGGTGGACAAACAATCGGATTGTGGGGGAGGATTCCAATGGTGACAGGAAAGGCCTGTCGGATGACGGATGGGCACGGGAGATTCTACAAACGACTGATGAATAATATAGGGTATTATGGAAGGATAAAGTTACAAAAGTTTCTAAAACCTAGGAAGCGGTGGGGGCACCATCAAAGACAAATGGCCCAAGTGGGGATACTGTGCATAGTAGGACCCAGGATCCAAGGCCCATGAACTGAGTATCCATGGAAATCCCTAGGACACGTAGCAATATAACAAATATTGGATGTCCATCAAACCGCTATCATCAGTCGATGCATTTTAGAAGAAAGGGTCCAGTGCGCATAAGTAGAAAGTGGCACTAGAGAAAGGAAGTGCACTGTATGATTACCGGAAAAAACATTCGTCGGGAGGGGATTGCAGCCTTAATCTTGAAAGGTCTTGTAGGCAAGTTTAGCTATAGGGTAATGAAGCCCTATGACATTAATCATTGGGTTGCTATTATTTGGTCTCTCGTAATGGGGTGTTTTAGAGGTATTAATCTTGAAAAATAGCTGGTATGGATTCTATTTTAGATCGGAAGAGCATGCATCTCTCATCTTAGAGAAAACTTGGATCAGAGGACATGGTAGCCTCATGATGAAATGGTGGTATACTAGGTTCGACCCGGATCTAGAGCGCATTAGGTTTAGGCATCTATGGGTATATCTTTTGGGCTTCCCTTTAACACTCTAGAAAATGGAGGCCTTTACGGCTGTAGTGAACCACATAGGTAGATTTCTACATATTAGAGAGGAAGCTCTAAAAGGCATGGATAGACGAGTTGGCCGTGTGGTGGTAAAGATTGATATGTCTAAAGGGTTATTGGAAAAAGTTGACATTGAATGGCGTGGTAGGAAATCTACACAAACTCTTGACTACTGGGGTTTGCCATTCCGATGTTCTAAATGTAAAGTTGTTGGACATTTAAGTCGGGAATGTAACGTGTCTGGCTCGGAGTAAGATAAGGTAGGGTCATTGGAGGAGGTTTATGCATGGACTTCGAACAGTGGTTCTAGATCGGAGAGGTCTTCGGAGATACAGGAAATGCATGATCCACCTTTGTCTTCCTAATGCAGCGAATGGGTTCTAGATCCATCATGTTTATTAGGTAAGCTAAATATCGTGGCACCTATCTTTGTTGATTCATTATATGTTGATGAAAGGGAATTTATACAAGTCTTAGAGGGTAAGGGACCTATGATAGGGGACGATGTCATAGGAGGGGACCTGTATTTTTATCAAGGGGTTAAGGGGGCTAAATCAAAGCAGAACCCTTCAAAGAGTGAAAAGATCCATGCTGCAACATCGGATTTTGTTTCTCAAACCCTTCCATTGCATCTGACTATCAATCATGTGGCTATGACTCCCTTAGCCACACTAACGTCCTTTCCTGTTAATCCTGAATCTTTGGAACAAAAACCATCTTGCCCTCCAATGTCTCCTGGGGATGATCATGGCGACCCGATATGATCCACTGAACATAATGGAGATCTGCATAAGGTTTCGAAAGATCATGGGGAAGGTACACAATTTTTTATTTCTCCATCCAACATGCCCTCTAAGCTTCAATTGACCAAAACCTCATATTGTGATATTGCAAAAAACCCTACTCTTATTACCTACATTGGTAATGTTCCAACGGATAATCGGAATGAAATATCCACTGATGATTCAGAATATGTGACTCAGGATATGAGACATGCAAAAGGGATATGCCAGGGGGTTTGGTACATTATTTTTCTCCTATCAAAACAAGGAGTGCGAGGAAGGGAAAACAACTAGCCACTGAGAAAGCTAACACATTTCCTTCTAATGTTGATGAACCTATGTCACTTTCTATTGAATCCAAAAGGGCACTTAGAGGCATGAACTTCTTGGAAAGGGTGAAGAAATGATTATAATGTCTCTCAACATCAAAGGGATTGGGGGCCCTTAGAAAATATTAAACCTCAAGAGATTATTGGAGAATGAGAAACCCGATTTGATATTTTTTCAAGAGACCATGGTTATAGATGAAAAGGGTAGGCAAATTTTCTACAGACTTAAGTGGGACTGGGCTGTAGTATCTATGGATTCAGTGGGCCAATCTGGAGGACTCTTGTCAGCCTGGAATCCTAGATCATGTAATCTTTTGGGTTTAGTTTATGCTCTTGATATCAAATTAACAGGTAATGTATCTGGTTTTGCAGGGATAATAAAATTTATTAACTGTTATGCACCATATCATGATCATCAGGCATATTGGGAAAACGCTGAAGCCTAGGCAATATTCAAAGAGAATAATCTACTGCTTGTGGGGGGTTTAAAAGTATCCTTATCGGTAGTTGAATTTTGGGGAACATCCTCTAGAACGGATCCTTTAAGTAATTTCTTCTTGGAGTTATTCACATCTACAAGTCTAGTCGATATAGAACCTCTACCACTTGGCCCTACTTGGAGTAATGGAGAACAGGGCCCTGATAGGATTTCAAAGAGATTGGATTGGTATTTGATGGGGGATTTACTATTGGATGTTGCACATAGATACCAATCTTGGATTGATAATTCTCCCATATCGGATCAAAGACTGATATTTCTGGAATTAGATTTTGAGGAAAAAAGAACCTATCTCCCTTTTAAGTTTAATCATATGTGGAACAAGGATTCAACATTCAATACATTGGTTCATTAGGTTTGGTTGGAATTTCATAATATAAATTTTGATCCTCCATCCTTTTATCTGGTAAAAGAATTCAAGCATCTGAAATCGAGGGTCATAAAATGGGAAAAAAATGAAAAAAGAACAAAAATCTGAACTCATAGAGATTGAGATTTATATTGACAATATCCATAAACTACATATTGGCAGGTATTTACCTGGTCATCTTAATATTACCTTATTGGAGTTGGAGCAGAGGAGACAAAGCATAATGCAAGAAGATGAAGAGTCTTGGTGCTTAAAGAGTCATGCTTTGTGGATCGAGCTGGGTGATGGTAATAATAAATATTTTCATAAATTTGCGGATGGAAGGAGGATTCAAAACTATATATGGTCTATAAAGACGGATGAAGGTTATTGGATCAACAAACAAGAAGATTTACAGGAAGAAGCTATCAGACACTTTCTGAAATACTACCTGGATCTAGAGGTTCAAGTTGTGGGGGAAATAAATTAAGGTGATCAGAGAACTACCAAACTTCTTCTCGAATCAGGAGGGTGGGGAGGTATACAATCTAGTAACATTAAAGGAAATCCATAAAGTCTTGATGGGATTTGCAAAAGAAAAAATCCCTAGTCTAGATGGATGGACCGTGCAGCTTTATTTGGAATTTTTTGACATTATGGGGGATGATCTACTAGCTATGGTGGAATATACTAGACTTATGGGAAGGATCTTGGAGGCAATAAACTCTAAATTTATAGCCTTGATACCCAAATCTTCCAACCCCATCATTTAATGAGTACAAGTCCATTTCCTTATGTAATATGGCATACAAAATTATTGCTAAGATTATTGCAAACCGTATCAAGCCGGTTTTATCAAATTTCCTATCTAAGGAATAATTTTCCTCTCTAAATAAAAGATAGATCCTCGATGTTGTTGGGGTGGCACAAGAAACATTTCATAGTATTAAAGCTCAGAATCTTAAGGCACTTATTCTCCAACTAGATCTATCTAGGGCATTTGACAAAGTAAACTCGGGTTTTCTTCAGTTGGCATTGCTGCAAATAGGTATTCCATGGAAGGAAATGAAGTGGATTATGGCTTGTGTAACATCGGTTAAGTACTCAATCCCGATAAATGGGATCCCTACTGAGTTTTTTTCATGCTCTCATGGCCTTAGGAAAGGATGTCCTTTATCACCTCTCCTATTTTTTATTTCCATCGAAGGATTGAGCATGATGTTAGTCAAAGCTAAGGTAAATGAATGCATCTCTGGCATCAAGGTTACACAAAATACAGTTGTCACGCATCATCTCTTTGTTGACGATGTGATACTTTTTGGGGAGCAAAAAAATCTAGATGGGAATGTATCAAGAAAATTTTGGATCTTTTCTGCACGGCCACCGATATGGATATAGATGGTAGGAAATCCATCTTCCTGGAACATAGGATTGATCTGGGATTGAAGCTGCACATACAGGATCTTATGCAATACGATTTGAAGGATTTAGTAAGTGGAACCTGCTACCTGGGCAACTTCATCAAGCCAAATGCATATGCAATCAAGGATTGGTTCTGGATTTTTAAAAGATTTGATAGGATAATTCATCAATGGTGCTGGCGCTGGTTGTCCATAGGAGGCAGAGACACCCTAGCCAAATCGCTTCTACAGAACCTGGGTGTATATTGGATGTCCTTAGTAATGTACCAAAGACAATTTTGATAGGTATCAGGAGGAGAATCCATAACTTCATATGGTCTAGAAAAGATATCCATAAAATTCATTTAGTGGAGTGGCGTAAGATAGCAAGTCCTTTCTTTAATGGAGGATGGTCTGTAAAGAATATTTTTTCTTTCCCTATGACTCTTCTGGAAAAAAGCCTTTGGAGGGAACTTATGGTGAATGGATTATGGGATGATATCATTAAGGACAAATATCTACGGGGTCTTTTTGTTACACAGTTGCTTCGCTCCTCTGAAATACATGCAAAGAATATATCAAATATCTAGGTAGGCTTCATATCAGCCTTCTGAATGATGGCTAATTAGATTGTGTGGTGCTCGGGTAACGATCAGTCTATCTTGATGGGGGAGATCCCATTGTTGGTGGCCTAAGGTGCTACAGGCTATCAAAGGAATTATTATACATGTTGCATTCACTGGGTATCTTCTCCCTCCATCATAGCATTTCGGCGGTCCTCGCTGCATATTCTTGTCAAAACCAGTTGAGTGATGAACAGATCCGTCTCTGGAGTGATAAGGAAGGGGAATGGAATGCATATATACTTGGACTAGATCATGGAAATGTCAGAATATCTGAGATTGACAATAGCCTTGTGTCGTCATGGAATTCACACTCAGGCGTCATTGACCACAAAGATGGCTTATGAGGTGTTATTCCAAGCATTTCGAAAAAACTTGGCATGGTGGCATAGAGTATGCTGGAAGTGGAGACTTCCTCTCAAGTTAAAATTTTTCATTTGACTAGCTCTGGAAGACAAATTGATTACATGTCATAACCTGCAAAAATGTGGATATATTGGACCAAACATATGCTTATTATGCAAAGATGCAGAAGAATTGGTTACCCATGTTTTTATGGAATGTCAATATATATCATAGGTTTGGCAGTATGTTGGAATTTCATTTCCAAATATCAAGGTTTGGAATGGAAACTCCCTTCAGGATTTCCTTCATAACTGTTTTAGTTTAAATGGGAGGCTGGGGGACCTAGCAGATTTTTGTTAGGAACCCATATCTTTACTTTGTTAGTATGTTGTTGTTGGACGCATATGCTTTGTAAGTCGTCCCGTAGTATTTGTTGATCAATAGTTTGTGTTATTGTTGTTGGCGCATATGCTTTGTAAGTCGCCCGTAGTATTGTTGATCCATAGTTTGTAACGGACCATGGTTTCGACCCATAGTATTGGCGCCTAGAATTAGTATATAAGTGTGTGTTGAGACCTATGAAGGCACCGTGAAGTTATTTGTATTGAGCTTCCTCAAAGGAGGTTGCCCCCTCGAAGTGGCCTGTGTTCAATACAAAAGTGATTCTGAGTTCTGTCATTTCTGCTATTTCGCGTATTCTTGTTAATTAATTGTTGCAGGTGCCTGACATCTGGTATCAGAGCACTTTCTTGGGCTCCCTGGGTGAAATTTCTGCCAAATTTTTTTTTCACATCTGTTGCAGGTTCGGATTTGGGGAATAATCCCTATCCGCTTAACTGTGGGAAGTACTTGGGTATAAGCCCTAAAACTCATTGTGAGGAGTACCACAGGAACCCCGAAGTAGCTGGCCCATTGAGAGGACCTGCCGGTGAAAAGGACAACGACCCCTACCTGATTGACTAGTTCCCACCCGTGAGGTAAACCAAGAGCTGTCGTTTGTGGAAAAGCGGTTATCAGTTTTACCTGAGCCGTGGAGTGAGGGGTACTGCCCCAATACGCAAGCCGTCAGACAGCATTGGTGGCCGAGTGAAAACCCTGAACTGTTAGGAAGCCGCACATACCTGGGGTCCATATCTACTTTTAGCTGAACTATTGTCGATCACTGCTGCGCCGTTTCAGATTCATTTTGCAAACCGTTCCAGATCCAGCCGTTCGACGTTGTTCCAGAATCCTTCGAACCGGAGATCCCATTCTGCAAGCAGAGCCGTAGCCGCTCCAGTCTGTAAAAAAAAAAAAAAAAAAAAAAACCGAGCCGTAGCGCTCCTGTCTGGAAAAAAAAAAAAAAAAAAAGTTTCCGTTTTTTCTCCATATCTCCCTTGTTTTACCTCTGTTTTCCTTGAAAATTTCAGGGAACCCCTGTCAGTCCATTCTACATATTTCATCCCTGAGGACCCTATCCTCAATTCCCTTTCCTACAGCCCGAAATCCCACATTTGTCTATTTTTAGGGTTTGCCATAACTTCCTCAGATTTCACCCAATCACCTTCAAATTTTACCACAGAGTTCCTTTCTGAATTCTGCTTCTTTGTTCCCCTCTGCCAAATTTTCCCATCCTTTCACTCCGCTGCTGAAATCCTCATTTTTGCTTCCCTGTCTATCCAACAGTGTCCAAAAAATGAGTCAAACCCCAATTACCCTTCTGATTTTTTCCCAAATCCAAATTTTCCTTTACTGAAGTAGTTCCTGTTTTTGTTTTCCTACCCAGTCAAAAAAAAAAAAAAAAAATCTCTGGTTATGGTTGTCACCCGTGCAGGAGCAAAAACCATGGAGGAAGCCCTTGCAGCCATCCAAGCCAAACTCCAGGATCTGGATGAAAAATTTCTTGGTCTCCATCTTGAACATTCAGCTATGAACAACAAACGACAGTCCGAGTCTTCAGTAGACAATGGGTTCTCTTCTTCCAGCAATTTTCGTGGTCCGAAGCTTGATTTTCCTCGCTTCAATGGTACCGATCCAACTGGATGGATCTATCGTGTAGAATAGTATTTCAGTCTGCATAATACTTTTGATGTCAACAAAGTTCCGTTGGCATCCTTTCATTTGGAACAGGAAGCTCTTCAATGGTACCGTTGGTACATCAAGGCTCATCCAGAGCCCAACTGGCCAACCTTTTCCCAGCTCCTTTTGCAACGATTTGGTCCTAGTGCTTTTGATGACTTCACAGGAGCCCTCACTAAACTTCGCCAAACTGGCACTGTGAGAGAGTATCAAACCGAATTTGAGAATCTAGCCAACCACACCGAAGGATTGTCTGATGAATTTTACCGGAGTTGTTTTATCAGTGGTCTAAAGGATGCCATCCGCTCTGAGGTCAAAATGTTCTGTCCCAACACAATGATGGAAGCACTCGGGTTGGCTAAATTAGCAGAAGACAAGATTGCAGCCCAACAACGCTCCAAGCCCACTTTTGTTCCCTTCCGAAATATGGGGTCTCAGCGACCTCCTATACTGCAGGCTCCTCGACCGACTCCTATCAAGCGTTTGTTGGAAATAGAGATGCAAGCACGCAGAGAAAAGGGTCTTTGCTATAATTGTGATGAGAAATTCACTCGGGGACATAGATGTGTTCAGCAAAAGCTCTATCTCCTGGATGTGGAGTCTCCGCCTGCCTCTGAAATGGGTGACAGAGATCCAGAAACACTGGATGCTCCGGTCGACATTCAAGAACCGCCTATTGACCCTCCGTCTCAAGATGACCAGCCATAGATATCTCTCCATGCTTTAGCTGGAGTCACCACCCCCCAAACAATGCGAGTCAGGGGTTACTTCAAGAAGCTTCCTCTTACAATCCTCATTGATTCTGGTAGCACTCATAATTTCATTGACCCTCGGATTGCCAAACAAGCTGATTGTTTTATCCATCCTTGCTCCAACTTTGAAGTCATGGTTGCCAATGGGGGTACCTTACCTTGCAAAGGGAAGTTTTGAAATGTGCGTATCTCTATGGGAGATTATACCTTGCGCTCTGACATGTTTGCCTTGCCCTTAGGCGGATGTGATCTGGTTTTGGGTGCTCAATGGCTACGCACACTCGGCCCTATCTTATGGGATTTTGCCGAACTTTGGATGCAATTTACCCTCAATGGACACAAACACACATTGACAGGATTACAACCAGGTTCTCTTAGCATCATCAGTTCACATCGCATGGAAAAAATCCTCAAGAAGAATTCACATGGTGTCATCGCTCAGATCCATTCTATCCAGATGCAACCATCAGCAGTCTCCACTACTCCTTGGGATCTACAACAAATTCTAGATCGATATACAGGTGTCTTTGCTGAACCAGTGGGATTACCACCTTCCAGGCCAAAAGACCATCGTATTCAGCTCCTTCCTAGCAGCGCTCCTCCCAACATCAGGCCCTATTGCTACCCATTCCACCAAAAAATGGAGATTGAAATGCTCATTCGGGACTTATTGAAGCAAGGTATTATTCGCCCAAGCACTAGTTCCTTTTCTTCTCCAGTTATTCTCGTCCGCAAAAAAGATGGGTCATGGCGCCTCTGCATTGACTTCCGAGCACTTAATCACCTCACCATCAAGGATAAGTTTCCAATTCCTGTTGTTGATGAACTTCTTGACGAGCTTCATGGGGCTCACTTTTTCTCCAAGTTGGATCTTCGTTCTGGGTATCATCAAATTCGGGTTCATGAGGATGATATTCCTAAAACAGCTTTTCGCACACATGATGGCCATTATGAGTTTTTGGTCATGCCCTTTGGACTCACTAATGCTCCTTCCACATTCCAGGCCTTAATGAATAAAATATTTCGACCCTACTTGCGGAAATTCATTCTGGTATTCTTTGATGATATCCTCATCTATAGTAAAACATGGGATGAACATCTCCAGCATCTGGATCTTTTCATGCAACTTTTCTCTGACCATCATCTCCAGGCCAAGCAGTCTAAATGTGTTTTTGGACAAAAGGAAGTTGAGTATCTTGGGCACATTATCTCAGCACAAGGGGTTCACGTGGATCCTGCCAAAATCGACACCATGAACAATTGGCCACGTCCTCAGACACTCAAGAGCCTTCGTGGTTTTTTGAGGTTGACTGGCTACTACCGCAAGTTTGTCAAGGATTATGGGAAGATTGCAGCTCCATTAACCGCTCTATTGAAAAAGGATGCTTTTACATGGACACCTGCTGCTCAGTGTGCATTTGACAAACTAAAACAAGCTATGTGTACTACACCTGTGCTAGCTATGCCCGATTTTTCCAAGCCCTTCACTATTGAGAGTGATGCTTGCGGCAATGGACTTGGTGCTGTTCTCCTTCAAGATGAACACCCCATTGCGTTCACCAGCAAAGCCCTTTCAGGTAAGAATTTAGCTGCCTCTACCTATGAGAAGGAAATGATGGCTATTTTGCATGCAGTACAAAAGTGGCGTCCATACCTATTAGGGAATCATTTCTGCATCAAGACTGATCACCAGAGTCTGAAATATTTCTTGGACCAACGTATCTCCTCCCCGGCACAACAGAAATGGGTTAGCAAACTCATGGGTTATGACTATGAGATCACTTACAAGAAGGGTAAAGACAATATTGTGGCAGATGCTCTTTCTCGCACATTTGGTGCCCAAGGTTCTCTTTCAACTATTTCTATGCCTGTTCCAAATTGGTTGCAATCTGTTCAACAGGGTTATGTCAATGACTCTTCCTTATCTCAGATCATCCAACGCTTGACCAACAACCCTTCTACTGTACCACATTACTCTTGGGATGGTGCTTCTCTGCGATACAAGGGTCGTCTGGTGCTTCCCCAGAGCACAGATCTTCAACAGGCTGTCTTCTATGAACTCCATGCTTCTCCATCGGCCGGGCACTCTGGGTTCCTCAAACATATGAACGAGCACGGCGTAACTTCTTTTGGCAGGGCATGAAAAGGACAATTCAACAGATGGTGGCCGAATGTGATACCTGCCAACGCAATAAGGGGGAAACAACACTCGTTCCAGGATTGCTTGAACCCTTACCCATACCTACACGGATTTGGACAGATATTTCTATGGATTTCATTTAAGGGCTCCCTAAATCTGGCGGGAAGACAGTGATTCTTGTTGTGGTTGATCGCCTCTCCAAATATAGTCATTTTTGTGCTCTCAGTCATCCCTATACAGCCTCCTCAGTTGCTCAAATTTTTATGGACCAGATCTTTCGTCTTCATGGCATCCCTTCTTCCATTGTCTCGGATCGTGATGCAACTTTCACTAGTCATTTTTGGACAGAACTATTTCGCCACACTAGAACCAAACTAAAGATGAGTTCAGGGTATCACCCACAAACAGATGGGCAGACTGAAATTGTCAATAAATGCTTGGAAACTTATATTCGTTGCTTCACCTCAGAACAACAACATCAGTGGGCAAAGTGGCTCCCTCTTGCTGAATGGTGGTACAATACCTCTTACCACACTGCCTCTAAAATGACCCCATATGAAGCAGTATATGGTCAAGCACCTCCAGCTCTTCTTCCATACACCCCCACCAGTTCACCAGTTCAGGAAGTTGACACGGTCCTTCACAACCGCGATTATATTCTTCGCATTTTGCGGGACAATCTTCACATGGAAAGAAATCGCATGAAGCAACAAGCAGATCAGCACCGTTCAGAGCGCACTTTTCAAGTCGGCGATATGGTTTTTCTTCGTCTCCAGCCGTACAAACAATCCTCCTTGAAACTCAAAGGGCGTCATAAGCTTGCTCCAAAGTTCTATGGGCCTTATCGGATTCTTCAGAAGATTGGGTCCGTTGCTTATAAATTGGAACTTCCTCCTTCTTCCCGCATTCATCCAGTCTTTCATGTCTCTTGTTTGAAGAAAGTTCTTGGCACCAACATCAGTGGCAAAACGATTTTACCCGAACTGGATAATGAAGGATCCATCCTTTTGGAGCCAGAGGCCATCCTCAATCGGCGCACACGTCAGCTTCGCTCTTGCTCTATCACAGAGGTCTTAATTCAGTGGCACGGCATGCAACCGGAGGATGCTACATGGGAACCACTCGTTTAGATTCAACAACAATTTCCACATCTGAAGCTTTGAGGACAAAGCTTTTTTTAAGGGGGAGGGGATGTTAGGAACCCATATCTTTACTTTGTTAGTATGTTGTTGTTGGACGCATATGCTTTGTAAGTCGTCCCGTAGTATTTGTTGATCAATAGTTTGTGTTATTGTTGTTGGCGCATATGCTTTGTAAGTTGCCCGTAGTATTGTTGATCCATAGTTTGTAACGGCCCATGGTTTCGACCCATAGTATTGGCGCCTAGAATTAGTATA
Organism: Larix kaempferi; assembly: GCA_027924585.1. Classification (NCBI taxonomy): domain Eukaryota; kingdom Viridiplantae; phylum Streptophyta; class Pinopsida; order Pinales; family Pinaceae; genus Larix; species Larix kaempferi. The sequence continues at coordinate 1,038,315 of BSBM01000057.1, forward strand.
TAAGTGTGTGTTGAGACCTATGAAGGCACTGTGAATTTATTTGTATTGAGCTTGCTCAAAGGAGGTTGCCCCCTCGAAGTGGCCTGTGATCAATACAAAAGTGATTCTGAGTTCTGTCATTTCTGCTATTTCGCGTATTCTTGTTAATTAATTGTTGCAGGTGCCTCACAATTTTATTCTTTGGGAAACATGGAAGGCCCAGAACCTTCTTATTTTTGAAAAAAATGTTATCTATCCTTTCAGGTGTGTTGGGAAATCTTTGGCTGGGTATAAGGAATCCACAGTTATATATATTACTCCTTCGCAGAAAATTCCAAAAGCACCATAACATTTCTCATTTCCGGGAGTATCTGCAAGTTTTGATGGATCTTCACAGGCCTCGGGTAACCTCTGTGGATCTGATGCAGTCCTCTTTTTGTACCGAAGTAGAATCTATTATCTGCGGATGAATTGTGAAATTGGATCCAACACCAAGGGGGAAGTGGTTGCTATTTGGATGGTGTTTTTCTTTTCCAAAGAACTACAAACTAAAATTTTACATGTCACAGGGGACTCAATGATTATCATTAACTAGTTAAGTTATAAGGGAGACATTCAGGGGCTTCTTCTGGATATGCATGGGATCGGATTTCACCACATCTATCGTGTTGATAATACACAAGAGGATTTATTGTCTAGGCATGTTCTAATGGATCGAGAGGGAAGTATCTTCTTTGAACTATGGGAAGATCATTCACTGAGGGACTCTGGATTTTTTCCAATCTTTCTGGTCTAGAGGTATGTCTGAATACTTCCTCCTTTTTTGTTGATCCTTTTTGTATTCTCTTCGCATTAGTGGAGGATTGCTTTCCTTATTGGAAAAATCCCTTTTTTTAATCTTTTTTTCTTTTGTTACTTTCCTGATTGGAAAACTCCCTATGTGATATCGGTTTGACAATTGGTTTCCAAATTAACTTGTGTAGTAATAGCCCTGTGCATGGGCGTATCTTTGTAATATGGAGGGCATGATATTGCTGGTCATCTCTATGGATTATCTTCAGAAATGCTGAGGAAGATTTTTTTTTTGCTAATTTTATATACATTAATAATATAGAGTTTTTTCAGAGTGAAAAAGACTAAACAACCATTATTTAAGTTAGTGACAAATATGAAGGCTTGTTTATAAACCTCATAACGTGAAAACTATTTGTCACTCCTCCGCAAAATCAAACACCGCATCATTAAAATTAAGGGAGTGGTATACAATACACGTTCATATCTACTTTTAGTTGCATATTGTGTGATACAGTTAACTAATAACTAGGCTATCATATGCTTATTGTTGGTGCCAAAAGATACATGCTTTCCTGGTATGAATAGGTGCTCATTTTCATGAAAATGAGCACCTCACTTTTTTTCATGAAAATGAGGACATATTTATCCTTGCTTTGGAATATCATTACATTATGTAGTTTAGAAATTGCTAATGACTAACTTATCAAGGATAATGCTTAGTCAATGATATCAAATTAACTTATAGATATTTCTCATTGGAAATCATTCAATCTTTTCCTATCATGATTGTTCATCTTAGGCATGTTTTGTTTTGTTTTTTTTGTTTAACATTGTTTTTTTAAGGAGTAGGGGACAACATATTTATCACTACTCTTCATATTAAGCATGTTTAACACATCATAGTTGATAACATACAATAATATCCATTTATATTAACTATTTTTCAAGTTCCAAGACATACACATTTTTCAATTCCAAGTAGGAACCAAACAACCTGCATTCATAGTCATTTCCAATAACTATTTTCAAAGTTGCTAACACTAGAACCATTTTTCGATTGTAGGTAGGAACCGATCCTTCATATTTCTTGGTTTATACTAATTTCAAAGATCCAAGTCTCATGCATGCTCAACATACTCCCACTAGCACGACACTATCCATTTTGTTAATGGGTAACCGATGTGGGTCAAGGACAGGCCCACCTCTCCATTATTGCACTCCACTAGTTAGCTAGGTATCTATTAAATTTAAATAATAAATCTTCATTAATGAGCTCCGTTTGACAACTTCCATGTGGACCTATTGTAATATTATATCAAGGCTTTGAGATTCATAGTGCAAATCACTCATATTTTTCCTTCCATCTTGTGTGTTCTATTGTGAGATTGTCTAGTTTTGAGTTTATTTAGTAATTTGGTTTGAGAGGTGAGGCTCAAAGAACTTCTTTGAGCCTCACCTCCCCCTTATTAAAGATCAAGAGAGCATGTTCTACTCTTGAGACATGATCTTTAATTTTTAATTTTTTCTCTTTTCCATTCTTCCATCTCGTTTAAATTCTCTATAGCTTGTTCAGGTCTATCACCTATTCTAACAAGCGACCATCTCCCTTCAATCCCTATCCCATCCACATCCTTTTCTATGCCCTAGATCCATCATGTCCTAATATTTGCAGCCTCTATATCTTATTGTTCTCCCAACGATCATACCTATTGGCTCAAACTCCCCATTTGTTCACCAAAGACCAAATCTGCCGCTCTTACTCAACCCATAGTTAGCCCAACCGATTTCTTTTTCCTTTTCTTCCTCCACACCCTCATCCCTCGCGTTATATCCCTCTCTAATTTTATTTTTGGTTGCTTCCTTGCTTTACACTAACCCTAGCTATGGCTCTCACCTACTACTCCACCATAATGACCAGCTTGCAGATTGGTGGAAAACCATGAGATTTGGTTTCCCAAGAGCTCCATCGTATCCCACCCTCACTTAGATTTCTCTTTTTATTTTTATGTTTATCTCTTCCATATTCAAACTTCCAACCACCCATTGAATTAGTTTCCTCTCAACACAGCTACTATTTCCACCCCTCTCAAATCTTGTTGTTTTGATTAGCTCCACAACCCAGTGCTTCCTTTCATCGACATTATCTCTCCTTCCACCTTTTCCTATTGACGCCACTACTTTATATATGCATATCTTTTATTAACCACTCTCCCATGCATTTCTTCAACTGGTATTTACTACTACAACCACCAAACAACCTCATGCACTTTCCCTTCATGAATTTTTGCTCCTCTTATATGCCCTCCATTCACATGTACCACTCCTGACCCTGTTGGATAATGTGACAACCAATTCCCATGAGCTTGTATTATGGAATCTTCTAGATCCTATTATTTTTCCTTCAGTTGAGACCAATCAGCTCAAGTTAGAATTTGTAATTAGTTGGTCAGTTTCATGTAACTGTGTAAGAAGTGCTATAAATCCATGTAATCCCGTAGAGGCAAATATCATTATGAGAGTGAATGTGAGGAATGGTTGTAAGCCTATTTTTGGTTGTTGTAATCTCCATCTTTGAGTAATAAGAATATCGATAGTATTTTCTCTGTGGATGTTTCCCTTTCGAGGGTTTTACCATGTAAAATATCTGATTGTCATTGTTTCGATTCTATCTTAATTGATCTTTGTTTTATTTAGCTTCTGCTGCCAACAAGTGGTATCCGAGCCAAGTTACTGGATATTGAGGCCATCAGAACCGAGTTACTAGAGATCAAGGCCACGAGGAGAACTGAAGTTCCAAGGTTGAAGAATCCATAGGTTTCCATTTAAGCTACGTACGGATCCAGAGCGACAATTATCCATTGTTGCATCCCTGACCTCCTGAAAGGTGCAATAAAATAAGACTAACTTTCAAAATTGTTTTGGTGCAAAGTGTCGCAACCTTAATACATACAAAAGTGCGACATGTCACAACCTCCATATATTGAAAGGTGCGACATTTTGAGGTATGAAGTTTTGGTTTAAACATTTGGTTTATAACCTTGGGTGGATCGTGAACTTTTTGGCATATATATTTTATATATAAACCACCTTGGGTGGATCGTGAACTTTTTGGCATATATATTTTATATATTATAACTTTGGGCTTAATATTAGTTAATGGGAGGTATAAGGAGGGCTCGCGTGGAATTCTACATTGTTTTAAAAAAAGGTTTAAACAATATGGTGGATTTAAAGTACGAGTTATAAGGGGAAAATTTTTATAAAGGTTTTTTAAATATTTATATATATTTTTTCAAAACGTTTTGAATTCATATTTTATTTCCATTTGGAGTTAAACCTTGGAATAATTGATCCATTTTTTAAATATTTGGTCTTACAAGCTTGATCTGGTTTTTTGAGATAATGGAAAAGGTGTAGAGTGCCAAATTTGAGGTGGAGAAATTTAACGGGAAAATTAATTTTGAGCTATGGAATCTCAAGATGGAATATTTGCTTGTGCAAAAAGGAGTGCAGAAACCGCTGGTGGTAAAATCAAAGAAGCTCGTAGACATGTCAAATGAATATTAGGACAATATGGACACAAGATACCTCAGCACCATTCTTCTATGCCTGGAATATCATGTCTTGTTTAATATCATTGGAGAGGAAACATCAGCTGGCTTGTGGAATAAGCTTGAAAGCTTGTATATGACAATGTCCTTGACTAACAAATTATTTATGAAAAGAAAACTATATGCCCTACTAATGGATGAAGGTACAAATATCCCTGGTCATTTAAATAATTTTAATGATCTGATTTGTCAATTAACTAGTTTGGGTGAAAATTTTAGTGATGAAGACATAAAAGTTACTTTGCTTTGTACACTACTTGATTCCTGGAATAATCTTATCACCTCGTTGTGGTTTATTAATTCAGACAATTTTGAATTTGATAATGTTGTTGGAGCCTTGTTATGTGAAGAGTTGCTTAGGACAAACAATTTAGAAAATTCAACAACAGTTGCAATTGTCACTAGAGGTCGGTCTAGAGAACGAGGAAAGAATTTGAGAAAGGCTTCCAGATCTGAATTGAGAGTTAAGAAGGGTAAGCTTAAGTGCTGGTATTGTAATAAATCAGGCCATCCAAAGAAGGATTGTTGGAAACACTAGTACAAAATGTAAAATTAGTGACTAAAAAAATGACTAAAATTCACATATAAACGACTATTTTTTAGTCAGTGACTAATAGTAGCTAATTTCCAGTATCTTATAGCTCGACTAACTTAGTCATATTTATTTTTCTCATTAATAGTTGCCTTAGCTAGTCGTATATTTAGTAATTAATTGCCACAATTAATGACTAAATCAATGACAATCAATGATGAAATATACTACTAAATAAGACAACTATTAATGACTAAAATAAATATGACTAAGTTAGTCGAGCTAAAAGATACTGGATATTAGCTACCAATAGTCGTTTATATGCAAATTTTAGTCTTTTTTTAGTCACAAATTTATCATTTGTAGTAGTCATTTATTGTTAATTGGTCATTTATTTAGTAATTGATTGTGGTTAACTAGTCATTTTTGTAGTCATTGATCGTTGTTAACTGGATATTTATTTAGTCATTGATTGTTGTTAACTGGTCATTTAATTAGTCAGTGATTTGTGTATATAGGGCATGGAGGAATCAAACCACCAACCTCTTGCCTTTAAGGAAAGTGCTCTTACATTGATCTAGCACCCTTAAATAGAAGAATCAAAGTTAATGGGGTAAGAACCAAAATCATGTAGGTTAGTCAAACGTTACATAGGAAAAAAAGGATAAATTGCTCCATGTTGAAATGCCATGAATCTTAAGAAAACTAAATAGTAGATACAATTGATTCTTAGTTGAACACATATAGAGAAACAGAGAAACAAAAATACATAAACCAATCATAGAAGTACAATTCAATCTTCCCTCAAGGTTTTACTTTCCCATAAAATGCAATCACAAGAACAATTAAGTAGTATGACATAACATTATTCAAGCATATAGAGGCCTACTAGCAAGGAAAATATTTTAACTTGAATAAATACATATGGAAAAATAATGAAGTTTACCGAACCAAGGAAAATTTTAAGAACCCCCCTAAATTTCTATGTATAATAAATGGGCGAATCGCCATGATATATAGGAAAATATGAAGGCTATTTTTTCAATGTTATATTATGTATATATCATTTTTCGGCGAATATCTCATTGAATTATATAATCTTGTAAAATATTGGCGAATCTTTCACTCAATTATAAAATCTTGTAAAATCTTGGTGAATCTTTCACTAAATTATGAAACCTTGTGAAGTCTTCGAGAATCTTTCAGCAAGTTTATTCTTGGCAAGTCATGCCCCATGTATGCCCAAATACACAACTATGAATGAAGTCCTAGCCCCCAGGCATGATGCTACAACTACCCACAAAAAAATTATTTCCACATCATCAAGCACAAGATTCACAATCCCCATGTTTCTTGGGGAAGATTTGGATCTAAGGTGATGGTATTTAAAACTCTCCTAGATGCAAATGGGTCACTATAAGACTTGCTAGTAAATATCAATTGCTCTTCTCATGTGAACATTAAGCAACTTCCAAGACAAGATTCAACCCATAAAATATGGACAAATGTAACTCTGAATTTAATTTCCACGAATGATAGGAAGCGAAAGAGCCCCTAGCAACTACCATTTATTGATATTAGGGACGAATGGGAGCTTCCTAGCAATTTTTGTGGGCGAATAGAGGTTTAAATCCATTTTTAGAGGGGCGAAATTGTTTTATGTTGGCTCCCCTTTTTAAATTCGATGGGGCTAACCTCCTATTCATTAAAAATAAATAAATAAAATGTGGGCTAATCATACCTAACGCGTGTTTAAGAAAAATTAGCCCATTAAAAATTTAAAACCCCTAAATTTATCCCATGGGCTAAGATTAGCCCCTAAAATTTTCCATGTACCCAACCACCAATAATCAATTTTATCCAATTGATACCATTAGCCCATCAATAGCATTCATGTATCAAAAATATTTTCTGTAGTTGCCATCAGTCAGTGTTGTTGGTAGGAAAACTTGTAACCCTCAAACAAAACTAAGGGAAATGATTATATTTGCAAAAAATTGTATAATTTAAGCCACCAATGGCAACATCTATGCCTACCAATGTAAAAATGCTAATCCCACTATAGGAATGCAACACCTATCTTCCTTTCACTCACCATTCACCTCATGGATGAGAAGAAGTATTTATTTAATAGCAATCTACTCCACCAACTCTTTCTCAATTTTCATCTTCTCAAACATAATGGAACTATACTTCGATTACAAATCCTTCTCACTAGAAGGGGAAGCAATTTTACAATACATAGATGTATCTTCTTATTTTTCTTCATATAGTTGTGAAACAAGTAACTAATTTACCTTCCTTCTGGCACACCCATCTGTGAGTTTCCCTTGATGTAGCACACGCATTGAATGATCACCACTTCATTATTAAACATGCAGTTGTTCCTAAGCTTATCATAGGATTTCACATTATAGTAGGTGGATAAGTAGAAACAAAAGAGGGATTAAGATTCAGGTGACAATATTCTGAATGAGTGTTAATGGGCATAAAGAGAAGAAATGCAAGAATAGGAGAATTACATTGCTTGTAGTGTATGGATATGATAACAATGATCTGATCCAAGATGCAAATTAGAGGACAAGTTAAAACAGATTGGTTGATTTAATTAAGGGCGTGGAAGCACTAACAAAAATGAAGGAAACGAATTAATAAGAAGGGCACAAAGAAAATTTGAACTTGACATTGTTTTTATTTCCTTGTAATGTTTTGTTCAATGCTCTATGATAGAGTGAGAAAAAGAAAGGATCACTAGCTATTCTATACCCCATGCTTTGTTGTGCATCATACATAGTATACATAGGAATACACTTCTATTAGAAGAATGTATATTCAGTTTTTATAATCAATTTGCTTCCATAACTATCAATGGGGTGATTGTTCATGTTCTTTATTGGAGGCGCATCAGTTGGGCTTCCATGATGGTCCTGGTTGTAGGTGTGTGTGCAAATCTGGAGTGGGTGCAAAGGATTAGACCTTGGACCCTGAAAGGGGCATTGTCCCTTGACCCCTACAAGTAATTAGGAACCAAAAATGCCCTGGTTGGAGGAATTCAGTGAGAATGTGAGTTGAATACCTGTAGCTACACTTAATCAACTATCATGTCATCTTTGGCTTCAATCTCAAGAGAAACTATATCTTTCCAAAAAAATGTCAATTATGGGTGAGAACCATACAACCAACTTTGTTCTAAATGTTGCAACTTCTTGCAAATAGAATAGATAAGCCACCCCATAAAGAGGTTACACAACATCACCTTTTCCAAAAAATAAAATGCCCACATTGCTCAAGTATTACAAGGGAACAATGATTGCAAAAGAGATCACCAATTCATAATATCGTATCAATGCTTAAAGGTCAACAAAATTAGTGCAACTCTTGTAACCATACCTATGAATATCAGAGAATTTCATAAGATCTTTCAAAGCCACTTGAAATGACAAAAAGGGGCAATAAAAGAACAAATAACAAATTGATGATGTTGGCCTCATTTTTTAGAAAAGGGGAAAGGTTCATCTGGAGATATAAAGCTTTGACATTCTTTGCAATTTCTATCAACCTTTTTTATGATCAACACCTAAAAATAGAATAGATTTGAAAAGTAACCAATCTCATATAATGACAATTTGTCTATAAACTGTAATTGGTGCCAAAAAAAATTATATCCAACATAAGGATAGAACCACACACCTTTAGCAGTTGGAAATTGCTTACCATATTTTTCGTAATACTCTCTAATTGATACTAGCTTACTTCCTTTGAATTCTTGAATAGTGAAATTCCTTCGCTTATTGAGCTACACACAAGTGTTCAACATCCATAGCTAAGGATATAATCAAAGAAGAAAACAAATAATGATATTCAAGTTCCATTAATTCCACCATGTTCCTATAAAAATAAAAGCACAACCACTTATTCCTTTCTAACAACCCCAACAAAAGTCATCTAAATTATTGAAATAATAGAAAAAATAGAATTGTGAATAAAGAGGAAATACCAAAGCTAAAATAATCTAGGATTTGTAACAATTGTTAAACAACAAAACTACCTTGTTATTAGTGGATTAGTTAGCAGTTACAGTGGTGTCGCAATTGGAAAAGGAAGTAACAATTGTGACCAACAGAAAGGAGATAGAACTAATTTTGTCACACAGTGCTTGTCATGAGGGAAGTAAACTAAACCTTCATATTTATTTGAAACATCAAACAATTTTCTTGAAAGAAGTGAACGAAGCTTTAATTTCAAGAAATAAGTGATCTAGACCAAATAATGTATATTCTTTGAAACATGGTAAATTAATGGCTCCAGTTGTAAAGAGAAGGTTAACAACTTTTCGAACAACACAGCCAATTTAATGCTTACCATGATACAGATATGGATATAGAAGCATTTGTCTTTATATTTTTTTTTTTATGTTTTTGACATTTTTTTATAAGAAATGTAATCTGTACTGGCCATAACCAGTACCTATCCAAATAGATCCATTATGTATCGTGTATGCATATGGGTTATATCCATACCAAATATATATCCAGGGGTAGGGTAAATCCAATAACCATATTCCATTTACATTACTAATTAGTTTTTCATGCAGTCAGATAATTATAATAGATATAAAATCACTACAAGGAACATCCTTATCCATTATTATTAAATTACCAAGCATTATCTGGAAACAGAAAGCACAAACTAATTGAACAAGACACAAATCTGAAAACAGTATGTTGATTCTAACAAGGACAACAAAACAACTTCCTGTTTTAGAATAGAATAGATCCTGTACATATTAGCATTGTATGTTTTATGACTAAGAATATTTAAAGCCTACAACATTTTTGTTTGAGTTGTCAGCTACTTATTTTCAATGAAAAATCAATATTGGAAACAACTTTTCTAAAGGTTTTATAATTCATTGTCTATCTACTTAGTTGCTTGAATAAAATTGGAATAATTTCAAGTTTTGACCGTAAATAGAGAAAAACAATGACTATAGTAAATCCTGAAGCACAACATAAGAAATAGGTTGCACAAGAGGCAACTCTATCATGTTACTTGATAAAGGCGAAGATATGACACTTGCCATCATAAAATTCCCTTTCCAACAATATGACCTGAGGGAATTGCATTTGATTCTATTTAATAGCAATAAAAAGGAAGCCATGCAGACCAATCTTAAAAGAGCATCGCCACCAATATTCCACCAAGTTTCCAGGATGCAGGTATGGGGAAACAAATTCAAGGGATGTGTGGATGCACCCCCCAAATTATAGGGAATTCCATAGAAGATGTCAGCAAAAGGTGATGTTGTGTAGGATATTTTATGGAGTTTGAATTGAGTTTTCTTCATTTCACATAAACAGTACAAGTGATCATTTGGGCTCCTGCTAGAAGTCATGGTTTCTATAAACCTTAATGAAAACAAAAATACATTTATTCTACCTACCAGCATATTATGACTTTCTAACTCAAATATTTTAAACAAAAATACCAGCAAGAATAAAATAAATTATAATCTATCTGTCTAGCTCCCTGGACAAAATAAAACATTGATATTTTTATATATAAGGAAACAAATAAGTGTCTCAGTAATGATGATAGAGGTGAATATATTAACAATGTTTTCCAATTATTTCTCATATATCAAGGAATCTCTTGGCAAAGAACCATTGCTTACCCTCTGCAGCAAAAATGAAGTAGCAAAAAAGAAGAATAGGGAGGAGAACTGTTCCTAATAATATTACTTTCATTCCACCAAAAGTGCCAACCAAGAACTAAACCTCCATTGCACATGACTCCAGAAAGACTTATTATTGTCTCAATGTAAGTACCAAAACAAAATCCCATCAAACAGGGCCCATCCTTGCCCCATTTCAAACCTATCATCCTAGCCCATCCATACTCAATTATCTAGTCAACATCAGTGCTCCATTTTAACAACTTATTCTTCCTTTCCTAGGTATTAACAACCTAAATACTGAATCTTCTTGCTTTTCTACAAACCTTAGCGCCTTCCTTCAAACGTTCCTTCCTTTGAATTAATTAATCTAAATAAAATAAAATAAAACATTTTTGTATTGCATTACTGCATTTTTTGTTCATTATATAGAGCCCTATTTGGATTTTTTAATGCAGATGGGGTTGAGCATTATGGCTTATTGCAAGTCCATATGTCAATAGTTTTAGCTGAATTTCAAATCTCAAAATCCCATATTTTGGTTCATGTTTGGCATCTAAAACCCCCTTGGTATTAATTGAACTTGAAGACTATTCAAAATTAGTAAAATATATCTCACATTAATACACTTCAAAAAAATGTCAGTGGATGGAAATCTAAGAACAATGCAATGTGAAACATTCATCATTTTTATATTTCTACCTATGAGTGTGCATCTGAGAGAGAAAGAGAGCATTGACATCAAGAACAAAATAAAGAGGAAAAAATAGAATTGGAAATACCTTATTTGTCTTCACTAATCTAACAATAATTCTGTCAATGGCAGCCTCAAAGTGACACATTCATATATGATTCTCATCATTCCTTACAAATATAAGAGTTGCTTCATTACAAACATTATGAATATCAGCACCAACAAATCTAGGACTTAATGCGGACAAACACTGAGAATAAAAGGTTGATACTTGATCAAGCTTTGGTTTTTGTAAGTATACAAAAGATATTTGTTCCCTGCCATTTATATCTAGTTTCTTAGTGGAAATTTGGTGGTTAAATCAACCAGGTCTAAGAAGTTATTTATCTAGTATATCAGGATGGTTGGTTCCCGCAAGAACTACTACTCCAACTATTGTTCCAAATCCATCCACCTCTGCAAGTAATTGCTAAGAATGCTCTCCCTTTCATAATTTCCTCCAAGCATTGCACGACTATTTGCATCTATTTCATTAATAAAGACAATACTAGGTGAAGATCATCTTGCTTGAGAAAAAAAATCTCTTACCCGTGCCTTTGAAAGAAAGGAGACTGAATATTCGTTGGCCATAGCCTTTGCAAGAAGTGTTTTATCCGTGCCAGGAGGACCTACTAAGAGTGCACCTTTATGGATCTTGGTACCTAATTCTTGATACTTTTTTGGATTCTTTAAGTAAACAAACTCCATAATTTATTTTTTACCTTCGTCACACCCAACAACATCTTTGAATAAGACTGAGCACAAAAATGAAAATTGCCAGAAAGTGAAATTTGTTTAGATGAAACAAAAAAATTGCATATGATCTGATTATTTATTTAGAGATATGAAAAAATGGCAAAAATCTATTAAAACATGAGAAAATAAGAACATCAATGCCAAAAGATTATCTTCTGCAAATTGAGATTAATCAAAGTTAGATATAGAAATCCACATGACAACACTATATCGTTATGAAAATCAGTGTCAGAAAAAGTGGCAAAAGAAGTGGTAAATATTTCCATTGCACCAATTACAGCAAGGGATGTACCCAAATATATAGTAAAGGGAAAGGAAAAATGAAGAACAAATTAAACAAATTGGTAGCTACATCTTGTGAGGTTTTTTTCATAAATTTTCATTTCAAATAGATAGAAAAAAACTGAATAAAAAATAAAGAGAAAGGAAAAATGAAGAACAAATTAAACAAATTGGTAGCTACATCTTGTGAGGTTTTTTTCATAAACTTTCATTTCAAACAGATAGAAAAAAACTGAATAAAAAATAGCAAATTGCCCAATAGTTTTGTTGAATGTAGAGGTCACTAACACTCAGAAACCTCCACAAAAGTGCTCTAGTTGCAAAATCACACCTCCAACTGACGATGACTTCTGAAATTTTAGAAACACTTGTACTTAAAATGGATTAAGTATGCGAAATATCCATGACATATCTCAGATTAAAACATTTATATCAATTGATTGTCTGGTGGTGAAGGCACAAGTATACCAGATATAGCCCAATGGGTCAGTTAAATAACTTTGAACTGACCAGTTTAAAATTTCTTAGGGGTCATGGGTTTCAATTAACCTGATCAGTTCAATTGGATAGTGTCAACACAGTTATTACCTGCACCTTGGACTTCAACTTCCACTTCCAATGGTGCTATCTTGAAATACGTGGCAATATATTTGCTTATTTAAAGGAGATACAACACACTTTTCAATTTTAAAAGTGATTTATGTAAGGAGTATAACATCAACACGCTAAAACAAAATTTCCACATAGTGGTCAAATTATCTAAAATCTCCAACCCTCTAATAGGAGGATTTTTACAAGAAAGACCCGGTCTACAACAAACACAAGCTCATGACTCACATAAGATTGTAGAGAAGCAACTTCCAAGAATTACTATGCTCACATGAAGTTACCCAAGAAATAAGAGGGACACCCTTTTTGGAAGCTGAAACCTAGGCCAGGAAAGGCCTCAATTGGGAGCTATAGTCCCCATTAAAATGAACAGCTTATCTTAAAACAAAAAATGTCATGACAACTCATTCATCTATTAATATATCCTTACAAGTAGTTATTGAAATGGAAACAAGACCTGAATACAACAAAAGCACACAATATGTTCATCTTGAAAAAATGTATAGAGGACTTGAACTTTTATACCTTAGGCTGTCCCTGCGATGCTAAAACTGTGCATAAAAGGTCAAATGGATATGATCCAACAATTGTTGTGTATCCCGCTAGTCCCCCACTCACATAAGACACATATGGACTTAATCGAGCATAGTACTTTGGAGTGCCCAAACAAGAAAATGGAGTTAAATTAAAAGCCTTTATGAATTTAATACAAATTTGACAATCTTCTATAGTGTAGAAACAAGAAAATAGAGTTAAATCAGAAGTTCTTGTGAATTAAAAACAATAAGACATGGGTATGCCTGTGGTAATTAGGATCTACTTAACTTCATAATATTGGATTTTTAACGTGAAAATAGATGCCATTTACTAAAGATAAGATAAGTTTATTAATTTCCAAAAAATACCAAACATAGGTCAATGGGACTCCTCAATACAAAAGTGTCAATATAAAGTGGGAGTGTTAGGGCTACTCCTATAGAATGCAAAAGTAGAGCAAAGCTAGTCTATAAAAACTAAGCTCAACACTATGGAGCTTGAACCATAGTGCATTGCATTATAGAGAAAGGTAGTGTATTTTCACTTTCATGTGACCATCAAGTTCCACCACTAGGGAAGGTATCATAACCATCATAAAGCTAACCTAAGTATTCAAGTCCCATTAATTCACCAAGCTAACCTAAGTATCAATTGCAACAATGAAGTCTAGAAGTAAAAATAAGCTTGAAAAAACGTTGTTCGGTTATATAGTAGGATAAGAAACTCTTGCTACTGTTCTAGATCATAAACATTATAATGTAACTTTTCATAAGCCTATAATCTGATCCCTTTGAATGGAACATGATTCTTCTCTCTTCGACTTTGTCATCATAGAAACAATCAGAATACCTCAAGTTGTATGGAATTAAAACGATGCTTAAAGATTCATCAACAGACATTTTTGAACATACTTGTTACATTCTCAATGTTTTCAAGTATATATTCCTTCGCATAAAAATATCAAAATTAAGGAGTTTTAGAGTCGTATAAATCCTATCACGAAAAACTACCTCCTTTGAAGCCTGAATCTAAATAATCGGGTGACGGTCAACATAATTTACATGTTATTTCCTCCTAAACATGGGGACACAGTAGCATCAGAAGTTTGATAGGTTGTTTCAATCTAGCAAAGGTTTTTGAAAATTTAAAATATGCTTCTAAATAGCAAAGTCGTCATGTGTTTTCACATGTTAATTTTTTTCACTTTTATAGAGAAGAGATAGCAAGCAACAAACATGTAATTTGAACCTGAAACTGGTCCAATGTAAGTCTCTCTCATGAGACAAATCGATGTATTAACTTCTACACATGTTTAAATTCTGAATATATCAAACATCTGTCTCTCTCTATAGGTAGTGTGTGCATGTGACATGTGTGACCTTTAAAATGGTATGCAGTAAAAGAATAGCTATATAAAGTCATGCCAGCTTGCAAATCACACATACATTAATCAGATTAATTTGAAAATACCATGGGATAAAGAACCATACCTTATATAAAGACGTTGCAGACTCCGATTCCATGGTTACTCAGGAATATGACCTTGTGCATGATATGATTCCAAAGCATCTATAGTAAGCTCCCATCCACAAAGGGCCGTGGAAATATTACCACTACTACAACCAGGAGCTGCAACATTATCGTTGACCCGAGGACAAAAACGGTAATGATGCTGAATAAGATCAAACTCTGCAGCTTCATGTTCTTGTGCAATCGCATTGTAAAATTTCTTTTCAGATAATGCATAAAACATTTGACCATGTCTATTATCAATTTCACCACATTCAAGGGAGAAATAATCCATTATTCTATCAAAAGTTATTAAAGTTACAATTGTACAACAACATTCTGAAAGGTTAAAGTTTGAACAATAGCATAAACACTGGCATAAAAAATATAATAAATATGTTGCATATTGATTGGTGAATAAAGCATTTATTCTGCAAGTTTCAGGATAAGTGACACATCTATTGATGTCAACAAGTCTTCCAACAACAATGAAATCTAATATAGTATAGTCGTGGACTTGGCCTTTCAACCAGATTGCCAGAATAAATATGAGGATGATTTGTTAGGAAAATGAATTGACTCCATGCTAAATGTATGAATTCAACCTGGACAAAAAGCTTCACAGTGAATGTGGGTTCAAATCCAATCTGCTATTATCCATTCGTTTGAGGGTTTGCGGTGAGTAGGGGAATTGCACTAACTGCGGCTTAAATTTCTTGCTGCAACTTGAACTAAGATTAATGGATTCTGAGAAATATGTTTATGTTTTGTAAATGTGGTGGAAGGTAGTAGAAGCATAAGGGCATGCCAATGCAACAATTTACAATTAATGGATCCCAAATTTATCTCGCTCCCATCTCCTGTCACGTTACACCCTGTTAAAAAAATAAATTATTTTGATATCTAAAGGTATATTTAAATGTATGCTGTATTTTATTTTAATTTTAATTTTTTAAATTATTGTCAATGATAATATTAATCTAATCAAGGATTTTGGTCCAACAAAAATTCAACATGTATTAATATATTTTATTAAATAATTACAGTTAAATAAATGATTTCATTCAACATTTTAAATTTCAAATATATTTAATGTGATTGTACAAATTAATTGAAAAGGGTGGAACATATAGTATCTATGTGGTAGGCAAGGACTAAAAAAATTATGTTACAAAAAATTATTGTATATTCTATGGATAACAAAGTTAGATCATATAATTGTAAAGGGGATTAGGGAAAAGAATACCCCCTTTCTATTTATCTTGATCATTTTAATTGTAAAGGGGATTAGGGAATATAGAAATGCCACTTTTTTTTTATTTAGAAAGGGGAATAAGGAACATAGGATAAGTCAAAAGGAGATCGAGGGAAGAGACTTTTGGAAGGGTAAGGTAAAGGCGTTTTGGATTTAAAGGTGTTTTATTATTTTTTTATGTAAATGAAAATGCGAAGGGGTGAGGACTTTTAAAAGGAAAGCCAAAGAAGATTAATCCAAAGAGCATTCCAATAATGAAGCAAATGCAGTAGAGACTAGTTCAGGTATGATAGATGAGGTACTCTCCGTTTCTAATGTTTCACATTATCAACAGGATTGGTTGTTAGAATCTGGTGCCTCTCACCATGTGTCTTCATAGAAGTTGGTTCTCTACCTACCAACCAATTAATGATGGTGTAGTCTTTATGGGAAATGAATTTTTATGTAAAATTATTAGGATTGGTAGTGTCAAGATTAAAATGTATGATGGGATTATGAGAACATTAATAGAAGTGAGGCATGTACCCGAAATCAGGAAAAAAATATCGATGGGAGTTCTAGATGCTATTGGTTATAAATTTGATGTTCAACATGGAATGATGAAGGTGTCAAAGGGCATTTTAGTTGTAATGAAGGCTAAAAGGATGATCAGGAACCTTTACAAGCTATCAGGAAGAACTGAGGTGAGTCAAGTAGCGGCTGTGTCTGAAGCTGCAAGTGACCCTACTCATTTATGGCATTAACGCTTGGTTCATATGAACGAGAAAGGGATGAATATACTTGTTGATCATAAGTTACTTCCTAGCTTAAAATATATGTATTTTAATTTATGCAAGCATTGTATGTTCGGAAAACATATTAGACATAATTTTAAAATAGGGAAGCATATTAGTAAAGGTATCCTAGATTACATTCATTCTAATGTGTGGGGACTATCCCTTATGGTTTCTTTTGGAGGGTCATCATATTTTGTTGCATTTATAGATGATTACTCTAGAAGTGTTCAGATCTACTTACCGAAAAGAAAGGATGATGTGTTTAATTCTCTTAAGCAGTTTAGAGCTTTGGTTGAAAAGTGCACTGACAGATCAATCAAGTGTCTTAGAATAGATAATGGAGGTGATTTCACTTCTAAGGAGTTTGATAACTATTACAAAGAAGCTGGTATCGAAAGGCATAAAACCACGATATACACTCCTCACTAAAATGGTGTTGCTAAACACATGAATAGGACTCTTCTAGAGAGAGCAAGGTGCATGCTCAGTAATGCCAAGTTGCAAGAGGAGTTGTGGTGATTAGAAGCAGTTCTTACAACATGATACATGGTAAATTGATCACCATCAATTGCAACAGACTATAATATTTCGGAAGAGGTATGGATATGACACCCATGTTATTATCCGAATCTTAATATTTTTGGTTGTGATGCTTATGCTTTAATTCCAAAGAATCAACGTTCTAAATTAGATCCAAAGTAAAAAAGTTACATCTTTGTTGGATATGGTGATGGAATTAAGGGGTACATATTGTGGGATCCTACTTCCCACAAGATAATCATTAATAGAGATGTTTTGTTTGATGAATCATTACTCATGAAATCTGATGTAGTATATGTTTAGATGAAATATGAGGAAGAATTGCAGATTTAGAAAATTCAATTGGAGACTTAGTCATCTACAAGAAAGAAGGATCATGAAGATGTCCATGAAGAAGCTCCTGTAGATGTAGATGAGATTACAAAATATTTCCATGACATAGAGGAAATGTCATAGCCACAACAAACTCTGTGAAGATCTACATGAGTCAAAACTTTTCCAAAGAGGTATGAAGATTATGCTTCATCTATTGCTTTGATTTCTAACAATGGGGAGCCTAGTTGTTATCAGGAAGCAATGGAGGCATATGAAAATGCTAAATGGAAATTAGCAATGAAAGAAGAAATGGATGCGTTGGAAAAGAATAAAACATGGGACCTAGTGGAACTTCCAAAGGATAGGAAAATTGTTGCAAGCTCAGAAAGTCATTGTATGGCCTGAAGCAATCCCCCAGGAAATGGTACAAGAAGTTTGATTATTTCATGGTGATCCAAGATTTTACCATAAGTGACTATGATCATTGTGTTTAATTTTAAAAGTTGGAAAATGACATATTCATTATTTTGGTGTCATATGTTGACGATATGCTTGTAGCAAGAAAGAGCATGGTTGAAATCAATAGCTTGAAGGCTTAGCTAGTTAGGATGTTTAATATGAAGGATCTAGGAGAAGCAAAATATATCTTGGGCATGGAAATACATAGAGATAGAAAAAATGGTAAGTTATGGTTATCATAAGTGAAGTATGTGGAGAAAATACTTCAGAGATTCGGTATGAATAATGTGAAACCTATTAATATCCCTGTGTCTTCCCATTTTAAGCTTTCTTAAGGTTTGAGTCCTAGTAATGATGAAGAAAAGGAGTATATGTATCGTGTACCTTATGCTAATGCAATAGGTATTTTGATGTATTTGATGGTATGTACTAGACCAAACATTCCACATGCAATTAGTGTTTTCAGTAGATTCATGGATAATGCAGGCAAAAAACATTGGGCAGCAGCGAAATGGGTGTTTCGATATCTCAGAGGCACAAGTAATTATTGTATCACCTTTAATGGTTATTGTGATGAAATTTGTGGCTATGGCGATTCGTATTTTGCAGGATATTTGGATAAAAGGAGATCCACTTTTGGATATGTCTTTACTCTTGCAGGTAGTCCTATTAGTTGGATGTCAAAGATTGAAAGAATTGTTGCTTTATCCACTACAGAAGCATAAAATATATCTGCTTCACATGCTTGCAAAGAGGTAATATGGTTGAAAGGTTTTCTGGGTGAGTTTGGAAGGTTTCAAAATAATGTAAAACTATTTTGTGATAGTCAAAGTGCTATACATTTGGCTAAAAATATAGCTTATCGCAGTAAAACATAACATATTACTGTAAAATACCATTTTGTAAGACTGGTTATTGATGAAGGTGGAGTGGTTCTTGAAAAGGTTCACAATCAAAAGAATTGTGCAGACATGATCACAAAACTAGTTACATTAAAGAAGGTGCAGTGGTGCTTAGCTTCTCTTGGCTTGCAGGAAAGGTGATGAATAAAGAAAGAGCAAGGTATCAGGTAAATTTTTGTCAAGGTGGAGATTGTTGGATAATGTGACAACCACTTCCCATGAGTTTGGATTATGACATCTTCTAGATCCTATTATTTTGCCTTTAGGTGAGACCAATCAAGTCAAGTTAGAATGTGTAATTAATTGGTTAGTTTCATGTAACTGTGTAAGAAGTGATATAAATCCATGTAAGCTCGTAGAGGAAAATATCATTCTGAGAGTGAACGTGAGGAATGGTTGTAAGCATGTTTTTGGCTATTGTATCTCCATCTTTGAGTAGTAAGAATACTGATACTATTTGCTTTGTGGATGTTTCCCTTTCAACGGTTTTACCATGTAAAATATCAGTGTCAAATTTATGTGATTGTCATTGTTTCAATTTTGTATTAATTGATCTGTGTTTTATTTGGCTTATGCTTCCAACAAACCCTCCACGTCATCCACAAGTTTCAGGCCTTTTCTCTACAACAATTTCCTTCTCCCAATCCTGTAACTTACATATATTCTCTCCACTAACTCATCTTTCTCTAGCTTCTCCACACACCTCTCCACATCCACGACTTCCCATCTCCCTAAAAAATTTCAAGCAATCCTCTTCACTCGTATTTTCCCCAACAATTGTCAGTATTCACGTTTTAGTACACATATTTCAAATCCATATCCAACGCAACTCTAGATCTAATAGTTCATTGCCGAATATTTTACAACAATATCTTCTCCAAGTTGTTGTCAAAGTTTCCTAATTTTATCTCCTCCGTAGATATGTGTTGCCAATAGATCCTCCACCAGTTGTATCACCAACATTCTCTCATGCACATCCAGCTACAAATATGCACTCTTTTTCAACACATTCTTCATCCATTCAAGCCATCCCATCTAGGGCGAGAGCTCTCATGTCGGTTTTGGAGCTTCATCTTCCTTATCCAGAAGTCGTGTTTCAGTCATGTCTAGATTCCATCCCAGACGGGGTGGTTTCGGGGGCTTGGGGGAGATTTGGGGGGCTTCCCCCCCCAAAATAGTCCCCCCCCACACCCCTCTGGTGGGGGTTCAAGGGAAGCGCCCCCGTAGCGAAAATTTCACAAAAAATGCCTTATACAATGTTGTAATTTCATAGTCATGACTTGGTCAATAATGGGTGATTTATGGGCCCATGTTATTAGGTGTTCCATAGTATTTTCCCATGGTAATCGCTCTTTAAAAGGAAGGCATTGTAATATTGTTGTGTATTCTAACATTGTAAATATATCTGATTGTGTGAGAGAGACTGCGAGAGAGTGAATAGGAAGTCACAATGGATGTGTTGTAGGTTGTATCCCTTCATTTGTTGGATGGTATAATAATAAGGATTGACAATTTCTTTGTGGACGTATCCCATCTTGGGTGAACCATGTTATATTGGTGTCTCTCTTGTATTATGCTTATGTGATTTATATTTGCATCTTGTTTATTGTTATTTCTCTATGATCCTGTTTTCTAACAATTGGTATCAAAGGGAAAGGTCTATTTGGTAGATAAACTCATAGGAAAGAAGGGTTCCTGGTTCGAGTGGGAGCAATGGAGGAAGAAAGAAATTTTAAGGTCGAGAAATTTAACGACAAAAACTACCAGTTATGGAAGATGCAAATGGAGGACTATCTATACCAGAAGGATCTATTCCTACCATTGGGAGGAAAAGTAAAATAGCCACCGACTATGAAGGACAAAAAATGGGAGGTTCTTAACAAAAATGCACTGGGAACAATATGGCTATGCCTAACTTCATCGGTGGCTTTCAATATTTCAAAAGAAAAGACAATGGAAGGTCTGATGAGCTCATTGGGTAAGTTGTATGGAAAACTGTAGGCCTCCAACAATGTATTTCTAATGAAGCATTTATTTAAAATGAAGATGTTAGAAGGTGGATCTATTGTTGATCATTTAAATGAATTTAATACAATTACAAATAAGCTAAGTTCTATAAAAGTGAACTTTGATGATGAGGTTAGGGCTCTTCTAATCTTGTGTTCATTTCCAAAAAGATGGAATGACTTGGTCATGGCTATAAGTAACTTTGTCTCTAGTTCAAACACTTTGAAATTTGATAATGTTGTTGGTGTTATTCTTAGCGAGGAAATGTGAAGGAAATGCACAGGTGAGACATCGGGTAATGCATTGACCATGGAGAGCAGGGGAAGACAAAGGGAGGGAGGAAAGAACCCAAGGAATTGCAGAAAGTGGAGGAAGGAAAGATCCAAGTCCAGATTGGGAAAGATAGAGTGTTGTAACTATGAAAATAAAGGACATCTGAAGAAAGACTACAGATCTTCAAAGAAGAAAAGAGATGGACAGTATGAGACTACTCAGGAAGAAAATGTAGAAGCTGATGTGTTACAAGATGCTTTGATTCTTGCATTAGATAATACTAGTGATTACTAGGTAGTAGATTCAAGGGCTTCATTTCATGCTACACCCCATACGAAATTCTTTCATGATTATGTTTCAGGCGATTTTGGACATGTTTTATTGGGTGATGATGAACCATGCAAAATTGTTGGAATGGGTAAGGTACGGATAAAGTTAAAGAATGTGAATGGATGCTAAAAGATGTAACATATATTCCTACTATGAAAAAAAATTTGATCTGAACATGGCAGTTGGGATATGTTGTTTATGAGGGATAATTTTAAGGACCCATACTTATTTAAAAGTGTATAAACCTTGGCGAATCTTACCAATTCTTAAAATGTCAACTATAAAATATTTGGCAATATTTTTCGAAAATTATTTCAATTTCTAAGGATTTTATATAGTTTATATAATAATTTGGCAATTTTTAGAGTGAAAAAAGTTTACCTCATCAAACTTGGGCATAATGGGGCTTCGAAAAATGCAAATTGGCGAATCTGTTTTTGGAAAAAAAACATGAAAAAATAGACCATGGGATAAATTTCGCCCCTAAAATTATCCTTGGTGGTTATTTATCTACATTTGGAGAAACATGGTGGAAGATCACTAAAGGATCAATGGTGATAGAAAAATGAGACAGGATAGGTACATTGTATTTATGTCCTCATAATACTAATTGTTCTATCTCTTTAGCTTCTACGGGAACAGATACATCATTGTCGCATCATATGCTTGGCCACATGAGTGAGAAAATGATGCAGATTCTCCACTCAAGGAAGTTGCTGCCAGATCTGATGAAGGTAAGTTTGGAATTTTGTGAGAACTGTGTTTATGGAAAACATAAGAGAGTCATATTTCTCAGGGTTGGGAAACTGAAGAGGAGTGAAAAGTTAAATCTTGTTCATACATATGTATGGGGACTACATCAGGTACAATCTCTTGGTGGATATCGTTATTATGTTACATTTATTGATGATGCAATTAGAAAAACTTGGGTTTATTGCATTAGACATAAATATGATATGTTTTCCACTTTTAAGAAATTGAAAGCTTTGGTTGAGAATGAGACAGGAAAAAGGTTGAAGTGTCTCAAATCTAATAATGGAGGTGAATACTACAGAAAGGATTTTGATATTTACTGTTCATACCGTGGGATTCATAGAGAGAATACAGTACCAGGAACACCACAAGAAAATGGTGTGTCAGAAAGGATGAACAAAATAATCATGGAGCATGCAACGTGTATGAGATTGCATGCAAGGTTGTCCTTACAATTTTGGGAGGATGTTGTAGATACCATTGTTTACTTAATAACAGAGGACCTTCAAGTGTTTTGGATGGTGGTATTCCAGAGGAGGCATGGACAGGTAAAAAGGTAAACTACTCATTTCTGAAAACTTTTGGTTGTGAAGCATTTGTCCATATTGATAAATAAAAGAGAACAAAGCTTGAGGCTAAATCCAAGAAATGTACTTTTATTGGATATAGGGTTGATGATTTTGGTTATCTCTTATGGGATTATGAAAATAAAAAAATCATTAAGAGTAGAGATGTGGTATTCAATGAAAATCTCATGTATAAAGATCAGTTGCAGGGAAAGAAATGGAAAAAGAAAAACACAGAGTGCACAGTACTTGATGAAATCAAAGAAAATGAAGTTCCAAAGGTGCCAGAAAATCAAGAACAACAATAGGTACCTCAAACTCCTGCAATTGTTAGAAGATCTACCAGAATAAGTAGACCCCCTGAACAATTCTCTCCTTCAATGTATTATTTATTGATGATTGATTTTGGTGAACTAAAATGTTATGAAGAAGCAATGCAGGTGGAAACTAGAAAGAAGTGGGAGCAATGCATGAATGGGGAGATGGATTCATTGGTAAGGAACAAGACTTGGGATTTGGTTTAGTTGCCTACACGTTAAAGAGCATTGTAGGATAAATGGGTTTACAGGTTGAAGGAAGAAGATGGAGGAAAGAAGCAGTACAAGGACAAACTTGTTGCAAAGAGGTTTGCACAGAAGAAAGGTATATATTTTGATGAAATATTTTATCTTGTTGTTAAAATGACTTCAATTAACACTATTTTAAGTCTAGTGGTGGTAGAATATTTTCATCTTGAACAGTTAGATGTAAAAACATCATTTCTCCATTGGGATTTAGAGGAAGATATTTATATGCAGCAACCACACAGGTATGAGTTCAAAGGGAAGGAAAATTTGGTATATAGGTTAAAGAAGAGATTGTATGTCCTAAAGAAAGCTCCAAGGCAGTGGTATTTGAAATTTGGTAGGTCTATGATAGAACAAGGCTATAGTAGAGATGTGATTTTGACCATTGTGTTTATTTCAAGAGGCTAGATAATGGAAGATATATTATCTTGTTATTTTATGTGGATGCCATGCTTGTTGTAGGGTCTAACATGCAATATATAAATGTGCTCAAAAGGAAGTTGGATAATTCATTTGTGATAAAGGATTTGGGTGTTGAAAATCAAATCCTTTGTATGATAATAATAAGAGACAGTAAAAATTTCAAATTGACATTGTCTTAGGTTGAGTACATACAAAAGGTGTTGGAGAGGTTTAGAATGTAGAATGCAAAACTAGTTAGTACACCTTTGGCTAGCCATTTCAAAATAAGTAAGGAGATGTGTCCCAAGACATAGGAAGAGATAGCTTACATGTCCAAGGTTCCCTATTAATCAGCGGTTGGCAGCTTGATATATTCCATGGTGTGCACAAGACTAGATATTGCACATGCAGTGGAAGTTGTGAGTAGGTATATGAACAATCCAGGTAAAGAGCATTGGAAGGTAGTACAGTGGATTCTTAGGTATTTGAGAGTACTACAGTCTACCACTCATGGATTATGTTTTGGAGGTTCAAACATTGTTCTAGAGGGATATGTTGATGCAGATATGGAAAGTGATAAAGATAGTAGGAGGAGCACCACATGTATGTCTTTAATATAGGTGGAACAACAGTAAAATGGATTTCAAAACTAAAAAAGAGTGTTTCACTTACAACAACAGAAGCAGAGTATGTTGCTACTTCAGAGGCTAGTAAAGAGATGATTTGGTTACATAGGTTCTTGTAGGAATTGGCTAAGAAGCAGGAGAAAAGAGGTTGTACAACGACATCCAAAGTGCCATTCATATTGTAAAGAACTCATCCTTTCATTGTAATACTAAACATATGCATCTCAAGTACCATTTCATACCGTATGTTCTGGAGGATGAACTGTTGAAGCTGGAAAAGATACACACTAGCCAGAATCCTGTAGAGATGTTGACAAAATAGTAACTAGAGAGAAATTGAGTTCCTACTCGGTTTCAGTTTCCCTTCAATAATGAAGGTGAAGATGAGAAATTTTCTAGATCCAAGGTTTAGAACATAGTCCAGCAAATGCAGCAGTGGTGGAGTTGTTGTGATCAGTCTCCAAGTGGAGATTGTTGGTTGTGGAGCCTGATATTCCTTATTCATAGGTGGTGTTCCAGCCGTGTTTGGATAACAGTCTATGATGGGGGGGTTTGGGAGGGATTTCCACCCCAAAATAGTCGCTGCCACCCCCTAGAGGGGGTTTAGGGGCAGCGCCCCCGTAGCGAAAATTTTGGAAAAACTGACTTATAAAATGTTGTAATTTCATAGTCATGACTTGGTCAATAATGGGTGATTTATGGGCCCATGGTATTGGGTGTTCCATAGTATTTTTCCATGGTAATCGCTCGTTAAAAGGAAGACATTGTAATATGGTTGTGTATTGTAGCATTGCAAAGATCTCTAATTGTGTGAGAGAGACTATGAGAGAGTGAAGAGGAAGTTGTAGCGGATGTGCTACAGGTTGTATACCTTCATTTGTTGGATGGTGTACTAAAACAATATGTGAGTAAAATAAAATAAAATTAAGTAACACTAAAATGAACTTTTAAAAAATCATACAATATATTTAAAACATAAATATAGATATCTATTTAATAAATACACCTCTCTAATATGCCCTTCTACATTTTCATTAGTGGAGAGTCAAAAATCATGTTCAATCAACAATTTAGAAAACTGCACTCAATAAACATTTAACGTTTAACATTTATTATTATATATCCACATATACAAAGCCATAGATATAACAACCAGAATTTAAATTCAAAATGAATAAAACAAATATAAATTGTATGTATATAAACACAAACCTCTCTTCCTCTCACTATCTCATGGGATAGGACATAAGAGGTTGTATCGTGACATTCCTTTGCATAGGCCCTAAGATCTGCAATTCTCATTGAGTCTACCTCATCATTGGTTCTATAAATAAAAATTTGACAAAAGGTAGCTTGATCCCTCTCTCGACCCAATCCCACATCAAATCCTACAAATTATGATGTTAAACCTTCGACCAAAACATCCCTTGTAGCTATCCCAACTTGGATGTGGGCTCCATCTCTGATCTTAAAGTCACAAGTCTTGGTGGGAGAGATATCAAAGGGGATTGAGGTCGAAGAGTTGTGGGATCTCGAAGAGCACTTTTTGATCAAATATTCGTCCCCTTCCAACTCCATAAAAGGTAGAAGGAATATCGGTATAGTTTGGATTCATATTCTCAAAAAAACTGCATAAAAAAATTGGGAAAAATGATTAGGTACCTCATCATTCCATGGAAACCTACCATACGCTACAAGGTACCGATCATATAAAAAGTGTGCAAATTTAGGGTTCTTGAAATATTGTACTTTCAACATTTTTCTCTTTAGGCCTTGTTTGAAGTTAAACATTGAATTGGCATGTTCTTTCATCACTCTTTCCTTCATAGAAGACCACTTGTCGGGAACCATCACTTATGCCCTTCTCCTCCACATCAAGTCAATAAAACCATATGTTGTTGGTCCAATACCCTCATATACCTCAATGAAATTTTGCAATGAATGCAAAACAATCTCCGACATTGTTTACTCTCTAGAGGGAGATCCAAACTAGAAAGATCATGTTGCAACTTGCGATAGTGAGATCTACAACCTTCAAGGGTTATTTGTTGAATGCCACTTTCCCATGGAATCTCCTCAGGTATATCAGATAGATAAGTTGTTATGGGTGTACAACCCACATCTAGTTCAACATAAACCATCCTTGATTGAACTTCGTCCCTCTTTGTAGAATTACGACCCTCTTCTGAACCTTTCTCTACTTCAAATACAAACACATTTGTGTGTAAATATATATACTTTTTTAAACACATGAAAAATTACCATTGATACATATTAACATAAATGTTCATACCAACAGAAGGTCGAGATCGACATTCACCCATAAAAGATATAGGGGAATCATTTGTGTCCCTTTGGCATGACCAGCGATCAGATGAATATGAGCTATACAACAAGCCCGAATCTCGAGGTGAAGCTAACAACATCTGATTATCAGTCAAGACATCAATTCCTAATGACCTTGATGACGTCCCCTTACTAGATGCACTTGTACCAGTAGATCTTATATGATTTTTCCTGGAATACCCCTCTCTTTCCGTTTGATATAATGTCTACATTTACACAACTCTATCAACTCATTACATGTTTTGATTTAAACATTCCAAACATTTGACATCCATATAAAATTTGACATTTTTATTTTACATTCCAAACATTTATATGCATATAAAGCACGTATAAAGAGTACTTCTAGTGTAAAATACCATGTAATGTTTTTCACAAAGAGAGAATTTTATGATCCAAGACTTGATTCATACATGTACTTGCTACCTGACCATGTGATGTGAGTCCCACTTGTGGGATTACTATCTATTGAGAGGGCTTGAAGATATAATATACAACTATGTTGAGACTAATATAGGTTATGGTGTTAATTCAATATTGATGGGTATTAACTCCAACTTTCACTATTTTAAGTATTTCTTTTACTATTGTAAGGCATTTTAATTTGGTGCTCTTATATAAGGCATGGATGGATTAATGCATATCCAAGAAAAGAAGAATGCAATCACGAACATGTACACATCTTATCAAATGTGTTATTGTGATACTCTTTTTGAGATTATACAGATCATCTTGCTAGTGATTAGTTTGATTCAATGAATGACCTAGTAAAGGACTTGAAGTAGTATTTGACAATGTGCCTAAATGTAGATAAAATAATAGATGATGTTGCCAATGCATGCATCCATTATGTCCCCAGAAGTAGCTACATATATTCATATATGATTTGATTACTTGAACTGATCACAATCCTTGATACCATTACCATGTCATGCTATATTTATTAGTTTTGCATTCTATCTCACCTATCCCCCATGCTCTCATTCCAATCCCTACACCATTGAAACATGGCATGCACTCTTAATATTTAGTTCTTGGACTATGTTGATTTAACCTTACCCAACAATCTTGTGTCCTACAAGAAACTTTGAGAAGACAAATGTTTCTCCCCAACGTCCCTCCCTACAAACATGACCCCAATACATATCATTTATTCGAATAAATGATATGTAGTGATAATATAGATTATTGCACTGCGCCCTGTCTCAAACAAAAAACTTAGTAGTAACATAGTGACACCTCAATGACACATTTTCACTATTCCTTATAGAATGGCATTTTAGATAGAAGAAAGTGATAGTTGATGCCCATAGCCATAGCTCTCAATAAGATTCCAATTGAGTAGTGTTATCTTTCCATTGTCCCCATGATCATTAAATGTAGATGAACGTATAGATAGTGGAAAAGTAAAATAAAAATATCGTACAAGTTCATATAGGTACTTCATTTGATTGATTGGGTTACATGGTATTGTTATTTAAACATGGAGACATCATCCTTTCAGGGTTAGATACATTATGCACCCTTTGAACATTGAATATGCACTCTTAACTGAACTTTCTCCTAACCATTGATAATGAAGACAAAAATTTGCATTATTGGATGGATTTATAGTTAATGTAGTCGATTTTAAAAATCGTTAAGTGGAATGGAAAAATCATAGCATTTATGTCATGAAGGCATCAACACAAATATAGATGTGTAACAATCCTTCTCTTCTCCACCACCTTAGTATTTTGATGTTCTTTACTTCTTAGTTTATTCATTTACAAGTTCTCTTTCTCTAATTCTCCTATTTATGGTGTTTATCCTAGCTTTTAGTTCACACCATGGAAACCCTAATGCTCTACTCCTACTTGTCATCATACCCATAAAGGATGTTTCCGTACTTCACATGATGTTGAATTTTCCATTGGACTTGCTCATCACGATGAATTTTATTCAATATATATCATGTATTATTATCTAGAACATAGATCCATAAGGACCTTCCCTTAACCCTTACATCTCACCTTTATGTATTAATTCCATATGTGCATTATTGCCTAAATTTAAGCTTGATAAACCATTTACATATTATATCATTCATGAATTTCAACACAACACATGGGATGTTGCCACCTGTTATATTATCCTTACCCTCCCAAAACATATCATGTATCATTGTTCTTACCTCCAAAATTTGTATTTCAATAGATAACCTCAACCAATGTTTGTGACAAGTAAAGTCTACCTCACCACCCTTTGCAAAAGAGACAACTTTTGACTAGAGGAATTAGAAGTAGACATTTTATTTTGACCTTTATGGTGGCGGCAAGATAGCACACACTTAGTATTATTCCTATTTTTTGATACTCTAACTTAGTTTCCACGCTCCTATTATCGACCATGAATTTGTCACCATTTTTCTCCTACACATCATCATGCATTGAATTGAATATGTTAGTTTGTCTACATTTGCAATTAATCAATTTTCCTACACTACATATCATTCCATGAACTATGGATTCCTATTTTGGATGGGATCCATATTTATATTTCCCTTTTTTAATTCCTTCTATTTGTACATGTCATGAAAATTCTACCCTCATATGACCCTAGTGTAACACCAATTCCCATATTCTTGATACATGCTCTACCTACCCGACTAGCATTTAAATTTCCATATAGTTATTGAATGTTAGCTGACACTCTTATTGGATAAACATCCAAACTATTCCCTCCATTGATATTATAGACACTTCATAAACCAACATAGATATATGATATTATCACATATCAATCCCATAGTTTTAGATGGAACATTATTGATTTTTTATGGATATTGTTACTCTTGGTATATTCTTGAAGATGAGAAATAAGTGTATTCTATTTCCTAAATTTCATCATCAACTTTTGCATTATTATGTTGATGCTAACCATTATGCCTTTGTACCTATGAATAGAGCCTATTTCCTCTCACCTTTAGAAAGTCCCATGGGCCTATGGTTGACAAAAAAAGTGGTCAGGTCCATAATGTATAAAGTGTGCACCCTTAACCACTTATACTATGAAAGGAGAACTATATACTATGAACGAGAACTGTAGCCATAAAAAATCACTTTTTAACGTAAAAAACACGAAAAAAAAACCCCAAAACGAAAAGTGATGATATTGGTATCAACATTTTTTGTTTCGAGGTTAAAATTACAACTTTTTGGTAACCCAAGCGGTGTCATTGCAATTGAAACCCTAAAATTACAGCTTTTATGACATTGTGGCATAAACAACTAACATCGTTGCAACGAAAATACCAAAATCAAGCCCCAAATCTAAAAGAGGTGCTAGCAATGTCATATCTTTTTCCTCTTCGATTGTAATTACACCGTTTCAAAACCATTTCCTAAAAATAAATAAATAATAAATAAACCTCTAATAAAATATAGACAAAACATATTTTGGAAAAAAATGAATATTTAGAAGAAAAAAAACAATTAAAAACAAATACAAGAAAAAACACAATAAAAATAATAGAAAAAAAAACAAAAACCAAAAAACACCTTTTAAAAAACAAAATTTAAAAAAAAATAAAATTAAAAACCAAACAAACTATTAAAAAATACAAATCTAATAAAAAAAACACAAATTTAAAAAAAAAAAAAATCCATATAAAAAAACAAAATTTGTTAAAAAAAATAAAAAACCAAAAAAAATATTAAAAAATACAAATCTAATTAAAAAAAACAAAATTTAAAAAAATCTATATAAAAAAAACAAAATTTAAAAAAATCTATATAAAAAAAAAATCGCAGTTGATGCCGAGCATCGCGCTTGATGTTGGGCATCGCACTTGATGCCAGGCATCAAGCTCGATGTTCGGCGTCGCGCAATCAAGCTCGATGCTAGGCATCAAGTTCAATGCCAGGCATCAAGCTCGATGTTGGGCATCAAGCTCGAGCTCGATGCCGGGCATCGAGCTCCATAAATGGTTTTTTGTGTTTTGGTTTGTTTTGTGTTTTTTTTTTGTGGTTTTTTGTGTTTTTTTTTATGTTATTTTGTATTTTTGTTTTTTTTGTTATTTTATTTATTTATTTATTTTTTTTATTATTAATTTTTGTAAAGTGACTTGTTATTTTTGTTATTTTTAATAGTTTTTTTTTTTTAGTTTCTAAATACTTTGTCCTTTTTTTAATTTTTTCAAATTTTAATTTATTTTATCTTTTGTTTTTTTGTTTCTTGAAACTTTTTAAACATTTTGTTATTTTTTTTTGTGTTTTTTAGTTTTTAAAAAAAATTCACAATTTGTATGGTTTTTTCATTTGTTTTTTTTTCTTTTAAAAAAATTTTAAAACCCATTTGTAACCCAACGAAGGAAAGAAGTGCTACTAGAAGCACCAACCTTCGATTTAGAGGTTAATTTCGGTTTTACTTACAAGGGAAGTGGGCGGGATTTCAAAATAGTTGTAAAATTAGCCCCTAAAAAAGAACGAATGATACCGGTAACACCACTTTTCAACTCTAACCTTAAAAAATACCTCAAAATGAAAATGTGTGATACTGGTATCAAACCTTTTTGAAACGGAGGTAAAAATAGCTACTAAAATTAAGAGAGAGAAAAACGAGAACTGTGTCGAGTTCTCGTTCCATAGTATAAGTGGTTTCCTAGAGAGTGAATATTTGTATGTAGTTTCAAGGAATGATAGAGTCATCCATAAAATATATATCAATAATATTTTGGAGGATACTAATAGCCTTACACACTCATCGTCCCTTATAGGTGTTGAAACTAATTAGTCATTCATTCAACACCCTATGTGGAATGGAGTGATAGATGATAAAGATGCACCCTCACTATTGATAAGTAAAAAAACATAATTTGAAAGGATCCAACAAGAATATAAAGAATACTAATTAATCATCCATGTTTTAGGTACATATTCCACACAAGTGATGTGGCATATATTGTTCCTCAACACATTGAGAACTACCTCCTTACAACACAACCCTCAATATCCTATGAATACCAATGGTCTCAATAGTAGAAAAAATATTCAATATCTCTAGATTCATGTATTCCCTCTACCCTCATTAATCCTATGTGCCACACCTAAGTGAACCCTATCAGCCTCATTGAGATATTATTTCAGTATTGATGGCTATTAGCTCCAAATTTCATTATTTTAAGTAGTTTTTAACTGTTGTAAGGTGTTTTAATTTGATGCTCTTATATATGGCATGGATGGATTAACTCATATAATACTTTTCTATTTCATTTTAATTTTTAGAGTCATTAGACTTTCAGGTTTGCACTCCTGAGAATTTCCAAAGTGTCCTCCAAAAGGATACTACAGGCTTGGATGATAACCAATCCGATCTCATAATTACAAGGCATCATTCATAACAATTCAAACATTTCTTAGCAGCTTGTGTGCATTGCTTCACGTAGTTTTACATTGAATCCTAGAGACCCCCGTTCCTAAATTTACTCTTCAAGTTTCCAACAATCTGAATTTGGAGGAGTTGGAAGGGAATCTAGAAGCTACTAGAATTTGAAATGAATCACAGCTTTCTTACACAGATGATGATGACAGTTCAGCCGAATTGATTAGCCCAAGCGTTTGCAAAAGTATATAGAGTGATGTTTTGTTATCGGAGATTTTTAAAAATTGATGTAATGGACCTAGAGTATTCCAACATGCAATGCAATTCTACAGTTTATTCTATCCTTTGTTTAACCCCATCAATAGATCAAGAAATATTTGACTCAACTAAGAATTTATGGAATTTACGAAAAAGGTTAAACCTACGAGAGCTACCAAGTATGGAAACATTGGTATGAAGCAGATCACAAATGCCAGGATCGATTTCCATTAGAGGAAATTTGGGGTCTAAAATGGGCCTTATAAGAAAACGACTCATCATATAAGAAAACAAGTCAACCATAATTTCTTGATGAGCTGGAATTCAAGACCCAGTATAATTTCAATAAAATGAGTCAACCATAATGGTTGGCTTGAGATATTTGTCATCAAAAACTTTTTTTTGTTTGTATTTTCAACATATCTCCCTATTTTTTTACTCAAATTTCGTGCGGGAGCACTCGTTAGATGTGGAATACAATGAGTACTCACACTGCATACTTTTGACAGACCCCGCTGCCCCCAAAATAAGAAATACCTAAAAAATGTGATGTCATCATCATGTTTTCATGTATTTCTTTTTTTTGGGGTAGTGTGGTCTGTCAAAAGTATGCAGCATGGGTACTCGTTGGATACGTAATTTAATTCCATTGGATGCAGAATTTAATTCTGCAACTAACGAGTTGAGTAAAACCGCAAGAAAATACGTTGTGAATACAAACAAAAAACTAATTTCTTTCTTTCTTCCTCCAAAATTAATAAATATTATTTTATTATTTTAACTATTATTTTGTTATTTTAACTATTACTTTATTACTTTCCTTTGGAGGCCCATTTTAAACCTCAAATTTCGTTTAATATCCCATATTCAAGTTAATAGATCAACAAGCTAATTATTCAAATTACACTCAACACCTAATCCATATGGTAGATCCATCAACCAAAAAAATAGTTCCAACCAAAAAAATAGTTCCAATTGAATATGTTACACAATAACTTTTGAAAACCATTATTAATTAATACCAATCTAAATTGATTCAACTTATAAGTTTCTTTTGAATCCAAGACACAAAGAGTGCAAAAGCTCCACTTTTTGACCAAAAAATGCAATTAATATCTCAAATATTGATTTTTTTTAAGGAATTTAGTGTTGCAATTTAAAAACACTCATCACCTATTGATAAAATATTATTGATGTCGAATACTTACCTAGCAAAAGACGTTGTTGAATCGTGCAGGCTCTTGAACCAAGCTCCACGTACAAGCTTCCAAATCCACAACCGAAACAAGCACGTTAGCAAGGTGGCCTAAGTGGAACCAGTGCCACAGTGTCAACAGTTACACGGTGCCCACCGTGGAACAGGTAGGAGGGTGCCGAAATGGAAAAGGCGGCACGGTGCAGATGTTCAAAGTGAGGTGGAACAGGTAGCAAGGTGTCGAAATGGGAGAGGCGGCAAGGTGCATACATCGGCAGTGAGGCAGTAGCAAGGTGCCCGATGTGGCAGGGTGTAGAAGGAGCGTTCCTGGGGTGGTAGGGCATGGGTAGAATGGTTCCCACGGTGACAGAAAAAGGTCACAACAACAACTAACATAGTGGCGCGCGGTCCTAGCGATAGTTAACACGATGGAGCAAGGTACCAGAAAAAAACGTGACAAGGTGGCGTTGGTTATGTTCGACAAAAGAATGAACAACAATGATAGCGGCTGACAAATATGTAACACCACTATTCGGCTAAATAATTATTTAGCCCAATAGTTTCTTAAAACAAAATTCGCTGGCAAATTTCCGGTAATCCCTCACACGCATTTCAAGGCCAACGTTAATTTTAACAGTAGGGTGTTAACCATTATTCGATCGAACAATTGCCTACTTTATTTGGCCGAACAAAAAAATTATAAATATAAAAATTCGGCCGAATAATCTCCACTATGCATCTTCGCTCTTCAATTCTCACTAAATAGACACCCATTTTCATGATTTCATCTAGATATGAAATTAGCATAACTGATCCTTTGGGATTTGATTATCATAAAAATATTTCTAGCGTTAATAGTCATACTTGTATTAGAGAAAAAATCCTTTAGAATTTTTAGTTGTTTGTCAATTTTTAAAATTCTTTTCTAAAGTCCATAAAGCAACACATAAAATCGATTTTATTATTACCACACTCCTTAGTAATGATCTTAAGCATAAGAATGTTGTCCATATTTGAATAGTAACTCCTAATCCTACTTGACCTTTAATTCTATTGCCATGATTATATATATATATATATATATATATATATATAATTAAAATTATTATGTATTATAATGTTTTTGAAGTAAACCAAACTAAACCAAACTAAAATTTTCTTATCACAGTTACCATAATTATAAAACATCTTTATAGTATTCTTTCATATTCTATATTGAGTTAATATTCTCATCATTGATATTTCCATTTAATTTGTTTCTACCAATGAGTATATTGGTTAAATAAGAACAAACTTTAAGGTGTTCCATATTGAAACATGGTATTGGAAAATTCCTAAAACACTATGATAAAGAATTTGTCACTTTTTGACATCAAGGTTGAAGATGAAAATCAATTTCTACTCCCAAATTAAAGTAGAAATTCAAAATATTTACTATATAGTGACATTCCTAACCTTTTAACTCATCACAAGTATAATGATTTAAAAATGTTTATATAAAATTTTCCAACATAAAAATAAAAAATATTAATAATAAAATAATTAATTTTATATATCAATTTTAAATTATAAATATACAATAATTATGAAAAAAAAATCATATCAACTCATAAGATTTAATACCTATCATATAATCAACTTCTCACCACTACTAACCCATCCTTACGAAATATTAAACATGCATAAGATAGGTATGCTCTTAGTGAGAGAAAGTTACCTCCATTAATGTTGATTGTGAATTTTTACATAATCATTCTCTTTCTTAAGTACTTTTAAATATACAATTTTAAAATAAAAATGTTCGTCACATTTTCTCAATTTTATTTGGAATTTCTCACCAACCACAAGATTATATTGATGGACATGTACAAAGAATATAAATTCTTTTTTAAGTAATGTTTTCAAATTTTAGAATTTCGTGTTTACATTACAAAATTATTTCTATGAATTTTTATAATTTTTTTCCTCAATTCCAGTTTTTATGTCAAATTTTTAATTTTTTTTTTAACAATATAATATATTTTATTATTAAATTTGTATTCTTCAATGATCCTTCTAGATGTTTATTGAAGAGTTATGGACAACAGCGTTTTCTTGCTCAGAATCTAATTACTATCATTTCCATGGGTTGAAGTTCAAAAGTTTTTAATCATAAACTTATATCTTCATTTTATGTCATATTTTGATGGTTTTTTCCATATAACTACCTTAATCATCGTGTAAATTTGAGTGGGCCTAAGTGGACTTAATTTTTTTTCCAGGGAAAAAAACTACTTTTGATATTCATAGTGAATCAAAAAGTACAAAGATATGTTCATGATTCATATCAAAATGAATCAATACTGTTCCATATTACTGCTGATATCTGACCAAACATAAGGTCTGAAAGACAACGATAAAATCGGATCAAAGTACAGAGTTCGCAGACTCTATTATAAATATACAGAGCTTCATAAAATACTAAGAACAGACTCAAAATACTAAAGACTCAAAATACTAATGTTCAATCCAAAAAGAACAAAGAGCCACCATCCAGCAAGCTGCTTTCAAACCATTCTTCCCAATTCAGATGACCTTCTGAACCTGCAAGTGCCTGCTTTGAGAGCTTGTCAGCAAAAGAATTATGCTCTCGATATATATGTTCAAACTTGATACTATGCTGTTTTGTGATTTCTAGCAGAGTCCTGGATGCCCAATGTCTCAAATTTAGAACATTGAGCTTAAAATCACCAGTCGCCCATTTTATGGTAACTCTTGAATCGCCGAAAACCTTTAAGTTGACCAAACCAAAAATGTTTGCAACCCTTAACACACACCAGAGTGCCATTAATTCAGCCTTCATGTTGGTACCAGATCCACAGTTTAACTTAAAAGTGAAGTAATGTGAATCGTTGAGATAAATTATGCCACCAACCGCACAAATACCTGACTGTGAAGCTCCATCGAAGAACAATACTGGTTGATCTACAGTGAGGTTGAAAATACTGATTCTGTCAGTCCTTAGCTTTTGCTTATCCACCTTACAGAGAGAGAGCATTTTCAATGCCAAAATGCTACAATGAAAAGGATCTGGAAGAGAGTTCTGGAAAATAATGCTGTTTCTGGAGTACCAAATGGCCCATGGAATACACACAGCAAGAAAAAAATGTTGCTTAACATGTCTGTACCAGTCTAAAAAGCACTGATTAAAATTTCCAGATTCCCAGCAATGTGTGACTTTTAATTCATGTGCTACCATAGTCCAGATTTTGCGTGAGAAATCACAGTGAACAAATAAATGCTGTCTAGTTTCAGCAGCAGATCTGCAGAGATAGCAAAGGCTAGGTCCACACCACCCTCTGTTGCACAAATTGTCCCATGTTTTTAACTTATTTTGTAGCAGCAGCCAAGTAAAACACTTAAGTTTTGTAGGCATATCCCATTGCCATATCCGTTTGAACCACCAATCTTGCGGGTAAATGAATTTATCTTGTAGAATTCTGGTATATGCCGATCGAGCAGTGACAGATCCAGTGGTTGGATTGCCTCCCCAAAGCAGCTTGTCATCCTTGTTATCTAAATAAACTCCAGCAGCACATAATTTTTTGGTGTAATGATCCCAGATTCTTGCTAG
The DNA here is from genome assembly GCA_027924585.1 of Larix kaempferi. Lineage (NCBI taxonomy): Eukaryota > Viridiplantae > Streptophyta > Pinopsida > Pinales > Pinaceae > Larix > Larix kaempferi. The sequence goes on from BSBM01000057.1 coordinate 1,075,875, forward strand.
ATGACCCGAGAGTCCAATATCCTGAGAGGAAAACCAATACTGGTGAGATATATTTCCTGCATTGCGATGACAGATTTTGTCAAGTGTGGAAAGCCCAATAATATGAAGGTACTGTGGGATAATCTCAGGAAGAGAAAAATCAAGTTCCAAGCCAACAATCGGATCAATCCCAATTCTGGTCTGTCTACCCGATCCAACCTGCCAAATTAAGTCCTTCTTTATCCAATGAAAGATTTTTATAAATCCCCTCCACATGGGAGAAAAGTTCCATCCAGTCAATTTTGGATTCCTAATCCAGCTTGTTATATCCATCTTAATGTATTTATTGTGAATAATTTTGGACCATAGAGTGTTTCCAAAGATACCCCTCCAGGCACTTTTCAATCTAAGAGCAGTATTGAAGGCTTCCAATTCTAATATACCCCAACCACCGAAGCGGTAAGGCCTAGCAAGCAAATCTGCTGCAACCATTGGAATCTTTTCTCGAGTAATTGACCCAGACCATAGAAAGTTGAAGAAGTACCTTTTAAGAGTTTTGATGATAAAAGCTGGCATTTCTAGCAATGAAAACCAGTACACAGGTATACTGGAGAGAACAGATTTTAATAAGGTAAGCTTGCCACCAATGGATAAGAACCGATAAGACCACTGAGAAATACGAGCCTCCACTTTCTTCAGGATCCACATCCAATCTTTAATTTGATAGCAATTTGGCTTGAGAATAAAACCAAGATGTTTAAACCCTTGATCTATATGACAGAACCTGTAAGGCATGATCAGATTTAAAGCTCTGATCTGGTCCTCTTCAAGATTAAAGTGAAAAAAAATAGACTTTGCAGAACTGACTAGCATTCCAGAAGCTCTGCAGAAGGTCTGGATGATGTGATTATAATTTGTCCATTCTTCCAAGGAGTCAGCCCCAGCAACAAGTACATCATCAGCAAAAAGAATGTGAGAAACCACACAATCTTTTGTAATCTTAAAACCTTTGATCTGACCATTCAAGATAGCATTGTTGACCAAACGGCTAAAGGCATCCATAATCAAAATAAACAAAAGGGGTGATAATGGGCAGCCCTGTCTAATCCCCCTGGAGCAGCTAAAAAAGTCAGATGGACTGCCATTGACAAGAACTGAAATGTTTGTAGAGGTAATGCAAGCCATAATCCATTTGATAAATTGTGCAGGAACACCAATTCTGATAAGGATCATTCTGAGGAATGACCAATTGACTCTGTCGTATGCTTTTTCCAGGTCCATCTTAAGCAGGAGAGCTTTCTTCTTATGAATCTTAATGCTATGCAAAATTTCTTGAGAAATTCCAATAGCATCGTGAATCTGCCTTCCTGCTAAAAAGCCAAATTGTTCTGGAGAGATGTGCTTGGATAGAACAGGCTTCAATCTGTCAGCTATGATTTTGGCAATTAGCTTATATAACAGATTACAAAGAGCTGTCGGGCGAAAATCACCAAAAGATAAAGGCTTATATTTTTTTGGAATAAGTGTAACAAAGGTGGAACTTAGACCCCCTGTGATGCATCCATTGTTGCGAGAGAAATTAACCAGCTCAAGCAATTCACTTCCCATCAGATCAAAAAAATGCAAATACAACTCCACTGGCCACCCATCAGGCCCTGGGCTCTTATCTTTTTTGAAAATTTTCAAGGTCTGTTCAATATCCTCCAGAGTGATATCTGCCTGAAGACATTCAGCATCCTGTGCATTGAAAAACTGAGGAAAAAGAGAAGCAACGTTGATCTGATCATTGAGGCAGCAATCTCCAGGGTCACCATAAATTTTGCCAAAAAAAGACAAAGCTTCTGATTTGATGCCATTAATTTCCTTAATCTGGTTTCCCATACCATCCATAATTTCCCAGATAAATTTCGAGCTTCGTCGAGCGGAGGCAAAAGCATGAAAGAATTTGGTGTTTTTATCTCCATGAGAAACCCAGATTGCACGACTCTTGAGACGCCACTCTTTCTCCTCTTGTAATAGTAATTCCTCTTTTTTCAATTCTAACTGTTTCATAATTTCAAATGCTTCAGATGACAGAGTATTGTTCAAATTATCTTCGAATGAAGTCTGAAGTTTCCTTTCAAGTAGGTCCATAACATGTTTATCCTCTGCCTTCTTATTCTTGATCCAATTAATGGTGCAATCTTTCAGCCCACTTAATTTAAGACAGAAGTTCAGGATCGGATTCGTATCAAAAAATTCACAATTTTTCCAAAATGCTCGAACCATGGAACAATAAGATTCCTCACTGAGCCAAGTGGCATTAAACTTGAAAGGCAAGCCCCGAGGACGAGCATAATCCTCTAATTGCAAGATGATGGGCCAATGGTCAGAGAATTTGTTGGCATGCACCCAGGATCGGTGCTTCTGGAAGTGACATAGCAAGTCCTGTTTAACCAGAAATCTGTCAATGCGTTTGTGAACACCAGCAGATCCATAGCGACCATTAGTCCAGGTGGGAGCCAGCTTGTGTGGCATCACATCCACTAGGTCTGCATCCAAGAGATACTGAGAGAAGAATTCAACCAAGTCATCCCTCCTAGCAGATACCCCCCAGATCTCTGCAGCATGACACAAAAAATTTAAATCTCCAGCTATAATCAGATCATTATATTGTAAAATACCAGAACCCTGCAGAGATGTCCAAAAATCTTGACGATCTTTGTAAGGTGCATAGCAGTTTAGTAAGGAAAGGGAATGATGTAGACCTCTAAAAAAACCTCTCAACAGAATGCCCCACTGAGTAACGAAGGATTTAAGATCGAAAATGTTGGGATCCCAGGCAACTGCCAGCCCCCCTGATAATCCACTAGAGCTAATAGCGGTGACCTCCCAATTTGGAAGGATTTGACATAATTTGTGTATGGCCAGGTTATGTTCACACATGGTCTCCTGAAGAAACATAATAGAAGGCTCAGTAGTTTTAAGGAGGTTAGATAAGGCCTGAGCCCGAGACGCCTTACCTAAACCTCGGACGTTCAGTGAAAGGAAAGACATTAAGGAACAGGTTCGTTGGGGGTCATAGCTCTAAGCCTCAAAGATTCAGCCATCAAATTCTTATCTGCCTCGTCCAGTCTCTTCGATAAAGGAGTGTAGGGATCAGAACAAAGAGAGTCATTATTTTTCTTCTTTTTATTCCTTCTGATGGTAACATTTTTAAAATTAAGGGTTTGGAGAGGTTGAGCCGCAGACCCACTACCCGGGTTTTTAATGTAGGATGATAGGGGAGGAAAATCCAACTCATTCTTAGTAAAATGTTCAGAAGCAGACTTTTGTTCCAAAGACAGAGTGCACAAATCAGTCCTATCCTGCGTCCAATCCGAACAATTGCTAAGGAGAGGGCCAGAATGCTGTGGAAAATTATCTAAACACGGAACAATTACATCTGGGTCAGACCCTATGGGATTGGACGGAAGGGAGGAAACCCCCACAGCAATCGAAGATGGGATATGATCAGGAGCAGGTAAAGTCGAGACAACCAGATCAGACTGTGAAATTAAAGGCCCAGGATCAATGGACGGAGTATCCTCAAAAAGATTTCGCCCAATTTTCAGCCCAGAAGAGGTAATCTCTGATCTACTAACAGGTAAACCCGTGACAAGGTCATGATGAAGCTTAATTTCCCTAGTGGAAATACGTTTTGCAAGCTGTAGTTCAGAAGATTCAATAAATTCTAGCTCAGCCTTGGACAAAACCGGGGAATTTGGTGGGGTTTCAAAGAGTGACTTACCCGGCAGCTCGCATGACGAATCAAGATTACCAGACTTTGTGGCAGGTACATCAGAGTCAGAACCAGCAGGAGAAAATCTTCGGCGGCTAGGGCAAGTAGCCCTAACATGACCCAGCTTGTGGCAAATAAAGCAACGGAACGGAATCTTGAAGAAATCCAGAGGTTGCGTCCAAACCCTAGCACCCCAAGAGATCACAATTTCTGCCGGTAACCCCCCTTTCATGTCAATCTGAACCATGACTTTTGCATAACGGCGATCAATTCCGTAGAGGTTATGCTTATCAAACCGAATGAACCTCCCAACTGAATTCGCAAGCCCCATGATGACCTCCTCCGACCACAATTCTATCGGGAGTCCAGGGATAATCATCCACAAATGACGAAGTGTTTGAATTTCTGCAAGTGGGTCGAAATTCACGTGCCATGGTTTCAGGTACAAGGAGCCACCCTTAAACTCCCAGAAAGAAGACATGATCAAATCCAAGTGCGCCGCCTCAGAGAAAGTGAAGAGCATCCACCTATTAGCAAGCAGGTTGATGCGAGGAGCCAAGCCGGTGATAGGGACCCAGAATTTGTTTACCCACTCAGTGATTTCTGATTTAGTTCCCGAAGTGAACTCGAGCCTGCCAACCAGAGCTTTCTCTGCTAGGGTTCTGATACGTTCAAAATTAAAATCATCATCGATGTCATAACGGAAAACCTCATTCTTAGCTTTGTAAGTTTTTAACAGTCGTCTCCTCTTAGCTTTCACGCCATATAAATTACCCTGTAGAGAAACCCCTCCCACAGCGCGGTCCGAATTGTCCCCACACACCAGAGCAGACCCCGGACGAAGAGGGTTTTGAAAAAGATTTGTTGACATATTGAAAATAGGGAAAGCCAAATAATAAGGCAGGGCGCGGGCCACAGCTGTCAGTCACCCAAAAAGGACCAGACAGCTGCCAAGCAGCCTCCCCCAAAATTAGCAGAATGGTGCCAAAAATAGAGAAAGGGAAAAAAAGACCAAAAGGTAATCAAGCTAGCACTAATAGGAACCCCAGAACCGACAGCAGAAAAACCGAAAAATCAAGCAAAAGCTGAAAAATAGAAGCCTCTGACTAAACCGATGCTTCCCACTTTTTTGGCTTGGTTGGTACTGGGCTGATTTGTCAAATCAGCTTGACTCCAAGGCGCCAGAGACCCCATATTCTTCAGCTTTGCCATCAAAATCGATATTTCCTGCAGAAAACGCCAAAAAACCCTAGCCCCATGCCCTCCTCAATCCTTATCAGCTTATTATGACCCTAAGTGGACTTAATTGTAAAGAACATGTGTTTCTTTTTAGAAGATCATATAAATTCAAATCCTTAAAAATAGATTATTATTATTATTATTTTTATTTAGTTAATTTTTTGAAACTTAATTAAATTTTGAGATTTTTCTTCCAAATCTTTAATTAAAAACCAATTTCTCTTACTTTATTTAAATTTCACCTAGTTATATAAACTAAAATGTCTTTATAACTAAACTCTAAATTCTAAATACTATTAAATAGTCAAATTTCCAATTTTTTAAAAAAAATTCCCAAATATAAATCATAAAAAAAATTAAATCCTAAATAATCTAATATTTAAATTTCCAATTTTCTCATAAATATTCCTATTGAAAACCATTGGGTACTCTCCTATCGAGATTCATGCTCTTAAACATTTTAACACAATCTCAATGACTACATGCAAGCGTCATTTTTAATCTACCCATTTTCAAATTTATGTGAGAACTTTCCATCATAATTCATGGTTTTAAAATCATGACAGATCTAGGTCTCCTCCTTGAGATGTCCATACCCTTTGATTATTTCATTAGTGTTTTGATACTTTGAGTAATTTTTTTATTTCAAATAGAAACCTTTTTAATAGAGTTTACATGTCATTCTTCTCATAAAAAATGTGGACTTCTAATGACTACTTCTAATTCTTATCTTCTAAATGATTTTAGAACATTTTCTTCTTTAATATTGATCAAAATATTTAGAACATATTCCCAATTCTTTATGACTAGCACGTTGATCATCCTCATGATATGGAATGTTTTATGGAAAGTTGGAATTTACATTTTTTAGTTTTCCCTACCTTTTTTTCATTATCATGCATTGGGTCTAAACATGCTTAGAACACATTCCAAGGTTTTTTTCCATTATCACGCATTGGGTCTAAGCATGCTTAGAACACATTCCACGACTGGTTGTATCTATATATTTATATATATAATATTCATAAAATGTGAAAATATGTTTTATTTAATATTCACATATTTGTTTTATTTTGTTATTTTATATGTGATATTAGTGTTGTTGAGTATATATCAATTCAATTTATTAAGTTGATATGAGTATTAGTAGTGGAGAAATATTTAATTAAAGCTAAATTTTATAAAAACTTATAATTTAATGAATTATAAACTGTTCATAAGTAAAAAATAAAACATATTAAAATAAAATTTTGTTGTTTAGTATCAAGTTTTAATTAAATAATCCATTTTATATCTATGCATAATTAGTATGAAATTTGTGCTCACTAGAAGCAATACAATTTTACACTTAAATTAAAACTTGAGATCATGCATCAATCAAATGACAATATTCCTACCATGTCTATTTATAATGAGGCCCAATGAGAGTAAACATATATAAAAGTTAAACATTACATAGTTGGGTAGTAAAGACCAGATTGTTATGGTAATACTGATATTTTCTTTTTTTAAGAAAAAATGAAACTTAAAATATTTTTTAACATGTTTTAAAGTTAGTGAAGGAAGGAAGACTGCGGAAGAAGTTTAAAAAATCTGGAAGAAGTTTAAAAAATCTCTACAGTTTTGAATCTTTAAAATTGAAAATTAAAAAAAAAATTATAAATTATAAAATTACAAAAATATAATAAAAATCAATACTCAATTTTAATTGTGCCATGTGTAATTATTTCTGTCATCTTGAACATATAAAATATTATAAAAAATAGTATATCCACTCAAATTAGATTTAAAACATTTACAATTCTCTCTTTATATAAGTTACATAAATTAAAACGCTTCCTCAACATTTAGCTCAAGTAAAATGGTTGAGTGCTGAAAGTCTCGAGATCAATTTCTAGAGTGACTATGTGCACGATAGTTTACCTTGAATACCATCCTCTGATAACATGTTCCAATGAATATATATATATATATATATAACAAATTTAACATCAAACCTATCTAATACAAATATTTAATAAAAATACATATCAAGAATTTATCCAATTAATTTTTAAAAATAAAATAAAAACTAAAATTTTATCTAATATCCCACGAAAAGATTTCTATGCCAAAAACTACGTCTGCATCAAATAGCCAACCAATATGAAAAAGGTTCGATAGAGTGTCAAAGTCAATGGTTGGTGTTTGGACAAACCTAAATTGTCAACAACCTACATTATTAATATGTAGAGTACATGTAAAAGGCTCTTAGTATTTTTTCATCCAAATATGGAATCATTCCAAACATAAACACATTGTATTCATAGCAAGCAATACATCAGGGCTATTTTCTATAGCGGTTGGATGGCCCACTAAGTGGGAAATAAGCCGCGAAGCAAATGTTTGTAGAATACATAGCGTTCAATAACCGGCCTTGGAACACTGGGGACTACAAACCCAAATGCAGCGGGAGTGGATATGAAAGAACAGATCAAGCTTTGGGTTCGTTCTGTAACTTGTTTCGAAATATTTTTATATAAATCCTTTCGAGTGTAAATTTTTTTTCTGTTTAGAGTACAAAAATTTGATGGAAGGTTTGCACGTTCAAGGATGTGATTCTTTTAAAGCTATGATAAATTAGACAATATATATTCACTTGCACATCCACTTAACTGTCTTGAACTAGTTATTTGTTACTTGTTCTTTATGCTTAGTTGTATTCACCTGTGTACTTTCTTTTAGTTAAATAGGTTGTTTACAATATCCATGCATCAGCTACTAGTTATCCATGCAAATTATTTGTGATATTCTTTTTCTTATGTAATTGTTTATTTACTCCATAAAATCAATCTATTTAAACATTTGTCTCATCCTCTTTCAATCTAAGAACTTAGAGCAGCGAAGCTGTGCAGAAAAGAGAAATTCGATTTTCTTTTAACATATTCACACCCACACACGTGAAATATCACGCATTCTTTATATGTACCATAGAATTAAAGATGTTTTAAATGCAGTAGTTAAAAAGGTAAAGTATAGTATAAAATTGACAAGTGTGTGTCATTATTAAGAGAGCGTTATCCTATCGTTATTATGGAGTAACGCTCTCTTAATAATGAATTAATTTCCTATCACGATTGTTCATCTCAGGCGTGTTTTGTTTTGTTTTGATTTTTAAGGAGTAGGGACAACATATATATCACTATTTTTTATTTTAAGCATGTTTAACACATCCTAGTTGATAACTTATAATAATATCCATTTATAATAATTATTTTTCAAGTTCCAAGATATACACATTTTTCGATTCCAAGTAGGAACCAAACAACATGCATTCATAGTCATTTCCAATAACTATTTTTGAAGTTGATAACACTAGAACCATTTTTCGATTGCAGGTAGGAACCAACCCTTCATAGTTCTTGGTTTATAATAATCAAAGATCAAAGTCTCATGCATGCTCAACATACTCCCACTGGCACGACAATATCCATTTTTCTAATGGGTAACCCATGTGGGTCAAGGAGAGGCCCACGTCTCCATTATTAAACTCCTCTAGTTAGCTAGGTATCTATTAAATTTAAACAATAAAGCTTCATTAATGATATCCTTTTGACAAAGTCCAAGTGGACCTATTGTAATATTATATAAAGACTTTGAGCTTCAGAGTGCAAATCACTCATATTTTTCCTTCCATCTTGTGTGTTCTATTGTGTGATTGTCTAATTCTGAGTTTATTTAGTATTTTGGTTTGAGAGGTGAGGCTCAAAGAAATTCGTTAAGGCTCACGTCCCCCCTATTACAGATCAACAGATCATGTTCGACTCTTGAGACCTAATCTTTAATTTTTAATTTTTTCACTTTTCCATTCATCCATCTTGTTTTCCTCTATACCTTGTTCAAGTATGCCACCTATTCTAACAAGCGACCATATCCCTTCAGCCTCTATCCCATCCAATTCCTTTTCTATGCCCTAGCTCCATCATGTCCTAATATTTGCATCCGCTATATCTTATTGTTCTCCCAACCATCATACCTACTGGCTCAAAATCCCCATTTGTTCACCAAACAGTAAATCTACTGCTCTTACTCAACACATAATTAGCCCATCCGATTTCTTTTTCCTTTTCTTCCTCCATGCCCTCATCTCTCTCCGTTTATCCCTCTCTTATTTTTTTTTTGGTTGCTTCCTTTATTTACACTAACCCTATCTATGGATCTCACCTACTGCTCCACCACAATGCCCAACTTGTAGATTGAAAGAAAACCATGAGATTTGGCTTCCCAAGCGCTCTATCATATCCCACCCTCGCTCATATTTCCATTTTTATTTCTATGTTTAGCTCTTCCATCTTCAAACTTCCACCCACCCATTGCATTAGATTCCCTTATCTCAATGCATATACTACTTCCACCCCTCTCAAATCTCTTTGTTCTGATTAGCTCCACAACCCAGTGCTACCTTTCATCGACATTATCTCTCCTTCCACCTTTTCCTATTGACGCCACTACTTTAGATCTACATATCCTTTCTTAACTGCTCGCCTATGCATTTCTTCAGCTGGGATTTATTGCTACAACCACCAAACAACCTCATGCACTTTCCCTTCATGGCTTTTTTCTCCTCTTCTATGCCCTCCATTCACCTGTACCACTCTCGACCTTGTTGGATAATGTGACAACCAATTCCCGTGAGTTTGGATTATGGCATCTTCTAGATCCTATTATATTTCCTTTAGTTGAGACCAATCAGCTCAATTTAGAATGCGTAATTAATTGGTCATTTTCATGTAACTATGTAAGAAGTGTTATAAATCCATGTAATCCCGTAGACGCAAATATCATTCTGAGAGTGAGTGTGAGGAACGGTTGTAAGACTTCTTTTTGATGTTGTAATATCCATCTTTGAGTAATAAGAATATCGATAGTATTTGCTTTGTGGATGTTTCCCTTTTGAGGGTTTTACCACGTAAAATCACTAATTGTCATTGTTTCGATTATGTCTTATTTGATCTTTGTCTTATTTAGCTTCCACTGGCAACAAGTGGTATCAAAGTCGAGTTACTAGAGATCAAGGCCATCGTAACCGAGTTACTGGAGATCGAGGCCACAAGGAGAACCGAATTTCCAAGGTTGAAGAAGCCATAGGTTTCCATTTAAGCTACGTACGGATCCAGAGAGACAATTATTGAGTGTTGCATCCTTGACCTCCTAAAAGGTGCGAAAAAATATGGTTAACTTTTGAAATTGTTTTGGTGCAAAGTGCCGCAACCTTAATACATATGAAAGTGCGACATGTTGCAACCTCCATTTATTGAAAGGTGCGACATTTTTAGGTATGAATTTTTGGTTTAAAAATTTGGTTTATAACCTTGGGTGGATCGTGAACATTTTGGCATATATATTTTATATATTATAACTTTGGGCTTAATATTGGTTAATGGGAGGTATAAGGAGAGTTCACGTGGAATTCTACAATGCTTTTAAAAAAGGTTTAAAGCATATGGTGGATTTAAAGTGGGAGTTATAAGGTGAAACCTTTTATAAAGGTTTTTTAAATATTTATATATATTGTTTCAAAACCTTTTGAATTCATATTTCATTTCCATTTGGAATTAAGCTCGGAAATAATTGATCCATTTTTTAAATATTTGGTTTTACAAGCTTGATCTGGTCATTTGAGATAATGGAAAAGGTGTAGAGTGCCAAATTTGCGGTGTATATATTTAACGGGAAAAATAATTTTGAGCTATGGAAGCTCAAGATGAGAGATCTGCTTTTGCAACAAGGAGTGCAGAAAACACTGGTGGGAAAATCAAATAAGCCCACGGACATGTCATATGAAGATTGGGAGGATATGGACACAAGATCCCTTAGCACCATTCCTCTACGCCTGGAAGATGAAGTATTGTTTAACATCGTTGGAGAGGAAACATCAACTGGCTTATGGAATAAGCTTGAAAGCATGTATATGACAAAGTCCTTGACGAACAGAATATTTATGAAGAGAAAGTTATATTCCCTACAAATGGATGAAGGTACGAATATACCTGGTCATTTATATTTAATTTTAATGATCTGATTTGTTAATTAACTAGTTTGGGTGAAACATTCAGTGATGTAGATAGAACAATTACTTTGATTTGTACACTGCCTGATTCCTGGAATCATCTTTTCACCTCTATGTGGTTTAGTAATTCAAACGATTTTGAATTTGACAATGTTGTTGGAGCCTTGTTATGTCAAGAGTTGGGTAGGACAAAAAATTAAGAAAATTCAACAACAATTGCAATTGCCACTAGAGGTCGGTCTAGAGAACGAGGGAAAAATTTGAGAAATGCTTCCAGATCTAAATCGAGAGTTAAGAGGGGTAAGGTTAAGTGCTAGTATTGTAACAAATTGGGCCATCTGAAGAAGGATTGTTGGAAAAGGCAAGCCAAAGAAGATTAATCCAAAGAGCAATCCAATAATGAAGCAAATGCAACAGAGACTAGTTTAGGTATGATAAATGAGGCATTAGTTGTTTCTAATGTTTCACATTATCAACATGATTGATTGTTAGACTCTGGTGCCTCTCACCATATGTGTCTTCATAGAATTCATTTCTCTACCTACCAACCAATTAATGATGGTGTAGTCTTTATGGGAAATGAATTTTCCTGTAAAATTATTAGGATTGGTAGTGTCAAGATTAAAATGTATGATTTTATGAGAACATTAACAAAAGTGAGGCATGTACCCGAACCCATGAAAAACATAATATCGATGGTATTTCTCGATGATGATGGTTATAAATTGTTGTTCAAGATGGAATAATGAAGGTGTCAAAGGGAGTTTTAGTTTCCATGAAGGATAAAAGGATGATCGATAACCTTTACAAGCTAGAAGAAAGAACTGAGGTGATTCAAGCTACGGATGTGTTTGAAGCGGCAAGTGAATCTACTCATTTATGGAATCATCGCTTGGGTCATATGAGCAAGAAAGGGTTGAAGATACTTGTTGATCATAAGTTACTTTCTAGCTTAAAATATCTAAACTTTAATTTATGCAAGCACTATATGTTCGAAAAACAAACTAGACAAAATTTTAGAATAGGGAAGCATATTAGTAAAGGCATCCTATATTACATTCATTCAGATGTGTGGGGACTATCCCCTGTGGTTTATTTTTTAGGATCATCATTTTTTGTTACATTTATAGATGATTACTCTAGAAATGTTTGGATCTAATTACTGAAAAGAAAGGCTGATGTGTTTAATTCTTTTAAGCAGTTTAGAGATTTGGTTGAAAAGAGCACTAACATATCAATCAAGTGTCATAGAAGAGATAATGGAGGTGAGTTCACATCTAAGGAGTTTGATAACTATTGCAAAGAAGCTGGGATCGAAAGGAATAAAACCATGATCTACACTCCTTAGTAAAATGGTGTTGTTGAACGTATGAATAAGACTCTTCTAGAGAGAGAAAGGTGCATGCTTAGTAATGCCAATTTGCAACAGGAGTTGTGGGGAGAAGCAATTCTTACAGTAGGCTACCTGGTAAATCAATCGCCATCAACTGCAATAGACTGTAATATTCTGGAATATGTATGGACAGGACACCCCTTTGATTATTTGAATCTTAATATTTTTGGTTGTGATGCTTATGCTTTAATTGCAAAGAATCAACACTCTAAATTAGATATGAAGTAAAAAATTTATATCTTTATTGGATATGATGATGGAATTAAGGGGTACATATTGTGGGATCCTACTTCCCACAAGATAATAATTAAAAGAGATGTTTTGTTTGATTAATCGTCACTCATGAAATCATATGTAGTAGATGTTGAGATGAAACAAGCAGAAGAATTGCATATTTAGAAAATTCATTAGAGACTCATCCATCTACAAGAAAGGAGGATCATGAAGATGTCCATGAAGAATGCCCTCCATATGTAGATGAGATTACAAAATATTTCCATGAAACAAAGGAAATGTCACATCCACAACAAAAATTGTGAAGATCTACACGGGTCATAACTTTTCCAAAGCGGTATGAAGATTATGTTTCATATTTTGCTTTCGTTTATAATAATGGGAAGCCTGGTTTTTATCAGGAAGAAATGGAGGCATCTGAACATGCTAAATGGAAATTAGCAATGAAAGAAGAAATGGATGTGTTGGAAAATCATAAAACATGGGACCTGGTGGAACTTCGAAAGGATAGGAAAATTGTTGGCTGTAAATGGGTCTACAAGCTGAAAAATGATGTTGATGATAAGGTTGCAAAGTAAAAAAAAAGATTGGTTGAAAAATGTTATTCTCAGAAGGAAGGTATCGATTTCCATGAGATTTTTTCACGAGTTTTTAAGCTTGTTTCTATTCGGTTAGTATTAGCACTAGTTTCTGTACTTGATATTGAGTTAGAGTAGTTATAAGTTAAAACTACTTTTCTACATGGATATTTGGATGGGGACATTTACATGGAACAACCAGAAGGGTTTGTTCGGAATAAAAAAGGAAGGTTTGTTTGTAAGCTCGGAAATTCATTGTATGTCCTAAAGCAACCCCCTGGGAAATGGTACAAGAAGTTTGATTCTTTCATGGTGAGCTAAAATTTTACTAGAAGTGAGTATGATCACTGCGTTTACTTTAAAAAGTTGGAAAATCAATGGCATATTCATTATTTTGATGTTATATGTTGACGATATGTTTGTAGCAAGAAAGAGCATGGTTGAAATTAGTAGGTTGAAGGCTCAGCTAGCTAGGACGTTTGATATGAAGGATCCAGGAGCGGAAAAATAGATCTTGGGCATGGAAATACATAGAGATAGGAAAAATGGTAAGTTATGGTTATCACAAATGAAGTATGTGGAGAAAATACTTCAGATACTTGGTATGAATAATGTGAAATCGGTTAATATCCCTTTGTCTTCCCTTTTTAATATTTCTTCAGGTTTGAGTCATAGTAACGATGAAGAAAAGGATTATATGTCTCGTGTACAGTATGCTAATGCAGTATGTAGTTTGATGAATTTGATGATCTGTACACATGCAATTGGTGTTTTCAGTAGATTCATGGTAAATCTAGGCAAATAACATTGGGCAACAGTGAAATGGATGTTTCGATACCTCAGAGGCGTAAGTAATTATTGTATCACCTTTAATGGTTTTTGTGATGAAATATGTGGCTATGTCGATTCATATTTTGTAGGAGATTTGGATAAAAGGAGATCCACTTCTGGATATGTCTTTAGTATTCCAGGTGGTCCTATTAGTTGGATGTCAAATATTTAAAGCATTGTTTCATTATCCACTACATAAGCATAATATATATCTTATTCACATGCTTGAAAAGAGGCAATCTAGTTGAAAGGTTTGTTGGGTGAGTTTAGAAGGTTTCAAAATAATGTAAAAATATTTTGTGATAGTCAAAGTGTTATACATTTGGCTAAAAATATAGCTTATCGTAGTAAAACAAAACATATAACTGTAAAATACCATTTTGTAAGACTGGTTATTGATGAAGGTGGAGTGGTTCTTGAAAAGGTTCACACTCAAAAGACTTGTGCAGACATGCTCACAAAACCACTTACATTAGAGAAGTTGTAGTGGTTCTTAGCTTCTGTTGGCTTGCAGGAAAGGTGATGAATAAAGAAAGAGCAAGGTATCAGGTAATTTTTTGTCAAGGTGGAGATTGTTGGATAATGTGACAACCAATTCCCATGAGTTTGGATTATGGAATCTTCTAGATCCTATTATTTTTCCTTTAGTTGAGACCAATCAACTCAAGTTAGAATGTGGAATTAATTGGTCAGTTTCATGTAACTATGTACGAAGTGATATAAATCCATGTAAGCCCATAGAGGCAAACATCATTCTGAGAGTGAATGTGAGGAATGGTTGTAATCCTGTTTTTGGCTGTCGTAATATCCATCTTTGAGCAATAAGAATACCAATACTATGTTCTTCGTGGATGTTTCCCTTTCAAGGGTCTTACCACATAAAATATTTGTGTCAAATTTATGTGATTGTCATGGTTTTGATTTTTATTAATTGATCTTTGTTTTATTTAGCTTCAACTGCCAACAAGCCCTCCATTTCATCTACAAGTTTTTGGCCTTTTCTAAACAAGAATTGCCTTCTCCCAATCTTGCAACTTGCCTCTATTCTCTCCCCTAACTCATCTTTATCTAGCTTCTCCACGCGGCTCTCCACATCCATGACTTCCCATATCCCTAAAAAAATTCTAGCAATCATCTTCACTCGTATTTTTCCCCAACAATTTTTGGTATTTACGTTTTAGTACATAGGTTTCAACTCCACATCCAACGCAACTCTGGATCTAGTAGTCCATTGCCAAATATTTTACAGCAATATCTTCTCCAAGTTGTTGTGAAAGTTTCCTAATTTTATCACCTCTGAAAATATGTGTTGCCAACAGATCCTCCACTAGTTGTCTCACCAACATTCTCTCATGCACATTCAATTACAAATCTGCACTCTTTTTCAATGCATTCTTCATCTAGTCAAGTCTTTCCATCCAGTTCGAGAGCTCTTAATCTTCCATTGGAAACCAAACTCCTCCTTCAGGATCTACCTTTCATTCGCAAGAGTAATATTTTTTCTTTTGTAGTAGTTCCAACATGCTTTAGATTAGTAGCATATTCTTGTTTATACATGCATCTTAATTTGCTTTAAAGCACAATCCATTGATCAATTCTGTATTTTGGTTTTATTCCTTATCAATTCATCCCCACACATTGCAAACTCAAAGTTTCAACAATTGAATCAAGCAACAAGCAATAGTCAAATTTATTGTATTTCATAGATGTACTCGGGTCTCAATGGCCTCCATCTTGCTTTCGGAGATGCGGTTGGGGTGGCTCCACCCTCCATCTCTCTATTTCAAGAAACGTTCGGATCGGGTTCCTTTTGGGGACATGCCTCCCACCCTGGTCTACGTAGACACTTGCCTCAACTTCAACATAAAAGTAGCATTTGGATGAGGTTCCTTTGGAGATGTGCCTTCCCACCCCAATCTATGTAGGAGCCTACTCATATCATCATTTTTCGACAACAACATTCGTCGAGTTCCTTTGGAGACGTTCCCCCCACCCTAGTCTATGTAGGAACCTGCTACCATCAATAGATTATATGATTTGGATCTTTAGTTTTTTAGGTGCACTCCGGGTGGCTCCATCCTCCATCTCCATATATCAGGAAGTCTGCTTGGGTGTGCTTCAGAACTCCATTATGCCCTATAGTAATTGTGCTTATCTCTTTCCTCCTTGCTTTCAAGCTTAAACCAAGATGAGGAAAGCCGTTAGGACTAGCCCAGATGGGGCATTTTTTAACAGGAAGAATTTTGAGAGCTGCGGAGATAAGCGTAGTTAATTTGAATAATTTTGGGATAAGTCTTGGTATGCTGAGAAGTTTCGCGCAGCACAGTGTCGAAGGACTTGCGAGGTCGGTGATGCAAGGAGTAAAGCACTGCTACATGCCACATCGACGAAGATCCAACTAAGCAGGGCATGGATGGATGATGACAATTATTTTGGTTAGGTCACAGAAGACCTGTTTTTGGCAAAGATCGTCGATAACTACCAAGTAGTGGGTAGGTGCAGATCGGGAGGTAGGTGACTGATCACAACAGACAGAAGACTACTACTACTTGAACTAGTCATCTAAGGCCGTAAAAGAAGGAACATCTCGGTGGAAGCAACCTGTTGGCACGCACGTAACAGAAGATCCGCTGCCAGATACTAGTAGTCCAGTTATGGGAAAACCCCGACAGTTTTGTAAACCTATGGGTTTTTGCCTTCATAATGTAAAGACATGACCTACAGGTCTTGATCTATAAATAAGACAATTTTGTAAAGGAAAAGGGTTAACTCTTCATTTTGTTCATTAGTATTGTATATTGTTAGATCTGTGAGATTGGAGCATTGTAAAGGCTCTGCGGATGAGTGCGCAGAGACCTGATTTTGAGGGAGAGAGAGAAGAGCGTCTGCATCTAAGTGCACAGGTGAAGGACTGTTGTACCCTTTCCAAGATAAATAAACAACAGTTCTTGTGGACATAGCTTTCCATCTGGGGGGGTGAACCACGTTAAACCATTGTGTTATGTGATTGTTGTGTATGATTTTCATTAATTTTCTATTTAATTTACGTACAGTGCATGCATGAAGTTACTATTGTCCGATATATGTTTACTGTCATCTGTATTCACCATGAAAAGGATGGAATAAGATGCTAGTATTTCACATATGGATGAATGTTAGCAGGAAAGCATGTATAAGTCCTCGAATGAATGGATCGATGAGATAACCACAAAATTAATTGTTAAGGTTGAATCACGGTATCGAAGCACACAGTGCTGCGCATCTCCCTCATCAGTATAAATTATGATGTTTATTGATCTAAGTAATGATGAATGATTAAGGATTATCCAACAAATAGAAACCATTGGTTCTCATAAACGGCCATACGGTATTCAACGCAGGGTAGAAGACCTTGCGCAGTCACTAAACGCAGTTGCCAGTCTGCCACCACGCTACACATTAATCAGTTGAATCACTCGCATCACAAGGTTGTGGAAACCTTCTTCTGCAACCACACCCTCAGCTAAGCCTCAGGTGAGACCTCAGGCTACTTGTAGTATGTTCCCAAAAGGGCCAATGAATAGGGGTTTTGTTCGTATCTTGTACCGCGAAGAACCTAGGTCTACATTGGAAAACCTCTAGATCAGTTTAAAGACCAACAAATGGTTTTGTTGCCATGCTAAGACTAGTGATGTGATAGTGTATTCAGAAAAGTAATGTCCGACAGTTGGCATCGAGAAAAGAAAGAGATCTGGGCTTGGTGCGATAAGATCGAAAGAGATTTCGCAAAGAAAGAAAACAGACATCCGCATCTATCTGACATATAGTGGTTGAATAGATACTTTTGGAGGGACATCCATGAAATTTATTGGGCTTCATTTCCAAACGAGCTACATGAGTGGATATCACGCCTAGAAGAAAGAAAGAATTGTTCCCAAGGCGGAGTACCTACAGAGTGGAGTCCATAGCTTACTGAACAGCTCAAAGCGATCGACGGCCCACTGTCGCGAGCAGTTGACTTCTAGGTTGATAGCATAACAAAAGGATTTGTGACCAAGTTTGTTGTAGATACGTTGAAATCATACAGCCAGGTTGAAGCATACTTTTTCGAAGGATTCAGAGGTAAGTTCCTGAAAAACCTCATCCTATATATTAAAATGCTTCTAGCTGAGAAAGGTGTTTTAAGAATGCAACAATAATTCTAAATCTATCATGGTAGAGAATACACACATTGATTATGACGAAGAAAACCATACTTTGAGAACTGGAAAGAGATATAAGCTTACTAAAGAAAAGAATCCTAGACAATCTAGAAATCGTATAGATACTAAAATTCCATGTGACCTCAATAGTAAGAACACCCAGTTATTAGCCACAATCCAGCGTATTACACAGCAGAATCAATCAATCTAGAACCCACCCACTGCGACTGTTGTGCAGCCCATCCCACAGATTAGTAATACTAGTAACACCACAGGACCGAGTGCTCACAGCACTACGACTCAGTTGATTCCCCAGAATACTATTCCTAGCACAATCCAGCAAACCTGTGTCTACTTTTGTCACAAAGAATCAGTCCCAGAACAGTACACAATCCGGAAGGAGAATGACAGATAACGATATAAAACTGCCGATATTCAAAGGAACGGATCATGAAGACCCTAATCAGCACTAGTTTCTATGTGAAGCCGTGTGGAGTGTTAAGCAAGTTACAGATGATGCTATAAAAAGAGCGCAACTCATCACTAATTTTAGAGATAGAGAACTGCATTGGTTTATGAATTATTCTCAAGCACAACAGAGAACCCTAGCAGATATCAAGACTGCGATTGCAGCAGAGTTTAAAAAGCCCAAATTAGAATCACAGTGCATAACAGAGTTGAAAGAAATCAAGCAAAAACCTATTGAATCGGTATGGGAATTCGACCAAAAATTCAAAACATTGTTGGACTAAGTGAGTTTTGTTATAGCTCCGCAACATCATCAAGAATGGTTCATTGCTGCACTGTTTCCCCATATCAGACAACCACTGATGCAACAGAAGGTTGTATCTCAAGCTATGGCCTTGGAGATCTCAATGAAATTGGAAGCCTCACCAATTGGAGAAAGTAGTTCTGTGATGATACAGATCCAGAACCAGTTGGCTACCTTGACATTAGAATTACAAGGTATGAAAAATGGAAAAGAACAAAGACATGAAGTTTGGTGCACAGGATGCAAAGGGGAGGGCCACACTAGAGAACATTGCCTCTTATTTCAAGATTATCTTAACAGTGGCATACCAAACCCAATAAATATGAATCAGAACCAGGCACCATGGTGTGAAATTTGTAGAACCAAAGGACACCGGCCTGAGGATTGTTACCTCATAGAGAAATATGTCAAAACGTCTAAAAAATTATACTGTAACTTCTGTAAATCAGTTGGACATGATCAGTCCAACTATCATGCTAATGAATTAATGACTGAAAGAAAGCAAGATATGGAAGTAATACGAGGTGCTGGAATGTATTGTGTCCAAGAGGAAAATCAGCCAAAGCAAGAGAACACCCATTATGATCGAGGAGGATATAGAGGCCGCGGTGGTGGATATCGTGGGAGAGGAAGAAATACTGGCCAAGCTCAAGGAAGAGGACGAGGCCAGGTCATATTCTATAATTGTGTTCAGCCAGGTCATGTATCAAGAGAATGTACTAATCCATGCACCACATGAAATTACTATAAATCATTTGATCATGTGATTGAAGATTGCCCCGTGCTTGAGGTAGAAATGCAGAAGCGGAGAAGAACAGAAACACCGAACCCTAACATCTAGTTGATCGCATCAGAAAACAGACCTACAGGTCAGAGTGTCAATGCAGTAACACAAAGTGGCGCTGATACAGGAAAAGAAAAAAACATAGAAGCCTCAACTTTTGGAACAACTGATCCTAAGAAGAACCCTGGAGAAACAGTAGGAATTAGAAAAGATCCTGGGAAAGCACCTCCATTGAACTTACAGAAAAGTAAAGAAATATTTAAAGAAGCACGGGACATGTTTAAACAACTACCACCTAGTTCACTAAGGATCCCATTGCGCAGTCAAGAACCACAAATAGAACTAATGCCTCTGGCATATGATCAGACACGTGCTACACCAGATACATCTATTTTTGTTGCGCAGTTTTTACAAAGCCGCATCAAGTTATTAAAAAATAAATACACTCTTATGGAATTTGAAAAACTGATAAATCAATATAAATCATGCAGTAAGAAAGGAACATCACATGGCATAGTACATAACATTAGAAGTCCCAAAAGAACCAGCAAGGAAATGTGATTCACTGCACAGATAGGAGATTACGAGATGGACAAGATCATTCTTGATCTCGGATATGAAGTGAATGTATTGACCAAGAAGACATGGCAAGCGATGGGAAAACCAAAGTTACAGTGGTCCCCTATATAGTTAACAATGGCTAATCAAGGCATAGTTATACCACTGGGAAGGCTAACCAATACCATTGTCGACATTGATGGAGTGCAAAGTTATGCAGACTTCGAAGTAATTGAAATTGTGGATGATAGCAATCCTTATCCAGCACTATTGGGCATCGATTGGGAAATGACAAACTCCACCATCATCAATCTAAAGACAATGAAAATCATATTTGAAGGCAATGACATAAGAGTCGTCACACCATTGGATCCTTCACAGGGGGAGCAATATCTTGAACCTATTCAAGAAGAGTACAGAGCTCAAGACCTTGACCGTATCTATAAAATCACAACAAATGTTGTGGATTATACTCATCCTACTGCGGATGGAACCCTCAGCTGGTGCTGCGATAGTTCTTGCATCTCAGACTTTGAGGCAGGATTAGAAAACTGGCAACATAGAATGCATGAAGTATCTTCCAGAAGATGCGTGACAATTACAAAGTCACTCCGCTGGATTGGAAAATAGGTAAGTCCAATCCCCACTTATGATGGTACAACTAATGTCTATTCATTTATCAAAGAATACACTGCAGTAGTTGCAGATGAACATCGCATCTCAGCATCAGACATGTCACTCCGCGAGACACCTACTAGATGGTGGACCACACATAAAAAAACATTGACAGCTTGGGACCAGTGCAGAATCAAACTATAGATCAGATTCGCGGATAAGGTAACACTACCATTTGAGAAATATAATGGCCAGACAGATACAAAGGATCATATTGGAGCATGTGCAAAAGCGTGGGAAGAAAGACCATAGATAGAATGGGCACATCTCTTTGTGCATAAGTTGGAGGAGCCTATTACAAAGAAATGGTCCCTAGAGGAGGAGCTGCGCAGAGGAATAGTGGATTGGTCTGTCCTTACTGTGAGCTTCCAAAAAGACTTTAGCTTTGAAGACGACCATCCAACTACCCATGACACGCTGCAGCTCATCAAGCAAAATATATTTACACCAGATTGCACGGAGGAAAACATAACATTAGAAGAGTTTTTTGAAACAAACAACATACTTGCGAGTCTACAACCAGATTGGACAGAACAAGTAGAGCAAGTCATGGGCTGCTATAACTTAGCTGAAAAAGATGAAGATAAGTAAGACAACGATGAGAAGGACCCACGCAATATAAAGATCCCTGAATCTGAACGAATGCGCGAAGTAGAAGGACCTCCATTAGAGATTCTTGATATGAGTCGACTGGACAAAACAAAGAAAGTGAACATCGGTACTAGTGAAGAGCCGAATTTCGTAGCAATAGGAGACTATTGGGATGATGATACAGTTGCGGAGATCGTAGATATATTACAGGAATATCAAGAAGTATTCCTGACGAAGTTCACAGAGATGAAATGTATTCTAGGAGACTTACGAGTGATGAGAATTCCTCTTAAACATGGAGCGAAACCTTAAAGAAAGACCATATAGACTGAATCCACGCTACAAAGAACGAGTTAAGGCAGAACTTGACAAGATGCTCGATGCAGGAATCATTGAGTCAGTTGAAGAATTTGAATGGATAAGCTCGATGGTCATCCAAGATAAGAAAACAAAGTGTGAGATTAGGATTTGTGTTGATCTCAGAAAGTTGAATGATGCCTCTATGCATGATCCATTTCCTACACCTTTTACCGACGAAGTACTTGATAACGTTGGAGGGAATGAAGCATACTCTTTTACTGATGGATTTTCTGGATACCATCATATAAGAATTGATCCAGCCGTTAGGCACAAAACCACTATTGCAACATAATGGGGGTCATTCCAGTATACAGTGATGCCTTTTGGTTTGAAGAATTCACCAGCCATATTTTCAAGAGTGGTGATCGTGGCATTTAAATAATTCATCCACAAGTTTTTACAAGTTTACTCTGATGATTGGACCATTTTTGGGTTACTCAAGAACCATGCTGCGAACCTCAGAATGATGCTGGAAAAATGCAGATAGCTTCAGATTTCATTGAATTTGAAGAAATGCATTTTCTGTGTTCCTTATGGGATTCTGCTGGGACATATCGTGTGTAAGTAAGGATTGATGGATGATCTTGTGAAGATCGCAGTTATTGTAAATTTGCCTACACCAAATTCAGTTAAACAACTACGCACTACACTAGGGCATACCGGATACTACTGGAAATTCATAAAGGGGTATGCACAGATAACCGCAGCAATGGAGAAGCTTTTAAAAAAGGATGCACCATTCAATTGGAATGAGGACTGTGAGAAAGGATTCGACACATTGAAAGAAAAAATGGTCACCGCACCAATCCTAGTTTTTCCAGATTGGGAAAAGCCATTTCACGTACATGTTGATGCTTCATGTATATCATTGGGTATTGTTCTTGCGCAACTAGGAGAAGGAGGAATTAATCATACCATTGCATTTTCGAGCAGAACGCTGTCATCTGCTGAGAAGAACTATACCACTACTGAAAGGGAAGGACTTGCAATGGTATATGCACTACAGAAGTTACGACACTATTTGCTTGGTGCGCACTTCTCAATGTTTACCAACCATTCTACATTAAAATACCTGGTCAATAAGCCAGTGTTAGGGGGGCGAATATGCAGATGGATCTTACTCTTCCAAGAGTATGATTTTGAAATAGTAGTTAAACCAGGCAGATTAAATTTAGGACCTGATCATCTATCAAGGATCGAATCAGGAGAAGAACCTACAAATTTAGAAGACAATTTGCCTGATTCACAATTGTTTTCTATATAGCTTGCCGATTATTACTATAATGATATCATTGATTTTCTAACTACCGGGTTCGCACCTATTGAATTCACTATGCAGCAAAAGAAGTAGCTGGTGGTGCGAGCCTCAGACTTCACCATTTTCGTAGGACAACTCTACAAGTTAGGACCTGATGAAGTGCTGCGAAGATGTGTATTAGAACATGAGAAGCCATTTATTCTAGTTGATGCACATTCTGGAGTTCCAGGAGGTCTACTGCACAGAAGATATTGCGTGCAGGGCTATGGTGGCCCACAATTCATAAAGACTCCAAAGAATATTGCTAGAACTGTGATGTCTGTCAGAGGATAGGGAAACCGTCAATAAGAGATGAAATGTCGTTGAACCCTCAGCTGACCTTGTAGGCATTCAAAAAATGGGAAATTGATTTCATGGGACCTATTGACCCACCGGGAAAAAGAACTGGTGTGGGGTACATTATTACTGCAACTGATTACCTCACCAGATGGGAAGAAGCAAAACTAGTCAAGATTGTAGTGCAGCTACAACCGCGCAATTTATTTTTGAGAACATCCTTACACGATTTGGATGCCCAAAATTTTTGATGAGTGATCAAGGCACCCATTTTCTAAACAGAACTATTGAAGCTTTGATTGAAGAGTTCTACATCCATCATCGGCGCAGTACGCCTTATCACCCACAAGCGAATGGCACTGTTGAAGCATTTAATAAAGTACTTTAGAATGCGCTAACCAAGATATGCAATGTAAACCGCGTTGACTGGGACCTGCGCATTCCATCTGTATTATGGGTGTATAAAACAACATGCAAGAAATTAACTGGACATACACCTTTCAGATTGGCTTACGGACAGGAAGCAATAATTCCAATGGAGTACATTATCCCCAGCTTGAGAATAGCTACATTTACAGGGATGGTAGATCGCGCATCACTAGAAAAAAGGCTATTACACTTGGTTGGGTTGGAAGAAGAGCGCTTCATCATGGGATTCCACCAGCAAGTGCAGAAAGAACGAGAAAAAGCATGGCATGATCGCCACATCAAGAATAAGTCTTTTCAGGTTGGTGATCTAGTCCTCCTGTATGATAGTAAATTCATGAAGTTTCCTAGAAAATTTAAAATGCATTGGATTGGACCATATACTATCATACATGTTACTAACGGAGGCGCAGTCCAGTTAGCTACTTTAGCCGGTGATGCACTACCCAATTTGATAAATGGAAGCAGACTAAAGCTTTACCGCGATAGTCCAGCTCTGCAGCATCCAGTATGACTGAAAAGAAGGAAAAGTTTCTAGGTGCTAGGTATGGTCGGAATTGGGCACTAGAAACTGTGGAAAAGTCTGTACATAAACTTGTAGAGATAGATCTATACAGCGTGCGCATTGCTCAAACTGAAAAAAAATAAATAAATAAATTAAAAAATTAAAAAAAAAAAAATATATATATATATATATATATATATATATATATATATAATAATAATATAGTAATAATATAATAATAATATAAAAAAAGGAAAAAGAAACAATGCGTTGTTGCGACATTAAAAAAGCAACATCTGGAAAGAAAATAAATTATATACTGTGAAATCAGTGCGCAGAACCAAAGATTGCCTAGCGCGCAGTTCGACGCAAGGCTCCAGAAAATAGCCGTTACAGTGTTGGTTGGGAGTATAGCCATTTTACAGTAGTTTCCTACCGACCGCTTGGGCATTTAAAGCACAGATAGCCATTCTGAACATAATTTTGAAGGACAAGACAAAAGGAGCAGTTAGATTTGGCCAATGGATACCACCATTAAATGCTTATCTAGTCGTTCAAGGGTGTGGAGGAGGGTCAGCCGCGCCTATAAATAACACTGCATATTGTCTCACGGGCGTATCAAACACTTAGGATTTTCTGCATATACTTATGTCTGAGCTAGTTTTCGTAAGTTGTCTACACACCTGGATAGCATTTGCATGTCTAAGAGCTTTTCATTTGAAGAAGAGTTCATGGTCAAAGAGATTGTGAAGTTGTTCCAACACGGAGGAATTGACAAGTTAATGAGAACCACAAACAAGAAAGTCGTCACTGAATCAGAACAAGGTCCAAGAAGATCACCAAGACACGGCCCCTCAATGTAGGACAAAGGGAAAAATCCAGTAGTGCCGAGATCAAAACTACCGAAGACAAGTTCGGTAGGGCCAAATAAGCCTCTTACCGATAAAGAGATACCTTTAACTATGACTCCAGACTATATCTCACCATGTGCAGTGGATGCGCTGGCCATTAGATTGCTGAAGAGTCCAAAGTATGAGATACCACTCTCACCGATATCGAAGTATGTTGAGGTGGACAAAAATTTGTTGGGATAGATTCCATAATGCAAATGGGAGGATTATGATCTGCTAGAAATGCAGAAGGAAAAGCCAACCGAGCCTAGGTTCCCATAGTTCCATCCCGACAAATACATGTGCTAGAAGAAGAATGCAAAGGGTGACCTCACCTTGGTCGCCGAGAGCTGGTTGTCCGGAGTAGCCAAGTCGGGGCTGCTCAACCTTCTCAGGCTCCCACACTTCGACAGATCACCGGAGCTCAACGCGGTGGTGCGAACTCTTATGGTTCGCATCCACCATGGATATTTATGGCTAGACCAGAATATCGACCTGACAATTGACTTAATCCACCGTATAAATGGATTAAGCAAAAGGGGAGAAGACCCAAGGAAGTTCTTCCAGGGAGAGACAAAGGATAAATAGGTAGCCGCATTGATGAAGAAAACACAATTTGTGTTCAAAGGGAAGTGAGGCTTCCAGATAGATGACATAAAGGAACAAGCAATAAGGTTTTTCACGTACCTGTTAGCGGGCAAAATTTTAAGAAAGTGTAGACCGTTAGAAGTAAATGTAGGCGTAGTACTACTTGGCGCTTTAGCTGCCGCGGGACAAGAATTCAATTGGTGCCAATATCTATTAAATGAGTTCCTCGAAGAAGTGAATGATACGCAAATCAATGGTGGATACTTCCACTTCACCTGGCTAATCGTATTGATCGCCTTCCTGGGGTGGAGGGAACCGAAGCACTATGTCAGAGTGGTCACGGACACTTCAGACTGCAGAGGTGCTTGATTTTAGAATCTATGGGTGAATTTGAATTCCAAAAGACAGCACGAGACAGCGCTGGTGTTTTACACATATTACGACCAGCTGCACGGGGCCATCATGCTTACACCTTGCATACCAAAGCAAGTAACAAGAAAATATATCCGCATTATCAATTTTTATGTTGCGATGAAATGCATCTCCATTTCAGCCAAAGCGCAGACGAAGAATGTTGATTGGTACCCAGGAAATTACCATATGTACGAGGAAGATATTGAAAATATTATGAAAGAATGGCCAGCTGAATTTCAAGTTGAGGTCATGCATATCCAAAGTGATTCTGGTGAAGATAACCCTATCTCCTGTCCCATAGTAGAAGACAAAGAGTCAAGCAAAAGGAAGGACATTGGGAGTCCTTCGAGGCACAAGGAAAAAAGGAAGAAGCAGAAATCAAATAAAGACCAATTAGACACAGTGCTTCGCGAAGATGACTACTTAATGATTGCCGCGAAGGTCACTGAACAAATGGAGGAACTTTCGGCAGACAAAGAAAGAAGGAAAAGGCAATTCAAGACAGCTTAGACCAAAACATGACTACACTGCAAGGGATATCCCAAAAAATTGATGAATTAAGCAGAAGATTACCCTTGCACCATGATTCAGTAGCTGAAAAAGAGTCCGTGGGAACTTCACAGCAACAAATCACGGTTCCCGCGAGGTCCCGTGTTGTCCATTTGCAACCACTATCTATAAGGTTTCCATTACCTGATCAAGCAATGCTAGATACGAAGAATGTAGAGTGCGTGGAGCTTGACCTTGCAAGGATACCATTGCCAGGACTACATTACTTGCAGACCCAGGTCTCTGAAGAGATGCATGACATAACCATAGATGCGCTAAAAGGACAGGTGGAGCTGCAAGCAGCTAATAGATCGCTAGAGGAAGAGAGCTCGCGGAAAACTATGAAATTGTAAGATGAGCATGATCGTCGACTGAGATTGGAGAAGACGATCACTGCGGTTGCAGATAATATAGATAAATATTGATCTGCGCTTTCAGGGCAGCAATTTCAGATTCATGGAGAATCTCCATGTCTTCTTTCTCAGTTTTAAGACTATTGACCAAATCGCCAATCTTGAAAATAGTATCTACTCGTTCTATTTGTACTTCAAATTAAGACAGGGAGTAGTGAAGACCGTGGCACAGAGTATTGCTACCGAAGTGACTAAGTGCCAGAGTCTACTGGAAGCAGCATTAAAGGCATTTAATTCCCTTGAAGAAGATCAACAACTACTCAAAGTAAAGAAGGAAGTGAAAGGAAAACAAGAAGCACTAGAAAATATGGGTGAGGAGGTTAAGGCACTACCAGCAAGGGAGAAACTCCTAAAATACAAAGAAATCAACACCCTAAAGAAGGAAGTTAAAGCTTTGCATGAGAAGGAGACAGAAATGGGCGATAAGTCGTGGTCATTATTAATGGAAGCCAACACGATCTCACAAGAGATCGAATAAAAGTTAAAGGAGATGAACTAGAATCAAGAGCAGGTGGAAGGCCAGATCAGCCAAGAGATAACACTTGAGATGATGGAAACAGTTGGGAAAATTGAACAAGATACAAATACCGTGGTAGAAAAGTTGATTGACACATTCAAGGAGTTTGCTGTAAAGATCATCCCACAAGAAGCAGAACACCTTCAAGGTGGTGCATGTGGCTCGAGGGTGAGCCACATCTAAGTGTTAGGGTCCTGTTGGGCTTGGCCCAGATGGGGCATTTCTTAACAGGAAGAATTTTGAGAACTGCGGAGCTAAGTGCAGTTAAGCTGAACAATTTTGGGATAAGTCTTGGTATGAAGCGAAGTTTTGTGCGACACAGTGTCGAAGGACTTGCGAGGTCGGTGTTGCAAGGAGTACAGTGCCGCAATGTGCCACATTGACGGAGATCCAGCTAAGCAGAGCATGGATGGATGACGGCAGTTATTTTGGTTAGGTCACAGAAGACCTATTTTTGGAAAAGATCGTCGATAACTACCAAATAGTGGGTAGGTGCAGATTGGGAGGTAGGTGACTGATCATAATAGATAGAAGACTACTACTACTCGAACCAGTCATCTAAGGCTGTAAAAGAAGGCACAACTCGGTGGAAGCAACCTGTTGGCGTGCACGTGACAGAAGATCCGCTGCCAGATACCAGTAGTCCAATTGTGGGAAAACCCCGACAGTTTTGTAAACCTATGGGTTTATGCCTTCATAATGTATAGACATGATCTATGGGTCTTGATCTATAAATAAGGAAATTTTTTAAAGGAAAAGGGTTAACTCTTCATTTTGTTCATTAGTATTGAATATTGTTAGATCTGTGAGTTTGAAGCATTATAAAGGCTCTGCAGCTGAGTGTGCAAAGACCTGATTTTGAGGGAGAGAGAGAAGAGTGTCTACAGCTAAGTGCGCAGGCGAAGGACTGTTGTACCTTTTCCAAGATAAATAAACAACAGTTCTTGTGGATGTAGCTTCCCATCTGAGGGGTGAACCACGTTAAACCATTGTGTTATGTGATTGCTGTGTATGATTGTCATTAATTTGTTATTTAATTTACGTACAATGCATGTATGAAGTCACTATTGTTCGATATATGTTTACTGTCATCTGTATTCACCACGAAAAGGATGGAATAAGATGCTAGTAGTTCACGTATGGATGAATGCTAGCAGGAAAGCACCTATAAGTCCTCGAATGAATGGATCGATGAGATAACCACACAGTTAATTGTTAAGGTTGAATTGCGGTATCGAAGCACACAACGCCGCGGATCTCACTCATCAGTATAAATTATGATGTTTATTGATCTAAGTAATGATGAATGATTAATGATTATCCAACAAATAGAAATGATTGGATCTCATAAATGACCACACAGTATTCAACGTAGGGCAGAAGACCTTACGCAGTCACTAAACGCAATTGCGCAGTCTGCCACCACGCTGCACATTAATCAGTTGAATCACTCGCATCACAAGGTTGTGGAAACCTGCTTCTGCAACCACCCCCTCAACTTCTCCTCAGGTGAGACATCAGGCTGCTTGCAGTCTGTTGCCAAAAGGGCTAGTGAATAGCGGTTTTTTTTGGTATCTTGTACCGCGAAGAACCTGGGTCTACATTGGAAAACCTCTAGATCAGTTTAAAGACCAACAAAAGAAAGGACACTTTCCAACTTAAACCAAGAGGAATTGGGCTAACGGGTATCCCACGTGGGTCAAGGAGAGACCCACCTCTCCATTATTGCACTCCTCTATTTAGCTAGGTATCTATTATTAAATAATAGAGATTCATTAATGAGATCATTTTGACAAAGTCCAAGTGGACCTATTGTAATCTTATATAAAGGCTTTCAGCCTCATAATGCAAATCAATCATATTTTTCCTTCTATCTTGTGTGTTCTATTGTGATATTGTCTGGTTCTGAGTTTATTTAGTATTCTGGTTTGAGAGGTGACGCTCAAATAACTTCTTTGAGCCTCACCTCCCCCTATTACATATCATCCATACCTAGTAATTACTTTATCAAAGTTCCAACCCTTGAAAATTGTCTTATTTGTGATGAAAACCTTCTCGTCAATGTTCAATTCTCATTCCTCTCATTGGAAAATACTTCAACATACTTCCAATGGATATTTTGAATGGGTGTCTTCTGAATTATTTTACAAATTTTCCAAGTATATTTAGAGATCTTCCTATCGAAATTCCTCACACTGGAAAGCATAATCCTTTGTTACTTCCACCACATCCAAATGTCAAGCACATCAATCATCCCTATAACAATCTGGAATATTTTACAAAATCTTGTAACTTCAACACATCAATCATCCCTATAAGCATTAGGTTCCATCAACACATTCACATTCCATGGGATTTTTATATCTTTCCCTCTTCAAAGACAAAATATTGCACACCCATGGATTCAAATACCTAAATTTATTCATGGTAAGATACAAATTTATCCTTAATCTATAAGATTTGAGCAGACTACATCTGAGAGTTATACCAAATTTGCTCCATAACAAGACCAAATGATTCAACCCAACAACTTGTGAAGCTTAGGAATGATTTAATCATTGTGAGAATTCCATAGTGACACAATTGAAAAAAAATTCAAATAGATTTTTTACCAAACATTGAGCACACAACTAAAACACTCCATTCAACGGCTTGCATTATTTTCCAATAATCATCCAGTGTGTAACTAAGCATTGATACCATTCTATATTTTGCATGAATTGCACCATTGGATGAATATGGGAAGATAATGTTAACTGTTGAATAGAGAGTTGCAATTATGTGCTAAGTTCTTTAAGAAAAGCCTAAATGAGAACAGTGTCATCGTGGATGCTCACAATGATGAATTAATCCATACTCTTCACAATTTTTAAGTGTCGAGGCCTTTAGTTTTGTTGTTGAATGAATCCTGCACGATTATAAGATGTTCAATATTCAATATCATGGAATAAGGAAAATATGTAGCTTACTGATGACATTCATCTATCATATCTAATGGGTGATGAGATTTATCTATCAAATCTTGTGGATGTGCATGTTAGGTTTTATTTTAGAAAACCATCTATAATTTTTTCCATGGAGGATGAACAAGTAGAACTTCAATAAGGTTCAAGTCTAAATTCAAGTGAAAATCAAAACGTGTAGCTTTTGGATGATGTTCATGCATCAAACCTCATAATCCTTTATCTTTCTTATGGGAAATTAACCTTGAAATTTGGTAGATAAAGTTGTTAATGTTCTTCATAGTTAATTAAGAGGTCATTGTTTAAGATCTAAACAAGTGGATTTGGGTAAAATATCAAAATTGTTTAGATTTGGATAATTATTCAAATTTGTTAATTGATATAAATGTTGTCTTAAGTATGCAATTAAACCATGATCTAAATATCTCTAGCTCATTTATCAGATAATATGCTACTAGGAAGTTTATGGAAAGTATCAATCTATAAAATGCTCCATGGGCATCCATAAAAAATATCAATCAAGACTGGCCATTGGAAATACGTTGAAGGTGTAGGAGACATGGACCTCCAAATAAATGAATTTCAAAGTGAATTCCAATGAAAATAATTCTCCATGAAAATTTAGGAATTGATTAAGTATAATAAAAAGGGATCATTGAAAAGATGTTGTTCAGAACCAAGTGAGCATAACCTCACGAACGGAAATATTTTTTACACCTATAGGTATTAGAATTAACACCTAATGATGTTATTCTCTCCACTTTTAGGAATGGAGGTTGATCTCTATAATCCCAAAAATATAGGAAGATTCATGGTAGTCGTCTTGGTTAAGGAGCCCAACAAATATGGATTAATTGTTAAAAATGTGGATTAATTTTTAAATATTAATGGTTGGGGTGGTTGGGAATAACACTACGCATTTAAAGGTTGGGATGGTTGGGGAATGAACATAGAAACATTAGTTTCTTCTCGTCGGTGCGATTAATATGGGGTAGGGAACCAAACCACTAGGTAAGGACATTTTATTTTGTTCTTTGTGTGTGTGCTTGTATGCTTTTACTGGAATTTAAAAAGAGAGAAGATATCATTGTTCAACGCATGGAGTGTTGTAACCAGTAAAAGCACAATTATTGAAATCATTTTAATTCTTTGTGTTGTTATTTATTTGATTGCAGAGCTTGTTGATCGTAGATCCATCCATTGTAACTTGAGCTTGCTCACTATGAGCAATATCAAATTACAGTGGATGGCTCTATGATCAAGAACAAATTTCTTATTTTTAAAGTTTATGTGTTGAAGTATATTTTATTTTTTAAATCGAAAAGTGGGATGATTAAAATCATGAATAAATAAGTGTATGATTTTAAATTGTAAATACATAATTCAATGAAAACATACATTTATAATATCATTGTGGTGAAAAATCTATCTTGTTGGAAATTTGTGAGGTGACATTTCATATAGTTTGTTGAAAGCTTTTTAAAATCACCAACTATTTATTGAAATCGAATTGAACCTCTTAAGATCTGTAGCTTTGGTAGCTTTTGTAATTTTGATATGAGAATAAAAATTAATCCAATCACGATTTTATAAAGAAAATAATGGTGGCCTATCGATGTTTACTAGCCACAAGTTGAGGAGGAAATGCAAGCACTTTTGGCCTATACTGGTTATGTAAATGATGAAATTTTAGATTATTAATCATGAAGAGCATTCTGATGAAGCATTAGAGAAATTTTGAGGTCAAAAAATGGCCTGAAAACAAAGAAGATGTACTATAAAAAACCACCAATCACATTTTAGTAGATGGCATCATCCCCCTTGGTTGAGGTGGCATTGCATGAGTTAAGAATGCTTATTTGTCAAAAAATTTATGGTGGATGAAAACACATAGTTAACCAAGGTAGTGGGATAAGTACTTTTAAGTCATAAAGTAAAGTACTCATAATGATAGTGTTTTTATAAAATAATATTATTGTCATTTTCAAGTAAAGTACTCATAATGAATGTCTTTTCACACTTTCTCATAAAATATTATTATTGTCATTTTCAAGTGAAGTACTCTTAATTCATAAAGAAAGTCCTTTCACATTTTTTTATAAAATAATATATTATCATTTTTATGTTTTTAATTTTAAATTATATATTCACTCCATTATATTTAATAACATAATGTCAAACTAATAAAGAATAATAATAGATTTAATAAATAATAATAATAATAATGCAATGTGGATTATAATAATATTATTAACATTTTACATGTAAATAAATTCTCAATTAAATTACATTATATTAAATTCATGAGAAAAATACTAAATATAAAAAGTCAACATAAAATTTAAAAAATAACTCTTAAAAATGTTTTTTATTATTTAATTTCATTTGCAAGTTCAAGACAAATAAATGCTAAAGGACAATAAATTTTTGGGAATTTACAATGAATCTTAGTTACATCAATGTAGACTTATTTTATTAATTTTATTTCTAGTGAATTTTGAAAAGTAACTCAACCATGGTTATTTATATTGTGCATAGAAAATAGTGTGAGAGGTGACTTGTCATATATACCTACCCCATAAAACCCCCAATTCATAATATTTTAATATATCTCATTTTTTGTAGTACATCTCTTAGGAGGCCATTTTTTGACCTTAAAATCTCTCTAATGAACATGTAAATGTTGTTGAGATTACCAATGAGGTCCAAGATACTGTTGAACAAGTAAATGTTTTTGAGACCACCCATGAGGATGTCTAGCCTCCTCCATCTAGATACCAACAAGGGGATCATGGAAAGTTTTAAGGATCCATACTTATTTAAAAGTGTATAAACCTTGGCAAATCTTACCAATTCTTAAAATCTCAACTATAAAATATTTGGCAATATTTTCCTAAAAATATTTCAAATTTTAAGGATTTTATATAGTTTATATAATAATGTAGCAATTTTTAGAGTGAAAAAATTTACCCCATCCAAATTGGGCGAAACGGGGCTTAAAAAAATGCAAATTGGCGAATTGTTTTTTGAAAAAAACACAAAAGATAGCCCATGGGATCAATTTCACCCCTAAAATATTCCTTGAAGGGGATGAAAAACCACAAGCTCATGTTGAATCATCATGGCCTACTAATGAAGTGTTACATGCTTCAAATGCTACTCCATAACCTTTATTGACCCCAGTGCATCGAAAAAATCCAAAACATGTCCAAGTGGATGAAAATGTCATTAGTTCTCTCAAAGGCAAGTTATCTAAACATACTATTGTTTATCTGACTCAATAAGTAATTAATAATTACTTTAATTCAAAATGTGATGTTGACAAATTATGTAGGTTATTTTTATCTTTGTTAAAATCTACGTCTTTTATTGTTAGAAAACAATTAGGCATCGAGGTAATAAATAAATATTTCCCAAGTAGTCATATTGTTAAAATCCTAGTATATGTGTTTATCACAATTGGTAATAAAAGTCATTCTAAATATCGTAATGCAGCTCGTAGTGTATTTTCACAAGCAATTGTAAACAAGAATACAAGAAATCTTCATTTGTCGAAGCCTACATCCAATTTTTTTTAAGTTGAATGTCAAGACACTACATAGGTATTGTATAAGAAGAGAAATTATAGACACAATCAGCTAGATGGATTTTTGGGCCTTCATTGGTAGGTTGCCACAATCAGACATAAAACTAATCAATGAAGTTAAGGGACTGTTGAAGCCTCGGTTGTGTAGGTTAGATGCAAAGGTGCTGGAATGGTTACAAGGCTCCCAACAGAGGAAGAAAAGCCAAGTTGAAAGGCTTTGAAAGACCCTACGCAAGGGCAGTTCTATCCCCAACCTGTTTGGTATGGTGATCCTCCACAGATATTCAGCCTTCGCTGGCGCTCTATGTTGATGTATATGTAACTTTGGAATGTATTTCATCTGTGTATTATATATATATTTGTTGTACCCTTATAAGAGATGTGTTATTCCTCTATAAGGAAGTGTCGTCATGATGATTGACAAGTGTCGCAAGTGTGTGTACTTGCCGATGGGTTATTAGACCACCATATGGGGTCGGCCCTAATTAATATATAATATAATGTGGATGTATCTAAGTAGACAAGTCGGCCCTAGTAGGTCACTGGGCAAAAAGGTGAGTATAAATAGAGATAGGAGATCTCTATTTTACTCACTCGGAAAAGTAACTCACTCTCTCTCTGAAAAGTGGCGCACTAGTGAGGAGGAGGAGGATCATTTGCTAGGAGACTATCTCAGTGTTATTTGGTTGTATTTTGGTTGAGCCATTGCTCTCTCTATCTCTGAGGAAGTTGTGGGGTTTTTCACCTTAAGGTTTTCCCCATGGAAACTCTGTGTCTCTTGTCTCTATGCTTTTGATTCTTGTGATGCTTGTGATGCTTGTCATATTATGATTGTCATGCATTGATATACTGTAGATGTTATTCTCTCAGCAAATATCCTATAGTATTGTGATTTAATACTCAAAATTTAACATGGTATCAGAGCTTAACTGAGAAGAAGACATTTTGCAGTGACGGAAGCTTGTATTCATTGTTTATTGGGTTTCTCTCCATAGATTTTTTAAATTCAGTATAGTAGATTGGATCTACTCATCAAGGCGCATCTATCTATCCAATCAGAATCCAGTTCCGAGCATTTTCAGATTTGGCCCTAAAAATTAAGGTTTCCACAAAAATAGGAATTTTTGGAAACTGAAGGCACAGCTGGAAGCTCCTTGCAAAAATCGAAGGTTAGAGATTTGGATCAAGAGTTTTGGCTGGGTAGATCTCCGGGAAACTCAAACCCTAATTCAGGGCTCTCCCTAGTGAACCCGGGAGGACAAAAATGCAATTTTGAAGGGCAAGACCTTGCTGATCTCAAATTCTGAATGTACTAGGATGATCAGCTCTCCAAGGTGCATCTTTCTATCCTTTTGGAATTTTCAAACTCACATTTTGAATTTTTAGGGTTTCTCTGACAAACCCTAATCCGGGACCAGATCCAGTTTTCAGCACTTCAAGTGGTAAGTCCTAAATCTTTTCTATTTCCATTTGAATTACTCTTAAAGATGTCTCTCCACACCAAGCTTGAGGATAAGCTTGAAGGGGCTGATAACTTCCGAGCTTGGAAGTATAGGATTGGGTTAATCCTGGAAGAGAATGAGTTGGACTCATATGTGAAAGAAGACATCCCTATCCCAGAGGATGAAGAAGCCAAGGCATTGCAAAAGAAGAACTTGGTCAAGGCAAAGAGAATCATTGCTGATTCTATCAAAGACCATCTCATACCTCATGTGTCTTCTCTTAAGACACCCAAAGAGATGTTTGAATCTTTGACCAAGCTATTTGAAGGAAAGAACATAAATCGGAAGATGACCCTGCAGAACCAATTGAAAGCAGTGAAGTTTCAGAATGGAGAAACCATTCAATCTTACTTTTCAAGGGTCTCCCAGATCAAGGAACAATTAGAAGCAATAGATGAAATGGTGGAGAATGGTGAAGTGGTGATGACCACTCTAAATGGCCTACCCAGGTCATGGGATTCCTTCATTCAAGGAATTGTGCAAGGAAGAAGTTGATCTCCTTCAGTAGATTTCGGGAAGAATGCTCTCAAGAAGAAGCTAGACTTATAGCTCGTGAAGAAAAGATGGGAGGTGAAGATCAAGCTCTTGCAGCTCACACCAAAAGAAGCAAAACCAAGAAGGATCACTCTCGCCACAATAGATCCTATCAAAAGAACAAGAAAGACCTAAGATGCTTCACATGCAATGAGAAGGGTCACTTTGCTTCAGATTGTCCCAAGAACAAAATGGATAATAACAACAACTCCAGTAAGAAGAAGAAGGGAAGCAAAAGAAGATTTCATGCTCATGCTACTGAAGATGATGAACCTCCAAAGAAGAAGGCTAGGGCAGAAAGTGATAGTGATGATGACTCATCAAGTGAAGAAGAGTATGTTCTTATCTCTGCTCTCACAGGTACTACTTCTCATGGTTGTAATGATTGGTTGATTGATAGTGGGGCTTCCAAACACATGACTGGGTTCAAGGAATCTTTTCTAAACCTTTCTGAACATGAATCACCCCATAAGGTGAAACTTGGGGATGATTATCAATACCCAATCAAAGGAAGTGGTGAAGCCTCCTTTAACCTAGATTCTGGAAAATCTTTGAAGATGAAAGAAGTCCTTTATGTGCCTGGACTCAAGAAGAACTTACTCTCCATCTCTGCATTGGATGCAAAAGGTATGAGGGTTGCATTTGTGGATGGCCAAGTCCTAATGTGGCCAAAGGGAAAGAACATAGATGATGCAGTAGTGATTGGAGAGCAAGAGGGAGGCTTGTATAAATTGAAAGGACAACCTGAACATGCTATGGTACATGAATCCATGGAGCCAAGTGAAATTTGGCATAGAAGACTTGCTCATAGGCACTATAGGGCACTTCCAATTGCAAGAAAGGCAGTAGAGGGTCTTCCTGAAATCAAGACCAAACATGAAGGTGTTTGCAAAGGATGTGCAAAAGGAAAGAACACTAAGAAGGCTTTCCCAAGAAGTGAAAGCAAGGCAAAAGACATTCTGGAAATCATCCACTCAGATGTATGTGGCCCTATGTCATCCAGTTCCCTAAGTGGGTATGTTTACTATGTATCATTTATTGATGACTTCTCCAGGAAGACTTGGGTATACTTCTTGAAGGGCAAAGATGAGGTGCTTGATAAATTCAAGGAATTCAAAACCTTGATGGAGAATCAAGCTGATAAGAAAATCAAAACATTCAGATCCGACAATGGTGGAGAATTCACCTCAAGTGAATTCAAGAAGCTTTGCAGTGATTCAGGGATTAAGAGGGAGTTGACTGCTCCTTATAATCCTCAACAAAATGGAGTTGCAGAAAGGAAGAACAGAACTATCATGGAAGCAGCAAGGGCAATGTTGCATGACCGGGATCTTCCTATGCACCTATGGGCAGAAGCGGCTAGAACAGCTGTATATGTGTAGAATAGAACACCCCACAAGATATTGGACAACAAGACACCAGAAGATGTCTTTTCTGGTAAGAAACCTGAAGTCAGTCATCTCAGAATATTTGGTTGTCCAGTATACACTCATGTCCCAAAGGAAAAGAGGACTAAACTAGATCCTTCAGGAAAGAAGGGTATCTTTGTGGGTTACAGTGAAAGCTCGAAGGATTATAGAATATACTTTCCAGGGTTCAAGAAGATTGATGTCAGCAGGGATGTAACATTTGATGAAAACTTAGCATTCATCAAATCGAGGAAAGCACCCATCGAAGTTTATGAAGAACCTAAGGAAACAAGATTTCAGGACACTACCATGACTGAAGCAGTTCCAGAAATTGTTCGTGAGTTTGAAGATCCACAAGAACCTGTAGATCCACCCCGTGAGGATAACTCTCACAAGAGGAAACCTGTATGGGCTAGAGAGCTCATTCATGATGCAGAAAGATTTGGCATTCCAGAAGAAGAACACAGAGAAAAGAAAAGAACCAGATCACACACCAATTATGTTGCTTTACTCTGTGACATTATGAACAAAGAGCCTTCCAGTTATGAAGAGGCAGCAAAAAAGAAAGAATGGAAGGATGCTATGGTTGAGGAATACTAATCAATAATGAAGAATGATGTTTGGGATGTTGTCCCAAGACCTAAAGAGAAGTCTGTTGTGACTTCCAAGTGGATCTACAAAATCAAGCACGCTGCAGATGGCAGTGTAGAAAAATACAAAGCAAGATTCGTAGCTCGTGGTTTCTCTCAGAAAGAAGGAATAGATTATGAAGAAACCTTTGCACCTGTAGCCAGGTATACTTCCATCAGAACAGTACTTGCCCTGGCTGCAGCAGTGAAATGGAAAATACACCAGATGGATGTCAGGACTGCTTTCCTGAATGGTGTAGTAGAAGAGGAAGTATATGTGGAATAGCCACTCGGTTTTGAAATAAATGACAGGGAGTCATATGTGTGCAGATTGAAGAAAGCCTTGTATAGCTTGAAGCAAGATCCCAGAACTTGGTATGGTAGGATGGATAGTTTTCTATCTAGCTTGGGCTTTACCAAGAGTAAAGCTGATTCCAACCTTTACTACAAGGTTGAGGAAGGGAATCCAGTGATTCTACTCCTGTATGTGGATGACCTATTTGTGACAGGAGATGACAAACTGATTGTAGATACTAAGAGGAAGCTTGCAGCTGAATTTGATATGAAAGATTTGGGAATGATGCACTATTTCCTAGGTATGGAGGTGTGGCAGAATGCAGGTGGGATCTTCCTTGGTCAAGGGAAGTACACAATAGATATCCTGAAGAGATTCGGGATGATGGATTGCAAGGCCATGGCCACACCGATGGCATCGAATCTG
The DNA here is from genome assembly GCA_027924585.1 of Larix kaempferi. NCBI lineage: Eukaryota > Viridiplantae > Streptophyta > Pinopsida > Pinales > Pinaceae > Larix > Larix kaempferi. The sequence goes on from BSBM01000057.1 coordinate 1,115,099, forward strand.
AAGCTTTTATGTGATGCTTCATCTGAGCTAGTTGATGTCTCTATGTATCGTCAGATGATTGGGTCCTTGATGTACCTGACGAACACAAGACCATACATTTGCTTTGCTATGAACACATTGAGCCAGTTCCTAATGGATCTGAGGAGTGTTCACCTGGTTGTTTTAAAGCATGTTCTAAGGTACCTGAAGGGTACAGTGGATTATGGGCTTAAGTATGAAGTGAATCAAAAGTTTAACCTGCAGGGTTATGTTGATTCAGATTGGGCTGGCAGTGCTGCAGACAAGAAGAGCACATCTGGGTGTTGCTTCAGTATGGGATCAGGTGTGATCTCTTGGTTTAGCAGGAAGCAGTCCTACATAGCACTGAGTACAGCTGAGGTAGAATATGTTGCAGCCTGTTCAGCTAGTTGTGAGGCAATATGGCTAGGGAAGCTACTGTTTGAGCTATTTGATCTCCCGTTGGAGGCTACTGGTATCTTCTGTGATAACCAGAGTTGTGTGAAGTTGTCTGAGAACCCAGTGTTTCATGACAGGTCAAAACACATAGAGATCAAATATCACTATATCAGGGATATGGTGCAGAGAGGAGCTGTGAAGCTCCTACATGTTGCGACAGATGAGCAGATTGCAGATGTGCTGACGAAGCCACTAGCCAGGGTGAAGTTCGAGTACTTCAGAGAGAGGCTTGGCATTCTTCAGATCGAGGACACTTCGAGGAAGAAGTGATGGACACATTTGCTGAAGCCATTCCAAGCATGTTGGAAGGAGGATCCTTCACATGGCTGTGGATGTAAGCGCTGGATGATGAGCATCAGGATGATGTTCTGGTTTTTGCTTGGATATGATCAGTTGGATCATTTTATGTATGTATGTATGCATCATGTTGGATGCTGGATATGATCAGATGGATCATTTTTATGTATGTATGTATGCATCATGTTGGATGCTGGATATGATTAGATGGATCATTTTTATGTATGTATGTACGCATCATGTTGATGCTAGATATGATCAGTTAGATCATGTGTATGTATTTTGTATATGCATCATGTTGGATGCTTGGACCATGTATCTGTATATGTATCAGGTGGATACATTGTATGATCAGGTGGATCATGTATGGTGATATGTATCATGTATTTGTATTTGTATCAGGTGGATACATTGATGATCAGGAGGATCATGTATGATGATATGTATCATGTTGATACTTGGTATGCATCAGGTAGATGCATTGATGATCAGGTGGATCAGGTATGATGATATGCAGCAGGATGTTGCAGTGATGATCAGGATGATCATAGATGACGAGCTTCAGGATGTTGCTCCAGATGACATGCAGCAGGACGTTGCAGTGATGATGATCAAGATGATCATGGATACATCAGGATGATGTATGGTGAGTATTAGGTTGATACTCTATGGTCATGGATCAGGTTGTGCAGATGAGCATGTAATCCGGTGTCCTAGGAGATTTGCAGATGGTCTTTCGAGGTTTTTCCTATGGCATGTAATTCGGTGCCCTGGGACATATGGCAAATGCTCTTTCGAGGTTTTGCTCTGGGAGGACATGTAATTTGGTGCCCTGAGAGATCTACAGATAGTCTTTCGAGGTTTTTCCTATGGCATGTAATTCGGTTCCCTGGGATATCTGGTAGATGCTCTTTCGAGGTTTTGTCCTATGGCATGTAATTCGGTTCCCTGGGAGATTCGATAGGTTGGGCTGTGTGCCCGTAATCAGTCCTGGGATGCTCTTGCGAGGTTTTGCCATGACCACATGTAATTCGTTTCCCTGGGAGATCCTATAGGTAGAGTTTTGTGCTCGTAACAACCTGGGATTCTCTTGCGAGGTTTTGTGGTGAGGTCACATGTAATTCGGTGCCCTGGGAGATCCTATAGGTAGAGCTGTGTACTCGTAACAGCCTGGGATGCTCTTTCGAGGTTTTGTGACACACGTAATAAGTCCTGAGAATTCCACAGTATGGCCAGTGATGATGAAGACCTGCAGGTGGTGGGCCTACATCCAGTATGAAAAAGGACTGGCTCTGTAGAACTTCCTATGACGAGTAGAGTCAGAGATTGGTTGAGATAGTAGCAGCAGTGATGATGATGATGACGATGCATCGATGACGATGATCCAGAGAAGAAGACTTGTCTAGCAGATCTGTGTCGAGAAATACCTTCCTAGTTAAGAGGGAGTGTTGATGTATATGTAACTTTAGAATGTATTTCATCTGTGTATTATATATATATTTGTTGTACCCTTATAAGAGATGTGTTATTCCTTTATAAGGAAGTGTTGTCATGAGGATTGACAAGTGTCGCAAGTGTGTGTACTTGCCGATGGGTTATTAAGCCACCATATGGGGTCGGCCCTAATTAATATATAATATAATGTGGATGTATCTAAGTAGACAAGTCGGCCCCAGTAGGTAACTGGGCAAAAAGGTGAGTATAAATAGAGATAGGAGATCTCTATTTTACTCACTCAGAAAAGTAACTCACTCTCTCTCTGAAAAGTGGCGCACTAGTGAGGAGGAGGAGGATAATATGCTAGGAGACTATTTCAGTGTTATTTGGTTGTATTTTGGTTGAGCCATTGCTCTCTCTATCTCTGAGGAAGTTGTGGGGTTTTTCACCTTAGGTTTTTCCTCACGGAAACTCTGTGTCTCTTGTCTCTATGCTTTTGATTCTTGTGATGCTTGTCATATTATGATTGTCATGCATTGATATACTATAGATGTTATTCTCTTAGCAAAGATCCTATAGTATTGTGATTTAATACTCAAAATTTAACACTCTAAGAGTTGGCGGTTTGACCAATTATGTCATTTTTCCAATCAAGGAAAATAAATATGTGAAAAAAAGTAAAACTTAGCTAACCTAACCTATTTTAGAAGAGGAAACTAATTTAAGTTAGTCCTATTCTAAAAAGAAAGCTTGATATTGTGCAGATCGACCTTGAGGTATGATAAACAAGTAATTACCACCTTCAACAGAAATGTCTTTGATGTGTTACTTATTAACTTAAATCAGAATCCATTAATGAAAATTAAAAGATAATAATTCAAGTACTTAAGCCTATTCAAGATTCAATCTATAATCATTCTGTCAATTGAAAAATCAACCATGATTATTATGTGCAACGAATCATTTGCAGAAATCGATAAAGAAAGTATTAATATTGAATAAATTCAATAAAACACTTCACAGCATCAATCAGTCATACAGGGAAACCAATATTATAGATCCATACATTATATATGTGAAAAATGATAACATTCACTGTAGATGACAATCTGAAGTACATAATCAATAATTCTCAAATAAACTTGAAGAATAACAAGAGATAGATCAAAACATGACTTTACTGTATTAAAAGAGGTCTTGTACAAAAATTACAAAAGGCTCTGCTAAACAAAGTATCTCCAGTCCAGTCTCCTGCTGACTTGCCACTTCAAAATTCCCAGCCCCCTAACTACGAGAGGTCCTCCCTCTTAAATAGGAAATTACAGCAGAAAAGAAAGATAGAGATTTCCCAAAATAGGGATTACAAAATAATATCAAACTATCGATCCAAGAAAGTCTGCCATTTCTCATATATCTCTAACAACTCATCTATATTGGGGAAGTTGACAGATTCTAAGGCGAACTGAGCATTGCATGTATTATTTTCCATGTCATGTTTGGCCAACTTGTTCCAAGTGAGAAGGTAAATGCGAATCCTGCCCTCCATGATGACTGGTTCTCTCACCAAACGATCCACATCATCGATGATGACTTGATCAAGATTCTGAATTCTCTGCGCAAACTCTTCACACCTGTGTTCGAGCTCGTCAACTTTGCATTTTGGCGGCAAAGCATCCAGAATGGGATCCATAAACGGAATTTTCAATACCTCCATAATACTGTCAAATACATACCAGCGTCTGGTACAAAGGTCTTTAGACTTCTGGATAATCTCCTCAGTTGTTTCATTGAAATCAATCCAAGTGTTTAGGGCGGCTTTCACCTTCTTCATTTGAAAAATTTTAAGGATCGGGGTGTCTTCTAGCGCTTTCTTTATATAAAACTGCCATTGATTGACTTCTTCCTCAGCTTTAGAAGCTTGAAATCTCTTAGCCTTTTGTTCTTCTATAGTGGTATACATCTTGGAAAAACTAATGAAGTTCTCCCTGATCTCATCAAGAGCAAGGTAAACCTTCTCCAACAATTTGTGATGGTCTTGATTAACTTTAAGGGCCAAATTCTTAAAATCACATAAGGAAAACTTGAAAGAACTTGAGGCTGCATCCTCAACTTGCTTTTCCAAAGAAGCGATCCTTTCTGCATCTGTGGAATGTTGAGACTATGACAGGCGAAGTTCAGTGAGAAGTGTATCATTCCTTTGCTCCAGGTCTTGAACCTTATCTGCCCAAGTCTTTCTGAGGTCAGCCACATAAGTTACATGTTGTTTCTTTATCTCAGCCAACTCTTCTTTCAAGCTTCTGATTTCATTCTCTTTCAGGTCAACTTCTTTGTCCAGAGCTTGGAATGAACCCCAATTGGCACTTGCAAAATCTCATAAAGCTGCAGCAGTTTCTATAGGTTCAACTCGTGGGTTGTTGGTCCTTGGAGCCCATATTACCTGATCTGAGACAAGTTCTTCTAACCCACCTTGACCTCTGCTCATCTTCCTGGTTCTTCTCATCACTGCCTTATCATCATGGCTGTAGAAGTAGTCACCAAGGGGAACTACATCCTGATCAACATACTCAGTCACTTCCCCTGCAGAAGTAGAAGTAACACTTACTGTTGCAACTGAGGGGGGTGTTTGAATGACTGCTAAATTATGTATAGGCAGAGTGACTTGAGGGGTAATTTGAGGTGTGTAGGTGACTTTGGTAACTGATAACATTTTGATTGGTGAAGGTACTGAGACAAAAGCTTCAGAAAGTGGAACTTGGTTGTCAACATTGGCTTCTGGAGGTAGCGATTGCTTACTAGCCCTGATGGGTGATGATGGAGAGGAAACGTTGGCATATTCATCAGTGGAAGTTGACAATAAGTTAACTATGGGTGACTGCAGAGGGACAGTCAAAGACTGGACTTCTGCAACCATGGATGATGAAACAGAAAGTGGGACTGGGCGTTCAGGCACTGGAATGGTGCTATCAGTGAGAGTGTTAAATAAATGAGACAAGGAAAATGGAAGTGTCACTCCTAAAGGTGTAGTGGAGGTTTGTTGGACAGATGGTAGCAAAATTCTGAAGATGCAATGCCTGGGGAAGCATTAAATTCTAACATTGATTGATCTAGGAAAGAATGATCCATGTCAATACTATCCAGCAAGTCAGTGACAGTCTTAGGATCTTCAATGACTTCCTATGTCACTGGTATTGGAGGATGAGGCACAACTTCCTCATCACAATCGATTATGTTGATTGTGGACAACTGTGATTTAGAAACCAAAACTTTTACCTCTTTGTTGGATTATCTCTAGTCATGACCAGGTCATCACCTTCTTGAGTCTTTGTAGTAGGCAGGTAAATATTGATAGAAGGCCTAGGAGGTTCTAGAAATTGAGCATTAAGCACTGATGACAACTGTGTTATCTGTTGCTTGGAATTTTGAGCTGTTTGTAATAACACTTTAGTTGTTTCAACAATTTTCTCTTGTGGAGGTTCCTCTAGGGAAGCTTTACCTTTATCCCCATCAGGATATGTGAGAATTAAGGGAGTTTTAGCTTTCTGGGCTTCCTTTTCCTCTCTGTCTCTCCTTGTCTGTTCAATTAAATTCAACGGCATGGCCCTGTAGCTCAAAAATCTAATTTTGAGTTCTTTTTGGTATTGCAAAACATCATGTTGTTCTTGTGAATCTTTGGCTTTGGAAAGGACTTGAGAAAGTGTGTCTACCCCTTGGTATATAAAATCATCTGGGCGAACCTCATGTGCATAATCCATTTTTACATGTCTCTATTTGAAGTGTGCATCCAGGAATTGTTTGGGGTCATGTTTCCTTTTCTCAGCAATGGCCAATTTCAATGCAACTATTTGGTCACCGAGAATTGTAGCCCAATTTGAGGTAGGGATAACCAGCTGGCCAAGGTTGAGAGTAAACTTAGGCCAACCTTTCTTCCTGGGACTTGTGTGTTTCTTATACATGCCATCAGTCAATGTCTGGAATGAAACCTCCTGTAGAACAAGCCTACCTGGGACTATTCTAGGTAGAAGGTGCATTGTATCACTTCCCTAGATTATGATGTATGAAAAGTATTCAGACACATACCAATCACCCATGGTATTAATGAAGGCTTTGGCATCTTCTGAAAATGCAAGTGCCTCTTGCTTGAAGATCTTAAAATAAATGGTACCCACAAAGTTATCACAGATATCATACAATAAAGGCACAAAATTGCCTTCCCATAATGCTGAATGGTAGATGTGTACAGGGGGGTCTGCAGGGGTCCAACTCCAACCTAAGTTAAGATACTGGAATTCTGCACGGAAAACATCAATAACATATGCAGAAAAGAAGAAATGTGGCTTCTTATGAGCAAGTGCCTTCTGATAATACTGTATTGCATTCATCAATTCTGACGACAGGATAGATGCCCAAGGGAAGGATTCACTAGTGGTTAACACATGGTGTGCTATAGGTGCCCATTCGGCTTTGAAAAGAGAACAGTTGGGAAGACCAAAAAGCCTGCAAAGCATGGCTTCCAATAGAGAGTAGGGTTCCTTGAACTAGATAATGGGATAGAGGTTGTCAGCCTTAGGCACAAAGGCATTGGGCTTGACCAACCATGACTTTATCATCTCAGTGAAGTTATACCGGGTCTTTAAGGACTGAATAAATTCAGAAGAAAGGATCTGTGTATGGGGTGTAAGAGAAAAATCTTGAACAAAGACCTCCAAGCGAAAATGTGTCAATTGAGCATCGGTGCTATCATTGAAACACCAGTCTTTGACACTAGCATTTTCGATAATCCATTTTACTGCATCACTGTAAGGTAGGACAATAGGACGTGCAATAATGGCGTGTATTTGGGAAGCCCTAATCCTCTCGTAGATAAGTTTATCGTTCTCAATATGGGAAAGGTTGTCGTTGTCAAATATAGCATAAATTTTAGACCAATCCACCTGGTACATTTCAGTGAGCTTCTCACAGGTATCCGAGATGATACCAAAATTAGGGACCTTGGTCAAGAGATCTCTGTCTGCCATTTTGGATCGTGTGTTTTTTGACATGGTGAAAAGCTTGCAATTTCTGATCAATAAAGAAATAAAATCAAAATTCAAACCAAAATAGCAGAATTGGAAAACAAGAAAAATAGAAGGATGACAACAGACTTACCTGAAATAGCTAAAGCACTGATAAAAATGACACCTTAACAGGAATCCGCAGTAAAATCCAAGCAACAGGGTAATTTTGAACAATAAAAATGACAAAAAAAATAAAATAGAAAAACCCTACTTATTACATTTACCAGATTAAAACATGACTGTGGGATCAAAAAAAATGGACCGCTGAGATGAACCGGAGTGGGATGCGGGATCGGGTTCAGATTTTATTTTGAAAGTTTATTTAAGAATTCCGAAAGCTGAAACCTGAAAATGTCGGGTTGCGGGTTTTGGGATTGCAAGAACAAAAAAGTGCAAAAGAATTCCCGAAAGCCGAAACCTGACAGTGTCGGGTTATGGATTTCGGGAATGGAAAAGAAAATCGCAATCGAAATTTTTTTCCCGAAAGCTGCAACCCAAAAGTGTCAGGTTGTGGGTTTCGGGAACACACAACAAAATCAAACTTAGAAGCAATTCCTGAAAGCTGAAAGCCGCAATTGCGGGTTTCAGGTTTTGGGTTTCGGGATAAAATTTCCCAATATTATTTATAAAGAGAAACCGCAACCCGCCACTGTCGGGTTGCGGGTTTTGGGATGACGTCAATCAAAAATTGAAAAATAAAATCCCGCAACCCACAACTATCGGGTTGCGAGTTTTGGGTTTCCTAAACTCCACGACAACAAACAAATCCCGCAACCCGCAACTGTCGGGTTGCGGGTTTCAAGTTGTCCAAATGTCGAGTTTCGGGTTGATGGAAGTAAATGATAAAATACTCAAAAATTGAAGCTTCCTACAAGCCCAAAACACTTAGAAATTTCTAGATCAAAGGGAAAAAACACAGGACAAAAGTATGGGTAAGGGATCATAGGGATAAAAACCAAAATCTCATATTTACAAGAAAAATCACCCAATTACATTTGTGTTTATTAGGAATGGGGCTCCCGTGCTTCAACTAAGCATGGGATCTGTTGTGGCCACAACAAATGGTGGCTAGTTGGGATGAACCAGTTATCTCTGCAACAAATTCGGCTAAAGAAAATATGTCATCCAACCAATATTTTCGACCTAAATTTTAGAAAATGCTCAACAGAAGGACAGTTAACAAGTAAGAAACATAAGATTAATATATCTCCAGACATGACCATTTTAAGGATAATGCAAATCTGATAAGGAGTAACAGGGAACAACCAGGGTTCTTGACTTTGATGTAGTCATGAAAAAGCAGCTTGTGTTGAACCTTGAAATAGGCTTAGAACCGCACATGGATATCCCAATTGCACATCACCTTGGTTTGTTAAAATTTTATTAATGTTCAACAATTTATTCAGATATACATTTTTATTTTTATTTTTTTTTAAACAAAAGATAGAATAGATCTTGCATATAAGACCACTGCCCTGACTTGGTGATAAGATATCAGCAGTGCCATTCGCAAACTCAATCCAGAACCTGATCAATCCATCTCAGTAAGGAGACTCCTTGTCTTCCAGTTGAAATACTGAAAGCAACTACCATGGCTTGGTGACCACACTGTGGTAGTTTCAGTCCAAATCAAGCCCATGATCATGGCAGGGATGGCTTGTAATAAGACCCCCCTGTTCTTATATACAACATGCATCTTACAAAAGAAGAGATTTTATTTGAATTGTAAATTACAAAGGCACTACCATGGCTTAGTGACCATATATTGGTAGTGTTACTCACTAGTGCTTTGTGGATCATGAATGGACCGACCTGTGCTAGGATCTTCCAACTCCCAGTAAATCTGAAAGTCATCTTCCAAGTGTGGTGGCTTGATGTGAAGATGTCATTCCACTAAGCACCTATGAACCTAATGGGTTGGCTGGATAGCAAGACCCCCCCACCTTGCAATTTACATTTATTGAGATATTTATTACCAAGGTGATTGTAAAAGGATCCAAAACATAACAAGCTAAGAAGGTTATTATAATATGTTGTTTGAACCATGAAACATGAGATCAGAAAACTTGGTTATCACCCAGACCTCAATTAAACAGACGAGACATGTATAAGATAATGATCATCGTGGAAAGGTATCAATCTAGGTCCTGCAATCATTGAATGTGTACCCTTTATTGAAGAAATTCTGACATAGGTTGAGGAAACTGTGGCTGGCAGAAACTTCTCAAACCTCAGCTGAAATCATCTGTGAGAAAAAATTATTATTAATTATCACCAAATGTGCAGAATTCTAGCAATAGAATAAACAAAAGAAAACAATCTAAATCATGAAAACTAAGAAAAACATAAATAAAGAAACGAAAACTATATACAAGTGCATCATCCTGATTAGACAAGATACTTTTTTAGGAGTGAAACATTCACTGGATAAGTGTCTACAACTCCTTCCAGTGTCTTTAATCGAACAGTACTAGGACCCATCTTTTCTGTAACAATGAAGGGTCCCACCCAGAGGCGCTGAAACTTGGTATACTGGTTCTTATCTTTGTGTTGTTTGTCCCATCTTAAAACCAAGTCTCCAACATAAAATTCTCTGTCAGATGAAGATTTTTCATCAAACCACCTTTTCACCATTTGTTAATGATGATATAAATTGTTTCTAGTTGTTTCCCTATCTTCCTCTAGTTTAAGTAGACTGTCAATTCTCTGTTGGAGGGGAGAAGAATCATCTTCTTGGACAGACTGGGCTAACTATAGTTAAGGGATGGTAAGATTAGAAGGAAGAATGATTTCTTTGCCATACACTAGATAGTAGGGAGAATTTCCAATTGCCGCCTTGGGAGTAATTCGATCTACCCAAAGAGCATTAATGAGCTGTGTATGCCAATCTCTATGGCGAGAGGCTACAGTCTTCTTTAGAATGTTGATCAAATTTTTGTTTGAAGACTCAGCCAACCCATTACCCTATGGGTAGTAATTGGCATAAAATTTGAGTTTCATCCCATTTTCAAAAGCATACTCAGTTATGTGAATCGAGGAAAAATAGGATGCATTATCAAAGACTAGGTACTCTGGAGTGCCAAACAGTGAGAGTATCTAACTGTCTAAGAAATAAATCACTTGGATAACATTACATTGCTTAAGTGGGATTGCCTCCACCCATCTGGTGAAGTAGTCAGTTGCTGTGAGAATGTATTTGTGTTGGAGGGATGAGTTAGGATTTATGGGTCCAACAAAATCCAGCCCCCATTGCTAAAATGGAAATTGAACAATGACTGGTTGCAAAGGGGAAAGCAAGTTTCTTGAACTTCCTTGTGCATTTCTAGCATGGTTCACACCTCCTTACATAGGCATAAGCATATTTAAACAACGTATCCCAATAATACCCAGCTCTGAGAATTTTATGAGTTGTTGTCTCGCCCAAAAAATGGCCTCCAGCTGGTCTTGCATGGAATTGAAAGAGAATATCATCAGTCTGGTTCTTTTCAAGACATCTAAGGAAAACACCATCATAATTTTTTCTAAACAGAAATTCATTTATAAACTGATAGTGAGCAACTTTTAATCTCAAAACCCTGCATTTCTTGAAGTCCAAGGTTTCAGGGGCAAACCCATGGTTCAAAAAAAAATTGATATGGTCATACCATTCCGATGTTGGGGTATCAATAGCATGGACAAAACCTGTTGAAGGATCTTCCTCTTCCTCCCATTCATTTTGTTGTTGTACTGGATCATTGGATTGAGCAGTAAGAAGACAAAGGCCTTTTCCTTTGACAATTTTGGTTGGTCTTATTTCCAAATCATACTCATGTAGAGCAGTCATCAAATGGGCCCTTTTTTCGCCCAACTCCTTCTAGATCAACACATTTCTAATAGCAAAATATGGGACAATGACCTTTGTTCAAGATTTTAACAAATAAGGCCTGTAATGTTTGATAGACTTGTAAACTGCATAAGCTTGTTTGTCGATTTGCGAATAATTGAGCTCTGCACCCTTAAAGGTTGAACTCACAAAAGAGATTGGAATCTTTGTATCACTATCCTGTTTCTGTATCAAAACAGCTGCATAGGAGAAATCAGTGGCGAAAGTGTAGAGAATAAAATCTTTATCAAAGTATGGGGACATAAGAGTGGGAGCTTCAGCAATGGCTTTACAAATTTCGATGAAGACATCCTTTTTTTCTTATGACCAGGTGAATTGTACATCTTTCTTAACTAAATGTTGTAAAGGTTTAACTATCTGAGCAAAATTAGGTACAAACCTACATACAAAGTTGATCTTACCCAAGAAGGACTGCATTGCTTTATGCGAACCCGGTAAGCTGATTTTTGAAATAGCATCTGTGCATTCGGGGTCGATGATCATACCTTCTTTTGAGACAATGAAGCCCAAAAGCTTCCCTTCTGTAACTGCAAAAATGGATTTCTTGGGGTTCAGGGAGATGCCAAATTTCTTGCAACTTTCGAAAACATGTTTCAGAGAAAACGATTGTTCATGTCACTTCTTTGAATATATGGTAATATCATCTAAATAAACCACGACATAATTATGCATCAAACCTCGAAAATCTATATCCATAGCTCTCTGAAAAGTGGCTCCTGCATTCATCAAACCGAAGGGCATTCTCCTGTAGGCGAAGGTGCCCCAAGGGGTTCTGAAAGCGGTTTTTAACTGGTCATCGAGGGCGACCATAACCTAGTTGTACCCCCAAAAACCATCCAGGAGAGAGAACATTTCTGACCCCGCAACTTTTTGGAGAATCTGTTCCATAGGCAGAACAGGGTAGTTATCTTTTTCGGAAGCCCGATTCAGATTCCTGAAATCGACACACAATAAGATTTCACCACTTTTCTTATGTATAGGAACCAAATTGGCTATCCATTACGTATGCCTTACCGAAAAAATAATTCGGGCTGTGAGTAGCTTTTTCAGTTCTTTTTTCATAGAAGGCTCTAAACTGGGATGCATTTTTCGCAGCTTCTGTTGATAAGGTTTCACTTCCGGCTTCATGGGTATGTTATGGTATATGACGCTAGTGTCAAACGTTTTCAATTCGTTGTAGGTCCAGGAAAAGAGATCTTTATATTCTTTACACAGTTTAATGATAGCTCTTCTTTCTTCTGGAGTGTAATCAATTCCTATATTGATAAAACGAGGTTATTGCTCAGTCCCTAAATTGACTTGTTCGTAGTTAAGTGAAGCGTGTTAGGATATTCCTATACTCCATCCTAGTCCCACCAGTATTTTGATCCTTTACATTTTCAGTCATGCATGCACTTTTAGGGTTTGCATGCATTCTAAGGTTTGCATGCATCCCAGTCATCAGTCCAGCACCTAGCCCTTAGTTAGCTAGCCCCCAGGATCTTCTCACTATTCAGTTTTACCATCCAGTTGCTTAATGCGCCCTTCTTCCTTTATTTTAGGAAGTAAATCGCCCTTTTTCACCTACCAGTCCAGTTGTCTTCAGTTTATACTCAGTTACACTCAGTTACACTTAGTTACACTCAGTTACACTCAGTTACACTCAGTTACACTTAGTTACACTCAATTACACTCAGTTACACTTATTTACAGTCAGTTATAGTCAGTTACACTCAGTTACACTTAGTTACACTCAGTTACACTCAGTTACACCTACCAGAGTTAGTTTGACTAATGGTTGACAGTTACTTGAGCATTGATGACTCCACTGATGATGATGAAGACTTCCAGTTGTGCTCTGATGATCATGAGGACACCTAGTTGTGCTCTGATGACACTCTATTGATCTTATGATCACTCTGAGAGGCTAATTCAAATTGCCACCTTAGGAATTCGAATCCTCTCTTCCAATGTACTATTTATTTGTCCATACTTTGATTAATTAATTAGTGTGTGTGAAGTATTATTGCTTCTATCTGAGTTCTACTGTACCATATTATTCTGTTGCTCATTATAGTGTATTGTTCACTCTTCTTCTATTTTCCTGCTTAATCATAATTACTCTTGTGAGGTATACATCATCTCTTAGATCTGTTGTGAGGATTTTCACATGGTATCAGAGCATGTTGAGAGTATTGTTTATCTCCATTCTTAAGAGTTTTTTGTAGGTTATTACCAAGATTTCGAGTGCAGCATTTTCTGCATTTTTGTAGCAATAGTAGTTGCAGTATATTCTAATTGTTTTTGCAGGTCTTCTACAGCTTCAATGAATTCAGAAGAAATCACTCCTCTTTCTCCTTTCTCTCCTTTCAACTATGATGATTGGAAACCAAAAATGATAGCATACTTGAAGAGCCATGATCTCTTTGACTGTTGTTTTGAAAGAGAGTTTGAATCCTCTGAAGAGAAGATTGATTAGTTAAATAAAGTTGATGAATCCTTTGTATCAATGTTGGATGCTATGTCTGATTGGATGTTATATGACCTCCCTAATTTTTTATCACCAAAAGAGCTATGGGCTCACCTAGATGAAATATTTGGCAGAGAGAATGAAGGACTTGGTCCCAACCCATTCGAAAGCAAACAAAGTGATGCATTCGATCCTCTTGATTGTCTCTCAGATCATGAACTAGTATCATCTAATATTGAAGTTGTTGACAAAGAACTTGCAGATTCTCCACTCATGCTCAAACATTTTATCTCTTTCTGTGCCAGCTCACACTCTAGATATTGTAGAAGGTCCTAAATCCTCTCTTGCAACAAAGTCTGTTGGTTTGCATCATGATCACATGATTATTTCAGAGGTCAAAACAGCTATTGAAGGTAATGGATTTGCTCCTCTCCAGCTATCTCCTCTTTTATACTACTATATGATCATAATTCCATGCTTTCAGAAGGTCATTGAAGAATATGGCCATTGCCATTCGCTTGGGAATATTTCTCATGCATCTACTGGTTTTGATCTCACCTCTCATGGTTCAAAGGAGATCTCAAGAAACCATGATTCAAGTCTTGTATCTAATTTGGGTTCTAAGCAATTACTGCTTGGGAAAATTTCTCATGCATATGATAGTTTTGATCTCACCCCTGCTGGTTCAAAGGAGATCTCAAGAAACTGTTTTTTAAGTCTTAAATCTGATTTTGATTTCAAGCAAACATGTAATAGTTCTTTTTGGAATAATCTTACCCATGGTGATTCGAAGGAGAAGACAAAAGACTATATGCACATTCAAAAATTTGATCCTACCTCAGCTGATTCAAATCACAGGTTCAAGGATCATTCTCATACTGTTGGATTTGTTCTCATCACATTCGAACTAAAGAGCAAGTACAAACGCATGCTTTTTGAGCATGATCCACTTCTTTCCAAGAAGAAGATACCTCCATACATATGACCAAGCATCACACCTACTTGAGTTTGGAGCATTTATTTTTGTGTGTGCCTTACAGTATGTTTTTGAGGAGGGGGTGTGTTTCCCATGAAATTTTCCCACTTTCTTGGTTTATTGACTGTTAATATTCATTGTATTGGGTGACCTTTGGTCTTAATTACCAAGGTCCAGGATGGATTAAGGGGGGGTTTTAGGATATTCCTATACTCCATCCTAGTCCCACCAATATTTTGATCCTTTACATTTTCAGTCATGCATGCACTTTTAGGGTTTGCATGCATTCTAGGGTTTGCATGCATTTTTCATGTATCCCAGTCATCAATCCAACACCTAGCCCTTAGTTAGATAGCCCCCAAGAGCTTCTCACTATTCAATTTTAGACCTCCAGTTGCTTAATGCGCCCTTCTTCCTTGATTTTAGGAAGAAAATCGCCCTTCTTCACCTACCAGTCCAGTTGTCTTCAGTTTATACTCAGTTACACTTATTTACAGTCAGTTACAGTCAGTTGCACTCAGTTACACTGAGTTACACCTACCAAAGTTAGTTTGACTGATGGTTGATAGTTACTTGAGCATTGATGACTCCACTGATGATGATGAAGACTTCCAGTTGTGCTCTGATGATCATGAGGACACCTAGTTGTGCTCCGATGACACTCTATTGATCTTATGATCACTCTGAGAGGCTAATTCAAATTGCCACCTTAGGCATTCGAATCCTCTCTACCATTGTACTATTTATTTGTCCATACTATGATTAATTAATTAGTGTGTGTGAAGTATTATTGCTTCTATCTGAGTTCTATTGTACCATATTATTCTGTTGCTCATTATATTGTATTGTTCACTCTTCTTCTACTTTCCTGCTTAATCATAATTACTCTTGTGAGGTTTACATCATCTCTTAGATCTGCTGTGAGGATTTTCACAAAGAGCTCTGTGTTTTACAATTGGTTTTGCGTCTAAATTTGTCTTGCAAATCATAGAACTTCTCCAAATTGATCACAGACTTTGGGATGGCGTTCGAGGAATCAGAGAGAGACTTTTCATGTTCATCCTTGTCTATAGCTGTATCCTAGAATGTATCATGGGCTCTCAGAAAATCAAGTATCTGCTGATCATCATCGAACACTTTCTAGTTTGTCACATTATCTGGTATGGAAGGCCTATATATTAGTTCTATTGAAAATGTTTGAGGATATAGGCCCTCTGGTGGAATCAACCTGGAAGCTGTATTTTCCAACAAGTCAACATCAAAGTTCTGAGACCTAGGGACTGGATTGATATTAAAGGCGGCAAAGGAGCTGGTAAGATCTCTTACCAATTTATGATAATTCAACAGGCGGGAGGACAAGCAGTGTATCTTATTCCTCACTTGTTTCACAATGATTTCTGAATCTCCAAAGCAATGGATGATTTGTACCTTCAAGTCGATAGCTTTCTTAAGTCCCTGTATTAGGGCCTCATACTCAACCACATTCTTAGTACAATCGAACTCTAATCTGCATGCAATCATAGTTGTTGTCCCTTTTGGATCTATGAGAACACATCTTGCACCAACTCCATCCTTAGATTTAGAGCTGTCAAAAAACAATGTTTAAGCAATAGGGTCTAATCTAAAATTTGTATTTACATTAAACACATTATGTACAATGTCTCCTGAGAATGGCATAGAAGTGAGATGAGTTACCTGAGATTCGTTCTGTGCATTCTCCTGTGGTGAAATGTCAGTTGGTAAATTCCCGAAGAAGGTGTCAAAGGTAAAATGCTCAATGTGTGTGTTGAAATAACCTGCAGGCTCGCTTGAGTCATTTAAGTCTGTGACTGTTTGTCTCATTTAAGGCTCCCTACTGATCTTGATCTTGTTTAACTTACCATTGTAAGGTAACCAAAAATGGGACCAATCAGTAGCGAAATAACCTTTTAGTTTTTCTTACTAGTCTCTACTGAGCCACATACCATATGCTTCTGGGATATCAGTAATGACTATATCAATTGTTTGATGGATCTAAGGATCAACTGATAATGTAATTAAGACATTTCTAAGTCTCCCTACTACCCTGACTTTTGATATGTCAAGTTGTACTATCTGAGTAGGGAAAGGTTCCCATGTGGCATTCAAATTTCTACAAACTGACAGAGGCATCAGAGTCTATCATGCAGTTATGTACGTTTCGGTTGAAAATCTCAAAAGTAAGCAGAAAAGGAGGTGTCCTTCTGCTACCAGACTTTTGATCATTTGGTTTAATGAAAGAGTCAAGGTTATTATTTTGAAATTCTCTTGGTTGTTTGACCACCATACTTTTGGATAAAGTATCCCTCATGGAAGGGATTTTCAACAATTCAAACAAAGAGATGTTTGCCTTAATTCTGTTAAGATCTTCAACTAAATTGCACTCCATTTCAGGGATGACTATATCCTTGTGGGGAACAATCCTTCCTTTATTAGGGACTGGTGTGGAGGATAAATGTTCCTGAGGGGGTTGAGGTTTAGACCTTGTGTTATAAGGATGTTGAACATTAAACATGGTCTTAGGTTCTTCTTCTTCACACATAGAAAGCTCTGAAAAATAACTTACAGTGTTGATTTGTGGATCCTCATGTTCATCTTCTTCTTCTCTGGGTAATTGTGGGTCTGGTTCAGTTTGATCATTGGAAACTTTAGGGGTGTTTTGAGATTCTGCTGCCAAGGCTCTAAAAATAGAATAAATTTCTTCATTCATGAGGCCATCTGTTGCATTAGGAGGCGGCGGGTTCGGTGGAGGTTGATAAGGTCTCCTAAATGGTGGCCTCATAAAACCTCTATTCTGGTTTTGATTTTCATTGTTAGTCCTTTTTAAATCCAC
The DNA here is from genome assembly GCA_027924585.1 of Larix kaempferi. Lineage (NCBI taxonomy): Eukaryota > Viridiplantae > Streptophyta > Pinopsida > Pinales > Pinaceae > Larix > Larix kaempferi. The sequence continues at coordinate 1,132,502 of BSBM01000057.1, forward strand.
CATCTCGTTTGACATTTTCTGGATGAACTTTTTCATGTCAGTCATGTCAAATGTATCCTTGTTTTGAGCAGTGGGTTTGGGAACACTGCCATTCCTTTTCCTGGAAGTGGAAGGTTGTTCTTATGAGGTTTCCAAACTGTCCTTCAGACAAAAAATGTCCTTTTCAACTTGTATTGCTTCAGTAAACACTTCCAGGAAAGTTCCTTTGCATGCTCGTTTCACCCACATCGAAATAGGAGTAGGAAGACCTTTTTCATAGTAGGCTACCAACAATTCTTTAGCAGGAAGAAGGTTGATGGGAATTATATTCTTTAAGTATGAGAACCTTTGATTGAAATCTTTAACCCTTTCTTTCCCTTTGATTTTCATGGAGGACAATTCCAAAACAAGATACTGTGGTGTTTTGTCATCTCCAAAATTTTGGATGAATAATTTCTCAAACTCATCCCAAGAAACGATAGACCTTGGTGATAAGGCAAAATACCATGCAGCTGCCTTTCCTTCAAAAGTATAAGGAAAGAGTCTACAGACTACATCTTAATGAATGACACTTCTAAGTCTAATAGCCTGCATGAAGGTTTTAACATGATCTAGTGCAGGTGACTTGTCATCTGGGTTAAACTTGGCTAACCACTTCTCAGGGTTTTTGGATAGTCTATGTTGGTCTCCAAGTACCCATACTGCATCTTGGTTGAGCCATGGTCTGTTTGGCCTTCTTCAGCCCTCGGTGGTTCTTCTTCTTCTTCTTCAGACGAAGAGCTTGAAGAATGTTCACTATCTGAGGAGGACAATGACGATGAAGGAGGAGATGGTGGTGGTCCACTAGCTCCAAGTTTTGGTTGATCTGAGGCTTCCTAAAAAAGTTGATTTAGGTTGTATTTAGGAGAACCTGAATGATCAACTAATTCTCAGTGTGGTATGTTTTGATCAGCTCTCTGTTGATGTTCATTGTTGGGATTAGCTGAGTGTTGGGTCGGTTGATCACTGGTCTGCGGGACGTTATCTAAATTGATAGTTGCCAAACCACGGCTCCACTGAATAGCGAGCCTTTGCTCCAATCTAGTTACACTGTCATGGGATTGTTTCCAAATATCTTCAAGGAGACTTGTTCCTCTCATAGGGGATATGATTACGACATCCCTTACAACCAGTTGTGTTGTAGGTGTACCAACAATAGTAGTGGCCTGAGCAGGTGTAATAAGAACAATTGTGGATTGTGACTCAGTGGGTTGTTCATATGTTGAAGCCCTTGATTGGATTCGAGTTTGAACAATTGAAGTACTTGTTGGAGGAGGTTTCTTAGTGGCTTGTTTAGGCATGTTGTACTAGAGGCCCTCCTTCTAGCGCCATTTGTTGAAGCCTCAGTTGTGCAAGTTAGATGCAAAGGTGCTGGAATGGTTCCAAGGCTCCCAATAGAGGAAGAAAACCCAAGTTGAAAGGCTTCGAAAGACCCTCTGCAAGGGCAGTTCTATCCCTAACCTATTTGGTATGGTGATCCTCCACGGATATTCCGCCTCCGCTGGCACTCTAAGAGTTGGTGGTTTGACCAATTAGGTCATTTTTCCAATCAAGGAAAACAAATATGTGAAAAAAAGTAAAACTTAGCTAACCGAACCTATTTTAGAAGAGGAAACTAATTTAAGTTAGTCCTATTCTAAAAAGAAAGCTTGATATTGTGCAGATCGACCTTGAGGTATGATAAACAAGTAATTACCACGTTCAACAGAAATGTCTTTGATGTGTTACTTATTAACTTAAATCACAATCCATTAATGAAAATTAAAAGATAATAATTCAAGTACTTAAGCCTGTTCAAGATTCAATCTGTAATCATTCTGTCAATTGAAAAATCAACCATGATTATTATGTGCAACAAATTATTTGCAGAAATCGATAAAGAAAGTATTAATATTGAATAAACTCAATAAAACACTTCACAGCATCAATCAGTCATATAGGGAAACCAATATGATAGATCCATACATTATATATGTGCAAAATGATAACATTCACTGTAGATGACAATCTGAAATACACAATCAGTCATTCTCAAATAAACTTGAAGAATAACAAGAGATAGATCAAAAGATGACTTTACTGTATTAAAAGAGATCTTGTACAAAAATTACAAAAGGCTATGCTAAACAGAGTATCTCCAGTCCAGTCTCCTGCTGACTTGCCACTTCAAAATTCCCAACCCCCTAACTACAAGAGGTCCTCCCTCTTAAATAGGAAATTACAGCAGAAACGAAAGATAGAGATTTCCCAAAATAGGGATTACAAAATCAGATCAAACTATCGATCCAAGAAATCCTGCCATTTCTCATATATCTCTAACAACTTATCTATATTGGGGAGTCGATAGAATCTAAGGCTAACTGAGCATTGCATGTATTATTTTCCATGTCACGTTTGTCGAACTTGTGCCAAGTGAGAAGGTAAATGCAAATCCTGCCCTCCATGATGACCAATTCTCTCTCCAGATGATCCACATCATCGATACTCACTTGATCAAGATCCCAAATTCTCTGCGCAAACTCTTCACACTTGTGTTCGAGCTCCTCAAGTTTGCATTTTGGTGGAAAAGCATCCAAAATGGGCTCCATGAACAGAAGTTTCAATACCTCCATAATACTGTCAACTGCATACCAGCACTTGGTACAGAGGTCTTTAGACTTCTGGATAATCTCCTCAACTGTTTCATTGAAATCAAGCCAAGTGTTTAGGGAGGCTTTCACCTTCTTCATTTGAAACCTTTTAAGGATCGGGGTGTCTTCTGGCGCTTTCTTTATATACAACTTCCATTGACTGACTTCTTCCTCAGCTCTAGAAGCTTGAAATATCTTAGCCTTTTGTTCTTCTAGAGTGGTATACATCTTGGAAAAACTAATGAAGTTCTCCCTGATCTCATCAAGAGCGAGGTAAACCTTCTCCAACTATTTGCGATGGTCTTGATTAACTTTAAGGGCCAAATTCTTAAAATCACATAAGGAAAACTTGAAAGAACTTGAGCAGGCTACACTTGCAGTTTCATCCTCAACTTGCTTTTCAAAAGAAGCTATCCTTTCTGCATTTGTGGAATGTTGAGACTATGACAGGAAAAGTTCAATGAGAAGTGTATCATTCCTTTGCTCCAGGTCTTGAACCTTATCTTCCCAAGTCTTTCTGAGGTCAGCCACATACTTTAGATGTTATTTCTTGATCTCAACCAACTCTGCTTTCAGGCTTCTGATTTCATTCTCTTTCAGGTCAACTGCTTTGTCCAGAACTTGGACTGAACCCCAATTGGCACTTGCAAAAGCTCCTAAATCTGCAGCAGTTTCTATAGCTTCAACTCATGGGTTGTTGGTCCTTGGAGCCCATATTACTTGATCTGGGATAGGTTCTTCTAACCCACCTTGACCTCTGCTCATCTTCCTGGTTCTTCTCATCACTGCCTTATCATCATGGCTGTAGAAGTAGTCACCAAGGGGAACTAATCCTGATCTGCATACTCGGTCACTTTCCCTGCAAAAGTAGAAGTAACACTTACTGTTGCAACTAAAGGGGGTGTTTGAATGACTACTAAATTAGGTATAGGCAAAGTGACTTGAGGGGTAATATGAGGTGTGGAGGTGACTTTGGTAACTGATAAGACTTTGATTGGTGAAGGTACTAAGACAAAAGCTTCAGAAAGTGGAACTTGGTTGTCAACATTGGCTTCTGGAGGTAGCAATTGCTTATCAGCCATGATGGGTGATGATGGAGAGGAAACCTTGGAATATTCATCAGTGGAAGTTGACAATAAGTTAACTATGGGTGACTGCAGAGGGATAGTCAAAGACTGGACTTCTGCAACCATGGATGATGAAATAGAAAGAGGGACTAGGCATTCTAGCACTGGAATGGTGCTATTAGTGAGAGTGTTAAATAAATGGGACAAGTAAAATGGAAGTGTCACTCCTAAAGGTGCAGTGGAGTTTTGTTGAACAAATGGTAGAAAAAATGTTGAGGATGCAATGCCTGGGGCAGCAATAAATTCCAACATTGATTGATCTGGGAAAGAATGATCCATGTCAACACTATCCAGCAAGTCAATGACAGTCTTAGGATATTCAATGACTTCCTCTGTCACTAGTACTAGAGGATGTGGCACAACTTCCTCATCACAATCGATTATGTTGATTGTGGACTATTCGGGTACACAGACTACTACCAAAGGACCGAACACCAAGAGAAACCACTTCACACAAACAGATCACAGATCAACACACCGATGTTTTGACGTGGTTTAAACCCTCTTGAGGGAAACACTCCACGACCCCGACCAAATAGCTTCTACGGGACAATTTATTATGCAAAGAAACAAAGTTACAAATGAGCTTCTCATAATCGATCAACTAAACAATGACCCTCCATGCTCTTTAAATAGAGATCATGGACCAATCGGGTGTTAAGCCACAGATCAAGGTTAGGTTTGATTTAAGAGAAGTTGAGCTGTCGGATCACTCTATGTCGGAAACATATCGTGACCATCGGATTAAGTATTTACAAATGCATACTAATGCATACTAAAGAAGCACACTATCCCTAACGGATATATTACACAAGTTGATCTTAACTAACTCCTAAGTGTCTAAATATCCTAACATCCCCCCTTAAGAACAACTTGGGATAGGATTGAAGGATTTACAAAAGTGACACTATTAGGAGAAGGAAGGAGGCATTAGAGCCTATCCCCCCTTAATGACAAGTTCCTGAACTCCTAACATAGATCGAAGTTTAGAAAACTTCGCTTCTGTAAGAGACTTGGTGAAGATGTCTGCAACTTGGTCATCTCTAGGGCAAAAGATCACTTCAAGAACACGATCATGAACAAGATTTCTGATGAAGTGCATATGTAGCTCAATGTGTTTGCCGCGTTGATGTAGAACTAGATCTTTGGAAAGCTTGATGGCACTTTGATTGTCGCACCAAAGTGGAGTAGGCTGCTGCTACTCGAATCCAAACTCTGAAAGGATCTGTCGAAGCCATAAAGCTTCCTGAATGGCATTAACTGCTGCTCGATATTCTGCCTCTGTTGAAGAAAGAGCAAGAGCTTGTTGTTTCTTACAAGCCAAAGTAATAGGTCCAGATCCCAGACTGAAAACATAACCTGGAGTAGACTTTCGATCATCAGGATCGTCGGCCCAATCTGAATCAGTGAAACCAACCAACAAAGGTTTCGCCCTTGTACTGTAATGAATCCCAAACTGAACTGTACCTCGAATATATCGAAGTATTCTTTTAGCGGCTTTCCAGTGACTTTAATGAGGTGTCTGCATATAACGGGCAACTCGACCAACGGCAAAGGAAAGGTCAGGACAGGAACGACTCAAGTATAAGAGACTACCAACAAGCTGATGATACAAGGTGGCATCTACTTCAGGTGAAGTACAAGTGGCAGAAACTTTGACTCCAGACTGGAAGGGAGAAGGGGCTAGTGTACAATCTTCCATGTGAAAGCGACGAAGAAGGTCACAAGCATACTTAGACTGAGAAAGAAAGATTCTTTCTTTGGTTTGGAGGACTTGGAGACCAAGAAAATAATGCAAATGTCCTAAGTCTGACATTTCAAAAGTTTGTTTAAGACTAGATTTCACATGGGTTATAAGCTTAGGGTCATTACCAGTAAGAATAAGGTCATCAACATATAGAACAAGTATGATGAGATGGTTTCCTACTTTCTTGGTATAGACATTGGGGTCAGAATGGCTTCTAGAAAAACCAGTGTCAAGGAGAAAGTTATCCATTTTGGCATACCAAGCTCTAGGTGCTTGCTTAAGGCCATATAAGGATTTCTTAAGGCGACAGACAAGGCTAGAGTTATTCTGAACATAGCCAGGAGGTTGTTCCATGTAAATTTCCTCCTGTAAATCACTATGTAAGAAGGCAGACTTGACATCCATTTGATGGACTTCCCATTTGTGTAAGGCTGCAAGGGAAAGAACAAGGCGGATGGAGTTCATTTTGGCGACAGGAGCAAAGGTTTCATTGTAGTCAATCCCTTCAACTTGGGAAAAACCTTTGGCAACTAACCTTGCCTTAAGTCTTTCAACACTTCCATCTGATGCATACTTAGTTCTATAGATCCATTTACATCTGACAAGTTTCCTTCCTTTTGGAAGAGGTACAAGATCCCAAGTATCGTTCGCCATTAAGGAACGATATTCTTCATCCATGGCTGCATCCCAATCTGGATTCCCTGAAGCTTCTGCAAAAGTTTCTGGATCATGATTCTCGGAAACTTGAGCCAAAAGAGAAGAGGCTCGCTGAAACTGAGAACGTGTTCGATGTTGATCTCTAGGATCACCGGCAAGATCACCAGCTGCTTCACATGTTGAACGGACCCATCGAGGAAGCACTTGTGCTGGTGCAACTGGAGGAACATGAGCAGGCGGAGGTGGATTTTCATCCTCACTACCATCATCAGAAACTGGAGTTGGAAACTTGTCAAGGAAGTTGGAAGAAGAAGAAGAAGGCACAAACGCTGATTTAGGCTCGCAGGCCAAAGATGGCACAATCGCCGAGTTAGGCTCGCAGGCCAAGATATTTTCATCAAATTTAACATCTCTTCTAATGATTATAGCATGAGAATGTGGTTGAAGAAGTCTATAACCTTTTACATCTTCAGAATATCCAACAAATATGCACTTTTCACTTTTAGGCTGCAATGCTTTCCGTTTTTCATCTGGAATGTGAGCCCATGCTTCACTACCAAACACACGAAAGTGACTTACATCAGGTTTAATTTTACTCCATGCTTCTTCTGGTGTTATACCTTGTAATGCTTTTGTGGGGGTGCGATTAACTATGTAATTTGCACAATTAATGGCTTCAGCCCAAAATTGAAGACTTAGTCCCTTAGATTGGATCATACAATTAGCCATTTCTTTTAAAGTGTGGTTCTTCCGATCAGCTACACCATTTTGTTGTGGTGTATATGGAACAGTGTGCTGTTGTTGGATGCCTTGTTCAGTGCAGAAAGTAGTGAACTGTTTGTTAACATATTCTCCTCCATTGTTAGATCTTAACTTAATAATTTGATGACCAGATTGTTTTTCAACAAGGGCCTTGTAGGCCAAGAACATGTTAAATACTTTGCTCTTAAGTTTTAGGAAATAAACCCAAGTGCGTCTGGTGTAATCATCAATGAAAGTTAAGAAATACTTGAAACCAGAAGAGGAAGTAGATGGAAGAGGACCACACAAGTCACTATGCACAAGCTCCAAGGGAACCGAGGCGTGCCAAGAGGCACGTTTGTCGAAACTGTCCCGATGATGTTTTCCAAGTACACAACCGGAGCAAACACCATCCTTGCAAGATACCATCGGAAGACCTGTCACCATATTTTCTTTACATAGTTGTTGCAATGAGCGATAATTTAAGTGACCAAATCGCTCATGCCAAAGTTTGCTCAAGTTATCACTATGAGCAACAAAAATTGAAGGGAAAGGTGATGACCCAAAGTTGTTAAACTTGTACAACTTGGTAATATCATCAACAATTTCGGTAGCTAGAACTTGTTGAGGATCTTTAAAATCCTTGATTACAACTTGGTGAGGTGTAAAGGTCACAGTTTTTTCTTCACCAGAATGAGTGATATGATAGACTGATAACAAATTGCAGGAAATTCTTGGAACACATAGTACATCACTAAAATGACCATTATCTACTGGAACTGTTCCAGCTCCTACAACACTTAGAGATCTATCATCGCCAACAAATATTTGTTTGGTGTTACATTCATGCATAGTAGAAAAGATGGCTTGATCCTTAGCCATATGATAAGATGCTCCAGAATCAATGAGGCATTCATTTGAAGTAGAAGAAGAAGATGCATTATAAGAATAACCAGAAGCACAAAGTGCATGTCCATGAGAGGAAGATTCTGAAGGTGAATCTAGGCTGATGTGGTGCTTCTTCATTGCTGCTTCCAAGGCTGCCATCTTCTTGAAACACTTAGATTCATCATGATTATCTTTCCCGCAATAGTTGCAATGATGCTCAGTCTTTTTGCCTTTTGGCTTGGATCCTTTGTCATTTTTTAAAGAAGGAGCTGACTGAGAGGGTTTTGGACCCTTGTTTGACTTATTATTGCGAAAATTTTGTTTCTTGGGAGGCTTGGACTTTTCTTTCTGTTGGGACAATAAGGCTTTCCCAGATGTATCTGCATTGTTGATTATTTCAAGATGAATGAGTTTATCTTGTTCCCTAATCAAGGAATCACAAAAAGATTCAAGACTAGGCTCTTGATAGCTAGCTGCATTCAAGGATGCTTTCATGGAGTAAAATGTAGATACAAAAACAGAATATGTAGGTCCAAGTTTGGAAAGAATATGATAAATGCATTGTTTGTCTTCCCTCTCAATCTTACATTCTGCACATAAGAGTTTAAGAGTTTTGTACTTAGATAAATAATCTTGAATGCATGAAAAGTCACTTGGATTTAAAGAAATCAACTCATTTTCGAGTTGGTGACCTCGAATTTCATTGTGTTTACCAAACACAGTTTCCAACTTGTCCCAAGCAGTATTAGGTTCATCAATTCCAGATATGTGGAATCGCAATTCAGTAGAGATTGACATCCCAATCAATCCACGAGCTTCATCACATCTATTTGCCCATTTTATTTTCTTATCATCATCATTGGGTTCTTTTTCTTTCCCTGTGGTAATTCTGAAAAGTCCCCTACGTCATAGAACATCCTCCATACGAGATTTCCATGAGAAATAGTTGGAACTGTTAAGTAGAATATCACAATGGGCGGCCATATTTGTAAATTAATGGCTCTAAAGGCAAAAACCAATAGTCTAGATGTGAAGACCTTAAAAAAATAGGTGGTTTAAAAAAAAACGGCACTGAAAACTGACTCTGTATGATGAAGTTATGCTTGAACAAAGAAACTGTTGAAGATGTCCCCAATAGTGACGTGGCAGCTAGAGAATGTCCAGCGAAAAAAAAAGAACCCCCCTATTCCCAAGATGAACCTTTTGACAATCACTTTACAAGAAAGTTGCTTTAAGTGAACCACTTTTGTAAAATAAGTGATTTCACTTTTACAATGATATTACTTTTAAATAGTGCAGCAAGAAAAAAAACTTAAGTGACTCACTTGTATTTTTATTTTTTTTATTATTTAAGTGAGATGCACTTTTACAATAAAGTAACTTGAAATTAGAAATTGCATGCACTTTTTCTTTTAAAAGTAACTTTCTAAGACTTGAACTCAAGACCTATTAAGGAATAAAGCAACTTTGAACCAAGTGAGCTAGATTAAAAGGTATGTAAAATATGGAAATGAGGAAGGGGGCTTTTTTTTTTTAACTCTTCTTGCTTGGTTTGCGTGCTTGCCCTTTTTCCTGCAAAACAAACCACAAATCGAAACAAAAAACTTTTCCACACTTGTGGATTTAGATCTTGTTAGCTAGCCCGGAAAGTCTACGTTTTCTCTCTGTTTCTGATTTGCCGAGATCGCGCAAGGTGCACGGCAAAGAGCATACGCAGCCGAGAAAAACCCTTTCCCTTTCTGTTTCTGATTTGTCGAGATCGCTCAAGGTGCACGGCAAAGAGCATACGCAGATGGGAAAGCAACAATCCGAACCAAAAAAAAATCTAATAGAAAAAATAAATATGAAATATGAGGTTTTTCTTTTCAAAAAACGAAATAAAAAAAATGCGTCACTGTAACATTATACCTTCAGATCTGATGAAATACACATTTCTGGAGAAACCGGTAACCGTTTTCGATCAAGCGAAAACTATTTCCCAATGGAAACGACGCTCCAGACGCAATGGAACACCTCCCACACCCCGGAAATACACAGAAATACCATAACTAGAAACCCTTTCGAGTTTCGGCAACAACAGTTCAAGATCTAGATCATAACCGAAAGCGGCACTTCATAAAAGCTCTGATACCTTGTTTGGATACACAGAGTACTACCAAAGGACCAAACACCAAGAGCAACCACTTCACACAAACAGATCACAGATCAACACACCGATGTTTTGACGTGGTTTAAACCCTCTTGAGGGAAACACTCCATGGCCCCGGCCAAATAGCTTCTACGGGACAATTTATTATGCAAAGAAACAAAGTTACAAATGATCTTCTCATAATCGATCAACTAAACAATGACCCTCCATGCTCTTTAAACAGAGATCATGGACCAATCAGGTGTTAAGCCACAGATCAAGGTTAGGTTTGATCTAAGAGAAGTTGAGCTATCGGATCACTCTATGTCGGAAACATATCGTGACCATCGGATTAAGTATTTACAAATGCATACTAATGCATACTAAAGAAGCACACTATCCCTAACGGATATATTACACAAGTTGATCTTAACTAACTCCTAAGTGTCTAAATATCCTAACATGGACACTTGTGATTTAGAAACCAAAACCTTTTGCCTCTTTGCTGGATTAGCTCTAGTTATGACCAGGTCATCACCTTCTTGAGTCTTTGTAGTAGGCAGCTGAATATTGATAGAAGGCCTAGGAGGTTCTAGCAGTTGAGCATTAAGCACTGATGACAACTGTGTTATCTGTTGCTTGGAATTTCGAGTTGTCTGTAATAACACTTTAGTTGTTTTAGCAATTTTCTCTTGTGGAGGTTCCTCTACGGAAGCTTTACCTTTATCCCCATCAGGATATGTGAGCATTAAGGGAGTTTTAGCTTTCTGTGCTTCCTTTTCCTCTCTGTCTCTCTTTGTATGTTCAATTAAATTCAACTGCATGGCCCTGTAGCTCAAAACTCTAATTTTGAGTTCTTTCTGGTATTGAAAAACATCATGTTGTTCTTTTGAATCTTTGGCTTTGGCAAGGGCTTGAGAAAATGTGTCTACCCCTTGGTATATAAAATCATCTAGGCGAACCTCATGTGCATAATCCATTTTTACATGTATCTGTTTGAAGTGTGCATCTAGGAATTGTTTGGGGTCATTTCCTTTTCTCGGCAGTGCTCAATTTCAATGCTGCTATTTGGTCACCGAGAACTGTAGCCCAATTTGAGGTAGGGATAACCAGCTGGCCAAGGTTGAGAGGAAACTTAGGCCAATCTTTCTTCCTGGGACCTGTGAGTTTCTTATACATGCCATCAGTCACTGTTTGGAATGAAACCTCCTGTAGAACTAGCCTGTCTAGGACTATTCTGGGAAGAAGGTGCACTGTATCACTTCCCCAGATTCTTATGTATGAGAAGTAATCGAACACATACCAATCACCCATAGTATTAATGAAGGCTTTGGCATCTTCTGAAAATGCAGGTGCCTCCTGCTTGAAGATCTTAAAATAAATGGTACCCATAAAGCTATCACAGATATCATACAATAAAGGCACAAAATTGCCTTCCCATAATGTTGAATGGTAGATGTGTATAAGGGGGTCTACAGGGGTCCAACTCCAACCTAAGTTAGGATACTGGAACTCTACACAGAAAGCATCAATAACATATGCAGAAACGAAGAAATGTGGCTTCTTATGACCAAGTGCCTTCCGATAATCCTATATTGCGTTCTTCAATTCTGAAGACATGATAGATGCCCATGGGAAGGATTCACCAGTGGCTAACACATGGTGTGCTATAGGTGCCCATTCAGCTTTGAAAAGAGAATAGTTGGGAAGACCAAAAAGCCTGCAAAGCATGGCTACCAACAGAGAGTAGGGTTCCTTGAACCAGATAATGGGATAGACGTTGTCATCCTTAGGCACAAAGGCTTTGGGCTTGACCATCCATGACTTTATCATCTCAGTCAAGTTATACTAGGTCTTTGAGGATTGAATGAATTCAGAAGAAACGATCTGTGTATGCGGTTTAAGAGCAAAATCTTGAACAAAGACCTCTGGGTAAAAATCTGTCAATTGAGCACCGATGCTATCATTGAAACAATGGTCTTTGACACTGCATTTTCGATAATCCATTTTACTGCATCAGTGTAAGGTAGGACAGCAGGATGCGCAGCAATAGAGTGTATTTGGGAAGCCCTAATCCTCTCGTAGATAAGTTTTTCGTTCTTAATATGGGAAAGGTCATCGTTTTCAAATATAGCATAAATTTTAGACCAATCCACCTAGTACATTTCACTGACCTTCTCACTGGTATCTGAGAGGATACCAAAATTAGGGACCTTGGTCAAGAGATCTCTGTCTGCCGTTTTGGATCGTGTGTTTTTCAACATGGTGAAAAGCTTGCAATTTCTGATCAATAAAGAAATAAAATCAAAATTCAAACCAAAATAACAAAATTGGAAAACAAGAAAAATAGAAGGATGACAACAAACTTACCCGAAATAGCTGAAGAACTGATAAAAATGACACCTTAACAGGAATCTGCAGTAAAATCCAAGCAACGGGGTAATTTCGAACAGTAAAAATGACAAAAAAATAAAATAGAAAAACCCTACTTATCACATTTACCAGATTAAAACATGACCGTGGGATCAAAAAAAATGGACGGCTGAGATGAACTGGAGCGGGATGCGGGATCGGGTTCATATTTTATTTTGAAAGTTTATTTAAGAATTCCAAAAGCCGAAACCCGAAAATGTCAGGTTGCGGGTTTTGGGATTGCAAGAACACAAAAGCGCAAAAGAATTCCCAAAAGCCAAAACCCGATAGTGTCGGGTTGCAAGTTTCAGGAATGGAAAAGAAAATCACAATCGAAAATTTTTTCCCGAAAGCCGCAACCCAAAAGTGTCGGGTTGCGGGTTTCGGGAACACACAACAAAATCAAACTTAGAAGAAGTTCCCGAAAGCCGAAAGCCACAATTGCGGGTTTCGGGTTTTGGGCTAAAATTTTCCGATATTATTTGTAAAGAAAAACCGCAACCCACAACTATCGGGTTGCGGGTTTCAGGATGACGTCAATAAAAAATTGAAAAATAAAATCCCACAAACCACAATTGTCGGGTTGCAGGTTTCGGGTTTCCTAAACTCCACGACAACAAACAAATCCTGCAACCCGCAACTATCGGGTTGCGGGTTTCGGGTTGACCAAATGTCGAATTTCCGGTTGATGGAAGTAAATGATAAAATGCTCAAAAATTGAAGCTTCCTGCAAGCCCAAAACACTTAGAAATTTTTAGATCAAAGGGAAAACACATAGGACAAAAGAATGGGTAAGGGATCATAGGGATAAAAACCAAAATCTCATATTTACAAGAAAACTCAACCAATTACCTTTGTGTTTATTAGGAATGGGGTTGTCGTGCTTCAACTAAGCATGGGATCTGTTGTGGCCACAACAGGGACTAGTGTAGAGTTTTTGTCATGATAACACTAGGCCTTTTTCAAACCAAAATTATGTACTATAAATGAGAAGGGAGTGTAGGGACTTTGAACCACACATTAAACACCTTATTGACATGACACAAATAGAATTATATGAGAGATTCAAGAACAAACACATGGAATTGAACTTGGGCCAAAGATATTTTGATAAGTGCAAGTCTTGGCATGTTCAGATAAACACACTTCATAACACTTGTTGTAGATACCATGTAGAATATCCTTATTTATGACAAGTTTGTAGTTATTAGGCGTGTTTTGCATAGTAACCATGTGCAAGATTGCTCAATGTTAATACCACCGAATTCATCAAGAGACTTCATTCATAGCATTATGTGTAATAAGGAAGAGGGGAAAACATATTATGCAAAAATTGTTTAGATGGGACATGCTCCAGGTGTGGAAGAATGGATTTATTGAGCCAGTGCGTTCACGAGATTGAATATCACAATTTTGGGAAAATGATGGTGTACATGAAAAGCTTCAAATACATCACTTATGATGCAAGATTTGGAAAAGAAAGCAAACATATATAGTTGGTGACATTTCAAGTGAGTAAATATCTCTAACTTTTAATCTATTTTTTTAGTCAAACTTTACCTATAAACATAACTAATGCCAAGATCATTTTTTTCACCAAGTACAAGTCAACCATTTCATCAAGGAATTTTTTGAAAGGATGCAACAATCTGTTCTCATATCTACCTAGCTCGATGGCAGGATGAGTAGTTTAGAATTTGAAAATATACATTTCCCCTTGGTACTATACTTTCAATGGTTGAGTTTTTCACAAGCTATACCTTCCAACCCCAAAATAAGTTTCAAAGTAAATATTATCATTCTGAGAAAGTCTCCTTGATGGTCCGCATCACATAGAGGCATGGTCCATATAGTACTGAAGACAAATGAGAAATATTGAAGGAATTCAGTTCTACATAATTGATGATAGGTGTCATGACTTCCATTATGTATTGACATTGATTCCACATGTTCTATGATTGGTTGAAGCAGAGAGAATTATACAAATGGAGTGGAATTGGATTTGGTCCGATGGATGTGCTGGTTAGTTAAAAAATGGCCACATATTTCAATGGTTGTGTTCATTGCACAAAAAATAAAAAGTGTCACATACATGGAACTATTTTGAGACTAGACATGGTAAAGGAGAGCATGATGGAATCCGAGCATGTGTCAAAATAACCCTACGTAGGGAGGAATTGAAATCATCCACAAATTCCCCTATTCGAGATTATAAGTGTATAGTGATGTGGTGCACATCAATAATGGGAGAAGGATCAAGAGCACCAGCAGAATTAGTATGGAAAAGAGACATGCAAAGGTTTTTTGGGGAGGTGGTTAAGGTTGATTGTTTGCATGTGTGGGAATGCAATACTTTTCCCTAGACTTGTGTTTTTCACTCAGTTCTAAGCTCTGGCAATCTGATATTTGAAATGTGGACCCGAAAACTTGCTGCCCCCATGCAACATTGGTGATTTTGATGGGTGTGAATCATTAGAATGGGTTAATGCATGGGATCGTGTGTGACACTTTTACTTGATCAACATGTAATTAATGAATTCACTCCATTGGAGGCAGACCAATCATTTGTTTCTCCAAATTTTGATCATGTCTCAGATCTTGTACAACCTATTAAGATACAACCTTAATATCTTAAATATGGAATTTTAAGATCACATGTACATATTTCAATATTAAATTTTTTAAGTATGTTAATGGTATCTATATTGTTAAGCATTGTGTGTTATATTTTGTAGGGAACATATATGTAGTTGTTGCCCCAAAAGATAATGAATGGGGTGGAGATTATTTGTTAGCAAGTTGTCTAGAGGGAAATCAAACCCTTAATATATCCATAACTGACGATGGCAAAACAAATTCCTAGTTGGTTTTATGGTTTTCAAAGGGGAATACTTTACACAAGACAACAATGCAAGAAATAAGGGTGGATATGTTTATACTGATTACAAATTTGGTCCAAGTGTGTACCACTTTACCAACCTGATAGTTGGTACAAACATCCAATTAAAATGATGCCTAAAAGAAACTCCATGATTGTATGATACTTCCTACTAGACAATGAGCAGAAAAAACTAATGGAGAGAATCAGCATCAAAGATGATCCAGAGGGTTTTGATGTATGATCATTTAAAGGTACATTGACATGTTGGAGTATGTTGATAGACAAGGTATGTTATTTAAGAGTTATTTTCATTGATTTCTTTTTAATGCAAGTTCATTTATGTTATTTATGCAAATTGTTGTTTTCAATCTAAAGTATTATGATATGGATACTAATTATACCATCCTTCTGCATTCCAAGGTTTTTCAAAGAATATAGATATAGCACACATGAAGGAGAAATAAATGACCCGATGTCTTTAGACACCACCATGACATGCTCGGGAATTCGATATTTTTGTGTTCGAGTATTTATATGGATGATGGATGAAATCACATAGATGGATTAAACTATGTTGTTATCTCATGGTTTGTGCAACATATAGAAACATTATTTCTCTTTTTGTTGAGCCCCATAGACTCATGTTATTACTAGATTCATCAATAAGGAGGAATTATCAAATTCATTTTGATGCTACATGACCCAAAACTAATCTCAAGTTGGTGTTTAATGACTTTGTTGGTCCTCTACTAAAAAATATTAACCATTTGAAGTTCTTATAAGAGGGCATAAAAACCTAAAATGCTTTGTACATGCTTTGTACATGTATCTCTACCAAGGAGTTCTCTCTGTAGTTTGATGGTAGACCCGAAAACCCTAGTGAAAGATATGACACACACACTATCAAATTCATTTTGAATCTACTTGACCAAAAATTAATCTCAAGTTGGTGGTTGATGGCTTTGTTGAACCTATAACACAAAATATTAACCAAAGATCTCATTAAGATGCGTGAAAACCCAACATGATTTATACATGCTTTAGTAGAGTGCTCTAGTAGTTTTAGCACTCCATTAGAGTGCTCTTCCTTCTCAACCTTTTCAACTTTAATATTATTTTTAATATTTGCATAGTAATAAACAATTAAAAAATCAATTAAAAAATAAACATCCTTCATATTCTTCTCTCTTTATTCTCTTGAAACTTAATCTACTACATTTGCAACTCTCAAAATTGTTTTTTGTCCATTTATTTCTTATGTTACAACTATGGAAACCTCACAATCCTCTTCTACCACTATTAGAGTAGCATCCATATCTTCATGTCTATAATATTTATGGACTTTCTCCATGATATAGGAGCCTTTATTTTTTTTAAACACTTAGTTTGTAGCCTCTTCCTATTCACCTTCTAATTTTATAGCTTTCAAATCTATTTCCTTTTCGAATTTCTTATTTTTTCCAATAGACTTCATAATTACTACAGAGTTAACAACTTCAATTGATGTAATCACATGTTTAACATCTTCTTTGTATACACCAATGGACTGGTTTCTTTATCCCATCATCTTTTCTTCAATCATTTTCATGTAATTCTTTATTTGAACCACTTATTCTTCATCTGATCATTCTTTCTCATCCTATTTTACCTCAATTGTAATATATTCTACATTTTCATCTCTTTTCTTTGTTTTCCATTCTATTTCCTCTTCTACAACCTCCACATGGGTTTCCATTTCTTCCTCTATTTCCACATCATGACTACTATGATTTGCTTGAAACTTTTATTCCATTTCTGTAACAATGTTGTTGCTATGATTTTCCTTAAGATCGCCTTCAAATTATTCATTGTTTTCTACAACCTATTCATAGTTTTTGATTTCTTTCCTTGCTTGATTTTCTATAAATATCTTGATTTCTTCTTCAATTACATCATATAAGATGTTGCACCCTCATTCAAATTTTCCTTTTGCAATTTTACAACAAAACCATTGACTTCTTATTCACTTTGATCAACAATAAGGTTGATTCTTTCTTCCTATGTACTTACACATTTATAAACATCAAACTAATTAATTAAATCCATTTCCCTTATGGGAATGTTAGCTAGGTCCAATCCATTATCAAGCTCATAAATGATGATTCCTTGCTTTTAATTCTCTAAATTTGCACCAATATCCTTAATATAATCATTATAGTACACTTAGGGACATGATGTTCTCCATTACAACTCTTCATCTTTTTTCATATCTATTGCTTGGGGATCTTCTTCCACCTCCTTCACATAGAGTTTGCACAACTTACGTAGGAATTGAGTTGTAACTATCATGCTTTGTACTTGTAGCTCTACCAAGGAGTTCCCAAGGAGATATTGTGGGTGGTGTTTCCATGTTGAATATGCCCAAATAAGAATGCATGAGCTCATGGAACTCAAATCTAATGCCTGATTAGGTTTTTATGCCCTGGTCGCAAATTCACTAAATGTCCCTAAAAGGCTTAAGGAGGCGACCCGCAACCACCCTGCAACCCACCATAAAATGATGAAAGTGGCTCGGATCGACAAATCGTTAAGTCCATTTGTCACATCCCCATCTTGAACCTATAGCATTAAAATGTAAATGATCTAATATTATTATAAAATCATGGTGAGGAGCTCAAGGCCAAGGCCCCACCATTGATTTATTGATGCATACGGTTTGCGTGCTAGCCAGGTACATTGGAATTCAAACATCATGTAAATATGCATTTTGATAAAATACCCACAACTAGCTATGCAATGCAACAAAGAGATGGGGGCATGATTCTACAAGGAATAGGGAGGGAAATCATTCAAACACTTGAGCCAATAGAGTCAATCCATGTGTCAATGGGAAAACCCATGAACCCTCAACTACCCATTTTGTCTCATGCACCCAATCATTTAATTCTTCCAAGAATTGGTTGAGACAGTTAATGCCTTGGGATTGGAGAGGTATGGCAGTCAATTTTCGTGCATGGGCAAGCCATCAACCTGGAAAATCATATTTTGGCTTGCTGGGCAAGGAAACACCCACGAAATGGTGCCCAAAGCCATTCTTCACCCATGGCATTCATCCTCTCATGCAGTTGGAGCTTGTTGGGGTTTTATCCTTCACGTTTTCACCATTTTTCCTGCAAAATTCCATGGTTGGGAACTTGTTTTTGTATTGCCCAGTGGTTAGGAGGAAAGGAGACACAATTTTGGGGTCCAAGGAGGCCGTCTTTGTCCCTTGAATGCCCAGGAACGTTTTCTGGAAACGATTTGGCTCTCACAGACTTGATCCCTATCCACCATTCTGTTTTGGTTGCCCACGTTTTTCTACTGCCCAGCATTTGTAAATTATGTTGTTGTGCTTGTTGTGTGAGAAATGAATATGTTGGGTATGGGTTATGGGTATCTGTTGTTTTGGCTTGAGTTTGAGTACAAGCATCCAGGTTTCTAATGTAGCCTGATAAACCCAGCTATGGACTGGCTTGGCTCAAATGAAATGCTTAATTGGAAATGTATGAGATGAATGTCCCCTTTTCCTTGTAAGAATCATGCCCAACTCCAGGGTGGCCTTCGGACGGACTGAGTATATGTCATCGAAGAGCCTATGGTTGGGTGGAACGTTGCAGCGACATAGCTAGTCATTTGGGATAATTGCACAACGAAGATAAGTGTTTCTGTCTATGTATTTACTTCTGAAATGTTATAATTTGATGGTTGATTTAATATGTTGAATGCATACAAAAGATGTGTGTGGATGAAGTTTTAATTTTGCTATGCATATTGATTTAATTTGCATCTGCACACCTCTAAATTTATGTGTATGAATAAGATGAATGGGATGAATTTTTAATGAAAAGCCCCAGGAATCGACATCACGTTCTCTCCCTTGCTGGTTCTGATGGGAGGGTATGTGACATAATCGTATCAGAGCTGCTGGTTGCAGCATTGGGCCTTCATGGGCTACCTATCACAACTTGCAGAGGTAAGTATGCTTCCTGCTCAGCAATAATCATTAAGAAAATTTAAAAAAAAAATTGGAAATTTGAAATTTTCTAAGTGTTTTTGAGTTTTTATGCTAAGTTGGTTTTGGCGCAAGATTTTCGAGTTCCATCAAAACAATCAGCTCAAGTTAGCGAGTTGGGCCGAAGCAGTCGGCAGAAAATTAACAAAGATCACCAAAAAAGAGGGATAAATTTTGGCGAAACTCGCCAAGTGGAGCCGAAACGGCGGAAGAACTCGGCGAGTTGCACTGACGAAGTTGCGGAAGTGCCCGGGGAAAGGAAGGAAAATTACAGTGGAAAGAGTTGGCGAGTTTTCCCTGAAACGGCGGAAGAACTCGGCGAGTTGCTCCGCAATGGATCGCCTAGAAATTTTAAGTTCGGAAAAAAGGATGGAAAAATTTTGGAAGGAAAATCTGAGTTTCGATCGGAAGAACTTGGCGAGTTGATCCACAGCAGTGGAAGAACTCGGTGAGCTGGTCTGAAATTGCGACAAAACATGGCAAGTTGGTCCGCAATGACGGAAGGACTCGGTGGGTTGGTCTGAAAATTTTCTAAGTGGCTTTCTACGGAAGAACTCGGCGAGTTGATCCGTAGTAGCAGAAGAACTCGGTGAGTTGGTCCGAAATGGCAGAAAAGATAGATGAGTCTGCTGACTGGTGAAACTCGACGATTTGCTCCGCAACAGGTCGAAAGAACTGAACGAGTTGCTCCGAAACAGAGAAAATACAACAGTTTTTAGTGAAGCTTTCAAGTGCCCGAAAGAGAAAAATGGCTTTGAACTTATGCGCCAGATGGCGTGAAATCAAACGAATTACAAAAAAAAGAAAAACGCCACAAGGGGGCAAACCCCCTTGACCTCCGTCGTCTCCCAGAGACAGTCCCTGAAAGTGTGAAGTGCATTCTCTATGCTTGGGATGAGAAGCAGGGATTGCATAAAAGGTTGTGAAATTCTCAGTAAGAGTAATGGGTTGTAATATCCATTATAGAGGATAAAAGGGAAATTCCTCACCTTAAAACTAATTCTTTTTGTAGCATAAGAATTGCATATTTGGACAATAGCAAGAATGAATATTTTACATTTGTATTAAATTTCTACTTGGTGAGAAATGACAGCGAATGATTCCTTGTGTGCTTGGTAGGGAAAGCCAAGAAAAGGATCAGCTATGAGGTAGAGGAGGAACTCCATGTCATAATGAGGAAATTGGAAATGGGGGAATTCCTTAACTCCTCTCTTACTATTGGTTTTGTATTTTACAAGTTTTATATGCATAAAAGCTATGGCATAGGAATGCTGAAAAGGAAAAAGATCATATAGATGAAGTAAACGTGCACTAGTTGGCACGTTGATAGATATTGCATAGTGCATAAAAAGGTGTTTATGCATGAACATGATGTTGCCTATGGGTAAAGGTAGTGAGGTTACACATGCAATAGCTCATTGATGGTATTTAATGTTGTTGATAACGGTTGTATGAATCAAACCATAAAAGCATGATTGAAAATGCAAGAGATTAGGTAGATGAAGGGAATATGCACTGGTTGGAATACTAACAGACATTACATAGTGCATGTGAAAATGTTTGTACATGAATATGATATTGCATATCGGTAAAATAGTGAGGTTTTACATATGCAATGAGCCACTTAAGATAATTATTGTGGTTGCTAATAATTAGTCGTGTTCGCATTGGTTGTAGGACCAAAGACAACCAAAGCATGGCTGAAGATGTGGATGATGATTGTTTCATATGACCAACAACCTTATGAGGAAAGGATGGGGCAACAAATCTGTGATCATGATGTTGGTAAAAGGACTATGTAGTCTTGGTAAGAGGCCAATTGATCAGGTAACATCAAGCGATGTTAATAACAACCATGCAGGTAATGGTTGTTTGTGCTTTATTACATGGATGATTGAAAGAGGATTTGGTGAGATCCCTTCAACTCTATTTAAACTATGTTGAATTGTTGGCATGTGAGTCTAAGTGCCTGAATGTGAATATAATCCTACCAAGTATGGACAGGAGTGGGTAAGGGAAGGCAAGGAGCCTTACACCCTATAGTTTCTTAGAAACCTCAATGCATTCATATGAAATTATATCATGTCATTTGTGTATGTTGATTGTGAGTTTAACAACCAAAGCAAGTGATGACTTATGGTCCTGTTGTAGTGTATGCCATATGAGATAGGCATGGTTAGGCCATAATATGTTGGAATGCATAATATTCATGGATTAATGCAAGGTTGTACTAAGGGGTTATGCATTGAGTGAGTGCACATTAAAATATTATGTAAATGTTGTGAATGTGCATACATATGTGTGGGTGCGCATATTGAGATGTATTGTGTGAATGCATGGTTGTGATATAATGTGTTTCAATGCAGTTAGATAATAGATGAAATGGTGGACTATTGTTAATCCTGAGACCATTTCATGAGCTGCTATGAATGCAGGAAAAAGACTGCATGAAGAAGGTAGACATGTGATGGGCTACCAGAGCACTCTATTGGAAGGACAAAGTTGCATGGAATGTGAAGTAATGAGTATTTACAGTTTATTTAAATTGCATGGGTAGTGTGACTATATCTTGCAATTTTATTATGATAATGATGCATATATATATATATATATATATATTTCATCGCATTTCGCATGTTAACAGTTGAAGGTGTTTGAATTATTGAGTGTTATAATTCTGAGATCACTTCAATGACTATTGTAGCAATGAAAGGATTATATGCATAGATACTCATAATGTGTTTGACTGATTGAAGTTTCAGTTTTCAGGTAGAAAATTCTTGCATATGGCAATGAGGATAAGTCCATAGTAAAGACCGGGATCAACTATGTGTAGAAGCCAAAGGTTATGAGAGGGTTCTCATGGTTGTAACTTATGCATGAAACAAATATGAAAATTGTTTGATTTAAGTTTATGAGAATAATCTCTTGGTTGCAAATCTGATTTCTGTAGGAAGACAGATTTGCAAATTTCAGATTTGAGAATTTGCTTATAATTACTAATGACTATTTGGCTTATATAGAATTGTGTCAGGAGGACATGTTGTAGTTGCATGTTCATGTATGGTAGCGAGGGTGAAACCATAATGGATAGAGTGATACTACTTACGAGAGCCAAACAATATGAGGATAGCATCGTTGCTAAGCAAATCAATTTCTGTAGGAGACAGAATTGTAAATTCATGTTGAATTTAATTATTAATGCCATTGATTGGTTATGAAGCAATCAGATTTGAAGTTATTGTTAAATGTTGCTGACTGTTTGGGTATTTGATAAGTGTGCCAGGATGACACATTGTAGGAAGACCATGTGTGATGGCTTGCATAAGCCAAACTAGATGGGAAGGATCCCATGCCTTGGAAATGGGTTTTGGGTGAAACGACATTATAAATTTTGATAACACCTCAGCTACACTGCATGTGAGTGAGATGGTGAAATTATGCCAAGAAGGCATGTGTGGGTTATGAAACGTGGAAATAATGGGGTGGAAAACTGAAGTACTGTTGACTCAGAGAAGGGAGACCCATTCTTCTCTAATCAAGGAAAGATACATATGTGAAATGAATGAGTATTCGGAAACCCTAACTGAGGATATACATGTCTGGTTATTAGATTTAATATGCATAGCATGTTTTATTATCTCATTATTATTTCAGACTGCTTGAGTGGGACTAAGGCCTGCATGGCTCACATCGGAAAGGGATGCATACCTTTCGGGTGATGGGTTATGTTAGGGTTTTCAATATTGACTACACCCTAAGGGAATAGACGCATTCCTGGTGTTTCAATACTTTATAGTGAATGTTATGAAATATGGTTACAATTTTAGAGCAACAATACTGATGAGTCTGCTTATCCTTCTTGTGCTATCAGCTTACACATATGCAATTTGGTGTTGCACATAAGAGTCAAAGTGAAGAAAGGGTGATCAAGACGACTGTATGGGCAATGGTAACCTTTATACGTTCACACTAAAGGACACTAGAAGAGATGGATAGGCCCGAGGAGCTGTGTTGTAGAAAAGGAGTATCATCCTTGTGTAGTGTGAGTGGGTATCGTGGGGCCATGCTAGCCTGCATTCAAGTGAGTCACCTATGGAGTTCCTAGAGGGAACCACTAGTTTCATAAGAGAAGGAGCCACGTAATCATATTATGTTGTTCATATTGCTTGATAAACCCAGTCGATGTATTGGCTTGGAAATGGTTGTTGTATGCCTGATAAACCCAGTCGGTGTACTGGCTTGGCATTGGTTATTTGCGTGTTGTGGCGAAGGGTTGCTTGATGCCTGATAAACCCAGTTGGTGTACTGGCTTGGCATGTTGTTAAATTGATGCCTAACAAACCCAGTCAGTGTACTGGCTTGGCATTGGTTATTTAAATGTTGTGGAGGTATTGGTGAAGGGTGTTATTTCCTGACAAACCCAGTCAAAGAACTGGCTTGGAAATGGTTATTGTATGCTTGATAAACCTAGTCGGCGTACTAGGTTAGCATACTGATTTTTGAAATGCTTGATAAACCCATTCTGCATACTGGCTTAACATACTGATTTTAGGGATTCCTGATTAATCCAGTTGGCATACTGGCTTGGCATTTCCTATTCGGATGATGTTGTGGAGCAGCAGGTGTGCTGGCCAAGCATCCACCCCACAAGTGATCCAAGGCTTGTAAAGTAGAGAAGGAAACCTGTGGAGTAGCGAGGAAACACATAATACAGATAAGTATTCATTTCCATTTATTTCTTGTTTGGAATAATGAATATTTCAGGTATAAGTCTTCTAATAGCTAAGCTGATACACTATTGTTTCCTTGTTGGAAACCTTGGCCATTGCAGGAAGCAAGGACCCTTAAAGAACTATAAATTCTTGGTAAACCCAGAGAGTAACTGGTTGGAGCTATAAATGCTTGGTAAATCCAGAGAGTAATTGGTTGGGCATTATAAAATTCTTGGTAAAGCCAGAGAGTAATTGGTTGGGCGCTATAAATTCTTGTTAAATTCATAGAATAGTTGGTGGGAACACTAACCACTTGATGTTGTGGAGCAGCCGGCGTGGTGGCCAAACATTCCTTAATTAATTGATAAAACCCAGTCGGTGCACTGGCCTAGCATTGCATATTCGAATGGTTGTGGAGTAGTCGGCGTGCTGGCCCACCATTTATTATTGTATCCACGAGAAATCCAATGCTTGTAAAGTAAAGAAGGAGCCTATGGAATAAAGTGAAGACTTCCAATATAGATAAGTATTTGGTTATCTTGCAGCTTCTTGATTATGGATATACATGTGTATATGATTCGATTATGATTTCTTAAAACTCTTGTCTAGAGATAAACCCTATAAAAATACACTAAACATGTGAATTGATTCAATGTTTGAGTGTAGGTATCGCTGGAAGCAAGGACTAGAAAATCATCTGGAGGATGCATGTGGACATGTGACCATCCTAAAGAGAGCTCAGTATGAGCAGTAATGAAAGATGGTGCTAGTGGACATGTGTGGGTCCTAGTAGCCAAAGGTTCTGTAAGCAACAATGGGGAAAGGTCCCCTAGCTAAAGAGCATTAGACAGACCTTAGACAGTAAGTGTCATAGCCAATAAAGGGAAAAGCAAGCATTCACATTGAAGTGAAAGAGGCTAAGGAGCATAGAACCACAAGTGACGGTGTAGCTCCAGATTGGAACAAGACTAAGAGGTGGAAACTCTTACTCTTCTCTTTCCTTTTTGACTGATGCATCTCAAAAACAAAGGATTGTTGAGTGCATGTCATAGCTAAATATAGATTGCGTTTAATTGCTTGAAATGAATTGTGAATGCTGAAATAGTTATTTTCCTGTGAAAGGATGAACATGAATGAGTTCATGTGTATGTGGGAAAGCATGAAATGTGTGGAAGTCTCATGTGTAAAGCATGGACGTTCCAAGTCAATTGGGAAAATAATTGGCTAATTTTGATATTGTGTTATGCTTGTCCTATGAGGAATTTCCATGATGATTCTCATAGGCGAGACATTGAAAGCCATTGTTGCGGCTGTTACTAGCCAAATGATTGCTAGTGAGAAAAGTGAGAGCTAGTTGTACACATTGATCATGGTAGTGGACCAAAATCTATTTGGATGGAAAATCTTCCTAAATAGTTGTCGAGACAACAAGAAAGATGGAAGATCAAATCCAGCAGGAGTAGTTGTGGAAGCCAAAGTACTTGGTCCCGAAGGTTCAAAGTAAAGAGATGAACGCACGACAAACCTGCCACCAATTGTGAATTTTGGGGCATGTGTAGAGTGGGTATATATTCCGAAGTGTTGGAACACTGAGGATGGTTTTATTCCAAGGGGAGGGGTATGTCACATCCCCATCTTGACCCTATAGCATTAAAATGTAAATGATGTAATATTGTTATAAAATCATGGTGAGGAGCTCAAGGCCAAGGCCCCACCATCGATTTATTGATGCATACGGTTTGCGTGCTAGCTAGGCACATTGGAATTCAAACATCATGTAAATATGCATTTTGATAAAATACCCACAACTAGCTATGCAATGATACAAAGAGATGGGGGCATGATTCTACAAGGAATAGGGAGGGAAATCATTCAAACCCTTGAGCCAATAGATTCAATCCATGTGTCAATGTGAAAACCCATGAACTCTGAACTACCCATTTTGTCTCATGCACCCAATCATTTAATTCTTCCAAGAATTGGTTGAGATAGTTAATGCCTTGGGATTGGAGAGGTATGGTAGTCAATTTTTGTGCATGGGAAAGCCATCAACCTGGAAAATTGTATTTTGGCTTGCTGGGAAAGGAAACACCCACGAAATGGTGCCCAAAGCCATTCTTCACCCATGGCATTCATCCTCTCACGCAGTCGGAGCTTGCTGGGGTTTTATCCTTCATGTTTTCACCATTTTTCCTGCAAAATTCCATGGTTGGGAACTCGTTTTTGTATTGCCCAGTGGTTGGGAGGAAAGGAGCCACAGTTTTGGGGTCCAGGGAGGCCATTTTTGTCCCTTGAATGCCCAGGAACGTTTCTGGAAATGATTTGGCTCTCACAGACTTTATCCCCATCCACCATTCTATTTTGGTTGCCCATGTTTTTCTACTGCCCAGCATTTGTAAATTCTGCTTTTGTGCTTGTTGTGTGAGAAATGAATATGTTGGGTATGGGTTATGGATATCTGTTGTTTTGGCTTGAGTTTGATTACAAGCATCAAGGGTTCTAATGTAGCCTGATAAACCCAGCTATGGACTGGCTTGGCTCAAATGAAATGCTTAACTAGCTCTGTATGAGCTGAATGTCCCCTTTTCCTTGTAAGAATCATGCCCAACTCGGGGGTGGCCTTCGGACGGGCTGAGTATATGTCGTCAAAGAGCCTATGGTTGGGTGGAACGTTGCAGTGACATAGCTAGTCATTTGGGATAATTGCACAATGAAGATAATTGTTTATGTCTATGTATTTACTTCTGAAATGTTATAATTTGGTGGCTGATTTAATATGTTGAATGCATACAAAAGATGTGTGTGGATGAAGTTTTAATTCCACTGTGCATATTGATTTAATTTTCATCTGCACACCTCTAAATTTATGTGTATGAATAAGATGAATGGGCTGAATTTTTAATGAAAAGCCTCAAGAATTGACATCACGTTCTCTCCCTTGCTGGGTCTGATGGGAGTGTATGTGCCACCGTTGGGCTTGTGACATTACATTCCAACTAGGGGCACCTCTCTTCCATGGATCTATCACCTAGTGATCAACTTTTGTAGTCATGTTGGGAACTAGGGATTTGCTTAGTAAGAGACTATGCAATTTTGCAATATTAGGTCAACACTAAAACTTCTCAAACTTGGTACCCTAGGTGGCATTCCCATGTCAAGTATGCCCAAATAGACATGTAAGAGCTCAAGAAACTCATTTTTGATTCCCAGTTGGGATTTTATGGCCTGAACACAAATTCACTAAGTGTCCTTAAAAGGATTAAGGAGAGGCCCTGCAACACACTATAAAATAACAACAGTGGTTGGGATCGAAAAATCATCAAATCCATTTGGATCATGGAAACCAATTCAGACTAGCAACACCTCTCTTCCATGGGTCCATTACTCTATAATCATCTTGTGCAATGATCTTGGAAACTAGGGTTTTGCTCAGTAAGAGACTCTATGCAATTTTTCAATATTAGGTCAACTGCTGAAACTACTCAACCTTAGGATTATGGTTGGTGTGCCCATTTAGAAAATGAAAAAACACACACCCAGGAGCTCATGGAACTCATATTTGATGCTTAGTTTGGTTTTTATTCTCTGATCACAGATTCACCAAGTCTCCCTAAAAGGATTAGGGAGGTGACTTGCAACTTGCCCTAAAACTCTGACACTGGCTCAAATTGATGAATCGTTGAATCAGTTGGGATCATGACAATGCATTATATATAGGGGCACCTTTCTTATGTGGGTACATCACCCAGTGCTCATCTTGTGCAATCATCTCGTGAACTAGGGTTTTGCTTAGCAAGAAACTGTGCAATTTTGGAATATTATGTCAACCACCGAAAATCCTCAAACTTGGGACCATTGGATGTGTTTAGAATTATAATTTTTGTCGTTGGATGTTTATGTAAAGGTGGGAAGTTTTCCTCAATGTACTTATCCATTTTAAAACCTCCTGGTAGAAAAATAAAAAAGGGGCCATATCTCACTCGCCCATTGTTTTAGCATAGTATTTGAACAAAAATAATGCCATTTTTTAGGGCTAATACAGTGGGATAAAATTCTCAATAGATCAAATTTTTAGCAGAGTATTTGAATGAAAAATCAATCCATGTTTCAGGGCTTTTATATTGGCCTGAATTTTTATTATTTATTGATTTCAATTTCCTTTTCAAATAGGGAAATGTATATTTTAATAATGCAATCTGAGAAGTAAAAAATATGGAATTTGTTTCTTTTTTTGGTGTTTAATATATTGCATAAAAAAGCAATACTGTTAAGGAAACCCAAGAACTACAAAATATAGATAGAATTTTGGATTTAATATTAATGAAATGAAATAATCTCAAAGGTTGACCAGTTGTTTGGGTTCAATATAAGTTAAAAAAATGTGAACATTAAAAAGTATAAAAATGTTTATATTCAGTATCATGTGAATGGAATGTGAGAATTGCAAACTACAATTGGGTAGTAATTCAAAATACCCTAAAACCTAAGTCTTGTTCATTTAATTAAAAGGGAATGGTTGTATAAATTTGTTAAGATATAGGTATTATCAAAAGTCAGTTGAAGTACCAATTCATAAAGATTCTTGGTACTCTATTTCAAATAGAAAAGGCATTATTTATTATTGTGATACACTTTCTATGCTAAGCAATTGTGCACAGCATAGTTGAGATCTCAAGAACAAATTGATTATGATTCTGATCTAAACCTACATTATACATTATAGTTATTTTATTGAATACTAAAGAAAATTTCAATCTAAGGTTGCTAATGAGCTTGATATGACAGTGAGGACACAAATAACTCTACGCCAATCAAGGCCTTATGATATGATCTATTATCCAACAGAGGAGACAGTGTGCAAATTCTATACTCAAGTTCTTGATTTAAGTGCACCTACTCTTTATTTAGATATTTTCTTCTTGAGAAGAATCAATAAAAATATTCTATTAGTAGTGTGACAAGATTTAGTTTCTTTGCGATATCCAACTAAGTTAGCAACAACAACTTCAAACAATAAATCTAAAATGATGAAACCATATCAACAAAATCCAATCCAGCTCACAATTTTCCTTAGATTTAGAATATAATAAAGAACCTGTAAATGCCTCAAAGTGAAAAATATACCTTTCTTATGGTACAAAATTCATCAAAAGGATATCACTAAGTAAGGATTTAGAAACCATGTATGTTTAACTCATCCATGTATTTTGTTCCAGTATCCATCCTTTTTTATTCATGGTTTTTTGAATCTCTAAATCAACCCAACCCCAAAAAAACCCCACTAAAAAACCCAAATCCAATCCATTTTATACATATAACATTCACAAACATTGGTTGAAGTTGGAAATGGAAGGAAAATAAGACCACCAAACTACCCAAACCCTAAAAGTGACTACTACAACTATTTAAAGGGTTGGAATTTAAAAAAAAATGACTTGATCAAATCAGTTATTGGTGAAGGATACATTGTATTTTCTAAGGAATGAGTTTCTGAGTTGACAAACTCGTCTCTGAAGAGGAATTTTGCAATGCAATCAATAATCATAGTAATGCCCCATCCCCATTCGAGACTTGATGTTTTGATGATTATACATCATATCACCATATTTGACAGGCTTAATATCCACTAGTTTTTTTTGTAATAGGGGAATCAACAACTGCAGTTGGGTTGGTACTTGCGTGACACGCCATCCAGGGATCCAATATCACTACCACTATACCCCTAGGTGCATCGATAGAGATCGAACCATGGTGAATGGGTAATATTGGGGGGATTTGAACACGTGACCTTCCATTTACAAATTCTCATATTTACCACTTGAGCTGCCCCCCACGGGCTAACATACACTAGTTTATAAAATCCTTTTGTTTATTTTACATCTCTGAAGACAACTTCATTAGTTGTATCATAATCCCTTTCAAAATATGTTTTAGGACTACTAGATGACTAATGTCTGAATGGATGCACATGGTCTTGATTTCCTTCACCCTGATAATATTCGTGGTTTTGATTAATATACCTATTAGAAATAAACAAACTCATATATTCTCTTGTGGACCCATAATCACCATTGTGTGAACTAGATGAAGGAGGAGAGATGGGTGCATCGATTTTTAGCTCTCTAAATGCCACTATTTTATTTTTTCATGGTGTTAGTTGGGGTTCAATAACATCATCATAATCCATAATAATGCTATCCCAGAGTGGCCATAAATTTCCTTTCTTATAAGGAGACCTTCTAAATACACCTATAATATAGGAAAATAGACCTCCAATTATCTCAGCAAAAACTTCAAAATGTCTATAAAGAACTGCTCAAAGTAAACTGATCCACCATCTATGATTTCTTTTTCTCCACTGATGAGGATAAATGACAGTCTCTTTGATCCTTTTAGAAATACCAAGCAAGTTTTTAGACTTTCTCGATTTCTCTTGAATTCCCTACCATCCATATTCAAACTATGAGATTTGAAAGACTTAGGCAATTAACTAAGACACAAGTTTTGCAATGGAAATTGTAACATTAAGAAACTGCATTTCTACCATTAATATTTATTTCCTCTTCTTCATCAAAGAAGATACAAATGTTGTTTATTTTATATGAGGACTATGAAATGCAAAAATCAAAGTAGATGGTCACGATCTCCAGAAAATAAAATAACAATGTGACACAAGAAATTGAAATTACCCTTCGTGAGGAAACAACAGTTGCAACTCCTTATTGAAGTAGAGGTAGGACATAACAACATAAATAAGTGCATCTAACTAGAAGAATCATGTATATTAGTAATGCAATGTAATCAAATTGAAACTTGTCGGTTTGATATGGATGAACACTTCATGTCTTCTCTTAGTTTAAATTTTATTTGAGATCTCTGAGTTATAATCTTGTTTAAGGAAATCTGCATAAATCAATGGATAGAGATTTGTCTCAAAACTCTAATATTTGGTGTTTAGTTATAAATTGGGGCAAAAAAAACAACAAATTTAAAAATTCTAATGCTTTGCTAAAAGCTAAGATGCATACCTAAAGAGAAATTGTTGTCATATTGATATGCATAGTCATAATAGTTACATTGAATCTCATGAATATCCGGATTTCCTCGATCAACAACCAACAAGGAACATGTACTTATAACATACACAACATCAAAATAATTTTAGAACTTAGCACCCTCACTAGGACCATCGATATGCCCTAATTTATTCGACCTTCCTCTAGCAATGGCAGTTATACTTGCACTAATCACCATATCCTAAACAAATCAGAAATAACAATCATACACAATCTTTAACCTTGAAAGAAACCAACCTTGATCAAATATGATTGGCTTCAATTATTCGTCACAAAGTTAATCTTTTGGGCATGGAATATTCTTTGGTTTGGCAACTCCTACCCCCAATTTCGGGCTTAGGAAATTTTGATAGTATATTTTAAGTTTGTCAATGTGTCCGTAGAAATTAGGGACTTACAACCCTATTATTTTTCTATAGGAGTTCAGATATTGGTTGATTATTTTTTATTTATGCTAAACCCTTGGGGTTTTAGAGATTTGGGCACCATCTTGAAAATGGGGAAATACATGTTTCGTCAATCTTCCTGATAGCCATAGTCATTGTATCCACATCATACACATTTCGTTTTTCATCTACAATGAATCCTCTAGGATGGTTCAAATGAGCCTCTTGAGGCATCCATCAAGATATCCTACATAGCCCTATGCAAAGCCTGGAAGTAATTTTGCTCTGCTATCAGTAGAAAATGAATAAACAAAATCACAGTGACTCAAAAGTGAGAATAAAATGTATCATCCTTTTATGTATTTGGAGAATAAAATTAACCTAATTCAATGATCAAGATACTATGAATTTTGTGATATGTTTATAAAGTCAATTAAAAAAAACCAAGTGAAGTGGACACGCATATAGCGATAAAATGAAGGATTCACTCTAAGAATATTGTTATTTGCATAGTCTAGTACAAGCAATTCTCTATCTAGAGAAACCTATATGGGATAAGGTTCAAATCCATGCTTGCTCCCTTTAAAAAGTATTTCCACTATATATCCACTGTCAAACTACAAAACAACTTTTCCACCTGAAAATGGCATCTTGTTTCATTAACACCCTCTTTAGAATTCAAAACCAAAATCAATGCATCGATACAAGGAGTGCTTAGATTACTAGTTGTCTAGTCCAGTTTAGAAATCTAAATCAAGACTAACAGTCCAATTTTTGGAATAAATATTGTTGTCCATAGCTTGCAACAATTAAAAAGATTAAAAAGATAAGACAAAGACAAATACTAATGCAAACCACCCATCCCACCACAAGGACATGGGTGTTCCAAATGAATACAAGCAAGTTTAAACCCCAAGCTTTGCTAGGTAAATTTAAAAAATAAAATAAAATAAAATCTCAACAAAGAAATTGTCTATATCGAAGGAATTGTTCCACAACTAATCAATTTGTAAGGACTTTGTGAGAACATGCAACCAAGACGTTGAATTGATATAGATTACATTGATTCATTTCATTCTCTAAAATCTACCGATATACTTTGCATGCCTAAGTGAATTCTCCATAATATTGATCTAGAGAGATCTTAGACACTCACCAATAATAAAATCCACACTTTATGGCAGTAAAATCCATTCTTTATGGAGCTCACTATTGATATTGTTTATGGAATTAAAAGCCACACTTTATGGCAGTAAAGGCCATTCTTTATGGAAGTAAAATCCATGCTTTATGGAGGTTTCTAGTGTGTAATATCTCCAACACCCCCCCTGAACACTACTAGGGTGTAAATGATGAATGGGTCTCGGCAACCAAAGCCATGTTAGGTACCCATTTTAAAATGCATCTAAGAATGAACAATGAAAAATATAGGAAAGAGGGAAAACGTAATGGGAATCCCCCCTCCCTTAAAGTACAATGTATCAAAGAATAAAAAATAAAGGAAGTTGCTAAGAAATTATGTCCTCACTACAAGAAAATCACACGAGAAGTGGAACTTCTACTCAATAAATGTCTTGGTGAAGATGTCAACAATTTTCTCGGAAAATGGACAATATTGGAAATCAATGATCCTATCATGTACCAACTTTCTAATGAAATGAATATGGATCTCGATGTCTTTGGTCTGTTGTCATTGCACTAGGTCTCTGCAAAAATTGAGAGTACCTTGATTGTCACACCAAATGACAGTAGACAATGGAGCTAGATGAAAATATTAGTGAGGAAGTTCTGAAGCCAAAGTGCCTGAATAGTGATGTTGGTTGCTCATTAGTACTCAGCCTATGTTGACGATAAAGCAAGTGTTGATTGCTTAATTTTTCTCGACCAATAGATGGGACTAGAACCTAAACTAAGCATATACATGTAAGTGGACTTATGATCTGTAATATTTCCAGCCTAATCAGAATCTGTGAATCCCATGAAATCCCATGGATAACCTGCTTCACAGTGGATCCCATAATTGGTGGTCCTTGAAAATATATTATCATGCACTTGGAATCCTTCTAGTGTAGCTCATGCGGGTTATGCATGCACCTAGAAACTTCCCTCACTGCATATGAAATATCGACTCGAGTGAGGGTATGATATATAAGGATCCCCACAAGTTGTCCATGTAAGGTGTTGTCCACCAATGGTGTATCCCCACCATCCTTAAGATGTACCCATGGAAAAAAGGTTGTGGTTTTTGATTTGCAGTCGGTCAAGTGGAATCTATCCAAGAGATTCCTAGTATACTTACTCTGAGATAGCTTGATTCCTAAATCATCCTGACTAATATCAAGAGCAAGTAGTGTAGTGGACCCATGTCCATCATGGAGAACCTATAATGTAGAATGTATTTGGCTATAGAAAATATTGAGGTTGAACTTCTTGTGATAAGGATGTCATCAACATATAGAACTAGGATCATCAAGGAATATAAGGTTCTTACCATGCAAACGTTTGGATCTTATTTACATTTGACAAAGTGATGAGAAATCAAATAAGCATCCATGTTTGCATACCATGATCTAGGAACCTACTTGAGTCCATAGAGTGATTTTTTCATTCAACATACTAAGGATGAGTTATGTATGAACCCCTGAGGATGCTCCATGTAAATATCCTTCGATATATCCCCATGAAGAAGGGAATTCCTCACGTCCATCTGGTAAAATTCCCACCCCTTGGATACTACAATTGAAAGGGCCAATAGAATGGAGTCCATATTTTCTACTGGAGAAAAGATCTCATCATAGTCTAACTCGTGGATCTACGAAAATATTTTGGAAACCAGACTTGCCTTGTACCTTCTCACCTATCCATTTGCTTCCTTCTTGGTCCTATATACCCATCTTCATCTAAAATTAATCTTGTATGAATGAAGTGGAACTAGATCCCAAGTCTGGTTTTTCAGGAAGTGATTTGTACTCCTCTTGCATAACAACTTCTCGGGAGGAATTCCTTGCAGCCTCTGTATAGGTTTGTAGGTATGAATATAGGACCATGTAACAATACATGGGAAACATTGGTTTGGTAGTTGTGAGTGCATGATGAGGCTCCTCAAACTGGGACCTTGTCCTCCTCAGATCCGATGGATCCCCCAAAAGGTCACCTGCTTCCTATCCATATATCAATCTTAAGATCCTTATCTTCTAATTTCTCACAGGGGATATTGAATCACCATTGAAATAAAAATTGGGGCTTGGATGTTGATTGGCACATGCATACTCATGTTCTTTCGACTCAGAATAAAAAATTATTTATGAAACATGATCTAAATGAGTGGACTGATCATTGATGATGTCTGGTGCAGGCATAGGAACAAAGGTCTATGCATGTAGCTCCAAAGATGAATGAAAGGGAGTTTACTCAAACTGGACACTTTGCTCAATAAAGAGGTTTTACATTGAGGGATCAATCAGCCTGTAACCCTTCAAACCATCGAGATATGCCATGAACATGCATGCAGTGTTTTGAGGATCTAATGCTTTCCTCTTTTCAGAGGGTACATAGGCCTATGCATGTGATCCAAATATTCAAAAGTGGGTGACTATCGATTGTCTATTGCTCCATGCCTCAAAGGGATTTATGTCCTTGACAGATCTGTGAGGATATTTGTTATGAATATAATTCGCAAAGTTAAGCTCCTCATCCCATAACTTGAAAGGAAGATACCTTGCATGCAACATGCAAGTGGCCATCTCTTTAAGGAGTTTGCTCTTCCACTCTATGAATTCATTATACTACGGAGTGTATGACACTGTATGTTGTAGTTGTATACCTTCCTATGAAAAAATATTCTTGAAATTATTGTTCATGTATTCCCCCCGCATTGTCTATGTGTAGGATTTTTATCTTTCTCTTGAACTGAGTCTCTATGAGTACTTTGAAGTATTTGAGATGCTCAAAAAATTCAGACTTATGCCTGAGAAAATACACCCAAGTGTATCATGCGAAATAATCAATAAATGTAAGCACGTACCTCGCCTTTCCAATGGACGGATGAGGAAAGGGTCCCATTATATCAATGTGGATGAGATCCAAAGGAGAGGAGTCCCTCTAAGCCTTCACTTTCTCAAAATTCCCTTGAGGATGTTTACCAAGAATGCATCCTTGACAAACTCCTTTGGAAAATTTTATGTTGGGAAATCTTGTGACCATTTCCCACTTGTAGATTTGTTTCAATTATTTGAAGTTTAGATGACTAAAACTCTCATTCCAGAGTCTACTATCATAATCAACATGATTCGGTAGTAAAGGATAATCATATTTAGCAATAAACTTTCTGAATGTATATAAACAAGACTAATGATTTGCCTCATCAACATTGGAGTTATCATGCATTTCATATATGGTTGCAGAATCAAGTGTGAATTCTATGCATTTTCTTGTTACTGAATGCACTATCTAATAAATAAAGAGTAGATTCATAGAGAGTTTTGTGACAACCATATTGGATTTCTACTCTCCCTTGTCCAGTGACCTCTACCGGAGTATCATCACCCATGAGGATGGGAGGACCCGTACATGAAACAATAGAAGATAAAACATTTTATATGGCTTCCATAATATGGGATGCAACTAAATCCATGATGCATGCATCAAAAGAAGAATGAATAGAAATTAAAGCATGAGAATTACCTCTTTTTTTTGGAATTTGATCTCTCAGCTTCTTCTTGGCATTCTCAGGAATACATTCCCCCCCCAAAATTGTTGAATTTTCTTCTCCATGAGATCTATTTTATTCTTCATGGATGATGATTTAGGATGATAGCTGCAATTGCAGCAACCTCATTTTGACTTGCATCGATTTCCATTTCCACCATTAGAGCTAAAGGAATCATCAAAGGGTTGGAATTGTCTTCACTCTTTTGTTTAGAATGCGCCTTTCCCTTTCCTTTTTGCTTGGAATTCACTGTTGAATCTTGTTAATATTTGGTTGAGCTTTGATCTTCAATTATTTTAGATGCAGAAACTTGAACCAATGAGACAATTCAATAACATGAAATTCATACATCCATAACACAAGATATACCCTAGGGAAAATCCTCATAACTATGAGAAAAAAAACCCCAGCAATTATTCTCAGTATAATATAATGGATAGCAGAGAATTATTTCTTTTACAACATAGAAAATTGCTTTCGGAAGATAAGATATCACCAAAACACTCTGATGAAGACATGGAAGCAATAGAAAAGATAGATCAATCGGATGTGTTTTCCAATGTGCCCATCACATCAATAACAAGCAAGAACAATAAATTGCACAAAGAGAAGCACCTTTCTTTCAATGGAGAAGAGAATTCGCTTCACATTGAATTCATCAATCCCGTATAACATATTTATACATTCTTCTCATGCATCGGCTTCTTCTAACTTCAGGATGAACTCGCCCTCAGAATGGATGTATCAATATTGCATGAAGAAGTGTGCCCCACTTCTCATGTAGTGCTTTATCTCACTGAACTGTCTCTTAGTATGAACTCGCCTCTTAACTGAAAATTTTCCCACTTAGTTAGGTGGCTAACTTAAGTTTCGCCATGCAAGTGTCACAACTCAAGTGTCGTCTTTTCATTTAACATAAGTGTCGTCATGAAATAACACTTAGTTAACTCGATCTTCTTTGTTGTAAATTATTTAACAATCTTTAACTTATTCTTTCTTGATAACATCACTGTAGTGATCAATTCGATTTCTCCTTGATTTATTGAAGTTTTGTCATTTAGTTTAACTAAAGTGAAATTTTTTTATTTAACTAGTCCTTTTTATTTAACACCTAGTTAACTATTATTAACTTAAATCATGCTGATTGATTTACTTGTAGTGACCATTGTATGTTCTTTAGTTAACTAAGGAATACATTGTGGATTTAACTGAATCTTGACAATTCGATTTCACTTAGTCATCTCCTGATCAATTCAATTTCTCTTTTTCTTTATCCATTTATCTTTATCTCTTTATCTTTTACTGCATGGTCAATATGTGCTAACTTTAATTATCCATCACATAACATAATAATAATAATCATAATCATATGATGTGATCATAGTATATTATTCAGGAACAAATGATCATTTGCTAAAGTAATTCACTTTAGAGGTGAACAATCTCTAAAGGAGACTTAATAGCAATCTGGTGATCATGGTTAATAATACATTAGACAACATTAAATGCTTTTAACAAGTAAAGCATGACCTTTATACGAAATTTCCACCTCTATAAGGGAGGTCCATCCCATGGATACCTTTATGCGGAAGGTTCACATGAGAATCATCACTTGACACACAAGTTTAGAGCCTTGT
The DNA here is from genome assembly GCA_027924585.1 of Larix kaempferi. Taxonomy (NCBI): domain Eukaryota; kingdom Viridiplantae; phylum Streptophyta; class Pinopsida; order Pinales; family Pinaceae; genus Larix; species Larix kaempferi. The sequence goes on from BSBM01000057.1 coordinate 1,170,283, forward strand.
CTGACAGGACTTTACAACATCATTACTTTGATCAATTACCTATATACGAAATGAATAACCTTTACATGAAAGGAAATCAAAGTGTTCACCTCTATACAAGAGGATCAATCTTGGTTGGACAAGATTAGTTGGAGAATGTCTCCTTATGTTGTACATTTAACACTCCCTCTCAGCAATGGAGGCACTCTCTGCCATACCAAGTTTGTCTCGGATGTACCTAAAATTTGTCACTAACAGAGGCTTTGTTAACACATATGCAATCTACTCATCAGTTATAACGTACTGAAGTTTCATTAAACATGTCTGGACCATGTCTCAGATGAAGTGATACTTCATTTCAATGTGCTTCGACTTGCCATGAAAAAATGGGTTTCCAAAAATCTTGATGTAACTCTGATTGTCACACCTAATAATTGTAGGCTCAATCTAAGGAAAATTATAGGGGCAAAATTTAGCCCGTGGGCTATTTTTCCATTTTTTTTCCAAAAAAAGATTCACTAATTTGCATTTTTTGAAGCCATGTTTCTTCCAAATTTGATGGGGTAAACTTTTTTTTCACTCTAAAAATTGCCAAATTATTATATAAACGATATAAAATATTTAGAAATTGAAATAATTTTAGAAAAATATTGCCAAATATTTTATAATTGACATTTTACGAATTGGTAAGATTTTCCAAGGTTTATACACTTTTAAATAAGTATACATCCTTAAAATTTTCCCTAGCTCAATCTTTTCACCAAAAAACCCTGCAAGTAGCTTTCTGAGCCACACTACTTCTCGGCAGGAAACACTAGTAGCTATGTATTATGATTTTGTAGTGCTCTGGGCTACAAGCCCTGCTCCTTGCTGGATCAAGATATCATAGTTGATCCTAGGCTATAACTATAGTCGGACGTACTCTTGCAGCCCACAATGCTTCCTCCCTAGTCTGACTCTATATAACCAAGTAACATGACTCCTCCACTAGAGGTATATCTGAGTCCATATTAATTATACCTCAAAGGCACCTAAGCACATTCTTAGCATCTATCCAGTGTCTGTGTCTCGTATCAGACATAAATTTACTCAGAATGCTCACAATATAACATACATTAGGGCTCAGATGTATCAAGTACATTAGCGAACCGATAAGCTATCTATACAAAGTGGGTTCTACTGGATATGATCCAAAGCCTAAATCATGAAGCTTCCTAAAATTGGAAACCATCGATGTAGTCATAGATTTGCAATCTATCATGCCAAACATGTGCAATATATCCACAATGTACTTCCTTTGAGATAGAAAAATTTCATCTTTTCTTTGCCAGATATCTAGGTCAAGAAAGTGGTGCATCAGACCTAAGTCTTTCATCTCGAACTGGGAGGTGATCTCCCTCTTGCACCAAGCAATCAGATGTTCCTCTCTAGTAAGAAACGAATCATCAACATACAGAACCAATATCAACAGTTGGTTCTAAACTACTTTTAAGTACAAATTTGGATCACCTTCACTCTTACAGAAACCCAGTTTTTGAAGGTAGCTATAAATTTTGGAGCACCAAGCCCTGGGGGATTTCTTAATCCCTAGATATTTATTTAGCTTGAAAACATGGTACTCCTTCCCATGCACCACAAATTCTTTAGGATTTTGAATATAAACCTCTTAGTCAACCTCACCATTGAGGAAGGATGTCTTCACATCCATCTGGTGAAGTTTCCATCCTAGAACAAATGCAAGTGCAAACATTGCTTAGATTGTGGTGTACCTTGCCATAGGGGAAAATGTATCATTGTAATTGATGCCTTCTTTCCAAAAGAAACCTCCGTCAATGAATATGGATTTATACTTATCAATGATACCATCCACAACATGCATTATCTTATAAATTCATCTGGAAGTCATAATGGACTATTCATCGAGCTTGGGAACAACCTCCTAAACATCATTTTTCATTATAGAGTTGTACTCTTCTGTCATTGCATATTTCCAAACTTGTTTCTTTGTATCTTTTTCATATGAGGATGGTTCTGAATCACTGATGTGACTCATCAGTGCAACATACCCTAAATATCAATCAAGTTTCTTGTGCTCTCTAGATGAGCTTGTTGGTGCTCCATGTTTCTCTTCATATTGTAAGATATATTGACACCAAGCAGATCTTCTTTTAGCAGGAGATCATCAGGTGACCTCTAAATTAGTTCTACTAGTTCTTCAAGAGCTAGTGAATCTAAGGCATCTTCTGGTTTCTCCCTCTCAAACTATGAAGGGGGGGGATGATACTTGGGATCCTCCATCTCTAAATCGCATTGAATCTATTTTGATCTTTAGAAAGTAGCTTCCTCATGCAAGGTAACATCTCAGTTGACTTCAATGTGTCTCTCACCAGGAAAATATTGTTATAAAAACAAGATCGCGGAGCAATAACAATAAACAAGATGCAAATATAATCACACAGACACATTACAAGAGAGACACCAATATACCGTGGTTCACCTAAGATGGGCTACGTCCACAAAAAAATTGATAGTCCTTGTTATTATACCATCCAACAAAGTGAAGGGATGCAACTTGCAAGACATCCGTTGCAACTTCCTCTTCACACTCGCTCATTCTCTCTTACACGGTCTCAGAGATATTTACAATACACAATACCTAATGCATCAACCCTATCCATATTACAATGTATTTATTTTAAAGGAGAAATACAATGGAAAAATACCACGGGCTACCCAAAACCATGGGCCCGCAATCTATTCGTGCAAAAAAAACCCATAACAAAAATTTCTTTCGAGGGCTCGCTGGCCCCCGTGCCCCCTCGCCGAGGGAGTGCACCACTCCCCCGGAACCCCTGTTGTGTGTGTCGGGATCATAACCAAACCTAGGGTACAATACAACTGAAATAACATCATCTATTGGACTGGAAGATCAGGCTCCACAACCAACAATCTCCCACTTGGAGACTGATCACAACAACTCCACCACTGATGTACTTGCTGGACTTGGACTTGGAAAATTTCTCATCTTCACCTTCATGCTAGAAGGCCAACTGAAACCGAGCAGGAACTCAGTTTCTCTCTAGTCACTACCTTTGTAAACATGTCTACAAGATTCTGGCTAGTATGTCTCTTCTCCAGCTTCAACAGTTCATCTTCCAGAACAGAGTGTATGAAGTGGTACTTGAGCTGTATATGTTTAGTCCTGGAATGGAAGGTTGAGTTCTTTGCAATATGAATGGAACTCTCGATGTCACTATACAACCTGCTATCCTTCTGCTTCTTACCCAATTCCTCCATAAACCTCTGCAACCAAATCATCTCTTTACTAGCCTCTGTAACAACAACATACTTTGCTTCCATTGTTGAAAGTGAAACAACCTTTTGCAGTTTCGAAATCCAACTTACTTCTTTTCCACCTACAGTAAACACATACTTTGTGGTGCTTCTCCTGCTATCCTTATCACACATCATATATGCATCATCATATCCATGTAGAACAGTTTCTGAACCTCCAAAACATAATGCATGAGTGGTAGTACTTCTCATATACCTGAGAATCCACTGTACTTCCTTCCAATGTTCTTTACCTGGATTGTTCATATATCTGCTCACAACTCCCACTGCATGTGCAATATCTAGTATTTTGCACACCATGGCATACATCAAGCTGCCAACTGCTGATGAATAGGGAATCTCGGACATGTAATCTAGCTCTTCCTGTGTCTTGGGACACATTTCCTTACGTAGTTTGAAATGGCTGGCCAAAGGTGTACTAACTGGTTTTGTACTCTGCATTCTGAACCTCTCCAACATCTTTTGTATGTACTTATCATGAGACAATGTCAATTTGCGATTTTTCCTGTCTCTTATTATTATCATACCAAGGATTTGCTTTGTAGCACCCAAATCCTTCATCACAAATGAATTTGCTAACTTCCTTTTGAGCACATTTATTTCCTGCATGTTAGACCCTACAACACGCATGTCATCCACATACAATAACAATATAATATATGTTCCATTATCTAGCCTCTTGAAATAAACATAGTGGTCAGAATGACATCTAGTATAATCTTGTTCTGTCATAAACCTGTCAAATTTTAAATACCAATACCTTGGAGCTTGATTCAATCCATACAAGCCCTTCTTCAACCTGCATACGAAATTTTCCTTCCCTTTGACCTCATACCGTTGTGGTTGCTGCATATATATCTCTTCCTCCAAATCCCCATGGAGAAAGGTTGTTTTTACATCTAATTGTTCAAGATGCAAATATTCTACCACCACTAGACTTAAAGTAGTACTAATTGAATTCATCTTAACAACAGGAGAAAATATTTCATCAAAATCTATACCTTTCTTCTGTGCAAACCCCTTTACAACAAGTCTGTCCTTGTACCGCTTCTTACCTCCTTCTTCTTCCTTCAACCTGTAAATCCATTTGTTCTACAATTCTCTTTTACCAGCAGGAAACTGAACCAAATCCCAAGGCTGGTTTCCTACCAATGAGTCCATCTCCTCATTCATGCCTTGCTCCCACTTCTTTCTAGTTTCCATCTACATTGCTTCTTCATAACATTCTAGTTCACCAGCATTAGTCATCAATAAATAATACATTAAAGGAGAGTATCATTCAAGAAGTCTACTTAACCTAGTAGATCTTCTTACACTTGCAGGAGTTTCAGGTACTTGTTGTTGTTCTTGATTTTTTAGCACCTTTGGAACTTCATTTTCTTTAATTTCATCAAACACTGTGTACTCTGTGTTTTCTTTTTCCTGTTTCTTTCCCTACAACTGATCATTATACATGACCTTTTCATTGAATATCACATCTCTACTCCTAATGATTTTGTGATTTTCATAATCCCATTAGCGATAACCAAAATCATCAACCCCATATCCAATTAAGGTACATTTCTTGGATTTAGCTTCAAGTTTTGCTATGTTTTCTTTATCAATATGGACAAATGCTTCACAACCAAAAGTTCTCATAAATGAGTAGTTTACCTTTTTACCTGTCCATTCCTCCTCTGGAATACCACCATCGAAAGCACTTGAAGGCCCTCTATTTATTAAATAAACAACAATATTTACAACATCTGCCCAAAACTGTAAGGGAAACCCTACATGCAATCTCATACATCTTGCATGCTCCATGATCGTTCTATTCATCCTTTCTAACACACCATTTTCTTGTGGTGTTCCTAGGACTGTCTTCTCTCTACGAATCCCATGGTATGAATAGTAACTATCAAACTCCTTGCCGCAGTACTCACCTCCATTATCATATCTGAGACACTTAAACCTTTTTCCTGTCTCATTCTCAACCAAAGCTTTCCACTTCTTAAAAGTAGCAAACACATCAGATTTATGTCTAATGCAATAAACCCAAGTTTTCCTAGTTGCATCATTCTTCGTTTGTTTCCCAACCCTGAGAAATCTGACTCTCTTTTGTTTTCCATAAACACAGTTCTCACATAATTCCAAACTTACATACTTCAGATCTGACAGCAACTTCCTTGAGTGGAGAATCTGCATCCCCTTCTCACTCATGTGGCCAAGCCTATGATGCAACAATGTTGTATATGTTCCTGTGGAAGCTAAAGAGATAGAATGGTCAGTATTATGAGGACATAAATACAACGTACCTAAATACAATGTACCTATCCTGTATTCTTTTGCTATCACCATTTATCCTTTAGTGATTTTCCACCATGTTTCTCCAAACGTAGATAAATAGCCTCCATCTCCCAACTGGTTTGTTGAGATCATATTTCTTTTCATAGCAAGAATATTCCTCACATCTTTTAGCAGCCATTCACTTCCATTCTTAAATTTTATCCATACCTTACCCATTCCAACAATTTTACATGGCTCATCAAAACCTAATCAAACATGTCCAAAATCGCATAGAACATAATCATGAAAGTATTTCCTATGGGGTGTAGCATGACATGAAGCCCTTTAATCTACTACCTAGTAATCACTAGTATATCTAATGCAAGAATCAAATCATCTTGTAACACATCACCTGTTACATTTTCTTCCCGAGTAGTCTCCTGTTGCCCATCTCCTTTCTTCTTTAGAGATTTGCAGTCTTTCTTCAGATGTCCTTTCTTTCCACAGTTCCAACACTCCATCTTTCCTAGTATGGACTTGGATCTTCCCATTTTAGACTTGTTGTGATTACCTTGGCTCTTTCGTTTCTCCCTTTGTCTTCCACTGCTCTCCATGGTCAACGCATTACCTGATGTCTCACCTATGCTTTTTTTTCGCATTTCCTCGCTAAGAATAACACCAATAACATCATCTAATTTCAAGGTGTTTGAACCAGAGACAGAGTTACTTACAGCCATAACCAAGGTATTACATCTTTCTGGCAATGAACACAAGATTAGAAGAGACATAACCTCATCATCAAAGTTCACACTTACAAAACTTAATTGATTTGTAACCATATTAAATTCATTTAAATGATTAGCAACAAATCCACCTTTTGACATCTTCATATTAAATAAATGCTTCATTAGAAATACCTTGTTGGAGGCTGAGGGTTTTCGTACAGCTTATTCAATGCGCTCATCAAATCCTTCGTTGTCTTTTCTTTTAAGATATTGAAAGCCACCAACGAAGCCAAGGACAATCGTATTTTTCCCAGTTCCTTTTTTGTCAAGGACCTCCCATTCTTCATCCTTCATAGTCATCGATTGTTTTGCTTTTCCTCCCAACGATAGGAATAGATCCTTCTAGTACAGATAGTCCTCCATTTGAATCTTCCATAACCATTACTTTTGTCCCTTAAACTTCTTGACCTTAAAGTTTCTTTCTTCCGCAAACTTCTTGACCTTAAACTTTCCTTCTTCCACCATTACTCCCACTCGAACCAGAAACCCTAGTTTCCTGTGGGTTTATCTGCCAAATAAACCTTTGGCTCTGATACCAATTGTTAGAAAAACAGGATCGCAGAGAAATAACAATAAACAAGATGCAAATATAATCACATAGACACATTACAAGAGAGACACCAATATACTATGGTTCACCCAAGATGGGCTACGTCCACACAAAAATTTCTAGTCCTTGTTATTATACCATCCAGCAAAGTGAAGGGATACAACCTGCAACATAGCCACCACAACTTCCTCTTCACACTCTCTCAGTCTCTCTTACACGATATCATAGATCTTTACAATACACAATACCTAATGCATCAACCCTTGCCGTATTACAATGTATTTCTTATAAAGGGGAAATACAATGGGAAAATACCATGGGTTTCCCAAAACCATGGGCCCACAATATGTTGGTGCAAAAACAACCCATAACAAAAATTTCTTTCAAGGGCCCACTGGCCCCTGCATTCCCCAGCCGGGGGAGTGCACCACTCCCCCAGACCCCCTAATGCACTTGTCAGGATCATAACCAAACATGGGGTACAATACGACTAAAAGAACATCATCTATTGGACTGGAAGATCAAGCTCCACAACCAACACATATATTTCGTATGCTTTGGATGAATCGCTATAACCCACAAAGGTGCCATTATTTCCGTAAATCGACATCTTTGTTCTCTTTTATTTATGTACATTTATGTATACTGGGCTCCTGAAGATCCTCAAGTGTGATATGTATGGCTTCTCACTAGTAAACACTTTTTTGGGTGTATTCTCATCTAGAATGGCATGCAGGAGTCTATTTTGGATGTGCGCAACTGTAATGGTAGCTTCTATCCATAATGAGGTAGACCTACCTTGATCATGCATCATGGATTTTGAAACTTCACATATCGTTCTTGTCGACAGGGGTTCACTTCGTATTGTCGCCAAAAAACTATCAACCCAAACTCCCTTATACACCAGTCCGGAAAGGTGTAAACCTTCCCAGCAACACTTGCGGAGCAAGTGCAGTCTCATCCGAGGTGGACAAGGGGGCTGCTGGAACCAAGTTTCCACAATTGTGTAGAGGATATGCACACATTACCTTTGCACTAACCAGAGATTATAACATTCATAGCATACCATTAACTTATTATTCGCATCTTAAGTTATTTGCAGTTTCTAACAAACATTCAGAACAATATACTCAACATACTTATTCAGATTACATCATACTCGCATTAATCAACAGAGAACATTCACATAACCCATTATTCATCATCACATCATTGCATAAAGATAGAATTCATGTCCTAACCGAACATCTCCATTCATTCATCAAACCCATGGAATTAACCTCGCAAAAACTGTCAATACATCATGTTGCAGATACAAAACCAAACCCAAAGATAGGATCAATCTCCAAAACATCGATGCCCTTAGGTTTACAATCCCACTCTATTTATATGCTGTTATCTTATTACAAAATGGTCTACATGCCTGACTCAACTAATCTAACAATTCTTGCTCTTCCGCGAATGCCGCGAAGGGTCCTTCTTCCATGGAATGACCCTTTCACACCTATCGGCTTCCGCACTTCCCGTGGATCTATCCCGTGCCAACAGGCCCCCAACACAAAATTGTGGCTTGTCCCGAGCAACCTTATCTGGACACTGCTGGTTTGTACCCATGCTTCACTGTGTTCTATTTCCGGAGTTGTTCTTGCCGTCTGGAACTTGTTGTTGTGTACTTCTCATTTGCATCCATCAGTCGCTAGTTCATTGTCATGTACTTCTTGAACTCATCCTCCAGTCTCTGGAAACCTTCATCATCTGCCTCTTTGGAGTCTATTGATTTGCTCCATGTTTGCTCGGGACTAGAGAGAAAGTTGACGACGTCGCCAAGGTGGGAAACAGGCCAACTGCTCCGGCACATCTGTTTCACACCTTGTAGTGCTTCCTACCGAGGCCAGGGGGTTGCCTCCCCTGTCACTCTGGTGGTAACCAAGACCCTGAAGCTTCGAACTACTACCACATACCTAGACGTCTCGGATGAAACTTCACCTTTGTGACACCCAAGTGCCCACGCCTCTTCCTGCTCAAGGCGCTCATGCACACTCCTCGTTTGGGCCCGCAATTAAATTAAATGGATCATTTCCACAGCCTCCTTGGAATTCCTAGCTTATCCAATTACCTGACCTACTCACAGCATGTATTCCTCTTGTCTAGTAAATTCCACTGAGCTCTCCCTAGCCTCTGTTGTCTGTATTTATGCATTTCATCTTTCAGGACACCTGCTTTCGAAATCATTCGCAAATCCGTTCACTTGATATGCCGATTTTGTCATCATTTGTTTCCTGCGTGTTGAGACCGAACTTCCTATGTGCATGATTGGTGACCATACTGCCCTTCATTGCAAAACCGTGTGAACTGTTACCCGTGGTGCCACCAGCCATGCTGCCACTATGTATTTTCATGTGCCAAATGTGTCTAGTTCTGCGATCATACCTTCCAAAAAGAACGATCATTTGAAAAATTCCCATCTACTAACCGTTGGGAATGATTGTTGATTCGACAGGGTCGCGACCCTGCAGCTGTCGCAACCCGAACTGCGATCCAATCACTCTCGCTTGCACACTCTCGTCCTACTGGTGCATCATCCTGCTACCTAGCATCCTACCATTTTTTTCATATTTTTTTTTTACACCATCAGTCCTCATCCGCTCTGCGTCGGATCATGCTGATAGGGCTTCAACCTATTCCCATTGACTAATTTAGGCAACAGTACTCCATCCAGAATTTTTAGTTGTACTGCACCTCCATTGGTGATAAAAGTGATCATGTATGGTCCCAACCAGTGCATTTTCAACTTACTAGGGTGTTTCGCAAACTTGCTATCATACAATAGAACTGTATCCCCATTCTGAAAGTGCTTTGTCTTGACATGGTGGTCGTGCCACGCCTTTTGGCGGTCCTTTTCTACCTTCTGGTGGAACCTTGCGAGGAATCGATCTTCATCAAGATGTATTACTTGTTTCAATCGTTCCTCCAGTGCACCATCGTCACTCATCCCTGTTGCTGTCGCGATGCGCAAGCTGGGTACTATGTATTCCATTGGCATAACTGCTTCCTAGCTATAACTGAGCTTAAATGGGGTCTGGCTAGTCAATCGCTTGCATGTGGTGCGATATGCTCAAAGGACCGCTGGGATTTTTAGGTCCTAGTCGTCTTGGTTCACATTGCACACCTTGGTGAGAGCATGCTCCAATATCTTATTGAATGCCTCAACTATCCCGTTTTCCTGAGGGTGGTAAGGCCTTCTCTTCTTGTGCTGGATCTGAAATTCTTCTGTCATTGCGGAAATTGTTTGGTTAACGAAGTGCGTCCCTTAGTCGCTTAATAATACTTTTGGGAAACCAAACCTAGTAACCACATTATCAAATAGGAATCGTGTTGCAGTCACAGCAGAACAATATCTCACTGGTGCAGTTTCCGCCCAATGTGTCAGGTCGTCTATCACAGTGATGATGTAATGTGACCCTGTTCTCTTCCCAGGTGGGTTGATGGGTCCCACAAAATCAATGATCCATTTATCAAAGGCCTGCAACGTTACTTCTGGTACTAGTGGCATTTCATCTCGATGTGAGGGCCTCCCGGTTCATTGGCATACGTCGCATCTCTTGGCATAGTCCGCAACATCTCCATGTAAGGTTGGCCACCATAGCCTTGCTCGAAGGATCTTCCTAGCGGTTGCTCGTCCACCATAGTGTCCCCTAGCAATGCCGTCATGAGATTCTGACAGAATCTGTTCCTGTTCATGTGGAAGGACATATCTTCGCAAAATATTGTCTGGGTCCATTTTATATAATTCTCCTGCAATTAGCTGGAAATCTACAGCTCGAACAACCAACTACTTCTTTTGGTTGGTAGTGAACTTGGCCAGCACCTCCCCTGTCGCCAAAAATTGAATGGTTTGTTCATAGTGGTTATCGACCATGCCAATCCTAAAAAATTGAGCGTCCGACAATCGTTCATCGATTCTCCTTGGTTCCTCTCCTATAATCAATACACAAATTGAATGTCCCATCCTTCTTCTTGACAAATAACATTGGTGCACCCCAAGGAGATACACTCGTTCTGATATATATTCCTTGTCCATTAATTCTTGTAGCTGCATCTTTAATTCTACCAATTCTGGTGTGCTCATTCTATAGGGAGCTTTGGAAATTGGTGCTGCCCTTAGAACAAGGTTGATGGAAAAATCAATATCTCTCTTGGGTGCCAGTCCTGGCACTTCATTTGGAAACACATCTTGGAATTATTGCAACAACTGAAAGTCTTCTAACCTTGGTCCCTTATCCTCTGATGAATTTGATGTGTGCACATCATATAATTGGAAACATTTTTTATAAAACTTTCTCAGTTGTAAGGCTGAAATCTGCCTTACTGAAACTTGCTTGGTAATTCCTTTTACTAACCTTGGCCTTCCCTCTTCATCAATACATTCAAGTGCTTTGTCATAGCAGTCTAATTTGGCTCTATGTCTCTCCAACCAATCCATACCAATTAGGGAATCATATGATCCTAATGGTAAGACATTTAAATTTGCATGTGTGAGGAGTCCATTCAACTCTATGGGGCACTCCATCACTATCTCACTTACCTTTCTCTTGGTCCCTATGGATAATTGAACTAGCCAAGCCTTACTATTCTTTACATTTATAAGAGAAAAAACCTCTACCACCTTAAGAGACACATAAATATGAGTAGATCATGGATCAATCAAAATAGAAATATATTTCTTAGCAATCTTACCTTCAACTTCTACCACTACTGATTGATGGTCTGCTTGGTGATCATCCAGTGATGCATAAATCCTAGGTGCTTCCTTTACCATATCTTCCACTGCAGTTGCTCCTTCTATGTTGTGAAAGCTTCTGGGATTTTCCCTTTGATGTGTGTTGATTTATTTGTAACTTCGGAATGTATTTCATATATGTATATTGTATTCCTATAGAGATGTTATTATTCCTCTATACGGAAGTGTTTGTATTCCTATAGAGATGTTATTATTCCTCTATACAGAAGTGTCGTCATTTATATTGTAAGTGTCGTAAATTATAATTGATGGGTTATTAGACCACCTTGGTGGGGTCGGCCTTGTATGAGTCATGTGGGTCAAAGGGTTATTAGACCACCCTATTGGGGGTCGGCCCAGTCAGCATTATGTTATGTGGTTAAGTTAGGGCCGACCTAGTTAAGTAAAGGTCAAGTGATGTAGTGTATAAATAGAGAGTGTGTCTCTCTCATTTTATACATTCTATTCTTCTCTCACACGCTCATTGGAGAGTGGTGCACTAGTGTAGGAGGAGAAGCTACTTCTAGGAGGACTATTTCTTGTACTTGGGTTGTATCAATGCTCTATCTATCTCTGAGGAAGTTGCGGGGTTTTTCACCTTCTTGGTTTTCCCCGGTGAAACTCTGTGTCTCTTGTGTGCTTGCATTATTGTGTCCATGATTGATATGCTGTAGATATGATGTAGATATGCTATACATGTTATTCTCTCAGTTAAGATCCTAGATCATATTGAAAATTCTGAAAAACTAACATGGTATCATAGCTAGCCTGAAAGAAGGCATGGTATGGCATGTATGACACTTGTTGCACTTGCGAAACTAGGGCTTGATATAGAAAAAACCAGTCATCATAGAACTTTCGCTATAAATCCATTTCAGAAAGGTTTCAGGATCTGAAATGAGTATAGGTCGAATATAAGATCCCCATGTACCTTCTTTCCAAAGCACAACTTCTAATTCATTGTACTTTGTGTTTTATGATCTGTACAATCTAGGGTTTCTGCCTCTTCCATATCTGAGTCATAAACAGGTGACCTACGAAAAAAGGTCATAACTTGGGCTAGGAAGCTCCAAATGAAATTTCGTAAAATGTGAAAAGTAGGGAACAAAATGTACTTTCACAGGCCAAAGGTTAAGAGTCTGAAAGTGAACCAATGACACGTGGAACTCCGTACAAGTTCGATCTCCTGTTTTATCCCATAAACAGTTCAAGTTGTGACACTTGGCATAACTCTCTCTCAGAGAATCCAATTGAGGTCAGACCTATGGGGTTGGAAATACAATAGGTCAGGCTACCACATGTAGAAGTTTCAGACCCTGTCGATTCGTAATTTCAGAGTTAAACTAGAAACAATCAGGTGCATATTTCTGTCAAAACAGAATTGGATTTTGAGCACCTTCATTCTTGGCTCCAAGAATTAGGGTTTCAGAGAAAGTTGGAATTTTTGTAATTAGAGACCACGGCTGAATTCTACTCATCAAAATCGAAATTTAGAGACCAAGATCAAACTTTTTGGTTGGGCAGAAGGTCGAGCTTGATCAAACCCTAGTTCGAGACTTTGATGGGCAAAGTGGAAAATTAGGGCTTCTGCAAAAGTTGGAATTTTTTAAGTCCATGACCACGACTGGAAGCTCCTCAGAAAAATTGAAGTTTAGAGCTTTGGATCAAACCTTTTGGTTGGGCAGAAGGGTGGGCTTTATCAAACCCTAGTTCGGGATCGTGTCAAGAAGATCCGGAAGTTTCAAAGGCAATTTTGAGGGGTGAAACTTTACAGTTTTCAAATTCTGAGTATACCAGCTTGATCAGCTCATCAAGGCGCATCTTTCTATCCTTTCAGAAGTTTGAAATTCAAAGTTTGAATTTTTAGGGTTTCTTTGACAAACCCTAATCCAGCTCCAGATCCAGTTTCTGCAAATCAAGTGGATTGGGTTAATCCTAGAAGAGAATGGATTGGTCACTTGCATAAGTGAAGAAGTTCCAGTTTCAGAGGGAGATAAGGCTAAGGCCTTACATAAGAAGATTACAAGCAATCTCGACAGGTATGACTTATCCAGGTATGTTTCGAGATCTATTCATGATTAAGTTTATGGTATGTTTGTCTTCATTAAGGTTAGTACAATCTTGATTAACTTTAGACTTGTCGTATCACCTTAATAAAATTATGAATGCACAATAGAAGATATTCATTGATTAGGGTTTTGACACTTATGATTGTACTAATGTATTGTGGTGTTATATGAGGTTGATGTTGTCCGCTAAAATGAAAGGTACACCAAGAAAGACAATTCATATGACCATGGAGACATGAAGACAAAGATTCATCCATTATGATGGATCACATAGAACATCTACTTACGAGGTATGTATAACTTGGTTCTATAATGGTTAACTTATGAGATATGCAGGTTACTAGCACAAGTCATTGAAGAACAAGAAGACATCATGTAGGTATGTTAGACATAGCTAGCTAACATGCTAATCCAGGTATGTTTTTTCCTATATCAAGTTATAATCCTACCTTGTGTTAGGATCTTATATTGTTTTATGGTTAATAATGATTATTCATGAAGTTAGAAATGTAAGTAATCAAGGGTTTATGCATATTATGTCTCTTACCTTGATTAATGATATGACTAGCCAGAAAAGTCCTTTGGTCAAATAAGAATATGCATGAGTAAAAGAAGTATTCCCTGAAACCTTGAATACTAATGTTTATTATCTGTGTTTGAAATGATCATGACTATACATGTTTAAGATTATTGTGATTATACTAATGAATGTATGTATGCATGAGACCTTGAGGATAACACAATGATGATACTAGTAAGTATGCATAACTGATTGAGGATGGATATAAGTTCAAGGACAGGTAATCCAGGAATCAAAGATCAAGAGGGAGCACACTCCAATAGCTCCTGCAAGGAAGAAAATATTGAGAGGGAGTCCACCCTACAAAAAAACAAAGATAAGTATTTAAATTATCATTTGTTGCATATTTGATTGGTTAAATAATATTGTTCAATGATGTATATACTGATGTTCCTAGAATTAGACTGTGTATTTTGGCATATTAGAATAATTGCATTAATGAACAGCATACTACTAATATGCATGTAATGGGTAAGTAGCCTATGGCACTGTACAACATTCCATTGCTACTTATCTAAAATGAAACCTATTTGCTGACATGTTGGGAGTTGTGCACACTCTTAAACAATATTCTGGTAGAGATTGGAAGGCATCTAGAAAGATACGAGATATGGATAAATGTTGTATTAAAGCATTGGCTAAAATAATTGCATGACTGTATGACATATTTATTTATGTGTAAGAATTTATTCTGAAAACTATGAGAAGTTTCTAATCATGCAATTTAACTTATTTTGCAGTAAAGATCATATACAAGCACCTACAAAAGAAGGGCTACAACATCTGTTTCAGCTACAAAGTTATCTATTGAAGATATTGAATATATTGAAGTTCCCAGGATTCGTGAAGAATGCCATGATCGAGGAGTACCAGTTGATCATGAAGAATGATGTTTGGGATGCAGTCCCAAGACCTGAAGGGAAGTCTATTGTGACTTCCAAATGGACCTATAAGATCAAGCATGCTGCAGATGGTAGCATGGATAAATACAAAGCGAGTTTTGTAGCTCGTGGCTTCTCCTAGAAAGAGGGATTGAGTATGAAGAGACTTCTACACCTATAGCCAGGCACACTTCCATCAGATCAGTACTTGCTCTGGCCGCAGTGATGAAATGAAAGATACACCCGATGGATGTTAAGACAACTTTCTTGAATGGTGTAGTCGAAGAGGAACTGTATGTGGAGCAGCCACTCGGGTTTGAGACACATGACCGAGAGTCACATGTGTGCAAACTGAAGAAATCCCTGTATGGTTTGAAACAGGCAGCCAGGACCTGGTATGGCAAGATAGATGGCTTTCTATCCAGTTTGGGATTTACCAAGAGTAAAGCGGATTCCAACCTTTACTACAAGGTTGAAGAAGGCAATCTAGTGATACTACTGTTGTATGTGGATGACCTGTTTATAACAGGTGAAGATAGATTGATTGCCGACACGCAGCGGAAGCTTGCTGTCGAGTTCGAGATGAAGAACTTGGAGATGATGCACTATTTTCTAGGCATGGAGGTGTGGCAGAGTACAGATGGAATCTTCCTTGGACAAGGGAAGTATGCAGTGGAGATCCTGAAGAGGTTCAGGATGATGGACTGGAAGGCCATGGCCACACCTATGGCATCGAACTTGAAGCTTCTGTGTGATGCTTCATCTGATCCAGTTGATGTCAAAGTGTTTCGTCAAATGATTGGGTCCTTGATGTACCTGACGAACACGAGACCATATATTTGATTTGTGGTGAACACATTGAGTCAGTTCCTGACGGATCCCGGAGGTGTTCACCTGGTTGCTGTAAAGCATATTCTGAGGTTCCTGGAGGGTACAGTTGATTATGGGCTCAAGTATGATGCGAATCAAAAGTTTAACCTACAGGGTTATGTTGATTTGGACTGAGCAGGAAGTGCTGCATATAGGAAGAGCACTTCTGGGTGTTGCTTCAATATGGGATCAGGTGTGATCTCTTGGTTTAGCAGGAAGCAGTTTTGCATAGCACTGAGTACAGCCGAAGCAGAGTATGTTGCAGCTTGCTTGGCTAGTTGTGAGGTAGTATGGCTCTGGAATCTACTGTTTGAGTTATTTGATCTCCCGCTGGAGGCTACTAGTATCTTTTGTGACAACTAGAGTTGTGTGAAGTTGTCTGAGAACCTGGTGTTCCAAGATAGGTCGAAGCACATTGAGATCAAATATCACTATATCAGGGATATGGTGCAAAGAGGAGTAGTGAAGCTCCTGAATGTTGCAATGGATGAGCAGATTGCAGATGTGTTGACGAAACCACTAGCCAGAGTCAAGTTTGAGTACTTTAGAGAGAGGCTTGGTGTTCTCCAGATTGACGACACTTCAAGGAAGAAGTGATGGACACATTTGCAGGAGCCATTCCAAGCATGGTGAGAGGAGGATCCTTCCCATGGCGTTGGATGTAAGCATTGGATGATGAGCATCAAGATGATGCTCCAGTTACTGCTCTATATATGGATCATGTTGAATGCTTGGTATGATTAGTTGGATCATGTATATATATATGCATAATGTTGGATGCTTGACATATTTGTATATGCATCATTTTGGATGCTTGGACCATATCTATATATATATATATGTATCAGGTGGATACATTGTATGATCAGGTAGATCATGTATGTTGATATATATTACATGGATACATTGTATGATCAGGTGGATCATGTATGATGATATGTATCAGGTAGATACTTGGTATGCATTAGGTAGATGCATTGTATGATCAGGATGATCATGGATGATGAGCGTCAGGATGTTGCTCCAGATGACATGCATCAGGATGATGTATTGATGATGATCAGGATGATCATATGTGATGACATGTATCAGGTGGATACATTACATAATCAGTTGTATTATGTGTGATGAGTTTCGAAAACACAGATGCACATGAGCTTTTCGGACATGGTTGTAGATGTGTTCTCTCATGGTCACGATGTAATTGCTGGGATTTTTCAACATGGTGGCAGATGTGTTCTCCCATGGTCGTGATGTAATTGCCAGGGCCATTCAAGCATGGTTGTAGATGTGTTCTCCCATGGATGCGATATAAGTGCTGGGACCATTCGAGCACGGTTGTAGATGTGTTCTCCCATGGCTGCGATATAAGTGCTGGGGCCATTCGAGCATGGTTGTAGATGTGTTCTCACATGGCTGGGATATACGTGTTGGGCCATTTGAGAATGGTTGTAGATGTGTTCTCCCATGGCTGCAATATAAGTGTTGTTCCATTCTCGCATGGTTGTAGATGTGTTCTCCCATGGCATAGATGTAAGTGTTGTGTGATGTGCATCTGGGTTGTGCTTTGTGATACTCTGTGGTCGTGGACAGGTTGTGCAGTAGCATGTAAAAGGTCATGGGAGATCCAATAGGTTGAGCTGTGTGCTCGTAATCAGTCCTGGGATGCTCTTTCGAGGTTTTGTTGACTCACGTAATAAGTCCTGAGGATTCCATAGTATGGCCAGTGATGATGAAGACCTATAGGTGGTGGGCCTACATCCAGTATGAAAAAGGACTGGCTCTGTAGAACTTCCTATGACGAGTAGATCGGAGATTGATTGAGATAGCAGCAGCAGTGACGATGACGATGATTCGAGGATGATGATTCATTGATGATGATCCAGAGAAGAAGACTTGTGCTAGCAGATCTGTCTCGAGAAATACCTTCCTAGTTAAGAGGAAGTGTTGATGTATTTGTAACTTCGGAATGTATTTCATATATGTATATTGTATTCCTATAGAGATGTTATTATTCCTATATACAGAAGTGTCATCATTGATATTGTAAGTGTCGTAACTTATACTTGATGGGTTATTAGACCACCTTGGTGGGGTCGGCCCTGTATGAGTCATGTGGGTCAAAGGGTTATTAGACCACCCTATTGGGGGTCGGGCCAGTCAGCATTATGTTATGTGGTTAAGTTAGGGCCGACCTACTTGAGTAAAGGTCAAGTGATGTAGTG
Organism: Larix kaempferi; assembly: GCA_027924585.1. Classification (NCBI taxonomy): domain Eukaryota; kingdom Viridiplantae; phylum Streptophyta; class Pinopsida; order Pinales; family Pinaceae; genus Larix; species Larix kaempferi. Next base: position 1,188,621 of record BSBM01000057.1, read on the forward strand.
TATAAATAGAGAGTGCGTCTCTCTCATTTTATACATTCTATTCTTCTCTCGCACACTCATTGGAGAGTGGCGCACTAGTGGAGGAGGAGAAGCTGCAGCTAGGAGGACTATCTCTTGTACATGGGTTGTATCATTTCTCTATCTATCTCTGAGGAAGTTGTGGGGTTTTTCACCTTCTTGGTTTTCCCCGGTGAAACTCTATGTCTCTTGTGTGCTTGCATTATTGTGTCCATGATTGATATGCTGTAGATATGCTATACATGTTATTCTCTTAGTTAAGATCCTATATCAGATTAAAAATTCTGAAAAACTAACAATGTGGACATTCTCTAAGCATATGGTTTCCTCCACTTCCCCAACATAGAAGTGGCCCTTTTGGTGCCTTTTCTGCTGCTACAGCTGGCTTGAATCCTCCTTATGCTTTCCGGACCTATGGAAAATTTTAGGGCTGATTTCTAAACGGTGGTTTGACTCCATTTTTCCTTTGTTCAAACCTTCCTCTGGGATTTCCTTTCCATGTTGGCTGAACCTTTGGTTTACCTTTACTCTTCTCATAGCAATGCACTGCCACTCTAACGGCTTCATCCAAACTTGGTGGATTGAAAAAAGAAATCCTATCTCTAAAATTTTGTGGTAGAATACCAAGGAAACATTGAATTTTCACTCTTTCATCCTTGATGTAGTCTACATACATCAGCAGCTCCAAACACTTGTGAGCATGCTTATCCATAGTATTTTGCCCCACTCTGTGTTCATTGAAACCTTTTCTTTTGTTATCATAATACCTAGCCGATAGGTATTTCTCCTTGAAGTACCTTTTAAATTAGAGGAAATTTGAGGTCTAAAATGGGCCTCCTAAGAAAAATAATAAAATAATATTTATTAATTTTGGAGGAAGAAAGAAAAAAAACTACTTTTTTGTTCATAGTTTCAACATATCTTCATGTTTTTTTACTCTAATTTCGAGTAGGAGTACTCGTTGGATGCAGAATTTAATTCTGCATCCAACGAGTCCTCCTGCTCAAAATTTGAATTAAAACGCAAGGTGATATGTTGAAAATACAAACCAAAAAAGTAGCTTTTTAATGTCAAATATCTCAAGTCAACCATTATGGTGACTCATTTTATTCAAATTCGATTGGTTCTTGAATTGCAACTTATCAAGAAATTATGCTTGGCTCATTTTCTTATAAGGCCCATTTTATACCCCAAATTTCCTCTAATTGACTGCTCCCAGCTGATTGTTGTTTCATTGATTCCTTTAACTTGCATGAGGTGTTCCCACCAAATTGAAGCTCTTCCAGTTAGGTTATAAATGGAAACTCAATCCTTCTCATTTTCTGAATACTCCTGCATTCTGAAATACTTTTTCATTCCAAGAATCCATGCCTTTGCATGTTGACCTATTTTTCTTTCTCCATCAAAGGTGGGAGGCCTTGCCTTCCTAAATTCACCTTGTGGGATACCTCTGTACTTATTTCTTCTCTCACTTCTACTGGAAGTATGTCTTGGGATTCCCTGAGAATATTTGGATTCATCTTACCTACTGGAAGGAGATCTTGGAGAGGGTGTTTTGCGCTTTTTTTCCACATAATTCCCTCTAGGGCTTGGAGTTCGCTTCCTAGAATGGCCCCTAGAGTGGCTACCTGCATTTTGTTCTTCTTGGATCTTGTTACTTGGGTTAGAACCATGATTTATCCTTTGTTTCATGTCCATGAGGTTCTGTAAGATGGAGGAATTGAGCTGGTCTTTCTCTTCCTGTGCCTTCATCAGTCTCTCGTTGAATCTCACCATGGTCTCGGCCAAGTTCGGGGGAGTTACTTGCTCCCTTCTTCTATTATATTTTGTTTCGGTATGTGCTTCTTGTACATTCTCACCTAGCGCGTCATCTTCCTGCTCAAACAGATCATGGGCATCGTTAATGGTTACTATTTTCCTGCTTTCTTTGTACGCTACCCTACTGTATAATTCAATTACCACTGCTGCAATCACTGTGCATCACAGAGGCATTTATTCGACATCATAAGCATGCATAAGCAACATAAAACATCCATACAAGTCTGGAATTTAATCATTGGACAACAACAATAATGATTTTTTTGTTAAAACCACGCCCTTGGCACCATTCCTCCTACAATGCCTTTGTGCATCATCCCAAGCATCCCTATTGCTTCCACTGAAGCTCTGATACCACTCTGTCATGTCCCTTGAACTCCCTGGTTCCCTTCAGAGGTGATGGGAGACCCACTGAAACAGTTTTTTTTCAATAAATCTCTTCCATTTTACACACATCCGCAATAGGCTCTGATCCTCAACCCGCAACCTCCTTCCCGCAATCCGCAGTCAGGATTCGGAAGTCAGGTTTCCAAATTCGCTTCCCCGACGAATTGGTGCTGCCGAATTCCGCAATCCGCAATGCGGACGTTGGAAGGCGGAAGTCAATTCACGGCCTTGAAGTTTACCCGTCTTCCCTTTGCAGTTCAACAATATGTATGCAGAACTCGGGCTTCAGAGTCCTCAATTCGTCATCCCAGAGAATTTACTCCTCCGCAATTCCCCAGTCCGCAACCTGCGTTGCAGATGTCAAAAATAGGAAACCACATTTCGAACCCTTGGGAAAAACGACCTCCCACGATCGTCACTCTACAACCCGCTTGCGAATGGCCAACGCGGCAATCCCCGTGGAAATCACCTTCTGATTCCTGCAAACTGCAATTCGCCTTGTAGATGTGGAAAGTCAGAAGGCTAACCATGCCACTCCAATGGTCGGTCCCCAACCTCCGCAATTCTCTATCCGCATTGCAAATGCGAAAAAGGTTGAGACCACAGACCCCTGTACCAGCCACTTCACATATAAACTTCTAAGGGTGATAACTCCCTCATCCTTGGTCCAGATTGGACAAGGCCAGTACCGTTGGAAATCTCATGGAGAGCTCTATCCATTGGTGTGATCCCCACCCCATCTAAGCACTCTAACCTTGTCATTTCTCCAATTGATTTTTTTCTTCAAACTCCCTCAATGCTTCATTAACCATCTAATGGGAACTCTGTTTTCCCTCTTCCATGGTTTCTCCTTTCACTTAACCCACAGAGGGTTATGAAACACAATAGGGGGCCATTCACTTTTTCCCCAAGTCTAGATGAGGTCAAGCAATCCTTCTCAAGGGTGAATGCAATGCATAAATAAACACATATTATGAAACTAAGCTAGTCAACACATCAACAACCTGCAAGGTTAGCCATACATTACACTCATGCAAATGATGAAGCATTTAGCTATGAATTAAACCTCATACTTAGGATTATACATAGATCCCTAATGATCAATTTCATGTATCATTCAATCAATAACTTGAACATAATAAGCATAACATAACACATGGAATATCATCATTTAAACACCACAAGGAACGCTTATCTTTGGAATGAAGCTTTCCAAGCAACTGGCTAAGTGAGAGCAAATTTTCACCCAACCTTAGGTCTCTATCCAACCTATACTCTTTCAGTTGAGAGAACACCCTAGAGATGGGATGTGTATCCACTAAGGAGGGCTAACTAGGCTCTCTCACAGTAAAGGTTCCATCCCAATGATAATCCAACCTACAGTTGGGTTTATCAAGCATATAGGGGAACAAGGAGGATGATGCTAATCCAGTGAGATCACCCACAGAGCTACATGAATCTCGGATAACTCAGCAAACATGGAACCCACATTACCTACCTCACCCAACACAAGGAAGGCTCTCTTCTCTGCTGCACAATCCCTCAAGTCCCCTTCCCTCTAGTTCTATTCAGGGTGGGCATAAAAAGGTCCAATTGTTGTTTTCATGATACTTTCAACCTTCACTAGTTTTATCAAGCAGATCCAACCCTTGTTTGACCTTCTTCTATGTTTTTGAAGTTGGGATCTTCACAGGATCGCGGCCTAAGCTTTGCCTTGCAACTCGGTCTTCTGCAATAGATATGAGTGTTCTCACAGCTTCACTAAGCTCCATACACTCTGTAATTCATATCAGGGTCGGATCTAAGGGATTCCCAACCGGCTTCACTTCCTACGCAGGGTTTCTTTGTGTCCTCGGCTCTACAAATTCGGCTTACACAGAATCACGATTTTCTCTTGTTTTCTTCACAGCTCAGCTCTGCAATGTGTGAATGAATGCAATCGTTGGTCAACAATGGGACAACGATCAGGTGAGCGAATTCCCAGGTGTAGAGTGGCTTAAGGGACAAGGAAAAACAGAGCCATACCCTACCATACGGATTCGCAGGACTTCTCCATACTCAATCAACTTCATGGAATGGCTTTGTCAACCACCTTCTTACAACAACATTAAATTTCAGCATGGGAGTCAAATGGTTTCACAGCTGGACATGTGCCAACATGGGTTCCAATCCCATAACCCCCCCTCACCTCTCCCTAATGGATACACATCACCCCTTCTCATTGGTTTCCTCCTCAACTAGTTTTCTTTGTATTTCATTGCAATATTTAATAATTACATCATTTACAAATCCTCGTGGCTTAATAGCACATGGATAATCAAAATGTCAAATACTTGCCTATCCAATAAACCTAAGCATCCACTAGTGGGGCCTTGGCCTTGAGCTCCGCACTAGGGAAAACACATACTGTATTTTATACAATATTTATATTGAAGCCAATACACCCTAAGGGTCAAAATAGGGGTATTGCATCCATCAACCAAACATAGGTTTCCATCTAATGAAGTGTGCTCTCTTTAGATGATATGTGCCCCTCTCTAATTGATATTTCACTTGACTTCATGGGATTTGATCCCAATCACCATGATTTGATCTCCAGTCAATCAAATATTTGATTGACAACTAACTCCCACCTTAAAGACAAGTCCCCTCAATCAATGGGATTTTGTCTTTTTTGACCAATTAAATATGTCCTTTTGGCCTTTTTCGAGCAAATATTATTTTTAGAGAGAAATAATTGAAAATTTTCTCTCAAAAGTGGGTTTAGGGGTTAAGTGGGTGCTTTGGCTTAGAAATCGAGCACCCCCCTTGACAAATTTCACCTCCTAACCACACTTTTATTATATTTTTAAATTTCCCAATTAAACTATTCAAAAATAGCTTGATTTTATGAGATTTTTTTTTCAAAACTGAAAAAACAATCCTAGGGGGACCTAACACGTGTCATACGACTCCAAATTAGTGTCTATCATGGTGATATACATTGACACGTGAACTTTAACAACCTCCCAAGGCCTAACCACCAAGACGAGCATTCCAGCTTTGGAGCAGCAGGAGAATACTAAAAAACTATATCTCACTAAAACATTTACCAAGTATAATTAACAAGGGAAAAAACTCCTTGGAATACTCGGATTGATTGCTAAGTCCTAGGAAGCCGAGTTCTTTACATAAAATTCATCATTGTGCCAAGAGGCGCTCTACAACCCAGTATGAGGGAGATCTTGTAACATGTGTGTGTTTGTCGAGTTTGTCAAGTGTTTGTCGAGTAACAAAATAATACAAAGTAAAAAATAAATATGAGACTTAAATTAGAGACTTTAGAGCTTAGGATTAGGTGGTAAATATTATGTCAACCATAAACAAGAAATAATAATACAAAGTAAAAAGTAAATATAAGACTTAAACTAGAGACTTTACTTTTTACTTTTAATACAAAGTAAAAAGTAAATATGAGATTTAAAGTAGAGACTTTAGAGCTTAGGATTAGGTGGCTTAGGTATTGCACTCAAGGAGCTATTCAAGGAGAGGTTTGCACCTAGGGAGATTTGATCCCTCTCGGTGCTTGATAGAGCCTAGGATTTGGATCTACGCTGGTGCTAGCACACTTTATTACAAACGCAGTGGGACAAGAACATGTGAAAAAATTAAAAAAAATAGGGAGCCTGAAAGGCCTCATGGACTTCAGAACATGGATGATGAACATGTAACATGTTCAAACTTTGTCTTCTTGCTTGAAAGTCCAACCAAGTACAACTTAGCTGGTAACATGCCCAACTTCTATTGGATAATTTTTTTTAATTCTAAAAATCGCTAAACATTTTATGGTTACAAATTTAAGAATAAATACGATTCGCCAAAGTTTCTACACTTTGATAAAATTATGCGTCCTTAAAATTTTCCATAAAATCTAACAATAACTTAATAATACTGTTAATCTTGTTATAAATATGATTTAATAGGGATTTGTATTTATAATTTTTAATAAATATAAATGAATTTGAAGATAAAAAATCAATAGAGATGTCATATTTACCCAGAAAAACATAAATGGTGATTGTTATGACGAGTCTCTGCAATCGACATACATTTAAGAAAACTTCCGTAGAGTGCTTATTGGCTCAGATTCGCCGAAAAGGCATGTTATTTGAACGTATGAATGTGAATGCACGAAAATTAATAGCAAAAGCCTAGTTAGCCATATTGAACTCAATGTAGGTTAGGCAAGCTTCCTAGCTCACACGGAATTGATCGAACATAAATGATGTCAAAGCATGTGATAAGTGTGAGGAGGGGAACATTAAATATAAAATAGCTATCTGAATTTGGTAAAATACAAGATACATTAAATATATTATCACAATTTGAGCTTGGTAAGATTGTTTATTTGACTTATGATATACATTACGGTGTTATTTCATAACATTATTAGAGTAATTTAGATATTTATATAAATTAATTAAATATATTTTAATATTTAAGTATAAAGAATTTATTTCTGAACTCAATCAAAAGTGTAATTTTTTTATTATTATTTAAAATAGTTATAATTTTTTTTGCTTTAATCTACCTGATTTGTGGGAGTGGCCTGTGGTATGAGAAACCACGACCCAGGGGCATTTACGCTGTCAAAATCATTTGGGGATCGCACACAGCCTGGACTACATCAACCTCAACTTGACTGGTTTTTGGTGTCACCTCCCAACTAAGTCACCCCTAAGGGGAATTGAATTTGGATCGCCTTGCTAACAAGACCCACACCTTAACCGAGTGAGCTAGCGAAAATTGGCTTAAATGTTAGGAGGACATGGGGGTTGGATTTGATCAACTTATTTGTCCACGAGACATGAGATCATTTAATATAATCTCTCTGGGTGGAACCACATGTTCGACCACTACCTCATGGTGTCTCCATAACTTCAGGTTCGACCCTCATTGGAATTGAACCTTTCCCACTGGTGAAAAACTCCTCGCTTTTCACCAATGAATCCAACCCCTTTGAGATTAAAATGACTATACTTAAATTTACGCTTAAAATATCATCTATTATCTACATGATAAATGTCAAAACATCTTTCCCAATTACTTAGCTTTACTCCAAGTATAATCAAATTGCTAACTACTTCTTTTATTAAAGAAAAAAACAAACTATAATATCCATTACATTAAGATGTATTTATATAGAGATACATTAAATTTAGTTTAAAAAATTACAAATTTTTTAATAAAAATTAGAAAATTAATTTTTTTATATTGATAGGTGTTTATATTTTAAAATTTGGGGTAGAGCAATAAGTATATTTTTTCTTGATTGTAGAAGGATGAGAAAAGTGTACTATCCAAATGCATGAAAAACTGGTAGTGACACACAACTAGTTTAACTAAAAGAATGCGAGTGGTAGAAAGGCATAGTCAACGGTGATTACAACTACACATAGAAAACTTAACTTGTAAATGGCGCCTAACTTGTGACCCATCAATTTTCACTACCACAAGTTAAGTCGTTTTGCTAGTCTTTATAATCTTGAATAAACTTTAATTTAACCAGCATAGAACCATCTTAAACTCGTATCTATCAAGTACCGAGAGGGATCCAATTTCTTGAGGTGTATTTCTTTTTTAAAATTTAAACTCAAGAAATTTGATCTCTCTTGATTGATGGATCCAGGTTTAAGTTTTAAGTTTTTATTTTATAAATGAACATCTATTTTTATTTTATAAATGAACATCTATTTTTTAATTACTTTTCATAATATCTTATTTCATGAACCAACATTGATTTTTTTTAAATACTGTCCATAATCTTGAGGTGTATTTCTTTTTTAAAATTTAAACTCAAGAAATTTGATCTCTCTTGATTGATGGATCCAGGTTTAAGTTTTAAGTTTTTATTTTATAAATGAACATCTATTTTTATTTTATAAATGAACATCTATTTTTTAATTACTTTTCATAATATCTTATTTCATGAACCAACATTGATTTTTTTTAAATACTGTCCATAATTTTTTATTTTATGAGTAGACATGAATTTTTTTAATTATTTTGTTAGACGTTACATCACAAACGTAACGTTACAACATCTCCCCCATACTGGGCTGTATAGCACCTCATTTCACTCGGTGCAATAACTTGATTTTATTCCTTTAAAATTGTTTAAAAATACTCTAATAAAATAATTTTATTCTTCACTTATTAAAATTTTTAAAAATGAAAAAACACAAATAAACAACATATGCTTCTCATTCATCTTTACTTGAAGTTGAAAATTCTAAGACTTTAACAATGACAATATAATGTAATTATATCTTAGAATTTGGGGTGGATTACCATCTATGCTTTTCCTAGATTGAAGGAGTATGGGACAAGTGTCGTCGTTCAAAATTCAAAATAAACAATTATATAAAAAAAAGAGACATAAAAATAATGAGTAGTTGATGTATGGATAACTCTTAGGTCATTGATGGATAACAAGTAGTGATAGACAACCCATTTAACTAAAGAAGATAATATATGTAGCTGAATCATAGATAACATGTGATTACAATTAAGCATAAATAATAAGTAATAGATAATTTGTTCATCACACTTAACTTATAATTTATCGATGTTCACCAACCACAAATTAGATAACTATGCTAATATAATATATATATATATATGATTAACAAAATAAAAAATTTAATATTTTAAAATAATAATATTATATTATATATATGATTAACAAAATAGGGAGTAACACTATGTGGCAATGAATGTAACAAAGTCCTATCTTTAGATTGAATTGCCCAACGACAATTAACTCAATCTATGAGCTGAAGGATAATAAATTTGAATTTATGATAACTAATTTCAAAACTCAGAACTAACGAAAGTATACTCGGTAGGTAACCTTGAAATCCCAACCATTTAAAAGCATAAAACAAATCAGATTGCAATATATAAGAGGTATTTATTTCTCAAGAATAAGTTGAAAAATTGCATTCCAGAGCTATGGAATTTCCTCATTTCAGTGCTATGGAATTTCCTCATTTCATTTTCCTTTTCTTTATTTACTTGAAAACATGCTTTATTCCAAACATTGCATATGAAAATAAATTGAAATCTTTTCAACAAAATTCCATATCTATGCTCGGCCATGGGAATCTGCCCTTCTCCATCATTTTACTAAATTCACTCGAATGAATGAAGCAGCAAGTTAAATTTGTCCAAAATCAAATCACAAATGAGAACCATGCATTTAACTATACAGAATACTGGCAGCAATTGCGAAATGCACCATGCATGATAAGCACTGGACAGAATTGCGTGTCTTTATTATTACTACTAGAAATGCAAAAAACCCATCATTGTGCGTGTTCATTAAATTTTGATGAAGGAAATTGTGCACGCAAAGGTCATACCTCTTGCCCGGCATTAAATGTTTCTAAAGTAAAACTAAAGTATAAAGCATTAAATTCACTATAACTAAATCCACACCCAAGGGCCCAAACTATTTGGCCGTATTTGGCACCATGAGTGGATCTTGAATCTGGATGGACGTAGCCGACGTCATAGAACCTATACGTGTTATATCAGTAATTCTAGATGAATGACAGCTTGGCTGAGCGACGTGTCCATTGTTAGCGCCATGCCTATGAATTTTTTTTGGTGAGTCACTCCGATTGGATTTTGAAACATGTACAAATTTTGAAGAAAACTTTAAATCTGGGTGAAATTTTTTTAATATTCAAACTTGTATAATCTGGGTGTTTTGAAAGTATTATTAAAAAAAATCGCAGACAAAAAACTCGTTCAACTAACAAAATGCTCGACGTTTTAAGCTGGTCGAGTTTTTAAGCTTCTTTTTCTAGTAAACTTGCCCATGTGATAAGTTGGTCCTTTCAAATATGCCTAGGAATAATCGAGTAGCATGTTCACATTGCATTGCATGGCTCTATGATAACCATGATCCTAACTTTTCAATTTTGAGAGGCTCAAAAGCTCGCAATACTTCTTTTTTTCAATCGAAAAGATAAAATAACTTACTATTAATAAAGAGAAATAGTAACAGTATCATGTGGCAGATGTATCCAAAACACCAATGTCCGCCGCTACACCCTAGCCGCAAGGAAAAGAAATCGTAACAAGAGACAGATATGTCCAAACACTAATAACCACGGCTACACCCTAACCGCTAGGTAAATAAAAATCTATTAGCACAAAGAACAGAGTCCCAACAAAGAAGACTAAACAGCAAAATGAGGACCCGAAAATAACAGGTCGAGTCCCGAAAAAAACCACACTTGGACCAAGGCACTCCTGTGAGAAGCAACCAAGAGAAAGACCGCCTATAAAAGGCCACCGAAACAAAGATATAGGCCACCAAAATAGTAGGAAAAACAGCTGGAGAAATAAGCCAACCACATCAAAATGCCAACCAGAGATTGGCCAAAAGGCCTCACTAAAAACCTGCAACAAAAGATAGAATCTGATAAATGTAACCACCAACAGTTACATACATAGATGATCCAAAGAACCCACAGACAGCAATAGATCATCCTCCTAATCCTCCCAAAAGATAAGGCCCAAAGGGTAGGTTGAAGCCTGTTTCGACAAGTCATCCGTCAACTGATTATGCGAGTGAGGAACATGTTGGAAACTGATACTGTGGAAACGATCAACCAAGGATCGAGTCTCACAGAGCCAATGTGAGAGCAACAACACCCTGATGGAACCAGCACCATTGGCCCTATCAATCGTAACATGAGAATCATCCCAAACCTGAAGGGTGTGGAACCAACGAGAAGATGCAAAACGGAGGAGTAACCAGAGAGCCAACAGTTTGCTACATGAGTTTGAACCCACCCCGTAGTTCCACCACAATTTGAATCTCCGAGATGGATTCACAAAGAGTATTGCACCGGTCCCACTAATTGAGACCCCACCTTCCGAATGACCGTCAAAGAAACCACAAGGATAAACAAGATCTTGAAGAGGAAATGAGGGACCAGTAGGACATGAAGAAACGCCCCTATCAGAGCTCACGACGATAGAATCTCTAAACGCAGCAAGCGCTCTACATCCCAAAAAATATACATCTGGACGTACATCATCAAAAATGGCAGAGTTCCTGGCCCTCCAGACCTCCCAAAAGACAAAACAAGGAAGGGCATGCCATTCATTATGTAAATGCCCCCAAGCATGAAGGTCGTCCACCAGAGAGTTGAATCCCCAACTAAAACACCGCCCACAGATATTACTAATTACAGACCAGATAGCAGAAACAAATGGACACCGCTGGAAAATGTGGTCAATAGTTTCTGCCTATGAACGACAGAGCACACACCAACCGGGACCACTGAAACCACGTTGGCACAGATTATCCCAAGTGAGGATACAGTTATTCAACACCAACCAGATAAAACATTTAAGTTTTAAGGGCATATGAAAAAGCCACAATTTAGTGAACCACCACTTCACATCCACAAAACCACATGTGTCCAAGGACTCATACGCCAATTTTGCAGTGACTGACCCATCATTTGAATTCCAAGACCAAACTAATCGATCATCCATAGCTGAAAGAGAAGTATTTGAGTCCTTCAAACATTGCACAAAGGAATCCCATTCTAGGGCCAGCCCACCAATAAATCCATGTTGACTCCCTGAGATCCAAATAGGTCGACCCCCTTCAGCACAGGATAGGGCATGTGAGAGCACATAATAACCTTTTGAATGAAAAACCCCTATGAGGTTCGCAGAGAAGTAAGGGTTCAAAAACCCACCAACAATCGGATCATCACCCAGTCGTATTTTCTGACCATTTCCAGGGATCCAGGCCAACCAGTCCTTAATGATAGAGAGAGATCCCAGCAACCCGTTCCAAATGTTTGAAACAACATTTGTAATATGGGAGCCACATCTGATCCATTCAATCATAGGAGTAGATTTTAAATATTTTCCTTGAATAAGAGTACTCCAAGCAGAAACCCCAAACAGTGCATGCCACAAACTTTTGGCTTCCAAAGCAAAGTTGAAATGTTCCATATTTTTTATAGCCCACACACCCAGTAGACGGGGGTGAGCCGGTGTCTTCCAATTGGCAAGATGAAATTTGAAAACATGTCTCCCCCCAGTCTAGATGAAGGAGAAAATACGTTTACGCAAACCATGCAAAATAGTCTTCGGAATCTTGCTGAGGGAAAGCCAATATACCGCAAGATTTTGGAGCACATACCTTGCCAAAGTGAGTCTGCCACCAAGTGTAAACCAACGCCAACACCAGTAATTGATATGTTTATGAAACTGTTTTAACAACCACAACCAATCACAAATAAGATAGTTAGTCGGCTTCAGGAAGAAACCCAAATATATAGTACCTTCCATAATGTCTTTGAAATTATAAGGGAAAAAAGAACTGATTTGAGATTTGATCGCCAAATCAACATTATGTTCCAGAAACCAATATTTAAAAGGACTTATCAGCATCCCAGAAGCTCGACTGAAAAGATCTAATATATTTTTGTAACAAATCCATTCCGATATAGAGTCAGGACCAAAAAGCATTACATCATCAACAAATAAAGTATGGGTCACCGATACCTTATCAGTACTTTTGATGCCCGAAATGCAACCATCCCGCTTAGCCCGAAGAATCAGCCTGCTCAAGCCTTCATTAGTTAGCGAGAATAATAAGGGTGAAAGAGGACAACCCTGTCGAATCCCCCACTAGCTTTTGAAAAAATCAGAAGGAAAACCATTGATTATCACCGCAAAGTTCACGGATGAAATTTAAGCCATAATCCACATGACCACGGACCATGGTAACCCAATCTGAACCAAAATAAGACGAAGGAAAGTCCAGTTCACACGGTCATAAGCCTTTTCCAAGTCCAATTTTAAACAGAGAGAGCTGATATTCTTAGTTTTAATACTGTGAAAAACTTCTTGGTTAACACCCACAACATCCAGAATCTGACGGTTCTCAAGGAACCCAAATTGCTCCTTTCTCTTTTGTGATTGTCAAGCTCTCAATACTTCATCAAGTGGTCTCCACGAAATCAACGAAATTAAAATTTAAAGTTTACATGGATATTCCAGGTGTAACTTGGAAATTTTGAGATTGATTGGATATCAATTAATTTAATTATATTTTAATTTTGGATTTTTATTGAGAAGAATTAAATTTTTTAAATTAGAATGTTTTTATTATTTAAAATAAATGTAAGTCTACAAGTATATATTTTTAGGCATGAACGTTTTCAATGTTATTATTAGATTTATGAGGATGGGTTGAGTGTTCACTCTATTACATAGTGAAACTACATAAATTTAACAACAATAACATAGATATTGTTTTTATATAAATATCTATGTCTATAATATATATAATTTTTTGTGTGAATATAGTTTATCCACTTATTTTTATATTAAATGTATATGTTAAACTTTTATATTATTCATAGATATATTTATATTGATATTTGATTAACATAGATTATCATTATATTTGATAATAACTAGCACAATCACATTTTTAAAAGTGGTTGATATATGTGTATATCAAATGTCTTTGTGCTAGAAATTAATTAATATTAATGTTAATGTTAAGAAACATTTATGGGCCATCGCACGGAGTTGAGGGACCTTTTAGATGCAATCGCAGTTTCCCGAAACGCGCAAAAGTTTAGTGAAAGCAAAACGCGTGAGCATTTCTTTGAACTAGGCATGGGCAAACCCGAGCCTGTCATGTCATTTAACCCGCAGGACAGGAAACGAAAACGCTCGAGCATTATGGAAATACATAACACTCTAGCGTTATGTGCTGTAGCGTTATAGAAATACATAATGCTAGAGCGTTATGTGTTTCTATAATGCTCTAGCGTTATAGAAATACATAACGCTCTAGCATTATGTTTAATATCTATGTACACAAAACATTATCCTTGAAACCTTAATTAACATTTCCTTACAAAGAAAATATTTCATTTATTTCCCTATCCCTTCCTATCTTCTAGGGTTTTGGGCTTCATGTTGTATGGGTTAGGAGGTTAACTAGGGATTTGGTGTTAGGGGTTAAGGGCTTAGAGCTAAAGGGATAAAGGGGTTTAGGTGTTTAGAAATTATGGGGTTGGAGGGATAAGTGGATAAGAGGTTATGGGGTTTAAACTTGAGGTTAGTGGTTATTGGTTGAGGCATTAGAGGTAAACAGGTAAGGGGTCAAGGAGCTTAGGGGTTAAGGGATTTAGTTCTTAACAGGGATTTAGGGCTCTAGGTTTAGGGGGTAAGGCATTTAGAGGCTAGACATTAAGGGCTTAAGTGTTTGTGGATAAAGTAGGGATTAGGTGTTATGTGTTAGGTTCTTAGAGATAAAGGGGTTTAGGGGTTAGGGGCTTTAGAGGTTAAGGGATTGAGGGAACTAATGTTAGGGGATTAGGGTTCAAGAGGTTAAGCATTAAAGTTAAAGGGTTTAAGTGTTAAGGGCTTAGGGGATTAGTGGTTAAGGACATAAGGGTTAGGGGATTGGTGGTTATTTAAGAGGTGAGGACTTTAAGGGTTAGCATATTTATGGGCTAAGAGATTTATGGCTCCGGGGTTAGGATGTTAGGGTTGATTTGTTTAAGGGTTAAGTGTCAAGGGGTTAAAGGATCAAAGTCTTGAGGGTTAAGTGCTTAATGTCTTCTAGGAGATGGGGGATTATGATTTTATAGGGATTTATGGGTTTTGGGATTTAGGGATTATGGGTTAGGGGTTTCAGAGTTAGCGGGTTAACTAGGACTTAGGGGTTATCTGTTAAGAGTTTAGAGGTAAAGGCATAAAGTGGTTAGCAAGTTTAAATATTTATGGGTTAGGGAGTTAAGCAGATAGGGGGTTAAGGGGTTTTATGGGTTA
This sequence comes from Larix kaempferi, assembly GCA_027924585.1. NCBI lineage: Eukaryota > Viridiplantae > Streptophyta > Pinopsida > Pinales > Pinaceae > Larix > Larix kaempferi. The sequence continues at coordinate 1,203,717 of BSBM01000057.1, forward strand.
TGGTATTTAGGGGTTAAGGAATTTAAGGCTTAATGGTTAGGGGGTAGGGTTTAAGAGGTTAGGGGTTAAGGACCAAGTAGTTAAAGGTTTAATTGTTTATAGGGGTTAAATACATAAGGATTTAGGGATTTAGATATTTGGGCTTTAAGTATTATGGGTTAGGTTGTTTAAGGGTTAGGGGTGGACTAGGTCTCAGGGGTTAGGGGTTGTGGGATTAGAGGTAAAGTGGTTAATGGGTTTAAGGGTTAGGGGCTTTAGGGGTTAAGGGGTTTAGTGCTCTAGGGTTAGGTTCTTAGGGTTTATGAGGTTAGGAATTATGATGAAGAGTTTAAAGGCTTATAAGGGATAAATAGAGCATAGAGGCTAATGCACAAGACCAAGCGATCCTTCCAAATTCAAGAGAGGAGAGATCAATCCCAAGGGAGAGAGATCAAGAAAACATAGAACTCTCATGTAAACAAGGAGCACACATGCAAACACAATGTAGAGGTAAACAATTATTTTACCTCTATAGGGTAAACTACAACTTAGAAGCCAATGGTTAAAGGATTAAAGGTAAATAATTAAAGGACTTAAGGGGTTTAGGGGTTAAGGGCTTTAGGGGTAAAGGGATTTAGGGCTTTGGGGTTAGGAGGTTAGGTTTTAGGTGGTTAGGTATTAAGGGCTTACATGTTATGGTGTTAAGGTCTTATAAGGGGTTAAGGTCTTAGGGTGTTAGAGGATAAGGATTGTGAGGATGGGAGATAAGGGGTTAATTAAGGGACTAAGGATTTAATGATTAGAATATTTATAAGTTAAGGTATTTAGGGATTGACTATTAGTGGGGCAAGGTATAAAAGGTTAGGATTAAGTGTTAAGAGGTTAAAGTGTTAAAGGATTATGCGTTAAAAGCTTAGGTGTTTAGGGGTTTAGGGATTTAGATTCTTTGGGCCTTAGTACTTATGGGTTTATGAATTTAATTTTCTCCCTCCTCATTCCTCTCTCCACCTCCATAAATTTATGTCCCTTGATTCCCCCCTCGTATCCTCTCTCTCTCTCTCTCTCTCACCCCTTATCTCCATTCAACACTTAACAAATAGTTTATGTGGTTTATAACACTAGAGTGTTTTGTAACTCCAAAATGCTAGAGTGTTTTGTAACTCCAAAACACTCTAGAGTTTTGTTTCTCCAAAATGCTAGAGTGTTTTGTAACTCCAAAATGCTCTAGACTTTAACGTTTTGGAGAAAAAAAATGCTTGAGCGTTTTAGAGAAACAAAACTCTAGACCATTTTGGTTAACACTAAGCACGGGAATAAAAATTTGAATTTAAACAAAATGCACAAGCATTCCTTAGCGCCTAAAACATGCCTCCTCACGCACCTACTTGTCATCCACAATCCTATGTGGTTGGTTCGGAATTACCAAACCTATGCTATGGATTGTGCTAAACCATAGCTAATTGGGCATTTCCACCATTTTTTTCAATATGCATGTCTTTCACCACTCTTTACAACATGACATACAGAACCATTTCTGACAAAATTGTAGGCATAGATAGAATTTTATATGCCGATTCCAAATATGTTTTTTTTTTAAACATATTTTTTCTATTTTTTCCTAATTTTCTTGTGTCATCACTCCTTAAGTCAAAAAACACGCTGTTAGTGTTTATTATATAACTTTTTCATTTCACAACCATTTTAAAAAGAAATTGTATGCCGCACTGGTAGACACGGACCTCTACATCCTATAAATAATCCAAGTTGAAATGATTGCATTAATACCTTCAAAGGATGCACCCACATTTGACATACCATTCTCGAGGTTTGGTCACTTAGATAATTAAAAATAAAAATAAAAATTAAACATTTAATTTTGGAAAATGAGTGTTGCACTAGTGCTATGGGTTTTCTACATGTCTACCAATTTTTGTAGCCCTAAACCATCATTTAAGCACTCGAAGGGTGCACCCACAAAAACATATACCTTATCATTTTCCCAAAAAATAAAACGTGAGTGTTAGAAAAGATGAATTTTGACATATTTATGTTCATTTTCAATACTTAAAACTTATATATTTGGAAACGTGACTCAATTTCCTACATTTCATCTTCTTTATTTGATGCAAGATATCTTGTGTAAGTATCTCAAAAAAACCAAGTAAGTTGAGGGATGCCTGATTTTTCAGTTTTCTGTTGCATCTAACGCACCAAAAGTGACCCCCATTAGATTGCACATGCCCTCTTATTATTTTTTACATACTGTAAATACTAAAACTACCTATGTAATAATCTAGATAATCGTGATACTGCATCAAAAAAAGAAAAAATGACTGATAGACTTGCTAATATTGGGCATGAGGAACTTGGGTAGGATGCAAACCCACATCACTCTGATGAGCAGCAACCTTAGAGGACACAACCTCAAGTTGATTTGTTGAAGGTGGTTCAAATTTTTGTCCCATCCTTCCTCCTATCCAAGTGATCACCTTCATGAGGTGATCATTTTTCTCCTTCAGGGTTTCCATTCACTACTTCAAGTGGTAAAAATCCCCATCTTTTGGAATTTTTCCATGGGAGAGCATTGTTTTGGTATGCCAATATAACTCCAACACCTTGTAGAAATGGGAATTTCGTGCTCTAGTGCATCTCAAATATGGAATAATCCCCTACAAATGCTTATCTATATCATCCTCCTCCTAATAAGACCTAACCAGTTTGATCGATGCTTCCACAACAGACATTGCTATCTGTTCTTCCTATGAAACCTCAACATTGTATAAGTTTGTAGCTTCCACCACTTCCTTAGAAACCCGTTTTGAACCAAGAAGAGAGGGGCATAATTTCCCATCGTTGGGCACCATTACAATATGAATGGGAGGGAGATAAATTTCCAATCAACACTATCAGTCGGATATGTGATTGGGAGAGAGTGGATCCATAAATATATCTCCAAGGTTCTTCCTTCCAAATATATCCCATTACAAATCACGATCGCAGCCTGTCTAGAGTGTACCAATCCATTATTCTCCATTGTGTGCTATCTCGTCTACTCGTGCAAGCATTCAAAACCATATACATCCCACCATTTGGATATATTTATTGGTGTGCAGTCACCTTAATGCTTGGGGTAGAGGACCCTGCCACATCCCCCTTGACTGATGAGCCCCCTCATCATGAGACATGCGGGCCTCCTCTCACAAGGCACAAGGATGACAAGAATCCTCCACACTAGACACCCCATCTGGGAACTATGGTGCACATTGTTAAATATATCGAAATAAAATATATGCAACCAAATAATTCGATACATGCCATTATGCTAATTGTTGAATTGATAGTTGTTTGTGCTCCCTAAATAAATAGGCAAGAAATGAACCTTTTAATTGTACATTGTTCAAATGCATTGGAATATTTATTTAACTCTAGATGAAATTTAAATTGGCATTTAGTAGACACAATAATCACGCTTTTCAAATTTTAAATTGCCATTTAATAGATACAATAATCATGTTTTTCAAATTATAACTTTTACTTTTGGAATTGAAAACCACGTTTGTGAAATCAAAATCACACTTTATGAACTGAAGATCACACCTTTTTAATTTAAAACCCCACTTTTTACAATTGGGAAATAAACATTTTGAATAAACAATCTCAATTTCATAATCGAAAAATGTAGTTTTCAAATTAAAAATTACACTTTTTGAATAAAAAATTGCACTTTTGGGGTTCAATATGATTTTGAAATTGAACTTTTTGAATTGTCAATTGCACTTTTTGAACCTGTTTCTGCACTTTTTTAACCCAATTTTGAGCTTTAGAAAGGTTGTTTTGGGGCTTTAGAAAGTGTGTTTTTGCACTTTTTTAGTCTAGATTTTGTGTAATATGTCCAAATTTAATGGAATGGGCGTTGGAATGATGCTCGCATTAAGATATATGATGAAGAAACGATTTATAAAGAGTTAAGGGAACTCAATAAAAGTCACCTTACTGCACCACTCCACTCCCCCAAAAGACATAGATAGTCTATTCATCACTATGTGCACATCTCTCCCATGATTTTTCCACTTCTTGTATCTTTGACAATGTTTCCCAAGAGAACTTGATTGCCAAGTCCATTATTGAATTTCATTTGTTGATGAACCCTCATCCTCATCCTTATGCACTTGGATGGAAGTATAATGGTCCATCTTCTAGGATCACACACACATGTATTATATTTTTTGCATTTGGTCTTAAATTTGTGAATAAAGTCCCTTGTGATGTGACTGATATGGATTTTTGTGGTCTATTTCTTGTCCAACCTTATTAGTATGATCTTAAGGACCAATATGATTCATTCAACAACACTTACTCACTTCATAAAGACAATGCTCGATATCTTGTGCAAAATATATTTGAACTACCACATAAGGTTGATCCTATAGTTAAACAACATTCTTTTACTTTTGTTAGGAGACCTTTTCCACAACATAATTATGTTCCAAATTTAAAGCCCCCATGCAAATTCATTCAGCAATTTTAGAGGACTTGTGTACACCTCCTCCTTCAAAAATTTCTTTGTTCTCTCATCAACCTCGATTTCCTCAAGATATCATATCAAGAGGAATTTCTACAAACTTCAAAGTTACTCACTTGTCATGGAATTAGCTCCATGCTTGGAATTCTAGATTTGGTAGCCTCTTTGCATTGGGTTACAAAACCAGTTCAACTTTGTTTATCACATGGAGATTTCTTTCATGATGCTTTCTGTCATAATCATCTAAAGTAGTTGAGCATCCATGATGTCATAAACATGTATCATTATGTAGCTATTGTTCTAGAGTATCAACTTTCATTCATTATGTATCAAAATCCTAGGATTTCTCAACATCATGTCCTACATCACTTTCCCTCTCTTTTGAATGAATTCAAGGCCAATGTTTCTATTGACCTCAAACAAAGCTACATCCTTAGAAATTTAAGTAATAATGACCTCACAAACCATTGAACTAAAAATTCATTAGATATTTTGACTTTCATCATTTGATGTCTCCTCCTCCATTCATGAATATGGTAAAAAATGTGAGGAAGGTGTCTTGTTGAAATGATGTCAACAATTCAAACCATATCTCATATACGGCCAAAAACTAGAAATGCATTAGGAAGTTCATTGCAAAGGACATAAAATCACTGTAAGTTGAGTGTGGATGCTCAATGTACCACTTTGAGGCTACCTCCATTAAAGCGCTATAAAATCTTGATCCTAGTACTATCATCCATCAATGAGTTGGAAAAACACGAAAGATGGAATCTCATATCATGGTTCATAGGATCTTCTCTGGCATTTCCTTCAAATTTGGGTATGCTTAAAGGTATTTTGGTGGGACTAGTGGGTTAGTATTGGCTATCTTGCACTAGGTCATTGGTTAATTTTGTCAACTTAGGGAGATATAACATCACTAGAAATGACAATTTGGGTTGGGAAAATGAATTCAATTTTTTTGGGATTGTCCCATCATTTTTTGTGCATCATGTTGCCACTAATGAATTTTTCCCTTGTTAGGTTTCCACTACTAGAAATGGAATAGGGATGGTACATTTGGAGGGCCAAGGATCTATAGGAATTAACTTCTCAACATGTTCCCTATATGCTAAAAGGTTGTGATACCGACTAGTATACCAAAAGATGGAAAGAAGCTACTTCCTAGCAGTTTGGATGTAGGGATGTTTCTACCTCCAAATTCAAATGAGATATATGAAATCCCCATTGAAACATGTGGGTTGGTAAAAATATGGGGTTGCTAACATTAAAAGATGACATTCTAGAAGAGAATGGGATAATACTCCAAGGAGAATTGGTCAAGGCACCAATTCCACTAAGCGGGGTTACCATGGGTGTATCTCTTATGGGAATCCAAGTCATAAGAGGATTAGTTTTTCCAATGTAAATGTTGGAAATAGGGGGATTAGTGGCACCGGTATAAATACTAGACGATGGTGTGTTGGCTCCCCCATCACTTGAGGTACTAGTAATATTACTCTTGACATTTCATTGATATAAGGGTGAGGATGTATCGCATGCTATCGATGAGACAAGTCACATACATGTAAGGGAAGTAGAATCTAAGGAACAATAAGGGGAAGTTTTAAATTAACTAACCCAAGAAAACAACAAGCTGGTTTAAGAGTTAATCTTGAGAATTTTAGGAACTCACAAAAATCCCAAAAGAAATAGAGAAAATTTTCCCAAGTTAGATTCTCCACCTAATAATTTATTTTATAACGTGAAATATTTATAGGCTTCAAGTCACAATTTACTTACCTTCTATGTAGAAACCAACTAGTATTGAGTCCATGTTGTTTTAAAAGAGAAGATCTTACATTCACAATTTGCATTTACTCCGTACAAAATAACAATTAGTGTGCTAATAAGTTGTTGCAACAAACAATAACTTTTGTTTTGAGGCAATGAAAAAAGTACTTAGATCTTGGTAAGGGAATACTTGGAAAAATCTTACAATGAAAAATAGATCTTGGTAAGAAAAAAAAACAAAAATGCTTTTGTGACTTGGAAGATACCCACTAAAGTTATTTTAGGAACACCCCTCAATTTATATGAAATAAAATTTTGTACAAGAAATATGAAAGAAAACCCTAAAAGGCTTATATCAAAACATATTACTAAAATAAAAAAGTTCAAATCTATGTACATCAAATAATCCTATACCAATGTTTCAACAATCAAGCCCACCTTATATGGCACAAAAATCTATTATTCTAGAAAGAGACCTTGGTAATGGTTTAATTCACTTATCCTTTTAGTACCAGAGGTGAGGCTTTCACAAATTAAGTTGGTCTAAGAAGATGTGATGGAGAGAAAATCATGGATTTCATAGTTTCACGCTTTAACAACTACCATAATCTGAGACACTAGATGTCCTCACAATTTCTCAAATTGATGTAATCGAACATAGTGCTTGAGTCACACCGACATGATATGACTGAATCTTGGGAGAAATAACAGTTGTATATCTTCCAAACTCATTAACTAATCTATCTGACATTCATCTACATAAATTGGCACCCATCAATGCTAGTTTTAGCTACAAACCTGGTTTTGTAAACTCATCCTAGAGCAACAAAGCAACATCCCTCACATTCCTTTTAATAAAAAAATCCTTGCACAACAGTATTCCATGTACAATTATTAGGAATATAGTCATTGGTGAATATTTGAAGGACAATATGAACATTTTTGTACACCTCTACTTTCTTGCAAAAACCATCAACCAACAAATTAATGGTTTCCAAACTAGGGAAATGTTCTTTGTCGGATTACTCAAGTAATTATGGGATTCCATGTTCAAGTTCCCTACTTTGTAGAGATTCTAAATAACAATATTTTGCATGTTTTCATGAATGTGCCTTGTAAGTCTTATTGGTGTAACACCACTCAAAACCATCTCATCCAAAATATTACTATCCTCTTGTGACTTGTTCTCAAAGTAGAACCATTTATAAGTTTGTTGTATAGTCCAACATCTGGAGACCAATGCTTGAGCTTCATTTGATCTAGAATATCCATGGCTTGTTGAATTTTTTATTCATTACAAATCCCACTAATCAAAGTACTATAACTGATCATGTTAGGGGTTTGGCATGTAGTTATCATTTCTCTCAGAAGATCCATGCCTTCTAGAGATATCTCACCTTTTCCAAGTCCATGCATGAGAGAAGTGCAAGTGAACTTATTTGGGTAAATTTTATTGGCCACCATTTGATAGATAAGGTTCATGGAATCATATAGTTTACTTGCCATGTAAATACCAAAAATAATGGTGGACAAGATAACTAAAAAAATAGGAGCACAACCACCCTTGATCTCCAGGTTCCTATAGAGTTATTGCACCTCATCCAATCTTCCATGCTTGCATAGCCCATCTATTAAGGGACTATATGTGAAGGAATCAAGCATGTATATGCTCTGAAGCATCCCTCTAAGAACCCTAAATGCTCCATTTAATGTATCGAGGACCTTTATTGGGCTCATTTATGACTGTATTCATGTGGGCATGGAATTTAAGGGCCATCTTAAGAATATTTACCTTGACTATAATAGAAAAGATGGATGTGTAATATTTCTATGGAAACATCAAATGGACTTCACGGAAATTTGAATGTGATACGATTGAAGACCGTCACATGTGGGTGTTGGCACCCCAAAAACTCCCCTTGATTTTTTGTAAAATCAAAGGGGCTCCCATTAGAATTTTGTAAATATTTAGATTTGGTTTTCTTTCATTTTATATTGTTATGTTTGGTAGATGGTTTCATGTTTTTGCTTCCTTGATCTTTCACTCTTTGCACTACTTATTCTGTGACTTGGTTTTTATGCTTCAACTTACCTTAGTTGGATTGATTTTCCCAATAATATTTTAATCTAGGATTCCCTATACTTATCATAAAGATTTAATTTATTTTAAAAAACATTATAAATCTTCAAGATTTAGTTCGAATTATAATAAGAGATCCTAACATACATTTCATATTTCTTTGTTTTTAAAACACTTTATATTAAAATAAGTAAAGATGAGAAACACATGAATCACTTTAATTTTCAACTAAGTCTTAAAGTTTAAATTTTTATATAAGCTTTGGACAAAGTTGAAACATTTAAATTGAAATTTATTTATATATGTTTCCACTTATTTTAAGTAAAGGTTTGTAAACAAGGAAAAGTGGTGAATTTAACCCAAAAAATACATTAAAAAATTCTTAATTTATCTAAATATTATATTTAAAAGAGCTCAAAACATTGAAGCATTTTTCCACGTGAAACATATCCTTAATAAAAGCATTTACTTTTGTTGGAAATAATTCACAGGCTAAAGGACATACTTTTCATTTAGGTGACTTTTTAAAGGGCATTAAATAAGTTTTACCAGATATTGCAAATCATTCTTAATGATGTCATGCTTTCAATATTAAAAGGATGCCTTGATTTAAATGTATTGAATCTCATTTTTTTTTATATACATATTTATGACGGTTATTGAAAATTGTTGCTCCACGCAAATAATGCCACGAAAGCAATGACCATTTGAACATCTCATTACTTATGTCGGAGCTTTATAATTTCATGATCTCATGTCATTCTTATTGTTTGGTGTAATATTTGACAGGTATAAAGAATACACATCTTTTGGGTTCCTGAATATTATTGTGTGCACGTAACCTGCAAACATCACTACCAAAAGGAGGAAGATAATGTTAAATTTTAACTCGTCATAATTTAAGGCCACCAGAACGCCGCATTATCAGAGAAAAAGATCGAAAAAGGGTATGGATTGCCCAGGTTTAACTTCAAACAAATCAAAGCTGATCCAACTGCCCACAGAAATTGGAGATTGTTGTTTTGGCGCGTTAGGTTGTTGAAGGAAGTAAAGATTGCATTAAAAGAATTGATGACAAGTCACAGAGATCTCATCAAAGAGGAAATTTATCAAGTAGACGCCCAGTGCCTGCAAGACACAAAGTTGCCAGAATCAATAGAAACTTCTCATAGTTATCTCGTCAATGGATAACTTGGTCAATATGCCACTTGGAAATATAAAGTGTAGTCTCAAAAAACATAATGCTCAGAGAGGGAATATCGCCATGCATGGAGAAGATAAAACCTGCACCGCAAAGTGGAAGATTGGGAAATGAGTTTGTTGTAGTATGCAATGATATCTCCTTGAAATATTGTTGGCTCTTAATCGAGACAGTTTGCCACAATAAAAGCGCTGAGAAGATTGTGCCACCAGTTTACAAAGCTGTCACCTGTTTGTTGAAAGATCAGCCACGAATACATACAATGGTGATATGACGTTTATTATTAGATCAGCAGATGGATAGGTTTTTTTGGTCACTACAAGAAAAATGGCATTTTAGCCTCACATTAGCACCACTATTTGTAAAGGATTTGGTAAATCCTCAATTTTCAAATAGTGGTGCAAAAGTGGTGATAATGTGGGGATACGCAAGTGGTGCTAATATTTATGGTGCAAAAGTGGTGTTTGTAAAAAAGTTATTTTTGGTGTTAAATGAGTATGTGGCATTCCATGGTGTATGGTGCAAACCACCAAAACCAATCTTAGGTGGATTGAAGTTTTGTGGTGCAAAACACCAAAACCAATCCAACATGGATTGAGACTTTTTGGTGCAAAACAGCAAAATAATAATAATTATTATTATTTAATATACACAAACTTGTATATGGTGCAAAGCACCATAAAAAAACAAGTAGTGCAAAGCACCATAAAATAATAAATGGTGGAAAAAAATATAAATTACATATTATATATAAATTATATAATATGTAATTTATATTATTTTGCACCACACACACATGACAAGTGAGATATATACATATGTGATCCAATATTAGAGCCTCTATTTAATGGTGTGGGTGATAATGCCATCTAGGCTGTCATAATTGTTGTGGTAGTTTTTGAGTTTACTACATGTAATTTGGGAGTCTTTCTTTATTCCCAAAATTTGTGTTTACTAGATGCAGATCCTTGAAGTATAAATTTAGTTGTATTTGTTGATGACCATTTTAATATTTTACCTTATAAATTTTGGAATTCAGATGTATGTATACGACTAAATCAAGACAATTTTATTAAATGTATGATTGCTACTAAATTAAAACAATTATATAAAATAAAATAAAATCATTATTTGCATGTGAATTTGACAATTCTATTAAATATATGATTGCTACTAAATTAAAACAATTATATAAAATAAAATAAAATCATTATTTGCATGTGAATTTGATATTTCTTCTGAACTATTCTTGTGCAGGTGCAACTCTTAGTAAGGGCTTGAATAGAGATCGATCGGCATTATGTTCTAGCCGAGCAGTATCTTGCCTTTTCACAATTAGATCTCTGAGAGATTTAACTCGGGGGACTTCTGCAAAGCATTGAAATTCTTGGTTGACTTTACTATCAAACGCTTGCCGGAGCTCATCCCTGATAAATCCATAGATCCTCTCTACTGAGATATCATTAGTTCCACAACTCTCAATAATGTATTCATAGGAAAGCATAGCAAAATGCAAGAGGTCTACTATTTTGCAATAACTGTTCAAGAGTCTTGAGGAAGTATTAGCTGGGAATGGAAGAAACCAGAAGTCTGGCTCGACCTTTGCTTCTTCTATGTAATTCCTCAGTTAAGAAATATGGTCCTTTAATTTCTTCTCCTTCTCTTTGAGCCCTATTAGAGCCGACCCATATGAATGCACACAACCTTGGCGAGTTTGAGTAGAAATCAACGATCTGGTGAAGTCACGAAGACTATAGAGTCCAACTAGTACTAATCCTTTTCTAGCTAGGGTTGAAGCTCATCTTGGCTGTAATATGAGTTCCACGAGGACATAACATCCTATCCCTGTGAAAGTCTCTGTGATTCTTACTATCGCAAACTCTAAAGGAGGATCCACATCCTTTCTCCCAAGAATGATGATTGCTGCAATGAAGGCGGACAGACCTCCTACATATCCATACATCTTGCTCTGTCAGAGAAAATTGGTAAATATCCCCATGGTATAAGGGCCACGAATCTCATATTATGTTGTCAAAAAGCTTGCAATTACTGCATACACGGATCCAACTACAGTACCTTGAGCTCTAACGTTTGCAAATTTGAAGGTTGCCTCACTCGAAGTGCCCATACTGTTAGCAACTACAATTCCATCCCAATATCCTTGCTGGCGACTAAATAAAACACCCAACAACACTGAATGGCCAAGAGATAAAGAGCATTTTGATGCTATGAGTAGCCTCTTGGTGTCCAAATGGCTAATCAATTTACAGAGTAACTGCCATATACGTCTAGATCTTGCCACTAGCTGAGACGGTTCTTCTTGTAACGCATGCTAATAGATATAGTTCTCAGAGGCAGCGTGCATTGGCGGCAATAGTAAGATCCTTCTTTGGATTCCAGGTCAGGGTTCAAGGGAGGAATCTATTGCATTCTCTCAGCCCAAGGCCTCAACATGTCCATGGCTTCTTTACACAGATCTTTCATGCTGAACACAAAGAAGCATGTTGGTAGATGATATTTGAAGGTACCTTTCCTTACCTCGTCCAACTCTTCAGTATTAGTAGCCTTTAATTCACGGTGTGGGATTGGAGGACTATTAGGTTTACTCGTATACTGCTTCCTCATATTGGTACAATAGATTCTTTGTATGACAATTCCCGAGGCTTCCTCTAATGACCTCAAAGCTTCTTTCCCTTGTTCTAGGATGAATTCATTCTGACCTTGTACATGATTTGAGGTCATGGAGACAGAACCCACATTATTTAAAGCCAGAGTTGTCCACGTTGTGAGATTGAGTAATGGTTCTTCAAGCAAGACATGCGTTGTATCTCTGATTTGAGACAGCGACGATGATTTCAGGGCCATTTACATTACTGCAAGAGATTGCCTCAGTTTGCCATATTGTTTGTTTAGAAGTCTCACCGACGGTAACCATCCTATGCCTGGAAGCTCCCATTTTAACCGAACCTGTCACACAAAAACATAGGATTGGATTTTACTGCAGCAATCTAGCTAGAAACACATATTTGAAAACGGTCTATAAGCCAATATAATATGAATTTCTACCTGCTTGTCTTCCATCTGCTTAAGAATGATGCCTCCCGCAGTGGACAAGGACTTATCTTGGAAACATAATGTATTAGCCTCGTCATATTCAGCTGCGTTGAATTCCTCTGCCAAAATCCTTAAGATATCTGATGTTATGTAAGAAGAACCGACTCTGGACCACCAGAATACTTGCTCGTAGCTCACCGACTGAGCTGCCATTGCTTGAATTCTTGTCTTGTCAAACAATCGGCAATATGATACAACACGTCAGTCACAGAATATATGAATTGGCACAGTGTTAGCAGGATATCTTGGTGTAGTAGTCGGTTGCATAGTAGAGATGGTCAGGAGAACCCATTATCATCAGCACTTCCTGTTTCATTTTAGGTTCATAGATGTGGTTAAGCTGTTTTTGAAATTTAAAAACTATAATATAGAATGGTTTAAACCGGTAGCTTCTTTAGTGATCAGCAATACTTAAACATTTTTCCTTAGATTTCTTAATACCCATGATTATTTTTACATGCGCATTTTCAAATTTCTTTCAATTTTTCCCCAAAATAAAGAGAAAATACGATTACGGTGTTCTGATTTTCATCCTCACCTTCAATATGATAACAGTATCTGGATACTAGGTTAATAATATATTTCGCATGGCTTACAAACGACTTTCCACAATAGCAATAGGATTTGTTTCTCCAATCTGGGCAGGCGAGGATCCTCATAAGTCTATTTTTAAAAAAATCCAGGGCTTAGTAGATTCCATAGAAGGTGAGCCCAACCTTAACTGTAGAATACCCTTACAATTTTATTGGATTGTAGAATACACCTTGCAATCAAAGAAAGAAATTCAAACATCTTAGCAGAAAATGTTTTGCAAAAATCAAAAGGGCTCATGGATTTTTTAATTGGCAAACCTTTGATAGAAGAGAAACTGGGAAGTGAGCAGAAATCAAGATTATGAAATATAAGACGGCTCAAATCTCGTGCCCCGTTGGTTAAAGCATTCCCCTCAACCTTCAAGTTCCCTGCAACTGCTTTGGTAAGTTTAATATTCTAATTTGTGCAAGTCTCATTAGTTGGAATCTCAGCCAAGTAAATGCAAAATAAAGTAATTTGGAGCTTTGTTAAAGCTGGTGTAAATGTAAGGGAAATATATAATTCCTACAGTTAAAACCTTATTTTGAAGCTCATAATCTTTCAGAAACCATCACATCCCTTTGGATTTTGGATTTGAAGAACCGAAAGAGAAAAAAATGATTTTGGATTTGAAAAACCAGAAGAGAAAAAAATATATTGACCGCCTTATTAGAATATGATTATAATGGACATTGTCTATCTTTATGATTATAATCAGGAAGAGAACATGGATTGCTCTTACAACATAGTTACACAATAGTTGCCATGTTGGATTGTGGATTTACCTAAAAATCCCTAAAGAATGTTATGTGAAAATTACCCCGAATAATGCATACACATAGCAGGGTAAAAATCAGAGCACAAAGACATTGTGACCTAAAAATGAAATCCTCCCAGAGATAATGATGGTCATGCCTATTTGAAAATATCGAGTGACCCACTTACCATTTCAGATGATGCTCTGCTTCTCGCACCCCTGCTTCTGCTCATACCGCCGCCCAGAGCCTCGCATAACCCTTCAAAACCCTAAAGCAAATGTTTTGAAAGAAAACTAGGTTTTTTTTTACGCAGGCTTAATTTCTTTTGCTAGGTATACCAAATGTTGAAAAATGGGCGGGGGCTTAATTTCTTTTGCTAGGTATGTGAAATGTTGAAAAATGGCACATGTTTTTCATAATAAAAATTTGTGAGACTATCACCTCCAACACCATTGACTCCAAAATGTGTGACAAATTAATTGAGAAGTCTTTACTCGTTAAAACCACTCAAAAGATTAAGAAGCATTGGTCCAATGAGGAAGAGACTGACAAATTCATCAAGATTCTATTTTTTTATCACTCCACGAGTTAGACATAATGCTATGTAAGAATTTATTTCACATCCTAGATAAACTTTATTGATATCCTATCTCTAGTAGCTTTAGAACTAGGGGTTCTAAGACATATGTCACAATTTTTTTATAACCATAACAATAACTATGGCTTGTCAATTATTAGGGATATAACAATAATAATTTTCCTATATCTTTATTAGCTTGTTCATGGAAAATTTTCAACCATATTGTGTTCCATAGGCTATGTTGAAATCTAAGTGTAATACCAGAAGCAAAACGTCCATGTAGAACCACCATTGGCATGTAGACATGTTGGTAGTTGAGAGGGAAATGATTTTAAGGCATATCATAATTCTAAGTGGTCTCAAAAATATAAATATTGGATAGAAAGATGAAGCAATGGCAATTTCAACTTGTGACTACTTTCACTTTTTTAGGTCCTTGGTTTTATGGAGAAAAATGACCAGCCAAAAAAAAATGCCAAATTTTCAAAGATTTTCCTCCAACAACATACATAAACCTCATAAACCTGCTCCATGCCAAGATATCTTCTTGAATATACCCCAAGTCAACACCTTGTTATATAGTTCTAGTGACTGCAACAATGTGGTTTCTAGAGGAGCTGTGGTTTTCCACAAGGAATTCCACCACTTACTTTACTTCTTGGTCCTCAAAAATATAAATATTGGATAGAAAGATGAAGCAATGGCAATTTCAACTTGTGACTACTTTCACTTTTTTAGATCCTTGGTTTTATGGAGAAAAATGACCAGCCAAAAAAAAATGCCAAATTTTCAAAGATCTACCTCCAACAACATACATAAACCTCATAAACCTGCTCCATGCCAAGATATCTTCTTGAATATACCCCAAGTCAACACCTTGTTATATGGTTCTAGTGACTGCAACAATGTGGTTTCTAGAGGAGCTGTAGTTTTCCACAAGGAATTCCACCACTTACTTTACTTCTTGGTCCTCATTCAAGAAGATGGCCTTGTAATGAAGGCTTGTAGTGTAATCTCTAGTAGGTTTCCATGTCTAGAACAAGGTATCTTCCTCCTACTTTAAGTAAATGAAACTCAATTTCAACTTGTCAATGAAAGCATTCCATTGTTTATATTCATGTCCATCCAAACCCAACAAACCATCTTCAATCTATCACCCATTTTGCCACAAATGAGCTCTATTTGAGACTACAAAATAAGAAAAATATGCATTATATGCATGCTCTTATTCCACGTTTTATGTCTATATTATATATATCCCCTGTATATAATCTAATATCAACCTAACTAAAATCATATGTCCTATCTAATAAAAATAAATCCACTAGTTCTAGAAAAATTGGGTCACTCTTCCTTTAAACGTAAATGTTTGACATCTACTATTTACAAAAGATGAATAAATCACATAATAATACAAAATCAATCCTAAAGGGTGCAAAAGAAAAAAATAATACTAGGAGTTTCCTCGTACAATGCTTGTTCATGTTCCTTGTTCTGTCGAGACACAATATTAGAAATGACAAAAAAGACAAATGGGGAGAAAAAGGGCATACTATTTGATATCATGGTGCGTTGTTTTAGAAGCTAAGGAGGTTGTTTAATCAAAAGGTTCTTCTTAGTCAAGGTGGGATGTAGATCCCAATTTAGAGGGGGTTGATGTAAATTCTAGAGCCACTTCTTCATTGGGAGGTGGAAATTATTCTTTAAGATCTCTTAGAAGTTCCTCTTAGAGGGGTGCCTCTTCTTAGGAGGTCTAGGTTAGTATTTACACAAAGATATAGGTCTAGGAATAGCAAGTAGAAATTATGCTCTCAAATTATCTTAGGATAAGTTTATGAAGGAGCTTAATCAAGCAAAGAAAAGACTCGTTACTAGGGCCCTTAGAGTAGGGTTGGCCTCTTTCATAGGTTCTCAATGGAATTCCTCTCTTTAAATATTAGAGGGTTGGGGGTCCACTACAAGAAATTGGCTTTGAAGAGGTTGACTCAACTTAATAATAATGTTTCTATGTTTATGCTAGAAACCTTGGGAAAGGATGACTTCATTGTTTCTTATTGGGTTTTTACCACTGGCTTGTTAAATGACAACTTCAAATGACTTGTATAGGGGTTCTTCCTCTTTTTTAATTTTTTTATTCACTAACAATGGAAGAGGAGGACATCCAATGGAATTTTATCAATAGTTTAAGAAGCACTAAAAGATCCATTCATGGAGATCCCAATACCTAATTTCAATAGTAAAGTAAAGTAAAGTAACATTTACTTTCTAAATTTGTATTCCCTTTGCTTTCAAAACAATTTACAACTAAATGTTTTCAGTTTTGAAATGATCTCTAGATCCTTCTTACGTACACATTCACAAATTTTATATGAACTTGTTTGACTGGCTATGGGTTTTGGATTACAATATATCCCTCTCAAATGCCAAATCAACTATAGAGGGAGAGGGGGTAGGGGGGGTTAGGTAAAGAAAGGGGGGGGAGGGGGAAGGGGAGGGGGAGGAATAGGGAGAGAGAAAGGAATATGGAGGCATAAATAGATGGAATATTAGAGATAAAAGGAGGGGGAGGGAGAAAGAGAGGGAGAGGAAGAGAGAGAGGGGCCATGAGAAGGTAAAGGGGGACATAGATAGAGAGGGAGGTGTTATAGAGAGAGAGGGTGAATGGAAAGAGAGAAGGGGGATGGGTGAGAAAGGGATAGAGGGGAATTGTTAGAGAGAGATAGAGAGGAGATGGGGGAGGAGTGAGGGAGGGAAGATAGAGGGGAACAAGTGAGGAAGGGAGACAGGGGGGAGGAGGGAGGGAGGGAAAGAGAGAGGGTAATGTGTGAGGAAGGGAGAGAGAGGGGACACTCTTTGGATATCTTGAGTGGTGATTCAAGGTGTCACTTAGACATGGATGCCTAGAATATTCATTTAGTGCTCATGGATTTTGTTTTCACCCTTGAACATGTCAAGGACCCAAGATCCATACCTAATTATGCAAACCATCTAAAGGAACTAACATTCACACTTGGAGGGAAATGATTATGTTGGAGGTCAAGTGTGGTGCTTCAATTCATCCTTTAGGAATTAAATTCCTAAGACTTCCTTTATGACACAAGACATGGGATTCATCCCTTGATCATCTTTCGGGCCCCAATAATTACTCCTACTACTAAAAACCACATAATCCCATACATATACCCACAAAAACAATTTGAGTGCTAGTTTGAAGTGTCATTCATTTCCATGTAGATGCCTAAGATATTCCTTTAGGGATTAAGGCTCAAGTTTCATACCCCAACCATGCCAAAAGACTCAAGATCAATGCCTAGAGCTCAAAAGAGCTAATTGAATCCATATCACCACTCAAATGCAAACGAATCCATCAATAAGTTATGTGATGTATTTAAATGCATTGTTATTGGATGTAGAAGACTAGAAGCTTCCTCTAGGGCACAAGCATTTGGTTTCTTAACCATGTCCTGGGCCTTAAGTCCCATTGCTAATTTCTAAAACCCCTTGATGGCATGAATATCCCCACTGAAAGGCCAATGGTGCTTCAAGGCTTGGACATGCCTCCGGATTCCTCCATGGTTTCTCTAGGGACATAGGCATGGTCTTCCTCCCTAGAAATGCATTCCCAATAGCCTACTACACATACATATTTATGAAAACCACCCAATCCCACAAACATCATCAATCATAGGCCAATGATACCCGTGGGAGATCACCTTTTGTTGGTGGAGGAAACCTTCTTAGCACTATATGGTTAAAAGATTCATTTAGGGATTGAGTTTCAAGTCTACTCCTTTACCATGTCCAAGGCCCCACAACCACAAGACCTATAAATATAGTACCATGGACACCCATGCAAATTTATGCATAGTTCTTTGAGACATTGAGCATGGCTCTAGATGCCTCAATGGTTTCTTTAGAGCCAAAGGCATGACCTTAATCCATGTAATTACATTCCCAAGGCCCTAGGACACCTTCATAATTTTCAAAACCATCTAATGGCACCAATATCTTGAATCATAATCCATTGATACCCTCAACAGTCCATTTGGGGTCAGTGGATAAATCCTACTTAGTTCTAAATGGCTAGAAGAGTACTTTAGAGCCTATGGTTTAGGTATCCTCCAATAACCATGTTTAAGGACCCAATTATACAATACATAGATACATAGTACCATAGATACCACTTTGAAGCCATGCATGGTGCTTTGAGGCAGTTCTCGTGGCTTTGAATGCCTCAACGATTTCTTTAGGGCCAAAGGAATGGTTTTATTTCTTAGAACATCATTCTGAATCCCTTGAGGCACCTACATACTCTTCAAAACAACCTATTGGGACTGACATTCTAAATCATATGCTAATTATATAGTAATGTGTGCATGGTGGATACCACCTCCTTAGCCTTAGATGGCTAGAATATTCCTTTAGGGATTGAGGATCAAGTGTGCTTTGTTGACCATGTCCAAGACCCCAAGGTAGAAAACCTAGATACATATTTCAATGGATACCCCTATGAAGTCGTGGATGATGCCTTGACACATTCTTCATGGCTCTAAATTCCCAAATAATTAATTTATGGAAAAACACATAGTCGTCTTGGTTAGAATATCATTCCCAAGGCCTCGACACATGTAGATATTACTCAAAACCATCCAATTGCACTAACATCCTCAATCATAAGCCAATGATACCCTTAGGAGTCCATGTGTGGCTTGTTTAAGTATCCCTCTTATCCTTGGAATATCGATAAAAGATTCGTTTATGGCTTGAGGTTGAGGTCTCCTCCCATGACCATGTCCAATGCCTCAAGTCCCCATGGCTTGGATGCATACTGCCATGGATGCACTACGAAGCCATGTGTGGTGATTTGTGGTATTATTAATGGATTTGGATGCCTAAATAATTTATTTATGGCCAAAGGCATGGTACTATTCTATAGAATGTCACTCTCAAGGCCCCAAGACACATGTGTATTACTGCAAACCACCTAACGACACTAACATCCCCAATCATAGGCTAATGATACCCTTAAGAGCCCGTGTTTGGTTGGTAGAGTAAACATTCTTATCCATGGATAGCTAGAAGCTTCCTTTAGAGGTCTCTTCCACTGACCATTTCAAAGGCCCTCTGGCCATAACACCTAGATACATAATGGTATTGAGACCCGTGAAAAGTCATTTGTGGTGCTTCGAGGATTTCTTCATGGCTCTAGATGCCTCAATGATTTATTTAGGGCCAAATGCATGGTATTCCTTCCTAGAAATTTATTCCCAACACCCTGATACTTGTGCATACTACTCAAAAACACCTAATGGCACTAACATCCTCAATATTAGGCTAATGACACCCTCAAAAGTCCATGTGCGGTTGGTGGATACAACTTTCCTATCCCTATATGGCTAGAAGATTCCATTAGGTATTTAGCTTCATTCCTTCTCCCATGGCCATGTCCAAGATCCCAATTCCCAAAGACTTGGATACATAGTGCCATGGATACCCTTGGGAAGTCACACATGGTGCTTTAAGGCATTGTTCATTGTTTTGGATGCCTCAATGGTTTCTTTAGGTCCAAAAGCATGGTCTTTCCCCTAGAATGTCATTCATAAGGCATCAAGGCACATACATATTTCTAAAACCCAATTAATGGAATCTTCATCCTTAATCATAGGCCAATGATACACTTAGGAGGAAATGTGTGGTTGGTGGAGGAAAAATTCTTAGTTTTGGATGGATAAAAGATTTCTTTAGGGCCCAAGGTTTAGGTCTCCTCCATTGACCATGTCCAAGTCCTAAAGGCCCCAAGACCTAGATACAAAATTCAATGGATACCCTTCCAAAATCATGTGTGGTTCTTTACGACATTTTTCATGGCTCTAGATACCTCAATGGTTTATTTAGGGCCAAAGGAATTGTATTTATTTCTATAGAATCATTCCTAAGGCCCTAAGACACCTACATACTTCTCAAAACCACATAATTCCATTAATATCCTCAATCATAGGAAAATGATAACCTAAAGAGTCCATCTTTGGTTGGTTGAGATGATATTCTTAGCCTTGGATGGCTAGAAGATTATTTTATAGCTTGCACCTCGAGTACTCTTCTCTAACCATGTCTAAGACTTTCAGACCCTAAGAAATCCCTAATGATGCACATATTAGCACTCTAAGTTACACATATCATTGGGAGGTCATATGTGATACTTTTAGGTTTTAATCATGGCCTTGAATTCCTAAAAACTTCCTTTAGGAACTAAGGTCTCATTTTCCTACCCCAACCATATCTAGGGCCTTGAGACCCATACCTAGTTCAAAACCATAATAATGGCACCAATATCACTACTTGTAGGTGATGAATAACCCCAAGAAATCATGCACGATGGCTTTAGGTATCATGTTTGGACCTAGATGCCCATAATATTTCTTTAGGGATCAAGGATTTGGTTTCCTCTCTCAACCATCTTAAGGCTTGTTAACACCTATTTGTGGTTGCACTACTAGAGGGTTAATGACCAAGAAGATTCCATTAGGATGGTTATATTGTATGTTGATCCAGATGTACACATAGATCAGAGTTCTTTCCAAAGCAATTAACAAAGTCTAGGACTCTTATTTCTAGTAGTTACCTTTTTCCAAGAAACTAAGATAGGGGGGCATGTGACATTGATATTCATGCATTCACACCTATTTTATATAGACCCCTGAGACCCTTATCATACTCCTCTTCTTACTCAAACCCTAGCTACATCCCCTTGTGTACAAGTGGTGGAAATATATTATTGTCACTAGGCTAAAAAAAAGAAATGCATTGAAAATGCATAAACCTTGCATGAATTTGGCCATTGGGGTTGAGGTTAAATTAAACAAAGTATTACAGATGGGTGAGAAAACCCTTGTTAGTAGATATTTAGATCCCGAGTTTTAGGTCCCCTCCCTTGACCATGTCCAATGCCCCAAGTCCTAATGACCTAGATGCATAGTTTCATGGATACCTTTTGAAGCCATGTGTTGTGCTTTCTAGCATTATTTATGGCTTTGTATGCCTAAATGGTTTCTTTAGGGCCAAAGGCATGGTCCTTTTCTATAGAGTGTCATTCTCAAGGCTCTGAGACATGTGTATAATGCTCAAAACCAACTATTGGCGTTAAAATAACTAATCATAGACCAATGATACCCTCAAGAGGCCATTTGTGGTTGGTGAAGGCATCCTTCCTTGATACGGATGGCTAGAAGCTTTCTTTAGGGCCCTATTTTAAGTCTCTTTCATTGACCATGTCAAATTCCCTAAGGCCACAAGACCTAGATACATAATGCAATGGATATCCCTACAAAGTCATGTGTGGTTCTTCGAGGCATTGTTCATGGCTGTGGAATCCTCAATTATTTCTTTAGGGATAAAAGCATGTTATTCCTCCCTTGAACTTCATTCCCAACACCCTAAGACATGTACATACTCCTCAAAACACCCTAATGTCACTAACATCCTCAATCATAGGTCAATGACCCTTGAAAAACGATGTGTTGTTGGTGGATAGAACCGTCTTTTCTCTAGATGGATAGAAGATTCCATTAGAGCTTGAGCTTCATTCCTCCTCCGATGACCATTTCCAATCCCCCAAGTCCCCAAGACTTGGATACATGGTGCTATGGATACCCTTGCAAAGTCACGCATGGTGCTTTAAGGAATTGTTCCTGGTTTTGGATGCCTTAATGGTTTATTTAGGGCCAAATGAATGGTCTTTTCCCTAGAATGTCATTCTCGAGGCATTGAGAGGCATACATATTTTCAAACCCACCTACTGGAATTGCCATCCTTAATAATAGGCTAATACCACCCTTAGGAGGCCAGGTTTGGTTGGTAGAGCAAACCTTCTTAGCCTTGGATGGATAAAAGATTTCTTTAAGGCCCAAGGTTCAAATTTCTTCCACTGACCATGTCCAAGACCTCAAGTCCCTAAGATCTAGATACAAAGCTCAATGGATACCCTTGCAAATTCATGCATGGTGCTTTAAGGCATTGTTCAGGGCTCTAGATTCCTTAGTGGTCTATTTAGGGCCAAAGGCATGGTATTCTTCTCTATAGCATCATTCCTGAGGTCCTAATACACCTACATACTTCTCAAAATCACATAATGGTGTTAATATCCTCAATCATATGACAATGATACCCTCAAGAGGTCATGTGTGGTTGGTTGAGGCAATCTTCTTAGCCTTGGATGGCTATAAGATTCCTTTATGGCTAGAGGTTCAAGTCTCCTCCCTTGACCATGTCCAATTCCCCAAGGCCCCAAGAAATGGATACATAGTGGCATGGATATCCATGCAAGGTCAGGCATGGTTCTCTAGGCATTGTTCATCACTCTAGATGCCCCAATTGTTTCTTTAATGCCAAATGCATGGTTGTTTTCCCTATAACATCATTCCCAAGGCCCTGAGACATGTAGATACTAGTCAAAACCACCTAATGGCAATGACATAATAAATCATAGGACAATGAGACCCTCAAGAGGCCATGTGTTTTTAGTGGAGGAAATATTCTTAGCCTTAGATGGACGAAAGAATCATTTAGATCTCGAGATTTATCTCTCCTCCACTAACCATGTGTAAGGACCACCACAATACATAGATACATAGTTCCATAGATACCCCTATGAAGTAATCAATGCTGCTTTTAGGTAGTATTCATGGATCTACATGCGTCAATGATTTCTTTAGGGCCAAAAACATGGTCTTCTTCCATGGAACATAATTCCAAAGGGCTTAAGACATGTGCATGCTACTTAACACCTCCTAACTATAACAACATCCTCAATTAGAGGCCAATTATACAACTAGGAGGTTGTGTATGGTTGGCGGAAGAAAACTTATTACCCCAATATAGTTACAAGCTTCCTTTAGGGGCAAAGGTTAAGGTATCCTCCACTAACCATGTGTTGTTGTTGGAGGAAACTTTCTTGGTGGAGGAAACCTTCTTGGCCCTGGATGGCTAGGAGATTCATTTAGTGGTCGATATTTAGGTCTCCTCCATTAATCTTATCTAAGGCTAGAAGGCCATAAGACCTAGATACATAGTGTCTCAATGGATTTGGATTCCTTAATGGTTTCTTTAGGGATAAAGTCATGGTAATCTTCTATGTAATATCATTACAAAATCCTTGCAACACGTACATAAGGCTCTTACTTTAATTTTATGACTCCAATAAAGGACTTGAGATCCATCCCTCTATGCAAAAAATCTTGATTATGCTCATATCCAACTATTATGTCAAATATCAACTTTAAATGGTGTATGTTATGGTTCATGGTCTTGATCATTGCCCATTGCCTCAATAATATTATGTTAGGGTATAATTCTTTCAATTTATTCCCCAACTATTTACTCAGACCCACCATTAGTACACAAAACCACATATTTCCACCCATATCCCACTTTGAGAATAATGTTATCTTATACATTGCATGATTTGCTAAGTGATAGTTTGAGTCATTGCTATTAGCTCGATATGCTTAAAACCATCCTTTAGGGCCTAGTTCCTGTAATTCCTCTTATGACTATGTCTAAGGTTTGCATACCTAGTGTCACTTATATGAATGCTCAGATGCCAAGTATAGTGTTTGGATTTTATGGGTGCGATTTAAAGCTTCTACTAGGGTTTAAAGCCCAAGTTTCCTCCTATGACATTATACAAAAACCTAAGACCCGTGCATACTAGCAAAAAACTCATAATGGTGTTGATTTCCTTACTTAGAGGTAAATAATAACCCCAATATGTCATGTGTAGTGCTTTGAGTTGTTGTATTTTTCCTTATATGCACAAAATATTTTACTAGCGAATAAGGCCTAGGTTTCCTCTCTCAAACATGTTAAGGGCTTAAACACCCATATATAGTGCTTAAAAACAACCTCTTAGTTACATTAATACCCCCAATATCAAGCCAAGGATATCCTTAGGAGGCCTTATGTGGTGTTTCAAGGTATACTTGTTAATCTTATATGCCTAGGTTTCCTCTAAGGTAAGGCATGGGGTTCCTTCCTTAATCATCTCTATGCCCTAAAGACTTACACATAGTTTTAGTTCCTCCTACTTCCCCCTATTATCCATATTATAAGGCCATAGATCTTCTCAAAAATTCATTTGTGTTAGTGTGACAAATCGTTATTATCCCTACATGCCTAGAGGTTTAATTAGGCTAAGGCCTAGGTTTCTTCTCATAACTAGGTTGAGGGCCAATAAATCTATCACTAGTGATCAAAACATTATAATGCAATCAATATCTACACATAGATGTTAAGAATATTCTTAGGAATATATTTGTGTTGACCATATTTCTTGGTTTTAGATTCCTAAAAGATTCATTTAGGGCCCAAGGAAGACGTTTCCTCCCTTGAACATCTCCAAGGATTTGAGACCCATGCCTTCTGCACAAAGCCTAGTAATGATATTAATATCCATTAGGAAAATTAATAATATCATTAAAAATATGCCCTATCAAATAATGAAATCTCAATTCAAATCATTTTTATTAATATTTTATAATAGTAATAAATTAAAAATGGTTGTATTTAATTATTTGTGAAATTTAAGAATCATGGGTATTTATTTGCTTGAATAATATTGAATATGAATAGTCAACTTGAGCTATTTAGAAAATAATTATTTGTGAGCTTGTTTTGTTTGTGGTGCAACACCTCATAAATGAATCATGTGAGCTTGTTGTTTTAAATAGTGATAAAAACAAATAATTGAATTTGATGTGATTGTGGTTTAAAACCTCATAAATTAATCATGGGCATTTATTTGAATGAAAAAAATTGAATTAAGTTATTACAAAATAATTATTTGTGATGTTGTTGTGTTTATGGTGAAAATCATCATAATTAAATCCTTTTTGTATATGTCCATGTGACAAATATGAGCTTAGCCCCACTATATGGTACTTGACAACATGACATGTCTTTATGCTTCTGATTCCTTTAGGCTAAGGCCTATGATCGTTCACTCAACAATGTTGAGGGCCATTGGACTTATCCCTTCTGATTATAAACTTATAATAGTGTGAATGTGCATACTTAGAGGCTATGAATACTTTTAGGAATATGTGAGAGGACCTTTGTGGTGTCTTTCTTGGTCCTAGATTCCTATAAGCTTCTTTTAGGGCCTTAGCTAGAGGTTTTATCCATTGATCATATAGATGGATCTAAGACCCATGTCTTGTGTTAAAAACCTAATAATAATACTAATTTCCATAAAAAAAATTAAGAAGATAAAATTATCTCAAATGAATAATCATATTTAAATTAAAATAAATTTTTTACTACTTTATAATAGTAATAAATTAAAAATAGTTGTTTTTATGTATTTGTGAATTGTATTTATATGTTTAAATAATATAATAAATGAATTGAGCTATTTACCAAATATTTTTTTTGAATTTGTTGTGCTTGTGTGTAAAACTCATAAATGAATCACATGATTTTATTTGCTTAAATATTCTAAATATAAATATTTGAACTTCTTGTAAGTATGGTGCAAAAACTCATAAATCAATCTTTGATAATTTATTTTAATTGATGAAAAAACAAATAAACATTGAATTGAGTTATTTTCAAAATAATTGTTTGTGAATTTGTTTATGGTGCAAATCCACATAATTAAATCCTACGTGTACATGTCCATGTGGAAAACAATAGCTTAGTACCACTTTATGGTACTTGCCAACATGGCATTTCTCATAAAGGTAAAACTCAATTTCCAATAATATTAACTAATATAACACCATATTAACACCACAAAATATAAGTGGTGCTAATACCACCACTTTAACACCACAAAATATAAATGGTGCTAATAACACCACTTTAACACCACATAATTGTAAGTGGTGCCAATACCACCACATTTACACCACAAACTATAAGTGGTGCTAACTTGTGGTGCTAAAAGATGGATTGGCCGGTGTAGTTCTACAAATGCGCAGAAGGAGAGGAGAATCCAAGGCAATGTTCGTTTTGGTGGAGATATTGTATCACCTAGAAGTGAAAGTTATTTAGCATATTTGCAGGAACTTTTTAAGCTATTTAGCATATAATAATTTGATTGTAAGATTTTTCTTCAACTTAGATTATTACATGCTTAACTTTTACATGCAAACTAAATCAATATTAATTTCAAATCTAGCTCCCATGGGATAGGACACATGGGATAGGACATATAGATTAAATAGAATGTAGTGTTAAACTTAGATTTACAATTTTATTGGGAATGGATATATAGATTAAATAGAATTTAGTGCTAAACTTAGATTTACAATTTTATTTCATAGCAAGTAACCTACAGCTTTAGCAGTTGTTAGATCTGTTTTCAGTCTAGCAACTACTAAATTGTTTGTTTTAGCTATTGGAATTTGTTATAGATTAGTTTTGCATCTTAGTGTAGTTTTAGTTTCAACAAGTTAGCCAATACAACTATGAGACTCTCTTGTTGAGAGCAAACCTACAAAGGCAACGGGGCCTTTGTTCCCGCGAGATTTAGTCATCCCAAACACATCGAGGGTTGTTTTAAGCACTTTGTGTGGACTATTTCTCCTTAGTTAGCCAGGTCAAAAAAATAGGCCAACAGTGGGTCATAGAGTTACGAGTTTCTTTCTTTCCTAGAAAGTGTTAGTAAAAATTCACTTGTAGACCAGGAAACCAGAGTCCAAAGGCTTCTTCTTACCCTCCCAATACTCTACTCTGTCACCTTCCTAGACGAGGAGAAACAAATGAGTAGCATGAATATTAATAAATGCCATTTGATTTATGACTTACACAATGGAATCTATGACATCAAACCAAAAACAAATTTTTATAGTCGCCCCATGCCATCAAGATGGGGATCTCTAGCAAGAAGCATCCTGTGATGAACCTGCAATATTTAATTAATGAAAACACACAAGATAGGAGAAATAACAGAACTCAGAATCACTTTTATATTGATTGCAGGCTATTTCGAGGGGGCAGCCTCCTTTGAGCAAGTTCAATACAAATAACTTCATGGTGCCTTCATTGGTCTCAACACAAACTTATATACTAAGTCTAGGAGCCAATACCATGGGTCAATACCATGTGTCAATACAAACCATGGGCCAATACAAAATATGGATCAACAATTATTACGGGACGACTTACAAAGCATATGCGTCCAACAACAATAATACAAACTATGGATCAACAAATACTACGGGACGACTTACAAAGAATATGCGTCCAACAAAAATATACGAACAAAGTAAATAGAAGGGTTGACATGGGTTCCTAACATCCCCTCTCCCTTAGAAAAAGCTTTGTCCTCAAAGCTTGAGATGTGGAAATTGATGCAGAATCTGAAGGAGTGGTCCCCCTGTAGCATCCTCGGGTTGCATTCTGGTCCACTGACGCCTATTGAGTTTCAAGGAGGATTGCTTGGAAGGCTGTAGACGAAGAAGGACCATATCAGCTGCATGAAAAGTGTGCTCAGAACGGTGTTGATCAGCTTGTTGCTTCAGTCGAATTCTTGCCATGTGAAGATTGTCCTACAAAATGAGAAGAATCGGATCGCGGTTTCGAAGAACCGAGTCAATTTCCTGAACTGGGGAGCTACTGAGTGTGTATGGAACAAGAAATGGTGGTTCCTGTCCATAAACTACTTCATATGGTGTCCTTTTAGATGCGGTATTGTACCACTGGAGCGCTTCTAGGAAATCCATAGAAATAGCTGTCCACATTTGTGTAGGGATGGGCAAGGGTTCGAGCAGTCTCGAAAGGAGTGTCGTTTCACCCTTGTTGACCTGGCAAGTATCACACTCAACCACCATCTGGTGAATTTTCATTTTCAGTCCCTGCCAAAAGAAGTTACATTGTTCCCGATCATAGGTTTTAAGGAACCCGGAGTGCCCTACCGATGAAGAAGCATGGAGTTCATAGAAGAGATAGCCGTGTTGAACAGATTGCAACCAATTTGGAACAAGCAGAGAAATAGTTGTAAGAGAAACTGGGTCATCAAATTGGCGAGAAGGAGCATCTGCCACCATATTATCCTTACCCTTCTTGTAAGTGATCGCATAGTCATAACCCATGAGTGGGATAACCCATTTTCGGTGTGCTGGTGAGGAGACCTATTGTTCCAGAAAATGTTCCAGACTCTGGAGATTAGTCTTAAGGTAGAAATAATTTCATAATAGGGATGGCTTCCACTTCTGTACTAAATTCAAAATAGCCATCATTTTCTACTGAGATGTAGATGTGGCTAAATGCTTACCGGAAAGGTCTCGTGAAGGTGGAAATCCCACTGGTGCAACAAAGACACCTGCATATCTATCCAAGGAAGTAGTGGATACCATTGGTGGTTTCATCTGAATGGAATGGAGCTGAGCGATGACACCATGTGAATTCTTCTTAAGGATCTTTTCCAGGCGATGTGAACTGATGATGCAGAGAGACACTTTTTGTAAGCCAATAAATTTGTGTTGTGTCCCATTGACTGAAAACTGCATCCAAAGTTCAACAAAATCCCATAAGATGGGGCCAAGTGTGCATAACCATTGAACGCCCAAAACCACATCACATCTGCCTAGGGACAAGGCAAACATGTCAGAGCGCAGCTTATAATATTCTAGAGAGATATGCACATTGTGACACTTCCCCTTGCAAGGTAAGGTGCCCCCATTGGAAACCATGACTTCAAAGTTGGAACAAGGATGGACAAAGCAATCAGCCTGTTTGGTGATTCGAGGGTCAATGAAGTTATGAGTGCTGCCAAAATCAATGAGTATTGTAAGAGGAAGCTTCTTGAAGTAACCCCTAACCCACATTGTTTGGGGGGTGGTGATGCTGGATAAAGCATGGAGAGATATCTTTGGGTGGTCGTCTTGATATGGAAGGTCAACAGGCAGCTCCTGAATGTCGACCTAATCATCCGGTGTATCTGGAGCCTCTTCACCAACTTCAGAGGCGGGCGGAGAACCACATCTAAGAGATGAAGCTTTTATTGAACACATTTATGTCCCCGAGTGAATTTTTCATCACAATTATAACAAAGCCCTTTTTCTCTGCATGCTTGCATCTCTGTTTCGGACAAATTCTTGATAGGAGTTGGTTGAGGACCTAGTGGGATGGGAGGTAGTTGAGAACCCATATTTCGGAAGGGAACAAAAGTGGGTTTGGAGCGTTGTTGGGCAGCAATCTTGTCTTCTACCAACTTAGCCAACCCCAGGGCTTCTATCATTGTGTTGGGACAGAACATTTTGACCTCTGGGTGGACTTCATCCATAAGACCACTGATAAAACAACTCCTATAGAAGTCATCAGACAATCCTTCTGTGTGGTTGGCTAGTTTCTCAAATTCTGTCTGATACTCTCTCATAGTGCCAATTTGACGAAGTTTAGTGAGTGCTCCGGTGAAGTCATCAAAAGCATTAGGACCAAATCGTTGCAAAAGGAGTTGGAAAAAATCTGTCCATTTTGGCTCGTCATGAGATTTGATGTACCAACGTTACCATTGAAGGGCTTCTTGTTCCAAATGAAAGGATGCACGTGGAACTTTTTGGACATCAAAAGTATTATGCAGACTAAAATATTGTTCTGCACGATAGATCCGTCTAGTCAGATCAGTACCATTGAAGCGAGGAAATTCAAGCTTTGGACCACGAAAAGTGTTGGAAGAAGAGAACCCATTGGCTGCAGAAGATTCTGGTTGTCAGTTATTGTTCATGGTTGAATGCTTAAGATGGAGGCTGAGAAATTTTTCATCCAGATCTTGGAGTTTGGTTTGGATGGTTGCAAGTGCTTCCTCCATGGTTTTTGCTCCTGCGCGGGTGACAACCATAACCAGGAGTTTTTTTCGGGGGGGGGGGGGGGGGGGGAATGGATAGAAAAACACAAACAAAAGCTTGTTTAGTAAAGGAAAATTTGGATTTGGGAAAAACTCGGATGGGTAATTGGGGTTTGACTAGGTTTTGGACATTGTCGAAGGGACAGGGAAGTAGAAAAGGAGTATTTCAGAAGCGGGGTGAAAGAATGAGAAAATTTTGCAGAGAAGAAAAAAGAAGCAGAATTAGGAAAGGAACTCTGTGGTAAAATTTGAAGGTGATTGGGTAAAATCTGAGGAAGTTATGACAAACCCTAAAAATAGACAAATGTGGGATTTCAGGCTTTGGGAAGTGGAATTTGGGACATGGCCCTCAGGAATGAAATATGCGGAATGGGATTACAGGGGTTCCAGGGAAGTTTCAAGGGAAACGGAGTGAAAACAAGGGAGATATGGAGAAAAAACTGAATTTATACTCCACGTAGGGGTCGTTGCCCTTTTCGCTGATAGGTCCTCTCAATGGGCCAGCTACTTTGGGGTTCCTGTGGTACTCCTCACAATGATTTTTAGGGATTATGCCCAAGTACTTCCCACGGTTAAGCGGATAGGGATTATTCCCAAATCCGAAGCTGCAACAAATGTGAAAAAAAAATTGGCAGAAATTCCATCCAACGAGCCCAAGAAAGTGCTCTGATACCAGATGTGATGAACCTGCAATATTTAATTAATGAAAACACACAAGATAGCAGAAATAACATAACTCAGAATCACTTTTATATTGATCGCAGGCCACTTTGAGAAGGCAACCTCATTGGAGCAAGATCAATACAAATAACTTCACGGTGCCTTCATTGGTCTCAACACAAACTTATATACTAAGTCTAGGCACCAATACCATGGATCAATACCATGTGTCAATACAAACCATGGGCCAATACAAAATATGGATCAACAATTTCTACGAGACGACTTATAAATCATATGTGTCCAACAACAATAATACAAACTATGGATCAACAAATACTTTGGGACGGCTTACAAAGCATATGCGTCCAACAACAATATATTAACAAAGTAAATAGAATGGTTGACATGGGTTCCTAACACATCCAATCCCCATCATTGAATAACAATATTATGATTACAAGATAATATTGAAGTGTGGTTGAACAACAAGCTGACAACACACAACATAGACATTAATGGAGTGTTCTACTCTTCCTCGCTTTCTCATAAAGGATTGATTGATTTAGGGTTTCAAATTTACTAGTGTCACGTCCCCAACTTTTACCCTTGTAATATTTTGGGTTATAATGTAAATATTGTATGCATATTATGTATGATTCCTAGCATGGAGCTCAAGGCCAAGGCCCCACTAGCGAACGCTCGACCTAGAAGAGGCAAGTATTTGAAATTATGCTACCCATGTGCTAGTGAACCATGGGAATTGTAAATATGCATCTTAATATAAATTCCCACAACTAGCTATGCAATGCAACAAGAGATGGGGGCATGATGTTACAAGTAAATTGGGAGGGAAAACATTCAAACCCTTTGAGCCAATCAAGCCAAGCCAAGTGTCAATGAGAGAACCAATCAAACCCTCAACTACCCATGTTGACTTTTGTACCCAATCATTGATTTCTCCCAAGAGTTGGTTGAGGTAGTTAATGCCTTGGGGAATGGGAGGTATGGCTGTCCAAATTTGAGTATGGGAAAGCCACCCTACATGGAAACTCGTTTTTGGCTTCTTGGGCAAGGAAAGAGCCATGAATTGCTCCCCAAGCCATTACCCATTAACCAACTTTGCCCTCTCACGAGTTTGGAGCTACTTGGGCGTTTTCCTCACTGGTTTTACTGTTTTTACCTTCATTTTCCTAACTAGGAAGGGCGTTTTTGTTGTGTCTAACAATGGAGAAAAGAGTAAAACAATTTTGGGGTTTTTAGAGGCCGTTTTGGCCCACTGTATGCTCATACATCTATGGGAGAAATCGGTTTTCTTCCCTGGGTTTGGATTCCTCTTCCCACAATCCATTTTTGGTGTGCCTACGTTTTGGGAAAACCCCTATCCATTTAGATCCTAAGTCCCACTGCTGAAAGTGTGTTCTAGAGCCCATATCTGAGTTTGATGTGCAAGAGAATGCTGGGGTTGAGTTGAGTATCCATTTCTTTGGGCTGTGTTGTGCTTGAGGGTTCCCTTTTCCTTATAAATATCATGCCCAGCTCGGGGGTGGTCTCTGAGTGCTAAAAGAATACAGGCTGGGCAGAGACCGATGGCTGGGAGGAACGTTGCAGCAACATAGCTAGTTGTTTGGGAAAACATTGCATCAAGATGAGTATTTTATTGTGTATTTACTTCTACAAATGTGTTAATTTGTTGACTGTGTTAAAAACAATTATAGTCATGTAATATGTGTGTGGATGAGTTCATTTATGTTGTACATGTTTGTTTGATTTCCATCTGCACACATCTCTTTCATGGTTGTGAATCTAATGAATATGGCTGAGTTTATGAAAATCCCCATAGAATGGCATCAGGTTCCCCTCCTTGCACTGGGTCCAAGGGTGGGTACATTACAACTAGCTTCACCTACCCCTGGATCATTCACAAATATATCATTCGAACTTAAAACCGTTGAAATACCACTACCCCTTGTCTTCTGACTACCACCCAGAGTCAAAAAAATTCCTTTCAATACCACACTCAAACAATCCACCACTAGTAGTAGGACTATGCGTTTCTAGCAAAATATTGCTCCCACATAGTCAAGATTTCCATTTGCAAATTAGAGGGAATGTTTGCTATCATGGAAGTGTTGATGTAATTGTAACTTCGGAATGTATTTCACCTATGTATATTGTACTCCTATAGAGATGTTATTATTCCTCTATATGGAAGTGTCGTCATTTGTATTGACAAGTGTCGCAACTTGCAAGTGATGGGTTATTAGACCACCAAGTGTGGGGTTGGACCTGATTGGTATAACCATGAGTTATTAGACTGAGTTAGACAAGTCGGCCCTGCTAGGTTATTAGGAAGGTCAGGTCATGTATAAATAGAGTGTGGGAGGCACTCTATTTGATCATCTCATTATTCACTTCTACACTACTTGGAAAGTGGTGCACTAGTGGAGGATGAGGTTCAGCTGCTAGGAGGACTATTTCTGTGTACTTGGGTTGTATCATTGCTCTTTCTATCTTTGAGGAAGTTGTGGGTTTTTTTCACCTTTATGGTTTTCCCCAGTGAAACTCTGTGTGTCTATTGTCTCATGTGATTGCTTGGTGTGATTGATATGCATTGTTATACTTGATATGATGTACATGTTATTCTCTTAGTAAAAATCCTAGAGTATGTTGAATTAATGCTAAAATATTAACATGGTATCAGAGCTAACCTAAGAAGAAGACACTGTGCAGTTGCGGAAACTAGGGTTTCTTGTTTATTGGGTTTCTCTCCACAGATATTGAAAGGCAGTAGGGTATTTTGACTCTCCTCAATAAGGCACATCTTTCTATCCTTTCAAAAGTTTGAAATTCACATTTTGAATTTTTAGGGTTTCTCTGACAAACCCTAATCTGGCACCAGATCCAGATTTCTACAAATAAAGTGGTAAGGCCTAAATCTTTTCTATTTCCATTTGAAGTACTCTTTAAGATGTCTCACCACACCAAGCTTGAGGATAAGCTTTAGGGGGCTGATAACTTCCGAGCATGGAAGTATAGGATTGGGTTAATCCTGGAAGAAAATGAATTGGATACTTACATAAGTTCTGAGGTCCCTATCCCAGAGGAAGAAGAGGCTAAGGCCTTGCATAAGAAGAACTTGGTCAAAGCAAAGAGGATCATTGTTGATTCTATCAAAGACCATCTTATACCACATGTGTCATCTCTAAAGACACCCAAGGATATGTTTGATTCCCTAACCAAGCTATTTGAAGGGAAGAACATAAATCAGAAGATGACTCTGTGGAATCAATTGAAAGGGGTAAAGCTTCAGAATGGAGAGACCATTCAATCCTATTTCTCTAAGGTCTCTTAGATCAAGGAACAACTTGAAGTTGTGGATGAAGTGGTGGAGAATGGTGAAATTGTCATGACCACTCTGAATGGCCTACCTAGGTCATGGGATTCCTTTATTCAAGGAATTTGTGCAAGAAGGAAGTTGATCTCCTTCAGTAGATTGTGGGAGGAATGTTCACAAGAAAAAGCTAGGCTTGTGGCCTGAGAAGAAAATATGGGAAGTGAAGATCAAGCTCTTGTAGCTCACACCAAAAGAAGCAAGCCCAAGAAGGAGCACTATCATTACAAGAGATCCTATCACAACCATCAAAAGAATAAGAAGGATCTGAGATGCTTCACATGTAATGAGAAGGGACACTTTGTTGCAGATTGTCCCAAGAACAAAAGGGACAACAACAACAACAACTTCAACAAGAAGAAAAAGAATAACAAAAGGAGATATCATGCTCATGTTGTTGAGGATGATGAACCTCCCAAGAAGAAGGCTAGATCAGAAAGTGATGACTCATCAAGCGAAGATGAATATGTTCTAATCTCTGCCCTCACAGGTACTATCTCTCATGGTTGTAATGATTGGCTTATTGACAGTACGGCTTCCAAACAAATGACTGGGTTTAAAAAATATTTTGTAAACCTATCTGAACATGAGTCACCCCATAAGGTGAAACTTGGGGATGACTACCAATATCCTATCAAAGGAAGTGGTGAAGCCTCCTACAACCTAGACTCTGGGAAGTATTTGAAGATGAAAGAGTTTCTATATGTACCTGGGCTCAAGAAGAACCTACTCTCCATATCTGCATTGGATGCAAAAGGCATGAGGGTTGCATTTGTAGATGGCCAAGTACTCATGTGGCCAAAGGGTAAGACCATAGATGATGCAATAGTTATTGGAGAGTAAGAGGGAGGATTGTACAAATTGAAGGGACAAACTGAACATGCCATGGTACATGAATCCATGGAACCAAGTGAACTTTGGCATAAAAGGCTTGCACATGTGCACTATAGAGCACTACCAATTGCAAGTAAAGCTTTAAAGGGTCTTCCTGAAATCAAGACAAAACATGAAGGTGTTTGCAAAGGATGTGCAAAAGGAAAGAATACTAAGAAGGCATTTCCAAGCAGTGAAAGCAAAGCCAAAGGAATCTTGGAAATCATCCACTCCAATGTATGTGGTCCAATGTCATCCAGTTCTCTGAGTGGGTATGTGTACTATGTTTCTTTCATTGATGATTTATCTAGGAAGACTTGGGTTTATTTCTTGAAGAATAAGGATGAAGTGTTTGATAAGTTCAGGAATTCAAAACCTTGATGGAAAATCAAACTGATAAGAAGACCAAGACATTCAGATCCGACAATGGCGGAGAATTCACTTCAGGTGATTTCAAGAAGCTTTGCAGTGATTCAGGGATTAAGAGGGAGTTGACTTCTCCCTACAATCCACAACAAAATGGAGTTGCAGAAAGGAAAAATAGAACAATCATGGAAGCAGCACGGGAAATGATGCATGACCAAGATCTACTTATGCATCTATGGGCAGAAGCAGCTAGGACAACTGTATATGTGCATAACAGAACACCTCACAAGATATTAGACAACAAGACACCATAAGAGGTATTCTATGGTAAGAAACCTGAAGTCATCCATCTCAAAATATTTGGTTGTCCAGTATACACTTATGTTCCAAAGGAAAAGAGGACAAAGTTAGATCCTTCAAGAAAGAAGGGTATCTTTGTGGGGTACAGTGAAATTTTGAAGGCTTACAGAATATACTTTCCAGAGTTCAAGAAGATTGATGTTAGCAGGGATGTAACATTTGATGAAGAATCAACTTTCATCAAGTCAAGAAAGGCACCTGTTGAAGATCATGAAGAACCAAAGGAAACCAGATTTCAAGACACCATTATGACTGAAGCAATTCTAGATGCAAATCGTGAAATAGAATATCCATAGGAACCTGTAGATTCACCCCGTGAGAAGAACTCTCACAAGAGGAAACCTGCATGGGCTAGAGAGCTCATTCAAGATGCAGAAAGGTATGGAATTCCAGAAGGAGAACATAGAGCAAGGAAGAGAACTAGATCTCCTACCAGCTATGTTGCCTTGCTCTGTGACATTATGAACAAAGAACCTTCCAGTTATGAAGAATCAACAGAAAAGAAAGAATGGAAGGATGCCATGGTCGAGGAATACCAGTCAATCATGAAAAATAATGTTTGGGATGTAGTCCCAAGACCTGAAGGGAAGTCTGTGGTGACTTCCAAGTGGATCTACAAGATCAAGCATGCTGCAGATGGCAACATAGAGAAATACAAAGCGAGATTTGTAGCTCATGGCTTCTCCTAGAAAGAAGGGATTGATTATGAAGAGACCTTTACTCCTGTGGCTAGATACACTTCCATTAGATCAGTACTTGCTCTGGCTACAGTGATGAAATGGAAGATACAACAAATGGATGTCAAGACAACCTTCTTGAATAGTGTAGTCAAGGAGGAAGTGTATGTGGAGCAGACACTTGGTTTTGAGACACATGACAGAGAGTCATATGTGTGCATGTTGAAGAAATCCTTGTATGGCTTTGAAGCAAGCTCCTAGAACTTGGTATGGTAGGATAGACAGCTTTCTATCCAGTTTGGGCTTTACTAAGAGTAAAGCGGATTCCAAGCTTTACTACAAGGTTGAGGAAGGCAATCTTGTGATACTACTCTTGTATGTGGATGACCTATTTGTAACAGGTGAGGATAGATTGATTGTCAACACAAAGAGGAAGTCTGCTGCCAAGTTCAAGATGAAGGACTTGGGGATGATGCACTATTTTCTAGGCATGGAGGTGTGGCAGAGTGCAGATGGAATCTTCTTTGGAAAAGGGAAGTATGCAGTAGAGATCCTAAAGAGGTTCGAGATGATGGACTATAAGGCCATGGCCACACCTATGGCATCACACCTGAAGCTTATGTGTGATGCTTCATCTGATCCGGTTGATGTCACTGTGTATTGTCATATGATTGGGTCCTTGATGTACCTGATGAACACAAGATTAGATATTTGCTTTGCAGTGAACACATTGAGCCAGAAGCTGACGGATCCCATAGGTGTTCACCTAGTTGTTGTAAAGCATATTCTGAGGTACTTGAAGGGTACAATTGATTATGGGCTCAAGTATGATGCGAATCAAAAGTTTACCCTATAGGGTTATGTTGATTCAGACTGGGTAGGCAGTGCTGCAGATAGGAAGAGCACTTCTGGGTGATGCTTCAGTATGGGATCAGGTGTGATCTCTTGGTTTAGCAGGAAGCAGTCCTGCATAGCACTGAGTACAGCCGAAGCAGAGTATGTTGCAACTTGTTTGGCTAGTTGTGTGGAAGTATGGATGAGGAAGCTACTGTCTGAGTTATTTGATCTCCTGTTGGATGCTACTGGTATCTTTTGTGACAACTAGATTTGTGTGAAGTTGTCTGAGAACCCAGTGTTCCACGATAGGTCAAAGCACATAGATATCAAATATCACTATATAAGGGATATGGTGTAGAGAGGAGCAGTGAAGCTCCTATATGTTGCGACAGATGAGCAGGTTGCAGATGTGCTGACGAATCCACTAGCCAGAGTGAAGTTCGAGTACTTCAGAGAGAGGCTTGGTGTTCTTCAGATTGATGACACTTCAAGGAAGAAGTGATGGACACATTAGTTGGATCCATTCCAAGCATGGTGAGAGGAGGATCCTTCCATGGCTGTGGATGTAAGCGTTGGATGATGAGCATCGAGACGATGCTCCAATTACTGCTCTGTATATGCATCATGTTAGATGCTTGTTATGATCAGTTGGATCATGTATATGTATATGCATCATGTTGGATGCTTGTTATGATCAGTTGGATCATGTATATGTATATGCATCATGTTGAATGCTTGTTATGATCAGTTGGATCATGTATTTGTATATGTATCAGGTGGATACATTGTATGATCAGGTAGATCATGTATGATGATATGTATCAGGTGGATACATTGTATGATCAGGTAGATCATGTATGATGATATGTATTAGGTGGATGCATTGTATGATCAGGATGATCATGGATGATGAGCTTCAGGATGTTGCTCCAGATGATATGCATCAGGATGATGCTATGATGATGATCAGGATGATCATGTGATGATGTACATCAGGATGATATATGGTGAGTATCAGGTTGATACTCTATGGCCGTGGACAAGTTGTGCAGATAAGCCTATAATATGGCCCTGGGAGGTTTGCAGATACTCTTTCGAGGTTTTTCCTATTGCATATAATATGGCCCTGGGATATCTGGCAAATTCTCTTTCGAGGTTTTGCTTCGGAGGACATATAATATGGCCCTAGGAGATCCGATAGGTTGGGTTGTGTTCCCGTAATAAGTCATGGGATTCTCTTGCGAGGTTTTGTCCTATGGCATATAATATGTCTCTAGGAGATCCAATAGGTTGGGCTGTGTGCCCGTAATAAGTCCTGGGATGCTCTTGCGAGGTTTTTCCATGACCACATGTAATATGACCCTGGGAGATCCGATAGGTTGGGCTGTGTGCTCGTAATAAGTCCTGATATGCTCTTGCAAGGTTTTGTGGTGACCACATGTAATATGTCCCTGGGAGATCCGATAGGTAGAGTTGTGTTCTCGTAACACCTTGGGATGCTCTTGCAAGGTTTTGTGGTGAGGTCACATATAATATGTCCCTGGGAGATCCGACATGTAGAGATGTGTGCTTGTAACAGCCTGGGATGCTCTTGTGAGACTTTGTGATGCACGTAATAAGTCCTGAGTATTCCACAGTATGGCCAGTGATGACGAAGAACTGCAGGTGGTGGGCCTACATCCAGTATGAAAAAGGACTGGCTCTATAGAACTTCCTATGACAAGTAGATTCAGAGATTGATTGAGATAGCAGCAGCTGTGACGATGACGATGATTTGATGGCGATGATCCAGTGACAATGATCCAGAGAAGAAGACTTGTGCTAGCAAATTTGTGTCGAGAAATACCTTCCTAGTTAAGAGGGAGTGTTGATGTAATTGTAACTTCGGAATGTATTTCACCTATGTATATTGTACTCCTATAGAGATGTTATTATTCCTCTATACGGAAGTGTCGTCATTTGTATTGACAAGTGTTGCAACTTGCAAGTGATGGGTTATTAGACCACCAAGTGTGGGGTTGGCCTTGATTAGTATAACCATGGGTTATTAGACTGAGTTAGAAAATTCGGCCCTACTAGGTTATTAGGCAGATCAGGTCATGTATAAATAGAGTGCGGGAGGCACTCTATTTGATCATCTCATTATTCACTTCTACACTACTCAGAAAGTGGGGCACTAGTGGAGGAGGAGGTTCAGCCGCTAGGAGGACTATCTCTGTATACTTGGGTTGTATCGTTGCTCTTTCTATCTCTGAGGAAGTTGTGGGGTTTTTTCACCTTTATGGTTTTCCCTAGTGAAACTCTGTGTGTCTATTGTCTCATGTGATTGCTTGGTGTGATTGATATGCATTGTTATACTTGATACGCTATACATGTTATTCTCTCAGTAAAGATCCTAGAGTATGTTGAATTAATGCTAAAGAATAAACAGGAAGAAGTTTGCACTTGAAAATATAAAGGAGAAATATATCAAGCAGTAGAGATTGCTTGAACTTGTTGATTACAAAGCATTGAGAAACGACAAATTTGTTCATAACAGTTGAAAAAATATTGCATTGCATATATAGGAAATTCATGGTGCACATATCATTCATTTGAAAAGCTATCAACAATATATTTTATCGATTTATATTTGAGATAGAAAGGCATAATGGGATAGAAAAGCTACTAGATATTCTAGGTAGGATTATAAATGGGTTTTCCTTTCCATTGAATGATGAACACAAACTTTTCCCTATAAGAGCATTGATTTATTTACATAAAATCAAGTGTCCAGAGGCCCTAGGGTTTGAGCTTATGGCTCTAATACCATATGCGATGCCTACCTAAGGAAATCTAAGTTACTAACATATCCACCAATAGTGAAAAAATTAAAATTAAACCTAAGTAAATTCATTCAATTTACTAGAAAATATGTTTGATGGCATGAACAACAACCACAATATCATCCATGTACATTTAACAAGAATCCAACAACTAGTAATTGAATCAACATAAATAACTAGGGTTAAGGCATGCATGTGTTGAAGAGGAAGTCAGATGTTACTTACCTCAATTGAGTCAACAACTCATCCACCAACTATGAGAATAGAAATTGTAATGGGAAATAATATATGGGGGACAAATATCCACCCAACCTACCCCTAAGTCAAAGGCTAACGTCCCCCAAGTCCTTAATCAGTAAAACTATGCCAGATGAAATCTTCGCACCTCCCTCACAATCAGCTTGAATAGATTCTAACTCTTCTACTTCTCAACACCCTCCTCCTCAAATACAAGAAATCCTCACCACATACTCAACAATAGACCCATCTCATGCAACAATTTGACTAACAAAATAAAATCTCACCGGAAGATAAGAACCCCCATTTAGTCCTATGTCCCTCCTTATAAACCCCTTTTACTTATTATTAAAGTAAATAAGGTTTATTTGCATGCATGACACTTGTTATCCATGCACTACTACCCCTCTTAGCCTAATGTATCCCATTTTAATCTTAAGTGTGCACCTAATTATTTCTCTATTTTTTAAAAATATTTGCCTATATGCATCTATTTTATATGTATATTATTATGCACCCATAATTATAATTTATTTCACTAGATGGGGAATTACATTCTTCCTCCATCTTAATATCAACATAGACAATTTGACTTACCAGAGTATTAAAGAAATTTACATGGTCTATCACTTAGTCACTCTCATCCATCCTAATATAATACATCTTTTTTCAAAGAAACAACTTGTTTACCCAAGAATTTGACTGATACAAACTCCATAACTTATCCCATAGCTTATTTGTGCTATCTTCTCTATGGGACATTCAACAATACCGAATTTGATAGGTAAAGTTGAATCATACTACTCTCATGTCTTTCCAACTAATCCCAGTCTTCTTTTTCCATAGGAGTAGGTTGTGTACCTGGATCCAGAAAAAACCCATTATTCTTGATCTACAAGAAGATCTTCTATTTTGAGCTTCCATAGCTCAAAGATTGACTGTTAAATTTCCCAATATCGAGTATAGAACTCCTCTGCGTTCTCTTTCAACACACAAATCACCACTACAA
Organism: Larix kaempferi; assembly: GCA_027924585.1. NCBI lineage: Eukaryota > Viridiplantae > Streptophyta > Pinopsida > Pinales > Pinaceae > Larix > Larix kaempferi. The sequence goes on from BSBM01000057.1 coordinate 1,245,382, forward strand.
AGATCCCACATGACACAAGATTATCACATACCCAAGGTAAGATTTCTCTATCAAATTACTCGAGCCAGTAGCAACAAAGGCATCCCCTCGAACCCAATATTTGATCTTTGATGCCACATTTAATTTTTAAACCTATGAAGTGAACCAATGCATACATATTCTTAAGAAAATAGAGATTAAACAATAGTGCATAAACCATACACAAAAATTTACCTTGGAAACCCTTAATTGAAAAAACCAACAAATCTTAGAGTTGCACTTTCACCTTCTCATTGTATTTTCTTAACCATTTACAATACAATATTTAGGTATTGTGAAGCATCCAAAGCCTAATCTATTAACCTGGATTAGATTATACCTTAATCTCTTAATCGAGATTAAATTACACATTTCTGGGGAAAATAGATCCAGAAAAAGTTGTGGTGATACCTTGAACCCTGCCACCTTGGGATTAACACCCCTCATCAAAATCCTCTCTACGTAGCAAGGGTAATCTAGGTGAAAATATTTTTAGGATGTCTTAAGTGTGAAAACGCGAAGTTGGGAACCAATTTTAAGTGAAAAAAAGTCAACCTCAAACTCTGCAATAAATTAGAGTCTGCAATGTAAATTTATGAACATATGATGATTAATGCTGTGTGGTTAACTGAGCATTTAAGAGAGAAGTTTGAAATTCTGGTGTTGATCAAACTAATCTTTCCATAAACCAAGTATATCCAAAGGAAATTCAAAAACCAGTAAGACACCCAAAATTTCAAAATTTGAAAATTGTAACCCGAATCCGTTCTCATCGAACTTTTATACTAAGCTGCGATATGTAAATCGATGTAAATGAATGAACATATGATGATTAATGTTATGTGGTTAACTGAGCATTTAAGGCAGAAGTTTGAAATTCTGGTGTTGATCGAAGTAATCTTTCCATAAACCAGGCATATCTAAAGGAAATTATTGCAGACCTGCTCGCAGTTATTCCTAAATTCTGAGACAGTTTTTTAAAAACTTGATCTAATTCTGGGAGATTTTGTTAAAAACGTGATCTATGCACGAACGAACCAAAGGTTCGAAAAAACATAAGATTTTTAACAGTCGTTGCCTAGATCGTAACAACGAGGATGATGACAATGTTCTAATTACAATAATCAAAATATAGATATCATTGTCACGAAAACCTCGGAAAAATGCCCAAACAGAAAATTTCGGGAACTCCTCGCACTAGCATTTAAGTGTTGAAGCTACAGATCGAGCCCACAGCCGGATATGTTGTTTCATATCCACTCCTGCCGCATTTGGCTTTGGCAGTTCCCAGATTTCGATGGGTAATTCTTGAAATCCTGTGTTCTCGGGGATGTCTTCGTGTTGGATTAATCGCTTCAAGCCAGGGAGAAGTTCCAATAGTCGCGGGCTCAACTTGTCCTGGCTGAAGTCAAAGCCAAGCTCCATAAAACCTTTTAGCTCTTGGAATTCCAGATCTTTTCTGTTTTGCTGGATTCTCTTCTTCTTCTGTGATAGATCCATCCCCGCGAAACGGTCTCCGATTTTGGCAGAGAATCTCGTTGGAGAAGCCGTGAAGTGTCGGGTTGAGGCACGTGCAGACACAGAGGATGATCTGACCGCTTGCTTCCCTCCTCACAATAAGCGGAACAGAGGGTTGGCCTTTGATCTCAGATGCGGCCGGAATATCGTAATCAGAGGAGCCTGCTGAGACTCGCGACTCGAGATCCTTCTTCTACAGAGCTGAATCGGAGGCGTGTCAGTAGATATAGATGAGTCTTATACGACTGCCCTCGCAGGTCGCAAGGGAGGTAACTTTAAGAGTTAAAAAAAGCAGAAATTAAGCAGACACTGTAGTCGGGAATCGGAATGCGTCTTTGCACGTTTCTCGTGATGCGCGCTCCTCTTGACTATTTAGCGCGTAGTTTACGCGGACTTGACTGGGAGCCCACAAGCGCCGTAAAATTAAACACCATTGCCTTAGTCCCTACGGTTCAATGCTAACTGTTAAAAATGAGACCGACATTTAAAGAACGATGGGACAAAGCATCTAGGTTTTCAGAGAGAAAATGCAAAAGGCGCAGCCGTATTTGACAGCAAGAATGGTTCTGGATGGAGATAGCCGACGTCCTAGAAGCTGTACGTGTTGTTTTATGCGTCATTCTAGATGAATGGCAGCCTGGCTGGGTGACGTGGCAATTGTTGCTCCATTCTCACGAAATTTCTGGCGGGTCACTCGATCCAAGGTTAGGTAAGTTCTTTTGTTTTTTTCATATCCTATGAGCTTGCCCGTGTGATGCGTAATCCTTTGACATATGCCTCGAATAATCTATGGGATGTTCACATTGCAGGTTGATTGTTTTTTTTTTTTAATTGGAATTTTGTTATATGATTTTTATTGTTAAGATTGTAATTTTGATTTTAAAAATGAATTTATTGAGTTTAATTATTTTTTAAATACTTTTATTATTATGTAATATATTAATTTAATTTGTAATTCCAACAATTTTAAATAAATTTTAACTAAAATAATTGAAAAATAAATACAATTCCTTTAATGTTAACTTAACCCTAATTAATGCATTGCTTTATCTTCCCAATATTTAGGAGAGGTCTATGAGCTCGCAATGAAGTGCTCGATCCCAACTTCCCAATTTTTGGGAGAGCCCTGTGACCTCGCAGTACTTGATGATGTGTTGCGCATTTAGCTTGTAATCATGCACTTTTGAAATTGATTCAGCGTCAATCAAGTCAAAAGGATGTGGATACAGTTCTTTTCACATTTGGTTTGCTAGTGATGGCAAGCAATATCTAACAAAGGAAGTCATTTCAAGAAGTGTTTAGAGAGAGAGTATTTGTTCATTTTTATGTCTTCGCATTGAAGTGCATTTTCTCCTAGCTCTATTTACATGAGTTCACCTTTACATCTGTTATTTAGCAAACAATGAAGTGTATTTCTTGTTCTTTCTACATGAGTTCACTTTTACATTTTTTATTTAGCAAACAATAAATATAATGTGGTAAAGTAATAAATGTTATATTTTTTTCTTTTCAGTAGAAAAAATGCATATTATTGATATTTAATGGTGAATCAAAGAGTACATGTTGTCCCATAACCATCTGTTTAATGCTTTCTAACAGCTTCCATTCCTCCTAGTGGGTCAGTAAACACTCATTTAATAGTTCCCTTGGGTGTTTGTCTCTTGTTTAATTTATTAAATAATAATAATAAGTCATTACAATCATCCTTGACCAGATTTGGTCATAATTACAAAACCTTGTAATTAAAATTTAACATAATGTATTTTGCAAATAAAATAATTAGTCTCAAAATTTGGGTAGGTGAGAAGTTCCCTCTTAATTCCAGCTTCTTTACAAAAGTCTTCAAAATCCTTTGAAGTATATTCTCCGCCATTATCTGTCCTGAGTATTTTGATCTTCTTTTTTGAATGATTTTCTATCAAGGCTTTGAACTCCTTGAACTTTCCAAAGACTTCATTCTTTCCTTTTAAAAAGTATATCCAAGTCTTTCTTGAGTAGTCATCAATAAATGTAAGGTAGTTTTCATATCCACTCAAGGATGTGGAGGGCATTGGTCCACATACATCTGAATGAATCAATTCCAAGGTACTCTTAGTCTTTGTTTCACTCTTTGAAAATATTCTTCCCTTTTGCACATCCTTTGCATGTGCCATCATGATCAATCTTTAAGTCTGGTAGTCCAATAACTACCTTGCTCACATGAGGTAGTGCTTTGTAGTTAATGTGAGCAATCCTCCTATGCCATAGCTCACTTGGGCTAGTGGCTTCATGAACAAGGGTAGCTTCTGGATGGCCCTTGAGTTTGTATAGACCTCCTTCCTCTTCTCCAATTACAATTGCATCCTCAATTGATTTTCCTTTGGGCCACATGAGTACTTTCCCATCTATGAATGCAACCCTATAACCTTTCTTGTCTAAATATGAGATAGAGAGTAAGTTATTCCTCAAACCTGGTACATATAAGATCTCCTTCATCTTCAATGGGGTTCCAGAATCAAGCTTGTAACTTGCTTCACCAACTCCCTTGATGAGATATTGATAGTCATCTCCTAGGGATACCTTCTGTGGAGAGGTCTTCTCTTCAAGTTTTGAAAGAGTCCTCTTTTGTCTTGTCATGTGCTTTGAAGCACCACTATCAATGAGCCATGTATCTTCTCCAGGTGTTACTGCCCCAGAGAGTGCAGAGAATAGAACATACTCTTCTGCATCTTCTTCTTCTTCTACTTTAGATCTTTTCTTTTGAGGCCTTTCCTCCTCTTCTTCTTCACTATCATCTTCTGCTAGATGTGCTTGATGTATTTTGTGGTGAAAACCCTTTTTCTTCTTTAGAGGAAAATCCTTAGCAATGTGTCCTATTTTGTGACAAGTAAAGCATTGGAATGAAGAGTAATCTCTTCTTCGATTAGTTCATCTTCTCTTTTGAAATCTTTGTGGAGGATGAGACTCCTTGTGACTATCCTTCTTGAAGTAGAATTGATTCCTTCTTCTCTTGGTGTGGGTGGCCAACGCTTGGTCATCTTCTTTGATCAAGGCTTCTCTGTTGGAAACCCTAGCTTCTTCTTGAATGCAATCCTCCCACACCACATCAAACTTCATACTTTCTTTTCTGGCACACATAGTTTGAATGAATGACTCCCAAGGTCTAGTGAGACCATTTAGAGCAGTAATGACTAGTTCATCTTCATCAAGGGTATCTCCAATAGCATCTAGTTGTTCCTTGAACTGGAAAACCCTTGAGAAATAGTCTTGAATAGATTCTCCTATATTCATCTTGGTGCTCTTCAATTGAGCTCTCAGGTTCATCTTCCTATTGATGTTCTTTCCCTCATACATTCTAGAAAGGACATCATACATTTCCTTTGGGGTCTTCTTGGATGCCAATTAGGGAATCAAGTGGTCTTTGATAGTATCAGCAATGATTCTCTTCGCCCTAGTCAAGTCCTTCCTATGCTTCTCTTTGGCTTCATCTTCTTTAAGTTTTGCAACCTCATCCTTGATATATTAGATAAGATCATTCTCTTTAAGAATGAGACCAATTCTGTATTTCCATGCTCGAAAATTCTCTATACCCTCTAGCTTGTCTTCAAGCTTAGTGCTTGGAGCCATCTTATCCAAGAGGTCACAGAGATTGAAGTTTCAAAAGATAGAATAGTACTTACCAAGAGATGAGCTTCATTGAATTGATCTTACTGGTGTGCTCTGCTTCTGGAAACTTCAACTTTTCACCTTCTCGATCTACAATAGAATTTCTGGTTTTCCAGTCTTCACTTTTCTGGTTTATTGGTGCACAGGTTCGCAGCTTTTCTGGTTCACTGGTGCACAGGTGTGCACTTTTTCTAGTCCAAACCCTAAACTAGAGTTTGAATTTTCCGGAGTTCTACCCACTCAAAAATTTCGATATAGGGCTCAAAAGTTTGATTTTGAGGAGGGCTATCCAGCCATGCAATCAGATTCTAAAAATTCCATCTTTTGCAGAAACCCTAATTTTCACCAGAGGAGGAGAGAGAGGTATTTTCACCTTGTGAAAGATGTCCTATTCAGGATAGCTCTGATACCATGTTAAGTTTAGCGTAATTTCACAAGCAAGATCACTGAAAGAAACACAATCATAATATAGACAAAGATTTACCCTGAGAAACCCTCATGGGGTAGAAAACCTAGCAAAGCTTTGCTCAATATAGATAATCAACCAATACAAATATGTAGTCCTCAACAAGATCTCCTTCTCCTCCTATGCAAACCTCTCTCTCTCCTATGCGCCAATCACAAGTGAGTGAATGAATGAGATAAATTAGGAACACACCTCCTCTATTTATACTCATTTCCTAACTGAATTTTCACCCTAATGGGGCCAACCTCTCCTAAGAGAGTATAATAACCCCTAAACAACTAACTCAAGGACGACCTCACATGGGAGATCTAATAACCCTGGTTAACACACTCTCTCGGAGGAATAAATATCTTTGGATACACAATAGGGTCTCCACGGAGGAATGGAACATCTCCGGAATAATAAAGTACAAATATAATATTCTTAGAAGTTACAATATTTCAACATTATCAATATGACAAACCATACCAAGCTTGAGGATAAGCTTGAAGAAGAAGACAACTACCGCACCTAGAAGCATAGGGTGATGCTCATTTTAGAAGAGAATGAGTTGGATAATTATATCAAAGAAAATGTTGTGGAGCTAGAGGGAGATGAAGATAAATCCAAGCATAAGAAGAACTTGATAATGGCCAAAAGGATCATTACTTATTCCATCAAGGATAACTTGATCCTCCACATATCATCTCTACAAAATCCGAAAGAGATGTTTGATGCACTAAAGAGATTGTTTGAAGGAAAGAACATTAATAGAAAGATGACCTTGAGAACTCAACTCAAGGGTGTGAAGATGCAAAGTTGTGAAAGCATTCAATATTACTTCACAAGGGTCTCCCATACCAAATATCAACTAGAGGCTATTGGAGACCATGTCGAGAATGTGGAACTTGTAATGACCACCTTGAATGGTTTTCCAAGATCATGGGAGTCATTTATTCAAGGTATATGTCCTAGAAAGAAACTTATCAGACTCAGTGCACTTTGGGAAACTTGCACTCAGGAATAAGTAAGGATTGAATCCAGAGAAGAGAAGTTAGGTGACAAATATAATCAAGCTCTGGCAGCTCATGCTAAGAGAATCAAGAAACAAGATCATCATCACAAGCCCAGAATATTCCACGAGGGTCAAATACCTCCTAAAGGCTACTCAAAATTCAAATGCTACAATTGTGATGAGATGGGACACACTGCTATAAATTTTTCGAAGAAGAAAGGCAACAAGAAAGGAAGCATGAAAAGACATCATGCTCATGCTGCGGAGGATGATGAACTAGTAAAGAAGAAAGAAAGGGAAGATTCTTCAAGTGAAGAAGAATATGTTCTAATATCAGCACTTATAGGTACGGTTTCTCTTGGAAACAATGATCGTCTTATTGATAGTGGTGCTTCCAAGCACATGATAGGTTTTAAGGATTCCCTCAACAACTTGACATAAAAAGACTCACCTCATAAGGTGAAACTTGGAGACAATTACCAATATCCCATAAAGGGGCAGGAAAAGCTTGTTATAATCTTGAATCAGGGAATCCTATCGAGATGAAAGATGTCCTATATGTACTGGGACTAAAGAAGAATCTACTTTCCATCTCAGCCTTAGATGAGAAAGGAGTCCGAGTGGAATTTTTTGATGGCCAATTACTTATATGGCCTAAAGGTAAAACCTTTGATGATGCAGTAGTGATTGGAGTGCAAGAGGGAGGATTGTACAAACTCAAGGGACAACCAAAACAAGCTTTGGTTCATGAAACTATGGAACCAAGTGAATTATGGAATAGATGATTTTCCCACATCAACTACAAGGCATTACCAATCATGATCAAGATGGTGAATGGTCTACCAGATATACATACAAAGCATGAAGGCATATATAAAGGATGTGTGAAAGGGAAGAACGTGAAGAAACCATTTCCAATCAGTGATAACAAATCCAAGGATATCTTGGAGCTTATACACTTGGACATTTGTGGACCTATGTCTTCCAACTCACTCGACGAGTATGCATACTATGTTTATTTTATTGATGATTATTCTCATAAAAGTTGGGTCTATTTCTTGAAAACTAAAGATGAAGTATTTAGCAAATTCAAAGAATTCAAAGCACTTGTACAAAATCATACTGAAAAGAAAATAAATACCTTAAGATCAAATAATGGAGGTGAATTTACCTTGGGGGATTTCAAAATATTATGTAAAGAATCAAGGATTAAGAGGGAGATGAGCACTCCCTACAATCCACAACAAAATGATATTGGATAAACAAAGAATAGGACGTGTTGATGCCTCGAAAATCGTAGCATCAATCAACAAGTAATTCCACTCGGTAAACAGTACCAAATAGATTGTTCACCGTTTGGTGTGGGGAATCCGTCCGGTTAACGGTTCGGGCTACCATAAGATTTAAGGATTCTTGTTATTTTACACCGATTGTGGCCCGATCTGCCATTTATGTATTTTATTTAAGATGATATGCAAGTGCCCTAAGCTAAATGCAGGTAACTAAACTAAATTAACCTAAGACTTTATAAGCAAATTTATTCTATCCTTGCAAGGAGCAAACCATAAAGATGAGTAATACGTTGAGAGAAACACCTAAAGATCACAAAGATAGCCATTTAATCATAAAGATACATCTACAACAATATATAAAAGATATTAAAGATAGCTTTAATTCAGTTAATATAGTCCATTACTCATTTGAGAAAAAAATATTTGCATAGGAAAATGTGAGAGCATTCATCACATAGAAGCAATTCATGACAGCAAAGAATGATCTCACAACAATATGCAGATGATGCAGGAATAATCTAGGACACATTTGACACATCCTCCAGGCAAAAAATCCTTCTCCCAGGCTTTCATTAGGAAAAATCCAGTTCTTGGAGCAAGTAGTAAAGTAATTCATGTACAAGGAAGAAAAATTCATTCGCCTGCCAAAAGTATTTTTCCCTTATTTTATCCCTCCATATATATCTTTACAAATTGCTCCTTGAGCTACCAAGTGTACCCTAAAATTTTGGAACCTTCTAATTTGTCATTTAGTGTATCACTTACAAAATTGAATAATTCGTGGGGACCCTTTACCAAAAGATAAAATAAAAGACAGTTGTCTCTTAATATTTCATACATGAAAGCTTTCCAAGTTACTTTCCTAAAATGTAATAAGGCAAACTATGGCCCACATGGTTCTACTGGCTCATTGGGTCACTCTTCTGCTATTTTTTCTCTCTCTTCAATAGGCTCCCTTGATTGTGCTGATTTATCTTCCTGCTGAATATAATTTTCCCACTATCCAATTTGCCTTACAATGGTTTTCCCTCTTACTGATATGGTCACATACCACACTATCATGTGCTTACGTAAATCTGATTTGATGGTCGCTATCCCTGTTACAGTCTTCTGCACACAGATTTCTAGAAAGTGAGTGTGGAAAACAATCTGTCCAATAAACTGGTTAAGGTCTTCTGGAGATATAGCTTCTATCTTCTTTAAATAATACAACTCGGTGTTCAAATTATTCTTTAACTCCGTCATGCACTGGTCCTTTTTAGGAAACTCGAAAATACTCTGTGGTAAAGGCATCTGACATGTCTCGTGAGCTTCTCGGATCTTGGAATAGATAACGTAGCACTTTTTTACTGTATTCTGGATTTCAACACTTAATCTGTTGCCACAATCTCTGCAAAATTCAAGGACTCCTATATCCATATCTAGCTCCTCATTGGTTAAGGTGCACAGATTTGAGGGAAAATCGTATTTTTCCTTTTCTCAATTCAAACTGCTCCTTAATCTCGACCATGTGTTGCGCATACTTGTCTTTAATATAAAGCACTTCAATGTCGAAGCTTGTCATCCCTGTGATCATTTCTTTCATCCCGCAAACTTCTTCAGAAATTAGTACCATCAATTGATGAATCCTCTCTTGCATGTCACAAGCCTACTTTTAAAAGGTGGACAACTCCTGCCTTTTTTCATTGGACTCTCTAAGTTGTTCCAACAACTCAATCTTTTCTTCTATTAATCTTTCCAATTCTGATATGTGAATTTTCAGGTCCTTTTGTTCATCTTCTGAAATTGCTAGTTGCATTTCCATTGAATTCTTTTCATTTTCAAGTTGCAGGGCCTTCGAAGTGATTTCTTCTTTCTCTTCTTTGAGCTCTTTGTATTTCCTTTTTAGTTCATTTATTTTTAACACCTCCTTCTTCCTGTTAGCTTTTATCTTAAAACACCACTCTCTGTAGTTCTTAACAGTTTCCATTAATTGATCGATATTGGTTTTACTTGCTTTGGCTGAAGCTACAGTGCATCCTGCCTGGAATGAAGGATCGATGTCGGTCCCTTGGACAAGTGTGGTTTCAGACACCCTGAATTCATATAAGTCCTCCCCAATCTCTATTTTCCTTACTCTTCTGTCAATAACAACTGTTGGCCCGGTTTTGCAACCAGGCTTAGTGCTATGGGCACCTGCTAACTAGTAGCAGCAGTTTCAATGGAAATAAATAACAATAAACTAATTAAACAAGACTAACCATGGATCTATGCAAAGATATTAAGCAAATAACAAAAATAATTTAAAATCAAGAACAAGATAATGTAAAATAATGAATTTGTATTGAAAGAATGGGGCAAGCAAGTGCTTGCAGAATCAATACCTCTAATGATGAGGTTGAATGGCTCTAAGGATGAGCAACTCCAATCTCCAATGGTCTCTTCTCCAATGTGGTTTGCAATGGCTAAAATGCTCAAAGGAGATTTCAGCAGCATAAGGATGAGATAATGGATGGATGTGAAATGAGGAGCCCCTACCACCTTTTTATAGGTTTTGGTGGTGGGGAATACCATTTGTGGTTTTGTGGAAACCAAATGGTATTGACCAACATGGTTTAGGTACTTTTCCCTCCTTTTTTCTTTTTTGAATAAAAATAATATTTTAATTCCCTTTTTAATATTTTTGGGAATTTGGACCCTTTTTGAGGGTTTTTAATGCTTTTCTTGGGAAAATAATCTTTTTTAATGGAAAAAGGGGTGTACTCAGGTCTTTTGGTGACCTTTTGTTGGTTTCAGAGGCTCTGATGGTGAAAAAGTGGATAAATGGGTCATGTGAATAGGGAAATGAGCTAGTGAGCACTTTTTGGGTGTTAACAGATTGCCCCCTGATGTGTGAGGGAAGGAGCTCATCGTATGGCCAATAGACATCATAGTTCATTTGTCTTTTTCTAGGGTTTTAGGGGAGAGAAGAGACCGGTTGGAGACTGGAGCCACGGCCCTTGGAAGCTGCAAAAACAAAAAATATTACATGGCCTCAATATGAATGAGGTATAATCTATGATAAAGGACGAGGCGGGCATTCCCATGCTCGTATCAAGACATATACAAAACAATTAGTCCCAAGAAGGGGGATCTAATACGTAAAGAAATATAGTGGTACATCATAATGGTCCAGAGGGGACATTATTGTGGTATATACTCGTGATCATGGCTGATCTCAATAACTGATACACTGGAATAACTGTTGAACTGCTCAAACTGAAGGTGTTCAACATCTGTATGGACTCAATGACTGTGAGCCATTTCTGGGAAGTATTTGTATCTGTATACTCGAGGGAGTATAAAACTGGGGTACATCTGAATACTGTCGCCATACGCAACCCGGATATCTATAGAAAAAATGTAACTGGCTGTATCCATAGGCAGACTCTCAAATGTGGAGGAGTCAGGTGGTATCCGGGGTCTTCGACTAATAACTGAACTGACCAATACCCTGTGCGAGTCTCAACGATGCGATCAAGGTGTTGAAGTCGAGCATGTGAGAAACAACCATTCGGAGAGGCACTGAGGATTCCTCTCGAAATGATTCGTAGGAACTCATCACAAATGGTAATGATTCCAAGACACAGGGACCTCTAGGTCTATCCTCTGGAATGAATGTGGTTGTCGTCGACAGAGGGAGACCAGCAACTAACAAGGCAATGATGTTTCCTTGATAGGAGCACGAGGTGTAAAACTGAAGTGTTGTAGTACTGATGGTAGGACTGACATACTTGTGGGAATGGGAAATAACTGGGTCAAAAAATGGGTAGACTCAAACTTCCTTTGTTCAGAGCATGATGACATGGTTGACCTGGCAGCGTATGGAACTGACTAGTAGGTGCAGGGATCATAGCTTTTTTAGGGACTGAAGGGTATGTACTGACTCCGGGGGGGGGGGGGTGAAGCTGATGGTAGCTGTCGAGGGAGTTTTAGAGTGACATACTGCAGAATACTCTGAACAAAGGCGACCAGAATGGGGAAGCTGCTATGTGAGAAGACATCATCTGTTGTGGCGCCAAGAGGCACCATTGATTCCTTCTTCGTAGTTTTGATGAGCTCCAAGAAGGGATAAAAGTGTGCTCTGAAATGGTACGGTCCTGTGGATTTTGCGAGCCCAAGACGGCTCATGCTCATGGTTGCTTTCATGTTTTGAGAGTCTAAAAGCGGTAAGTGGACTCTATTGGTGTTTCTTTTTCGTTAGTTTAGTCTCCAAGGCCCGAAAAAGCATAAAATGATGCGGATGGAGTACTCTTCTAGCCGATGTGACTAGAGTATACCTTTTTCGTAATTAGTCTACGAGGTCCGGAAAAGGGGTAAACTTATACCAGGTAGATGCCCTTTCAGATAGGTTTAGCGAGCATGAAAGGAAGCAAGATTGCTCGGCGATCTTTTCATTGTTTTCGGAGTCAGAAAAGAGCTTAACAGAAACTCCCTAAGTGCCTTTTTCGTCAAAGGGGTTGCTCGGCCCGAAAAAGGGATAAAATGATACCGAACAAAAATGGATTGATGAGGGAAAGAAAAGGTCTCAAGCATCGTCATCAGTGCGGAAAACTGGATCTGGTGACATAAAGATTGTCGGAAACGGAGAACAGCCGATGTGGCACGCAAACCGAGGTGACGAGGGAGCATGGAAGAAATGGCCGAAAAATCGAAAGGTGAGAGCGAGAAATGATCTCAAGCATCATCACGAGCGCGGAAAACTGGATCCGACGATATAAGGCATGCCCCAAACTGAGAACGGCCGATGTGGCACGTAAACCGAGGTGACAAGGGGGCATGGAAAAAATGCCCTGAAAATCGGGACGTGACAGCGAGAAATGATCTCAAGCGCCATCACGAGCGTGGAAAACTGAATCCGATGATATAAGGTACGCCCAAAATGGAGAACGGCCGATGTGGCATGCAAACCGAGGTGACGAGGGGGCATGGAAAAATATCCTGAAAATCGGGACGTGACAGCGAGAAATGATCTCAAGCATCATCACGAGCGCGGAAAACTGAATCCGGTGATATATGACACGTCCAAAACGGAGAACGGCTGATGTGGAACGCAAACCGAGGCCACGAGAGAGGCCAAAAAATGGTCAAAAATGGACCCCGTGAAAACGGAAAAAGGAAGGAACCTGCATGAAGTTCTCGCGGTGCTGATTCCAACGGTACCAACGGTTTGAGAAATGGACTTCGTATGATACCGCAATGGTTGTTGGAAAATTGGTGGAATTTCTATAAATAGGGCGTGGGGCCCAAATGACTTGTCATTGTTACGTGCGAGTTTGATAAAGCTGTCAGAGATTTTTCTCGATTTCCGAGAGATTTCACCGTTGGTTTTCGATTCAGTGAGTTGCAGGTAACTCTATTTCCCTTAGCCTTGTCAATTATGTCTTTTTTGTTTGGCGGCGTGCCCCCGAAGGCCGCGAAATTCCACGTTGACTCTCCAACGTGGAACCGCGCGGGTTTCGGGGCTGAACCCGCGATGAACCGCGCGGGTTTTAGGCTCACAGTCGCGATGTTCATCGCGACTGTGAGGTCGGAACCCGCGATGTTCATCGCGAGTTCATGGGGGATAGTCGCGATGTTCATCGCGACTATCCGGCCAAAACCCGCGATGTTCATCGCGGGTTTTTGCATGGATCCCGCGATGGTCATTGCGGCTTTTTGTGGAAAAGCCGCGATGGGCATCGCGGCTTTTTGTGTAAAAGCCGCGATGGGGTTTTTCTAAAATTTTTATGCTGGGGCTAAAAATTTCTTCTGTTTTTCTGGCAGGATGTTGAGGAGACCTCAGTCCTCGTGGCGGGAGAGGGAGATCGATGGTGATCTTATGTTGAGGATTGAGACTGATGCAGGGGTGAGACAGACTCTGGCTATGAGCGGACTTTTGAAGTTCGCTCAGATCCCCCCTATTCGTTCAGTGAGGTGGCTCCTGAACAAACTTGTGAGTTGGTGGGTGCCAGCAGAGGGTGCCTTCATTATTGGGGGTGAGAGGTTAGAGATTACTCTCACGAATGTTTATTTTTTGACTGGGTTGCCTCGCTTGGGTGAGGTGGGTGATATCATGCCGAGGTTGCCTCCAGGTATAGATATGGAGGACCTTTTACAGACTTTCTGTTCTGATGATGCTGTTTTACAAAACAGCTCTATTAGTCTGCGATCCCTGTGTGAGTGGGATATGCGAGCTGTTGGGGCCTGCGTTCTACGGATACTGGGTGCTGCTGCGCCACATCGTATGTCTGGGGGGCAGACGATGATGGTGGAATCTGTTCTTCAGGGTACTTATTATGCCTGGGAGCAGATGTTTCTGGCTGGAGTCCGGAGAGATCTGGACAAGGCCATTAGAGAGGGAGGCGAGTTTTGTTACGCCTCATTTTTATGTTGTTTTTTCTTTGAGCGGGTGCCGACCTTGCGGCCACAGTTACCCATTCGTGCTGGTCTTCTGAGTGAGCCGCGTATGATGAGATGGGGGCAGATGATGCCTCGTGGCGGCGGTGGTGTCTGCGGATTCTTCACGGAGGATTTTTATCAGCAGTGGGAGCAGATGCCTCTGGTTATTGAGGACTACCCTTATGCAGGCATGGACTACCGAGGTGACCCAGAGATGCCTCGTGCCCCAGGACAGGCCTGAAGTTTAGACGGTATGTTTTGTGTTTTATTTGATATTATATCATATGCTGTATGATTTATCATTGATGATTATTGTTCTATAGTATGTGATGGCTTACTTGCTTTGTGCAGATGTGGGTCCAGTGCCACCGCCTGACTACGTGGCTCAGCAGGGGCGGGCGATGGTGGTCGCCCATCCACCTGTACCTGTACCTCCTCTGCGTGGTGGAGGATTTGCAGCTCGTGGGCGAGGGGTTGGCCCTCGTGATGACGCCATAGATGGTGTCCGACAGACTTTTGCCCGGATCCTAGCTGGGCTTCCCGAGGATGGTTGGAGAGACCTGGATCGGGATATTTTGCAGGGTTGTTTCGGTGCACCGCCTGAGTGGCAATCGCTCCTATTGAGGACAGCGGTGTTCATGGCGAGGCACAGGGATGGTAGACGGGATGATCCGGCAGGGCCGGCTCAGGGGAGGATACGTCTGCGGGACGATCCAGCGGGGCCGGCAGAGCGGAGAGTTCGGGCTCGTCATGACCCGGCGGGGCCAGCAGAAGAGGATTCGGAGGAGGAGCCTGAGGATCCTCGGGATCCAGCTGAGTAGACGATACTGTATCTGCCCCCAAATGCTGATGAGCATATGGGGAAGCATTTTTTGTATGACAGATGTATTTTTTGTATATCGGGTACTGAGGGCACTTATGACATGTTGACTATTTGATTTATATATATATGTGGATATATATTTGGATATATTGTCGTGTATGCACGTGGATGCACCTTTGTCTTTTGTATATTCCCGTGGAGGCACCTGTTATGCACGTGGATGCAGTATGTTTGTTGATTTATGTATGCCCGTGGAGGCACATGTTATGCACGTGGATGCATTTTGTTTATGGATATGACATGATGTGACTGGTGTGCCAGTCGACGACATTGTTGGCCATATTATCTGCTATACTATTGAGGTGTCTTGGGACATGTGTGAATGAAATGGATTCAAACTATCTAACCATTTGTTTAGTGCACAGGAATTTTCTGAAAAGACAGGGATCGCGTACCTGGTAATCATTGTTGAGCTGGGAAACTAGGAGCTGTGAGTCCAAGAAAACGTTGAGGTGACGGATGCTCATTTGGAGAGCAGTGGCCAGGAGACCGGTCACGGCATCGTATTCAGCTTGATTATTGGTAGCGGCACCTAAACATACTCCGTCAATGTGAATTAACTCATGTGAAGGGGAGTATATTACCCAAGCTGCGGAGGCGAGATTGGGAGACCAGTGGCTTGCACCATCAGCGAAACCGACATGGCAGAGTGGAAAAGGCTCCATCTGTGGTCATGCAGAGAAAAACAAATATTTAGGTTTTTTGAATTTTTTGTGAACAAAGAAAGTATGCCTATACTAAAATGGACGATGGTGTCCATCAGATTTTCTATGGGTAAAATCTTTTAAGGTACAACTCGTTGCGTGGGTTGCGTAGGGGATTGCCTTCTGAATCGGTCAGAATGTATGCCCCCTGCCCAAGGCAGGTGTGTATGATATAGGGGCCTTGCCACATAGACACGAACTTTCCCTTCCCGGTTTTATCATGAGCTTGATCGTAAGCAAGGACAAGGTCTCCCTCAGAAAAGGTTCTCGGGTGGACGTGTTTGTCGTAACTTAGTTTCGATCGTTGTTTAGCTGCTTCCATGTTTTGAATGGCTGTGCGCCGATCTTCATCGGCCTGCTCTAGGAGTAGTAAACGTTGCTCGATCGGGGAAGTGTCCGGTAGGAGTTCAATGGCGATATGTAAGGCTGGGATCTGGCACTCAATAGGAGGACGGATTCGACACCGTGAACTAAATGGAAAGGGGTAAAACCGGTGGTGGTTTTGGTTGAGGTGCGGTAGGCCCATAGTGCCGGGAAGAGCATGTGGTGCAAATTGGATTTGTGCTTGTCTACAGTACGTTGGAGAATGGTCTTCAAAATTTTATTGATCGCTTCGACTTGGCCGTTTCCTTGGGGATAGTAAGCGGAGGAGAAATGGTGTTCAAATTTCAACATGGTTGATAATTCCTTCCAGACAGCATCTTCGAAGTGAGAGCCGTGGTCAGAGACTAGTTGCTTGGGCACTCCGAAACGAGCAATAATGTGGTTGAAGAAAAACCGTGCTGCAGTGTCGAATTTGCAATTATAAGTCGGCATGGCTTCTGCCCACTTGGTGAAATAATCTACAGCCACAACGATGTGTTTGTGACCGCCAGCTAACGTGGGGTTGCAGTCGAGGAAGTCGATGGCCCATTTGCAGAATGGTCCAACGGTGATGACTGGATGAAGGGGGATGGGGGGGTTCTTTCTTTGGGGGCAAATAGCTGGTAGTTCTGGCAATGCTTGACTGCGGTGATGCAATCAGTAAACAATGATGGCCAAAAATAACCGGCCCGAATGATTTTCTGGGCGGTGGCCATACCGGAGAAATGGCCTCCGTAGGCACCGCTATGACAATCATCGAGGAATTGTTCTACCTCACTATGGGATAGGCAGCGGCGTAAGATTGTATCAATGCCGCGTCGGTAAAGTACATCCCCTAACAAAAGGTATCGGGGGGCGTGGTGTCGTATGCGACGGCGTCCATCACGATCGATGTGTGGTCGAAATTTTTGCGTACGAAGGTAAGTCAAAATGTCTCCGTACCAAGGGTCATCGGACGAAATGATGAAAATCTGCTCGTCAATCAGGTCCGTGTGGATAACGGGTGATGTTGAAGAGGACGGGAGGTCGGTGATGAGGTGAGCAAGCGCGAGGGCTTTGGTGCTTTTGGGGGTTCTGAAAGTGAGGTCATATTCTTGGAGGATAATGACCCATTTCGCGACACGACCTTGTAGGAGTCGCCGGGTTAGGAGATAGACCATAGGGTTCGAGTCGGCCACGACCGTGGTATGACTGAGTAGGATGTAGTGTCGCAATTTTTGTACGGAAAAGACTATGGCTAGGGCTAATATTTCCTCGTATGGGTAACGCAGAGGCGGGCCAGACAAGGTCTGGATGACGTAATAAATCACATGCTCTTGGTGGGAGGCATCTTCTTGGACCAAAACTCCTGACACAGCATGTTCAGATGCCGAGACATAAAGGGTGAAGTCTTGAGAGAAATCCGGTGGGGATATCAAGGGGGCTTGTGTGAGAGCTTTCTTGAGGGCTTCGAATGCCGTTTCTGCTTGCTCATCCCAAACAAAGGGTATGTGGGTACGAAGTAAGCGTAAGAACCCATGGACTTTGGTGGCATAATCAGGAACGAAGCATCTAAGGAAATTGGACCGCCCTTGTAGACTTTGGAGTTGTCGAAGCGTGCGAGGAGGCGGAAGTTCTAAGATGGCTTTGACTTTCAAGGGATCGACAGTGATTCCATCTTGGGAAACAATGAAACCTAACAACCGGCCTGCCGGGACGCAAAAGACACACTTGTGTGGGTTCAAGCGGATTTTATATTTGCGACAACGCAGGAAAACTTGCCGAAGGTCGTTAAGGTGGTCTGATCGTTTTCGGGAACGAGCTGTGAGGTCATCAAGGTAGACTCGGAGGATATGCACCAAGTCATGAAAGCAATAGGTCATAGCCCACTGGAAAGTGGCACCAGCGTTTTTTAGGCCAAATGGCATGACGCGGTAGGCAAAGGTGCCCCATCGGGTGGTGAAGGCAGTCTTGTACTGATCCTCTTTGCGGATGTGAATTTGGTTATATCCGGAAAACCCGTCCATGAAGGATAGGACTTCATGGCCCGCACACTCATCAATGAGTTGGTCAATGAATGGCGTGGGGAAATTGTCTTTTGGACAAGCGTGGTTTAAATCACGGAAGTCAGTGCATACTCTAAGGGAGCCTTGCTTTTTGTTGACGAGAACGGGGTTCGACACCCAGGTGGTGTACGGAATAGGATAAATGAATCCTGCTTTGCGAAGTTTCTCGACCTCAGCTTTAACAGCGGGGAGTTTGGAAGGATGAATGGGTCGCTGTTTCTGGCGAACAGGGGGTACCTCAGGCCATGTATCAATGTGGTGTTCGATGATGGCGGGGTCGAGACCAGGCATCTCGGTATAGGACCAGGCAAAGACATCACGGAACTCTTGAAAGAGCTTTTTGTACGCTTGAGTTTCTGTTTGAGTGCAAGATGCGCCTAGCGAGATGAGCTCAGGTTTCCCTGGTGTTGTGGAAATGTCTATCTGTATAGTGGGGGAAATGTTTGACATGTTCCCTTCTTCAAAGGCATCCGGTGCTGGGATGGGGTCCTTTAACCAATCGACCTTAGTGGGTATGAAATCTTTCGATTCGACTGATAGCTGGTTAGATGCGGTGGATGTAGATGCTTCCGGGAGGAAGTACGAGCGATGATGCATATCATCCCAAGGATAGTCGGGTGCAGTGAGTGTCTCCAAAATTTGCTCATCAGTATTGAAGTAGTCAGACCATAAATCAAGGGGTTCTGGTTTGAAAGTTGTTGAAATCATATATATTGTATTGACTTCTTCCGACGAGGATGATGGCGGGGGGTAGATCTCCTCGATTCGGGTAGGAGATATCTCCAAATCGACATTGTTTAACTCGTATAATGCTGCTCTATAGTCAGGGAGATCGGGACAATGGTGAGAGTAGTGGCCGTAAACACTGCATATGGCACAAGGATGGTTGGTGCGCAGTGATTTGTCGCGAGGTTGAGGTGGTGGCTCAAGTCTAACGACTGGGATGCCGGCGTCATCGTCCAACATATTCATATGCTCTTGGAGTGCTGGTAACAGTGGGCTTTGATGAGTTGGATGGCCTATCTCATTGCACAACGAGCATTTAGGGGGAGCTCGAAACACCGGTGGGGGTTTAACTGCCTTAGGAGGTGGTATAGCATTGTATGGTTGTGGACCTCTGCCCCCAGTGGGCTTGATAGGAGGGGGAGGATTCGTTGACGACGAAGGGATATTGAGGCTAGGAGGAGGTGTCGTTGACGACGAAGGGATTGCGACACCAGGAGGAGGTTGATTTGTGGTAACAATAGGTTGTACCAGTTGGAGGATGACGTTGGTGTCGGCGGTCGAACGGGAGGCGGAATATACCACACGGGTAATCCCAATGTTAACCCGGGTAGACTAAGGGTAGCCATAACCGGGGCGCTTACTACACCCAAAGGAGGAAATAGGAAGGGGATGGTGTGGATGGGTGTAACACCAATGTGACTGGGGATCAATGGTGGTTGACTACCGTATGTTTGTGTATTCTGTGAAAGAGTACAAAGGTTTGCGACTTGGGTCTCCGGTGACGGTGGTGGAATGGCCTGGAATGTAGAGGTCATTGGTGTATCTGAATAAAGTCCGGGTCCCAAAGAGGAGACAAAGGAGGTAGTTGCACTAGAAGTTGGTTGTTCAATCATGGGAAGAACATTTTTGGGTGCTGCGGGGGCATTGGGATCATAGTATGTAAGTTGGTCGATTTTGACCACGCGTCCCTCGTGGGGGAACATCATGGTGCGAAAAACGGATGAGGCGACCGCTTTCATGGCGTACATGCAACTGCGGCCGAGTAAAAGGTTATAATCGAGCTGGGCATTAATGACCTCTATGTCAATGAGCACAGTTTTCCCACCTAATTGGACGGGGACCTTGGGTAGTAAACCTTGAGGTTGAGCTGACCGGCCGTCGTAGGCCCGCAATGCAGTGGTGGATTGCTGGAGAGTAGGGGATCCCAACTTCTGCCAAACAAATGTGGACATGACGCATGTGGAGGCACCCTCGTTGATGATACATCGATGGATGACAAGATTCTGAATAGAAACAGAAACTTGGACTGCTATGGTGGAAGGCATACGTGGTTCAGACTGGTCTAAATCAAAGGTCATCAATTTCGAATCATTTGGGTCAATCGCCCCAATGGCGGAAAGTAAAGTCTTGCGCTGAGTAGGACAGTTTTTCAAGACTTCTAACGTAGACATGGCTGCGGGAGATTGAGCTAAGTCATCTACGATGTTGTAATTTGACGCAGCCTGTGCATTGGGGTTGTTGTTGATACGGCGGAGTGGGAAACGAGGTGCTTTAGATGCGCCATCAAGTGGAAGAGGTGGTATCCGTAACGGCTGATCGGTGGGATGAGCGTTAGTATCCTTGTCGGCGGGGGGGGCTTCGGAGGTAGGGGCATACTGGTTCCGGCGGGTTTGGATATTGACATCGGCAGTTGACATCATCAATAAGTGGTGAGTGCCTGAATCAAACATGGGTTGATCAGGAGCGGCGTAAGTGATTTGTTGTGGTTGTACGTTTCCCTGTGGGGGGGCTAACGGCTGAGTGTTCACCACTCCTTGTGTTGGAAAAGGATTTTGTAGCACCAAAGGTTGTGGTTGAGGTGGTGGAGGGTTGGGTGGCGGCTGAGGAGCCGCCTGTCCTTGACGATGGGCGTCATCTGTCCATAGTTGCCGAGCTCGCTCCAGATGTGGGCAAGCGTGTGTATAGTGGCCATAGACATCGCAAATAGAACAAGGATGGTTTGTTCGTAAATTAGCATTTTTGGCTTGTTTAGGTGGCCGATCAGGATTCTGATGAGCAGGCGCCGCGTTATTGTTTTGCGGGGGGTGGTTAGGTTGTGGAGCTTGGTTATGGTTTTGGTTGTTTCCACGGTTACGTCCTCTTCCGCGGTTTGGTTGCCCACCCTGGTTGTGTTGGTTATTTTGGTATTGGGGCTGATGTTCTTGTGCGTACACGTGCCCTTGAGCATTGGGGGGATTCTGGGGAGCCGCAGGTGCGGGAGCAGGTTGCGGTGGGTAGTATGCAGGTGGAGCTGGAGGTGGTCCAGCTGCCTGTTGGGGTTGTTGGTACCCCTGAACTGTTGGAGGTGTGAGATTAGCTGGTACAGCTGGTTGTGGGTAATGCATCTGCTGTTGTGGGAACTGCATGGGGGTATGTGTGGTAGGTTGAGTATAGTATGTAGGAGGTACATATGCTGATGGCGCTTGCCCATAGAAATGTTGTGGACAAGAGGGTCCATGAATGTGATGGGTCTGGTTTGTTGGAGGATAAGAATTTGTCGCTCCGGAACTGGATGTAGCCCTAGAGAGGTCTGGGGCAGGCATGGTGCTCACCATGCTGAAAGGTTTAGCTTGGGGTGTGATTTGGCCAATAATGCCATCGGCGGCATGAGATGCCCCCGGCGCGTCGCTGCGTGAAGAGTCGCATCGTGGGGCGTCTGGTATGATTGTGTATAGATAACCCGACTGGGCGTAGATGAGATCAAACTGTTGGGCTTTGAGGATGGCCTCTTCTTCAGACTGGGGTCTTTCAGATGCCACATCCTTCGCGATGAGTGGGAGGAGGGATTTTAGAAACCAATCTAAAAAGATACGGTCGTCTAACTTAATTTTGCAGAGGCTCCGGCGTCGACGCCACTCATGAATATGGTCAGTGATGTGGGTGGCCGTATTCTTTCTGCAAGACAGTAGGATCTCGACGCCCGCATCATAGCGGACAGGTAACTGAAAGAACTGTAGAAAGGTCAAGGCCAGGGAGGTAAAGGTGGCATGCGTCCCATGGGGTTGCTCAATATACCACTTGGCTGCAGAGCCAGTGAAGGTGCATTGTAAGAGCCGGAGGCGGACAGAGTCGTCCACTATGGAGTTGGAGGAACACCATAGATGGAAGGACATGATATGGTTCTGGGGGTCTTCACCCGTCTTACCCTCAAACTTAGGGATGTCAGAGGGGAGTTTGGTGGGCATGTGAGGCCATGCAGGATCATGTCTGATGGGGTCATTTGTGAGCCTAGCTAAGTCTGGCAGGTTCAGACTCGCCATGTATGGTAAGCTAGCAGATGTGGTGACTGGAACTGGGACATGCCTAGTCATTGTGATGTGGGGTCCAGTGGCACCTAAAGGTATGCTAGGTATGGAGGGTATGTGCCCTCCAATAGGTGTAGTCTGGTATGGGCCAGCGCCTCCAAGTGCAACATGGGTTACACTTGGGTTAGGAATAGCAGTGGGGATTCCTGGGATAGGGTTTGTGGGAACCAGAGGGGGTGTGACCCCTATGTTGGGCATGCCCATAACAGGTGGTGGACCTGTGTTGGGAATTCCAATAACAGGAGATGGCCCTGTGTTGGGCATTCCTAAATGTGGAGTGTTGCCCATATTGGGCATACCCAGGGGGGTGGTTGTTGCCGTGGACGGCACTGTAGTAGAAGGGTCTGTAGACGTCTCTCCTATGGTGCTGGTAAAGAGTGGATCAAATGGTGTTCCAGCCATAATGGTGGTTGGTGGTAACTCTGTGGGGTTTTCGGATTCTACCTCCAAATCAAATGTGAAGTGAGGTGTGTCAGAATCGGATGACTGTCCAGCTGATTGACGATGTGTCGAATCAAGGGATAAGGCTCTGCGTCCGTGACGTGGAGAGCCAAGTGGACTAAACTCTGGGAGTTCGCCCTGTAGACGACGAGAGTGTCTAAAATTCTCAATGGTGAGAATTAGGTTTCTGTGTGAAAAATGTGTTTAAGTATCAGGTGGTGATATATAAAAGACTCAAAACCCTAATGCAACCAAGGGTGCAAGAAGGGGAGTGAAAAAGAAGGCTCTCAGGCCAAAAAATCAACCTCAGAAAAGGCACTTATTCTAGCAGCTGTGCTACAATAAGTGGAGGAATGCAACAACTGGTCAGAATACCAACATGCAAACAGCTCCTAGAAAAAATAGGTGTAACTAGACCACAGGTGGGTTGAAAGCATGCAAACAGCTAACTAAAAGTATTGTGACTCAAACAAACGATATCCTCTGCAAGGTGATGAAATCCAAGTCAGACAATATGAGTGCTGAGACAACGGCTAGATATCCCCCTACCGGGAGGGACACCGGGTAATCAATCCTAAAGACAGGCTACTAGGATACTCCGTTCATGACGCATCGAGAAAAGGTAAATCTGCCGTTTGGTCCTTTGATCGCAATATCCCAATACAGGGATATCCCGAAAACTGCGAATGGTAGCCCTTCGGTTACTGAATGGATTTCGGTATTCCACTCAGGCTTCTGGAACCATCCTCGCGACTTCAACCCTCCTAAGGGAGAGGCCTTCCCACAAACCGGTTGTGACCGCGCCAAAAAGTACTAAGAGATTTTAGCTCCCTAATTGGACAACTTCTATGTCTCAGATGTAATAACTGAGGGGTGTTATTGGAACACCTATCCCCCCAATACTACCTAGCTACAAGAGTTCTTTTAGTGTTCCCCAAGTGGGGTTAAAAGTGTGTTGAAATTAGGGTACGTTTTAAGGCTTAGTTCAATTAAGTGATCGAGTGAGTGCACGTGAGGTATTGTAAACTGAACTTGAAAAAAGTAAATGCTTTACAGGAAATTTTCAAAAAATAAGGGATATTTCGAAAATAAAAAAGCAAATATTTATGACTTTTTTCACTAAATGGAATTTAAATGCTTTTCAAAAAATAACTCAAAAAACAAAGGATTTTTTGGATTTATGAAAGCAAATAATAGACTTTTAAAAGAAATAAATGGATTTCTTTGTTCAAGGAAATTGCTAAGAGCAAAATTCTAAAGAAGTAAACAGGAAAAGATTTTAACCTAGATAAAAATGCAAAATAAGCCTTTCTTTCACTTTCTTGAAATTTTTTTAAAAAGATTTCTAGATATGCATTTTAAATAGTAAAAAAAATTTTCAAAGCTGTAAAATATGCAGAATTTAATACTGTAAAAAATGTTCTATGGGCAGAAGGTACAGTAAAAATTAATTTTTAAAATCGGAATGGCCGAAATGAAAAAATCAGCAGCGCGGGTTTTGACAGAAAAGCCGCGATGGACCGCGCGGGTTTCTGTCGCACAGTCGCGATGGACCGCGCGAGTTTTGGTTACGCAGTCGCGATGGACCGCACGGAAAATATCTGCGAAGCCGCGGTGTGCAGCGCGCAAATAGGCCGCGAAGTTACGGTGGACCGCGCGGAAAAGGGGCGCGCAGTCGCGATGTGCAGCGCGGTAAATGACCGCGATGCCGCGATGTGCAGCGCGGTAAATGACCGCGATGCCGCGATGTGCAGCGCGGAAAACGGCAAAAAAGCCGCGGTGAACCGCGCAGAAAAAGGGCCGAAAGCCGCGATGGACCGCGCGACTGTCAAGGTAAAAACCGCGAGGCGGAAGCCGTGCACGGAAGCCGAAAAACGAACCCGAAAATCAAGAATTCCGGGCTATTAATGGCAATAGATGAGGCCAAAACTTAGAGAAGCAATGGATCTGCTATCTAAGATGGCAGATCTATGGATCTAAAGGTTAAAAACTAATAAAAAACTAAGATTAAAAGCAAAACTAGAGATCTATTGTTCAAAACCCAGCGGAGTCGCCAAAAACTGTTGGCCCGGTTTTGCAACCAGGCTTAGTGCTATGGGCACCTGCTAACTAGTAGCAGCAGTTTCAATGGAAATAAATAACAATAAACTAATTAAACAAGACTAACCATGGATCTATGCAAAGATATTAAGCAAATAACAAAAATAATTTAAAATCAAGAACAAGATAATGTAAAATAATGAATTTGTATTGAAAGAATGGGGCAAGCAAGTGCTTGCAGAATCAATACCTCTAATGATGAGGTTGAATGGCTCCAAGGATGAGAAACTCCAATCTCCAATGGTCTCTTCTCCAATGTGGTTTGCAATGGCTAAAATGCTCAAGGGAGATTTCAGCAGCATAAGGATGAGATAATGGATGGATGTGAAATGAGGAGCCCCTACCACCTTTTTATAGGTTTTGGTGGTGGGGAATACCATTTGTGGTTTTGTGGAAACCAAATGGTATTGACCAACATGGTTTAGGTACTTTTCCCTCCTTTTTCCTTTTTTGAATAAAAATAATATTTTAATTCCCTTTTTAATATTTTTGGGAATTTGGACCCTTTTTGAGGGTTTTTTATGCTTTTCTTGGGAAAATAATCTTTTTTAATGGAAAAAGCGGTGTACTCAGGTCTTTGGGTGACCTTTTGTTGGTTTCAGAGGCTCTGATGGTGAAAAAGTGGATAAATGGGTCATGTGAATAGGGAAATGAGCTAGTGAGCACTTTTTGGGTGTTAACAACAACCCTCTTCCGTTCATGATAATAGATAGAATCTAGGTTGGCGACTTGGCGCTGCTTTCTAGGGTTATATGAGGTCAATGCTAGTTCTTCAGTAGAAACAACACTTTCATGAGCTATCCCTGGTTGGTCTATCTTTGACATACCTAAGTCCATGGCCTGTGGGCTGGGCAGGTTTTGTTCCGCATCTTTCTCTACTTCTTCCTTTTCTTGTCTTTCTGCTAGGTCTGCCAACTCTGCTTGCAATCTGTCTACTTCCTCTAACAAGAGTCTTCCTTCTTCTTCTGTCAATAACAACCCTCTTCCGTTCATGATAATAGATAGAATCTAGGTTGGCGACTTGGCGCTGCTTTCTAGGGTTATATGAGGTCAATGCTAGTTCTTTAGTAGAAACAACACTTTCATGAGCTATCCCTGGTTGGTCTATCTTTGACATACCTAAGTCCATGGCCTGTGGGCTGGGCAGGTTTTGTTCCGCATCTTTCTCTGCTTCTTCCTTTTCTTGTCTTTCTGCTAGGTCTACCAACTCTGCTTGCAATCTGTCTGCTTCCTCTAACAAGAGTCTTCCTTCTTCTTCTTCTTGCAATTTAGTAGTTTGTTCTTGGAGGATTCTGTCTTCATCTTCTCTCAAAGCTTTTGCTTTATGCTCCTGTTGGATTTTATCAGCTTCCTCTTTCTCTCGCCTTTCATCTAGTACTACTCTTATCCTGTTTGCTTCTTCCAACAAGGCCTTTTCTTCTTGCTCCTTTTGGATTCTGGAAGCCTCTCCTTCTTGATGCAACTTAATAGTTTGCTCTTGTTGAATCCTTACTGTCTCCTCTTGTTATAATCTGGAAGCCTGTTCATTTTGAAGCCTTGCATCTTTTTTATCTTGGTGTTGTTTGACAACCTCTTCTTTTAGGACTCTATCTCTTTCCTCTGGCTCTATTTCATTTGAACTTCCTGCTTGGGATACTACTGCCTCTTGTTCCAGTTGTATTAGACCAACAGGCTTGGGAGTAGTATTCTTTCCTACTTTCTTCTTGTAGCGTTTCCCTAACTCTGTTAAATTTTTGGCACTACGAAAGAATTCTTCATTTAGGTCTATAAGATGGGCATATTCAAAGGAAGTTTTGACATCAACAGAATGTTTGGCAACATTACCACAAGGATCATGCCTCCTGTAAAACTTTGTACCGAAATGAAATATTTCCAAGTCCTGAACATAGTTTTCTCCTTTTTTTTCCTTTGGGAGGCTGTATGCACCAATAGTGAAAGGAATTGGCGGGTACATCCCTTTCTTCCTTTCAGTGACGATTCTACTGATTCCACCGACGCTGAAGAGTTTCCTTAAAGCTTCCCTGTGTATCACAAAGTTGGTGGCATATTGAGGAAGCAGAAAGGGAGCTACGGATCCTCCACTCATACGGATGTAGGTGCCTTCTTGGGCGTGGTAATAATCACCAAATGCTTCAATAATGGGCATGGCGTTCTCTGACATGCAATTTGGTTCCTCTACAAAAATAAGTTGATATAAGGGCATGATGAATTTCTTGCAAACCTACTTGTAGTAGTTTTCATACTTGCTTTCCCAAGTGGGTTGATAGGCCATGAAGAGGTGCCTCCTTTCTGTTCCATGAACAACCCAAGTCTGGGAAGGTGTGCTTGCTCAATAGGCAGTCTATCAAATAAGAAGACATAAAGAATTATTCCTTCTTTTAAGTCATTCCTCCGGTTAACTGCAATTCTAGGCTTTCCGAAATTATATCATCCCAATTGAAAATAGTACTGGCCATGGCTACATGATACATTACTGGTACCCAACCAAGCTTGAAAATATTTCCATTTGGCATGCCGAATATCTGGCTTAGCATCAAAACGATGAGTCTGTAGGGGGTTTTCATGAGGTTGCTTTCATATTCATTGGTCTACCTTGGTCTTATTTTCCTATCAACTATCATCATTTTCCTAGTAGAAACCAGAGGGTCCATGGTGTGTTCTTCTATCCATTTATTATCCAACTAGGCTCTTGTCGGGGGCAATCCGTAAGTGGCTGTGATATGTTCAGGTGCAAACGATGCCAGATTCATTTCATTCTCGTCATTTATGAACCTGGTGTCAGTTTTGACATGAGGGATCAACCAACCAAGAACCTTAGAGCATGGAAATAACTCAGGTCGGGTTGCTGCCTTATGGATACAAGAATTCTTAATTTTTGCGTATACCAAAGTATCTTCTAGGGGGGCATTAGGATAGTTCTGATCCCTGATGAATCTATATAAGTCACCCCACTGAAATTCTAGGGAAGAGCTTCCTGGGGGTACGTTGGTGGTAGCTTGCGTATCACCGAACATGGTTTCAAGTGAGGTATCTAGCAAGATCTCCACGTCTGAATCTGACTCTAAATTTTGTGCAGCCTTCTTCCTTGCAGACCTCCTATGCATGTCAAACTTGTGTCAATGAGGTAGCACAAATAAATAATTTGGCATATTCATAAGCAATTTAACCTCACAGACATCACCTAGAATTCAAAGTGACTAATAACAACCGCAGGTAAGTCCTTCAATTTAAACATTATTTTAGAAAGATGGTCAACAACTTAAAATGACGTATAACATTCATGTAACCATTTAACAATAAGCATCTTCAACATAAAACTGGAAGTTTCCAATCGTCTTATTCATTAATAACTTGAAAAAACAAAATTGTTGTATAAGTGCTAACTTGGAATTATATAGGAAATGCCATTATGGTGGGAGGCAAAAGACCAATGCACGTTACTGTTGACCAGTGCAGGGGTTATTTGATTAGAAGTTCAACTTAACGCTTATGCATCAGACGAATGTAGCATTGTAGGTGTTAGTGGGGTTTTCATCCTATGCTACGAGGCGGTATTTCTTGTTTGTGGTGTGTAACACAGAGCCAGGAGGATGCAATCTCGCCATAATGGCTCTTGAAAGCACTCAAAAGGAAGGAAACTTGGTTTTGACGTCTCGGGGTACAGTTTCTTTTGATAACAATCTCACAGGTAGCGAGATGAATGGCGTTGCATACGCGAAGGAAGCTATTACAAGCCTGCACCGAAATTGGCATAGCGACGTAGTGTTTCAGGGCCTACGGGGAAAACACATAGGGTGTCTAGCTAAGAAGAAACAAAATGATAACGTGGGTGACTCGAATAACTGTGAATGAGACAATTTTTTTCTTTTAAACTGTCAAAAGACACCCTCAAATGGATTCATTCCCTGTAACAAGCAAACGAAAGAGAAAAACACCTACCTGGTGCTTTCGAAGTGGTCGCCCATGGTTGATGCATCTACCCACGCACGTAAGGAGCTCAACAAACATTGAACGTCTTACACTGGAGGCTATGTCGGCTTTGGAGATAATGAACAGTCGAAAATCCATTCTGTGTTTATATGGTTGGGGCATTAATTTCCCATGCGTGGAATTATTGTTGTTTGGTGGGCAAGGGGCTCGGCGTAACAGTGTATTAATGCTGCACAAGCTGTATTAAATGGATTCACCAACAAAATATTTTCGTCCACTTTCGGGTGCGCAACGACGACGATTTAAACAACTTCTTCCCATGTTGAATCGACATTTTAGGCTTACATCTTTCGGTGGCGTGATATTGATTTAGTGGCACTATTAAGCGTAGGGCTTGCGACTATGGCGGGGATGTTGTCGTTAAGTTTTGCGCTAGAGAAATGCGACAAGGGAAAGCTCTAAAGGAAAGCAAGGATGGTGAAAAAATTGAGATTAAGATCCATGCAATGGGTGGGGAAGCTGTCGTTAAGTTTTGCAACGAGATGATGTGTTAATGGGAAGCAAAGCGCATAAAAATAAGGTGGCGATCTTAGGCTCAAAACTGTGCGTAATGGCGGTGAGTTTAGGATTAAATCTTGCGATGAGATGATGTGCCAATATTATGTAGATTTTACTTTTAAGAAACTGCATGGAAGGTGGTGATTTAAGGAAAACATTGGTGCAAGGGGAAAGTGAGGATAAGACCAACACTTGCGACCCGGCGCAAAGGTTAAACCTACGATTGGCACTTTTAGATAGAAAAACAAATTGCCTTAGCCGAATAGATAGAGAACTTTTTGGAAAGATCAACACTTAGGACAGAAAAAAATGGCTAAGTTTTGAACAACAACAAAAAATAATCTTCAAACAAAATTAAAAGGAGGGCCCCCAAACATTTTTGGGGGGGATGTTGCAGCAACAACAAATGGCAATTCACTAGTGAACATAGATCTTTGAAACAAAATCCTATCATGATTAGAATGAATTTTAAACTGATAGTTCCAAACGTAACAAAATGCCTCATAGTTCAACTTTTAAGAATGCAGTGATCTCTTTATCATATTGGTCATTTGGGAAAAGGGGACTTAGATTTATACTTCTTTCAAACTCTGTCAAGGTTGGATTATGGAGTTAATTCTCTGTGAGTCTGTGTTAATGGTGTTTTGAATAAAAGAGGACTCCACAGTATTGTAACAATATCTCGTAGGTGTATTCGTTTGTTCCTCATTCCCCTGCTATTTGCATCTCTTTTGGATGCGTCTTAAACTAACAGCTTTTGCTGTTTGAGCCTTCCAGAAATAACTTTCTTGAAACTTCAATTCTTTGATTTGGGTTCTTCAATCCATAATGTCCTTTTGTGTGAGCAAGAGATTTTATTTGTCTATCCAGCTTTACGGACGGAGAAAAACCTTGCTTGAGATGAGTTATTTGAACAAATTCGAACATTTTTCTTTATCTCGGCCATGTTTTAATTGAGGCGAGAATTTCTGGAAATCATACTGTTTGATGTAAGCCCTTTTGGCTTTTATTTGTAGCATGAGATAATTTTAAATACCATACACCTGTGAGGCATGCTTCCTTTCCGTGGGTCCATAATAGCAAAAGAACCTTGGGACAGGCATTAATGTTATAGTGGATGGGACCTCAAGATAGTAAGAAATACTAAATCATTAGTCATTTAACTGGGGTTATTTTGACCAAAAAGGAAAGGATCTCTACATTCTCATAAATTGATCAGTGAAAGCAAAGTCACGGAACTGTTGTTCTTTACAAGTGGGATTCTATCTTCAATACTTTGAGATTCACTAGGATTTCTGTCCTACTGCTAAGCCAGGAGTTGAGCTGGGTTTTATTGGTAAAGAAAAGAAAGCTCGGAAAAAAGAAAACAAGTGAAAATAACAAACCGAACTACTGAGAATACTCATAAAACCTATGGAGAAAGTAAGGAAAAGAAAAGGAAACTGTTTATTTATGTACAAAAATCTCACTGAGACTATGCAAAGTTCAAGGCGAGGCCATTGAGGGGAAGGATTACTTCCTCTCCTTGGAGGTCTTTCATCTTGTAAGTGGATGGGCCTAGCTTTTCGAAAATTAGATAAGGGCCGACCCATAAATGTTGGAACTTCGTATGCATTCATTTACCTTCATGTGGATGATACCATTTTAGAACTAAGTCACCTACTTCGAAATTCCTTTTTCCAGATTTTTGTTTATCAAACCATCTTTTGACTATGTCTTGGTGTTGGTGGAACTGGTCTTTGGATTTCTACCGAGATTCTTTGAGTTTCAGTAAAGTGTCGATTCTAGACTGTAAAACCTAACTACTGGAACCTCGGGAGGCTTGGGCCAATTGCAAAGATGGGAGTAAGAGGTTAGGAGGGAGGATGGTTTCTCTACCGTAGATAAGGGTATATGGGGAGACTCCCAAAGCATTCTTTGGAGTGACTCTATTTTCCCATAAAGCATTTGGGAGAGCAGTATGCCAACTTCTCTGGTTTTCAATTATAGTTTTCTTGAGAATTCGGATGAGATTTTTGTTTGAGGATTCAGCTAATCCATTTTCATGGGGGTAGTAATTGGATGAATAATGTAATTTAATTCCTCTTTCATAAACAAATTCATTTATCTTAAAAGATGAAAAATAAGTTGCGTTATCAAATACTAGGGAAATTGGAACCCCAAACCTGGTTATGATGTTCTCTTTTAAGAAACTGATAACTGTGTATTCATTGATTTTGCGCAATGGGACAGCCTCTATCCATCTTGTAAAATAGCCTGTGGCTGTTAGGATATACTGGTGCTGCAGAGAAGAATTTGGATTTATCTCTCCAATGGCATCTATG
The DNA here is from genome assembly GCA_027924585.1 of Larix kaempferi. Classification (NCBI taxonomy): domain Eukaryota; kingdom Viridiplantae; phylum Streptophyta; class Pinopsida; order Pinales; family Pinaceae; genus Larix; species Larix kaempferi. The sequence continues at coordinate 1,277,132 of BSBM01000057.1, forward strand.
CCCATTGTTCAAAAGGTTCTGTGATAATAACTGGTTGCAATGGTCCTGCGGATTTCGGTAATTTACCATTGCTCCTTTGACACACATTGCAATTTCGTGCGTAGGTATGGGAATCTTTAAACAAAGTGGGCCAATAATATCCAGCCCTCAATATTTTGTGAGCTGTTGTATCTCCATAATAATGTCCACCAGCAGGGCCCTCATGCAATTCTTTGATGACCTTACTTGCATCTTCTTTTTCTAAACATCTGAGAAAGACGCCATCATAATTTTTTCTGAAAAGTACTCCATCAATGAACTGATAAGCTGCTGACTTCAAACGGAGTGCTCTTCTTTGCTTAGAACTATAATGCTCTGGTAGGTACCCTTGCTGCAAGTAATGCACTAAGTCTCTATGCCAGGATTCAGGAGTTGTAAACATAGAGCATACTTCAACTGTATTCAGCTCAGCTTCATTTTCCCAATCCTGATCTTCATCAACTGAATGTTCAGTGAGCAATTTACATAGGCCTTGACCTTTAATGATGGTGGCTAGTTTGAATTCTAAATCGTATTCTTGAAGAGAGGTGACCCAATTTCCTCTTCTTTCTCCCAATTCCTTTTGAACGAACTGGGATTTGAAGGATGAAGGGGGGAAAATAACTTTAGTTATGTTCTTAAGAATATATGGCCTGAACTGTTTTACTGCTTTGACTACGACATATGCCTGTTTGTCTACAACAGGATAGTTCAGTTCAGCACCTTGCAGACCAGTGCTCATAAACAAGATTGGGCATTCATCTCCTGATTCTACCTTTTGCATGGACACAGCTACGAGAGAGTCATCTGATGCAAAGGTATATAAAATAAAATCTTTGTCAAAATCTAGACTTCTTAGAGAGGGAGCATTGGTTATGGCTACTTTGATATCCTTAAATGCATCCTTTTCTAAGTTTGTCCATTTGAACTGCACACTTTGCTTGACCATTTGCTGTAAAGGTTTGACGGTCTGAGCAAAATTAGGGACAAACCTTCGAACAAAATTGATAGTGCCCATAAACGATTGCTTAGATTTTTTGTTATGGGGCATGGGTATTTTGTTGATAACTTTTACACTCTCTTGATTGATCAAAATTCCCTTCTTTGAGATGATGTGACCCAAAAGTTTTCCCTCAAGAACAGCAAACACACTTTTCTTGGGATTTAGAGAAATGTCGTATTTCCTACATCGGTCAAAAATCTGTTTTAAATGGAACACATGGTATTCTCTTTTCTTTGAAAAGACCGTTAAATCATCCAGATAGAAAATAACACAATGACCGCCCAACCCTCGAAAGGCAATGTCCATCACTTGTTGGAAAGTGGCTCCCGTGTTAATCAAGCCAAAAGGAATTCTTCGGTATGCAAATGCTCCCCACTTAGTGTGGAAAGTGGTCTTAAGACGGTCTTCTTCTGCCACCAATACCTGATTGTAACCAGAGAAACCATCTAGGAGAGAAAAGAGTTCTGATCCTGATACCATCTGCAGAATTTGTTCCATCGAAGGAACAGGATAATTATCCTTATCAAATGCTCTGTTCAAGTTTCTGAAATCTACACATAGTCTTATTTCTCCAGACTTCTTTCTTACGGGAACTAGGTTAGCGACCCATTCCAAATGTCGAACTTTAAAAATGATCTTAGCATCTAATAACTTCTTCAACTCCTTTTGAATTAAAGGTTCGAGAGTAGGATGCATTCTTCTTAACTACTGTTGAAATGGCTTAACACCTGCCTTCATTGGTATGACATGCTGAATGATACGAGTATCATATGTTTTTAAATCTTCATAAGTCCAAGCAAACACATCTTTATATTGCCGAAAAAGTTTCATGAACTTATCTCTCTCACCCGGTGAAGAGCACCTACCAAGATTGACATATTTTGGTTCAGATTCTGTGCTCAGATTTATCAGTTCATGCTGCATAGAAGAGCTATGAGTTTTAACATTTGCTGGTTTCTTGAACTTGCTCTGCAGATCGAGTAAACTTTCAAGTGATCTCACTCCTTTAGGCATGAAATTCCCTTTGACTGCATCCTTATTTTGCAGATCATCATCATGTTTTTCTTCATCTATAACAGATTCTTGAAACATGTTTTCATTTGCAAGGAAACTAATGATCTGATCGTCATCATCGAACACCTTGAGATTTGTGATATTATCTGGAAGAGAGGGCCTGGAAACCAATTCAATAGAACATTTATTATTAGTAGGCACTAACCTAGAAGCAGAGGTGGCTAATAAATTAGTTGCAACATTCTATAATCTAGGGACAGATTTTATGTTAAAAGCTTCAAAGTGCGTGATTAGATCCCATACCTCAGACTGATAACCTTTCAAATGTGGCGAAAGACAACGAATTGTATCTCTTACCTGTCTAACGACTATTTTCGAGTCACCAAAGACTTTGAGGTATTTAATGCTCAAATCGATGGCTTTCTTTAACCCATGGACCAAAGCTTCATATTCAGCAGTATTGTTAGTACAATCGAACTCTAATCTACATGACAAGAAATACTTGTTGTTTTCAGGATCGATTAGAACACAACCGGATCCGGATCCTCCTTAGTTTTGGAACCATCAAAGTATAATATCCAAAAAAAATTCTTTGATCTAATTAAGTTAGTATCTCCACTATCTAAGTCGATCACTAAAATAACTATGTTACAGTCAATATCATTAGTCCGAGAAAATTGAAGGAGATCAGATTGTTCGTTTGATTCGTGGCTCAAATTTTTTGATTGATAATTACTCGGCTCAATTTCCAAGAAACAATTCCCCAAAACTGAATATGAGAAAGCTACAGCTTCATTCTTTTCTTCTAACTGAGTCACATTATGTTTCATATGCGGCTCTCTCAACACTTTAATCTGATTTTCCCTATTCTGATAGGGCATCCATAAGTGGGACCAATCTGTGGCGAAATAACCATCTATTTTAGTCGACCAATCTCTGCTTAGGATCAAACGGTAAGCTTCAGGAATATCAACTACCATTATATCAATGAACTGACACACTCTAGAATCTGCAGACAACCTAATAAGCACATCTTTCATTTCCCCAATTACTTTAATAGTAGTTCTATCTAGCTAAATAATCTAGGTCGGGGATGGAATTGGCTTCCCATTAATCCTTTTGCAAATAGATAGTGGCATAACATTTGAGGATGCTCCAGAATCCACTAAACAATTATGCACATTGTGATTAAAAATTTCAAAAGTTAAAAGAAAAGGCAGTGTTTGGGATTTAGATTTCACACCAATACTAGCTTTATTTATTTCAGGATCTTCCTGAGTACTTGCTAACGGGGTGCTAGGTTGGGGTTCAAGGGATTGAAACAGCTTCTTTCATTGCTGAGGAAAACTACACATATCAAATATCGAAACATTTGCTTTTACTTTATTTATGTGTTCAATGATGTCTTATCCCATGTCGCATTCCTTCACAACTTTGGGCTAATTGTCTGTTTTATTCAAAGTTATTTTGGTTGTTGAGTTGTTTGCATGTTTAGCTGTTTAGTGGGTATTTGGTTAGGTTTGGGCTATGGTGGAATAACTGTGATGTGCCTTTTGGGAAACTCTTTGGAGGATTTAGGCTTTGGGGTAGTCAAAATTGGATCAGTGACCGGGCCTTTGCTGCGAGTATTAATATTCACAGCTGAGACTTGATTTTCTTCGGGGTCATCCTCAATCAATTTGGTTAAAGGCACCCAATCCCACAACACCATGGTGGTATCTGGAGCGGGTTCTTCTACCTCTAAGGATTGTTCTTCTTGAGGATCTTCCTGATCCGATATCTGTGCATCCAACATTTGGTTCATGACTAAACTCATTGAATTTATCTATTGCGGACAACTCTTTTCAGAATGTGGTTCTTGATGAAAAGTGCAGAAATTATCCATTCCTACTTCATTTAAATTCAAAACAGGAGAGTTGTTCGTAGGTGGATGAGGCTGATCATTTTCTTCCCTTTTCTTATAGAAAGGTTTAAAAGGCTTCCTAGATGTGCTAGTTGCCTTATCTTTTTCAAGATCTACAATTTTATTGGACAACTTTTGCATCATTTTGACTACATTTTCCATATCGGCTAATGGTTCCTCTTTATTCCTGGTAAGCAGCAGTGGTTTCTTAGTGGTTGTTGGTTTTGTTTCTGCATTAAGAGCATGATTAGCAATGCAGTATACTTCTTCTTCTACCTTCCTAGCTTCTTCAAAATTTTCTATTAAGGTAGTTTTCTTAGTTCTTTTGACAAAAATTGCTATTGGAGGATCAAGTGTTGTTGTGTAATATTCCACTAAAGATTCTTTTGCAGGTTTAGCAGCCTCACTAAAATTATTTAACAGCGTAGTGAATCTTTGGTTAAATTCTTGAACCTTTCTTTTCCATTCTCATGACAACAACTATTTCATGTGTAGCTACTGTTTTATGATTTCCGTATTTCTTTAAAAAAGATTTTTCGAATTCTTCCCAATTAGCTATTGAGCTGGCTTGTAAACTAAAGTACCAGGAAGACACCTTAGGCTCGAAAGTATATGGAGAGAGTCTACAAACTACATCTTCATGCTGCACATTCAAAAGGCTCAAAGCTAAATAAAAGCTCTTAAGGTGATCTTCAATAGAAATACCTTTCCCAGGATCATACTTAGGCAAAACTTTCTCAGGGTTCTTAGGTAGATTGTGAAAAGGTCCAGCCAAATTCAAACCTCCTCTTACTCTCCATGCAGGTACAACCATGGCTCTACGTGGAGAATTAGGTGGAGTATCATGAGGAGTATGAGGTGGAGAATTATTTGGAGTGTACAGTTCTTCAAGATCTAGAGGATCTTCAAGTTCTATTTCTCCAAGAGGTTCTGTAATTTCTTCTAAAGATAAGTCTACTAATTCTTCAAAGCTTTGAACGAGAACTGAATCACATGTGTACTGTCTTTCCCTTATAGGAGCTCTTCTTCTAGGGAGAAAAGGAATCGCATTTAAACTGCCAAGTTGTTTAACATAAGCACGGGTATGTCTTCTCAAGTTTTCTACTTCAGCAAAAGGTATAGCATACAGTGTTTCATGATTCTTCAATTCAGAGTTAGGATTTTCTTGATTTGTTACTTCAAGATCTGAATTATATGGGAGTGTTGTTCCAAGCGGGTTCCCAGTTGGATATCCTCTTAAAGAAGAGTCTCCTTTATCATCCATGCATTGGTGGCCCTCCTTCTAGCGCCAAAAACTGTTGATGCCTCAAAAATCGTAGCATCAATCAGCAAGGGATTTTCCACGGTAAACAATCCCAAATAGATTGTTCACCATTTGGTGTGGGGAATCCATTCAGTTAACGTTCCGGCTATCGTAAGATTTAAAGATTCTTGTTCTTTTACACCGGTTGCGGCCCGATCCATCGTTTATGTATTTTATTTAAAGATGATATGCAAGTGCCCTAAGCTAAATGCAGGTAATTAACCTAAATTAATCTAAGACGGTATAAGCAAATTTATTCTATCCTTGCAAGGAACAAACCGTAAATATGAGTAATACGCTGAGAGAAACACCTAAAGATCATACAGATAGCCATTTAATCATAAAGATACATCTACAACAAGATATAAAAGATATTAAAGATAGCTTTAATTCAGTTAATATAGTCCATTACTCATTTGAGAAAAAAACATATTTGTACAGGAAATGTGAGAGCATTCATCCATAGAAGCAATTCATGATGGCAAAGAATGATCTCACAACAGTATGCAGATGACACAGGAATAATCTAGGACACATTTGACACATCCTCCAGGAAAAAAACGCCTTCTCCCAGGTTTTCATTAGGTAAAATCCAGTTCTTGGAGCAAGTAGTAAAGTAATTCACGTACAAGGAAGAAAAATTAATTCACCTGCCAAAAGTCTTTTTCCCTTTTTTTATCCCTCTATATATATCTTTACAAATTCCTCCTTGAGCTGCCAAGTGTACCCTAAAATTTTCGAACCTTCTAATTTGTCATTTAGTGTATCACTTACAAAATTGAATAATTTGTGGGGGCCCTTTACCAAAAGATAAAATAAAAGACAGTTGTCTCTTAATATTTCATACATGAAAGCTTTCCAGCTTACTTTCCTAAAATGTAATAAGGAAAACTATGGCCCACATGGTTCTGCTGACTCATTGGGTCGCTCTTCTGTTATTTTTTCTCTCTGTTCAACAGGCTCGCTTGATTGTGCTGATGTATCTTCCTGCTGAATATAATTTGCCCATTGTCCAATTTTCCTTACAATGGTTTTCACTCTTGTTGATATGGTCACATTCCGTGCTATCCTGTGCTTGCGTAAATCTGATTTGATGGTCGTTGTCCCTGTTACAGTCTTCTGTGCACAGATTTCAAGAAAGTGAGTGTGGAAAGAAATTTTCCCAATGAACTGGTGAAGGTCTTCCAAAGATATAGCGTCTATCTTCTTTAAATAATCCAACTCAGCATTCAAATTATTCTTTAACTCCGTCATACGCTGGTCCTTTTCAGAAAACTCGAAAATACTCTGTGGTAAAGGCATCTGACATGTCTCATGAGCTTCTCGAATCTTGGAATAGATAACATAGCACTTTTTTACTGTCTTCTGGATTTCAACACTTAATCTGTTGCCACAATCTCTGCAAAATTCAAGGACTCCTATATCCATATCTAGCTCCTCATCGGTTAAGGTCCGCAGATTTGAGGGAAAACCAAATTTTCCTTCTCTCGATTCAAACTGCTCTTTAATTTGAAGCGCTTCAATCTCGAGGCTTGTCATCCCTGTGATCATTTCTTTCATCCCACAAACTTCTTCAGAAATTAGTACCAACAATTGATGAATCCTCTCTTGCATGTCACAAGCCTGCTTGTAAAAGGTGGACAGATCCTTCCTTTTTTCTTTGGACTCTCTGAGTTGTTCCAACAGCTCAGTCTTTTCTTCTGTCAATCTTTCCAATTTTGATATGTGAATTTTCAGGTCCTTTTGTTCATCTTCTGAAATTGCTAGTTGCATTTCCAGTGAATTCTTTTCATTTTGAATTTGCAGGGCCTTCGAAGTGATTTCTTCTTTCTCTTCTTCGAGCTCTTTGTATTTCCTTTTTAGTTCATTTCTTTCTAACATGTCCTTCTTCCTGTCAACTTGTATCTTGAAACACCACTCTCTGTAGTTCTTAACAATTTCCATTAACCGATCGATATTGGCTTTACTTGCTTTGGGTGAAGCTACAGTGCATCCTGCCTAGAATGAAGTATCGATGTTGGTCCCTTGGACAAGTGTGGTTTCAGACACCCTGAATTCATATAAGTCCTCCCCGATCTCCATTTTCCTTACTCTTCTGTCAATAATAGCCCTCTTCCGTTCATGATAATAGACGGAATCCAGGTTGGCCACTTGGCACTGCTTTCTGGGTTTGTATGGGGCCAATGCTAAATATTCAGTAGAAACAACCCCTTCGTGAGCTATCTCTAGTTGGTCTATCTTTGACATACCGAAGTCCATGGCCTATGGGTTGGGTGGGTTTTGACCCGCATCTTTCTCTGCTTCTTCCTTTTCTTGACTTTCTGCTAGGTCTGCCAACTCTGCTTGCAATCTGTCTACTTCATCCAACAAGAGTCTTCCTTCTTCTTCTTCTTCTTGCAATTTAGGAGTTTGTTCTTGGAGGATTCTATCTTCGTCTTCTCTCAAAGCTTTTGCTTTATGCTCCTGCTGGATTTTATCAGCTTCCTCTTTCTCTCGCCTTTCAGCTAGTACTGCTCTTATCCTGTTTGCTTCTTCCAACAAGGCCTTTTCTTCTTGCTCCTTTTGGATTTTGGCAGCCTCTCCTTCTTGCTGCAACTTAATAGCTTGCTCTTGTTGAATCCTTACTGCCTCCTCTTGTTGTAATATGGCAGCCTGTTCATTTTAAAGCCTTGCAGATTTTTCATCTTGGTGTAGTTTGACAGCCTGTTTTTGTAGGACTCTATTTCTTTCCTCTGGCTCTATGTCTTTTGAACTTCCTGCTTGGAATGCTGCTGCCTCTTGTTCCAGTTGTATCATACCAACATGATTGGGAGTAGTATTCTTTTCTCCTTTCTTCTTGTAGTGTTTCCCTAACTCTGTTAAATTTCTGGCAATACGAAAGAATTCTTCATTTAGGTCTATGAGATGGGCGTATTCAAAGGAAGTTTTGACATCAACAACATGTCTGGAAACATTACCACAAGGATCATGCCTCCTGTAAAACTTTGTACCGAAATGAAATATTTCCAAGTCCTGAACATAGCTTTCTCCTTCTTTTTCCTTCAAGAGGCTGTATGTGCCGATAGTGAAAGGCATTGGCGGGTACATCCCTTTCTTCCTTTCGGTGAGAATTCTACTGATTCCACCAATGCTGAAGAGGTGCCTTAAAGCTTCCCTGTGTATCACAAAGTCGGTGGCATATCGGGGACACAGAAAAGGAGCTACCGATCCTCCACTCATATGGATGTAGGTTCCTTCTTGGGTGTGGTAATAATCACCAAATACTTCAATAATAGGCATGGCGTTCTTTGACATGCAATTTGGTTCCTCTACAAAAATAAGATGATATAAGGGCATGATTAATTTCTCGCAAACCTGCTTGTAGTAGTTTGCATACTTGCTTGCCCAAGTGGGTTGATAGGCCATGAAGAGAGGTGCCTCCTTTCTGTTCCATGAACAACCCAAGTCTGGGAAGGTGTGCTTGCTCAATAGGCAGTCTATCAAATAAGAAGACATAAAGAATTATTCCTTCTTTGAGTCATTCCTCCTTGGGCGGCTGTTAATTGCAATTCCAGGATTTCCAAAATTATATCATCCCAATTGAAAATAGTACTGGCCATGGCTACATGACACATTACTGGTACCCAACCAAGCTTGAAAATAGTTCCATTTGGCATGTCGAAGATACGGCTCAACATCAAAATGATGAGTCTGTAGGGGGTTTTCAAGAGGTTGCTTTCATATTCATTGGTCTGCCTTTGTCTTATTTGCCTATCAACTATCATCATTTTCTTAGCAGAAACCAGAGGGTCCATGGTGTGTTCTTCTATCCATTTATTGTCCAACCAAGCTCTTGCCGGGGGTAATCCGTAAGTGGCTGTGATATGTTCAGGTGCGAACGATTCCAGATTCATTCCATTCTTGTCATATATGAACCTAGTGTCAGTTTTGACATGAGGGATCAACCAGCCAAGAACCTCGGAGCATGGAAATAACTTAGGTCGGGTTGCTTCCTTATGGATACAGGACTTCTTGATGTTTGCATATACCAAAGTATCTTCTAGGGTGGCATTAGGATAGTTCTGATCCCTAATGAATCTATATAAGTCACCCCATTGAAATTCTGGGGCAGAGCTTCCTGGGGGTACATTGGTGGTAGCTTGTGTATCACTGAACATGGTTTCAAGTGAGGTATCTAGAAGGATCTCCACATCTAAATCTGACTCTAAATTTTGTGCGGCCTTCTTCCTTGTAGACCTCCTATGCATGTCAAACCCGTGTCAATGAGGTAGTACAAATAAATAATTTGGCATGTTCATAAGTGTTAAGTTTATACTAATTTGACTAGCAAGATCACTGAAAGAAACACAATCACAAGATAGACAGATATTTTACCCTGGGAAACCCTCATGGCGTAGAAAACCCAGCAAATCTTTCCTAAATAAGATGATCAACCAAAATACAATATGTGCTCCAAGACTAGAGCTCCTTCTCTACCTCCTATGCAGACCTCTCTCTCACAAGTGTGCTACTTTCTGAGTGATGGTAGCATGTGATAAGTGAGGAACATCCTCCTCTACTTATACTTGTTTCCCGACTGACTTTTTACCCTATGGGGCCAACCTCTCCCAAGGGAGTCTAATAACCCCTAATAAAATAACTAAGGGCCGACCCCCACATGGTGGATCTAATAACCCTGGTTACCACAATCCATCGGAGGAATAAACATCTCTGGATACACAATAGGATCACCTCGGAGGGATGAAACATCTCTGGAATAATAAAGTACAAATATAATATTCTTAGAAGTTACAATATTCAAGACTCCCCCTTAATGAGAAGGATATTATAACAACATCCACAGGAGCAAGGAGTCATCGAATTCATCATACATGATACATCTATAAATCATTGGAAGCTTCCTTCAATACATTATCATCAGTAACTCAAGCAGTTACTGGAACGTAGTCAATACTGGAACATCTGCATCATCAGTATTGAGTCTTCATCTTCTGCATCACCCGAACATTTACAACATCATCATCTCGATCTACAATTTTTGGATCATCATCTCGATCTACAGCATCTGGATCATCATCTCGATCTACAGCATTTGGATCATCATCTCGATCTACAACATCTAGATCATCATCTCAATCTACAGCATTTGGATCATCATCTCGATCTACAACATCTTGATCTACAACATTTGGATCATCATCTCGATCTACAACATCTAGATCAATACACACGATCATATTATAGGATGATAAATCCCGCTCTCGTTAGGACATAGGTCCATGGATGATACAATCCAGATCAAGTTCTAGGATGATCAATCCTTATCACTTTACGACAAGTCTCATGTCTATGGATGATGCAATTCAAATCACATTCATTTTGAACCAAAGGTTCAGGGATGATGCAGTCCTATAATTTGATTCTCGAAGACATCTGTCTACGGTTCAATTCAAGGGACCTATGTCCGGGGATGATGAAATCCCCATTCTCGAAGACATCTTGTCTATGGATCAATTCAAGGGACCTAAGTCCAAGGATGATACAATCCCCATTCTCGAAGACATCTTGTCTACGGCTCAATTCAAGGGACCTAAGTACGGGGACGATACAATTCCATTCTCGAAGACATCTTGTCTACGACTCAATTCAAGGGACTTAAGTCCAAAGACGATACAATCCCCATTATCAAAGACATATTGTCTATGGCTCAATTCAAGGGACCTAAGTCCGAGGACAATACAATCCCCACCTGTCCACTAACGACTTCATTTTCGAAGACATCTGTCTATGGATCAATTCAAGGGACCGAATTTCGGGGACGATACAATCCCCACCTGTCCACTAAGGACTTCATTTTCGAAGACATCTGTATACGGATCAATTCAAGGGACTGAAGTCTGGTGACGATACAATCCCCACCTGTCCACTAAGAACGTCATTCTCGAAGACATCTGTCTAGAGATCAATTCAAGGGACCGAAGTCCGGGGACGATACAATCCCCACCTATCCACTAAGGACTTCCTTTTCGAAGACATATGTCTACAGATCAATTCAAGGGACTGAAGTCTAGGGACGGTACAATCCCCATTGTATCCTCATCAATACAAGTATCATTAGTAAATCATCAGTACAAGTACATATATCAATATAAGTATCCTCATCAATACATGTATACATATCATCAATACAAGTATCCTCATCAATATAAGTACACATATCATCAATACAAGTATCCTCATCAATACATGTATACATATCATCAAATACAAGTAATACAAGTATCCTCAGTATACATATCAACCATACAAGTAATACAAGTATCCTAAGTATACATATCATCATCAATACAAGTAAGCATATCATTTATACAAGTATCCTCATCATCGACATCACTGTCGATGCGGGCAATCTCATCATCAATGTCTACATCACTCCCCCTTTCGAGGAAGGTCTTTTTGAACTACACCAAGCTTGTCTCGGAAATACTCAAACTTTACTCGAGATAGAGGTTTGGTCAATATATCAGCAATGCGTTCATCAGTGCTCAGATACTCGAGCTTGATAGCTCCTTTCTGCATCATATCTCGTATATAGAAATATCGGATCTCTATGTGTTTTGACTTATCATGGAACACTGGATTTTCTGTCATCTTAATACAGCTTTGGTTGTCACACATGATCACAGTGGGATCCATCTCTAAGTCAAACAATCCTGATAATAGTTTCTGAAGCCATACTATTTCACAACTAGTAGAGCAAGCATCTATATATTCTACTTCAGCTGTACTGAGAGACACACTAGACTGTTTCTTGCTGAACCATGAGATCATGGCAGATCCAAGACCATAACATCCACCTGATGTACTCTTCCTGTCTGAAACATTTCCTGCCCAATCAAAATCTGAGTAACCATGCAATCTGAATTCATGATTTCCAAGATACTAGATACCAAAATCTAATGTTCACTTTAGATACCTCATCACATGCTTTCCAGCTATTAAGTGAACTCTTCTAGGTTCCACTAGATACTAACTTAAGGTATTTACAGCAAAGCATATGTCTGGTCTGGTATTTGTCAAATACATCAATGACCCAATGATCTGTCTATATAGAGTCATATCTACTAACTCTAATGAGTCATCAACTAATAACTTCAAGTTAGAGTCCATGGGAGTGGCCATGGCTTTACACTCCAATAGATCGAATCTTTTCAAAATCCCCACAACATACTTACCCTAATTTAGAAAGATTCCTTTTGGTTCTAGCCATACTTCTAGGCCTAAGAAGTCGTGCATTAATCCAAGATCTTTCATCTCAAATTTTGAAGAGAGCTTCTTCTTGCACTCGATAATTTGATTATCATTTCCAGTCAGAAATAGATCATCTACATACAACAATAATATAACAGGTTCATCATCCATAATTTTGAGATAAAGATTAGAGTCAGCTTTACTCTTGGAAACTCCCATGCTTGTCAAGAAACTGTCAATCCTTCCGTACCAAGCTCTGGGAGCTTCCTTTAATCCATACAAAGCCTTTTTCAGCTTGCATACATGTGTTCTTCCGTCTTTAACTTCAAATCCTTGTGGTTGTTATATGTACACTTCTTCTTCAATCACACCATTTAGGAAGGCTGTCTTAACATCCATCTGGTGTAACTTCCATTTCATCATAGATGCAAGTGCCATAATAGTTCTAATGGAAGTGTACCTAGCAATTGGTGCAAATGTTTCTTCATAGTCAATTCCCTCTTTCTAAGAGAATCCTCTGGCTACAAATCTAGCCTTATATTTTTCAATGCTACCATCTGCAGCATGTTTTATCTTGAATATCCATTTGGAAGATACCACACTTTTATCTTTTGGTTTGGAAACTATATCCCAAACATCATTTTTCATTATTGACTGGTATCCTTCTGTCATTGCTTCTACCCACTCTTTCTTCTGAACTGCCTCTTCATAGCTAGTAGGTTCTTGATCTACAAGATCACACATCGAAGCTACATAGTTGGATACTAGCTTTGGTTTCTTCCTTTCTCTGGTGGAGCCTTCAAGAGCTCCATATTTTTCAGCTCCTTGAATAATGTCTCTAGCCCATGTTGGCCTTTTTTTTCTAGATACATTTGTAATGGGGGGTTCTTGTGGTTCTAACATGTCATGGTCTTTTGGTGTAGCATCTTCAGGAATGGGCACAACCTCTGTGATTCTAGGAGATGTATCTTCTTCATAGACTTCTTCAAGCTAGCACTTCCTAGATTTCTTGAGAGCTACTTCTTCATCAAATGTCACATCTCTACTTATTTCCATATGATGAAAACCTGGAATGTAAATTCTGAAAGCTTTGGATGATTCACAATATCCAACAAATATTCCTTTCTTACCAGAAGGATCCAACTTGGTTCTCTTTTCTTTTGGAATGTGAATGTACACTAGACATCCAAATATTTTGAGATGACTTACCTCAGGCTTCTTTCTTGTGAACACTTCTTATGGAGTCTTGAATTCAAGAGCACTATGGGATAGTCTATTTTGTACATAGACTATGGTCCTAGTTTCTTCAGCCCATAGATACATGGGTAGATCTTGGTCATGTATCATAGTCTTTATAGTTTCCATGATGGTTAACCACTTATACTATGAAATAAGAACTCGACACAGTTCTCGTTTTTCTCTCTCCTAATTTTGGTAGCTATTTTTACCTCCGTTTCAAAAAGAGTTGATGCCAGTATCACACATTTTCATTTTGAGGCATTTTTTGGGGCCTTTGAATTATCTTTGTCGTAAAATATATTTAATTTCTATTTTCAAGTGTGTTTTTAGAAATTTAACAAAATAACATAAATTTATAAGCAATTTATAATAAAAAAATATACATTTTGCAATTTTTTCTAGAAAATAAGACATTTTTATGGACAAAATAAGACATTTTTATTGACAAAATTATAAAAAATTTCAGAAAATAAAGACATTTAAAACCATTTTCAATGAATTTTTAGAGATTTTTTCTATAAAAACGATACTATTTCATATTATTTTCCGAAAAATGACGATTCACATAAATTCAAGAAAAACTATACCATTTATTTGTAAAAAACATATTAAAAATATTATATATAGAAATTTTATTTCTAAAATAAAGTCCAAAAGTCAAAACATTACTAATATATCTTATCAAAAAATTGCCAAATTTAAAATTTTCTTCAAGACATGAAACTAATCAACACTTTAAGTTATTAGGCACTTTTAGTCTATTGTAATATTTATTGGAATGAGCATAGCTGACACATACATCTATCTTCACATATTTTTGTATTACCTTGTGGTTTACAATCTTTTACTATTTCATCCATTAATAGAATTTGGGTTTTTTTATATTACTATGTTCTTTGCAATATCTTTTTTTGTATATTTCCATTTTATCTTTCTTCCTTCATTCTATGAAAAAACTAGATCAAACATATCTTCCCTGTACCATTGATTTTTATGAACATGATACATTATAAACATGGAAAATATATTTAATCAATTGGAACACAGATGTCTTAGTGTTAAGACTCCATAGGAGCCCAAATATTTGTATTTTATCTATATTAAAAAGAAAAAATATATGATTATAGCAAGTGACTATAATCACAATCACATTAGAGAAAACAAATAATTGATATAAAGACACAAAGCCTAGTTCGTGGCTTAAAAATTTAGTCATGGAATATATCTATATATCTATGTAGAAAGGTTGAACACCACAAACTTCACAAGGAGGGTTATCTTAATTGGCAATATAAAATATGCCTTTGCACCATTCTTAAAAATATATCTAGAAAGATAGGAGACTTCAAACTTCACAATGAGGGTTATCTTAATTGCCACTATATGCCTTCCCACCACTCTTATCAATTGTTTCTTTGAATATAATTTTATTGATTTTATTATAAGATATATAACAAAATTCTTAAACTATTGAAAACCTATGTACAAGACTGTGGAAATGAAGTATATATGTTTGTGAAAATATCATAACATTGAGCTAAAGAGATACCTATATACAATAAATATTATTTTTACTAATATTTATATCTAAATTAAAACCTTTTACACTTTTTTATAAAAAATCAAAATCATTATTAAACATTAATAACCTAAACATTTCTATCTTTGGAATGATGGAAATAATCTAAATCTTTAAAATGAAGATCTAGTTGTTGTCAATATATACATATATTTGATAAATTTTTTAAATGTAGTTACAAGTTTAAGTTCCTCTATTATAATTTATTTTTCTAAATATTTACAAGTTCTATTTGAGGTATTAAAATGCATTTAGATCATTACAGTATTAAATATAAAACCTTGTTAATAAATATGAAATATTCAATTGTCAACGATAAAAAAATTTCAATAGATCACCCCTATGCCACACACGATCAATAAATAATATTTTTCAACAGAAAACTGATGATATATGGCAAGTGGCAACAACAGAGGGCGTTCTCCCATAATATGATCTTAGACCCATTATTATTTTTCAAAAACAGAGGATTAACTGACTGGGATTGATCACTAGAAACTACTTATGGTATCAGTGGTATATACGATCCAATATAATAATTTTGGAACTCTATAACAGAGGATGATAAGTTGAAGCTTATGTGGATGGATATCTTTTTTGTTAGTTGATAATTGTAAGGTTATGTTTACATTATGTTTTCACTAAATTTTTTAATTACAATATAAATGCATTGGGATATATTTCTATTAGTTTTTAATGGAAAAATAATTGTGTTTTAGTTGGCTTTTATTTAATTGTTTTTATAATCAAAGTTACAAAGTGAGAATGTTAAGAGCTACAAAGTAGCAATGCCCAATATCACTAAGCTTTGATAATTTGGTATTTTGTAATTATATACATTGACTCTGAAGAGATAGAAATAGAATATGGTCAATTATGCACTTTCAATGCACTCCAAAAATGAGAGTAAGAACAACTCAAAAGTAAACCTATCACAGGAAAAAGTCCACGGATTTCTAGAAGCAAGCCAGTGACAATAGATTCCCCTGAGCAAAAAAAACTATGATCATCATCAAATATTATAATTTTATTAGTTTAGAAAATGATTCATCACTAGGTTCAGCTGTCGTATAGAAGTTCATGCGCCAGGCTGCCAGGACAGTGGCACTTAGTACAATATACAATACTCCCAGCGGAGCACTAGTATATATATTGAGGCAGTATTGCCCTATTTCTGAGGAGTAGTATGTGTCTAAATACACACAAGAAAAATGCGAACGTAGGTACAAGGTATCGCATTGATTGTATGTTTGTTCTAAATCTCATCAGTTGGTGTCGTGTGGTTATCGATATCTTGTTGCAACAATGATAACCAGACAAATTCCACGACGCAATGAAGAATCACTGGAAGTGCGAACGTAGGTAGAAGCTATTGCATTGACTCAATGCTTTTTCTAAATCTCATTAGTTGGTGTCATGTGATTATTGATATTTATTGTTACGACAATGACAATGCACTCAAGAATCACTGGAAATCATCCATCGAGCAACAACACACATAATATCCTTTCCCAATCGGATCGGATTTGTAAGTCCAACACAGGGACTGCTCATGCTCATCATGTTGTTACAACGTCTCACTCTTCCCAACCATCCTCGAAAGACATGCCTGAATAATACCCATCACCCAATAACCACCTTCAATGCAGTGACCACTGAAGGAAAACACTTATGTGGGCAGTTAGGATTGGATTTACAACTAGAGCAGGTAGAGGATCAAAATAATCAGAGTTCCATTGATCCAGGGATCAGACTCACCCAACAACAAGATAATTATATCACATCTAGAGAGTAGATACTCTCTTTACAGAGACAGTAGTCGTATCCTCTCACTTGGGTGCCCAAGGGCCGCCCTCACGGCCTGCTCGATGCCCGGCATCGAGCAGGCCGTGACGGTGGCCCTTGGGCGCCCAAGTGAGCGGATCCCACTCACTTGGGTGCCCAAGGGCCTCCCTCACGGCCTGCTCGATGCCCGAAATCGAGCAGGCCGTGAGGGCGGCCCTTGGGCACCCAAGTGCATGGCTCCCGCTCACTTGGGCGCCCAAGGGCCGCCCTCACGGCCTGCTTGCTCACTTGGGTGCCCAAGGGCCGCCCTCACGGCCTGCTTGCTCACTTGGGCGCCCAAGGGCCGCCCTCACGGCCTGCTCGATGCCCAAGTGCATGGCTCCCGCTCACTTGGGCGCCCAAGGGCCGCCCTCACGGCCTGCTTGCTCACTTGGGTGCCCAAGGGCCGCCCTCACGGCCTGCTTGCTCACTTGGGCGCCCAAGGGCCGCCCTCACGGCCTGCTCGATGCCGGGCATCGAGCAGGCCGTGAGGGCGGCCTTTGGGCCCTTAGGCACCATTTTCCTTAGACTTAAATGAGTGTAATGCTTTCTCTACTCTACACTTAGAAAGTTGACAAAATTTAGTTTTCACAAGGACCTTGCATATAGATAAAAAAATTAAAAAAAATTATCTTTAGGAAGAAAGAATCCCGCAAATAAGAAAGGTATTTGTCAATCACCTTGTAATTTCCTCTTTCAATTGTAGATTTTAGGTCAAGGTCATTTAAAATGTGTTTTCATATGTGGAATGTATTGGTTTTTGACATAAGATATATAGTGGTATTACACACTGTCTTTCTAGCTGTCAAAGATCATATGGTGTCAATATCACATGAGATATTAGTGTTGTACGAGATCACATTTCAAAATGTACATTGAAGACATTGGAGTTGTATGAAATCATGTTTCAAAATTCAACATATAAGATAATCAAAATATGTAATGGTACACAAGATAAAATGCTACTATATATTACATAATTAAAATGTATTATAGCACATGAGAATAATTATACTATGTCAAGTATAAAAAAATTATTATTTGTATTATCATCATCCTAATCTTTTTAATTACACCAAAGTTTTTATGAATTTTTTTTCACTCTTTGACTTTTAATTCCAAAACAAAAATTTCATCTCTTAACTAGAGGTTTCCGAGATCTTAACCATGTGAATTTTCAGCCTTAGGGATGTTATGAAATATGAAAAAAATAATAGAAAAAATAAACAGTATTTCAATCCTTGAGAACCCCAATCCACTAGGTAATTTAAGAGATAAGATATCAATGTGTTCCAATAAGTTTCAACCTTTAAGTAGGGCAATCTTATCACACATATCACATATCCAAGAACACTTATAACACTTGGGCGCCCAAGTGAGCAACTATAGTTATTATAAAAAATCAAAATCATTATTAAACATTAATAACCTAAATCATGGCCTCCTCTTGGCTGTAAAAAACAATTAATGTTGGGCATCGCGCCGCCCATGAGGGTAGCCCTTGGGTGCCCAGGTGAAAGAATGAGTGTAAAACATAAGTTGGGCACAAAAAAAATGTTGGAATTAATATGTGTTTCATTTTTAAACTTGTAATGTCGGAAACAATACTTTTGATTAACTATAAAATTTAGGATTTTAACTTTTTTTAATTGATAATTTTCTTGTCATTTCAAATCTTATATTTAAAATTTGTAAAAATATAAAATGAGTTTTAACCTCTAAAGAAGTTTTAAACTCTAAATAAGTTTTTGAATATTTATATGAATTATTTGTTCTTTTATGGTCTAATATATTATTTCATTATGAATCGCATCATAATTTCTTTGGTTTTTATTTGTTAGAGTGGTGAAATTATTTATGATTTTGTTTGTTTGTTTGTTTAATATGCAAGTTTCAAAAAAGTTGTAATTTATCTCTTGAAGAAAAAAAAAATCCAATTTAGGGGTTGATTTTAAAGTTTTTGTAAACAAGAGTATGGGATGTTTAGGCCATGGCTCTATTTTATAACAACAAAAAAAAATTCGTGTATACTGTTATCAACACTTTTCTATTTGGGGGGTGTTTTTGGTGTTTTTTTTGCAAAAATCAACGTTTTTATGTCTAGAGTTCTCATTCATAGTATAAAGTTCTCGTTTCATAGTATAAGTGGTTGGTTCTATTCTTTCTTTCAGTAACCCCATTTTGTTGGGGATTGTAGGGAGTGGTTAGTTCCCTCTTGATTCCAGCTTCCTTACAAAATTCCTCAAAATCCTTTGAAGTATATTCTCCACCATTATCTGTTCTGAGAATCTTGATTTTCTTTTTTGAGTGATTTTCTATCAAAGCCTTGAACTCTTTGAATTTTCCAAAGACTTCATTCTTTCCTTTTAGAAAGTATATCCAAGTCTTCCTTGAATAGTCATCAATGAATGTGAGATAGTATTCAAACCCACTTAGGGATGTGGTGGGCATTGGTCCATATACATCTGAATGTATTAACTCCAGTATGTTCTTAGTCTTTGTTTCACTCTTTGGAAATGGGTTCTTGACATTCTTCCCTTTTTCACATCCTTTGCATGTGCCATTATGATCAACCTTTAAGTCTGGTAGCCCTATAACTACCTTGCTTACATAGGGTAGGGCTTTGTAGTTAATGTGAGCAAGCCTTCTACTCACTGGGGCTAGTGGTTTCATGGAAAAGGGAAACTTCTAGATGACCCTTGAGTTTGTAAAGACCTCCTTCCTCTTCACCAATAACAATTTCATTCTCAATTGATTTTCCTTTGGGCCACATAAGTACTTGTCCATCTATGAATGCAACTCTAAATCCTTTCTTATCTAGTGTTGAGATAGAAAGTAGGTTCTTCTTCAAACCTAGTACATATAAAATTTCTTTCATTTTCAATGGTGTTCCAGAATCAAGCTTATAGCTTGCTTCACCAATTCCCTTGATGGGATATTGATAATCATCCCCTAGAGATACCTTTTGTGGAGAAGTCTTTTCTTCAAGTCTTGAGAGAGTTTTCTTTTGACATGTCATGTGCTTTGAAGCACCACTATCGATGTGCCATGTATTTTCTCCAGGTGTTACAGACCCGGATAGTGCAGAAAATAGAACATATTCTTCTGCATCTTCTTTCTTTAATTTAGATATTTTCTTTCGAGGCCTTTCCTCTTCTTCTTCTTCTTCTTCTCCTTCTCCACTATCATCTTCTGCCATATGTGCATGATGTCTTTTGTGAACAAACTTCTTCTTCTTTGTTTGTGAAGTACAATTTCTAGCAATGTGTCCTAGTTTAAGACAATTGAAACATTGGACTGTGGAGAGGTATCTTTCTAAGTTTGTTCCTCTTCTCCTATTAAATCTATGGGAGGGTTGATACTCCTTGTGGTCAACTTTATTGAAGTGACCCTTTCTTCTTCTTTTGGTGTGAGTAGCCAAGGCTTGGTCATCCTCCTTGAGAAGGGCTTCTCTATTGGCTACCCTAGCTTCTTCTTGAACACAATCCTCCCATACTATATCAAACTTCATACTTTCGTTTCTGGCACACATAGTTTGTATAAATGACTACCAAGGTCTAGTGAGACCATTTAGAGCAGTAATTACAAGTTCATCTTCATCAAGGGTATCTCCAATGGCATCTAGTTGTTCCTTGATTTGGGAAACCCTTGAGAAGTATTCTTGAATGGATTATCCTTTGTTCATCTTGGTATTCTTCAACTGAGTTCTTAGGTTCATATTCCTATTGTTGTTCCTCCCTTCACACATTCTTCCTAGGTCATCATACATTTCCTTTGGGGTCTTCTTGGATGCCACTTGGGGAATCAAGTGGTCCTTGATGGAATAAACAATGATTCTCTTTGCCCTAATCAGATCCTTCCTATACTTTTCTTTGGCTTCATCTTCAGCGGGTTCTACAAATTCATCCTTGATATATTGAGCAAGATCATTCTCTTCAAGAATGAGACCAATTCTATATTTCCATGCCTGGAAATTCTCTATACCTTCTAGCTTGTCTTCAAGCTTAGTACTTGGAGCCATCTTCTCTTAGGGGAATCCAAAGATATTGAAGTTTCAAGACATAGAGTAATACTTACCGGGAGATGTGCTTGATTGAATTGGAAACACTGTTGTGTTCTACTTATGGAAACTTCAACTTTTCACCTTCTGTATCCACAATAGAATTTCTGGTTTACCACACTTTTGGTCAAACTAGGGTTTGACTTTCCCAGAGTTCTACTCAACCAAAAACCTCGATCCAGGGCTCAAAAATTTGATTTTGAGAAGGGCTATTCAACCATGCAATCAGAATCTAAAAAATACTAACTTTGCAAAAACCCTAATTTTTCATCGGAGAGAGGGAGAGATATATATTTTCACCTTGTGAAAGATGTTCTATTCAACTTGGCTCGGATACCATGTTAAGTTTATACTAATTTGACTAGCAAGATCATTGAAAGAAACAAAATCACAAGATAGACAGAGATTTTACCCTGGGAAACCCTCATGGGGTAGAAAACCCAGCAAAGCTTTCCTCAATAAGATGATCAACCAAAATACAAGATGTGCTCCAAGACTAGAGCTCCTTCTCTACCTCCTATGCAGACCTCTCTCTCACAAGTGCACTACTTTCCGAGTGATGGAAGTATGTGATAAGTGAGGAACATCCTCCTCTACTTATACTTGTTTCCCAACTAACTTTTTACCCTATGGGGCCGACCTCTCCCAAGGGAGTCTAATAACCCCTAATAAAATAACTCAGGGCTGACCCCCACATGGTGGATCTAATAACCCTGGTTACCACAATCCATCGGAGGAATAAACATCTATGGATACACAATAGGATCACCTCGGAGGGATGAAACATATCCGGAATAATAAAGGAAAAAATAATATTCTTAGAAGTTACAATATTCAACAATAAGCAATTTAACCTCACAGACATCACCTAGAATTCAAAGTGACTAATAACAACCGCAGGTAAGTCCTTCAATTTAAACATCATTTTAGAAATATGGTCAGCAACTTAAAATGACGTACAACATTCATGTAACCATTTAACAGTAAACATCTTCAACATAAAACTAGAAGTTGCCAATTGTCTTATTCATTAATGACTTGAAAAAGCAAAATTGTTGTATAAGTGCTAACTTGGAATTATATAGGAAATGCCATTATGGTGGGAGGAAAAAGACCAACGCACATTACTATTCACCAATGCAGGGGTTATTTGATTAGAAGTTCAACTTAACGCTTACGCATCGGACGAATGTAGCATTGTAGGCGTTAGCGGGGTTTTCATCCTACACTACGGGGAAGTATTTCTCGTTGGTGGCGTGTAACACAGAGCTAGGAGTACGCAATCTCGCCATAATGGCTCTTGAAAGCACTCAAAAGGAAGGTGACTTGGTTTTGACATCTCGGGGTATAGTTTCTTTTGATAAGAATCTCACAGGTAGTGGGATGAATGGCGTTGCATATGCGAAGGAGGCTATTACAAGCCTGCATCGAAATTGGAACAATGACGTAGTGTTTTGGGGCCTACGAGGAAAACACATAGGGCGTATAGCCAAGAAGAAACAAAATGACAATGTGGGTGACTCAAATAACTGTGAATGAGACAAATTTCGTCTTTTAAATTGTCAAAAGACAACGTCAAATGGATTCATTCCTTGTAACAAACAAACGGAAGAGAAAAACGCCTACTTGGTGCTTTCGAAGTGGTCGCCCGTGGTTGACGCCTCTACCCAGGCACGTAAGGAGATCGAAAAATGTTGAACGTCTTACACCGGAGGCTAAGTTGGCTTTGGAGATAATGAATAGTCGAAAATCCATTTTGTGTTTATATGGTTGGGGCGTTAATTTCCCATGCGTGGATTAATTGTTGTTTGGTGGGCACGGGGCTTGGCGTAATAGTGTATTAACGCTACACAAGCCGTATTAAATGGCTTCACCAACCAAATATTTCCGTCCACTTTCGGGTGTGTAGTGGCGGCGATTTAAACAGCTTGTTCCCACGTTGAATTGGCATTTTAGGCTTACATCTTGCAGTGGCACGGGATTGATTCAATGACACTATTAAGCGCAGGTATTGCGAATATGGCAGGGATGCTCTCGTTAAGTTTTGTGCCATAGAAATGCAACAAGGGAAAGCTCAGAAGGAAAGCAAGGATGGCGGCGAACTTGAGATTAAGATCCGCGCAATGGGCGAGGAAGCTATCGTTAAGTTTTGCGATGAGATTATGTGTTAATGGGAAGGAAAAGGGCGCACAAATAAGGTGGCGATCTTAGGCTCAAAACTGCGCGCAATGGCAGCGAGTTTAGGATTAAATCTTGCGACGAGATGATGTGCCAATATTGCGCAGATTTTACTTCTAAGAAATTGTGTGGAAGGCGGTGATTTAAGGAAAACATTGGCGCAAGGGGAAAGCGAGGATAAGACCAACACTTGCGACTTTCGGTGCAAAGGTTAAACCTGTGATTGGCACTTTTAGTGCACGTTTAAAAACTAAAATTGCGCTTTGTATTAAAGATAGAAAAACAAATTGCTTTAGCCGAAGAGATAGAAAAGTTTTTGGAAAGATGAACACTTAGGACATAAAGAAAATGAAAGGAAAAAAATGGCTAAGTTTTGAACAACAACACAAAATAATCTTCAAAAAAAAATTAAAAGGAGGGCCCCGAAACATTTTTGGGGGGTATGTTGCAGCAACCACGGGCCGATAATGGAAGTAGTGAAGGCCATGATCCATGTTCAGGACCTTCCAGTGCACTTATGGGCGGGAGCAACAAGAGCAACATTGTATGTACAAAACATAACTCCACACCATGTACTTGATAAAAATACACCTGAAGAGACATTTACAGGTGAGAAGCCAGAAGTCATCCATCTCAGAATATTTGGTTGTCTTGTTTACATACATGTTCCAAAAGAGAAAAGAACCAAGTTGGATCCTTCAGCGAAGAAGGGAATCTTCCTCAGATACAATGATTCATCAAAGGCTTACAGAATCTATATACCGGGCTTTAAGAAGATCAAGACTGGCAGAGATGTTATCTTTTATGAAGATACTTAACTTTCAGAAAATCAAAGTAGATTCACTCCGATGAAGCACATGAAGAAGACCATGAAGCTCCTAGAGTTATACATACAGTTATGGAAGAGATGATTCTAGAAGAACTAGAAGACCATGATATGACAGAACCACAGAGACCTGTAGATCCACCCCAAGAGGTGAAAAATCACAAGAGATGACTATCCTGGGAATGAGAGATTATTCAAGATGCAGAAAAGTATTGTGCTCCAGAAGGGGATTCCATAGAGAGAAAGAGACCTCAACCATATTCCAGCGATGTAGAATTGTTGAGTTATGTAATTGATGCAAAGAATTCCATTTATGAAGAGGCATCCGAAAAAAAAGTATGGAAGGATGCTTTGATTGAGGATTATTAGTCGATCATGAAGAATGATGTATGCGATGTGGTTCCAAGACAAAAAGGGAAGTCAGTAGTGTCTTCCAAGTGGATTTACAAGATAAAGCATGCAACAAACGAAAGTGTCAAGAAATACAAGGCAAGATTTGTGGCTCAAGGATTCTACCAGAAAGAAGGCATAGATTATGAGGAGACATTTGCTCCCATGGATAGATACAATTCGATCAGATCTGTACTTTCTATAGCCACAATGATGAAGTGGAAGGTACATCAGATGGATGTGAATATTGCCTTCCAGAATGGCATAGTAGAGGAGGAAGTGTATGTGGAGCAGCCACTAGGATTTGAGACACATGATAGAGAGACTCATATGTTCATATTGAAGAAGGCCTTGCATGGTTTGAATAGGCACCCGGGACATGTTACGGAAGGATTGATAGATTTCTTACGAGCTTGTGCTTTCCCAAGAGTAAAGCGGATTCCAACCTTTACTACAAGGTTGAAGAGGGAAATCAAGTGATACTACTCTTGTATGTAGATAACCTGTTTCTAACAGGTTATGAGAAGCTCATAGTAGAAATGAAGAGGAAGCTTGCCATAGAGTTTGAGATGAAATACCTGGGTATGATGCACTATTTCTTAGCTCTTGAGGTGTGGAAGAATCCAAAGGAACTTTTCCCAAGTCAAGGAAAATATGCGGTAGAGATCCTGAAGAGATTCAGGATGATGGATTGTAAGGCTATGGACACACCTATGGCATCGAATCTGAATTTGTTGTGTGATAGTTCTTCAGAATTGGTGGATGCCACGGTATACAGGTAGATGATTGGCTCATTATTGTACTTAACGAACACGAGTTCAAATTTAAGCTTTGCGGTGGACACTCTGAGTTAGTATATGGTAGAGCTAAGACAATTTCACCCAGTTGAGGCAAAGCATGTGTTGAGTTACCTGAGGGGTAAGATTGATTATCACCTCAGATATGCATTAGATCAAAGGATTAACCTACAGGGTAATGTTGATGCAGATTGTGATAGTAGTGTCATGGATATAAATAGCACATCAGGGTGGGTGCTGCTTTAGTTTGGGATCTGGTATGATCTCATGGTTCAACAGGAAGCAGATGAGTGTGGAACTCAGTACAGTCGAATCAGAGTATATAGAAGCGTATTCAGCAAGTTACGAGGAAGTATGGATTTGGAAGTTTCTTGTAGGTTTGTTCGATATTGAGTTAGAGGCGAATTGTGTCTTTTGTGACAACCATAGCTGTGTGAAGTTGTTTGAGAACCCAGTGTTTCATGACAAGTTGAAGCACATCAAGATCATGTATCACTATATCTGGGATATGGTGCAGAAGGGTGCAGTGAGTCTCCATTATATAGCGACAGAGGAGCACATAGCTGATGTGTTGACCAAGCCTCTATCAAGAGTGAAGTTTCAGTACTTCGGGGACAAGCTTGGAGTGGTCCAAATCAAGAGGGAGTGATGAGTAACATCACACATGTGAGATGCACGTAGTCACGGATCATATAACGTAATTGAGTATCCTGGACATCTCCACTTGAGATTTGAGTTGTAGCGGGTATTCATGGGTCATGTGATGTAATTGAGTCTCCTGGACTACACTCACAGGGTTGTAGTGGGTAGTCACAGGTCATGTGACGTAATTGAGTCTCCTATACTACACTGCATAGGTTGCAGTAGGTAGTCGTTGTGTGTGGCATAATTGATTCTTCTTACTACAGTGCTATGTTGGATAACACAAATGTGCAAAGATGTAGGTTTCGGACCTGGGTTGTTCTCCACATGGGGTGACATGGTAGCAGGTAGTCACGGGTTATGTGAAATAATGAAGTCTCCTAGGCTACACTCACAAGTTTGTGTTGTCTCGGTGTTGATATGTGACGTGGTAGAACATAGTCATGGGTTATGTGATGTAATTGAGTCTCCTAGGATACACTTAGAAGATGATCTAGACACGTGGTGATGTAACACGGGTGTTTGCAATATGAAACATAATGTATGCTCCTGGGATGGACCCACCAGATGGATTTCTTGGGGTTGATGACTACATCCAACATAAAAAAGGGCTAGCACTATAGAGGTTTGCATCCAGCATGAAAAAGGGTTGGCACTGTGAATACAGTTACATCCATCATGAGAAAGGGTTTCCTTTGTAGAAATTCTTATGATGTATAGATTTGAGAGATGTCAAAAGTCAATGGTCAGAGTATAGAAGTGAAACAATTGGATAATGGTGACAATGGCAGAAGAATACCTTCATTCTTAATAGGGAGTGTTGAAGAATGTACCTTTGGAAGATATTCTTATTTGTATTATTTGTAATGTACTTCCTTCGGGAATTATTGATGTTGTATGTGATCATGTAAAAGTCATTGAAAGAATCAATATAAACCCTAATATTTATGTCAGCCTAGAAGAATCTAGAAAAGAATATTTTACAAGTCGGCCTTGTTTCAAGTCAACCCTATTAGGGAAAAAGGTCAAGTCAATGATTAGTATAAATAGGAGGATCGCCCTCCTCATTTGGTCTCCTCACTCACTCATCAAGTTCACATGAGTAGAGAGATAGAGTCAATGAGAGTAGCTGCTTTTGGAGACTTCTTGTTTTGGGTTATTGCACGAGGATTTCTATTGTATTTTCTGACGAATCTATACTTACGAATTTTTGTTGGGTTTTCTACCCCATGAGGGTTTCCTAGGATAAATTGTTCTGTACTATTGTATATGATGTGCTTGTTGATATTTTAGTGATCCTTTATGTTATTGCATTTAAAATTATAACATCTTTGACAACCTGACATAGTTGGATATTCTAATGGAGGGTTCCCTTAACCTATGTGTCCATGATCCGATCAGTGGTTTCTTGTTCCATGTAGTTAGGGTTAAGCTATGTAGGTGTCAACTACTCTACCACCTTAGATGTGTCCAAAAATGGTGGAAAATATGGATGAAGGAGATCCACATTAAATAAAGGTCTTTAAATCCTTGATAAATCTACCCATAGACTTAAATATGGATTTCGTGACCCTTTGGTGGTGTTTGGATTCTTCTAGAAGTAAAGTAGTTGAGCAGTCCTAGGTAGCACCTTGATAGTTTGGCCTCCAAATCAGGTAAAGTCACTACCAAAACTCTGCATTAATATTGTATTAGTTATGATATAGCCCAATTAGTCTACCCTAGGTTTGATTATATTCAGCGAGCACCAAAAGTATTTGATTTCCACAGAAGTCCTTGGGGAATGTGCATTGATAGCCTTGGCTTTGCCAAGGAAATATTCTTAGGCATGAAGCACCCATAAATGTTCCACTTCCAAGGTATTGGCTTGTTTTCCATATGAATATCAGTCTTAGAATGTCTCTAAATATACCTTGGAAGAATTTAGGAATATTTTAAGGTAGTTTGAATTTTTTTGCATGACTCCTAGTCAAATTGACTAGTTTTATCAAAGCTATCTACTGTTGTTTAATTTTTGAAAATTTTTGGAGTTAATGTACCTTTGAATCATATTTGGTACATTACAGTGGTACCAAATCATGGTACTCTGAACCTATTCTTCATAATATTTGATGAGTCCTAAGATAAATCCACCTCCCAAAGGGGAAGGTCCAGAAGAACATCTTACTGAAGAGGAGATTGATTCCACAGAAGGAAAGATTCAAGAAGATATGTCTAAAATGGATGAAAGAGAAGAGTTCTGATACTTTTTTCAGATTATGCTGAAAGGCATGCAAGAAATATCTCAGAACATCATCGACTTGGTTCAAGAGACTCGGGAATTCCTTTCCAAGCAGTTGGTAAACAAATATGGAGAAGGGAGCAGCAGTGGATCCCAACCTGAAGGGAAGAAGGTCTTTGGGAAGACTCTATTTTTGAAAATAGGACCTCAAAATAAGCCCCATGAATTCAAAAGTGAGAATAAGGGGCATCCAAGATATTCTATGCCCAATTTCACTGAAGATAATAAAGAGGAACCGGAAGTGCAAAGTGAATCCATTCCTACATGGGAGGATCACTATGCAAAATATCAAACCGTGAGTGAATACTGCAGAAGAGATTTTCCCTTCAAGGATTTATGTGAAACTCTATACAAAAACCATCCAAGAGGGGGCAACAAGATCACTACACACAATTTTGAGATGAAGAATGTCATTGGTAAGATATCTCTCCCATACTTTGATGGCTCATCCAAGTGTACTGCTAGTGCATGCATCCATAAATTAGATGCCTATTTTCAATTGAATCCCCTAACTGAAAAGGATGCCATAAATATGGCCACCTTGCATATTGATGGAGAGGCCAATGATTTGTGGTTCCATGGAATCAATACATTAGGGCATGATCAGGTCTCAACTTATGAGGAGTTCACAAGGAGGTTGACAGATAGGTTTGATCAGAAGGATCTTGAGATATCCTTCAGGGAGCTAGCACATCTGAGACATTCGGGGACTCCCAAGGCCTATATTTTTGAGTTCTAAAATCTATTTGTGATGTTTACTGATATATCACAAGATTGCTTGATCCTCTTATTCATAGAAGGATTAGCAGAGCCATTGCAGGGGTTTGTCAAAGCCTATAGACCATCTAGTCTGTAGGATGCAATGAGCAAAACAAGAGATTTACAAGATTCCATCCTAAGGAACATATTTCCTCCCAAGGCTCCTGTGCCTACCAAGTTCAAGAGTCAAAGGACCCCTTGATAAATTTGACTAGCACGTTCAAGAAGGAGTACAATTCCAAAGATCAAGATGAATTGAGGAGGGGAAAGTTATGTTTCACCTGCCAAGAACCATGGGTTTCCGACCACAAATGTACCAAAGGAAAGGCACATTACATTGAATGGGTTTGTCAAATCCTATAGACCATCTAGTATGCAAGATGCAATGAGAAGACCTAGAGATTTACAAGATGCCATCCCAAGGACTAGATTTCCTCCCAAGGCTCATTTGCCTACCAAGTTCAAGAGTCAAAGGCATTCCTTGAGAAATTTGACTGGCATAGTAGTAGAATCATGGAATAATAGTAGGATCATGGCATCAAGTAATATCATATCATAGGATCACATCACATGTCATCAAACTCTGGCTCTAAGAATCCCCTTTGGTGCGATGTATTTCTTTCCATCTGTTGTGAAGTTTCTTGAATAATTACCTTCCAGGGCACAAGGTATAAAGAACAGGTCACGTTACCATCCCAATCACGGGCCATTTGTAATGCCACTTAACTCACTTAACTAACAGGGCATGTGCGAAAAAGAGAATAGGTAACACATTTAGAATCACCACCACCACCTAATTCAAGGGCACGACACAGTTATTTATCAAATTTAAAAATATATTAAAATTTTAAACATAAATATTATTTTCTTAATGCCACTTTGCTCAAAACAAGTACTATATTATTTTCATAAATGAACATAGATTCATCACATTCATTTGAGAGTGATTTTTATAAATGGACATAGATTCCCACCAACTCCAATGCTAAAACTTTGGCTAAGATACTGAAATCCCTTGTAGCGAACAAGTTGTCAACTTATTTGACACTGCAGTATCCCCCACCATAGTACCCACCATATGGGTCACCACAGTACCCACCGTATGGGCCATCGCAAAAGCCACAGTATGGAAAACCACAGTACCCACCATATGGCCCACCACGTGGAGGTGCTAGAGGAGGATTCTGCAGAGGTTGAGGTGCTGGTGCAGGGCGAGGAGGAGTTGTTGGACGAGGACGAGGACCAATT
This sequence comes from Larix kaempferi, assembly GCA_027924585.1. Taxonomy (NCBI): domain Eukaryota; kingdom Viridiplantae; phylum Streptophyta; class Pinopsida; order Pinales; family Pinaceae; genus Larix; species Larix kaempferi. Next base: position 1,307,447 of record BSBM01000057.1, read on the forward strand.
ATATGCTACAATTGTGGGAAGTAGGGGCACTATCAGAGGGATTGCACGAATCCACTGCCACAGTGCACTTATTGCAGTGACGTGGATCATGGCATTGCAGATTGTCCACAACTCATCACAAAATGGAAGACCAAGAATCCACCACCACCTCCATAGAACCAAATTCAGAATCCACCACTGGCGATACATATGATATCAACGGAGGCTCGAAGACACCATGCGACTGTTGGAGTAGTGACACGAGGAGGAGCTGTGACAGGAGCTGATGGGTCACAGGCTACTGTCCAACCAACATCACAGAAACATGTCACCTTTGATGCAGAGCTTGAAAGGGATATCTTCTTGGAAGCACAGGAGGCAATGAGACAGAAGAGGAAGTTACCTCTTCAGGAAGAAATTATCTACGACATGCCACCAACGTTCAACACAACGAAGTCGCGGGGAAAGGCTAACACCTTAAAAGCCTTCTTGAAGAGTTTCCTAGAATTGGAAAAGTATCAAGATGCGCTAGAAGAGATATCCAATCTATTGAATCAACGGGAGGGTACGCGCCAGGAGCCAAAGGTCAATCGCATACACAAGAGGAAGACAGGGAGAGAGATGTGAATGTCGGCACAAATTGGATAATTTGATGTCAACTCAATTATCTTGGACCTAGGGTCGGATGTCAACATTCTGACCAAGCAGACATGGGAAACAATGGGGAAACCACAGTTGGCCTGGTCACCTATACAACTATGATCAGCAAATCAGAGTAAAGTTACTCCACTTGGTCGAGTGTACCAGCTTCCAGTTGAGATTGAGGGCCTCAAGAATTATGAATATTTTGATGTAATTGAAATCGTGGACAATACCAGTCCCTACCCACCGCTTCTAGTGATTGACTGGGCAATTGATAATCTAGTTGTCATCAACTTCAAGAAGCAGACTATGTCGTTTGAGAATCGCAAGATGAGGGTTGTTGCACCCTTGGATCCTATGGAAGGGAAACCATATGTTGAACCAGTGAGAGATGAATTTATGGAGGGGTGGGATAGCATATACAATATATCTGAGGATTACATTAATCCTATCGTAGACGAAGAATTCAGATGGCATAGCATTAGTTCGGCATCGTCAGATTCGGATGAAGCGCTCGAGAATTGGAAGAACCAGATGCATGAAGTGTCATTTACAAGGTGTTCCCAGACCACATAGTCATTGCGATGGGTAGCCATAGAGGATTGCATGCTACCAACATATGAGGGATTGCCCAATTTGAGCACCTTTCTCACTGAATTCAAGGAAAAAGTGGCGGAACCGCAATGTCTATTGGCCTTGGAGGAAGCCTTGAAGGCTACTCCTACGCACTGGTGGGAGGCGCAGAAGTCTAATATCACAAACTGGCCACTATGTCGCCACCTAATGATGGTTAGGTTCGGAGATGTAGAAGGAAGTTCGATGGCAGAAGTGACCCACAAGCACATTTGGCTGAGTGTGAAATAAAATGGGGATTACGAGCAAAAGAGGAATGGGTCCATGCATTCGTTCACAAACTAGATGAAGTACCGCGGAGTTGGTATGTTGCAACAGAACTACGATGCAGAACGACTTGTTGGGAGCAGCTAGCAATTGGCTTCAACCAAACATTTTGTTTCTCATATGAGAACCCCTTCATCCATAATGCGCTACAAGTGATCCGCGAGAAGATATTTGATGCAGTACCGACAGAGAAAGCATTCTAACTTTGGTGGACTGGGACACCATAAATGATGATGGAGTGCTATAATATCACATGAGAGTCAGATGATGAGGATGATCTGAGGGCTACGCATGTACCAAAGTCGGAAGGAAGTCGTAGTGTCAAGGCACCAGAAATACCTTCTGACAAATTCCAGCAAGCGCTGAAGTTCAAGAAAGTAAACATTGGGTCGAAGGAGAATTCGAAGTTCGCAAGTATTGGAGACTACTGGGACAACTCAACTATCGCGAAGATGACTGATCTGTTGCATAAGTTTCAGGATATGTTCCCAACGAAATTCTCCAAGATGAAAGGAATTTTCAGGGACTTAGGCGAAATAAAGATCCCCTTGAAACCCAATGCGAAGCCAGTCAAGCAGTGGCCCTACTAGTTGAATCCAAGGCACAAGGAGAGAGTGTAGGCCGAGATTGAAAGGATGCTGGAAGCAAGCATCATAGAACCCATAGAGGAATCAGAGTGGATCATCCTGATGCTGGTCCAGGACAAGAAAACTGAGGAAGTCTGAACCTGTGTCGACTTTCGGAAATTGAATGATGCATGCTTGCACAACCCATTCTTGACACCATTCATGGATGAGGTGCTTGAAGGAGTAGGAGGTCAGGAAATCTACTCATTTATGGATGGATTTTCAAGCTATCACCAGATCAAAATTGTGAAGGAAGACCGGCATAAGACTACATTCATCATAGAATGGGGTTGCTTTCAGTATACAGTGATGCCATTTGGACTGAAGAGTGCTCCAACAATTTTTTCAAGATTAGTAGTTTCGGCATTCAAAGACTATATTCATAAATTTATTGTCATTTATATGGACAATTGGACAGTGTATGGGATGGTCAAAGATCACATCGCAAATCTGAGGCTAATGCTAGAACGATGTTGACAATACCGGATTACATTGAATCTGAAAAAATGCATCTTCTGTGCTCCGTTCAGGATTTTGCTGGGGCATATTGTCTGCAGGGAAGGCATGTTGGTAGACTCGGCGAAGATTGCAATTATTGTCGGCCTCCCACCACCGACAACAGTCAAGAAATTGACAGAGACGCTTGGCCACACAGGGTACTACAAGAAGTTTATCAGGGGGTATGAAGCAATCATAGCATCAATGGAGAAGCTATTGAAGAAAGACACCAAGTTTGAGTGGAACGAAGAGTTCCAGAAGAGTCTGGACATATTAAAAGTAAAGATGGTGTCCGCACCTATATTGGAATTCCCAGATTGCACGAAGGAGTTCCACGTTCATGTCAATGTGTCATTAGTCGCATTAGGAGTTATCTTGGCCCAACCAGGGGAAGGAGACATCGACCACCCGATAGCGTTTACTAGTAGGAAGCTATGTACTGTGGAGAAGAATTATACGACCACGGAATGAGAAGGGTTGGCGATGGTCTACGCCTTACAGAAATTTCAACACTACCTATTAGGGGGCCACTTTAAAATGTTCAGCGATCACTTAGCATTAAAATACCTAGTGAACAAGCCTGTGGTGGGGGGGAATATCTGTCGCTTGTTATTACTATACCAAGAATTTGATTTTGAGATAATTGTAAAACTAGGACGACTAAATGCAGGACCAGAACACTTGTCACAAATCGAGTCAGGGGAAGAGCCAAAGAGCATTGACGAAGGATTGTCGGATGATGAGATACTTTGATGATACATCCTTCCGCATGAACAAGAGAGGATTCTTGTAGAAGTTCATGACGGGATTGCTAGAGGACACTAAGGAGGACGTGCCACTATGAGGAAGATCCTTTGAGTAGGACTATGGTGGTCGACGATGCATGGTGATACCGCGGACTACACTAAAAGATGCGATGTATGTCAACGGATAGGGAAGCCATCACGAAGGGATGAAATGCCACTAGTACCTCAATTGACACTACATGATTTCAACAAATGGGAAGTTGACTTCATGGGAACCATCAACCCACCAGGAAAACGAACATGGTCGCGCTACATCATTACTAGGACGGATTACTTGACGTGATGGGAAGAAGCAGCATGAATGAAGGATTGCTCCGTTGCAACAGCATCAATATTCCTCTTTGACAATGTGGTCACCATGTTTGGGTGCCCAAAAATACTAATCAGTGACCAAGGGACTCATTTTGTTAATTAGAAAATTGCAGCAATGACAGAGGAATTCCAATTACAACACAGAAAGAGCACCCTTTACCATCCGGAAGTAAACATAACAGTGGAGGCATTTAACAAAATCTTGGAGCATGCGCTCATGAAGGTATGCAACATGAATCAGGATGATTGGGATTTGAAGATCCCTGTGCTACTTTGAGTGTATTGCACAACTTGTAAACGTTTGACTAGCCAAACACCATTCAAGCTTGTATACAGACAGGAAGTCATAATACTGATGGAGTATATCATCCCCAGTCTGTGGATTGCATTTGTCACAGGCATGATCGAGGATGGAGGATTAGAAGAACGATTGGCACAATTGGTACAACTCGATGAGGATCGGTTCATCGCAGGATTTCATCAGAAGGTGGAAAAGGATCGAAAGGAGGCTTGGAATGATTGAAACGTCAAACAAAAGCACTTTCACCACAGGGATACAATTATTCTATATGACAATAAGTTTGTTAAGCACCTAGGTAAGTTATCAATGCATTGGTTACATCCCTACATCATAACTTTTGTCACTAACAGAGGTGCAGTGCATCTACAAAGTTTAGATGGGGTATTGTTTCTAAAGTTAGTAAACGGGAATCTTTTGAAACTCTATCATCATGATCAAGCACATAGCGGTTGAGAAAACAGTAAAAAAAAAACCCAATGATAACAAAAAGTGGAAAGCATGCAAGAAGCATGGCCAAATAGGTTTCTCGTCGTTGCTTCACACGTTTTAGCATGCGGGAGTCAAATCACTACGGGTCGGCATCACTGGAAGATGACGGAGAAGGATGATGACAGATTTGGCTAGTTGTGGATAATATTTTGCAAATGATGAGCAAGTGTCAAGATGAAAGCATAAATACCAATGTAAGGATTGTAGAACTCAAGTCGAAGTAGAGAGAGTCCGAGAAGTTGGATTAGTGGGTTGTATGATGCAAGTTAGTAAGCTTGATGCAAAGAGTTAGGCAGTTGGGTACCTAATCCCAAGGAAGCTGTGGAAAAGGGAAGTGAGATAGTTGCAATGGTGCACTTCATTTCAAGTAGGAGCACTGGAGGTGCGCTAAGAGAAAGAACGATGGCCGTGCATGAACAACCAGTGAAGGAAGTAGTGTAGAAACTTGGGCGGAGCAGAGATGAGGTATCACCCAAGATGTCTAAGAGTGCGGTAGTAGTTATAAGAGTCGGGGTTTCCCCGACCACTAGAACATCAGGGGTGGAGGCCCGCTACCTCCAACAGTGGACTGTTAAATGTGCGAAACAGATGTGCCAGAGTAGCTAGTCTGTTTCACAATTTGGCGACGACAATGAACTTGTCCCCAGGTCACAGCAAGCCTAAAGCGCACGAGCAAGTGCAGTAGGGGTAGATGATCAAGGTTTCAAGAGACTAGAGGATGAGTTCGAGGTAGATGATCAAGGTTTCAAGAGACTAGAGGATGATTTTGAGAAGTACATGACAACGAGCTCCAAATGTCAAGAATAGCTTCAGAAGGTTACCACAGCGATAGACGAGACGTACCAGAGGTATCCAGCTGAGGTGGCTCAAGGGCAAGCCACAAGTTTGTGTTGGGGGCCTGTTGGCATGGGATTAGTCCGCAGAAAGTGCAGAAATCGACAATCGTGAAAGGGATAATCCACGGAAGAAAGGGTCATTCGCGGAGAATGCGGAAGCACAGAAGTAGTTAGTTTGTTAGATAAGGGTCATGTGGACCATTTTGTAACCACTTAGTTTTGTATAAATAGTAGTATGATTGTAAGCCTAAGGGCATGAAGATGCCATGATGAATAGAGCAATAGACCTTTTGAGTTTTGATCCAGTTGTTGATCTTTTTTGTATCCGCGATATGATGTATTGATTGTTTCTGTGAAGGTCATTCCGTAAGTTTTAATGAATGCATGAAGATGTTCGATTATGGTTATATCTTTGTCTTTGTTTCTGTTAGATGATGAATGCGAATGTTTGTGAGATGTTTAATGCTATGTGATTTGGCAATTGACGTTCATGCTAATGAGTAATCAGATCATGTTAATGTGAATGTCTATTATGTGTTGACTCTGTGATTGATGAATATGTGAATGATGAAATGCTAGCATAGTGCGAAAGATATAATTTATGGTTTCTGCGGATGCAATGTATGTTTGATGCATGTCCTCAACTCCACTGCGGAAACTTGGCTCCTGCAGCCCCCTTGTGCATCTCGGGTGAGACTTCACTCGCTCTACGAGTGTTGCTGCAAAGGGTAAAACCTTTCTGGACCGGTGCGTAAGGGAGTTCGGTTGATGGTTTGTTGACAACAGTGTGAAGTGAACCCCTGTCGACAGCCGATGTGTCAACACCACAACATAAAGTACAAAAAATTAGTTTATTTACATAATGTCTCTTTTTACATAAATAAAACATAAGGAACAAAATGTCTTTATGTCCCCCTCATCACCCACACACACACCAAAACTATGAGGGAGGACCTTCAGAGTTAAATATTTCAACAATTTGGTTGTGGGGTCACGCCACATTTGACCAAATCCTTCAAATTTGGTGTCAGAATGTTCCTTCTCACAAAGAACTTCTTGTACATGTCTGTTGAGGTATTTGGAGATGTAGGAATGATTTTGTATTTGAAAATAAGTCTTCTTCCTCTTTTTTTATTTGTTCAAAAATATTTGGGATCTACAAAGAATATTTCAAACAGGGCAAGGCTAAGTTGCCAAGGACAATTTGTGAACCAGAGCTATCAGAGGATATCCCTATTGGTTGTTTTGATGGAGCTGCACAACATGGCACTTGTGGATGTGGAGTGGTCTTAAAATTAAATACTTCTCATGTCTTTCTTCTTTGGATGGGTATTAGACCTAGTACTAACACTAGGGTTGAGTTGCTGGCCTTATGGGGTCTTTTGAGATTTACAACTAACATTAGTGTGTTCTCCCTCCAAGTTATGGGAGACTCTAAAGTTGTTGTTAACTGGCAGTTGGCAAGACAACTCTTAAAGTTCCAACTCTAGAGCATTGGTGCTTGAAGATCAATACACTTAAGTTTTATTTTATAAGTTTGTCTTTCAAACATATTTATAGGCAATTAAATATTCTGGCAGACAACCCCTCAAAAAGAGCCATGGGCTTCGATGATGGTATGCTTTATTTTGAAGAGTTCAAGGAATTTAACTTGATGGATATGGGTTCTATTCCTGGCTTGGAGGAGTAACATGTTGTACTTGTTTCTTTTGTTTATTTTGTATCTTGAAGGATAGTTCTAAAACACCTGATAATGTTTACTGTACAGTTAAATATTTCATGCATGAGTGATTTATCGCTATAGTATGTGAGTCAAAGAAGTTATCAATCTTCTGGACTCATGTTAGGACTAGTTACTTTGTGAGGTTAGAGACGAGATTGTATATGCAGATGTTCTTTTTAATTATAATGGAATAACAAGGAACATATTTTTCAGCTTCAAAAAAGTACGAAAAATGGAAAATAAACTTGGAATAAATGTTTGTATAAATTCTATGTTTTTATGTTTTAGAATATTTTAAATAAAAGCGTGCCATATACATTCAAATTGAATGTTTTTAGTAAAATTGTTAATCCCTCGATTTTAAGAGTTAGAAAAGTACATACTCATCAACCAATTCTCTTATAAATTTATGCAAAGCAAACTTTTGGGTAATTTTAATTTTTTTTAACTATTTTCTATTAATCACATTATCAAAGTGCAAAATATGGAAATTCATGTAAGAGGAAGTTTTAGAGACAGTTCTATTGTTACTTAGTTTGCAATTTAACAACGATTTTGTAAATGTAAAGGTACTACTTTAGCTTCATTTTAATTTAATTTCGAATTTATAGGATTCAAATCCATCGATGAACATATATTTTAAAACGCTATCTTTACAACTAACTCAAGGTTGTGTAGAAATTGTATATGATGATTAATATCGTGACTGTGTTTAATTGAGCATTTAAGGCAGAAGTTTGGATTTCTGGTGTTTATTGAACTAATATTACCATAAACCAGGCACTTCTCAAGGATATTATTGCACATCTGCTCGGAGTGACTCTAAAATCATGACAGATTTTGTTAAAAATGTGATACACATGTATAATATGTGCCAGCGAACAAAACGTTCGACAAAACATGATATTTTTAAATCGTAAGGACGAGGACGATGACAATATTTTATCAACAATAATCAAAATATAGTCCTCAGGAAAACCTTGATAAAATGCCCAAACAGAAATTGTCGGGAACTCCTGGCACTAGCACTTAAGTGTTGAAGCCACAGATCGAGCCCACAGCCGGAGATGTTCTTTCATATCCACTCCTGTAGCATCTGGCTTAGGCAGTTCCCAGATTTCCAGGGGTAATTCTTGAAACACTGTATTCTCTGGTATATTTTCGTGTTGAATTAACCGCTTCAAGCCAGGGAGAAGTTCCAGTAGTCGCGGGCTCAACTTGTCCTGGCTGAAGTCAAAGCCAAGCTCCATAAAACCTGTTAGCTCTTGGACTTCCGGATCCTTTCTGTTTTGGGGGGGTCTTTTCTTCTTCTGTGACAGATCCATTCCCCGCGAAATGGTCTTCGAGAAGGATCTCGTTGGAGAAGGCGTGAAATGTTGGGTTGAGGCACGTAGAGTCACAGATACAGAGGATGATCTGAGTCCCTGTCTTCCCTTCTCCCAATAAGCGGAACAGGAGGTTGGCCCTTGATCGGAGATGCCGGAATATCAAAATCAGAGGAGCCAGGCGAGTCTCGCGACTGGCGAACTGCAATCCTTCTCCTAATTAACTGAATCGGAGGCGTGCCGGTAGATATATAGATGAGACTTGTACCACAGTGCCCTCGCAAGGGAAGTAACTTAATTAAGAGTTAAAGATAGCAGAAAGCATGACACTGTAGTCGGTAATCGAGATGCGCCTTTCCCACGTTTCTCAAGATGCTTCTTGACTATTTAGCGTGTAGTTTGCGCGGACTTGACTTGAACCACAAGTGCCCCATCATAACTTAACCCTGTTGCCCTACTGCGTACAGGTCAATACTATGGGTACAAAATGTTAGGCACATTTAAAGAACGATGGGCCGAAGCATCTATGCTGTCGGAGCGGAAAGGCAAAGAGGGACAGCATGAATGGAGCTGGCTGCTTGACGTTGATAGCCGACGTTCTAGAACCTGCAGTTGTTGTTTTATGAGTAATTCTAGATGAATGGCAGCCTGGCTGAGCGACGTGGCCATTGTTGCTCCGTACCCAGAAATTTATGGTGGGTCATTCATCCAAGGTTAGGTAAGTTCTTTTGTTTCTTTCATATTTGACAATGACTCGATAAAAGCATTATCAGCATCATGGCACTTATAAACATTGAATCTGGGTGAAGAAAAAAAGGTAATAATTTCTTAGAAACCACTCAAACGACATCCAATGACAACACCCCAACCCCACTATCGCTATCTATTGTAACCACCATTGATCACAACAATTTCTCCCCATAAATACACGAACTATTTCTCCCCATAAATACATGAACTGACAGATGGATGCTGCCTAGAGGGAGACGCATGGCCATTCTGCATGCATAGTGGCACAACAATCCTAGAATGATCATTTTTCCATCATTGCTCGGCCTCATTGCTCTCATTGCTCTCAAGGGTCGGCGATATTACCTTGGAACCCGTTACCCGACCTCGAACTACGTCCATTTGCTTAGATGTCCTTACGCTGCAGTCCTCATAACTGTGCATATATCCGGCGGTTTCCTTCCATAAGCATTTCTCCATTACCTTCTCCGCGTATCCCTCGGCTTCCTGCTATCACTGAGCAGAAAATGGAACCTCTGAATCATAGTCACTTTGGTGGGGAAACTATAAAATGTTTATAGAGTTAAAGTCGTTGTCTTGACGAGACACAACCATACAAACTCACATAGGCTTCCACGTTGCACAAAAAGTTGGGCTCCTCCACTATAGCATTGTGTTGTGGCTTTCGACCTCGCATTCACCTCAAACCTGCATCGGCCTTCCTACACCTGCTCACATTTGGCATTCGACTTGGAGAAACCAGGTAAGGTTTTTGGCATTCAACATTCCACGACTATTAATGTTCTTTCTAAAGTGAATCTATTTCAAGTTCCATTTGTCTGAATTGTGACAACAATAATAGTGAGGAAATTTTATGGTAAAACCAAATATACCTAGATGGTTAATTTAACGGTAACAGTTTGGTAGTCCAGGAAAGGCCAGTAGTTATGTTGAAATAATATATATTAACGTAGCCATGAGAGGCATGAAAAAACAATTATGTGTGAGCCTTGTGCTATATGTAATCTTTACCTCTATGAAATAAAAATATGGATATGTTGCTGAGTGGATGTCTCTTTACCTCTGTGCAATAAAAATATGGATACCTTGCTTAGTGGATGTTTTTTTGATTTCTTGCAAACGTCTTACCACATAAATTAGTATCTTGTTGTATGTTATTGAGTTATCTTGTTTTTCTCTTCTTTGTTGCAAAATTTATGTGTGACTTTCATTTTTACGACAAGTGGTATTAGAGTGTAAAGTCGAAGGGAGGTCCACAGTATGTGTGCAAGAGAGAACTCGACTATGGATTGGAGTAACATGTGGAGGGTTGAATCGCTGTGTGTTTCAAATCTGTGTGGAAGAGGAAGAACCAGGCCACACAGAGAGCACAAGCATCCCATCTGTGTGTTGACCCCGTGCACAGAAGTATGCATCCATTTGCTAGAAGAGGAGCCACCAAGATAGTTAAGCCTGTAAGTGGGTGGCCCGCTCTTTTGACAATGCACGGTGATTGAAGCAGAGAAGTATGAGAACGAGACCAATCAAGCAATGTATGTCAAAGTTATGCCAACAATATGCTGCCATCACATATATGTTAAAATCACTAGATCCGGTGATAAGCAGAGGAGGCTTCACAAACAAAGAGTTTAGAGCAGTATTGGCACGATTTCAAGGATGTGCTATATTAGGCCTCCTATTGCATGTTTCATGATGGAATAATGATGAATGAAACATCGAACAAATTATGGGCCACATGAGTGACCTAGCTGACCCCTTGATCAACCAGCAAAGTCGATCTCGATGTTCCTTTACCTGAAGGGGTGAATCTGGACCTCGACAAGAGGGCATTGTTTGAGGGATTGAAGAATGGGAAGCAAAAAATACATTTGATATACATGTTATGAATACCTAAAGGCATTTGTTGATAATGTGTGTAGCTGGAATGATATGATTATTGCATATGAACTTTTATGGGCCATTGGTACATGTGAAGTGGCTCTTCCATTCGTTAAGTTATAGGACCCAAGTGCTTTAGAATCCAAGGGGATAGACGAACAATTGAGGATGTTCTTTGGATATGTGTACAAATTTCAAAGTGTGTGGGGGGAGGATTGTTGGGAGTTCAAGATGGTGAGTTGGATTAAGGATAGAAGGTTGAGAAGGAGATTAATACTTTAAATTTTTCAATGGTAAAGGTTTTGAGTGCAAAATTTGCGGTGGAAAAGTTCAATGGCAATAAGATGCATGATTTGTTGGTGCAACAAGGACTGCACAAGGTGTTGATAGACAAGACAAACAGACCTGTAGGTATGTTTAATGAAGAGCGGGAAGATTTGAATGTAATAGCTCTTAGAACCATTCGGTTGTATTTGGAAGATGATGTTTTATTCAATATTGTTAGAGAGGAAACAACAACGTGCTTATGGAGCATAATGGAGAGCTTTTACATGAAAAAATACATGACAAATAGAATCTACTTCAAGAGGAAATTGTTCGGTTTATGAATGAAAGAAGGTACCAAAATTATTGATTATCGTATTATTTTCAATACTCGTATGTGTCAATTGACTAGTATGGGTGAAAAATTCGAAGAACAAAACAAGGAAGCCATGTTATTGTATTCATTGATTGAATCTTGGAACCATTTAGTCACTTCTATTAGCCTTAGCACGATAGAGACACTTGATTATGATACAATTGTGAAAGTCTTATTGCTTGAGGAGGTGTGGAGGAATTCCAATATAGAAACCTGTAGACCAGAAGCAATGGTGGCTAGGAGTTGATCCGTAGGAAGAGGGGGTAATTCAAGAGGTTCAACTAGATCTAAGTCGAAAGAAAAAAAGGGTAAGCAAAAAATGTCGATACTTCAATAAATTATGGCATCTCAAGAAATATTGTTGGAAGAGGCAAGAATCCAAGGATGACTCCACAAAGGAAGCAAAAGGCTAGCTGAGACAAGTTCATATATGGTCGATGAAATATTATCTTCTTGTATTATGCCGCAATATATCAAGAATGGTTATTAGATTTTGGTGCTTCTTATCACATGTATCCACATAGGATTTGGTGTTTTAGTTACCAAGCTATTGATGGTGGTGTCGTTCTTATGGAGAAACAATGTTTTTTGAAAGATTATTGGGATTGGGAGCAGTATGATTAAAATGTTCAAAGGTATTATAAGAACATTGAGAGAGGTAAGAACATATACCAAAACCCAAAATGATTTTAATTTCCTTGGGAGTTTTGGATTCTCGAGGTTATAAAGTTATTGAATGTCAAATTGGAGCATTGAAGGCTTTCAAGGAAATTTTGGTGGTAATGAAGGTTACAAAGATTGAGAACCTTTACAGACTAGAAGGGAGTGTTGAAATAAATAAAGCAGTGGTGGTATCTAATGAATCAAATGAATGCACTAGCACTTAAGTGTTAAATCCACAGATCGATCCCACAACAAAAGATGTTCTTTCCTATCTACTCCTACAACATCTGGCTTTGGTAGTTCCCAAACATGCACGGGTAATTCGTGAAACACTGTATTCTCATGTATATTTTCGTGTTGGATTAACTACTTCAATCTAAGGAGAAGATATAGTAGTTGTGGGCTTAAATTATCCTGTATGAAGTCAAAGTCAAGATCCATAAATTTTCATAGCTGTTGCAGTTTTAGATCCTTTTTGTTTTGAGGATTTCTCTTCTTCTTTTGTGATCGATCCATTCCCCATGGAATGGTCTCCAACTTTACTAGAAGATATCATTGGAGAAGGTGTAGAGTGTTGGGTTGAGTCACATGGAGGTGCATATAAAAAGGGTGATTCAAGTCTTTGTCTTCCCTTCTCCAAATAAGTGTAACAAAAGGTTGGCCTTAGATAAAAAATGTTGGAATATTGAAATTGTTGAAATTTGGTTGAGCTTTGATCTTTAATTCTTTTAGATGCAGAGACTTGAAGTAATGAGACAATTCAATCCATGAAATTCATACAACCATAACACAAGATAAACCCTGGGAAAATCCTCAAAAATATGAGAAAAAAAACCCAACAATTCTTCTCAATATAATATAATGGATAATAGAGAATGCTTTCTTTTACAGCATAGCAGATTGATTTCAGAAGATAAGAGATCACAAAACACTCTTGATGTAGATATGGAAGCAATAGAAAAGAGTGATAAATTAGATGTGTTCCCAACACAACAATAACAAGGACAAGAAATGCCCTGCACAAAGAGAAGCACCCTACCGTTCAACGGAGAAGAGAATTCACTTCACATTGGATTCATCAATCTCGTATTTCATATTTATACATTCTTCTCTTCTATTTGTAACTTCTAAATTCAGGATGAACTCTCCCTCAAACTGGATGTTTTAATCTTGCATGCAGAGGTGTGGCCCACTTCTCATGCAGTTCTTTATCTCACTGAGCTGTCACTTAGGATGAACTCGCCTCTAAAATGAAAGATTTTCCACTTTGTTAGGTGGCTAACTTAAGTGTCAACATGCAAGTGTCACAAATCATGTGTCATCTATTAGTTTAACATAAGTATCATCATGCAATAACACTTAGTTAACTAGATATTCTTTGTTGTCACTCAGTTAACTCTCTTTAACATAAGTGTCGTCTTTTAGTTTAACTAAAGTGAAAACACTCGAGTTAACTAGTCCTTCTTACTTAACACTTAGTTAACTGAAATCATGTTGATTAATTTACTTGAAGTGACCAGGGTATTTTTTAAGGATTTTAATATTATACTTAAGTATAGTATTCTACACGATTATTTTGGATTGAAAAAATCATATATATAGATAGGTAGGTGAATATTAAATATGAAGATCTCATGAAGAAATTAGGTCTTATTACCACTCCGCATCCTCAGCCTTACAACATCGGTTGGATGAAGAATGGACAAGAAACTTGGATCACTCGACAATGTAAGCTTGCCTACTTCATAAATCCTTTTGAAGATGAAGTACTCTGTTACGTGGCACCGCTCTCCGTAGTCGATGCCCTGTTTGGAAAACCTTACCTATAGGATAGACATGGAATTTATCAGTCATAGCCTCAGAAGGTGATTGTTAGAATCTGAAATTGATGGTTCAGCATACCAGAGCATCAACCTACACCAACGGTTGCACTGATATCTACCAAATAGACAAAGAAGCTCATCAATCATGCTCATAAGTTCTCATTAATCATGATCAAGCCGCAACATTCTAAGAAGATTGCAGCAACAAGTTGAGTCACCGACCAATGCATTTCTTGACAGAAGCAGCAAGTCGATCATATTCTCGATAAGTACCAGAACCTCTTTCAAGCTCTAGATGGAGTACCTCAACATTGTCTGGTAAAACACTTCATTGAACTTGTTCCTGGTTCTTCTTTGCCTAACGCATTTGTTTACACAAGACCCATTCTTGAAAATGAAGAGATTCGTAGACAGATCCAAGAATTAATCGACAAAGGTAATATCCGACCCATCTCCTCTCCTTGTGGAAGTCTAGTCATCTTAGTTCCGAAGAAAGAAGGGACTTGGCACATGTGCATCGACTACATAGCTCTAAAAAAAATTTCGGTAAAGAATTGCTACCCTCTGCCACGGATAGAGGAGCTCATCGACTATCTGAAAGGTGCTAAATTATTTACTAAGCTCAACCTCAAGTCGGGATACCATCAGATTCCAATCGAGCCCTCAGATGTGTGGAAAATTGCTTTCAAGACCAAGGAGGGATTGTTTGAATGGTTAGTCATGCCTTTCGGCTTAACCAACGCACCTGCGACCTTCATGCGACATATGGATAACCTTATTTGACCTTTCATCGGCAAATGGGTTATTGTCTATCTCAACGATATACTGATTTTCAGTCAATCATGGGAAGAACATGTTGGACATATTCAACAAGTCCTCAACACTCTCCAGCAACATCGGCTTTATCTGAACATGGACAAGTGCTCTTTTGCGATGACCAACATCAAATATTTGGGGTATGTAATTGACTCTGTAGGAATTCACGTTGACCTAGAAAAAGTACAGATCCTCAAATATTGGCCCATTCCTAGAAGCATTCAAGAACTAAGAATTTTTCTTGGTTTGGCGAATTTCTATCAACGATTCATACTCGGCTTCAGTGACATAGCTTTGCCTTGAATCAGTTGAAGAAGGGAAACAAGAAAACTGTCTTTTAGTGGAGAGCAACACAGCAAGACAGTGATCACTCAGTCTGGACACCCAGTTGCTTTTCATTCCAAGAATTTTAACATGACAGTTAGAAGATACTCGATGTACGAAAAAGAACTATACACCATTGTGCAAGCTCTCAAGCAATGGAGGCATTACATCCTTGGAAAGGAAACGAACATTCTCATTGATCATAAGCCTCTACAGTTCGCTCTGACACAATCAAATTTGCAGACAAATTGACAGCTCAAGTGGATTAATTACCTACATCAATTCCAATTAGTGATTAAGTATCGGAAAGGTAAAGCTAATGCCGCCGCCAATTGCCTCAGTCGGCCACCCATTACTCTCCTTTTGACAGTGATGAGTATGCAGGGATACGACACGACCACTTGGACACAATGGTATGAGGATGACAACGAATTCTCATCAGTCTACCGACAGTTACAGACTAACAAGTCGTCGACCTCAGACTCCGACTATTTCATGAAGGATACCTTGATATACAAGCTTGGACAACTTTGTGTACCGACCAGTGAGCATCGACAACAACTCATTTGGGACACACACTACAACAAGACTCCAAGACACTTTGGAGTAGAAAAAACACTTGCTATTCTGCAGAAGTATTTCTTTTGTCCTATACTTAAATATGATGTCAACAAGTACATTCGATCATGCGTGGTTTGCGCCATTACTAAGCCACCTAATCGATGACAGGGATTGTATATACCTCTACCAGTTCCTAGTCGACCATGGGAATCTATTTCTATGGACTACTTGACGGGTTATCCTACTACCAAACATCAACATGATGCAATATTAGTAGTATTCAACCGATTTTCCAAGATGGCCATTCTCTTACCATGTAAGAAAACCACAACAATGCAGCAGACCACTCAACTCTTCTTTACACATGTTTGGAAACACTTTGGTTTAACCACAACCATTATTTCCAACTGAGATGCCAGATTCGTCAGCATCTTTTGGAAGACCCTTTGGAAATTGCTAGACACATGACTCTCATTTTTGACAGCTTTCCATCCTCAGACCGACAGACAAACGGAAGTTGTGAATCGCTTGGTAGTACAACTGCTTCGCATGTACAATCACCAACATCAACGCACATGGGATGAAAGTCTTCCATACATCTAGCATAGCTACAATCATGCTCAGCACAGCTCTAAATGCAAGAGTCCATTTGAATTCTATTACGGATTTCATCCCTCAGCACCTATGGACTTGATCAGCTCTTCAACACAGCCGAGTGACACAGACTACAGCCAGCGAGAAGTTGATAAAGAAGTTAAGTTCAGAGATCAGATATGCGACATCCAGAAGCAAGCATAGGAAATGTTGCACAGAACAAGCGAGAAAGCTAAGGCCCGACATGACAAGCATCATATTCCTCATACATTCCGAATTAGGGATAAGGTTTGGTTACATCTCAAGAAGGAGCGCTTCACAAGCCCATTCAAGAAGTTGAAACCTTTGCGATATGGTCCGTATAGTATTCTTCGACTGATTGGAGAAAATGCTTTCCAGCTCGACAATCCTGCACGCCTGGGTTTGCATCCAGTATTCAATGTGGATCTACTTCGACCATACCATGCACCCTTATTGGAACAGAATGACTTGCAGATAGTAGAACCCGAAGACATCCATCCATATGTTTAGGAGTCTCTTCCTTGCGACACCATTGTGGGATGACAAGTACGTCATACAAGGATGAACACAATTCCCTTATTTCAGGTTGCTAAGGCTAGCCAAATCCCATCTCAAGGAAAGTGGTACTCTGTTACTGAAGTGGCTGAAAAGTTTCCTCACCTTCGCGAGCAAACAATGGGGTCCATTGTTTCTTAAGGAAGGAGGTTTGATCCACATCATAGTTGGCAAGTCATCGATGTTGATACAAATTCGACAAGTTTCGACTTTGACATGACTTCGACAACCTCAACAGTTCGGATAGGTTCCGAACTCGACACAACTTTGATGAGTCTCGACTTCGACACACCTCGACACATTCGCACCTTCGACATGTTCAACAACCTCACAGTTCGTGACATAGACAAGCAGCGTCGACATGCAACCAGTGACTGTCGAAATTCGACAGACTGTCTCTCTGTCTTCCAGTCGAATGTAATGGTTGAACTGTTAAACCGTTCTAACTTCTTCTTTGTAACTGAACGTAACGGGAAGGCACCCAAGCGTCTCAGAAATCTGTATAAGCATGTATAACATAGAATCAATTATTTATCTGTTTTACATCTAATAGAAGAACAGTTCGCATTCCTGCATATTGTTTGCGCATATTGTGTTTATTTGTGTAGTGTAATCCTGCTTTGCTCATTCTGCTTATTCTTAATTGCTTCCGCCATAACAGAGCCGAATCATTCAGTCAAACTGTTGTGCCCCTTGTGCTTCCTGGACACGACCTGGATCATTATACATCAAATTACATTATACTAAGAAGAATTATTGTATGTTGTGATCATATTATATTATTTCGGACCAAATGATCATATGCTAAAGTAATTCACTTTAGAGGTGAACAATCTCTAAAGGATATTTAATAGCAATCTGGCAATCATGGTTAATAATATATCACACAACATTAAATGATTTTAACAAGTAAAGCATGACCTTTATACAGAAGGTACACCTCTATACATGAGGTCCATATCATGGATACCTTTATACGAAAGGCTCACATAATAATCATAACTTAGCACAAAATTCCAAAGTATTTTCCAACAAGGATTTACAACATCTTTACTTTGATCAATTACTGTAATGTCCCTTTTTAAGTATTTTATTCAAATGACCAATTTTTCACCTTTTTCCCTATTTCAACCATTGACTAGTTTTGATGTCTAGGTCTCCAAATTGACCCAAATGATACCAAATCTTCTGTGAGGTTATATGAATGATATTAAGACTTGAATATGATGTTCATGGATGATTTATGACCCTCCAAATACTTCTTCAAACTTGTTTAAGATTCTGGACAAAGTATGGAATTTAACTAGCAATTTTGGGATCAAATCCCCCCTAGGGTAAGTACTGAAAATGGCTCTCCAAATGCCTCCAAACTCACTCGAAATTATGAATAGAGGTAGGGGATTCCCAAGGAAAATTATTTAGGTCTCATGTAAACCATTTATTAGTTATTAAGTTTGTTCTAATCTTCTCCCAAACAATGGAAAAAATCACTAATTCGACCCTTGGGGAAATGGCACCAAATCTCTTCCAAATGCAAATAAACTGAGTAAAATGACTTCAAATGCTTAAGTGCTGAACATGAAACTTGTAATAATCATCAATGTCTTTCCATTCATCATAAATATATCAGATAAAAATTCTTTCATTCGAAGTAATAAGCATTACAATGGCATACATCAATATAGTGGGGAAATGGTCATTGTTTGCTCATTAATCATCACTTTTACATACAACCACTTGGTATTTCGACTTGATACTTTATGAATATGAATAATATAGTATATTAATATTATTACAATCAGAAATAAATCATGAGAAGCTATCCCAAAGAGTACAAGAGCTCACCAAAACCGCCCTCCCTCAAGGAGCAAGAATATGCAATGAAAACTGGAAATGGTCGAGTGAATGAGATGCAATAGAAGAAGCCACAAGATGCCCTATAGCTTAAAACTGAAAATAAATACTCCATTAAAGCTCCATGAAAGACCTGAATGTCCTCTCCAAACACCAACTTTGATGAGAATCTGTCACCCTTGAAATTGGCTAAGGCAAGAAACTAGTCATCCACTAGCTCTCTCTCTACACAAATGCAATTTTCTCAAATGATCAAAAGCCCCTCTCTTAATTCATTTCTATATTTTATAAAAATACTTAGTCTTCTAAGGTCCTCTATGGGTCGAATTCCTCCCAAGAGATTCATGCCAACTCAAGTTGGGAAGAGATTCCCAAGTATCCCACTTTTCCTTCCAATTCTAGCCCTCTCCTTCTCCAAATTTGAATTGGTGTCTCTTTGGCTGCCCTAACTCACTTGAGAGCCCTCTTGGAGGATATTTTTATCCCTGACATGTCATATATGTCATATGTTAGCCTTTAGGTCTGATTTGTGTCATAGGTGTCATAGATTCTTCATCATTGTTGTCATAGGAGTTAGGGAATCTAGCCCAAGTGTCCACAAACCTCTAGTTTGACTCTTCTTCTTCCATGGAAGTTACCACTCCATCCAAATTCGACCTATGATGCTAAATTCCATGTGTATGAGCCTTCTATCTCATCCCAAGAACCTTATGCTTCCCATGGATTTGAAATTGCAAGAGGAGAATGCCATTTGGCACATCAATTCTAGCTTGTGTGGGTCCCACATCCTCCATATGTCTTCAAAACCAATTGCCACCTAGAATTTATCTTGAATTTATTTATTCAACCTCTTTATTAAATACTTGAACTATTATAATGTCTAAACATCATTTATTAGCTCCCTTATTACAATTCCAAATGTATCCATCCAACCTAGGGAGCTAGTAGGATTGATGGAATTGTCCTGCTATGCATTTATTTGAATGGGAACATTACAAGTACCTCTATATCAAAGGAATAACCCTTACACGGAAGGAAATCAAAGTTCTCACCTCTATACAAGAGTATCAACCTTGTTTATACAAGATTGGTTTGGAGAAGGTCTCCTGATGCTTTGTTAAAACATCTGCAATCTACTCATTAGTAGCAATGTACTGAAGTTTCACTGTAACTTTCTGGACCATGTCTCATATGAAGTGACACTTCATTTCAATGTGATTCGACTTGTCCTGAAACATTGGGTTTTCGGAAAGCTTGATGCAACTCTGATTGTCACACCGAATAGCTGTAGGCTCATACTAGTAGCTATGTATTCTTCTTTGGTAGTGCTCTGGGCTATGGAGCCCTGCTTCCTGTTGGACCAAGATTCATAACTGATCCTAGGCTATAAAAATAGTAGGATGTACTCTTACGATCCACAATTCTTCCTCCACAGTCTGAGTCTTAATAACCAAGTGACATGACTCCTCCACTGGAGGCATATCTGAGTCCATATAAACTTGTACCTCGAAGGTACCTAAGCACATGATTATAAGCTATCCAGTGTCTGTGTCTTAGATCAGACATAAATTGACTCAGAATTCTCACATCATAACATATATTAGGCCTCGAATGTATCAAGTACATTAGCAGGCCTTTAAGTTGTCTATACAAAGTGGGATATACTAGATCTTATCCATATCCTGACTCATGAAGTTTCCTCAAACTAGAGACCATCTGTCTAGTCATATATTTGCAATCTATCATGCCAAACCTGTGCAATATATCCACAGTGTGCTTCCCTTGAGATAGAAAAATTTCATCTTTTCTTTTCCATATCTCAAGGCCAAGAAAGTAGTGCATTAGACCTAAGTATTTCATCTCGAACTCTGAGGTGAGCTCCCTCTTGTACCAAGCAATCAGATGTTCCTCTCCAGTGAGAAACAAATCATCAACATACATAACCAATATCAATGGTTGGTTCTTAACTACTTTGAAGTACAAATTTGGATAAGCTTCACTCTCACAGAAACCCAGTTTTTGAAGGTAGCTATCAATTTTGAAGTACGAAGCCATGGGGGATTAATTAAGCTCATATAGATATTACTTTATCTTTCAAACATGGGACTCCTTCCCATGCACCAAAAATCCTTCAGGATGCTGATTATAAACCTCTTCCTCAACCTCACCATTGAGGAAGGTTGTCTTCACATCCATTTGGTGAAGTTTCCATCCCATAACAGATGCAAGTGCAATCATTGCTCGGATTTTGGTGTACCTTGACACAGGGGAAAAGGTCTCATCATTATAGATACCTTCTTTCTGAGAGAAACCTATGGAAAGGAATCTGGATTTATACTTCTTAATGCTACCATCCGCAACATGCTTTATCTTGTAAAGCCATCTAGAAGTACCAATGGACTTCCTATCAGGTTTGGGAACAACCTCCCAAACATCATTATTCATTATAGAGTTGTACTCTTCTGTCATTTCATATTTCCAAACATGCTTCTTTGTAGATTCTTCATATGAGGATGGTTCTGAATCACTAATGTGACTCATTAGTGCAACATATCCTGAATATCTGTTAGGTTGCTTGCACTCTCTGGATGAGCCTACTGGTGCTCCATGTTTCTCTGCATTTTGTAGGATATCTCGACACCAAGCATATCTTGTTTTAGCGGGAGGTTCATTAGGTGATCTCGCAACCAGTTCTTTAGGAGCTAGTGAATCTGAGGCATCTTCTGGTTTCTCTCTCTCTAACTCTGAAGGGGGAGAATCAGATTCAGGATACTCCATCTCTGAATCACATTGAATCTATTTTTATCTTTTGAAAGTAGCTTCCTTGTGGAAGGTAATATATCTGCTAAATTCAATGTGTCTCTCACCAGTTACATATATTCAGTATGCTTTGGATGACTCATTATAACCCACAAAGTTTCTTTTCTTTCCAGAAGGATCCATCTTTGTTCTCTAATCTTTTGGTACATGAATGTATACTGGGCTCCCGAAGATCCTCAAGTGTGAGATGTTTTGCTTCTCACTGGTAAACACTTCTTCTGGTTTCTTCTCGTCTAGAATGCCATGCAGGATTCTATTCTAAATGCACACAGCTATACAGGTGGCTTCTTCCCATAATGAGGTAGACATATCTTGATCATGCATTGTGGCTTTTGCAGCCTCACATATGGTTTTATTCTTTCTTTTGGAAACCCCATTTTGCTAAGGGTTGTATGGTACCGTTAACTGTCTACATATTCCCACATCACTACATAGCTCATTGAATGCATGCGAATCAAATTCAGCTCCATTATTAGAACTTAATACACAAATGTGTTTTTCTTTTTTATTTTCAACTAGGGCTTTAAACTCTTTAAATTTTCTAAGAATTTCACTTTTAGCCTTCATGAGATAAATCCATGACTTCCTAGAAAAATCATCTATGAATAATACATAATATAAGAAGCCACTCAGGGAGGGGGATGACATGGTACCACATACATCATAATGTATTAAATCTAAAATCCCTTTAGATCTAGTAGTACTGCTAGAAAAACTTTTCTTAACATTCTTCCCAAGTGCACAACCTTGACATACACTATCATGCTCAAAATCAAATAAAGGCATACCTTTTACCATATTTTGAAGTCCTGGTAACGCTTTGTAGTGTAGGTGTCCAATCCTTCAGTTTGATAGCTCACATGGACTTATAGTGTGGTGAATCATAGCTTGAATGTACTTCCCAGGTACCTTGTAGAGTCCTCCCTCTCGAACTCCAATCACAGCAGCAGATTCTAGGATTTTGTTCTTCGGCCATAAAAGTGCTTTGTTATCCATGAAGATAACTCAGAAGCCTTTGTCTTTAAGAACCGAAACTTAAAGGAGGTTCTTCTTCAATCCTAGAACATATAAAATGTCCTCCACATGTACAATATCACTGGTACTCAGATGGAATGAGGTGGATCCAACTCCTTGGACCGAATAAGTTGAGTTGTCCCCCAACTCTACCATGCATGTGAATTCTTTATCCTTTAGATCGGTGATGGCACTCTTATAACCGGCCATATATTTGGATGCATCACTATCAATCAACCATGTTTCTGCATTTGTGATGACGGATCCCGAAAGGTATGAGACAAGATAATACTCTCTTTTTGTCTCCTTTTCTTCGGATGCATTCTTTCGAGTGATTTCATCTTCTATGGCAGTAGAAGCATGAAACTCTCCTTTCTGCTTTGATTTGCACTCTCTTAAGAAATAGCCTTTCTTGTTGCAATTGAATCATCTAGCTCTTGAATCGTGAAATCCTTTTTTGAATGCCTTCTTCTTTGGATGAGAGAACTTCTTTTGGAAGAAGGGTTTATTTCCTTTCTTCATTCTTGCTGTGAGAGCAAGGTTTTCTTCTTTGATGCACACTGACATGCTCCGGATTCGCCCTTCGTCTTGGAGGTAGTCATGCCACAAAATTTCAAAGTTAGGTTGTACCTCTCATCCATTTACCATAGCGAAGAATGTCTCCCATGACGATGGGAGACCATCAATAATGGTTTGGAGAAGATCATCTTCATCCACTACTACTCCAATACTAGCAAGTTGATATCTTACCTGGGAGATATTGGAGAAGAAGGAGGCCACTATCTCATCCATCTCCATATTTAAGTTTCAAAGCTTATTCTTCAATGCCCTCTTTTGACTTGGGGCATTCTTCTCATAGAGATTAGTCAATGTATCATAACATTCTTTCATGATCTTTAGCGGTGTGATCATGAGAATCAAGTTATCTTTTACTGAATCATAAATGATCCATTTGGCCTTAGCTTGATTCTTCTTGATGTTGATGCACTTTGCATTAGATGTAGGCTCCTCCACCACAATGGATACATAACCATCTAATTCATGATCCTCTAGGATGTTGAGAATCATAGCCTTCCAAGTTTTGAAGTTTGACGTGCCTTCAAGACAACCTTCCAATCATACAGAGACTGATTCCATAGTCTTCAAATCTTGTGTTCAACTTCTCAGTATCAACGTAGGCACTAGCTGGCATGCAAAACTAAGCTCCTTCACGCCCTGAGCTCTAATACCATGTTGAAATTTGGTTGAGATTTGATCTTTAAATATTTTAGATGCAGAGACTTGAAGTAATGAGACAATTCAATCCATGAAATTCATACAACCATAACACAAGCTATACTTGGGGAAAATCATCAAAATTATGAGAACAAAAACCCCAACAATTCTTGTCAGTATAATATAATGGATAGGAGAGAATTCTTTATTTTACAAGATAGCATATTTCTTTAGGAAGATAAGAGATCACCAAACACTATTGATGAAGATACAAAAGAAATAGAGAAGAGAGATCAATCAGATGTGTTCCCAGCACAACAATAACAAGCAGGAACAATACCCTGCACAAAGAGAAGCGCCTTGCCTTAAATGGAGAAGAGAATTCGCTTCACATTGGATTCATCAATCCCATATATCATATTTATACATTCTTATCTTCTATTTTTAACTTCTAATTTCAATATCAACTCGCCCTCAAACTGGATGTATTAATCTTGCGTGCAGAGGTGTGCCCCACTTCTCATGCAGTTCTTTATCTCACTGAGCTGTCACTTAGGATGGACTTGCCTCTTAATTGAAAGCTTTCCCACTTAGTTAGGTGGATAAATTAAGTGCCGGAATGAAAGTGTCAAAACTCACGTGTCATCTTTTAGTTTAACATAAGTGTCATAATGCAATAAAACTTAGTTAACTAGATATTCTTTGTTGACACTTAGTTAACTCTCTTTAACTGAGGTGTCGTCTTATAGTTTAACTAAAGTGAAAACACTTTAGTTAACTAGTCCTTCTTATTTAACACATAGTTAACTGAAATCATGCTGATTAATTTACTTGAAGTGACCAGAGTATTTTTTAAGGATTCTAATATTATACTTAAGCATAGTATTCTACGCGATTATTTTGGATTGAAAAAATCATATATATATATATATATATATATATATAGGTAGGTGAATATTAAATATGAAACATACAATTTTCTACCAAAAAATGTATTTTTTGGAGAATATTACGATAAAATAACATATTTTATGTAAATATAGGCGATATTAGAGACTAAAAATGACCAAATAGCGAATTTATTTTTTGAAAAAAGTCTCCAAAAATAGCCAATTGCCGAAATTTCACCCCTATAAATTACCCTGGAAGTGACCGCTATGATTTCTTTATTTAATTGAGGCATAAATTTAAATGATGCTTTAACTGAAGCATTGATACTTAACTGAAGCTTTAACAACTCGATTTCTCTTTAATTATCTGAAGTGTTTGCATGGGCAATTTCAAATTCTCTTGATTTCTATGCTTTATCTTTTACTACATGGTCAATATGTGCTAACTTTAATTATCCATCACATTACATTATACTAAGAAGAATCATCGGATGTTGTGATCATATTCTATTATTCCAGACCAAATGATCATATGCTAAATTAATTCACTTTAGAGGTGATCAATCTGCAAAGGAGACTTAATAGCAATTTGGTGATCATGGTTAATAATACATAACACAACATTAAATGATTTTAACAAGTAAAGCATGAAATTTATATGGAAGTTCCACCTCTATACTGCAGGTCCATCTCATGGATACCTTTATATGGAAGGATCACATGATAATCATAACTTGACACAAAAGTCAGGATTCTTGTCCATCAAGACTTTACAACATCATTACTTTGATCAAGTACCTCTATATGGGAGGAATAACCTTTACACATAAGGAAATCAAAGTGTTCACCTCTATACGAGAGGATCAATCTTGGTTGTACAAGATTGGTTTGGAGAATGTCTCATGATGCTATATATTTAACAGAAATCAGAGGATCCTGATGAGTCTTATACCACTGCCCTCAGAAGGGAATTAACTTACGACTTAAGACACAAAAGGCATGACACTATAGATAGTAATATGGATGTGTATTCCCCACTTTTCTTGGGATGCATCTTTACTTTTTAGCATGTAATTTACGCATCCTTGATCGGAAGCCACTAGTGTTGCATCATAATTTAACACCATTTCCATACTACATACAAGGTCAATACCATGGGTAAAAAATGTTGGGGACATTTAAAGAACGATGGGCCACACTATCGGTGTAGACTTACCATTTTCCTTGTAACCATTCAAGTCAAAATACAGTTGAAATTGTAGATATACGTTTTTGGGATTGCATAATTGGTGTGCTAGGGGTTTTTTGAGTGAAATGAATCCATTTTTGCAATCAAATTTGCGATTTGAATAATGAAAAATCATGATTTCAACAAAGTTTTAATCACTGGATTCCATCTGAAATTACCAGAAAATTCCAAAGCATAGAAAGATTAGCTAATTCCCAAAGCATCTATGCTTTGAGAGTGGTAACATAAAACGATGTGGTTGTATTCGACAACATGAATGGAGTTCGATGGATATAATATATGTTCTAGAACTTGTATTTGTTGTTTTATGAGTCATCTTAGATTAATGGAAACCTAGATGAGTGACGTGGCCATTGTTTCTCCATGCCAATAATTTTCTGGTGGGTCACTTTATCCAAGGTTAAGTAAGTATTTTTGTTTCTCCTACTCAATGAACTTACCTAAGTGATGAGTTAGTCCTTTCATATATTCCTCCAACAATCAAGTAGGAAGTTCACATTGCATGTGGCTATAGTTAATGCATTTCCAATGGGTCACTGGGATCCCAACTTCCTATTTTTTAGGTGAGACCCAAGAGCTTGCATTAATTGATGGACTACTTTGATAGAGACTTGAGCATTTAGCTTGTAAGATTTCACTTTTGGGTTTGATTATGCATCAATCAACTCAAAATAATGTCAATAAATTTCTTTCCACATTTAGTTTGATACCGAATGCATGCAATATCTAACAATGAAGGAATTTCATGGTGTCAAAAGGGAAGATAATATTGTTCATCTTGATGTCTTTGCAACAAAATGTACTCATATTGACTAACTATCCTATTTATTCAACATCGCTCCTTTAACATTATTTCTTTAGCAACTCACATCAACATCCTCCCCCTATTGCTACCCTATCCACCATTGATCATGCTAATTTCTCCTTATAAATATACAAATTGACAGATGGATGTTGTCGAGAGGGGGACATTTGGCCATTTTGCATGCATAGAACACTGGCACAATAATCCATTATCATTGTTGCATTTGAGAGTGATAATTCATCCATCATTTCCCTAAAGACTCGTCAATATTACCTTGGAACCCGAACTCAAACTTCCATTTTCTTAGAGGACCCTATGTTGTAGTCCTCATGACTATGCATATCCATCGACCTCCTTCCATGAGAATCTCTCCATCTCTTGTCATTACCTTCTCTTCATATTCCTTAGATTATTGTTGTCACGGAGCAAAAAATAGAACATCTAAATCACAACAGTCACTTTGGAGGGGGGACTAGGGAATGTTTATAGAATTGAGGTCATTGCCTTGACAAGACATAACCATACACAATCATATAGGCTTCCATGTTACACAAAGAATTGGGATCCTCCAACTTATATATCATTGTGGTGTGGCTTTTGAACCCACATTCACCTCAGATATGCATTATACTTCCTACACCTACTCACATTTGGAATTTGACAAGGATAAATCAGGTAAGGTATTTGGTATTCAACATTCCACGCCTATTAATTTTCTTTCTAAATTGAAACTATTTCAAGTTTGATTACATTGGAATTGTGACAACAATAAACGTGAGGAAATTTTATGGTAAAACCAATTTACGTAGATGGTTGATGTAATGATAGTAGTTCATGAAATTATAGTAATGATGTTGAACATACTATATAATAATGTAGCCCTGAGAGGAATACAAAGAAAATTATGTGTAATATTGTTGTGGCATATGTAATCTTTACCTATGACAAATACAAATATTGTTTTGTTTCCCTGAGGATGACTTATTGTCAAGGTTTTCCCACATAAATTTGTTCCTTGTTGTATTCCCTTGAGTTATCCTATTTTTCTATTCTTTACTACAAACTTTCTCCGTATCTCTCAATTTCACAACAAGTTGTGTCAGGGCGTAAGGTTGAAGGTAGGTATGCAGTGTGTGTGCAAGAGAGAACTCAATCGTAGATTGGAGTAACCCATGAAAAGATGAAGGTGGAGGTCCAAGCTACCGTGTGCTTCAATTCTATCTCGAAGGTGAAGAACTAGGCTGCGTAGAGTGTATAACCGTCCCCTTTATGTTTTGACCCCCATGTAGAGAAGTAAGTAGCCATGAGTTGGAAGAGGAGCTGCCAAGATAGTTAAGCCTGTAGATGTGTGGCCAGCTCTTTTGACAATTCTTGGTGTATGAAGGGAAGAATTTTGAGAACATGATCAATTGAGCAATGTATGCCACGTTATGCCAACACTATGCGACCATCACATATATCTTAAACCACTGGAGTCAGTGATAAGCATAGGAGAATTCACATACAAATATTTCATAGTAGTATTGGCATGAATTCAAGGACGTGCTATATCAGCCCTTCTCTTGCATATTTCATGATGTCATAATGGTGACTGAAATATTCTGAATTCTAGGCCAATCCATCGACCTAGATGACCACTGGATAATCCAGCAGAGGAAATCTTGATGATCCTCTACCTGAAGGGGTGAACATGCACCTCAACAAGTGGGAATTTTTTGAGGCGTTGAAGAACTTGAAGCATAAAAGAATTTTGATGTCTATTATGAACAACTAAAGGCATTTGTTGATAGTGTGCCAAGTTGGGATGATATGATTATTACATATGAACTTGTCTAGGAAATTGGTACAGGAAAAGTGGCTCTTCCCTTTGTTAAGTTATAGGAACCATGTTCCTTAGAATCTAGGGAACTAGACGAGGGGCTAGACGAGCAATTAAGGATGTTCTTTGGAAATGTGTGCATATTTCAAAGTGTGTGGGGAAAGTGTCATTGGGATTTCATGTATGTGAGGTGGATTAATAAAGTAAGGCCATGAAGAGAGATTTAAGGTTATAAATTCCTATGGAAAATGTTTCGAGTGCAAAGTTTGAGGTGGAGAAGTTCAATGGGAATACTAATTTAAAGATGTGGAAGCTTAATATGCGTGATATGTTGGTGCAACAAGGACTAAACAAGGAGATGGAAGGAAATACAAAGAGACTTGTAGGTATAACTAATCAGGACTGAAAATATTTGGATGTAAGAGCTCTCAACACTATTCGGTTGTGTTTGGTAGATGATGTTCTATTCAATATTGTTAGAGAGGAAACAAAAATAGGATTATGGACCAAAATGGAGAACCTTTGCATGACAAAACCTATGACAAATTAAATCCACTTGAAGAGAGAATTGTTCGGTTTCCAAATGAAAGAAGGTACCAAAATTATTGGTTTACTTAATGTTTTCGACACTCTTATGTGACAATTGACTAGTATGGGTGAAAAAATCGAAGAAGAAGATAAGGATCATGTTGTTTTGTTCACTGCCTAAACCTTGTAATCATTTACTCGCTTGTATTATCCTTAACAGAACAAAAATTCTTGATTATGATACAGTTGTGGGGGATTTATTGTCTGAGAAGGTGTGGAGAATTCCAATATAGAAACCTCCAGACCAGAAGCAATAGTGGCTAGGAGCCGATGCATATAAAGAGGGGGGAATTCAAAAGGTTCAACTAGATATAAGTCAAACGGAAAAAAAAGGGTAAGAAAAACCATTGGTACTACAACAAATCAAGGAATCTCAAGAAAGATTCATGGAAGAGGCAAGAATCCAAGGATTACTCCATAAAGGAATCAAATCCAATTGAGACAAGTTTAGGTATGGTTGATGAAGTATTGTTTGCTTGTAATATCTCAAAATATCAAGAGGAATGGTTATTAGATTCTAGTGCTTCACATCACATGTATCCATATAGAAGTTGGTTTTCTACTTTCCAATCTATTGATGGCAGTGTTGTTATTATGGAAAACATTTTTTCTTGTAATACTATTGGGATTGGAAGCATTAAGACTAAAATGCTCAAAGGTATTGTACAAACATTGATAGAGGTAACAACATGTACAAAAACTCAGAAGAGTTTAATTTCCTTGGGAGTTTGGGGTTTTTGAGGTTATAAAGTAATTAAATGTTAAGGTGGAGCACTGAAGGTGTCCAAGGGAAATTTGGTGGTAATGAAGGTTACAAATATTGGGAACCTTTACATACTAGAAGGGAGTACTAAAATAAAGGAAGTATTGATGGTATCTAAGGAAGAAAATGAACCTAATCATTTATGGAATCAATGATTGGGCCATATGAGTGAGAAATGGATAAAGGTATTGATAAACCATATGTTAATTCCAAACTTAAAATCTTCGAATTTGAACGTATACAAGTATTGATTTTGGGAAGCATTGTAGATAGAAATTTAAATCCGGTATTCATACAAGTAACACTGTTCTCGATGTCTGGGGGCCATCCCCTACAATTTATTTTGGATGATCATCATATTTTGTGGAATTTATAGATGATTACTTTAGAAATGTAATTCTCAAAAGAAAATATGATATGTTTAAGAAGTTTAGAGTTTTGGCTTAAAAGAGAACTGGCAGTTCAATCAAGTGTTTAAGAATAGATAATGGAGGTGAGTTCACATAATTGGAATTTGAAAATTATTGCAAGGAATTTGGGATAAAAAGGAATATAAAAAACAAAGTTTTATATATGGTAAATCAGTCACCATTAGTTGCAACAGGCTGTAAGATTCCTAAAGAGGTAGGAACAGGTCATTGTTGTGATTACTCATTTTTTTCTTATGATGCTTATGCTATTATTTCTAAAAATCATCATTCTAATTTGTTCCCCATACCAAACAAGTATATGTTGGTTGGTTTTGATAATGGAGTTAAGGGATATAGATTGTGGGATCCCACTACCCACAAAATCATCATTAAAAAATATTTGGACAAGGAAATATATATGGAATAGATAGAAGCATTTGATCAAGCTTGTAAAAGAAGATTTGTTTGCAAGCTCAAGAAGTCCTTGTATGGCCTCTAAAAAATGGTACAAGAATCTTGAATCCTTCACCGTGAGCCAAAATTTTACAAGAAGTGATTATGACCATTGTGTTTACTTCAAAAGTTTGAAAAATGGCATATTCATTAACTTGGCATTATATGTTGATGATATGAATGTAGAGATCAAAAGCATGGTTGAGATTAATAGGTTGAAATTTCAGTTGGACAATACATTTGATATGAAGGATCTATGAGAATCCAAACAAATTGTGGGCAAAGAAATACACATACACAAGAAACATGGTAAAGTTTGGTTATTACAATAGAAGTATGTGGATGTGAAGAAAGTAAATATCCCTTTGGCTTCGTATTTTAAGCTTTCTTCAGGTTTATGTCATAGTAATGAAGAATAAAAGGATTATATGTCTCATGTACCATATGTTAGCACAATAAAATTTTTAATGTATGCGATGGTATGAACAAGACCATAAATTTCACATACAATTGGTGTTGTTAGTAGATACATGGAAAATCCAAGTAGAGAGCATTATGCAGCAATGAAATGGGTGTTTCACTATCTTATAGGCACAAGTGATTATTGTATCACCTATAATGATGCAACGGCTTAGTTTGTGGATATGTCGATCAATATGTTTTAGGTGATTTGGACAAAAGGAGATCCACTTCATTTTTTGATGGAGGTGGAACAACCCTTGAGAAAGTCCAGACACAAGAAAATTGTGTAGAAATGTTTACAAAATGAATACTATTAGAGAAGTTGTGGTGTTTTTTTGCTTCTATTGGCTTTCAAAAATGTGATGATTGGGTGTAGAAAAGGTTATTAGGTAAATTGTTGTCAAGGTGGAGATTGTTGGAATTATGAGAACAATAAATGTGGGGAAATTTCATGGTAAATGTAATGGTGGTGGTCCATGAAACAATGGTAGTTCATGAAATAATAGTAGTGATGTTGAACATATTATATATATAAAAGTTACAATTAAGTGTAAATCCTATTGTGTCATATGTAACCTTTACCTCTGAGTAAAAAAAATAACGATATCTTGCCCCGTGGATGTTTCCTTGACTTCTTATCAAGCTTTTACCAGATAAATTTGTGTCTTGTTGTATGTCATTGAACTATCTTTTTTTTCTCTTCTTTGCCGCAAACTTTATCTATGGCTAGCTTAAATATAAGGAAAGACCTTAAATGGATTATTTTTAATTGGTCCAACTTGAATTTCTCATTCTTTAAATCATTTTTTGTAGAGGATTTAATGTTTTTTTCAAAGTCAAACAACAAAATCCTCACAAAATTATTTTTTTCCATAAAAGAATACATAGATTTTTTAATGTAGGGTAAGGGAATCCTTGTAACATCACTGGTCCTTTATGGACCTATCAATATAGCATATTTGGAGATAATGTCTCTCACATCAATTTTCCTTTAGTAACTCCAAAACTACTTCTTTCATATTTCAAGTATATATTTGATATATTCATGGTGCAAAAGATCATTTCTATGGTTGAAACCTTTTAAATTCCCCAACTAGTTGGATTCCTAGTTATCCCCAAAAACCACAATACAGTTCTTATACATTTTCTTTAATAAACAATAGATGATAAATCAATAGTTTCTTTTGTTGTAAATCTAGTATGAGCTTCACAGGTAAATAGGTTGTTCTTGGGTGACAAATGAGAACCCTTTCCTTAGAAAGCATTGAGGGTAACCCCCCCTATATCTTGAGGATTTGTTCAAACATGTAGAGTGGTGTAGGTAGGTACATCACATAGTTATGCCCTATCCTTATGCTTCCTCCTATCCTATTTCTCCAAAGTGTGATATCTATAGTGAGGTTTTGTGAGGGGTACAACCTAGTGGACAACATAGGTACTAGTGTCACTATCGATGAGAGTTCATAGTTCAATACATAATTTTTCAAGTCTCTTCAAGGAATACAATGAAAAATATTAAGGAGACTCCACTATTCAAATGAATTGAGCACCTTGGCTGGTTTTATTACATAAATTTTAGGCTAATGGAAAGTTTTGGTGACTCTAGTAGGGGAATAAATACATATTCCCACTGCTACAAACATATATACTACTTATGGTAAGCAAGTATTAGATTTTGTTGAAAAATATCACATGTGGTGACTTTACATTGGTTCATCTCTCAAAATAGTGCATGTTGCAAACCCATAACATCATATATCTATGCTACATCCAACTTCTGGGTGACACCATTTCTCAGGGTTGGAATGTGATCTTATCTTATACATTTGACTAAATCTCATGCTAAAACTTCTTGTTCTCATTTTGTTAAGAATCTTGGAAAATGCCCTTCTTTTAGACACATTTCTATTTTGAAATTAGCATATTTCAAGATTCCTATTTATAACGAGTGATTTCCATCTCTTTGTTCACCCTAATCCCTTTCTTTTAAATATTTGTAACACTGAAAATAATGAGCCATCATTTGCAGTAGTTATCATCTTGACCAACAATTAGCCAAGATATGTCGATTCTTAGCTACATACAAGGTATCAACCCTTAATATCACCTAAAATACTCACTCCCTTGTGTAATGGATACTTAAAACACTTTCCAAAGTTCAGTGGTAATTGACCAATTACAAATAATACAAATATCATTGTGTTCCAAGACTTCATTGATGTTTTCATTGTCTAGCATAAATATGTTTTCATGTATTTTTTTACATTCCTTAGAAGGGCATGCTAGATTACAACCATATCTAAATATAATTGGAAACAATTACATGATGTCTTCTTTCTCTAATGAGGAAAGATGACAGACACCATTGAGCTCTTATTACTAAAAGCATAATTGCATTTAGGGATACAATTCTCAAAACTTATCATGAAATCCATAATAATTTAAAGCCTTCGGAGGGTGTTGCCATGATATTTTATGTTGATACCCATGATTTTAATTTTTTACTATTTCTTGGAGAGAGGTTTTCCCTATATTTGAATGCTATGTTTAATGACACCTTAGAAATTCAAGGAAACATGATCACTTTTTTAAGCAATGACCTATTGTCACTCCATATATTTCAAAGAAAATGGAAGTGTGAAAAAATCTAGAGCTCCCTTATGTACTCATCCTTTGTTGGATTATTGTTCAATATAAAATCTTTTAGCATTGCCTACATTCGATGAACATGACAAGGTAGCTTTAAATTTTCCTCTTAACAATGCAAGATAAGTTGATAAATGATTTCTCAATTCCCATTGTACATATAAAGTATCACCAAGTCAAAACGGTATGCCATAAAATCTTGTTGGAGTGGTTTTTTTTTAACTTCAAAAGTCACATTTAGGGTGAAATTTTTTTTGGGTTAGCAAGTTATCTTTGTTGGGTATGTGTTATATTCTTTGCATGTGGGTGTGGGTTTTTCATCCTACGATCCACCCTCATCTAGTGCTTTGTCATATGTGTCAGGTGTTTCACATGGCACTAGATTAGGGGAGGGGATGGAATTTCCGTCCTCCCGTCGTTCTGGGAAGCAGGCAATGGAAATTGGCAATAACTCATTGTTGTTATGAATTAAAGGCAGATGCAAACTTTTTGGGATATTTTTGGGTTTTTTCTAAAAAATATGTAATTTAATACCAGTTAAAGGATTGGGGTCTATATCTAATCTAGGTTAACATATTAGGTTTTTGGATGCTACATAATACCTAAATATTTATTGTGAATGGTTAAGAAACACAATGAGAAAGATAGAGGTGCGAATCTAAGTTTTTTTGTTTTTCCCTTTAAGGGTTTCCAGGGTTAATCGTTGTGTATTGTGTGTATGACATTGTGTAATATTTATTTTTCTTAAGATCATGTATGCATTGCTTCTCTTCATAGGTTTAAAACTTACATATGGTATAATAGCTCGATTATTGGTTTCAAGGGGATGCCTTTGTTGTTGATTGTTCGACACGGTTGATAAACCTTGGGTATGTAATAAACTTGGGTCCACTGGGAACTTCACAATGGTGATTTGTGCATTGAAAGAGAATGGAGGGCAGTTCAATAATTGAAATTGATAAATTTAATGAACATAACTTTGAGCTATGGAATCCAAAAATGGAAGATATTCTTGTAGATTGGGAACCATGGATTATTGTTGATCTGAGTACACATCCCACTGGATTGAGGAAAGAATATTGAGAGAAACTAGAAAGAAGGGTGAGGAGTACAATATGACTTTTCCTATCAGATTATGTGTTTTGGAATGTGTCTAGAGAAGACAATGCATTAAATCTATGGAAAACGATAGGGAGTTTATATCAATCAAAGTCCCTCGTAAACAAGTTGTTTATGAAAAAGAAGATGTATCACCTAAACATGGATGATAATGAAAAAATGATGGATCATATAAATGTATAAAATTCTCTGGTAAGTCAAATCACCTATGTTGATATTACAATGGAAGAAAAAGATAAATTCATTACATTATTATATTCTTTTCCAGATTCCTAAGGTAACTTGATTCTATCTATCAATATGTAGTGCTAGTTAAGCCACCTTAAAGTTTGATGAAATAGTAGCATCCCTGCTATCAAAAGAAATTAGCCGTAAAACAATGGATAGTGATAGAATGTATGCCTTGTTTGTGAGAGGTCATCTCTAGGAAAATATTTGAAGAAATGTTGGAAATGCAGTAAAGCTAGGAACTATAAGAAGTATTGTAGATCTAAAATTATTAAAAAAGTAAAGGGATATAATGACATTCCTTCCGCAGTGGAAAATACCTCCTCAAAAAAAGGAGGGAATGTGTACCTAGCCTCTACAGGTACCCATTCATATATTTATTTATGGCTTATTGACTCAAGTGTTCCTTTTCATATGACTCCTCATAGGGAATGGTTTTGTGAATATTAAAAGTACAATGAAGAAGATGTGTTTTTAGGAGATGATTCAAAAACCAATATCATCGAATATGGACGAGTTAAGTTTCAGCTCAAAGATGGAAGGATTAGAACTCTCTCTAGAGTACTACATATTCCAAATCTATCATGAAACTTGATATCCGTCGGAAAGATTGGTGATGCAGGCGTACATAATATGTTTACAAAAGATACATGCAAAATGGTTTGAGTATCACTGGTTTTGATGAGGGGATTTCAAAATGGAACTTTGTACAAACTATTGGGAAGAACAATCACCAATGGGTGTAATAGCTTTGTTGTGCCTGAGGGAGGAGATAAATAAGACATAACCCCGACTTTCTTTGGAGGAAAGACAATGCTATGACATCAAATATTGGGGCATATTGAAGAGAAGGGCCTTTGAGCATTACAAGGTAAAGGTATGGTTGAAGGTATGTTTTATTTCACACTAATTTCAATTTATGTGAACATTGCATATATGGAAAACAAAACTGGGTAAGATTTGCATCTGCTGCTATAAGAGAAAAGGCGATTTTAGAGTCAATACATACTGATGTGTTTGGATTTGTTCATGTTCCGCCATTAGGTATATTTGCATATTATGTTTAATTTATAGTTTGTTTCTCAAGAAAAACACATGGATTTATTTCCTTTAAAAGAAATCTAAATTATTTTCTAAATTTAAAGAATTTAAGGCTCTTTCGAAGAATTAAACAAAAAAAAAGAAGGTGTTGAAGACAAATAACGGTGGGTAATTCCAAAGCAATGAATTCAAGGAATTTTGTAAGAAGTGTGTAATAGCAAGGCAAAGGAATAGTCCACACAAAAATCAATAGGGTGGAGTTTAACAAAAAATGAATAAGACGTTGATGGAAAAGGAAAGAAGCATGCTCAATGGTATTGGGATAGGACAATAATTCTAGGTAGAAGTAATGGATACTGCACGTTACTTGGTAAATCAATCACCTACATCAACATTGGTTAACAAAAATATGCATGAGGTATGGACTATTAAGAAACCCTCTATTAAACATCTAATTGTTTTTGGTTGTGATGCTTATGTACATGTTCCAAAGGAAAAAAAGGAGTAAGATGGATAAAAAAGTTGAAAAATGTATCTTTATTTTTTATAAATATGGTGTGAACGGTTTTAAACTTTGGAACCCTATAACTAAGAAGATTGTTTATAGTAGAGATGATGTTTTTAGAGAGGTTAAAGATGTTCCCAAATAGGAATTCACTCCAATGGAAAAGTAACCAGAGAAAATAGAGTTTGATTTAGAGGATGAAGAATCTAACTTAGAAGAAGTTGAATAAGAAGAAGAACCTCATACCCCATTTTTGAGGCGATAATATCGAGAAAGGAGGAAACCAGAAATGTATTCCACTCTTGATTTTAGGTATTGTTTTAATTTATCTATTACCGATGATGATCCTACAAATGTGAAGGAAATTGTTGATTCAAAAGATAGTGATCTCTAGAAGAAGGCCATGGTTGAGGAAATGGACACCTTGGATAAAAATGAAGATTGGGATCTTGTTGAGTTACTAGTTGGAAGAAAAATAGTAGACCTAGAAAATGGTTGTTTAAGAAGAAGTTGAGTGCATAAGGTAAAGTGGAGAACTACAAATATTTCTTAGTAGAAAGGGGATATTCCCAAGTAGAGGCAATTGATTTTGGTGAAATATTTTATTCAGTTGCTAAATTACATTCTATCAGATTCATTCTTTCTATTGCTATTACTTTTGATCTTGAAGTAGAGCGTATGGATGTGAAGACAACATTTCTACATGGGGATCTTGAAGAAAAAGTTTACTTGAAAAAAAGGTTTTATAATAAAGGGAAGGAAAGAGCGTGTCTTCAAGTTAAATAAGTCCCTTTATGGTCTAAAGAAATATCCAAGGATGTGGTACCCAAATTTCGACACATACATCCTTGGATTGGGGTCTCTAAGAAGCAAGTTTGTTCACTGTGTATATTCCAAGTAGGTTGGTGATCACTTTATAAATATAGTATTGTATGTTGATGACATGTTGTTGACTGTAAACAACATGAATTCCATAAGGGAGGTGAAATCATAGATATGATCCAAATTTGACATGAAGGATCTCAATGCTGCAAACGTCATACTGCGAATGGATATTAAAAGAGATCATGCAAACAAGAGATTTTGGTTGAATTAGAGAAAAATTGTTGAGATGATACACCAGAGATTTACCATGAAGGAAAGTAAGCCAGTTAAGGTCCCTATTCCTGTATGTATAAATTTATCTATAAATTAGTGTCCCAAGAAATGGGAAGAGGAAGAAGACATATCACGAGTTCACTATGCTAGTGTTGTTGGTAGTTTGATGTATGCAATGGTATGTACCAAGCCATACATTTCTCATGTAATGGGTGATTTGAGTTGATACATGTCAAAACCAGGGAAGGAGAACTGGACAACTGTAAAGAGGGTCTTCAGATATTTTCATGGCACCATATATTATGCAATCTACTACCAAGGAAGACATGGACTAGACAAAGTAATTGGTGTACAAGGATTTGTTGATGCAAACTGGGATAGAGATCCTGATTGCAAAATATATACAAGTGGTTATGTGTTTAACCTATTTGGAAGATATATCAGTTGGATGAGCAAGAGATAGGTTGTAGTTTCACTCTCAACTACAAAAGTTGAATACGTGGTAGACACTCATGCAAGTAAAGAATTTGGATGTTTGTAGAGATTGTGCTCAGGTATTGGGCTTGTACATAAATCTATAAGGTTAGATTATGATAGACAAAGTGAAATATTTATGGTAAAGAACCCTTCTTATCATGATAAAACAAAGCATATTGATGTGCAATATCACTTTGTGAGAGATATGATTGAAGACAAGAAGGTGTTGCTGGAAAAGGTTGACACCTTGAAGAATGTTGCAGACTCATTGAAAAAGTCTGTCGGTATCGAGAAGTTCTCTTGGTGTAGATAATCTATAAGCATTGATGCCCTAAAATTGTGACCCTATCAATACATGGCCCATTGTTATGCAAATAAAACAACAAGTGGGAGAATGTTGGGTATGTGTTATATTCTTTTCCTGTGGGTGTGGGGATTATAGTCTTATGATCCATTGCCATCTAGCACTATGTCATATGCACCGAGTGTTGTGTGTGGCAATGGCTTAGGAGCTTCATAGGGGGGAACATAAACATCCTTCCCTTGCTCCTTGAATCAGAAAATGGTAAGGGGTGATATCCCATTGCTGTTATGAGCCAAAGGCGAGTACAATTTTTTTGGGATATTTTTGGGTTTTTTCTAAAAATGTGTAATTTAATCTCAATAAGGGGATTGGGGTCTATATCTAATATAGGTTAATGGATTAGGGTTTTATATGTTGTGGAATAACTAAATTTTGTATTGTGAATGGTTAAGAAACACAACGAGGAAGATAGAGGCACAAATCTAAGTTTTGTTGGTTTTTCCCTTTAAGGGTTTCCACAGTAAATCTCTGTGTATTGTGTGTGACATTGTGTGATCTGTATTTTTCTTAAGAATCTGTTTGCATTGCTTTTCTTCACTAGGTTTAAAACTTACAATCTTAATGAATAAATGGTTAAAACCAATGTTGATTGGCCACATTCCTCCATTTATGAAAATATTTAGTAGCCAAAGGATAAAAAAAGATATGTTGATTTACAACCTATAGGGTATGAAATGATTGATTCATTTAAGTAGCTTCATTATCTCTCAAAAGACATTGTTGTAAATGAATGGTCATAAAATTTTAGTGTTGATATAGAGGATGGGAATAATGAAGATGAAATATTCCAACATGTGGATTTTGAGAATCATGAGCTACTTAATGAACCTTTGAATTTTTGGAATGATGGTTTTACTAGCAAGCATAGTCTCAAATCTTCATTAGATGTTGTTTTAGTTTTGAAGGATGAAGCCGAGGAAGAAAATGATTGAAAACACAAACGATATGACTAAGTTAAATCATTGAATTCCTCTAATCTTCTTTTTATTAATAATGAAATTCATATTGAGCACGCGGATACCCGAAACAACAATGATGAAAATGGGAATGAAAATAAAGGCTATTGTGATAGCAAAGAAGAAAGTTGTCTTGGATGTAAAACTCAAAATACAAGACAAATTTCAAAAGCATTTGAACATTCCGGCTTGGAATTTTGTGGAAGCATTAACAAGGGTGTCCTAAGCAGTAATAATACAGAGGAAGATGAAGGAAACCATAGCAGCAAAAAATTATCCAATCCTAAAAGTGAAGTTAGGGATGAAGTACAAATTTCACAAGCAATGTAATATCCAAATGTGGAATTTGATGCTAGAAATGATAAAATGATTACATGATTTATCTTGATCCAATTTCATCATGGATATATGAGAGTTTCTGAAAAGAAGAGCAAGACAAAATTTCTAAGGGATGGGGTATTTCTTCATTTCCTACTATTTTTACCCTTGTTCATTATGCCATTAAGTTTGATTGTTTTTTTTTTTAAATCTGGTTGTGTCTCGATAAATTAGGACCTTTATTGGGCACATTTTGTAAACATCGGATATATGTATTCATGCATTTTTGTATGGTAAAAATTTATAAGGGATAGGGTATTTGTTCATTTCCTACTATTTTTACCCTTGTTCATCATGCCATTAAGATTGCTTTTTCTTTTTTTAAATATGGTTGTGTCCCAAGAAATGAGGGCCTTTATTGGGAACATTTTGTAGGAATTGGGGATTTGTTCAGTCATGCATGTTTTGTATGATAAAACCCAATAATGATCCTCTTGCATCTCAAAGCTCTCATGCGTCAAGGTATGAGAAGAGAAGAGGGCTTGAATCCATAGGCCAAGGGATAAATAATTCATCTTATCAACGTAGAGATTTTTTTATATTATTGGTACCTCATAGGAAGGATCCATCCCACATAAGGAGCCAAGGTTTTCACCTAGAAAAGGCTCATGGCCCACAAGCTGGTTTTGCTTGTGGGACCCACCCTAGGCCAAGATTTGCAAATCATCAAAATTATATATTTGAATGCAAAAAGAGGGTCATTGAAAAGTTTTATTGGGGTCATTAATTATTAGGAGTCTAACATAATTCAATTTTGAACTTTGAAATTACAAAAACAAAATAATACAAATTTAATGCCAAGAGGCCAAGTTTCCAATTTTGCTTTATAAAATGCATCAGAAGGACATCGAATGACATCATGTAGCCAATAATTGGAGATCCCTATGTGTTTACTATGAATTGATTTTGATCACACTTCATTCAAGTTTTATATGTAGAATATATAGCAATCATAACCTTAAAAACCATGTAGGTATGAATTTTTAGTGGTTTGTTGGCTTATTTTGCATGCAAACTTCAGTTGGACACTTCTCTCTTCCCGTTCCACTAATATAAAAACCTTTTATCGAGGTTGTTCATAATATTGGGGGTTACATATCACATAGTTCATTCAACCACATGCAGAGAGCACAGTTGATGAAACATTTATGAACATAGGCCAATTTCATGCGCTCATGGATTGCATTTAGGTACTTCAAACCTAAAAAAAATTAGTTCTTTTTAATGCCACACATGAGGATCATTTATATTCATTTTTAGGGGATGGAATGCGTCATACTGAGAGCACTTCACAAATGTAGTTTTTGCATAGGAACGTTTTGTTGATTTTCAACCATAGAATTCGCCAAGCATAGTCAATAATTGAAATAGTCCTCCAAGGAATATGTTTTCATCCATAATGTTAAGTCATGGATGAAATTTCATCCCCTGAGGTAGACCATAACTCCTGAAATCATCAAGCAAAATATGCATCCTTCTTCCTCTTCCTCATAGGTGCATAGTGCATTAAATGGCATGATTTTGGTTTTAGAAGGATGGTTCTAGTGGATTAGAAAAGGTCCACTAGTATATCTTCATTGTTATGGAGGCATGGTGTTAGGTTTCATCATTGAATTTTGGGTAATTTCATCAATTTATGCCAAAAGAAGAATAGAAAAAAAAATATTTGCAGGTTAGCAATTGGATGACCATCCTCTCTCACATCAAATCAATGGATGAGAATGAAATCAAGATTATGTTGCTAGCAACCAAAAAGGAATCCCATGAATGGGAAAATGGGGATACTCCCTTATGATTTGATGATCATCAAGCACTATGAGGTTATGAAATTGAGCAAGGGCGATAAGACCCCATCCTTGTGAATGATGGATGGAGCCACTTGAAAAACCCAAATCAACGATGATAAAAAAATTCTAGAGTTCATTCACACATGGGTGAGAATGTGAATTTTGATAGGCATGATGATTTATGCATATGATATGTTGTAAGGTGGGTCATGGTTTAGAAAGGTCATAAGGTATGTGCCATCTTATACCAGAAGGTGGTGCCTTAAGGTCACCAATATAACACCCCTTCAATATATACATTACATTATATATCAAAGCCACTTTATGCATAATTCATTTTGAAGTCGTCTAAAAGTGCGACGATTTCGCCCTTCCAGCTAAAACTTGGTCGGAATCCAACAATATGAAATCTAAAAATCTGGCGATTTGTGTTGATTAAATCATTTTTCTGAACATCTAGATGAATTCAGCACTGCGGAAAACCCCCGAGGCATTGAAATTATGCAGGATTAATACTGTTATTTGAGATTCTAAAAATTCTATCCTGAATTCCAGAAAATTCATTTTTGAAAATAAGATTTTCTCCAAGCAAAATCCTAGCATTTTTAGACAACTCGATTCATTTTTTTTGTAAAGTATGATAAAGTTTAAGCATGATTCATTATAAAGTACTTATGAATGTTTAAAAGGAGATTTAGCACTTATGAGTGAATTTGATTTTATAAAATCAAAATCGGTTATATTACAAAGTGTAATGAGCCTTTACAAAAGGTAAGAAGGGGTCAAGAGTTCTAATCCTTTCCACTCAAGAGCTGCTACAACCAAATTATGGAAACCAAAAAGAGGATCGAATGAACATCAATTCAAGCCATTCTTTGACCATTTTGATTCTTTTTTATTTGGGTATGATGCACATCGCTTAGAGGAAGTCAAAATTGTGACCTTTATGAGTATCTTATTAATTAAAGACTATATTGGGAAAGGAATCATTTCCATTGGTAGAGAAACAAGAGATTCTATCCTGATTTTCGAGGCTTATGATTTCCTCCCATTATTCTATAATCTAGAGATATTTTGCTCATTTACAAGGGAGGTTGATATGTGAATTTCATAACAATAGAAAACATGGAAAAATGGAGGAAATGTTCATTAGAGGCTGAATATTTACCCATAACACCACTATTTTTGTAGTAGAAAGTAAT
This sequence comes from Larix kaempferi, assembly GCA_027924585.1. Lineage (NCBI taxonomy): Eukaryota > Viridiplantae > Streptophyta > Pinopsida > Pinales > Pinaceae > Larix > Larix kaempferi. The sequence goes on from BSBM01000057.1 coordinate 1,350,652, forward strand.
ATTGTCCTTCTTATCCTTCTCTCGTTTCAACATTTTTCTCTTTGTAAGCACTATCTAAAGCTCCATCTTGTGGGAAGGAAAGAAAGAGGTCCATGCCAAAGACTCTATATCTCTTTTGGTGTCCTTCTTTATAATCAAATTAAATTTTGATATTGTTGTGTAAATAGGATTGTGACATCTTACCACCAGATGATGCAATAAAATTTCAAGCAATTTAAGCTTATTTCCTTTCATTTTCTATCTTCCATATTTCTTAATGATCTAGTGGATCTATGTTTTACTCGCCCATTTGGTTTGATTCCTAATAAATGTGCATGAGGAGAGTCTAGAGTTTACCCTCCTCTTAAGATCATACTTGTTGATTTTCCCTCATTTATTTATCATTGTAAAACTTGATTATGATGTTCATGGTGTAGAAGATAATTTCTATGGTTGAAACCTTTTGAATCCCCCTCCTATTTGGTTTCTTGGTTTAGCCCCCAAAAACACAACACAATCTTTTTGCTTTTTCATTAATAAACAATAGAGACTAGAACTACATGTACAAACCTTCATTTGTTGTAAAACCAATCCGAACGTCATAGAGAAATAGGTCATTCTCGAGTGACAAACAAAAACACTTTCCTCAAAAACATTGAGGGTACCCTCCCTCTAGCCCGAGAAATGGCTTGCAAGCCTAGAGTGGCATGGAAAGGTGCATCCTACATAATATTCCCTAGCCTTGTCCTCCTATCATAGTCTTCCCAAGTGTGATATCTAGAATGAGGTTTTCTAAGGGGTACAATAGTCACAATCCAACATAACCATTGAGGAACATTACAATGTGGCATAACACTTAATCAACATTGTATTGTGGCACTACCATTGAAGACCATAACAATTTGACATGTGGCTGTCAACATAGTAAATCATCGGAAAACAAAGTCAACTATGGTCAACCATAATCAAACATGATCAACTATGTCTAATTGTGGGTAACCATAGTCAATAATAGTCAACCATTATCAAAGATGGGTAAACATAATCAACCATGACCAATCCAAGTCAAACATAGTAATCCATGGGTGACCAAAGTCAATCATAGTCACACTGTGGCATAACCATTAGCATTGTAATCCAACATAGCCGTTGAGGTACATTACAATGTGATATAATCCTTGATTAATGTTGTAATTTGTCCTAACCATTTAGGAACATAGCAATATTGCAGTTTACACAATCCTTTACGAAAATCACAATGTAGCATTTAAGTTAATAATTTTTTATGGTTTCAATTATGAAGAATTAATTAATGTCAATAATTTGTAAGAAACAATTGACCCTAGTTATCTTAATGTTGGTAGCCCATTGCTTGATTATTTGTTTTGTTTACAATCAGTTTTCCATGATCTAATGTCTACACATACTTTGTTTCTCCTCTCTTTCCAATAACTTCCTCAAAAAATTTAATCATTTATATGGAGAGAGCAAGATTATTAGACACATTATCATCCACAATACTACATTATGAATAAATCAATAACAATAATTAATGTTTTTTTTTTTAATATATTTTTAACCACAAAGACCCATCTAGATTAATGTACCCATAACTTCATGGGTGTAATAAATTTAAGTTATTCATTATTGTTTGTGGACTAATAAACTCATGGGTGTAATAAATTTAAGTTATTCATTATTGTTTGTGGATTAATAAACTCATAAAAAATAATTCATACATAATAATTATATTTTTAATAACATACCAAACAAATAATCAATGCACTCTATAATTAATCTTATAGATTCATTCTTAATTGTATTAACTTATGATATTTAATAATGAATATTTTTAAATAATAAATTAATATTTTTATTTTATTTTGATGTACAATAAACATAAAACTAATAATAATATTATAAATTAATAATTATATATATATATATATAATTTGGATAGTATTTTTCAATGAATAAATATGAATTGTTGTAAAGAAGAGTAGATGACTGGTTGATGGAGTTAGACAGATTTCATTCCATCCACTGAGTTCATTCTGTTCACTGAGTTCATTCTGTTCTGTTGAGACATTATTTTCGATTGAAACATTGTTTTAACGCAGATTAAATACATGTATGGCAAACCAAATTTTTAGGCAGTAATTTTTGAACAAGCCTTTTCATGTACCGGGTATGATCCAAAATGCTGATAGATTATATGCTCGAGACTTATAATAGGTACTAGCAAACAAATTAATGCTAGAAAAAACATGAGATTTTTACAAATCATTGCCTGGATCGACGTAACAACGAGGAGAATTTTACAATAATCAAAATCTTGATATCATTGTGAGAACACCTCGAAAAAAAGACCAAGCAGAAAATTTCCGAAACTCGCAGTCAAATTTTGATATCATTGTGAGAACACCTCGAAAAAAAGACCAAGCAGAAAATTTCCGAAATTCGCAGTACTAGCATTTCAGTGTTGAAGCTACAGAACGAGCCCAGAGCTTGAGATGTTCTTTCATATCCACTCCTGCCACATTTGGGTTTGGCAGTTTCCAATCTTCCAAGGGCGATTCTTGAAAGTCCATGCTGTTGTTGCTATTATCATGATTGTTTAATAAGCGCTTCAACCCAGGGAGGAGATCCAGTACTCGCGGGTTCAATTTGTCCCGGCTAAAGTCAAAGCCAAGATCCATAAAGCCTTTTAGCTCTTGCAATTCCAGATCCGTTCTGTTTTGGGGATTTCTCTTCTTCTTCTTGCTCTGTGATAGATCCATTCCCCGCGAAACGGACTCCGACTTTGGGAGGGGCTCTCGTTGCAGAAGGCCTACAGTGTTGGGTTGAGGCACTTGGAGACACACAGGATGAGCTGAGGGCTTGCCTTCCCTTCTCTCAATAACTGTAACACGGGGTTGGCCTTTCATATCAGTCATGGGAAATAACTCGGATATCGAAACCAGAGGAGCCTTCGGTTAGAAGAGTGATAAAGCTATGAATAATTGTAGATGCTACTGATCTCGCACGGAGTAATATACGAATTAAGATTGTAAAAAGCACGAACTTCACATGGTTGTTGGTGTGCTTCTTTCGCAAGTCTCACGTGATGCATGCTTCTGTTGACGACTTAACGTGTAGTTTACGTGGCCTCGAATATATATTTGTATTTTTCATTTTCTTACGACAGGTTGGAGTCTTCGAGCCTCGTGCGACGCATGATCAGCAGACGGTCAACACCATTTTCATACTATTTACAGGTCAAACACTATAAGAAAAACCTGAGCGACATATAATGAAATCTGGGTCTAAATATATTATTAGGTCTAAATATATTATGGTAGATAATTGATTTTTTTTTGTTTAATATAAGAGTTAAAAACGAGATTTGTGCGAAGATGAAAACGAGGATCGTGTTTTATAGCTCAGCCCGTGTTTTATAGCTCAGCTCTGTTTCGTATGGCTTTGAATCTCACCCTTCTAATTAACAGGATTTGAACTGATCCGAACTGATGACTTATTAAACTTATCACCAACCCACTTACAACTGCGAGCTAGTAGATAATGGATCTATATCTCATAGGATAAAGACACGTTCATGTTTTGTGTGAAAGCACGAATCAAAAGCTTAGCCAAATTAAAAGGTTTTATTTTTTTTCAGGTGAATTTTTGATAAAACTAATTAAATTTATTCCTGAAAATTGTTATTTTCCAAGTTTACAATTGCAGTAATTATAATTGCTTGTCCTAAACTAAATATCTTATTTTAAAACTAGCCAGATCACCAAATTTAGAACACTCTAAATTATCTTGATGGGGATAGCACGTGCACTTCGCTTTAGATCACCAAATTTAAAACACTCTAAATTATCTCGATGGAGATAGCACGTGCACGTGGCTTTATGAGCAGCATTGTTGAGCAGCGTGGCCATTGTTGCGCCATGCCCGCGGACGTTCTTGTTGGTCAGCCGAGTTAGGTAAGCCTGCAATAATGATTCTGCCTCGATCAACTGAAAATGATATGATATAACTTATTGTTTCTGAGCAGTTTGTGGTTTTTCCTCTCACTGTATTTGACGATTTAGAACGACCCGGACATCTTTATCTTGTCAGGCATTGAATAAAGAGGTGAGGATATTCGATAGTGGACCATTAAAGATCTAATACCAATAATCCGGAATCTTCCTTCTATTACTTTGGGCAATATTCAATTGTTTTTTAGCCCAATTTTTAAATGCAATTTATGCGGTGCCTACTTGGTTATTTGCTGTATTGGAATATTTATTAAGCCAAAGGCCGAAGGGGCAGCTTGACTTCAAAATTATTTCCGAATTTCCTGTGGCACTCATATATCAGAGTGACTCATACAGTTTCACGCCGTTTGTGTTCACTTCTGGCTATTTCAATTCGTTGTTTCCGTTAATCGATTTCTTGTTTCACGGAATCACGTCATTCAACTTTGCTATTTTCCACATAAACTATTCAGAGACGGAGTTGAAATGACAGATCTGATACACCAACCGGAGACAATGAGCAGCTCATACGCTCAGCTGAGTATTCCAAGATTGAGCTGATTTTCTGAGATTTTCTTATAATGTTGCCGACTTCAAAAGATTTTATTGCAGTGGTTATGGTATTCATCACATTTGTGAAGAACGTTTATGCGAGTATAATGTTTAAATAATGTTTGCTAATTAAATGATGACTACATAATGAAGTTGTAATGGTGTAACACTTAAAAAACTACTTTATGACTTGAAAGATTTGCAAGTTGTCTTCCTTGTTTAGAAAACTGACTTGATATTGGAGCCATAAAGGTGTGAGGCGATCAAGATAGAAAACAATTTATTATAAATTACTTTTATAAAGTTGATTTTAAAAAATTATATTTTTTAAAGCTTTTAATATAGAAAAAAATGTCAAAAGACTCATTGTCCAGAGTGTTTGTCGAGTAACAAAATAATACAAAGTAAAGAAAAAAGAATAATACAAAGTAAAAAGTAATAAATATGATGTCGGTCATAAACAAAAAAAGAATAATACAAAGTAAAATGTAAATATGAGACTTAAACTAGAAACTTTAGAGCTTAGGATGAGGTCGTAAATATTATGGAAGCCATAAACAAAAAAGAATAATACAAAGTAAAAAGTAAATATGAGACTTAAACTAGAGACTTTACATTTTACTTTTAATACAAAGTAAAAAGTAAATATGAGACTTTAGAGTGTTTGTCGAGTTTGTTGAGTAACAAAATAATACAAAGTAAACAAAAAAAATATACAAAGTAAAAAGTAAATACATGAGACTTAAACTAGAGACTTTAGAGCTTAGGATTAGGTGGCTCGGGTATTGCACTCAAGGAGCTATTTAAGGAGAGGTTTACACCTCGGGAGATTTGATCCCTCTTGACACTTGATAGAGCCTAGGATTTGGATCTAAGCTGGTGTAATAAGTAGCATGTCATTGTGGACAAAACAAAGTCATTAAACATTAATGAGAAATTTGAGCGAATAATGACACCAAATGTGAACATACCACTTAGGAATGAAAAGAACACATCTATTAACTATTAACTATATGAATGGATGAAGAATTCATTCTTATTAATAATTAACAATACATAACCATATTATTTACAAAGGCGGAATAATTACAAAGGAATGCACCCTAAGGAAACAACTAGAAAAAACAAGATGGTAGTTCTCGAAGGATGTAGCTTAGGGAAGAGATAAGATTGTTATGTAGAAGAATACCCTTTAGAAAGGATAAATGTGAAGCATTCATTTTCAATAGAGTTTATGTTAAAATCGAAGTGGTGCAATAGAAGTGATATTATTATATTAAAGGGATCATTTTTGAAATCATAATAGAGATTTATTTTTGGAATTGTTATTTCAAGTATAGATGTAAGATTGATATAGATAAACCTCATATTTATAAAATTGATGTGGATAAACCTCATATTTATAAACCTTATATGATTGTAAATATGGCCTTGTAAATATAACATGTATTTATAAAAAGTTAAAAAAAATCTTATATTTGTAATATTGTCCTAGAGTACCATGTGACCTTGGTGACTTGGTAGACGGAGATATTTCTGTAGATATATTTGATGTTCAACCTTGTATCAGTTTTTTGATGTAACAAAAAAGCCTTTACCCCTTTGCACGATCATAATAGAGGACAATAAATGAAAATGATGCTTTCATGATTTGAGAGGCCCACACTTTGGAGACAGAGAGCGATGTAGTCGATTATAAATATGTGTTCAATAGTCCAATATTCTTGTGGATATGGAAGTTCAAGATCATACATTTATGAAGGTTATGAGACATTGCAAGCTCTAATGGTGCTGAATTATGATAGAAAACTTGGATCATAGCTAGGAGGCTATACCTTTCAAAGGATTATGGAGAAACTTGAAGGAGTCTTACTGGTCCAAGAACTCTTTGTTAAAGAGAAGAATTTGAAGAGTATTTTCATTGATTTATTTAATTGTGTTAGTAGCCTTAAAAGGGGGTGTTATAGTATAAGTCTTAAGCAATGTCATTAAGTAAATGATAATTAGAAAATAAAGTTGTAATGGTAAAAGTACTACCTCTCCAAAGACACAAACAAGGATCAACCCTATTGTATCAAATGACTTCATTGTAATAAACGATATATCTTTTAATGAGTTTGTTGAGTTTTAAGTTGTTTTGATTATCTAGAAAAGTAATTACAACACTCTTCACCTTCTTTCAAAAAAACTATTTCTTGACATTTGTCTACGTCTTTTGAAATTTGGTATTACATTTTCATGTAGGTTTTGGGTAGTTAAAGTGTTATTGTTTATTGGGATTATAAAGGAACTTTTGACAAAAGGGCTCAAATGATTTGTTTGGATGGATTAGTATCATCTTTATAAGAGGCATCTACATTTCCAATACCATTGGATTCACATAGTGTCTCTGAGAAGAACATTTGATACAAAGGCCAAATTAAGACAAACCAACTACCTTTTTTTCACATATTATGCCACGTGGTTTCATTGGTTGAGGTAAGAGGAGTCCACGAAACCCAAACATATTTTATTTTAATTTTTTTTCCCATATTTTTAGTGCATAGAAAGTGGTTCAATGTTTTCACTAATGTGATATCATATCTTTAAACCATATGGTAAATTTTGGATATGTGACTAAGGAAATAGTATTATACATTCACACCCAATTTCATAAGTAAATATGGTGTTTAAATGTAATATCCTTGGGAATATTCAACCAAGATATTAACTCAAATCCAAATTTTTCATAAACTTTACTAGTTAATTTTCTGTCAATTCCTTCGAACAGTGCAGGAAGTCAGTGATGGGTACTGGAGTAAGGAATGAGGTGGGATGAATATTCAATTCTAGAAAATGTATGGACTGAGGTGCAACAGTAGGTCAGGATATCATATTAGAGATTTCCTATGCACAAGGTACCGGTACCATTCACTTTCCAGCATACAACAACTCTATGCATACTTCGAGGCTTCCTGGGTAGCTGTCATATGCATACTGGACATGTGGGGATATTGGGGGTTAATGACAAAGGTAATATCAGTAAAATGAGTGTTGGTTATGTTCAGGAAAGTGTTTGAGCAGTCTTGGGAGAGTTTAGGAAGAATTGGGGTTTTTGGGCTCTCCCGAGATTGCTGAGCTAGTAATTTTCCAATATTTACAAACAGGGTCTAAATGCTTCCAAATTCTGAATTTAAGGACTGATATGGATACTACACTGAATCAATGACCTTCTACAACTGACATAATATAAAAATATTACCTAGAATGGATTTGGCATTCAAAGTCGTAAAACTAGTCTAGAATTGACATCAATCTAGCTAGTCTTGTATTTTAACTTAACAAACTAATTTAAATATCCACAAACTCTGTTCTGATGATTATTACAAATCTGATATAATATGTTCCACACATAAAACACGAAATATAGAATTCATAACATTCCTCCTTTATTTTATTGCTTGCTTCTCAAATGACAATGCCTCACAGGCTAGTTTTCTGTTACAATAGTGGGAGAATAGAGAAGAGAAGAAAGAAGTTACTTTGGATCTGTACTGGAGGTTATTATCAGTCCATCTACTGGTTAGATGGATGAACTTGCTGCATTCTGAACATGCTGGTCTTCAATCGGCGCCATCATCAACTGGTTCTCTCCTTTAGGGAAATCACCTCCAAAACTGGTTGTGGGAGGAGTAGAAGTAGGAGAAGAGTAGAGATTCGATATGATCTTTGAATTCTGGAATATAGATGCATCTAATATCTACAAACATCAACTGATATACTTCACTGGAGGTCCTGAGAACATCTCTCCATAATTGTCTTCCTCCAGTAGTGTCCCTCCACTAACTCTAGTTGCAAATCTTCTTCAATGGTAGCCTCCTCTTCAATCTATCATTAATTCTTCAAGGCTGATCTGAACTCGATATCACTGGCTGTAATATTAATTGTTGGACCTTAATAACACTCATAAGAAACTCACAGGGACTTGGGGCACATCTCCCAATCATAACTTGTCGAGGCACAACACTCAACTAGAAGGTTCAGAGATCTCATTCACAAATTCTAATAATGATCAAAAGTTCTTGAATGGAGTTGAGAACATTCTTGAATAGAGGAGTTCACTTGTTTACCAAGCTAAGCCACACATGTGGGTGAGGTGGGCGCATTCCTTGAGAGGAATATCAACTCTTGTCTTTGATAAACTTTCCTTCCTTCACTCTCCTTCACTGAAATTGGCAAGTGTGCTTTAGGGAGATTTTCTGGATGTTGCCATTTATTTTCTGATTGCTTTTTTGGATGTTGCCACTTTCTTTCTTTTCTCCTTTTTTGCTTTTGCCAGGTTTTGTGTTTACTTTTGTCAGTTTCCAATTTTTTTGCTTTGTCTTCTTTCGTCCTTTGGATTCCTTGCTTTTCTTGAGATTTGCCACTAAGGCAAGAGTGTTCCACATGACCAATTCGACTTCCTAGCTGAATGATCACCACTTGCCAATATTTATTAGCAATATTTATTACTAAAAAATTACAACTCAGAATTAATTCAAACTTCAGCATTTGATCAATTAATTAATGATTAATTAACTCCTGTTGTATAATTGCCTCCAAAAAGACACCCTACTCCATTTTTGGAAACATATTCCACATGGGTGCCCTCTTGGCCCACTTGCTCATTATCCCTTAATTTTATTTAGCAAAATTACCTTTAATAAATAAATTTGCCCATTTGTGAGACTTAGGCTAAAAGTAATTCTAAGCAAATAGAATTAATACCATTTAATTCGCTTAGGGGTTGATCTTGTCCCCTTTCACCCATTGTACTAGATGAGCCAAAATTGGAGACATGATAGTCCTCCCTTCCCAAGATTGCTTTTTCTCAAGCAATGTCAGGATTCCACCAAGCTTCTGCTGCACCACTTGATTATAATTGTCCCCATCCATTGAACAGTCTGAAAATTAAACTTGGGCCTTAAAAAAAATGACTATGAAAGGAAAAGAAAAACTACACTGTAATTTATATATGCGATTAACCAGCAATGGACAAAATTTTCAACCCAGTTAGGATAACTTGAGTAGAATTCCTGGATCCCACTGTTTCTCCTACAAGGACCAAAATTTTTCCGTCACCTTTGGCAATTTGTCACTCCCATGAATGCTAGGATCCCAAAGTATCAACTGCATTTTCCCAAACTTCAGAATCAATTTAGGGAATCTATCATCAAACATGTGCCTTTTATCTGGGGAATGACTGAAAGGACATTACTTCCAACCAAACCAAGTTGAGAGAAAAATGCTTCTTCAAGTGAAAACATCCAATGGCTTAGCTCTCTGCCATCGGAGGAAAAATGCAAGCATACCTCCAAGCATGTGGATTCCCTCCACATAGGCCAACTTCTGCAAGTAAAATGTTCCATTAATTGATCTTGGCAACTTGCATGCTTAGCTACCTTCCCTTGACCATCAACAAAAACATTTTTGCAAGGAGATTTCATGTTTGTCAGGTAATCTTTCACCCAATCCATATGTGGATGAGTGATATCAAATGGATGCAAATTATTCCTTTTCTATTACTTGCAAATCATAGAAAAAACAACAATATTAAAAACAATTTTCTTGCAACAAAACATAAGACTTTTACCTTCCAAATTTTCCTTTTCAGTGATGCCTCTATCCATCCATCCAGTGGATGAATCAGAGATCTTGCTTGCTGATTTATATGAGCTATAATAAGCCATCACTTCTGCAATAGGATCTATCTCCCATGGGGACAGATCATGATCCTCCTGTTGTACATGTGACACAAACCAAAAAAAATTCTTTACCCACTGTTCATTCCCCATTAGTGTTGCTAAATCTAGGACATGTGGGAAAGAACTATGAACCTTCTTTGCATGTGTGCAACCTTCAGTAATCAGACTTATGGATGAAAATTCTTTATTATTGGATAGCCCAAAGTGGGTGCTCTCATCCCAGTATTTCATGGGAGAGTGGCCGTCTTCAAGGAACAACCCAAGTTCCCTTGGAAAAAAGGTCCAGTGCTCGGTTCTCATCAAACTGTTCTGCACACTCTTCAAACACATATAAAAGTGAATGGTCCTCATGATCCACCATCTCATGAGGTTCCTTCCTATGTTCAAGAATGATTTCATCCAAATGAAGTTGACTGAATGTTGTGTAGGAAGGTAGGGGGGATCTTTGCAACTTTTCATGAAGTTGAAATATTTCTGTCTTGGATTCTTGGAGGGCACTTTGAGTGCTTCTCAAAGAATTTTTGGTGGCCATCAATTCATCATTGAGCTTTCTGATCTCTTCATCATCCTTCATGGATGCACCATGAAACAAATCTACAAGCTCCAACACACTATCTCTATCAGAAAGCAGGTTCAAGAATTTACCTTTTATGCTTGTCAGGGCTTTCTGAAATTCTTCCATGTCTCTCATGGAAGACTGCTCCCCCAAATTCCAAAAAAGGTTATTCATTAAGGCATGTGTGTAATTGAGAGTTTGAAGGGATTCTTGGATCTTTCATTCATTCATTTTTATTGTCCCTTCAAGGAAATTAGGTTATGGCAGATGAACCTTTGTTTCTTCTAGCTTCCTAGGATCAACTTTAGCTGATTCTGTTGAAGTTATAAAAATTGATCCATATTTTGGGGCTGCAAGATATTCATATATCATATCATCAATATGAGATCTTTGGCTGCAACTTGGGTGCTCATTCATATCTGGTGCAATAGAAAGGTATTCTCTCAAAGTTTCAGCCTTCATACTGCTTTCATTTTTTACACTAGAATTCTGAACCTCATCACCAGGGGGCTCAACCATTCTGAACTTTTCAATGGAAGTGGTTGCCATATCAGATTGACATAATGACACATAAAAATCAGAAATTACTAATTCACCATGTGTCATATTCTCCTCCTTATGTGGTGGAATTATGATGGCTTGTTCATCCTCCCATTTCTCTGCTTCACACCCTACTGCGATGTGCTCAATTTCTGCTTCCTTGTGAGGCTCAAGGGGTGATTGTAAATCTGAATTATCTTCCTCTTTTGGATCAGATCCAGAAGATGTCTCACCTTCATCAATCTATCCCATTTCTTCTGCACTTATTTTGAAATCAACCATCAAAATATTGAGAGTGATTTTACCTCCCTCATCACCAACAATCAAATGTTTGACTGCTGGATCTTCCATTGTGCATTGACCTTCTTCATCTAGTGTTGATGTGTTGATGTATATGTAACTTCGGAATGTATTTCACATATATGTATATTGTATTCCTATAGATATGTTATTATTCCTCTATACGGAAGTGTCGTCATTTATATTGTAAGTGTCGTAACTTATACTTGATGGGTTATTAGACCACCTTGTTTGGGGTCGGCCCTGTATAAGTCATGTGGGTCAAAGGGTTATTAGACCACCCTATTGGGGGTCGGCCATGTGGGTCAAAGGGTTATTAGACCACCCTATTGGGGGTCGGCTCAGTCAGCATTATGTTATGTGGTTAAGTTCGAGCCTACATGAGTTAGGTAAAAAGGCAAGTCAATTCAAGTATAAATAGAGTGCGGGAGGCACTCTATTTGCTCACTCACTTCTCACTTATGCACTCAAGGAGGAGTGGCGCACTTATGGAGGAGGAGGATCTGCTACTAGGTCATGTCTATCTCTCATGGTTGGTTGTATCATTGCTCTATCTATCTCTGAGGAAGTTATTGGGGTTTTTCACCTTTATGGTTTTCCCCAAGTAAATCTTTGTGTCTCTTATGTGCTTGCATTATTGTCTCCATGATTGATATGCTGTAGATATGCTGTACATGTTGTTCTCTCAGTTAAGATCCTAGATTAGATTGAAGTAAATTCTGAAAATTTAACATGGTATCAGAGCTAGCCTGAAAGAAGGCATGATATGGCATGTATGACACTTGTTGCACTTACGATGCTAGGGCTTGATATAGCAAAAACCAGTCATCATAGCACTTTCGTTATAAATCCGTTTTGGCAAAGTTTTTGGATCTGAAATTGTTACAGGCCGAAGCTAAGATCCCCATGTACCTTGTGTCCAAAGGAAAACCTCTACTTCGTTGTACTTTGTGATTTATGATCTGTACAATATAGGGTTTCTCCCTCTTCCAGATCTGAGTCAAAATCAGGTGACCTTGGGAAAAAGGTCATAACCTGGGATAGGAAGCTCCAAATGAAATTTCATAAAAGTGACGGGTAGAACACAGACTGTACTATCTCAGGAAACTTTTTCAGAGGCCAAAGTTGAACCAGTGACATGTGGCATGTCGTACAAGTTCGCTCTCCTGTATTATCCCATAAACAGGTCACGTTGTGACACTTGGCATAACTCTCTCTCAGAGAGTCCAATTGAGGTCATACCTATCAGGATGGAAATATAACAGGGCGAGCTATCTCAGGAAGAGTTTTCAGAGGCCGAAGTTCAAATAGTGACATGTGGCATGCCGTACAAGTTCACACTTCTGTATTATCCCAAAACAGGTCACGTTGCGGCATTTGGCATAACTCTCTCTCAGAGAATCCAATTGAGGTCAGACCTGTCAGGATGGAAATATAGCAGGTCAGGCTATCTCAGAAAATGTGTTCAGACCCTGTGGATCAAAAGGTTTGGAGTTACACCAGAAACAATCAGGTACATATTTCTGTCAAAACAGAATTATTTTTGAGTACCTTCATTCATGGCTTCCGGAATTTAGGGCTTCGGAAAAAGTTGGAATTTTTGTAATCGGAGACCACGGCTGAATGTTACTCATCAAAATAAAAATTTAGAGACCAAAATCAGAATTTTTGGTTGGGCAGAAGGTTGGGCTTGACCAGACCCTAGTTCGGGACTTTGATCAGAAAAGTGGAAAATTAGGACTTCTGTAAAAATGAGAATTTTTGAAATCTATGACCACGGCTGGAAGCTCCTCAGAAAAATAGAAGCTTAGAGATTTGGATCAAACCTTTTGATTGGGAAGAAGAGTGGGATTCATCAAACCCCAGTTCAAGGTCACGCCCAGTGAATCTGGAAGTTTCAAAGGCAAAATTGAGGAGTGAAACTATGCAGTTTTCAAATTCTGAATTTACCGGTTTGATCAGCTTATCAAGGCACATATTTCTATCCTTTCGAAAGTTTGAAATTCAAAGTTTGAATTTTTGAGGTTTCTTTGACAAACCCATATCCAGCTCCAGGTCCAGTTTTTGCAAATCAAGTGGATTGGGTTAATCCTAGAAGAAGATGGATTGGTCACCTGCATAAGTGAAGATGTTCCTGTTTCAGAGGGAGATGAATCTAAGGCCTTACATAAGAAGATTACAAGCGATCTCGAAAGGTATGACTCATCGAGGTATGTTTCAAGATTTGTTCATGATTAAGTTTATGGTATGTTTGTCTTCATGTTATTACGGTTAGTACAATCTTGACTTGTCATATCACCTTAATAAAACTATGAATGCACAATAGAAAATATTCATTGATTAGGGTGTTGACACTTATGATTGTACTAATGCATTATGGTGTTGTATGAGGTTTATGTTGTCTACTAACATGAAAGGTACACCAAGAAAGACAAATCATGTTCTGGTCCAAGAACATATGATCATGATAACATGAGGACAAAGATTCATCCATTGTCATGGATCTCATAGAAGATCCATTTACGAGGTATGTATAACTTGGTTTTGTAATAGTTAACCTATGAGATATACAGGTTACTAGCACAAGTCACTGAAGAGAACCAGAAGACATTATGCGGGTATGTTAGACATAAATAACTAGCATGCTAATCTAGGTATGTTTTTCTTATATCAAGCTAGAATCCTACCTTGTGTTAGGATCTTATACTGTTGTTGATAATGATTATTCATGAAGTCATAGGTTTGAATAATCATGGTTGTATGCATATTATGTTTCTTACCATAATTGATGATATGACTAACCAGAAGAATCATGAAGGTATAGGTTTGAATAATCACAGGTTTTATGCATATTATATCTCTTATCTTGATTGATGATTCAACTAACCCGAAGAGTCATAGGTTTGAGTAATTACAGGTTTAGACATGTTATGTTTCTTATGATTTGACTAACCATAAGAATCCTACATAAACCTTGAATGCTAATGCTTATTATTTTTGTTTGAAATGATCATGACTATACATGCTTGAGATTATTGTGTTTTAATAGTATACTAATGAATGTATGATTTTATATGAGATCACAAGGATAACACAATCATGATACTAATAAGCATGCATACGGACCAAGGATGAATATGAGTTCAAGAACAGGTAATCCGGGAAGCAAAGATCAAGAGGGAGCACACTCTAGTTGTTCCTGCAAGAAAGCAAAGGAACACACTTCAGTTAATTCTGCAAGGATGCAGATATTCAGAGGGAGTTGACCATGTTTCCACAACAGAAAGGTGTAGAAGAAGCTACTTCAGATTAGGACTCCAGCAGCTCCTGTAAGGAAGCAAAGACTCAGAGGGAGTCCACCCAACGAACAAACAAAGATAAGTATTTTAATTTCTTGCATATTTGTTTGTTTAAATAAAATTGTTCAATGATGTATATGCTCATGTTCCTAGACTTAGGATATGTATTGTGCATATTAGAATAGTTGCATTGATGAACAATATACTACTAATATACATGGGTAAGTGGCCTATGGCACTGTACAACATTCCATTGCTACTTATCTAGAATGAAACCTCTTTGCTGACATGTTGGGAGTTGTGCACACTCTGAACAATGTTCTGGTAGAGATTGGAAGGCATCTAGAAAGTTACGGAATATGGATAAATGTTGTATTGAAGCATTGGCTAAGATAATTGCATGACTGTATGACATATTTCTTTATGTGTAAGAATTTGTTCTGAAAATTATGAGATGTTTCTAATCATGCAATTTAACCTGTTTTGTAAAAAAGACCGTATATATTCACCTACAAAAGGACTACAACATTTGTTCCAGCAACAAAGATATCTATTGAAGATATTGAAGTTCCCAGGATCTGGGATGAAGAAATGGAATGCCATGATCCGTCGATCATGAAGAATGATGTTTGGGTTGCAGTCCCAAGACGTGAAGGGAAGTTTGTTATGACTTCCAAATGGAACTATCAGATCAAGCATATTGCAGATGGCAGCATTGAGAAATATAAAAGTGATGAAATAGAAGATGCACCAGATGGATTTCAAGACAGCATGGTGTAGTCATATATGTGTGCAGAACTTGGTATGGTAGGATAGACAGGTTTCTATCCAGTTTGGGCTTTACCAAGAATAAAGAGGATTCCAACCTTTTCTACAAGGTTGAGGAAGGAAATCCAGTGATACTACTTTTGTATGCGGATAACCTGTTTGTTACAGGTGAAGATAGATTGATTTCCGACACGCAGCGGAAGCTTGCTGCCGAGTTCGAGATGAAGAACTTGGGGATGATGCACTATTTGTTTTTTTGCATGGAGGTGTGGCAGAGTGCAGATGGAATCTTCCTTGGACAAGGGAAGTATGCAGTAGAGATCCTGAAGAGGTTCAGGATGATGGATTGCAAGGCCATGGCCACACCTATGGCATCGAATCTGAAGCTTCTATGTGATGCTTCATCTGAGCTGGTTGATGTCTCTATGTATCGTCAGATGATTGGGTCCTTGATGTACCTGACGAACACGAGACCAGAAATTTGCTTTGCTGTGAACACATTGAGCCAGTTCCTGACGGATACGAGGAGTGTTCACCTGGTTGCTGTAAAGCATGTTCTGAGGTACCTGAAGGGTACAGTGGATTATGGGCTCAAGTATGAGGCAAATCGAAAGTTTAACCTGCAGGGTTATGTTGATTCAGATTGGGCTGGCAGTGTTGCAGACAGGAAGAGCACATTTGGGTGTTGCTTCAGTATAGGATCAGGTGTGATCTCATGGTTTAGCAGGAAGCAATCCTGCGTGGAACTGAGTACAGGTGAGGCAGAGTATGTTGTAGCCTGTTCAGCTAGTTGTGAGCCAGTATGGCTACGAATGCTACTGTCTGAGTTATTTGATCTCCCGTTGGAGGCTACTGGTATCTTCTGTGATAACCAGAGTTGTGTGAAGCTATCCGAGAACCCAGTGTTTCATGACAAGTCGAAACACATAGAGATCAAATATCACTATATCAGGGATATGGTGCAGAGAGGAGCTGTGAAGCTCCTGTATGTTGCGACGGACGAGCAGATTGCAGATGTGCTGACGAAGCCACTAGCTGGGGTGAAGTTCGAGTACTTCAGAGAGAGGCTTGGCGTGCTTCAAATCGAGGATACTTCGAGGAAGAAGTGATGGACACATTTGCTGAAGCCATTCCAAGCATGTTGGAAGGGGAACTCTTCACATGGCTGTGGATGTAAGCGCTAGATGATGAGCATCAGGTTGATGTTCTGGTTTCTGCTTGGATATGATCAGTGGGATCATTATATGTATATATGTATGCATCATGTTGGATGTTGGATATGATCGGTTGGATCATGTGTATGTATTTTGTATATGCATCATGTTGGATGCTGGATATGATCAGTTGGATCATTTATGTATGTATGCATCATGTTGGATGCTAGATATGATCAGTTGGATCATTTATGTATGAACGCATCATGTTGGATGCTGATGGATACATTGTGTGGATCATGTATCTTTGTATGATCAGGTAGATCATGTATGCTGATGGATACATTGTGTGGATCATGTATCTTTGTATGATCAGGTAGATCATGTATGATTGATGGATACATTGTGTGGATCATGTATCTATGTATGTATCAGGTGGATACTTGGTGTGCATCAGATGGATGCATTGTATGATCAGGATGATCGTGGATGACGAGCTTCTCCAGATGACATGCAGCAGGATGTTGCAGTGATGATGATCAGGATGATCATGTGTACATCAGGATGATGTTTGATGAGTATCAGATGATACTTTGCGGCCGTGGATTAGGTTGTGCAGGAAAGCATGTAGTTTGTGCCCTAGGAGATTTGCAGATGGTCTTTTGAGGTTTTTCCTATGGCATGTAATTCGGTGCCCTGGGACATCTGGCAAATGCTCTTGTGAGGTTTTGCTTGGGAGGACATGTAATTTGTGCCCTGGGAGATCTGCAGATAGTCTTTCGAGGTTTTTCCTATGGCATGTAATTCGGTGCCCTGGGATATCTGGCAGATGCTCTTGCGAGGTTTTGTCCTATGGCATGTAATTTGCTCCTGGGAGATCTGGACAGGATGAAAAAGGCCTCAGATGCTTCAGCCAGGTTTTGTGGTGAGATCACATGTAATGTGCTCCTGGGAGATCCGACAGGTAGAGCCATGTGCTTGTAACAGCCTGGGATGCTTCAGCCAGGTTTTGTGATGGGTCACATGTAATGTGCTCCTGGGAGATCCTACAGGTAGAGCTGTGTGCTAGTAATAGCCTGGGATGCTGCAGCCAGGTTTTGTGACGCACGTAATACAAAGTAAAAAGTAAATATGAGACTTTAGAGTGTTTGTCGAGTTTGTTGAGTAACAAAATAATACAAAGTAAACAAAAAAAATATACAAAGTAAAAAGTAAATACATGAGACTTAAACTAGAGACTTTAGAGCTTAGGATTAGGTGGCTCGCTTATTGCAGTTAAGGAACTATTTAAGGAGAGGTTTACACCTCGGGAAATTTGATCCTTCTCGACGCTTGATAGAGCCTAGGATTTGGATCTAGGCTAGTGTAATAAGTAGCATGTCATTGTGGACAAAAAAAAGTCATTAAACATTAAAGAGAAATTTGAGCGAATAATGACACCAAATGTGAACATACCACTTAGCAATGAAAATAACACATCTATTAACTATTAACTATATGAATGGATGAAGAATTCATTCTTATTAATAATTAAGAATACATAACCATATTATTTACAAAGGCGGAATAATTACAAAGGAATGCACCCTAAGGAAACAACGAGAAAAAACGAGATGGTAGTTCTGGAAGGATGTAGCTTAGGGAAGAGATAAGATCGTTATGTAGAAGAATAGCCTTTAGAAAGGATAAATGTGAAGCATTCATTTTCAATAGAGTTTATGTTAAAATCGAAGTGGTGCAATAGAAGTGATATTATTATATTAAAGGGATCATTTTTGAAATCATAATAGAGATTTATTTTTGGAATTGTTATTTTCAGTATAGATGTAAGATTGATATAGATAAACCTCACATTTATAAAATTGATGTGGATAAACCTCATATTTATAAACCTTATATGATTGTAAATATGGCCTTGTAAATATAAGATGTATTTATAAAAAATTTAAAAAATCTTATATTTGTAATATTGTCCTAGAGTACCATGTGACCTTGGTGACTTTGTAGATGGAGATATTTCTGTAGATATATTTGATGTTCAACCTTGTATCAGTTTTTTGATGTAACAAAGAAGCCTTTACCCCTTTGCACGATCATAATAGAGGACAATAAATGAAAATGATGCTTTCATGATTTGAGAGGCCCACACTTTGGAGACAGAGAGCGATGTAGTCGATGATAAATATGTGTTCAATAGTCCAATATTCTTGTGGATATGGAAGTTCAACATCATACATTTATGAAGGTTATGAGACATTGCAAGCTCTAATGGTGCTGAATTATGATAGAAAACTTGGATCATAGCTAGGAGGCTATACCTTTCAGAGGATTATGGAGAAACTTGAAGGAGTCTTATTGGTCCAAGAACTCTTTGTTAAAGAGAAGAATTTGAAGAGTATTTTCATTGATTTATTTAATTGTGTTAGTAAGCCTTAAAAGGGGGTGTTATAGTATAAGTCGTAAGCAATGTCATTAATTAAATGATAATTAGAAAATAAAGTTGTAATGGTAAAAGTACTACCTCTCCAAAGACATAAACAAGGATCAACCCTATTGTATCAAATGACTTCATTGTAATAAACGACATATCTTTTAATGAGTTTGTTGAGTTTTAAGTTGTTTTGATTATCTAGAAAAGTAATTAACAACACTCTTCACCTTCTTTCAAAATAACTATTTCTTGACATTTGTCTACGTCTTTTGAAATTTGGTATTACATTTTCATGTAGATTTTGGGTAATTAAAGTGTTATTGTTTATTGGGATTATAAAGGAACTTTTGACAAAAGGGCTCAAATGATTTGTTTGGATGGATTAGTATCATCTTTATAAGAGGCACCTACATTTCCAATACCATTGGATTCACTTAGTGTCTCTGAGAAGAACATTTGATACAAAGGCCAAATTAAGACAAACCAACTACCTTTTTTTCACATATTATGCCACGTGGTTTCATTGGTTGAGGTAAGAGGAGTCCACGAAACCCAAACATATTTTCTTTTAATTTTTTTCCCATATTTTTAGTGCATAGAAAGTGGTTCAATGTTTTCACTAATGTGATATCATATCTTTAAACCATATGGTAAATTTTGCATATGTGACTAAGGAAATAGTATTATACATTCACACCCAATTTCATAAGTAAATATGCTGTTTAAATGTAATATCCTTGGGAATATTCAACCAAGATATTAACTCAACTCCAAATTTTTCATAAACTTTACTAGTTGATTTTATGTCAATTCCTTCGAACAGTGCAGGAAGTCAGTGATGGGTACTGGAGTAAGGAATGAGGATGGTGGGATGAATATTCAATTCTAGAAAATGTATGGACTGAGGTGCAACAGCAGGTCAGGATATCATATCAGAGATGTTCTATGCACAAGGTACCAGTACCATTCACTTTTCAGCATACAACAACTCTATGCCTACTTCGAGGCTTCCTGGGTAGCTGTCATATGCATACTAGAAATGTGGGGATATTGGGGGTTAATGACAAAGGTAATATCAATAAAATGAGCGTTGGTTATGTTCAGGAAAGTGTTTGAGAATACTTGGGAGAGTTTAGGAATAATTCGGGTTTTTGGGCTCTCCCGGGATTGCTGAGCTAGTAATTTTCCAATCTTTACAAACAGGGTCTAAATGCTTCCAAATTCTAAATTTAAGGACTGATATGGATACTAGACTGAGTCAATGACCTTCTACAATTGACATAATATAAAAATATTTCCTAGAATGGATTTGGCATTCAAAGTCGTAAAACTAGTCTAGAATTGACATCAATCTAGCTAGTCTTGTATTTTAACTTAACAAACTGATTTAAATATCTAAAAAATATGTTCTAATGATTATTACAACTCTTATATAATATGTTACACACATAAAACACGAAATATAGAATTCATAACATTCCTCCTTTATTTTATTGCTTGCTTCTCAAATGACAATGCCTCACAAGCTAGTATTCTGTTACAATAGTGGGAGAATAGAGAAGAGAAGAAAGAAGTTACTTTGGATCTGTACTGTAGGTTATTATCAGTCCATCTACTGGTTAGATGGATGAAATTGCTGCATTCTGAACATGCTGGTCTTCAATCGGCGCCATCATCAACTGGTTCTCTCCTTTAGGGAAATCACCTCCAAAACTGGTTCTCTCCTTTAGGGAAATCACCTCCAAAACTGGCTGTGGGAGGAGTAGAAGTAGGAGAAGAGTAGAGATTCGATATGATCTTTGAATTATGGAATATAGCTGCATCTGATCTCTACAAACATCAACTGATATACTTCATTGGAGGTCCTACGAACATCTCTCCATAATTGTCTTCATCCAGTAGTGTCCCTCCACTAACTCTAGCTGCAAATCTTCTTCAATGGTAGCCTCGTCTTCAATCTGTCATTAATTCTTCAAGGCTTATTTGAACTGGATATCATTGGCTGTAATATTAATTGTTGGACCTTAATAACACTCATAAGAAACTCACAAGGCCTTGGGGCACATCTCCCAAGCATAACTTGTTGAGGCACAACACTCAACTAGAAGGCTCAAAGATCTCATTCACAAATTCTAATAATGATCGAAATTTCTTGAATGGAGTTGAGAACATTCTTAAATAGAGGAGTCGACTTGTTTACCAAGCTAAGACACACATGTGGGTGAGGTGGGCACATTCCTTGAGAGGAATAGCAACTCTTGTCTTTGATAAACTTTCCTTCCTTCACTCTCCTTCACTGAAATTGGCAAGTGTGATTTAGCTTTTCTGGATGTTGCCATTTCTTTTCTGATTGATTTTCTGGATGTTGCCACTTTCTTTCTTTTCTCCTTTTTTGCTTTTTCCATTTTTTGTGTTTACTTTTGTCATTTTCCAATTTGTTTGCTTTGTCTTCTTTCGTTTTTTGGATTCCTTGCTTTTCTTGAGATTTGCCACTAAGGAAAGAGTGTTCCACATGACCAATTCGACCTCCTAGCTTAATCATCACCACTTGCCAATATTTATTAATAAAAAATTACAACTCAGAATTAATTCAAACTTCAGCATTTAATCAATTAATTAATGATTAATTAACTCCTGTTGTATAATTGCCTCCAAAAATACACCCTACTCCATTTTTGGCAACATATTCCACATGGGTGCCCTCTTGGCCCACTTGCTCATTATCCCTTAATTTTATTTAGCAAAATTACCTTTAATAAATAAATTTTCCCATTTGTGAGACTTAGGCTAAAAGTAATTCTAAGCAAATAGAATTAATACCATTTAATTCCCTTAGGGGTTGATCTTGTCCCCTTTCACCCATGGTACTGGATGAGCCAAAATTGGAGACATGATATTCCTCCCTTCCCAAGATTGCTTGTCCTCAAGCAATGTTAGGATTCCACCAAGCTTCTACTGCACCACTTGATTATAATTGTCCCCATCCATTGAACAGTCTGAAAATTAAATTTGGACCTTAAAAAAAATGACTATGAAAGGAAAAGAAAAACTGCAGTGTAATTTATATATGTGATTAACCAGCAATGGACAAAATTTTCAACCCAGTTAGGATAACTTGAGTAGAATTCCTGGATCCCACTGTTTCTCCTACAAGGACCAAAATTTTTTCGTCACCTTTGGCAATCTGTCATTGCCATGAATGCCAAGATCCCAAAGTATCAACTACATTTTCCCAAAATTCAGAATCAATTTAGGGAATCTATCATCAAACATGTGCCTTTTCATCCAGGGAATGACTGAAAGGACATTACTTCCAACCAAACCAAGTTGAGAGAAAAATGCTTCTTCAAGTGAAAACATCCAATGGCTTAGCTCTCTGCCATCGGAGGAAAAATGCAAGCATACCTCCAAGCATGTGGATTCCCTCCACATAGGCCAACTTATGCAAGTAAAATGTTCCATTAATTGATCTTGGAAACTTGCATGCTTAGCTGCCTTCCCTTGACCATCAACATAAACATTTTTGCAAGGATATTTCATGTTTTCCAGGTAATCTTTCACCCAATCCATATGTGGATGAGTGATATCAAATGGATGCAAATTATGCCTTTTCTATTACTTGCAAATCATAGAAAAACTAGCAATATTAAAAACAATTTTCTTGCAACAAAACATAAGACTTTTACCTTCCAAATTTTCCTTTTCAGTGATGCCTCTATCCATCCATCCAGTGGATGAATTAGAGATCTTGATTGCTGATTTATATGAGCTATAATAAGCCATCACTTCTGCAATAGGATCTATCTCTCATGGGGACAGTTCATGATCCTCTTGTTGTACATGTGACACAAACCAGAAAAATTTCTTTACCCACTGTTCATTCCCCATTAGTGTTGCTGAATCTAGGACATGTGGGAAAGAACTATGAACCTTCTTTGCATGTGTGCAACGTTCAGTAATCATACTTATGGCTGAAAATTCTTTATTATTGGCTAGCCCAAATTGGGTTCTCTCATCCCAGTCTTTCATGGGAGAGTGACCGTCTTCAAGGAACAACCCAGGTTCCCTTGGAAAAAAGTCCAGTGCTCGGTTCTCATCAAACTGTTTTGCACACTCTTCAAACACATATAAAAGTGAATGGTCCTCATGATCCACCATCGCATGAGGTTCCTTCCTATGTTCAAGAATGTTTCATCCAAATGAAGTTGACTGAATGTTGTGTAGGAGGGTAGGGGGGATCTTTGCAACTCTCATGAAGTTGCAATATTTCTGTCTTGGATTCTTGGAGGGCACTTTGAATGCTTCTCAAAGAATTTTCGGCGGCCATCAATTCATCATTGAGCTTTCTGATCTCTTCATCATCCTTCATGGATGCACCATGAAACAAATCTACAAGCTCCAACACACTATCTCTATCAGAAAGCAGGTTCAAGAATTTACCTTTTATGCTTGTTAGGGCTTTCTGAAATTCTTCCATGTCTCTCATGGAAGATTGCTCCCCCAAATTCCAACAAAGGCTATTCATTAAGGCATGTGTGTAATTGAGAGTTTGAAGGGATTCTTGGATCTTTCATTCATTCATTTTTAGTGTCCCTTCAAGGAAATGAGGTTATGGCAGATGAACCTTTGTTTCTTCTAGCTTCCTAGGATCAACTTCAGCTGATTCTGTTGAAGTTATAAAAACTGATCCATATTTTGGGGCTGCAAGATATTCATATTTCATATCATCAATATGAGATCTTTGGCTGCAACTGGGGTGCTCATTCATCTCTGGTGCAATAGAAAGGTATTCTCTCAAATTTTCAGCCTTCATACGGCTTTCATTTTTTACACCCGAATTCTGAACCTCATCACTAGGGGACTCAACCATTCTGAACTTTTCAATGGAAGTGGCTGCCATATCATATTGACATAATGACACATAAAAATCAGAAATTACTAATTCACCATGTGTCATGTTCTCCTCCTTATGTGGTGGAATTATCATGGCTTGTTCATCCTCCCATTTCTCTGCTTCACACCCTACTGCGATGTGCTCAATTTCTGCTTCCTTGTGAGGCTCAAGGGGTGAGTGTAAATCTGAATTATCTTCCTCTTTTGGATAAGATCCAAAAGATGTCTCACCTTCATCAATCTATCCCATTTCTTCTGCACTTATTTTGAAATCAACCATCAAAAGATTGAGAGTCATTTTACCTCCCTCATCACCAACAATCAAATGTTTGACTACTAGATCTTCCACTCTGCATTGACCTTCTTCATCTAGTGTTGATGTATTTGTAAATTCGGAATGTATTTCATCTATGTATATTGTACTCCTATAGAGATGATATTATTCCTCTATATGGAAGTGTCGTCATTTGTATTGACAAGTGTCACAAGTGTCGCAACTTGCATGTGATGGGTTATTAGACCACCAAGTGTGGGGTCGGCCTTGATTAGTATTACCATGGGTTATTAGATTGAGTTAGACAAGTCATCCCTGCTAGTTTATTAGGCAGGTCAGGTCATGTATAAATAGAGTGCATGAGGCACTCTATTTGATCACTTCATTATTCACTTCCACACTCACCAGAAAGTGGTGCACAAGTGAGGAAGGAAGAGTAGCTGCTAGGAGGACTATCTCTTGTACTTGGGTTGTATCATTGCTCTTTCTATCTCTAAGGAAGCTGTGGTGTTTTTCACCTTTATGGTTTTCCCCATGGAAACTCTGTGTGTCTATTGTCTCATGTGATTGCTTATGCTTGGTTGTTGTGATTTATATGATTGATATGCTGTACATGTTATTCTCTCGGTAAAGATCATAGAGTATATTGAATTAATGCTCAAAAAATTAACATCCAGTTCTTGGAGTGATGGGGCACCAAAAGGTCTTCTTGGTCATTTCTTTCCAAGAAGCTTGATATCTCTCCACATTGTGTGGTGCTCATATCACAACCTTTGGACTTCCTTCTTGAAGGAAAACCAAACAGTCTCACAATGATTGGCCCTGCCAATGGCCTTGATGAAACTTCCTTCTTGATTCCTTTTCCCTGAAATTGGGATGGATCCATATGTAGGGCTGCAACTTCATCTTTATTTTTTCCTACTTCTTCTCCACCCGAAGAACTAGGTGGTTCTTGGTTTCCTCCTTTGATTGTTCCTGGCTGCGAGGACACATCTTTATTCCTCCCTTCCATCTCAGCTCCTAGGGGTAAAAATCTTGCCTCGACTTCTTTGCACACACCATCAACCATATGTGCAATCCTTCTTTCGCTATCACTATTGTTGGGGTCTTTGAACAACCCCTAAATCTCCAAATCACAATAGTCTCTAAAGGTTAGGGACTTCTGAACCCCCTTCTTCAAAGTAGAGTACTCCATGAAGTACTCATAGGATTTCTTTGGGTTCCCTCTATTGAGTATTCCACCATAATCCCAATTAGTCATAGGTAGATCATTTCCTATGTCCTCTTCATACATATGTTAAAAAAGGAAATCATATTCAAATTTATTCAAATAGAAATTTCCAACAGAGTTCATCTCCTCCTCTTCATAGGGTTCAACATATTCATCATCATATTGCTCATAAAATCATCACCAGAGTAAGAGTCTTCTTCCCCGAACATTGACATGACTGCAAATTCATTAAATTAAGAGTCTTGTTTCAACAGGAGTAGAGGAAAGAGATCGAATACCACTGTAATATCCTTGGGAATATTCAACCAAGATATTAACTCAACTCCAAATTTTTCATAAACTTTACTAGTTAATTTTCTGTCAATTCCTTCAAACAATGCAGGAAGTAAGTGATGGGTACTAGAGTAAGGAATGAGGATGGTGGGATGAATATTCAATTATGGAAAATGTATAGAATTAGGTGCAATATCAGGTCGGGAGATCATATCAGAGATGTCCTATGCACAAGGTACCAGTACCATTCACTTTTCAGCATAGAGCAAGTCTATGCCTACTTCGAGGCTTCATGGGTAGCTGACATATGCATACTGGACAGGTGGGGATATTGGGGGTTAATGACAGAGGTAATATCATTCAAATGAGTTCTGGTTATGTTCAGGAAAGTGTTCGAGCAGAATTGGGAGAGTTTAGGAATAATTGGGGTTTTTGGGATCTCCCAAGATTGCTGAGCTAGTAATTTTCTGATCTTTACAAAAAAGGTCTAAATGCTTCCAAATTATGAATTTAAGGACTGATATGGATACTATACTGAGTCAATTACCTTCTCCAACTGAAAGAATGTAAACATAGTGCTTAGAATGGATTTGGCAGTCAAAGTGGTAAAACTAGTCTAGAATTGACATCAATCTAGCTAGTCTTGTATTTTAACTTCACAGATTGCTTTAAATGTCCACAAACTCTGTTATGATGATTATTAAAACTCTGATATAATATGTTCCACACATTAAACACAAAATATAGCATTCCTCCTTTATTTTATTGCTTTATTATCAAATGACAATGCCTCACAGGCTAGTTTTCTGTTACAATAGTGGGAGAATAGAGAAGAGAAGAAAGAACTTACTTTGGATCTGTACTGGAGGTTATTATAAGTCCATCCATTGGTTATATGTCTGAAATTTCTGCATTCTGAACATGATGGTCTTCAATCGGCGCCATCATCAACTGGTTCTCTCCTTTAGGAAAATCACCTCCAAACCTAGCCGTGGGAGGAGTAGAAGTAGGAGAAGAGTAGAGATTCGATCTGATGTTTGAATTATGGAATATAGCTGCATCTAATATCTGCAAACATCAGCTGATATAATTCACTGGAAGTCTTGAGAACATCTCTCCATAATTGTCTTCCTCCAGTAGTGTCCCTCCACTAACTCTAACTGCAAATCTTCTTCAATGGTAGCCTCCTCTTCAATCTGTCATTAATTATTTAAGGCTGATCTGAGCTGGATATCACTGGCTGCAATATTAATTGTTGGACCTAAATAACACTCATAAGAAACTCACAAGGCCTTGGGGCACATCTCCCAAGCATAACTTGTTGAGGCACAACACTCAACTAGAGGGCTCAGAGCTCTCATTCACAAATTCTAATAATGATCAAAATTTCTTGAATGGAGTTGAGAACATTCTTAAATATATGAATTGACTTGTTTACCAAGCTAATCCACACATGTGGGTGCGGTGGGTGCATTCCTTGAGAGGAATAGCAACTCTCGTCTTTGAAAAAAATTCCTTCCTTCACTCTCCTTCACTGAAATTGGCAAGTGCGCTTTAGGGAGCTTTTCTGGATGTTGCCACTTTCTTTCATTCCTCCTTTTTTGCTTTTGCCAGTTTTTGTGTTTTCTTTTGTTAGTTTCCAATTTGTTTTCTTTGTCTTCTTTCCTCCTTTCGATTCCTTGCTTTTCCTAATATTTGCCACTAAGGAAAGAGTGGTCCACATGACCAATTCGACCTCCTAGCTTAATCATCACCACTTGCCAATATTTATTAGCAATATTTATTAATAAAAATATTACAACTCAGAATTAATTCAAACTTCAACATTTAATCAATTAATTAATGATTAATTAAATCATGTTGTATAATTGCATCCAAAAATACACCCTACATTTTTGGAAACATATTCCACATGGGTGCCCTCTTGGCCCACTTGCTCATTATCCCTTAATTTTATTTATCAAAATTACCTTTAATAAATAAATTTGCCCATTTTTTATACTTAGGCTAAAAGTAATTCTAAGCAAATATAATTAATACCATTTAATTCCCTTAGGGGTTTATGTTGTCCCTTTTCACCCATGGTACTGGATGAGCCAAAATTGGGGACATGACATTAAACCCTATGACAAAACCAAGAACTAGTGAGTAGAGAAATTTCTATGCACACATTGGCATTTTATTTTGATCAATGCACTCATTTCTTGGAATCAAGGTTGAAGATTTGAACCAAAAACACTGTGGCGCAGTAATTTCCAAAACCACCACCATACAATGCAGGTGTAGAAAACCAACACATAACAATTTCCAAATTTTATTGCTCTCTTAATAGAGGATTAATATTTGATTGGTGCTCTTTAATACTTTAGAGTTAAGATCTGAAATTTGGATATGTTGTAGAGGATAATTCATCTACCTTCTCACTGAATTTAATAAAAAACTATTAATTTTAAGTACTTCACCCAAGATGCACCTTATTTAGAGACCATCCATAGAGTTATGAGTGATTTATTAATTGTAAAAGTATTTGGGTTGTACAAGAAAATGAAAATACTTGGTAGTCAAAAAGTCATGTCCCCATAGCTTAAATAATTGAGATTTTAATGTAATAAGGGCATTTGGCTCTCCATTTTTTTGTAAAAGAGGCATGAGAACACTAATGATTGGATTCTAATAGAACTATGTTGAATTAGTTGATTGAAGTTTTATTGTGGTTTGATATTAACTTTATTTGTGTGTTATGTATAGAATTTGCTATGTGCTTAATGTATGGTATTATGCTTCTATTGTCTGACTTTGATCTCTAAGGGAAGGGTCTTTCACATTGCATAATCTAGTATCAAAGCCAGTAGCAATGCTAGGAGGAGAAGAAGAAAGTTGCAGAGGTGAACATAAATGAACCTATGAAAGAACAAAGGTGTTGAATAAAAATAAGATGTTTATTAAAAAGTGGAGGATCATACTAAAATTCTATTAATAGAGATGGAAAAATATCGAATTGGATTTTTGGTAGACTGAGTGTAAAGATTCTACATGAAGAGGAACAATGTTGAAGGTATGCCTCTAGAAAATTTGTGATATTGATGCTAGAGAGTAAATGCTAGGACTATTGAGTTAGTGAGAGATGTAACAATAGGACAAGAAGACTTACTGTTGTATTTCTTCAAGCGATAGAGGATATCTATGTTGTAGGAATATTTGTAGGTTGCAAGGGAATATATTTTCATGATATGTGAGGAGACATGACTCAATGTTAAGATTGTAGTGGGCGGCCTTCACTGACACCTCGGGGTTTTGGTTTAATGATTGGTATCATTTGGTATCAGAGCCTCCACCCAAGTTCGAGTCATAGAGCGGGTGACAACGTCGGCATTGCAGTGTTCGTCCGGGGCTCATACGGCTTAAAGGGGGCACCACCGTACGGGTTCACATCCAGCCCAGAGTCTGGACTGTGGAGCGTGGTGGGATGTTAAGATCCTAGTGGGCGACCTTCACTAACACCTCGGGGTTTTGGTGTAACGGTTCGTATCACTCAAGTTGGTAACTAAAAATATGTTAAGTGCATGTGACAGTGCTTAGAAACGATGATGAGATGGTGATGAAGAAATAGAGACATAGATGGTAATAGTAGAAAAACACTTATTTGTTTGAGTGTTTTGTGTGTTTGTAGGTGAAGAAAACAGTTATTTGTTTAAGTTTTGAAACAACAATAAACAAAAGTTTTAGCAAAAACGTTTCGTAACTAGAGAATATTATGAGATGAAGATGCAAAGTAGTGGTGCATGAGATAAATAGAGAAAACCTGAATATAAATCATGCTAGCGGAAAGTGGATATGCAAAGTGAGGCCAAATATGATTGCAACAACATAGTTTTAGTAAAGAAAGAGGAGAAGTGTACATGAATTTAGCATGGGTGTGATGTTGGGTAGATTTATCTTAATGAGTCAGTGAAGAACACATCTAGTGGTTGTATTTTTTAGATGTTGTAAGAGTATATCTAGAAATTTGATCTTGAAGAGTAGCGGGTAGAGTTTTAGGAGGATGGTATGCTGGAGAATTAGAAAGAGCAAGTTGAAAAGGTGTTGTATCAGTGAGTGATTGCAACTCAGGATTGGTTGCAGTTGAAGAAGGATCGAGTGAGGATATTTTTGAAAAGAACTCATTAATGATTATTTAGATATAGTGGTGATGGTTCAAATAGGAACAATGGGGAGGCAATAAACACCATTGGGTGGGAGAAGTTTGAAGCAGTGAACCCCATTGACAAATAGTGTAAGTAGGTTGTAGAGAAGATAATGAGGTTGAAAGAGATGCATGAGTTAAAGTGGGCATGTGGTGTTTCCTACAATTCAAGAGTATAGAGGAAAAGAGTTTAGAGGATAAGGAAATGATTGTTAGATGTAAAAAGAGAAAAGTTGAGAGGATAAGGTTATGAAATACGAGAATGAAGAAAAATGAAGAAGATCATACATCCATCATTTTTTTATTCATGCACAATATATTCAAAATGTTGACCAAAATTTCCAAAAATGGGAGTTTGACGCAGGAGAATCCCTTGGGATTTATCAACCCTACACATCCAAAACATTTGTTTACAATTCCCTATTTTATTTCCATTCAATCTGTAGATGATACCATCATACTTTAGAATTAGATAATTAATTTTGTATATATTGTATATGAGAAATTATTGTACATTTACACCAAACTGCAAAAGAATATATGGAATTTAGACCATAAGCCGAAGCCCAAGGATAGTGTGTAGAGAAATTCCTATGCAGATGGTGGCTTAGTATTTTAATCAGTTTGCATGCTCATTTCTTGGAATGAAGGTTTAAAATTTGGATATCATGTCAAGGACACCTTTTTATACAACATCATAAATCTTTATCAAACTTTTATGCTACTCACACGTCCAAAACTACTATGTAGTAAGTTCCATATTTTATTTTCTATACTAACATAAGACTAGTATATTGATTGGGAAGCTCTCGTACTTTTGAGTTAATGTATGAAATTTGGAGTTTTTATAGGATAGATTCCTCTATCTACTCGCAATACTCGCAAAATTTCATAAAACATGAATTAGTTTATATACCACACCAAAAACACATGATGATTAGAGACCATACATAAACCTTTTAGAAAATAAGGGTTCAATATTTTGACTTATGCCAAACGAACATTTAGAGTTAGGGTGTGAAATATTTAGAGGATGTAGAGGGCATATTTCTCTAACTAAATTCAAAATTTCATAAAAAAATATTAAATTTGAATGACTCCAAATATTTTAATTGCATTGCCAAGCATATAGATATTTAGAGAGATTTAGAGGGCATATAGAGATTTAGAGAGAATAGAGAGATTTAGAGGGAATATAGAGATTTAAGATGCATTTCCAAGAAAAATAAGGCATGAAGATGATGGAGAGTCTGATAGTTGTAGTGAGACAATTGATGATGATGGATTTGTTAGAAAAACAGGATCGCAGAGCAATAAAAATAAACAGAAATGCAAATTTAATCACACATACACATTACAAGAGAGACACAGATATATCATGGTTCACCCAACTTGGGCTACGTCCACACTAAAGTTTCCAGTCCTTATTATTATTCCTCCTAGCAAAGTGAAGGGATACAACCTGCAGCACAACCACTGCACTTCCTCTTCACTGTCTCACAGTATCTCTCATGATCTCAGAGATGTTTACAATGCATAAAACCTAATACTTCAACCCTAGCAGTATTACAATGTCTTTCTTTTATAGGGAAAATACAATGGGAAAATACCACGGGATACCCAAAACAATGGGCCCGTAAACAGCTGGCGAAAACATCCCCAAATTTTTTTCTTAGGGACGTTGCCCCCGAACCCCTAAAAAATGTAGAATGGGTGTACAGTCCTCTGGGGTGCACAGCTGAGACAATATCATCTATGAGACTGGAAGATTTGGCTCCACAACCAACAATATCCCACTTGGAGTCCGATCACATCAACTCCACCACTGCTGCACTTGCTAGACTTGGACTTGGCAAATTTCTCCTCTTCACCTTCATGCTAGAAGGCCAATTGAAACCGAGCAAGAACTCAATTTCTCTCTGGTCACTACCTTTGTGAACATGTCTGCAGGATTCTGGCTAGTATGTATCTTTTACAGCTTCAGCAGTTCATCTTCGAGAATAGAGCATATGAAATGGTACTTGATTTGTATATGTTTAGTCCTGGAATGGAATGTTGAGTTCTTTGCAAGATGAATGGCACTCTGGCTGTCACTATACAACCTGCTATCCTTTTGCTTCTTTCCCACTTCCTCCATAAACCTATGCAACCAAATCATCTCTTTACTAGCCTCTGTAATAGCAACATACTCTGCTTCTGTTGTTGAAAGTGCAACAACCTTCTACAGTTTTGAAATCCAGCTTACTGTTGTTCCACCTATAGTAAACACATACCCTGTGGTGCTCCTCCTGCTATCTTTGTCATCTGCCATATCTGCATCAACATATCCCTGTAGAACAATGTCTGAACCTCCAAAAGATAATGCCTGAGTGGTAGTATCTCTCAAATACCTGAGAATCCACTATACTTCCTTCCAATGTTCTTTACCTGGATTATTCTTACATCTACTCACAACTCCCATTGCATGTGCAATATCTGGTCTTGTGCACACCATGCCATACATCAAGCTTCCAACTGCTGATTGATAGGGAATCTTGGACATGTAATCTGTCTCTTCATGTGTCTTGGGACACATTTCCTTACTTAGACTGAAATGGCTGGCCAAAGGTGTACTAAATGGCTGGCCAAAGGTGTACTAACTGGTTTTGCATTCTGCATTTTGAACCTCTCCAACACCTTTTTTATGTACTCACCCTGATACAATGTCAATTTGTGATTTTTCCTGTCTCTTGTTATTCTCATACCAAGGATTTGTTTTACAGCACCCAAATCCTTAATCGCAAATGAATTAGCTAACTTCCTTTTGAGAACATTTATATTTTGCATGTTAGACCCTGTAACAAGCATGTCATCCACATACAATAACAAGATAATATAAATTCCATTATCTAGCCTCTTGAAATAAACACAGTGGTCAGAATGAAATCTACTATAACCTTGTTCTGTCATACACCTATCAAATTTTAAATACCACTGCCTTGGAGCTTGCTTCAAGCCATACAAGCTCTTCTTCAACCTGCACACCAAATTCTCCTTCCCTTTGACCTCATACCCTTATGGCTGCTGCATATATATCTCTTCCTCCAAATACCCATGGAGAAAGGCTATTTTTACATCTAACTGTTCAAGATGCAAATCTTCTACCACCACTAGACTTAAGATAGTCCTAATTGAAGTCATCTTAACAACAATGGAAAATATTTCATCAAAATCTATACCTTTCTTCTGTGCAAACCCCTTTACAAAACATCTGGCCTTATATCGCTTATTACCTCCTTCTTCTTCCTTCAACCTGTAAATCCATTTGTTCTACAATGCTCTTTTACCAGTAGGAAACTGAAACAAATCCCAAGTCTAGTTTCCTACTAATGAGTCCATCTCCTCATTCATGCCTTGCTCCCACTTCTTTCTAGTTTCCACCTGCATTGCTTCTTCATAACATTTTGGTTCACCAAAATCAGTCATCAATAAATAATACATTGAAGGAGAGTATTGTTTAGGGAGTCTACTTAACCTGGTATATCTTCTTGCAGTCGCAAGAGTTTCAGGTACTTGCTGTTGTTTTTGATTTTATGGCAACTTTGGGACTTCATTTTCTTGAATTTCATCAAGTACTGTGTACTTTGTGTTTTCCTTTTTTTGTTTCTTTCCCTGCAACTGATATTTGTACATGACCTTTTAATTGAATATGACATCTCTACTTCTAATGATTTTGTGATTTTCATAATCCCATAAGCGATAACCAAAATCATCAACCCCATATCCAATACAAGTACATTTCTTGGATTTAGCTTCAAGCTTTGTTCTATTTTCTTTATCAATATGGACAATTGCTTCACAACCAAACGTTCATAGAAATGAGTAGTTTACCTTTTTATCTGTCCATGCCTCCTATGGAATACCACCATCCAAAGCATTTGTAGGTCCTCTGTTTATTAAATAAACAACAGTATTTATAGCATCCGCCCAAAACTGTAAGGGAAACCCTGCATGCAGTCTCATACACCTTGCATGCTCCATGATCATTCTGTTCATCCTTTCTGACACACGATTTTCCTGTGGTGTTCTTGGGACTGTCTTCTCTCTACGAATACCATGGTATGAACAGTAACTATCAAACTCCTTTCCGCAGTACTCACCTCCATTATTAGATCTGAGACACTTCAATCTTTTTCCTGTCTCATTCTCAACCAAAGCTTTCCACTTCTTAAAAGTAGCAAACACATCAGAATTTTGTTTATTGCAGTAAACCCAAGTTTTCGTAGTTGCATCATCAATAAATGTAACATAATAATGAGATCCACCAAGAGATTGTACCTAAGCCGGTCCCCATACATCTATATGCACAAGCTCTAACTTTACATTCTTCTTCTATTTCCCAACCCTGAGAAATATGACTCTCTTCTGTTTTCCATAAACACAGTTCTCACAGAATTCCAAACTTACCTGCTTCAAATCTGGCAGAAACTTCCTTGAGTGTAGAATCTGCATCCCCTTCTCACCCATGTGGCCAAGTCTATGATTCCACAATGCTATATCTGTTCCTGTGGAAGCTAAAGAGATAGAATGGTCAGTATTATGAGGACACAAATACAACGTACCTACCCTGTCTCCTTTTGCTATCACCATTGATCATTTAGTGATCTTCCACCATTTTTCTCCGAACGTAGATAGACAGCCGCCATCTCCCAACTGCCCTATTGAGATCATATTTCTTTTCATAGCAAGAATATGCCTAACATCTTTCAACAACCAATTAGTTCCATTCTTAACTTTTATCCATACCTTACCCATTCCAACAATTTTACATGGCTCATCATCACCCAATAAAACATGTCCAAAATCGCCTGGAACATACTTATGAAAGTATTTCCTATGGGGTGTAGCATGACATGAAGCACCTGAATCTACTACCCAATAATCACTAGTATTATTTAATGCAAGAATCAAATCATCTTATAACACATCACCTACTACATTTGCTTCCTGGGTAGTTTCCTTCTGTCCATCTCCTTTCTTCTTTAGAGATCTATAGTCTTTCTTCAGATGTCCTTTCTTTCCATAGTTCTAGCACTCTATCTTTCCCAGTCTCGACTTAGATCTTCCCATTTTAGACTTTCCATGATTACCTTGGCTCTTTCCTCTCTCCTTTTGTCTTCACCTGCTCTCTATGGTCAACACATTACCTGATGTCTCACCTATGCCTTTTCTTCGCATTTCCTCGCTAAGAATAACACCAATAGCATCATCAAATTTCAAGGTGTTTGAACTAGAGACAAAGTTACTTACAGCCATGACCAAGCTATTCCAACTTTCTGGCAATGAACACAAGATTAGAAGAGCCCTAACCTCATCATCAGAGTTCACACTTATAGAACTTGGCTGATTTGTAACCGTATTAAACTCATTTAAATGATAAATAACAGATCCACCTTCAGACATCTTCATATTAAATAAAAGCTTCATTAGAGATACCTTTTTGGAGGCCGAGGGTTTTTCATACAGCTTACCCAATGCGTTTATCAAACCCTCCGTTTTCATTTCTTTTGAAATATTGAAAGCCACTGACGAAGCCAAGCTCAGCCGTATTGTTCCCACAGCCTTTCTGTCAAGAACCTCCCATTCTTCATCCTTCATAGCCACGGGCCGCTTTGCTCTTCCTTCCAACCGTAGGAATAGATCCTTCTGGTATAGATAGTCCTCCATTTGCATCTTCCATAACTGGAAGTTTTGGCCGTTAAACTTCTCGACCTTAAACTTTCCTTCTTCTGCCATTGCTCCCACTTGAACCAGAAACCCTAGCTTCCTACGGGTTTATCTTCCAAATAGACCTTCGGCTCTGATACCAATTGTTAGAAAAACAAGATCGCAGAGCAATAATAATAAACAGAAATGCAAATTTAATCACACATACACATTACAAGAGAGACACAAATATATCATGGTTCACCCAACTTGGGATACATCCAAATTGAAGTTGCCAGTCCTTATTTGTTGATGTATATGTAACTTCGGAATGTATTTCATATATATATTTATTGTACTCCTATAGAGATGTATTATTCCTCTATACGAAAGTGTCATCATTTGTATTGGCAAGTGTCGCAAGTGTGTTAACTTGCCGATAGGTTATTAGAACACCTTATAAGGGGTCGGCCCGGATTAATGTAACATGAGGTTATTGTGCTAAGCTAGACAAGTCGGCCCCATAAGGTTATTGGGCAGTCAGGACAAGTATAAATAGAGATCTCCCGATCTCTATTTGGATAACTTCAAAACTCACTCTTCCTTCACTCAGAAAGTGGCGCACATGTGAGGAGGAGGACCAGCTGCTAGGAGGAGTCTATCTCTGTGTATTTTGGTTGTACTTTGGTTGTATCATTGCTCTATCTATCTCTAAGGAAGTTGTTGGGTTTTTCACCTTCGAGTTTTTCCCATGGAAACTCTGTGTGTCTATTGTCTCTTATGTTTGCTTCCTATGATGATTGACATGCTTGCTATGATTGATATGCATTGATATACTGTACATGTTATTCTCTCAGTAAAGATCCTAGAGTACCTTGAAATAATTCTCAAAAATTAACATGGTATCAGAGCTAACCTGAGAAGAAGCCATTGTGCAGTGACGGAAACCAGGGTTTCTTGTTTATTGGGTTTCTCTCCACATATTTTGGAAAATCAATATGATGGATTGACTCTCCTCAGTAAGGTGAATCTATCTATCTAATCATAATTCAGTTCTGAGCACTTTTAGTTTTGGCCCTAAAAATTAGGGTTTCCACAAAAATAGGAATTTCTAAAATTTGAAGACATAGCTGGAAGCTCCTTGGAAAAATCAAAGTTTATAGATAGGATGAAGAGGCTAAGGTATTACATAAGAAGAACTTGGTCAAGGCAAAGAGAATCATTGCTGATTCTATCAAAGACCATCTCATACCACATGTGGCATCTCTCAAGACACCCAAGGAGATGTTTGACTCTTTGACCAAGCTATTTGAAGGGAAGAACATAAATCGGAAGATGAATCTGCAGAATCAATTGAAAGGGGTCAAGTTGTTGAATGGAGAGACCATTCAATCTTACTTCTCCAAGGTCTCTCAGATAAAGGAACAACTTGAAGCTGTGGATGAAGTAGTGGACAATGGTGAAGTTGTTATGACCACTCTAAATGGCCTACCTAGGTCATGGGACTCTTTTATTCAAGGAATCTGTGCAAGAAAGAAATTGATCTCTTTCAGTAGAATGTGGGAGGAATTCTCTCGAGAAGAAGCAAGGCTTGTGGCTCGAGAAAAAAAGATGGGAAATGAAGATCAAGCTCTCACTGCTCACACCAAGAAGGGAAGCAAGTTCAAGGGGGAGCATTCTCATTCTAAGAGACCTTCTCACCACTCTTAAAATAGGAAACATCTAAGATGTTTCACATGTAATGAGAAAGGGAACTTTGCCTCAGATTGTCCCAAGAACAAAAAGGACAACAATAACAACTTCAACAAAAAGAAGAAGGGAAACAAAAGAAAATATCATGCTCATGCTGCTGAGGATGATGAACCTCCCAATAAGAAGCCTAGATCTAAAAGTGATGATGATGACTCATCAAGTGAAGAAGAGTATGTTCTAATCTCTTCTCTTACAAGTACTATCTCTCATGGTTGTAATGATTGGCTTATTGATAGTGGGGCTTCCAAACACATGACTGGGTTTAAAGAATCTTTTGTAAATTTATTTGAACATGAATCACCCCATAAAGTGAAACTTGGGGATGACTATCAATACCCTATCAAAGGAAGTGGTGAAGCCTCCTACAACTTAGATTCTGGAAATATTTAAAGATGAAAGAAGTTCTTTATGTACCTGGGCTCAAGAAAAATCTACTCTCAATATCTGCATTGGATGCAAAAGGTATGAGGGTTGCATTTGTGGATGGACAAGTTCTAATGTGGCCAAAGGGAAAGACCATAGATGATGAAGTGGTGATTGGAGAGCAAGAGGGAGGATTGTATAAATTGAAGGGACAACCTGAACATGCCATGGTGCATGATTCCATGGAGCCAAGTGAACTTTGGCATAGAAGACTTGCACATATGCACTATAGAGCATTACCAATTGCAAGTAAAGCTGTAGAAGGTCTTCCTGAAATCAAGACCAACCATGGAGGTGTTTGCAAAGGATGTGCAAAAGGAAAGAACATAAAGAAGGCATTTCTAAGCAGTGAAAGCAAGGCAAAATGGATCTTGGAAATCATCCACTCTGATGTATGCGGTCCGATGTCATCCAGTTCTCTGAGTGGGTATGTTTACTATGTCTCTTTCATTGATGACTTCACCAGGAATACTTGGGTTTACTTCTTGAAGAACAAAGATGAAGTGTTTGATAAGTTCAAGGAATTCAAAACTTTGATGGAGAACCAAACTGATAAGAAGATCAAAACATTCAGATCTGACAATGGTGGAGAATTCACTTCAGGTGACTTCAAGAAGCTATGCAGTGATTCAGGGATTAAGAGGGAGTTGACTGATCCTTATAATCCACAACAGAATGGAGTTGCAAAAAGAAAGAATCGAACAATCATGGAAGCAGCAAGGGCAATGCTGCATGACCACGATCTTCCTATGCATCTATGGGCAGAAGCAGCTTGGACAGCTGTATATGTGCATAACAGAACACCCCACAAGATATTGGACAACAAGACACCAGAAGAGATCTTCTCTGGTAAGAAACCTGAATTCAGCCATCTCAGAATATTTGGTTGTCCAGTATACACACATGCCCCAAAGGAAAAGAGGACCAAGCTAGATCCTTCAAGAAAGAAGGGTATCTTTGTGGGTTACGGTGAAAGCTCGAAGGCTTACAGAATATACTTTCCAGGGTTCAAGAAGATTGATATCAGCAGGGATGTGACATTTGATGAAAAATATGCATTCATCAAATCAAGGAAGACACCTGTTGAAGATTATGAAGAACCTAAGGAAACTAGATTTCAGGACACTACTATGACTGAAGCAATTCTAGATGCATATCGTGAAATTGAAGATCTGCAAGAACCTGCAGATCCACCCCATGAGAATAAATCTCACAAGAGGAAACCTGCATGGGCTAGAGAGCTCATTCAAGATGCAGAAAGATATGGCATTCCAGAAGAAGAACACAGAGCAAAGAAGAGAACTAGATCTTGTACCAACTATGTTGCTTTACTCTGTGATATCATAAACAAAGAACCTTCCAATTATGAAGAAGCAGTGGAAAAGAAGGAATGGAAGGATGCCATGGTCAAAGAATACCAATCAATAATGAAGAATGATGTTTGGGATGTTCTCCCAAGACCTGAAGGGAAGTCTGTTGTGACTTCCAAATGGATCTACAAAATCAAGCATGCTGCAGATGGCAGCATAGAGAAATATAAGGCAAGATTTGTAGCTCGTGGCTTCTCTCAAAAAGAGGGAATAGATTATGAAGAAACTTTTGCTCCTGTAGCCAGGTACACTTCCATCAGATCAGTAATTGCTCTGGCTACAGTGATGAAATGGAAGATATGCCAGATGGATGTCAAGACTGCTTTCTTGAATGGTGTAGTTGAAGATGAAGTATATGTGGAGCAACCACTTGGTTTTGAGACACATGACAAGGATTCATATGTGTGCTGACTAAAGAAAGCCTTGTATGGTTTGAAGCAAGCTCCCAGGACTTAGTATGGTAAGATGGATGGTTTCCTATCTTGTTTGGGCTTTACCAAGAGTAAAGCAGATTCCAACCTTTATTACAAGGTTGAGGAAGGCAATCCAGTGATACTACTTTTGTATGTGGATGATCTGTTTGTAACAGGTAATGATAGTTTGATTGCCCATACCAAGAGGAAGCTTGCAGCTGAGTTCGAGATGAAGGACTTGGGGATGATGCACTGTTTTCTAGGCATGGAGGTGTGGCAAAGTGCAGATGGTATCTTACTTGGACAAGGGAAGTATGCAGTAGAGATCCTGAAGAGGTTGGGGATGATGGACTGCAAGGCCACGACCACACCTATGGAATCGAACCTGAAGCTTCTTTGTGATGCTTCATCTGATCTGGTTGATGTCACTGTGTATCGTCAAATGATTGGGTCCTTGATGTACCTGACGAACACTAGACCAAATATTTGCTTTGTAGTGAACACATTGAGCCAGTTCCTAACGGATCCCAAAGGTCTTCACTTGGTTGCTGTAAATCATATTCTGAGGTACCTGAAGGGTACAGTTGACTATGGGCTCAAGTATGATGCGAATCAAAAGTTTAACTTGTAGGTTTATGTTGATTCAGATTGGGAAGGCAGTGCTGTAGATAGGAAGAGAACTTCTGGGTGTTGCTTCAGTATGGGATCAGGTGTGATATCTTGGTTTAGCAGGAAGCAGTCCTGCATAGCACTGAGTACAGCCGAGGCAGAGTATGTTGTAGCCTGTTCGGCTAGTTGTGAGGCAGTATGGTTGAGGAAGCTACTGTCTGATTTATTTGATCTACCGTTGGAGGCTACTGGTATATTTTGTGACAACCAGAGTTGTGTGAAGCTGTCTGAGAACCCGGTGTTCCACGACAGGTCGAAACACATAGAGATCAAATATCACTATACCAGGAATATGGTGTAGAGGGGAGCAGTGAAGCTACTGTATGTTGCGATAGATGAGTAGATTGTAGATGTGTTGACGAAGCCACTAGACAGAGTGAAGTTCGAGTACTTCAGAGAGAGGCTTGGTGTTCTTCAGATCAATGACACTTCGAGGAAGAAGTGATGGAGACATTTGCTGAAGCCATTCCAATCATGGCGGAAGGAGGATCCTTCACATGGCTATGGATGTAAGCGTTGGATGATGAGCATCAGGATGATGTTCTAGCTTCTGCTCGATATGATCAATTGGATCATTCATGTATGTATGCATCATGTTGGATGCTGGATATGATCAGTTTGATCATTTATATGTATGTATATATGCATCATGTTGGATGCTTGGACCATGTATCTGTATATGTATCAGGTGGATACGATTGTATGATTAGGTAGATCATGTATGTTGATATATATCAGGTGGATACATTGTATGATCAGGTGGATCATGTATCTGTGTATGTATCAGGTACATACATTATATGATCAGGTCGATCATGTATGATGATATGTATCAGGTAGATACTTAGTATGCATCAGGTGGATGCATTGTATGATCAGGATGATCATGGATGACGAGCTTGAGGATGTTGCTCCAGATGACATACATCAGGACAATGCAGTGACGATGATCAGGATGATCATGTGTGATGAGTATCAGGACAATACTCTAGATGACATGCATCAGGACGATGCAGTGATGATGATCAGGATGATCATATGTGATGACATGTATCAGGTGGATACATTACATAATCAGTTGGATTATGTGTGATGAGTTCCGAAGACACAGATGCACATAAGATTTCTGGACATGGTTGTAGATGTGTTCTCCCATGGTCGCGATGTAATTGCTGGGCCATTCGAGCATGGTTGTAGATGTGTTCTTCCATGGCTGCGATATAAGTGCTCGGGCCATTCTAGCATGATTGTAGATGTGTTCTCCCATGTTTGCGAAATAAGTGTTGGGGCCATTCGAGCATGGTTGTAGATGTGTTCTCCCATGGCTGCGATATAAGTGTTGTGCCATTCCGACTTGGTGGTAGGTTGGTCCTCCCATGGTCGTTGATGTAAGTGCCGTGAGCCTTCCACGGATGGTGGTAGGTTGTTCCTCCCATGCCAGTGAGTGTAAGTGCTCTGTGTGTGCATTTAGGTTGTGCTTCATGATACTCTGTGGCCGTGGACAGGTTGTGCAGTAGCATGTAAAAGGTCCGGGGAGATCCGATAGGTTGAGCTGTGTGCTCGTAATCAGTCCTGAAATGCTCTTTTGAGGTTTTGTTGGCTCACGTAATAAGTCCTGAGGATTGCAAAGTATGGACAGTGATGATGAAGACCTGTAGGTGGTGGGCCTACATCCAGTATGAAAAAGGACTGGTTCTGTAGAAGTTCCTATGATGAGTAGATTCAAAGATTGATTGAGATAGCAGCAGTAGTGATGATGACGATGATTTGAGGACGAGGATTTGCTGATGATGATCCAGAGAAGAAGACTTGTGCTAGTAGATCTGTGTCGAGAAATACCTTCCTAGTTAAGAGGGAGTGTTGATGTATATGTAACTTTGGAATGTATTTCATATATATATTTATTGTACTCCTATAGAGATGTATTATTCCTCTATACGGAAATGTCGTCATTTGTATTGAAAAGTGTCACAAGTGTGTTAACTTGTCGATGCGTTATTAGACCACCTTGTAAGGGGTCGGCCCGGATTAATGTAACATGAGGTTATTGTGCTAAGCTAGACAAGTTGGCCCCATAAGTTTATTGGGCAGTGAGGACAAGTATAAATAGAGATCTCCTGATCTCTATTTGGATAACTTCAGAACTCACTCTTCCTTCACTCGGAAAGTGGTGCACATGTGAGGAGGAGGATCAGCTGCTAGGAGGAGTCTATCTCTATGTACTTTGGTTGTATCATTTCTCTATCTATCTTTGAGGAAGTTGTGGGGTTTTTCACCTTAGGGTTTTCCCCATGGAAACTCTGTGTGTCTATTGTCTCTTATGTTTGCTTCTTGTGATGATTGACATGCTTGCTATGATTGATATGCATTGATATATTGTACATGTTATTCTCTCAGTAAATATCCTAGAGTATATTGAAATAATGCTAAAAAATTAACATTATTATTATTCCATCCAACAAAGTGAAGGGATACAACCTGCAGCACAACCACTACACTTCCTCTTCATTGTCTCACAGCCTCTCTCCTAATATCAGAGATCTTTACAATGCATAAAACCTAATACATCAACCCTTTCCGTATTACAATGTCTTTCTTTTATAGGGAAAATACAATGGGAAAATACCACGGGATACCCAAATCATGGGCCCGTAAACAACTGGCTAAAATAGCCTGAAATTTTTTTCTCGGGGGCATTGCCCCCGAACCCACATTTCTCGGGGGCACTGCCTCCGAACCCCCGTTCATAGGGGCTCCGCCCACACACCCCCATGACTCGGGGGCATTGCCCCTAAACCCCTAAAAAATGCAGAATGGGTGTACAGTCCTCCGGGGTGCACGGCTAAGACAATATCATCTATGAGATTAGAAGATTTGGCTCCACAACCAACAGGATTAGAGGTGCTTGGTTTGAAGAGACCAAAGAAAATTCGAAATCATGTTTTTGAGGAATGAAAGTCTTCAAATATCCTTACATCAAATGAAACATTTAAATCCATAAGGATTGAAAAGAAAACAAATAAAGTGTATCTCATATTTTTAAGGAAGCTTTCACAAACTGCACCTCTTTAAGGTTCATGGCAATGATGAAAATACTGGTTGATTTGATGTAATGTCAATCTTCATTGATTTATCAAATAATGCACTCCAAATATCATATGATTTGGATTATGAAGTGATGTATATCCTTTAGTATTGCATAAATGCATCTGAAGACCTATTTA
Organism: Larix kaempferi; assembly: GCA_027924585.1. Taxonomy (NCBI): domain Eukaryota; kingdom Viridiplantae; phylum Streptophyta; class Pinopsida; order Pinales; family Pinaceae; genus Larix; species Larix kaempferi. The sequence continues at coordinate 1,394,354 of BSBM01000057.1, forward strand.
ACAGAGGAAAATGGAATTTCAAAGTTGTGAATTTCTGTAGAGGGATTGGAATATCTATTGATGAAAAGTACCGATGATGTAGGACATATACTCTTGAGTGACGGTAAGTTACAACAGGGGATATAGAAACAAATTTAAGATATTGTATATGGAATAGGTTCTAAACTTGATAGTCCAGTTTAGTGCCAAATGTATCATTACTTGCAGAAGATGACATGGAGGTGTTCTAAATGACTTGTTGGAAGAAAATGTTATGTAATTTCATCAAAACGTTGGATATTCTGGAGACAGTTACTTGAAGGACAATAGTCGACTAACAGAGAAGATGACTAGAAGATTGAATGAGTGGTCAACTAATCGGTCGAATGAATGGTCCACGGGGCCATGATCATCTCGACTAGAACAATCAACTAATCTATGCGATGTTGCAAATTTCATGGAAATAGTTAGAAAAAATGACCCAGGTATTTGGGGACTAGATCACCCTCACTTCAAGGGAGTTTGTTAGATCTCGAGACTATAAAATAATGATCCTTTAGGTTGTATTGATAGTGTTGCAATTGATGTTGAAGAATGCATTGTGATGTTCTAATCACAATGCGTTGTGCTGAAGTGTTATAATGGTGTCTTTAGACACCACCCATTTTCTTAGAATATTTACTCCTACTATTATTTATTGTTTGTTCTATTGTTCAATTGAAGAGGTTCCTTAACATGGTATTAGAGCTATTGTTTTTTACCTAGCCTATTTTCTACGAATCATGACGAGTCAGATATAGAGTTGATCGAATATGGGATAAATATTTATTGAATAATACCTTTCTTTAAACTTGGATAAGATATGTTTGATCAGAAGGATGGCCTCCAAGATAGAATCTATTATTTTGAATGGGCATAACTGTCAGGCCTATTATATGATTATAAATAATCTCACATTAAATTGTTTGTAAACTTAGAGGTGTGAGCACAATATTGTAGAATCGAAGCCGATTTAGTGCAAACTAGCTAATATGATGATTTTCAAAGGAAATGACAATAACTAAATGCCTAACAACCAATTTTAGAAACTGATACAAGAACTAGTACCAGAAAACAACAAACTATTCTATAAAACCTATAATAGGCAATAAACTCAAATTAAATCTTATTAATGAGAAAATAGACTTTTGATAAAACCTATGATCTAATATCTTATAGAAAACAAAGTCCAAATTGAATCTACAGAAAGAAATAGTTAAATTGGTTATATTGAAAACAATAACTAGACTAGGTCTATCTCTATGACTATTGATAAAAGAATATAGTATATTTAAAATAATCAAATGTAAAAACTTTTGAAAATACAATCTCTCTATTAAGAATTAAAAATCAATGATAACATTGGACAATTTCCTTTTGTATTTTCATTTTAATGGCGAGAAACAAAGTAAAGTCCTATGTGACATAATTTAGAACAAACCAAGCTTACTATATCAACAACTAATTTCTAACAACTAATCTACTTCACTACTGGATTTAAATATAATCTTTATTACTCTATTTTACCCAACCACATAGATCATACCACTTCAACAATGAGTGAAATTGAAAAAAAGAAACAGAGCATCTACAACTACTTGAACAAACATAGCACTTTTGTAATTCGTAATGATATCTCTATATCACTTCACAAATTAATTATCAAAATCATGTAATAAATAAACCAATTTAAATGCAACATGAAATCGAAAATGAAAGCCTTCAACATATATCATTATGTTTATGTTGATACGTTGTGCAATGAATCAACCCAAAATGCAATGATATATGTACAATGAAAAAGTTTTGAAGATATGTATAAACAACCAATCTACAAATATTGACAACTGGAAACTACTCATTCAAATTGTACAAGCTACCACAATATGTAGATGATTTAAAAGTTAAAACACAAGAACGAACATATTAACAACAAAATGATTATTGATCACAATCACACTCAATGATTAAAGAATGCAGATCTGCAACATGAACAACTTAGACAAGCTTATTAACATATAAGAACAAAACCAGAGTAAATGAATAGATATTAGAAAACATAAATGAAGAGAAAGTAGATTCAGTTAGAAGGTGGCCCCGATCCTGCTGGAAAGTCTACTTGAAGAATGATACTTCAGAACGAAAATTGGATCCGGAACTAAAAGAGTTTGATCTTCATTAACCAGAAAAATGTACAGAGCTTACATCACAAATGCGTCCATAGCACTAAAAAATTCAAAGGAAAATTATATTTCATACCTTAGTATATTTAACAGTATTACATTACATCCTCAAAACTTGTTGTGCTCTCAACTATAGCTGGTCTTTTATAGTGCATGAGAGCCATAACGAAACATCACAAAATCAGGAACCATATACTAAGAATGGAATATAATCTACAGCTCATCAACATAGTAGATTTGAGCCATCGGTATGAGCATATTCTAGAACAAAATAACAAAATAATGAATCAGATCGTTAAATGCTTGAGTCATTCCCACCTTCATGTTGACTGGGCATTCCACATATCTGAGATGTTATCTTGAAAAATGGGCCCCAACACAATTTCTGGGTTTTATCGTTTCAATCAAGTGAGTATTTCTCCTATACCCTTTACTTTATGAGAAAATCACCAACATTCTAGCTAAATGAGAAGATTCTGTAGATGGGTTTTTAATTAATTTTAATGATTCATCACCATTTTCCTAGAAATAAAGACTGAAATTTGTTGTTAGGAAAAATGACTAGAATTGTGACCATATCTTTAAATTGCAAGCTTCTCTTATCTAGAAAGAACTGGGTGCAATTAAATGAATGAAAAACCATCCTGAACCTTCGACTTGAAAGATACGTGTTCCCAAATAAATTTTCGACAAGTGGACAAATGAGAAGCAATGATCACCTAGACTGGAATTGGACATTATTTCCGGATCTACCATAATAAAACAGAGTCTATAAAGGTGCCCCTTAACCATGATCTCGTTGCATTTTCTCTTAAAGGATTTGCATTAAAACTAGATAAGAATTCAATCATCCTTGGTTCCATTTGGAGTGTTCTCCCTGAAGATTGCATGCTGAAGAATGATGTGATTAAACTTTGACAGTGTGCCCTCTTTTATGAGATTCACGATTTGCATGCCAATAAGTATGTAGATAACTAAGAAGGTAATCATGAAATTATTAATGAGATTGTATGAATGTTTCACTTTAACCATTTCATCTAAATCTGATTTGCATTTCCCATCTTTGTGAAGGCATTGACCACAAGTTTGACTAAAGGTTGGAGCTGCATATAAATAATCTGGATGTTGGGTAAAGAACATAGATCCATACCGAAGATCATAGAAATAAAACCATATGCTCAATTTCTCAAAGGAGGGTTATAACAAGGCGATACTGGAACTGGTACCAGAATTCTTGAACTTGGTACAAAAACAAAACTACATAAACCGTCATTAGAAAAACATTAGTAAAATCAACTTTAAATCACTAAAAACATAAATACACCATGATAATTAACCACATAGGTAAAATTAATTATTTATTGATATATGATAGGGTAATAGCTATGAAATGTATCAACAGTGCAGGAACATGGCTTGTGAATGGCGATTTTCTTACATGGGAAAATATTATAAATGCGGATCCCAACACTCCATCACACCTTCTGGTTTGCATGTACGCATGCAAACAGAGTACATGCTCATTATATACTCTATTTAGTATATTTATGATGTTGGTTCTGATGGGGAAATACTATTTTTCATTTGATACTATTATATATTTTTAACTTGATCTTTCACACAGAGCATCAAAATTTGAGTACAAGTATGAGATGGGTTATGAAAAAAAAGTGGCTAGATGAAGAGATGGCGGAGATGGTGGCATCAAAAAATTTATACTCTAAACTTTGATGTTTTTTAGACCAATGTTTACTTCTGCTGGTTGTTTGCTTGGATCGGCAACAATGACTTCATCCTCAAGAACATTCACATAATAAATTTTGTGAATGTTTTATGATGTACTAGGAAAAGACACTATAGATGTTGCTTTATTTTATGCACTACAATAATTGTGCTTTCTTTCTTTTATGGGTCTTATTAGAGTAAGCATGTATGATAGATTGCAAATCAAGGATTGTAATGGTGATGCCACCAATTTATGAAAGATAACGTGTAGGCAATGTGTACTGGTTAACAATAAATATTTTGTAGAATTTTTAATGAGTTAAAGATTATTAAACTTGTTTTACCTCAAGTTTACCTTAGCTTTGATTCTTTTGTAGGTTGAAAGAGGAGTATGTGGAATTGATGCATGCTGACTAAAACTGAAGATGAAGTTGAGCAAGGCCGAGAGCTGAAAATGATGAATGTTGATCTACTGAAAGAGGCTGAACTGAACTTAAGGAACTATGAAGATGTTGAGAAAAAGGATCTGATGATTCATTCTCCTCCACACCTGATGGTCTACATTTCCTCATGCAAACTTTTATTAGATCATGTTGCTACAAGAAACCTGAAAACAAGGAAATAATTTGCTACCTTGCACTAATCTCCTTTTTATTTGCCATGAACAAAAATATGAGATCTGCAAATGAATTGTAGACATAGTGTTTATGAGTGATGGCATGCCTACTGCTAGCTACTTGATCTAATCACATAGAGAGAAAGTCATAATACCATGCACATAATAATTTTTTTTATCAAAATACATAGTACATCCAATGCTACATTCATTTTAAAATTTCTAATATACATTTGACGACAATTAACATGAATGCACATAAATTTCCAAACTTGGACAGTTTTCAAAAATTAACTTATGAATACTTATTCTCTTATGATTAATCTAAATAACTCAATCATAACCCATAGAGAATATTTATAATCATCTTTAGTATTTCTATTCTCTAAAAGAGACTCTCATCCAATTGTTTATACAAAATTCATCAAAGGATTAACATCACTTATGGTTAGGGAGCCCTTTGAATTGAGATGGGAGATTTTTTACCTCTTTTCATTATACAAAAAGTCATGAGAATATAAATGGTTTCAATAAATAGCAACTAATAGAAAACCAGCCACCCCTATTCCAATTCCCTAAATTCTAGCAATCATGTCCAAGTGATAGAGATAGGTTTCATAGTCAAGTTCATTAAATCCCTAAACATGGGTACCACTTCTAAGACAATTACATCTTAGATATAGTAGAAAGTAAATGACAAAGTTTGAAGGTCAATTTAAGGCCATTCTCCAGCTGCAAAATAATGAAGTTCATTTATTCTTTTAAATGTCTCCATGTGTGTCTTCCTCTTGGTATAACATCACAAGTAATAAATATAATAAGTACAAGTGTTTAGGTTCAATCACTTTATAGTGTCACAGGTCAGAACTCATTGTCCACGAGCATTCCTATGCCCCAACAGGGTAACCTATTGCACCCTTAAATTCCTTAAAAGACTTAAACACACAACCTTCTTGATTTCAGATTTGGAATAAAGGTACAGTCTAGAAGTGGGAGAGCAATCTCAGGAAGTATGGGATGACACATACAAAATGATTTCAAACTACCTTCTCTAAGAAGTATATTCCATTTTTACATCATAGGTTGTAGTCCCAATTACCCCAGCCTTATAGATTTGTAATAAAGACAAATGATGGTTTGGGAAGCAGCTCTAGAATGATGGTACCTATTTGATAGTAATGGTACCTAGTTGATGGTAAATCTAAAGAACCCACATAAAGTCCTTATGTAAAGGTGCTCATGAGTTGTCCAATTGGATTTCAAACATGTGAATAAATTGATTTATGTGAAGTGAGTGAGACAACTCGAGAATGAATGAAAAAGAACCTAAAGTATTACATATAACTTCATATATAATAATAATAATAGTGTTCAACCATGTGCAAAAAATATTTAATCCGATATGATCCTTAATAAAATTGCTTGGATGATAAGCTGGGGGTTTTAGATTAGAATGTACAAGTCTGCTATAAGTCCCATTACATAAACCCTTGAATTTTGGTGAATTCCCTTAATGAGATTTAAATAAATATGGTTGTGAGCTATTATGAACATGAATAATAAGAAAATCCTATCTAAATAAGGAAACTGAAATCTCTAAAAGTCTACAAAATGACTAGTTATGACAAGATACCTTGAAATTACTACTTAAATTCTACTCCTTATGTTAATTTTTCGATAATTTCATTCCATTGTCATTCAGGATCACTAAGAGAATAACATGTACAGCATATCAATCATAAACATAAAAGCGATCACACAAGAGACACATAGTTTCACCAGGGAAAACCAAGAAGGTGAAAAACCCTGCAACTTCCTTAGAGATAAGATAAGCCACAAACCAAGATCACAAGGATCAAACCCAATAAGATGTCTCTAGAAGATGCTCCTCCTCCTCTACATGTGCGCCACTTTCTCTCTTAGCTATGCGAGCTTGAGAAGTGAGTGAATGATCTAAATGAGAGACACAACCTCTCTATTTATACACTGACTTGACCGGCCAATAAACTAATGGGGCCGACTTCTTAATGAAGCCTAATAACCCAACCACATGACCTAAATACGGCCAACCCCACACTGGTGGTCTAATAACCCATCAATAAAAATGATGACACTTGTCAATACAAATGACGACACTTATAAATACAAATGACGACACTTCCAAATAGAGGAATGTAACATCTCAAATGGATATACAATAAAGTACAACTGTAATACATAGAAAAATATCTTTCGAAGTTACAAATACATTAACACTCCCTCTTAACTAGGAAGCTATTCTTTCGTCACAGGTCATCAAAACATATTGGCGCAAGTCTTCAATTCTGGAGCTGGATCGTCATCACTGGATCACGGAGCATCATCATCATTATTGTTGTTGTACTCGACATCTTGATCACTGGGCTATCTATGAATTCTTCTCATCATAAGAAGTTCTACAGAGCCAACCCTTTTTCATACTGGATGTAGGCCCACTACCTGTAGGTCTTCATTATTTGTGCGAATGGTTTGGTAGAGGTGGTCTCTCAGGACAGATTATGTGTGGACGTAATACTTGACCAGAGTATCCTAGGAACATTTATGTGCCGCAACACGGCATACAAGATCTCTGTCAGGACTGATTACATGCACCTATTCACAATAACTTTAAAGAGCATCCCAGGAACATTTATGTGCCACAACATGACCTGAAATATCTCTAAAGAGCATCCCAAGACTTATTACGAGCACACAACTCAACCTATTGGATCTCCAAGACTGATTACATGTGAATAGACAATACCTTTAAAGTGTTGATGTATATGTAAATTCGGAATGTATTTCACATATATGCATATTGTATTCCTATAGAGATGTTATTATTCCTCTATATGGAAGTGTCGTCATTTATATTGTAAGTGTCGTAACTTATACCTGATGGGTTATTAGACCACCTTGTTGGGGTTGGCCCTGTATAAGTCATGTGGGTCAAAGGGTTATTAGACCACCCTATTGGGGGTTGGCCATGTGGGTCAAAGGGTTATTAGACCACCCTAGTGGGGGTCGGCCTAGTCAGCATTATGTTAAGTGGTTAAGTTGAGGCCCACCTAGTTGAGTAAAGGTCAAGTCAAGTTAGTGTATAAATAGAGAGTGTGTCTCTCTCAGTTTACACATTCCATTCTCTCACTCACACTTGGGAGAGTGGCGCACTTGTGGAGGAGGAGGCTCTACTGCTGGGAGAAGACTATCTCTTGTATTTGGGTTGTATCATTGCTCTATCTATCTCTGAGGAAGTTATTGGGGTTTTTCACCTTTATGGTTTTCCCCAAGTAAACTCTGTGTCTCTTGTGTGCTTGCATTATTGTGTCCATGATTGATATGCTGTAGATTTGTTGTACATGTTGTTCTCTCAGTTAAGATCCTAGATCAAATTGAAGTAAATTTTGAAAAGTTAACATGGTATCAGAGCTAGCCTGAAAGAAGGCATGATATGGCATGTATGACACTTGTTGCACTTACGATGCTAGGGCTTGATATAGAAAAAACTAGTCATCGTAGCACTTTCGCTATAAATCCGTTTTGGCAAAGTTTTCGGATCTGAAACTTTTACAGGTCGAAGATCAGATCCCCATGTACCTTGTGTCCAAAGGAAAACCTCTAATTCATTGTACTTTGTGATTTATGATCTGTACAATATAGGGTTTCTGCCTCTTCTAGATCTGAGTCAAAATCAGGTGACCTTGGGAAAAAGGTCATAACTTGGGCTAGAAAACTCCAAATGAAATTTTGTAAATAGTGATAGGTATTACATAGACGACAATATCTCAGAAAAGTTTTTCAGAGGCCGAGGTTGAACCAGTGACATGTGGCATGCCGTACAAGTTCGCTCTCCTGTATTATCCCATAAACAGGTCACATTGCGACACTTAGCATAAATCTCTCTCAGAGAATCCAATTGAGTTCAGACCTATCGGGATAGAAAGATAATAGGTCGGGATATCTCAGGAAAACGGTTCAGAGGCCGAAGTTGAAATAGTGACACGTGGCACTCCGTACAAGTTCGCTCTCTTGTATTATCCCATAAACATGTCACATTGCGAAACATGGAATAACTCTCTCTCAGAGAATCCAATTGAGGTCAGACCTATCGGGATGGAAAGACAATAGGTCGGGTTATCTCAGAAAAACATTTCAGACCCTGTGGATCAAAAAGTTTGGATTTACACCAGAAACAATAAGGTACATATTTCTATCAAAACATAATTATTTTTGAGTACCTTCATTCATGGCTTCCGGAATTTGGGGCTTTGAAGAAAGTTGGAATTTTTGTAATTGGAGACCATGTCTAGATGATACTCATCAAAATCGAAATTTAGAGACCAAGAACAGATTTTTTGGTTGGGCAGAAGGCCGGGCTTGATCAAACCCCAGATCGGGACTTTGATCAGAAAGATGGAAAATTAGGGCTTCTGCAAAAATTGGAATTTTGGAAATCTGTGACCACGGCTGGAAGATCCTCAAAAAAATCGAAGCTTAGAGTTTTGAATCAAATCTTTTGGTTGGGTGAATCTCCGAGAAACTCAAACCCTAATTCTGGGTCCTCCCGAGTGAATCCATAAATCTAAAAGGCAATTTTGAGGGGTGAAACTTTGCAGTTTTCAAATTCTGAATATACCAACTTGATCAGCTCATCAAGGCGCATATTTCTATCCTTTCGGAAGTTTGAAATTTAAAGTTTGAATTTTTGGGGTTTCTTTGACAAACCCTAATCCAGGTCCAGGTCCAGTTTTTGCAAATCAAGTGGATTGGGTTGATCCTAGAAGAAGATGGATTGGTCACCTGCATAAGTGAAGAAGTTCCTATCTCAGAGGGAGATGAGGCTAAGGCCTTCTATAAGAAGATTACAAGCAATCTTGACAGGTATGGCTTACATGTATGTTTCATGGTTAAGTTTATCATATGTTTGTCTTCATATCATTACAGTATAATCTTGATTAATTACTGGACTTGTCGTATCACCTTAATAGAAGATATTCATTGATTAAGGTTTTGACACTTATGATTGTACTAATGCATTGTGATGTTGTATGAAGTTTATGTTGTTTTCCTACACAAAAGGTACACCAAGAAAGTCAAATCAAGTTCTACTTCAAGAACATATGCTCATTGTGACATGAAGACAAAGATTCATCCATTGTCATGGATCTCATAGAAGATCTACTTTCGAGGTATGTATAACTTGGTCCTACAATGGTTAACCTATGAGACATGCAAGTTACTAGCACAAGTCACTGAAGAGAAACAGAAGACATTATGTGGGTATCTTAGACATAACTAGCTAGCATGCTAATCCAGGTATGTTTTTCCTATATTACTCTAGAATCCTACCTTGTGTTAAGATCTTATACTGTTGTTGAGAATGATTATTCATGAAGTCATAGGTTTGAATAGTCATGGCTGTATACATATTATGTTTCTTACCATAATTGATGATATGACTAACTAGAAGAATCATGAAGGTATAGGTTTGAGTAATCACGGGTTTATGCATTGATTATTTAACTAATCAGAAGAGTCCTATGATCAAATAAGAATATGCATGAGTAAAAGAAGACTTCCCTGAAACCTTGAATACTAATGTTTATTATCTGTGAATGATCATGACTATACATGTTTAAGATTATTGTGTTTTGATAGTATTAAGATTATACTAATAAATGTGTGATTATGTATGAGACCTCAAGGATAACACAATGATGATAATAATAAGCATGCATAGTGATTAAGGATGGATGTAAGTTCAAGGACAGGTAATCCAGGAAGCAAAGATCAAGAGGGAACACACTCGAATTGTTCCTGAAAGAATGAAAAGGAGCATACTCCAGTAGTTTCTGCAAGGATACAGATATCTAGAGGGAGTTGACCATCCTTCTACATTCCACAACAGAAAGGTGTAGACAAAGCTACTTCAGCAGCTCCTGCAAGGAAGCAAAGACTCAGAGGGAGTCCACCCAACAAACAAACAAAGATAAGTATTTTAATTACCATTCCTTACATACTTGTTTGTTTAAATAATATTATTCAATGATGTATATGCTTATGTTCCTAGATTTAGGATGTGTATTATGCATATTAGAATGATTGCATTAATGAACAACTTACTACTATATGCATTTGATGGGTAAGTGGCCTATGGCACTGTACAACATTCTATTGCTACTTATCTAGAATGAAACCTCTTTGCTGACATGTTAGGAGTTGTGCACATTCTTAACAATATTTTGGTAGAGATTGGAAGGCATCTAGAAAGTTACGGATAAATGTTGTATTGAAGCATTGGCTAAGATAATTGCATGAATGTATGAAATATTTCTTTATGTGTAAGAATTTGTTCTGAAAACTATGAGATGTTTTCTAATCATGCAATTTAACTTGTTGTGTAGGCAAGATCATATGCCATCACCTACAAAAGAAGAACTACAACATTTATTCAGCAACAAAATGATCTATTGAAGATATTGAAGTTCCCAGGATATGGGAAGAATTCCATGATACATCGATCATGAAGAATGATGTTTGGGATGTAGTCCCAAGACCTGAAGGGAAGTTTGTTATGACTTCCATATGGATCTATCAAGATCAAGCATGTTGCAGATGGCAGCATAGAGAAATATAAAAGTGATGAAATAGAAGATACACCAGATGGATTTCAAGACAACATTCTTGAATGGTGTAGTTGAAGAAGAAGTGTATGTGGAGCAGCCACTTGGTTCTGAGACACATCACAGGGAGTCATACATGTGCAGAACTTGGGTATGATGCACCACTTTCTAGGTATGGAGGTGTGGCAGAGTGCAGATGGAATCTTCCTTGGACAAGGGAAGTATGCAGTAGAGATCCTGAAGAGGTTCAGGATGATGGACTGCGAGGCTATGGAATCAAACCTGAAGCTTCTGTGTGATGCTTCATCTGAACCAGTTGATGTCGCTATGTATCGTCAGATGATTGGGTCCTTGATGTACCTGACGAACATGAAATCAGATATTTGCTTTGCGGTGAACACATTGAGCCAGTTCCTGACAGATCTGAGGAGTGTTCACCTGGTTGCTGTAAAGCATATTCTGAGGTACCTGAAAGGTATAGTGGATTATGGGCTCAAGTATGAAGCGAATCAAAAGTTTAACCTGCAGGGTTATGTTGATTCAGATTGGGCAGGCAGTGCTGTAGATAGGAAGAGCACATATGGGTGCTGCTTCAGTATGGGATCGGGTGTGATCTCTTGGCTCAATAGGAAGGAGTCCTCCGTAGCACTGAGTACAGCTGAGGCAAAGTATGTTGCAGCCTGTTCAGCTAGTTGTGAGGCAGTATGGCTACGGAAGCTACTGTCTGAGTTATTTGATCTCCCATTGGATGCTACTGGTATCTTTTGTGATAACCAGAGTTGTGTGAAGCTGTCCGAGAACCCAGTGTTTCATGACAGGTCGAAACACATAGAGATCAAATATCACTATATCAGGGATATGGTGCAGAGAGGAGCTGTGAAGCTCCTGTACATTGCGACGGACGAGCAGATTGAAGATGTGCCGATGAAACCACTAGCCAGGGTGAAGTTTGAGTACTTTAGGGAGAGGCTTGGTGTTCTTCAGATTGATAACACTTCGAGGAAGAAGTGATGGACACATTTGCAGAAGCCATTCCAAGCATGTTGGAAGGAGGATCCTCCACATGGCTGTGGATGTAAGCGCTGGCTGATGAGAATCAGGACGATGCTCCAGTTACTGCTCTATATACGCATCATGTTGGATGTTGGATATGATCAGTTGGATCATTTATATATGTACGCATCATGTTGGATGTTGGATATGATCGGTTGGATCATTTGTATGTATTTTGTATATGCATCATGTTGAATGCTTGGACCATGTATCTATATATGTATCAGGTGGATACATTGTATGATCAGGTGGATCATGTATGGTGATATGTATCATGTATTTGTATTTGTATCAGGTGGATACACTGTATGATCAGGTGGATCATGTATGATGATATGTGTCATGTAGATACTTGGTATGAATCAGGTAGATGCATTGTATGATTAGGTGGATCATGTATGGTGATATGTATCATGTATTTGTATTTGTATCAGGTGGATACACTGTATGATCAGGTGGATCATGTATGATGATATGTATCAGGTAGATACTTGGTATGCATCAGGTAGATGCATTGTATGATCAGGATGATCATGGATGACGAGCTTCAGGATGTTGCTCCAGATGACATACAGCAGGATGTTGCAGTGATGATGATCAGGATGATCATGTGTACATCAGGATGATGTATGGTGAGTATCAGGTTGATACTCTGTGGCCGTGGAACAGGTTGTGCAAATAAGCATGTAATTTGTGCCCTGGTAGATTTGCATATAGTCTTTCGAGGTTTTGCCTATGGCATGTAATTTGTACCCTGGGATATCTGAAAAATGCTCTTTCGAGGTTTTGCTTGGGAGGACATATAATTTGTGCACTGGGAGATCTGCAGATAGTCTTTTGAGGTTTTTCCTATGGCATGTAATTTGTGCCCTGGGATATCTGGCAGATGCTCTTTCAAGGTTTTGTCCTATGGCATGTAATTTGTGCCCTGGGAGATCCGATAGGTTGAGCCATGTGCTTGTAATCAGTCCTGGGATGCTCTTTTTAGGTTTTGCCATGACCACATGTAATTTGTGCCCTGGGAGATCCGATAGGTTGAGCCTTGTGCTCGTAATCAGTCCTGGGATGCTCTTTCGAGGTTTTGTGGTGACCACATGTAATTTGTGCCCTAGGAGATCCGATAGGTTGAGCCTTGTGCTCGTAATCAGTCCTGTGATTCTCTTTCGAGGTTTTGTGGTGGGGTCACATGTAATAAGTCCTGGAGATCTAGACAGGATGAAAAAGGCCTTAGATGCTCTTTAGGGTTCTTGCTAGTCAAGAGACTCTTTTAAGGTTTTGTGACACAGGTAATAAGTCCTGAGATTTCCATAGTATGGCCAGTGATGATGAAGACCTGCAGGTGGTGGGCCTACATCCAGTATGAAAAAGGACTGGCTCTGTATAACTTCTTATGACTAGTAGATTTAGAGATTGATTGAGAGAGTAGCAGCAGTGACGATGATCCAAAGAAGATGACTTGTGCTAGAATACCTGTGTCGAGAAATACCTTCCTAGTTAAGAGGGAGTGTTGATGTATATGTAACTTCAGAATGTATTTCACATATATGCATATTGTATTCCTATAGATATGTTATTATTCCTCTATACGAAAGTGTCATCATTTATATTGTAAGTGTCGTAACTTATACCTGATGGGTTATTAGACCACCTTGTTGGGGTCGGCCTGTATAAGTCATGTGGGTCAAAGGGTTATTAGACCACCCTATTGGGGGTTGGCCATGTGGGTCAAAGGGTTATTAGACCACCCTAGTGGGGGTCGGCCCAGTCAGCATTATGTTAAGTGGTTAAGTTGAGGCCGACCTAGTTGAGTAAAGGTCAAGTCAAGTTAGTGTATAAATAGAGAGTGTGTCTCTCTCATTTTATACATTCCATTCTCTCACTCGCACTTGGGAGAGTGGCGCACTTGTGGAGGAGGAGGCTCTGCTACTAGGAGAAGACTATCTCTTGTATTCTGGTTGTATCATTGCTCTATCTATCTCCGAGGAAGTTATTGGGGTTTTTCACCTTTATGGTTTCCCCCAAGTAAACTCTGTGTCTCTTGTGTGCTTGCATTATTGTGTCCATGATTGATATGCTGTACATGTTGTTCTCTCAGTTAAGATCCTAGATCAGATTGAAGTAAATTCTGAAAATTTAACATAAAGAGCATCCCAGGAACATTTATGTGATGCAACATGACCGACAAGATCTCTAAAGAGAATCCCATGACTTATTACGAGCACACATCTCAACCGATCAGACCTCCAGGACTGATTACATGTCGACATAGAAATACCTCATCCCAGGACTGATTACAAGCACACAGCTCAACCCATCGGATCTCTGAGGACCGATTACATGCTACTTACACAACCTGCCACACATCATCTTTGACCTCAAAGTATCGTCTTGATACTCATGATCCAACTAATCATCATCGCATGGTGCATCAACCTGATACACACCATGATCATCCTAATCATCATCATAGCATCGTCCTGATGCATATCATCCAGAGTTTCATCTTGCTACTCATCACACATGATCATCCTGATCATCATCACTGCATCGTCATGATGCAAGTCAACTGGAGCAACATCTTGAAGCTCATCATCTATGATCATCCTGATCATACAATGCATCCACATGATGCATGCCAGGTATCTACCTGATACATATCATCATACATGATCTACCTGATCATACAATGTATCCACCTGATACATTTACAAATACATGATCCAACTGATCATACCAAGCATCCAACTGATGCATATACATATACATGATCCAACTGATCATAACAAGCATCCAACTGATTCATATACATATACATGATCCAACTGATCATAACAAGCATCCAACTGATGCATATACATATACATGATCCAATTGATCATACCAAGCATCCAACTGATGCATATACATATACATGATCCAACTGATCATAACAAGCATCCAACTGATGCATATACAAAGTAGGAACTGGAGCATCTACCTGATGCTCATTACCTAGCGCTTACATCCACAGCCATGGAAAGGATCCCCCTTTCACCATGCTTGGAATGGCTCCTGCAAATGTGTCCATCACTTCTTCCTCGAAGTATCTTCAATCTGAAAAATACCAAGCCTCTCTTTGAAGTATTCAAACTTCACTCTGGCTAGTGGTTTCATCAACACATCTGCAACCTGCTCATCCATCGCAACATACAAGAGCTTCACTATTCCTCTTTGCACCATATCCCTGATATAGTGATATTTGATCTCGATATGCATCGGCCTGTCATGGAACACTAGGTTCTCAGACAGCTTCACACAACTTTGGTTGTCACAAAAGATACCAGTAGCATCCAACAAGAGATCAAATAACTCAGACAGTAGCTTCCATAGCCATACTGCCTCACAACTAGCCGAACAGGCTACAACATACTCTGCCTCGGCTATACTCAGTGCTACACAGGACTCCTTCCTTCTAAACCAAGAGATCACACCTGATCCCATACTGAAGCAACACCTAGAAGTGCTCTTCCTATCTGCAGCACTGCCTGCCCAATCTAAATCAACATAACCCTCCAGGTTAAAATTTTGATTCGCATCATACTTGAGCCCATAATCAATTGTACCCTTCAGGTACCGCAGAATATGCTTCACAGCAACCAGGTGAACACTTCTCGAATCAGTCAGGAACTGGCTCATTGTGTTCACCACAAAGAAAATATCTGGTCTTGTGTTCATTAGGTACATCAAGGACCCAATCATCTGACGATATGCAGTGACATATGTTAAAATTCAATATGCTAAGACATAAAATAGCAGCATTACATTCCATTTCACAATAATAGCATATACAGGATCACTAAAGAAACAACAAGCATAGCATAAACACAAGAGACACAGATTTATCCTGGGAAACCCTCATGGGGTAGAAAATCCAGTAAAGCTTCCTCAATATAGATGACCAGCAATATACAAAGACGCAAACCAAAGACATGATCTCCTCCTCCACCATAGCAGACCTCTCCTCCACAAGTGCGCCTCTCTTAAGTGAGTGAGTGTGTCAAATGAGGAACACACTTCCTCTATTTATACACTACTCTGACATATATTTTACACAAGTACATGTAGGCTCATATTTAACCATTAGGTTAAATACCCTATTATAACTGACTGGGCCGACCCCCACATGGTGGGTCTAATAACCCTAGTTACCACAACTTCTCGGAGGAATAAACATCTCCGGATACATAATAAAATCACCTCGGAGGGATGGAACATCTCTGGAATAAATAATGTATAAATATAATATTCTTAGAAGTTACAATATTCAACACTCCCCCTTAACAAGAAGGATATTATAACAACATCTGCAGGAGAAAGGAGTCATTCATTACATCATCTATATATCATCAGTAACTTGACTAGTTACTAGAACAACAACATCATTAGAGTTGATAGTACTCAATCATCAGCATCGTCATCACATGATCAACAACATCGTCATCATACGATCATCAGCATCGTCATCACACGATCATCAACATCATAATCAGCATCGTCATCATACGATCAGTAGCATTGTCATCACATGATCATCAGCATCATCATCAGCATCGTCATCATACGATCAGCAACATCGTTATCACACGATCAGCAGCATCGTCATCACACGATCAATCCCGTTCTCTTTAGGACCTATGTCCAAGGATGATGCAATCCAGTCATGTACCTTTTGAACCAAAGTCCAGGGATGATCCAGTCCTATCATGTGCCTTTTGAACCGAAGTCCAGGGACGATCCAGTCCTATCATGTACCTTTTGAACCGAAGTCCAGGGACGATCCAGTCCTATCATGTACCTTTCGAACCGAAGTCCAGGGACGATCCAGTCCTATCATGTACCTTTTGAACCGAAGTCCAGGGACGATCCAGTCCTATCATGTACTTTTTGAACCGAAGTCCAGGGACGATCCAGTCCTATCATGTACCTTTTCAACCGAAGTTCAGGGACGATCCAGTCCTGTCATGTACCTTTTGAACCGAAGTCCAGGGATGATCCAGTCCTAACATGTACCTTTTGAACCGAAGTCCAGGGACGATCCAGTCCTATCAATTCTCGGAGACCTCATGTCTATGGCTTAGTTCACAGGACCAAAGTCCAAGGATGATCCAATCCTTACCGTACATTTAGGACCGCGTCCAAGGATGACTTAATCCTCAACCGTACATTTAGGACCGCGTCCAAGGATGACTTAATCCTCAACCGTACATTTAGGACCGCGTCCAAGGATGACTTAATCCTCAACCGTACATTTAGGACCACGTCCAAGGATGACTTAATCCTCCACCGTACATTTAGGACCACGTCCAAGGATGACTTAATCCTCCACCGTACATTTAGGACCACGTCCAAGGATGACTTAATCCTCCACCGTACATTTAGGACCACGTCCAAGGATGACTTAATCCTACACCGTACATTTAGGACCACGTCCAAGGATGACTTAATCCTCCATCGTACATTTAGGACCACGTCCAAGGATGACTTAATCCTCAACTGTACATTTAGGACCGCGTCCAAGGATGACTTAATCCTCCACCGTACATTTAGGACCACGTCCAAGGATGACTTAATCCTCCACCGTACATTTAGGACCATGTCCAAGGATGACTTAATCCTCCACCGTACATTTAGGACCACGTGCAAGGATGACTTAATCCTCAACTGTCCACCAAGGACTTCATTCTCGAAGACGTACGTCTACGGCTCTTCTTTCGGACTGAAGTC
The DNA here is from genome assembly GCA_027924585.1 of Larix kaempferi. Classification (NCBI taxonomy): domain Eukaryota; kingdom Viridiplantae; phylum Streptophyta; class Pinopsida; order Pinales; family Pinaceae; genus Larix; species Larix kaempferi. The sequence continues at coordinate 1,412,353 of BSBM01000057.1, forward strand.
CAGGGATGATCCAATCCCCTCACATGTTCACCAAGAACTTCATTCTCGAAGACATACGTCTATGTCTCTTCTTTCGGACTGAAGTCCAGGGATGATCCAATCCCCTCACATGTTCACCAAGAACTTCATTCTCAAAGACATACGTCTACGGCTCTTCTTTCGGACTGAAGTCCAGGGATGATCCAATCCCCTCACATGTTCACCAAGAAATTCATCAAAACATGTGTCAATCATGTATCCTCATCATCAAAACATGTATAACAAAATATGTATCCTCATCATCAAAACATGTATAACAAAACATGTATCCTCATCATCAAAACATGTATAACAAAACATGTATCCTCATCATCAAAACATGTATAACAAAACATGTATCCTCATCATCAAAACATGTATCCTCATCATCAAAACATGTATAACATCATCAAAACATGTATCCTCATCATCAAAACATGTATAACATCTATCATCAAAAGCATGTATACATCTATCATCAAAAGAAAAAATAGAAGATTCCTAAATCTAAATAATTCTAAGTAACTAAGTGCAGCAAATTGATGGGATAGACTTGTTATTAGATACTATACTACTCCCCCTTTCGAGGAGGGTCCTTCTGGACTATACCAAGCTTGTCTCGGAAGTATTCAAACTTTACTCGAGACAGAGGTTTAGTCAAGATAACAACAATAGGATCCTCAGTGCTTATATACTTGAGCTTGATAGCTCCTCTCTACACCATATCTCGTATATAGAAATATCGGATCTCTATGTGTTTTGACTTATCGTGGAATACAATATTTTCTATCTTGATGCAGTTTTGAATGTCACACATAATCACAGTGGAATCCATTTCTAAGTCAAACACTCCATATAATAGCTTCTGAAGCCACACAGCTTCACAGCTGGTAGAGCAGACAGCTATATATTCTGCTTCAGCAGTACTGAGAGCCACACTAGATTGTTTCTTGCTGAACCATGAGATCATAGCAGATTCAAGACTATAACATCCACTTGATGTACTCTTTCTGTCTGAGGCACTTCCTGCCCAATCAGTATCTGAGTAACCATGTAAACGAATTTCATGACCTCCAAGATAATATAGACCAAAATCTAATGTACCTTTTAGGTACCTCACTACATGCTTTGTAGCTATTAAGTGAACCTTTCTAGGTTCTACTAGATACTGACTTAGGGTATTTGCAGCAAAGCATTTATTTGGCCTAGTATTTGTTAAGTACATCAATGACCCAATGAGTTGTCTATATAGGGTTAGGTCCACTAAATCCGATGAGTCATTAACTAATAACTTCAAGTTGAAGTCCATGGGAGTGGCCATGGCTTTATACTCCAACATATCAAATCTTTTTAGAAACTTCACGGCATACTTACCTTGATTTAAAAGATTCCTTTTGGATCTTGCCATACTTCTAGACCTAAGAAGTAGTGCATTAATCCGAGATCTTTCATTTTCATTTCTGCAGCCATTGTCATGATCTGTTTCTCATTCCTTGTCAAAAGAGATCATCGTCATACAATAATGGTATGATAGGTTCATCATCCACAACCTTAAGGTAAAGGTTAGGATTAGCTTTACTGCTGGTAAAGCCCAAGCTTTGTCATGAAGCTGTCAATTGTCCATTATTCACACTCTGCATTGAGTGATCTTCTGCATATCTATCTGTGCCATCTCTCGTCATATGGGTCTACTAATATGAGCCTCAAAATCATTTGAACTCTGTGGTGAGTTCCTTCTTGCATCCATGTCATATGTGTATAGAAGCCATATTCAACCTTGTAGCAAAGGTTGAGATCCACATCACCCATGATGATCATTAAGCTCATCAATTGACTACCAATCCTGGGTACCCATACGGAACCTGATTCACACTTCTTCTTTAATTACACCATTAAGAGAATGGTCTTATCTAGCCACTTGGAGAAAAACATCTCATCATGATTCTCTTCTAGCCACAAGCCTTCTATAGTGTGTTTGATTTGTAAATCTTTTGTTGAACATCCATTGCTTGTTCAGTGTTCATCATTCATCATGATCTTTCCTACAAATCAAAATTAAGTACATGATTAGTAATACTTCATAATCATTAAATCATGATAACCTATTATGCATACAGCTATCATTTACATAGTTATGCAACTATTTTGAACAATACTTTGGCACAACACTTTCCCATATCCTGTATGCATACAGTGGCTATCTAGATGCCTTCCATCTCTACCAGAACATACTATCGAGAGTGTGCACAGCTCTCAGCATGTCAGCAAAGAGGTTTCATTCTAGTCAAGCACAATGGAATGTTTTTCCAACTTACCAATCATATGCATATTAGTAGCATGATATATTCTAGGAATACAAATATGCATACAAGCAATATCATTTACTATTTCTAATAACAACTCAAATACTTATCTTTTATGTTTGTGTGGTTGCCTCCTGCTTGATCTTCTGTATGTCTTCTGAACTTCTATTCATTCTGTACCACTGTGCATGCTCAAGTGTGCACTAGTGTCATTCTCATGATCTCATACACAAATATACATTCATTAGTATATTCCCAATGTTATCAAAACATTATAGTTCTAAATAATCTTGAAAATGTATAGTCATGATTATAGATAATATTCAAGGTATCAGGGAAGTCTTCTTTTACTTATGCATATTCTTGTTTGATCTAGTTAGTTAAATCATCAACCAAGATAAGAGACATAATATGTATAAACCCTTGATTACTAACTTTATGAATAAGCATAACCAATCATACCAAGTATACTTATATAAGGGATCCTAACACAAGGTAAGATTCTAACTTGACATAGGAAAACATACCTGGATTAGTATACCTGCTTAGTTATGTACAACATACCTAAACAATCTCTTCATTGATTTAGAGATCCTGAGCTAGAACCTGCATGTCTCATAGGTTAAGCATAATATAACGAAGTCATACATACCTTGTAAGTAGAACAAAGATTATGGATGAGTCTTTGTCTTCATGTTGTCATGGTCATGGAACTTGATTTGTCTTTTGTGATGTACCTGTATCTTGTTAGCAGACAACATCAACCTCACACAACACCATAATGCATTAGTACAATCATATAGCCCTAATTAATGAATGTCTTCGATCATTCACATGCATTCATATTGTTACTAGGGTGATAAGACAATTCTAACATTAATCAAGATTGTACTAATAAATAATATGAAGACAAACACATTATGAACTTAATCAAGAATCAGATTTCAAGACATACCTGAACTTCTTTAAGTGATACCTATCGAGACTTCTTGTAGTCTTCTTATGTAAGGCCTTAGCCTCAACTCCCCCTGAAACTTGATCTGGATCTTGATTAGGGTTTTCTAGAAAAACCCTAAAAATTCAATCTTTGACTTTCACACTTCTGAATGGATGGAAGGATGTGTCTTGCTAAGCTGATCAAACTAGCATACTTCAATTTTGAATTCTCCAAAATTTGACTCCTCAAAACTGCCTTCGAAACTTCTGGATCTTCTGGACAGGAACCCGAAATAGGGTTTGATGAATCCCACCCTTCTGTCCAATCAAAAGTTTGGATCCAAGGCTCTAAACTCTTATTTTTCTGAGGAGTTTCCAGCCGTGGTTACAGACTTCAAAAATTCCAACTTTTGCTGAAGCCCTAATTTTCCATCTTTCTGATCAAAATCCCGAACTAGGGTTTGATCAAGCTCGGTATTCTACCCAACCAAAAAGTTTGATCTTGGTATCTAAATTTCAATTTTCCTGAGTATCATTCAGCTGTGGACTCCGATTCCAAAAATTCTGACTTTCTCCAAAACCCTAAATTCCGGAAGCCATGAATGAATGTGCTCAAAAAATAATTCTGTTTTGACATAAATATGTACCTGATTGTTTCTGCTGTAACTCTAAATTTTTCGATCCACAGGGTCTGAAAATGTTTCCTGAGATATCCTTACCTGTTATCTTTCCATCCTGACAGGTCTGACCTCAATTGGACTCTATGAGAGAGAGTTATGCCAAGTGTCGCAACGTGACTTGTTTATGGGATAAAACAGAAGAGCGAACTTGTACAGCGTGCCACGTGTCACTGTTTGAACTTCGGACTCTGAAAAATTTTGCTGAGATATCTCACCCTGTTAGATTTCCATCCTGATAGGTCTGACCTCAATTGGACTCTCTGAGAGAGAGTTATGCCAAGTGTCGCAACGTGACCTGTTTATGGGATAAAACAGGATAGCGAACTTGTATGGCGAGCCACGTGTCACTGGTTCAGTTTCGGCCTCTACAAAAATTTATTGAGATAGTACAGTCTGTGTACTACCTGTAACTTTTTACGAAATTTAATTTGGAGCTTCCTAGCCCAAGTTATGACTTTTTTTTTCCAGGTCACCTGATTTTGACGAGATCTGGAAGAGGCAGAAACCCTAACTTGTACTGATCATAACTCACAAAGTACAACGAATATGAGGGTTCCCTTTGGACACTAGGTACCTGGGGATGTTATCTACGACCTGTAAACATTTTAGATCCTGAAACTTTGCATAAATGGATTTATAGAGAAAGTTCCACGATGATTGGTTTTTGCTATATAAAACCCTAACCTTCAAATTGTCGCAAGAGAAGCAAGTGTCATAAGTGCCATACATTGCCTTCCTTCCGGTTAGCTCTGATACCATGTTAAAATTCAATATGCTAAGATAGAAAATAGCAGCATTACATTCCATTTCACAATAATATCATATACAGGATCACTAAAGAAACAACAAGCATAGCATAAACACAAGAGACACAGATTTATCCTAGGAAACCCTCATGGGGTAGAAAACCCAGTAAAGCTTCCTCAATATAGATGACCAGCAATATACAAAGATGCAAACCAAAGACATGATCTCCTCCTCCACCATAGCAGACCTCTCCTCCACAAGTGCGCCTCTCTTAAGTGAGTGAGTGTGTCAAATGAGGAACACACCTCCTCTATTTATACACTACTCTGACATATATTTTACACAAGTACATGTAGGCTCGTATTTAACCATTAGGTTAAATACCCTATTATAACTGACTGGGCCGACCCCCACATGGTGGGTCTAATAACCCTAGTTACCACAACTTCTCGGAGGAATAAACATCTCCGGATACATAATAAAATCACCTCGGAGGGATGGAACATCTCCGGAATAAATAATGTATAAATATAATATTCTTAGAAGTTACAATATTCAACAACATCAACCGGCTCAGATGAAGCATCACACAGAAGCTTCAGGTTTGATGCCATAGGTGCGGCCATGGCCTTGCAGTCCATCATCCCGAACCTCTTCAGGATCTCTACTGCATACTTCCCTTGTCCAAGGAAGATTCTATCTACACTCTACCACACCTCCATGCTTAGAAAGTAGTGCATCATCCCCAAGTCCTTCATCTCGAACTCAATAGAAAGGTTCCTCTTTGTGTTGGCAATCAATCTATCCTCACATGTTACAAACACGTCATCCACATACAAAAGTCGTATCACAGGATTGCCTTCCTCAACCTTGTAGTAAAGGTTGGAATCTGCTTTACTCTTGGTAAAGCCCAAACTGGATAGAAAACTGTCCATCCTACCATACCAAGTCCTAGGAGCTTGCTTCAATTGATACAAGGCTTTCTCCAACTTGCACACATATGACTCCCTGTCATGTGTCTCAAAACCTAGTGGCTGCTCCACATACACTTCCTCTTTGACTACACCATTCAAGAAAGCAGTCTTGACATCCATCTGGTGTATCTTCCACTTCATCACTGTAGCTAGAACAAGTACTATTCTGATGGAGGTGTATCTAGCTATAGGAGCAAAAGTCTCTTCATAGTCTATTCCCTCTTTTTGAGAGAAGCCACGAGCTACAAACCTTGCCTTGTATTTTTCTATGCTACCATCTGCAGCATGCTTCATCTTATGGATCCACTTGGAAGCCACAATAGACTTCCCTTCAGGTCTTGGGAATACATCCCAAACATCATTCTTCATGATCGATTGGTACTCCTCGATCATGGCATCCTTCCATTCTTTCTTTTTCACTGCTTCTTCATAACTGGAAGGTTCTTTGTTCATAATGTCATAGAGTAAGGCAACATAACTGGTATGTGATCTAGTCCTCTTCCTTTCTCTGTGTTCTTCTTCTGTAATGCCATACCTTTCTGCATCTTGGATGAGCTCTCTAGCCCATGCAAGTTTCCTCTTGTGAGAGTTATTCTCACGGGGTGGACCTATAGGTTCTATTGGATCTTCAATTTCACGAACTTCTTCTGGAATTGCTTCATTCATGGTTGTGTCTTGGAATCGGGTTACCTTTGGTTCTTCATGGTCTTCAACAGGTGTCTTCCTTGATTTGATGTATGCTAAGTTTTCATCAAATGTGACAATATCCCTGCTGATGTCAATATTTTGGAAAGTATATTTTGTAAGCCTTCAAGATTTCACTGTAACCCACAAAGAGACCCTTCTTTCTCGAAGGATCTAGCTTTGTCCTCTTTTCCTTCGAAATGTGTGTATATACTGGACATCCAAATATCTTGAGATGGCTAACTTCAGGTTTCTTTCCAGAAAAGACTTCTTCTGGTGTCTTATTGTCAGGTATCTTGTGAGGTGTTTTGTTCTGCACATATACAGCTGTCCTAGCTGCTTCTTCCCATAGATGCATAGGCAGATCTTGATCATGAAGCATTGCCCGTGCTTTTTCCATAATAGTTCTATTCTTCCTTTCCGCAACTCCATTTTGTTGTGGATTATAAGAAGCAATCAACTCCCTCTTAATCCCTGAATCACTACATAGTTTCTTGAAATCACGTGAAGTGAATTCTCCTCCATTATTGGATCTAAAGGTCTTGATTTTATTATCTGTTTGATTTTCTATCAAGGCTTTGAATTCCTTGAACTTATCAAACACTTCATCTTTATTCTTCAAGAAATAAACACAAGTCTTACTAGAGAAATCATCAATGAAAGAAACATAGTATACATACCCACTCAGAGAACTGGATGACATCGACCCACATACATCAGAGTGGATAATTTCCAAAATTCCTTTTGCTTTGCTATCACTGCTTGGAAATGCCTTCCTTGTGTTCTTTCCTTTTGCACATCCTTTGCAAACACCCTCATGCTTCGACTGTATTTCACTAAGACCTTCTACAACTTTGCTTGAAATTGGTAGTGCTCTATAGTGCATGTGTGCAAGCTTTCTATGACAAAGTTCACTTGGCTCCATGGACTCATGTACCATGGCATGTTTAGGTTGTCCCTTCAATTTGTACAATCCTCCCTCTTGCTCTCCAATCACTACTGCATCATCTATTGTCTTATCCTTTGGCCACATGAGTACTTGGCCATCTATAAATGCAACTCTCATTCCCTTTGCATCCAGAGATGATATGGAGAGAAAATTCTTCTTGAGCCCAAGTACATATAGTACATCTTTCATTTTTAAATACTTCCCAGAATCTAGCATGTAGGAGGATTCACCACTTCTTTTTATGGGATATTGATAGTCATCCCTAATTTTTACTTTATAGGGTGACTCATGTTCAGATAGGTCTACAAAATATTCGTTAATCCCAGTCATGTGTTTAGAAGCCCCACTATCAATAAGCTAATCATTACATCCATGAGAGATAGTACTTGTGAGAGCAGAGATTAGAACATATTCATATTCACTAGATGAGTCATCACTTTCTGCTCTAGCCTTCTTCTTGTGAGGTTCATCATCCTCAGCAGCATGATCATGATATCTCCTTTTGTTGCTCTTGTTTTTCTTGTTGAAGTTGTTGTTAACTTGTTTTCTTTTCTTGGAAAATTCTGAGGCAAAGTGTCCATTTTCATTACAATTGAAGCATCTCAGATCTTTCTTTTCTCTATGAAAATATTTCTTGTGGTGAGAAGGCTCCCTCTTGAACTTGCCTTTCTTGGTGTGAGTTGTGAGAGCTTGATATTCATTTCCCATCTTTTCTTCTCGGGCCACAAGCCTATCTTCTTCTTGTGAGCATTCCTCCCACAGTCTACCAAAAGAGATCAATCTCTTTCTTGCACAGATTCCTTAGATGAAGGAGTCCCATGACCTAGGTAGGCCATTCAAAGTGGTCATTACAATTTCACCATTCTCCACTACTTCATCCACAGCTTCAAGTTGTTCCTTGATTTGAGAGACCTTTGAAAAGTAGGATTGGATGGTCTCTCCATTCTGGAGCTTTAACCCTTTCAATTGGTTCCGTAGAGTCATCTTCCGATTTATGTTCTTTCCTTCAAACAACTTGGTCAAGGAGTCAAACATCTGCTTAGGTGTCTTTAGGGAATACACATGAGGTATGAGATGGTCTTTGATAGAATCAATAATGATTCTTTTAGCCTTGACCAGATTCTTTTTGTGTAAGGCCTTGGCCTCATCTCCCTCTCGGACAGGGACCTCTTCACTTTTGTAAGTGTCCAACTCATTCTCTTCTAGGATTAACCCAATCCTATACTTCTAGGCTCGGAAGTTATTAGCACCTTCAAGCTTATCCTCAAGCTTGGTGTAGTGAGACATTTAAAAGAGTAATTCAAATGGAAATAGAAAAGATTTAGGTCTTACCACTTGATTTGCTAAAAACTGGATCTGGAGCTAGATTAGGGTTTGTTAGAGAAGCCCTAAAAATTCAAAATGTGAATTTCAAGATTTTGAAAGGATAGAAAGATGTGCCTTTATGAGCAGATCAGCTTGGTATACTCAGAATTTGAAAACTGCAAAGTTTCACCCTTCAGAAATGCTTTTCAATCTCCCAGACTGTTAGAAAAACAGGATCGCAGAGCAATAACAATAAACAGAAATGCAAATATAATCACACATACACATTACAAGAGAGACACAGATATATCGTGGTTCACCCAACTTGGGCTATGTCCACACTGAATTTTCCAGTCCTTATTATTATTACCGTCCAACAAGTCGAAGGGATACAACCTGCAGCACAACCGCTGCACTTCCTCTTCTCTGTTTCACAGCCTCTCTCCAGATCTCAAAGATCTTTACAATGCATAAAACCTAATACATCAACAACCCTAGCCATATTACAATGTCTTTATTTTATAAGGTAAATACAATGGGAAAATACCACGGGATACCCAAAACCATGGGCCCGCAAAATAGCTGGCGAAAACAGCCCCAAAAATTTTTCTTCGGGGGCGCTGCCCCCGGACCCCCTAGAAAGGGGGGACCAATGGTCCCCCCTGGAACCCCGTGGGGGGGTGATGCCCCCCCACACCCCCCCGCTGGGGTGAGTGTACAGTCCACCTACATATCATATAGAACTGGGGTACAAACACGGCTGATACAAATATCATCTATGAGACTAGAAGATCTGGCTCCACAACCAACAATCTCCCACTTGGAGACTGATCACAACAACTCCACCGCTACTGCACTTGCTGGACTTGGACTTGGCAAATTTCTCCTCTTCACCTTCATGCTAGAAGGCCAACTGAAACTGAGCATGAACTCAGTTTCTCTCTGGTCACTACCTTTGTGAACATGTCTGCAGGATTCTGGCTAGTATGTATCTTTTCCAACTTTAACAGTTCATCTTCCAGAACAGAGCGTATGAAATGGTACTTGAGATGTATATTTTTAGTCCTGGAATGGAATGCTGAGTTCTTTGCAAGGTGAATGGCACTCTGGCTGTCACTATACAGTATGCTATCCTTTTGCTTCTTACCCACTTCCTCCATAAACCTCTGCAACCAAATCATCTCTTTACTAGCCTCTGTAATGGCAACATACTCTGCTTCTGTTGTTGAAAGTGCAACAACCTTCTATAGTTTCGAAATCCAGCTTACTGCTGTTCCACCTACAGTAAACACATACCCTGTGGTGCTCCTCCTACTATCCTTGTCACCTGCCATATCTGCATCAACATATCCCTGTAGAACAGTGTCTGAACCTACAAAACATAATGCCTCAGTGGTAGTACCTCTCAAATAGCTAAGAATCCACTGTACTGCCTTCCAATGTTCTTTACCTGGATTGTTCATATATCTGCTCACAACTCTCACTGCATGTGCAATATCTGGTCTTGTGCACACCATGGCATACATCAAGCTGCCAACTGCTGATTGATAGGGAATCTTGGACATGTAATCTATCTCTTCTTGTGTCTTGGGACACATTTCCTTACTTAGAATGAAATGGTTAGCCAAAGGTGTACTTACAGGTTTTGCATTCTGCATTCTGAACCTCTCCAACACCTTTTGTATGTACTCACTTTGAGACAATGTCAATTTGCGATTTTTCCTGTCTCTCATTATTCTCATACCAAGGATTTGCTTTGCAGCACCCAAATCCTTCATCGCAAATGAATTAGCTAGCTTCCTTTTGAGTACATTTATATCCTGCATGTCAGACCCTGCAACAAGCATGTCATCCACATACAATAATAAGATAATATATCTTCCATTGTCTAGCTTCTTGAAATAAACACAGTTTTCATAGAATTCCAAACTTACCTGCTTCAAATCCGGCAGCAACTTCCTTGAGTGGAGAATCTGCATCCCCTTCTCACTCATGTGGCCAAGCCTATGATGCCACAATGCTGTATCTGTTCCTATGGAAGCTAAAGAGATAGAATGGTCAGTATTATGAGGACATAAATACAACGTACCTACTCTGTCTCCTTTTTCTATCACCATTGATCCTTTAGTGATCTTCCACCACTTTTCTCCGAACATAGATAGACAGCCGCCATCTCCCAACTGCCCTGTTGAGATCAGATTTCTTTTCATAGCAGGAATATGCCTAACATCTTTCAACAACCAATCAGTTCCATTCTTAACTTTTATCCATACCTTACCCATTCCAACAATTTTACATGGCTCATCATCACCCAATAAAACATGTCCAAAATCGCCAGGAACATACTCATGAAAGTATTTCCTATGGGGTGTAGCATGACATGAAGCTCCTGAATCTACTACCCAATAATCACTAGTATTATCTAATGCAAGAATCAAAGCATCTTGTAACACATCACCTGCTACATTTGCTTCCTGAGTAGTTTCCTTCTGTGCATCTCCTTTCTTCTTTAGAGATTTGCAGTCTTTCTTCAGATGTCCTTTCTTTCCACAGTTCCAGCACTCTATCTTTCCCAGTCTGGACTTGGATCTGCCCGTTTTAGACTTTCCACGATTACCTTGGCTCTTTCCTCTCTCCTTTTGTCTTCCTCTGCTCTCCATGGTCAACGCATTACCTGATGTCTCACCTGTGCTTTTTCTTCGCATTTCCTCGCTAAGAATAACACCAATAACATCATCAAATTTCAAGGTGTTTGAACCAGATACAGAGTTACTTACAGCCATGGCCAAGCTATTCCAACTTTCTGGCAATGAACACAAGATTAGAAGAGCCCTAACCTCATCATCAAAGTTCACACTTACAGAACTTAGCTTATTTGTAACCGTATTAAACTCATTTAAATGATCAGTAACAGATCCACCTTCAGACATCTTCATATTAAATAAACGCTTCATTAGAAATACCTTGTTGGAAGCCGAGGGTTTTTCATACAGCTTACCCAATGCTTTCATCAAACCCTCTGTTGTCGTTTCTTTTGAGATATTGAAAGCCACCGACGAAGCCAGGCTCAACCGTATTGTTCCCAGAGCCTTTCTGTCAAGAATCACCCATTCTTCGTCCTTCATAGTCGTTGGCTGCTTTGCCTTTCCTCCCAACGGCAAGAATAGATCCTTCTGGTACAGATAGTCCTCCATTTGCATCTTCCATAACCCGAAGTTTTGGCCGTTAAACTTCTCGACCTTAAACTTTCCTTCTTCTGCCATTGCTCCCACTCGAACCAGAAACCCTAGCTTCTTGCGGGTTTAAATGCCAAATAGACCTTTGGCTCTGATACCAATTGTTAGAAAAACAGGATCGCAGAGCAATAACAATAAACAGAAATGCAAATATAATCACACATACACATTACAAGAGAGACACAGATATATCGTGGTTCACCCAACTTGGGCTACTTCCACACTGAATTTGCCAGTGCTTATTATTATTACCGTCCAACAAGTCGAAGGGATACAACCTGCAGCACAACCGCTGCACTTCCTCTTCTCTGTTTCACAGCCTCTCTCCAGATCTCAAAGATCTTTACAATGCATAAAACCTAATACATCAACAACCCTAGCCATATTACAATGTCTTTCTTTTATAAGGGAAATACAATGGGAAAATACCACGGGATATCCAAAACCATGGGCCCGCAAAACAGCTGGCGAAAACAACCCCAAAAAATTTTCTTCGGGGGCGCTGCCCCCGAACCCCCCAGCCAGGGGGGATGGTCCCCCCTGGAACCCCGTGGGGGGCGATGCCCCCCCACACCCCCCCTCTAGGGTGAGTGTACAGTCCACCTACATATCATATAGAACTGGGGTACAAACACGGCTGATACAAATATCATCTATGAGACTAGAAGATCTGGCTCCACAACCAACACCAGACTCACTAGGGAGGACCCTGAATTAGGGTTTGAGTTTCCCAGAGCTTCACCTAACCAAAGAGTTCGATCCAAAGCTCTAAACTTTGATCTTTCCAAGGAGCTTCCAGATATGTCCTCAGATTTCAGAAATTCCTATTTTTGAGGAAACCCTAATGTTTAGGGCCAAAAATAAAAATGCTCAGAATTGAATTCTATCTCGACAGAAAGATGCGCCCTTTCTAGTAGAGTCAATCTAGCTTTCTGCCTTTGATGAACTATGGATAGAAACCCAAATAATAAGAAGCCTAGATTTCGTAGCTGCACACTGTCTTCTTCTTAGATCGGCTCTAATACCATGTTAATTTTTCGATAATTTCATTCCATTATCATTCAGGATCACTAAGAGAATAACATGTATAGCATATCAATCATAAACATAAAAGCAATCACACAAGAGACACACATTTTTGACCGGGGAAAACCAAGAAGGTGAAAAACCCCGTAACTTCCTCAGAGATAAGATAAGCCACAAACCAATATCACAAGGATCAAACCGAATAAGATGTTTCTAGCAGATGCTCCTCCTCCTCCACATGTGCGCCACTTTCTCTCTTAGCTATGTGAGCTTGAGAAGTGAGTGAATGATCTAAATGAGAGACACAACTTCTCTATGTATACACTGACTTGATCTTCCAATAAACTAATGGGGATGACTTCTCAATGAAGCCTAATAACCCAAGCACATGACCTAAACAGGGCCGACCCCACACTGGTGGTCTAATAACCCATCAATACAAATGACGACACTTTTCAAGACAAATGATGACACTTATAAATACAAATGACGACACTTCCAAATAGAGGAATGTAACATCTCTAATGGATATACAATAAAGTACAACTGTAATACATAGAAGAATATCTTCCGAACTTACAAATACATCAACACCTTATAGATTTTTCTCTATTGTTAATTTAGAGAGGAAAAACAACACCAGAAAATGATAAAGTAGAATTAAGGGAAAACAAAAACAACTTTGAAAGATAGTTTTAAGGAAGCAACACAACCAAAGGAAATTTTAGTTACTTCCCTATCATAGATGAAGATGCCTTCTTAGTCCCACTGAGAGGAGTACCTGCAAGGTTCTAAACAAATCATCATCGCTAACCTTATTTAGAAAAATTATAAGAAGATGTAACTATCAGCTAGAAATATGTTAAATTTAGTGGCAACAAATTCCTTATTTAATAGTTTCCGCTTATTCAAAAAACAACAAAAAAACGATGTTGCACTATACTTGTAACATAAACTAATACATAAATGCAACTTTTATTTACTTATTTGCTATCCTACATTACCAAATAAAAACCCTTATCTCAAGTATATGAGTATTTCCAATGGAGCCATGTGCATAATAGAGTTATAAATATACTCACATTTAGGCTTGAACAATATACTTTAATAAATTCCAGAACATGAGGAACCAACTGCTTCGATGGATATAGTGTCAAGAATTTTTGAAGAAGAGAGTGTCATGTCTTGCAGATAGTTTCATGGAACCATACTTCAATGTAGTAATGATTTCTTGGATCTCTTCTTCGATTTCCATGCCATGATGTTCTTTGGAAGTTTTCCCATCAAAACCTTGAGTGAACAAAGGACCTGGATCTAGTGATAAGATGCAAGGGAGTCTTCAATATCTGACTCTAGTGTCTACTCTTCATATGAGGTGGTCCATGATTCTTTGATATCCTCTACATGTTGGAAAGGATGCTCAAAGAAAGCTTCTATATTTTCCTCTTGAAAAAATTTCCTGGACCTCAAACAAATTTCCTGCAATGGTGCAGGTGAGATAGAATAGGCAGGGAAAGTGGGCAGTTCAGAATTGTTAAGATTTGGATGGGAACGTAAGTGTAGTAGGTGTGGTTGATTACTTTGTTGTTGAAGAGATTTTGAAAGGTAGGAGAAATCGCAAGATGAGGACATGTAGCCATGCCATCATAAGATAGGCCATGCCAAATTTGTTGCCAAGGTGGATAGGGGTTATATTGAGGCTGCCATGGCTTCCATAGTGCAAGAGTATTCCATTATTGATTATGAGAATAAGAAAATAGAGGGAGAGAGTTTTGAATCATACATCTAGATTGGGATCGAGATAGATTTTGGGGATCAATGCCATAAAGTGAACTTGCATCTCTCAGTTGACCTTAATATGCTTCTTTAATCCTAGGAAAGGAAGGGAAGTTATCTATGGAATGGTTCAAGTCACATATGCCACAAATTTCAAGTCTATACAAAGGACAATCCCTTTGGCATGTTTTTTTTGGCACCAAGGACAAAATATGGATAAAAATTCTTTAGATTCCTCTTGATTTTCCTTAACTTGCAAAACATCCACTTGTGAATTTAGAGATCTAATAATATCATTTTAAAAATTGCTAATGGAATTACTAATTTCAGCTCTTGTAACTTGTGCCCCTATAGCATATTTTATGAATTTGATCCTTCTTGAACATCGTCTGCATAGCTCACAAATCTCTTCATATGTGAACTGAGAAACATACCATGTTGCCATCAGATTCAAGCCTTCTAAAATTCATCTTGAATTCCTCTAAGCAAGATTGTTCACAGGGTCTCTTTATTTAGTTGTCTTTGTTTTGATCTTTGGAGGTTGTATTGGAATCGGTCCACATATTCCTCCAAAATTTCGCTCTCCCCTTGTATCATTCTGAATATCTCTTCTCTGGATTTGTAGTAGTCTTTATACCTTTTCAAGAACACATGTTTCATGTCTTCCCAAGTTTGAATGATATTCCCACCAAGACCCATGAACCATCAGAGATCTACTTCTTTCAAAGTAGTAGGAAACACCATCAAATTGTGAGCATTAGTATAATAATTGTAACTTCTACAAAGCACTTCAAATTCAAATAAAAATATATATGGATCTTCAATTTCCAAACCATGAAAATTTGGTAGAACATATGGGGGAATTTTATTCATTTATGTTACTTCTCGTAGATCTCTTATAGGCAATTCAAAGGTAATAGTTTCTCCTTGGTTAGAACTTGCATCTTCTGCACTTTCCATCTCTCCTCGAAATAGAAAAAGGCAAGGTTCCAACTGTTGTTAGGAATTGAGAGAGTTCTTGAAGTAACATCCACCCTTAACAATTTCTTGAACATTCTTTGAACTTATTCTACTAGATGATGGGTCTTGTCTCGCACATGGTTTAATGCATGAGAGTTCTTACAGAACCCAAAACTAATTGAAATATTAACATTAAAAAAATGAATTAAAACTTAATTATAGATTTAAAGTAGACCACAATTGCATGAAATGAGACATTCTTGCAAGAAAGAAATCAAACTCACATAAAAGGAACACTCTTGCATAAAAGGAAGGAACACTTGCGTAAAAGGAACACTTGTTCATAAAAAGAAGTAACAAGGATTCAGAGAAACTCACCAAAGTGAAAGTGTTGGGTTGTTACACCACGGATATTCGTAGTGAGGTCATATTTGCATCTTACCATTTCTCCTTCTGCAAGGTGTGTAATTTAAAGGCAAACTTCCTACATAGCTAAAATCCAATCCCTTTAGCACCTCCCTGGCAACGAACCAAAATTTCCAGGCCTATTATATGCTTATAAATAATCCGACATTACATTTTCAATACGAGAGTTCATAAACTTAGAGGTGCAAGCACAATAAATGCAGAATCAGAGCCTATTTAGTGCAAACTAGCCAATATGATGATTTTCAAAGGAAAGGACAATAATTAAATGTCTACGAACCAATTTCAGAAACTGATACAAGAACTAGTATGAGAAAACAACAAACTATTCTATAAAGCCTATGACAGGAAATAAACTCAAAGTAAATCTTATTAATGCAAAAATATACTTTTGATAAAACCTATGATCTGATATCTTGCAAAAAACAGAGTCCAAACTGAATCTACAAAAAGCGATAACTAAACTGATTCTACTGAAATTAGTAACTAGACTAGGTCTATCTCTATGACTATTGAAAAAAGAACAAAATATATTTAAAATAATCAAACATAAAAACTTTTGAAACTATAGTCTCTCTGTTAAGAATTGAAAATCTATGATAACATTGGACAATTTCTTTTTGTATTTTCGTTTTAAGGTTTGAAAACAAAGTAAAGTCTTATGTGACAAAATTTAGAACAAACAAAGCTTACTATCTTAACAAATAATTTCTAACAACCTATCTACTTCACTAATGGATTCAAATCTAATGTTTAGTATTCTAGTTTACCCAATCACATAGATCATATCACTTCCACAATGATTGAAATGGAAAAAGAAGAAACATAGCAGCTACATCTATTTGAACAAGCATAAAACTTTTGTAATTCACAATGCTATCTCTACATGGCTTCACAATTGAATGAACAAAATCCTATGCTAAATAAACTAGTTTAAATGCAAAATAAAATAAAAAATGAAAGTCTTCAATCTATATCATTATGTCTATGTTGATACGATGTGCAATGAATCAACCCAAAATGCAATGATATATGTACAACGGAAAAGTTTGAAAATATGTATAAACAACCCATTTACAAATATTGACAGCTGGAAACTTCAAAGTGTCCAAGCTACTATAATATGCAGATGATTTAAAATGCAAGAATGAACACATTAACAAGAAAAAGATTGCTGATGTGACAATCACACTCAATGGTTAAAGAACATAGATCTGGAACTTGAACAACTTAGACAAGATTATTAACATTTAAGAACAAAACCAAAGTAAATGTACATATATTAGAAAAGATAAATGAAGAGAAAGCAGAACTAGTCAGAAGGTGGGCTCGATCCTGTGGCAAGTCTTCTTGAAGAATGCTACTGCAGAACAAAAATTGGATCCAGAACTAAAAGATTTCATCTTCATTAACAAGAAAAATGTATAGATCTCACAACGCAAATGTGTCCATAACACTTAAAACTTCTAAGGAAAATTGCATTTTAGACGTCAGGATATTTAAGTGTTACATTACATGCTCAAAAATTGCTTTTATCTCGAGTATAGATAATCGTTTATAGTGCACGAGAGCCATAACGAAACATCACAAAATCAGGAACCATATACTAAGAATGGAATATAATCTACAACTCATCAACATAGTAGATTTGAGCCATCAGTATGAGCATCTTCTTGAAAAAATAACAAAATAATTAATTGGATCCTTAAATGCCTAATTCGTTCCCACCTTCATGCTAACTGGGAGTTCTACATATTTGAGACGTTAGCTTGAAAAATGGGCTGCAACACAATTTTTTGGGTTTTACCATTTCAATCAGATGAGTATTTCTCCTAAACCCTTTACTTTCTATTAAAATATCTCGCGGTTAGCTATATGAGCATATTCTGCAGATGGGATTTTAATGGATTTTGATGATTCATCATCGTTTTCCCATAAATGAAGCTCAAAATTTGTTGCTTGGAAAAATGGCAGGAATTGTGACCATATCTTTAATTTGCAAGGTGCTCTTATCTAGAAGGACCTCGGTGCAATTAAACGAAAGAAAATATATCATGAACCTTCCACTTGAATGATACATGTGCCCAAATAAATTTTCGACAAGTGGACATATGAGAAGCAATGATCTCGTAGACTGGAGTTGAACATGATTTATAGATCTACCATATATTAAAATAGATTCTATAAAAATTCCCTTTAACTATGAGATAACCGCATCTTCTCTTGGAGGAGTTGTATTAAAACGAGATAAGAATTCAATCATCCTTGGTTCCATGTGCAGTGTGCTCCCCGAAGATTGCATTTTGAAGAATGATATGAATAAAATTTGATAGTGCGCCCTCTTTTCCGAGATTCATGATTGCATTCCAACAACTATGTATATAACTAAGAATATAATCATGAAATTATTAATGAGATTGTATCCATGTTGCACTTCAACAATTTCATCTAAACTTGATTTGCATTGGCCATCTTTGTGTGGCCATCTTTGTGAAGGAATTTACCACAAGTTTGACTAAAGGCTGAAGCTGCATATAAACAGTCTGGATGTTGTGTAAAGAACATAGATCCATACCGAAGACCATAGAAATAAAACCATATGCTCAATTTATCGTAGGTATGCTATAACAAGGTGATACTGGAACTGGTACAAGAATTTTGAACTTGGTGCAAACACATAACTCCATAAACTGTCATTAGAAAAAAATTAGTAAAATCCACTTTAAATCACTAAAAACATAAATAAACCATAATAGTTAATGTAATACCCCATTTTGACCCTTATGATATATTGGCTTTTAATGTAAATATTGTATACGTGCGATGTATGTTTCCCTAGCGTGGAGCTCAAGGCCAAGGCCCCGCTAGTGTATGTTCGGATTTTATTTAAAATAGACAAGTATTCGATATTTTATTACCCATGAGCTATTAAGCCATGGAATATTGTAAATGATGAAAATATTTGATATTGCAATAAAATACTAAAACTGGCTATGGAAGCAACAAATGAGAAGGGGCCATGTGTATTCCATTAGGGAGTGGTGAGGGAGTTGTGGGGATGAACCATATGCTGCCAAATGTCATCTTGTGAACCCATTTGACTTTCCTTGTTGACATTTAATCTTGTTGTAAGGAAGTTGTTGAAGAATTCAATCCATGGCTTCAATGGAGCATGGGCAGCTTAAAAATTCATATGGAAGGTATGGGCTCTGTTTTTCTTGTACCACAATTTGCTCTACCTCATGGGAATTGATTATTCCTCATTCCCATTACATTGTTGAAGAAACCAGCATCAGTTTTCATCTATTACGAATGCCCAACAATGTCAAAAACCATAAATCACAACTTTGCAGGAACCCATGTTTTGAAGAGCCATAAACACCCAAAATTTGGTATTGATAGTAAAATCCAATGGGGATCCATAGATATGAACCTTGGGGTGAATTTGAGAGTACTAGATACCCCGAAATCCATAGGAAAACCCAGTTTTTATAGCCCAGAAACGCAGTGACGGGATTGAGTTATTTGATGATAGAATTGTGAGAAATCTAAGTGTGAATGACTGAACAGAGGATGGGTTTGCTTGATAAACCCAGTGAAGGATGGAATCTCAAGGAATTAGTAGCTAGACCTTTCTATGCCCACCCTGAATAGAACTGGAGGGAAGGGATGCCTGAGGGATTGTGCAGCAAAGAAGGGGACCTTCCTTGTGTTGGGTGTGGTAGGTACTGTGAGTGCCTTGACTGTTTGAATTATCTTGAGATGCTTGTAGCTCTGTGGTTGAGTTCACTAGATTAGCATTTCTCTCCTTTGTCTTTTTGTATGATTGATAAACCCAACTATGTGTTGGATTAGCATAGCTGTTGAGTGAAACCATGGCTGTGAGTGAGCCTATTTAGTTCCTCCTTAGTGGATACACAACCCAGATCGGGGGTGATCTCTCAGCTGAAAGAATACAGGCTGGACATAGATCTATGGTTGGGTGGAACGTTGCTCTCACATAGCCAGCTGTTTGGATAGATTCATCTCAAAGATAAGTGTTCTCTGTGTTTTATATTATATGCATTTTGTGTTCTGTATTGTGTTAATTCTGAATGATAATTGTTCTTGTTGATGAAATGAAAGGCATCCTGTTTTATGCAATAGGATAATTGATGACTGTTATATGCATGATGAAACCGTGGATATATATATATATATATATAGTGTTTAATTCCACTGTGTTTGTTGAGTATGAATATGCATACATAAGTTTTATTTATACATGAATTTATTAGTAATGTATGGGGCTGAGTTTACCAAATAAGCCCGATATGCCTGGTCATGTTTCCTTTCTTGCATTGGAATGATGGAAGGGGATGTGACAGTTAACCACATAGGTAAAATGAATGATTTACTTATATATGACAGGGTAATGTCTACGAAATGTATAAACAACGCAGGAATATGGCTTGTGAATGGCGGTTTTATTATGTGGGAAAATATGATAAAGTTAGAGCCCAACAATAACAATGCAATCTGGGCACTAAATATGGAAAATTTGTTGAAGAGCGAGGGACTTTGGAAATATACTAAGGTCTCTATTCCATATATGATGGATGAGCAAGCTAATTTTGTCATCCATAGAAAGAAGGATGAGGCTATTGGGGTCATCATGACCTACATTTCAAGGAAGATTTATTTTCATACAAGTGTGATCGACTACCCTCATATCGTTTGGAGTAATCTAAAGTCATTGTTTGACAAGGTTAATCAAATTCAAATCATGAAGATAGAGAAATAGTTGATCTGTGTGGAACCCCATTCTTTTGAAAGGATTGAGGACTATTTAGCTCGCATCAAGAGGCAATAATTGAAATTGGGTGAATGTGGTTAGGTTTTTCCTAAGAAGGATGGACAACTCATTGAACTATTCTTGATGAATCTGAGGACACCTTATGATGTTTTCTGCTCCTCATTTCGTGCCAATTGGATGCCATGTAAGCAATATGGTAAGGACTTCACTTTGACACCTTCTATGATTTATTGATTAAAGACCAACAAAAATTGATTGAAGAAGGGAAGCTTGGTAAAAAACATCAGACTCACTTGCTCAAAAGCAAGGTCAAGTAAAATTTTAAAGAACATGGTCGATCAAATCATCGACATGAGTGTATCGAAAAAACTACTAAAGGAAACGCTAACGAGTCAACATCAATGAAGAAGAATCTAAAGAAGAAAACCTATCACTATTGGGGAAAGGTGGGGCATGCGGGGAAAACTTGCTAGAAGAAGACAAAGGAGTTGGAAGAAAAGGTCAAGCATATTGAAGAAATCATGTTGACTGGTCCTTCAATCAACTGGCCTACAGAAAAAATTGCCTTTTATGTTAGCACTTCCTAGGCATTACATGCCTATACCACTCAGACATAATGGATAGTTGATTCTTGTTGTACTCATTATATGGCTAAGGATAATTCTATGTTATCTTCCTTAATTGGAGCTCCAAATCAAAATATTTATCTAGTTGTTGATTATTCTCTTACAGTTGCTATAAGTGGCAATGTTGAATGTAGTCATGGTTGAGTATTTAATGTCTATTATGTACCTAGCTTGAGTGCAAATTTGATGTCAGTTGCACAAATTACACAGACTAAGAAGACTGTTGAGTTTTGGTTATATCACTTTATGTTAAAGGATATGAGGATTGGGTGTACGACTGTTGCTTCAAGATATTTAGATCCCAAATATGGAATTTACAAGTTCCATGAATCTCCAAAGAATTATTTCTGACCAACCGGACTAACTACACTCATTACTCAGACCAATGACAGAACTCAAATTTGGCATGAACGACTTGGACATATAAAATTTTTAAGTTTGAAGATTATGGTAGAAAATAATATGGTTATTGGTCTCCCAAAGATTGTTCCACGTGATGGAGCTTGTAAAATATGTGTGCTTGGAAAGCATCATTAGGGATAATTTGATTCCGGGAAAGCATGGTGAGCACATGATTGACTGGAACTTGTTCATATTGATCTTTGTTGCATGAACAAACACTCATTAGTAGGCGAGAAGTATATTTTGACCTTCATTGATGATTTATGTATATTTTCTTGGGTATATTCATTGAAGAATAAGAGTCATGTATTTGAAATATTTAAGGAATTTAGGGCATTAGATGAGAAGCAATGCGGTTGACCCATCAAATGTTTGAGATCAGAAAATAGTGGAGAATATGTGAGTCAACATTTTGAATAATATATCTTGAATAATGGCATTTATTGGCAGAGATATATCCCTCACACGCCTCAGTATAATGAAAGAATAGGACTTTGGTGGAGATGGTATGCTACCTATTGCAAACCAAATACCATTCAAATAAATTTTGGGTAGAAGTTTTTTAGTATTCAAACTATCTCTTAAATCTTTTTCCGACTAGACTTGTCAGTGACATGACTCCCATCAAGAAGTGGAAAGAAAGGAAACCCTCTGTCAGACACCCCAGAACCATTATATGTGTTGCTTGGGTGCATATCAGTGATAACTACAAGAAGAAATTGGATGAATAGAGTCATGCATGCATCATGATGGGATATTATGATGAATCAAAAGCAAATTGACTTTTTGACATAGTCAAACAAAAAATCATTTTGAGAAGAAATGTGATCTTTGATGAAAATATTTCAGGTACTAATTTATTAAACTCTTCTTCTAGTTTATTTCACAATGAGTCATTTGATATTTTTGAATAATATGGATCAACTGTACCCTTCCTTGAAGCTTCAACCAAACTGTCAAATTCTACTCCTTATTCAAATAGCAGTTGGACTACATTGACTAAGGACATCGACACACTTGCACATTCAACTAGTAATCACCAACTTGAGTCACCACCGACTTGCTAGCTTGGTGTGCTGCTAAAACAATTGAAGCTGTTGGACCTAATGCTAGAGATGCTAGTATTGGTTGACATACCCATAGTTACAAACAACATGGCATTGTTGTAGTGATGGCATGTGTTCTTGAAACCTGTGACATTAAAACTTATTCTATTGCTCAAAGAGTGCCTAAATGGGAAAATGCTATTGCTTCTGAAATTGACTCTTTATAGAAAAACCACACTTGGGAACTGGTTCCTCGACCCATGGAAAGAATGTTTCGAACTGTTGATGGGTCTACAAGACCAAGTTTAATTTTGATCTTATTTTTGAATGTCACAAAGCTCTCCTAGTATCAAAGGGTCCTCTTATCCAGAATACATAGACTACACTAGAACCTTTGCTCCTTTCAAAAAGATGATCTCTATTCAACTGATTCTTTCCCTTGCTCCTTAGATGTTAAAAGTGATTTTATTCATGGAGACTTGCTTGAAGAAATATATATGGAACAACCTCCTATTTTTGTGAAATATTTTGGTCTTGTTTGTTAAATGAAAAGGTTGTTGTATGGTTTGAAACAAGCACCTCATGCTTGGTATGAGAATATTGATTGTTTTTTTATCAATTTTGGCTTCAAAAATTGTGAATCTAATCATAGTATTTATTTTTTACATATTCATGGTGATACTTTGATTGTGGCATTGTATGTTGATGAATTAGTCATAGTAGGTGATAATCTCAATCCGATTTTAGGTTTGAATAAACAACTTCTAGATACCTTTGAAATGACTAATCTTTGTCTATTACATTCTCTGAGGGCATTCCAAATTTGCAAATGGATGATGGTATATTTATTTCTCGACCAAAATATGCTAATTTGTATCTTTTCAAACGATTCAAAATGGACAATTGTAAGTCTTGTGCTACACCTTACCGGTTGGACGTAAAATTGTCGAAAGATTATGAATCTCCACAAGTCGACACCACTCTTTATAGAAAGTTAGTCAATAGCTTGATTTACTTAAATCATAGATAACTTGATCTCTCCTTTTTTGTTAGTGTGGTTTTTCAGTTCAAGTAGGATCCTCAAGAAATCCAATGGAAATATGCAAAGAGAATTGTTTGCTATATTAAAGGAACTTATCAGTATGGTATTAAATATTGTCGCAATTCATAACCACTGGTCAGGTTTACTGATTCCAACTAGGGAGGTGACATTGAAATCCAAAAGTCCACTTTTGGATATGCTTTTCAACTTAGTTCTGGAACCTTGATATGAACATGTAAGAAACAAAAGGTAGTCTCTATCAATGTAGGTACAGAGGCAGTTTGGATCCATTATATTTTAGACAAGCTCAGTTTTCATGTTCAGGCCTTGACCGCTATCCATTGTGACAATAAAAGTACAATCTAGGTTGCTAAGAATCATGTTGCTCATAGAAAAATGAAGCATGTTTAACTTCATGTACACTATTTGAGATAGTTGGTACATGACAATGTTGACTCACTTGTTTATTGCAGGATAGATGATCAAATCATTGATATCCTTATGAAGCCTCTATCGAAAGCTAATTTTGTGAAACTTCAAGCTATGTTTGGGATTCAAGAAGCTACAATTATGGGGGGGGGTTCATGAAACATAATTTTTACCTCCTAAATCTCTAGAGTGTTGTGCTTATGGGGTTTTGTTGCAACCAAAAGTTATGCAGGTTCATCACACTTCTATATCTTCTGAAGATACTTAGTTGAAATACAACAATCAACTAGCACATCCTTCATATGGAGGCTCTACTGAGTGGTCAGCTGATCAGTTGATTTAATGGTAAATGAGTTCATGGTCAGGTCAATTAGAACAACTGACTAATTTATGGGACATTGTGAATTTCATGGAAACAGTTAGAACCAATGAAACCTATTTGTCGACGAGATCATTTTAACTTTAACGGATTTTGTTACATATGGAGACCATAAAAGAATGACCCTATGGGTTGTAATGATATTATTACAATTGATGTTGAAGAATGCATTGAGATATGTTGATCACAACGTGTTGTGCTTAAGAGTTGTAACGGTGTCTTTAGACACCACCCATATTCTTGGGATATTTACTCTTGCTATTCTTTCTTGTATGTTCTATTGTTCAATTAAACAGGTTCCCTAGCATGAATTTGGAGGATCTATATTATCCTCACGTAGAGAATTTGCCGAAGCTACAAGATAATATTTCATCATCGTCAAATTTAAAAATAATTATTAATGCATTATTAAATGTATTACAATAGATGGCATCATTTTTCTAAAAGAAAAGGTGTTTGGTGCTCCTAAACAATAACAAGAAATGAAACAACAGCTGGTAGGAAGCTCCAAATGTATATTAAAAAGTGGAGTCAAATAATGCAAAAAGTATCCAATTATTTTAATTGCAAAAAAACAAAAATATACATTTTGTATTGCATTGGAACAAAAGAAACAAGAAATGAAGAAGATAATCAAAACAATGGACAACAATGGAAAATGACTATAAAGGAAAAGCATCGAGTCATTCTGAAGGGGTTAAAAAAAATTGAGGAGCAAGGATGAGTTCTAGATTTTGGGTCAAGGTCCATTGCCATTCGTGGAATATCAAGAACATATGGTTGGATTCAATGTTTTCAATGCAGAGTTGTGTTTTTCTCTTGTGTAATAAGTTTCTTTTGAATACATGCCTCTAGAAGGACCGTCTATTGTAATTTTCATATCTCACTTGATATCTTGAAAAGGATAAACTACAATAGTGTTACTTTTGTGGTTTATGATCTCTGGTTGCATATGAAATTTTTAAGTGTAATAGAGAATTCAAATTAGAGGATTTTGAATCTAGATCAACCCTTTTCTCTGTTATTTCAATATATCCAGGTTCTTTATAGCTACATGATTTTTTATGGGTGTTAGAGTAATGAAATCATCATTTAATGCTCAGTTATGGTATGTGTTTCACTGATGGATTCTTATGGTTTATTCCCAACAATTCACCTTTTATTCATCTCAAAGTTTATTGTGACTTACTTACTTACTTTTAAATCCTAGATTTACTTTCTTCTTTAAGCTTCCTCTACCTCTTATCATCAATATTAATCTTTGTACCTAAGACTACATGCCCAATAGATGGGCTTCTGATACGAGAAGTTTTCAAATATCTCTATTTCAGTCACCTGCTAGTCTTTACTTAGTCCCATTCAAATTGTATTTATAATTCAATTCAGGCGTGCCCATTTTCAAAGTTGTTTTTGAGATAGTAAGGGGAAGTTGTTTTCTTGAAACCAAATGAGGGAGCCCCCTCTAGTCTAATATCATCTTGATACCTTGTAAACACTAGTACAAAATGAGAGATAAGTGACTAGGCGACTAAAAAAGTTAGTCACCATAGTCTTTTCAAGGGATAAATGACCCAAATTGAGCAATTTTAAGTCATAAAACTAAAAATGACTAAGATAAATGACTAATTTAGTCACGAGATAAAATATATGACTAGATAACAAGTGACTAAAATAAAAATGACTAACATAAATGACTAATTTAGTCACACCAATACAAATGTGACTAGTTAACAAAGACTAAGAATATGAATTAGTCGTTTATGTTAGTCATTTTTAGTTGTCACCCCGACAATGGAAAATTACAATTTTTACAATGAATTCGTACAATTTACTAAATTTTAACATCTTAAATGGATTTAGAGACACCTTTTAAATGTTGATGGTCAACATCAACATGGTTTCGAAGTTGTTGGAACATGATGCGAAAGGAGAACCTATTAAACATTTTTGCAAGAGGGTGGAAACACGAAGGTGGGTTACACTTTGGTGAGAATCGGGTGCCGAAGAACCATAGTGGAAGTTATTCGACCGAATAAATTTAATTATTCGACTGAATAATTTAATTATTCAGCCGAATAAAGTAAGTTATTCGGCCGAATAACTTATACTTTATTCGGCCGAATAACAATTAACGGGCCACCATTAGACCTAACGGTGGCCTCGATGTGTGTGCGAGGTTTTAGCCGGACAGAGAAAACGCATGGCATTGTGCAATTGTTCGGCTGTACAATTATTCAACCGAAATAGTTATTCGGCCGAACAATTGTTCAGCCGAATAATTATTCTGCATAAAAGCTCGGTCGCGGCCATTGTCTGTCACTTTGCTGATTTTGTGGACCCCTTCCGGAGCTGTTGCTGGTCCCGCCTCCGCGTCACCTGTCTCGTCTATTTCCCGTCCACCCACTCATCCGTCTAGCTGGCTGTCGTCGAACTCCACCACCCACTTCCCCGCTGCTGCGTGTCACTTCTCTGCCACCCTGTGCGTAACGATTTGCTCGACGGTTGGTCGTTGCTCGGTTGAACGTTTCGAATTTTGTTGTTGGAGTGTTCGGCCTCCAGCTTCTACCTCTCCCATTCACTCATCCGCCACCTTCTGCTACTCCCATCTGCTCGTCTTCCAGGTTCTGCCTCTGCCATTGGTTCGTAAGCCTGTTTGGACGTTTGGATGCTTTTTGGTGGAGTCTGCGTCTGGACATTTGTAGGTTTAGCATGCGACTTCACTTCTGTTGGTGGAGCTTTGGCATTGGAGTGTTCTCCTAAGGATGTCTGCATAATAGCGGGGTGCTGTAGCTAGGGACCTGTCAACGCGAGGCTGTGTAGAGGTAAGTCTTTTTGCTTATTTATGTGTTTTTTTTTTTTTTAAATTTCTTATATTAATTTTTAATTGTTATTGTACGTTCTGTTTTTCTTGGCTGCTTGGCTTGTTTAGTTTCGACTGTGTCCAATTCATCTCGGGCTCTCTTCGGTCGGATCTAAATTCGCCTGCTTTCATTTCGACTGGGTCTAAACAGGTAAGTCGAAATTTGTTTTTTTTAATTCAAGAATTAAGTATCGGTTTGAAAAGTTTTGAATTTATCCCTGTAAATGAACTCTGCCCAATTGGGTAGAGTTCATGAACTAGCATAGGTAATGATACTTATTACTCACAGATAGTGTGGATTAGTATTAAGAGGTTTAACATGAACTCTGTCCAATTTGACAAATTTCATGAACTCTGTCCAGTTGGGAAGAGTTCATGAACTCTGGCCAATCATATGTTGAAAATGTCACGTCCCCTCCCATTCCTACCAGCTAGATGGAGAGGATCGTGAGGTTAAACCGGGCATCTAGCCCCCATATCCATTCACTAAACAAGCATTCAAATTCAAATGAATAAAAATATATACATACACAAATGCATAACAGATGTGATATTAAACTGGGCGTCTAGCCCTATGAAACATTTAATCATAAGCATGAACAGAACATAACAGAGATAGATGGAACTGTATGGTTTTAAGAAAATCACAGCGGAATATTAAGAATTTCACATCCATCATACATTTAAGATGTTCATCAAATAAGTAATTGCAATTTAACAAAAGAGAATACTTATCTTATACAAAAGTAGTCCCACGCAACTGGCTATGCAACTGCAACGTTCCACCCAACCGTAGGCCAGTGTGCTCCTCAATCTCTCAGCACCACTGCCACCCCCGAGCTGGGCATGATCTCTACAAGGAACCAGGGAACAGCAGACTCACACATAGCCAAGCATACACCAAGATGAGCCAAGCCAATCTGCAATTGGGTTTATCAGGCTGCTAGGAGATGGAAAGGAAGAGTTGCTAAGCTAGTGAGCTCCAGCACAGAGCTAGGGATAACCTTGCAAGATCTATCTAGCTTGGCACCCACAATACCTACACACCCAGCACAAGGAAGTATTCTTTTCACTGCTGTACAGTCCCTCAAGCCATACCTTCCCTATCTAGTGCTCTCAGGGTATGCATAGAAGAGTAACCAAATCCCTCTTGATCTTCTTGAGAGGTTGCCTCCCCCACTAGGTTTATCAAGCCACTTCTATCCACTACCACTCCAAACTTCAATTCACAGGTTCAAACCAAAAACGAGGATGCACATAACAGCAGAACCCCACTTGCTGGGTATGAGAAAAACGTTTTCCACAGTGGGATGCATGAGATGGGGTTTCAACTAACCCAGAAAAACGTGGGAACCCACAAAAACGAAATGGGAAGTTGGTGAACAACCCAGGAAGCCAAATCCGTTTTTAGTAAAACGTCCAGGGTCAATTCGGGGCAAAAACGACCTCCCTCCGAGTCCCCAATTCGTGGCCTTCCTCTCCCAACTGTTATACCAGGCAAAAACGACTCCCAGGCATGGAAAAATTAGATGAGAAACGTAAATGGAAAGGAACCAGCTAACTCCAACTGCGTGAATGAATGAAGACTGCCCATTCCCCATGGCTTTGGGCACCATTTCGTGGGTGGTTTCTTGCCCCACAAGCAAAAACACGATTTTCCAAGTTGATGGCTTGCCCATGCACGAAAATGGCTTGCCCATACTCTTTCATTCCCAAGGCATTAACTGCCTTAACCAATTTCTTGGAAAAATTAAATGATTGGGTATATGAGACAAAATGGGTAGTTGGTGGTTTATGGGTTTCCCCATTGACACATGGATTAATACCATTGGCTCAAGGGTTTGAATAATTTCCCTCCCTATTCCTTGTAGAACCATGCCCCATCTCTTTTGTTGCATTGCATAGCTAGTTGTGGGTATTTTTCATTAAAATTCATATTTACATGATGTCTTATATATATTGTGCCCATCTCGCACAAGAACCATAGGCATCTATTTTAATTTTCGATATATAAACGCTAAATCAATGGTGGGGCCTTGGCCTTGAGCTCCTCACCATGATTAAATTACAATATTTACATCATTTACAAAGGGGGGTCAAAATGGGGACGTGACATACCCCTCCCCTTACATTAGCACTGTCCTCAGTGCTCATCAAAATTGAACAAAAATGGATATGCCACCCTCATGGCATCCTCCAGCTCCCATGTAGCCTCATCGGGACCGTAGTGCTTCCATTGCACCTTTACCTGTCCGATGGCTCGGTTCCGGAGCAATGTTACTTTCTTGTCTAGGATGCGCAATGGATCGGTTTGGAATTCGCCCTCGGGTTCCACCTGGATCACATCCCAATTAATCACATGGTTAGGATCATGTACATATTTCTTAAGCAAGGAGGCATGAAAAACATTATGAGCTTTAGTGCTAGCAGGCAATGCAAGTCTATATGCAACTGGCCCTATTCTTTCAAGCACTTCAAATGGCCCACAATATCTAGGTGATAGCTTGGCACAACTCCCAAGCTTCAAGGAACTCTTCCTTGATCTTACTCTAAGATACACATGATCCCCAACATTGAATTCCCTATGCATTCTATGTTTATCTGCATAGCTTTTGTGTCTATCCTGGGCTGCTTTCAAATTTTTCCGGATCTTTGCAACCTCTTGTTCCATTTCCTTAAGCAATTCTGGCCCAAGTACAATTCGGTTCACTGGATTGTCCCAAGTCACTGGTGTCCTACACCTTCTGCCGTACAAAGCCTCATACGAACTCATTCCCAATGATTCTTGATGCCCATTATTATATGCAAACTCTACCAGGTGTAGATAATCCTCCCACTTGGATGGCTTGTCCATTACGTACATGCGGAGCATGTCTTCAAGTACCTGATTTACTCTTTCTGTTTGCCCGTCTGTTTGAGGATGGTACGCAGTGCTAAAGTTCAACTGTGTACCCAAATCTGCAAAGAGACCTTTCCAAAAATTGGAAGTGAACTTGGTATCCCTGTCCGAAATTATTGCCTTAGGCAACCCATGTAATCTGAAAATTTCCTTCATGAAAATATCTGCTATGGCATCGGCTTTATGTGTGGACTTAACCGGTATAAAATGTGCTGCCTTTGTTAACTTGTCCACCACAACCATGATGGAATCATGTTGTCTCTTAGTCATTAGCAATCCTGTAATAAAATCCATGGAAATTATTTCCCATTTCCATTCTGGGATCGGCACTGGGTGCAATAAACCTGCTGGGTGTTGGTGTTCAACCTTCACCTGCTGACATTCCATGCACTTAGAGATGTATTCAGCAATGTCATTCTTCATACCTGGCCAGAAATAATATTTTCTTGCTGTAGCAATTGTTTTCTGATATCCTGGGTGACCAGATTATGGAGCTTTATGGATCTCATCCATAACCATTTTCCTTAAATCTGCCGCATTTGGAATATAGACTCTATCCTTATAAGTAAGAAGTCCTCCTTCTTCCAAGTGATAGCCTTCATTCTTCTTGCCAAGGTCTTGCTGCTGCAATTTGTCCTTTATCCGCTCATACACTTCATCCTCAACCATATGGTTAACAATCTGCTGCTTCAAATCTGGTTGGAAAGTACTAAGCACCGACACATGCATTTCATGTGCCTTCCTGCTGAGTGCATCAGCCACCTTGTTTTCTTTCCCTTTTATGTGTTTGATTTCAAAATCAAATTCACACAAAAATTCCAACCATCTAGCTTGCCTAGCATTTAATATTGGTTGATCAAATAAGTACTTCAGACCACAATGGTCTGTCCTTAACTCGAATTTTCTTTCCATTAAGTAATGCCTCCACATCTTCAAGGCATGTACTATGGCTGCAAGTTCTATATCATGAGTAGCATAGTTCTTCTCATGCTCCTTCAACTTTCTTGACTCATAGCATATCACGTGGTTGTCTTGTATAAGAACTCCTCCAAGTCCTTGATTGCATGCATCGGTACACACCACAAAGTCTTTTTCTGGATCTACAATATTCAAAATAGGTGCACTTGTAAGAATATTCTTCAACCGTTGAAAACTTTCCTCACATCTTGGTGACCATTCAAACTTTATCCCCTTCTTTTGCAAAGAAGTGATCGGGTTAGCAACCTTGGAGAATCCTTTGATAAACCTCCTGTAGTAACCAGCAAGGCCCATAAAAGATCTCACATCAGTCACATTCCTTGGAGTTGGCCAATTCATAATGGCTTCAATCTTTTCAGGGTCTATAGATATACCTTCGTCGGAGATGATGTGACCCAAATAATGAATTCTATCTTTATAGAAGTCACATTTACTCAACTTTGCATACAGCTTATGCTCCCTTAGTAATTGCATTGTCATTCT
This sequence comes from Larix kaempferi, assembly GCA_027924585.1. NCBI lineage: Eukaryota > Viridiplantae > Streptophyta > Pinopsida > Pinales > Pinaceae > Larix > Larix kaempferi. The sequence continues at coordinate 1,444,312 of BSBM01000057.1, forward strand.
CAAATGTTCTTCATGCTCTTCTTCATTCTTGGAATAGATGAGAATATCATCTAGGAATACAAGAACAAACTTGTCCAAATACTTGCTAAAAACATTATTCATGAGACACATGAATGTAGCTGGTGCATTTGTGAGACCGAATGGTACCACTACAAATTCATAGTGTCCATACCTCGTTCTAAAGGCTGTCTTATGAATATCTTCTTCTTTGATTCTTACCTGATGGTAACCAGACCTCAAGTCAATCTTTGAAAATACCTTTGCTCCTCTCATTTGATCAAAAAGGTCATCAATTCGGGGCAATGGGTATTTGTTCTTCACAGTGACTTTGTTCAACTGCCTGTAGTCAATACATAACCTGAGTGTTCCATCTTTCTTTTTCACAAATAGAATGGGCGCTCCCCACGGGGATACACTTGGCCTAATATATTTCTTTTCCAGCAACTCTTGCAATTGCATCTTCAATTCTAGCAATTCCGGTGTACTCATCCTGTAGGGTGTCTTAGACACTGGTGCCGCTCCTGGCACAAGTTCAATTGTAAAGTCAATGTCTCTTTTTGGAGGGAGTCCTGGAATCTCATCAGGAAAAACATCCCTGAATTCTTGCAATACATGATAGTCCTCCAATCTAAGAGTTTCACTCTCTGCTGCCTCTAAAACGTGAGCTGCATATAGTTGACATCCCTTCCTACAGAACTTCTTTAGTTGCATGGCTGAAACCTGTCTAACAGAAGTCACCTTTGGAATTCCTTTTACAACCCTCGGGTTTCCTTCTTCGTCCATGCATTCAAATGTCTTATTGTAGCAGTCAAGTTTAACCCTGTGTGCTTCTAACCAATCCATTCCAATGAGAATATCATAGGAACCAAGTGGCAAAATATTCAGATCTGCATAAGTGAATAGCCCATCCATCTCTAATGGACATTTCTCTACTATTTCACTAACTTTTTTCTTGGTTCCAGTGGCTAGTTGAACTAACCAGGATTTACTATGCTTTAATTTCTTGAAGGCACAAATCTCAACAATCCTAGGAGTGACATAACTGTGAGTAGATCCAGGATCAATCAAAATAGAAACAGATTGCTTAGCAATCTTACCTTCAACTTCAACCACGGTTGATTGATGATCTGCTTGGCGGTCTTCTACTGCTGCATAGATTCTAGGGATTGTCCTCGCCACCTGACCCACAGTTCTAGCTCCTTGGATGTTGTGAACTTGATTTGCATTCCCATTCCGATGTGGACAGTTCCTAAGCATGTGGTCTCCTCCACAACCCCAACATTGAAGTGGTTCCATTGGTTCCTTTGGATCTCTTGGCTTGTCTCCCATCATCCGAGTTGGCTTAGTCACAACCTGTGATGGCTGCCTTTGCTGATTCCTGAATTGAGGAGGCTTGAACCCCTTCTTCCTTTGATCGAACTTTTCATTTTTCTTATCCTTCCAGGCCTTATGGAACTCTGGTTTGCTTCTGTTTTGATCAAAGCAATACTTGGCCTTTCTTATGGCCTCCTCTAGAGTTCGAGGTTCATCAAACTCAATTCTATCTTTATATGACTGGGGCAGTCCACTTAGGAAACGCTGAATTTTTACCTTATCATCTCGAATATACTTGACATACCTCAGTAGCTCCAAGAACTTGTTTGCATATTCTTCCATGGTCGATTGTCCCAATCTCAGCTCATGGAACTCTTTGATCTTATCATCATAGTACCTATCAGAGAGGTACTTCTGCTTGAAATATTTCTTGAACTGCTTCCACCCAATCTTCCTTTCATTGACCTTCTTCACTTGCCTGGTGTGTTCCCACCATATAGATGCTCTTCCATTCAAGTTGAAGATGGCTACCCTTGCCTTCATATTTCCCGAGTAATCTTGGACTTGGAAATATTTTCTCATCCCAAGAAGCCAAGCTTCAGCTTCTTGACCAGATTTTACCTCTCCGTCAAATGTAGGAGGTTTTGCCTTCTTAAATTCCCCATGTGAATTGTTCTTGTAGTGCTTCTTCCTCTTGCTCCTGTGAGATGAAGAACTTGAACCCTCATTGGATTCTTCAGAGTTAGATGATTCATTAGAAGATATCTCTGGAGTATATGTGCTGTCTGTGGAGACTCTTCTTGGGCTACTGGCCCTCTTACGGGAATTTCTTCTAGAGCTACTCCCACCCCTTTCTAGATTTGATATCTGATGCCCAGAGTTTATTTGCCTTTGGATGTCTGTTAAACTCTGCAGCATGGCTGCATTCAGCTGATTTTGTTCTTCCTAAGATTTAATCATCCTTTCATTATCTTCTCTGCAACTTTGCAATTCCACCCTTAGGCTTCTCATGGTGGCTGCAACATCTGGAGGGGTCTCTTGATTTCTTCTCCCATTAGATTCTGTTTCAGCATTTTCAATCTGTATATTTTCCCCCATGGCGTCTATCTCAGGTTCATAGGGATCCTGTGCATCATTCATGATGTTCATTTTCTTGGCCCAACCAAGATCCAAAATTTTTCCACTGTATTAACTAGAGTGTTAACTTGCTGTAACTGTGGCTCTCTGAAATGTGTTCATCAACACAATTGTTAGATGCATTACATTCTTAGGATTCACAATTACTTCATGCATGTGGGAAAAAATTCCATACTGAAAATTCGTCAAATCACAACAACGAAATATGAGGGGAAAAAGAAAAAGGGGGTCAAGGGGGCTTGCCCCCTTGTTTTTTTTTTTTTTTTTTTTAGGAATCACGCCTCATCGGGCGGTTCGCGAAATCCTGCCGCAACGGGCAGTTCGCTGAATCCTGCTGCGATTGGCAGTTCATGGATTGCTCCCGCAACTGCGGGGCGGTTCACGGTAAGCTTTCGCAATAAGCGGGCCGGTTGACTGAAGCCCTCCGCAATTGCGGGGCGTTTGGATGAACCCTTCCGCAATTGCGGGGCGGTTCGGCAACGGCTTCCGCGCGACGCAGTTCGGCAATGGCTTCCGCAATTGCGGAGCAGTTCACCGAACGCTTTCGCAATTGCGGAGCAGTTCGCCGAATGCTTCCACAATGGCGGGGCAAATCGCCGAACGCTCGCGCAATTGCGGAGCCATTCGGCGAAGGCTTCCGCAGCTTCGGAGCCGTTCGCGGAATGCTCCCGCCGTTGCGTGGAATGCTTCCGGGGTTTTCGGGCAATTTTTGCGAAATGCTTTTGCGGAAAGATTTGCGGAACGCTTCCGCAATTTCGGAACGATTCGCCGAAGTCTTCCGCAATTGCGGAACGATTCGGCGAAGTCTTCCGCAATTGCGGAACGATTCGCCGAAGTCTTCCGCAACTTTGGAACGACTCGCCGAACTCTTCCGCGTTGCGGAACGATTCGCGGAATCCTTCCGGAATTTCGGAAGAGAATTCCTTCCGCAATTTCGGAAGAGAATTCCTTCCGCAATTTCGGAAGAGAATTCCTTCCGAAAAAGTTTCCGTTCGACGCCGGGACTTAGAAAATTTTTTTTACTTACAAAAATTTTCTCCGCTGTTTCGGAGCGGTTCGCGGAATCCTTCCGAAATTTCGGAAGAGAATTCCTTCCGAAAAACTTCCCTTCGCAAATTTTCGGAAAACTTCTCGGAACGCTTCCGAAATTTCGGAATGATTCGCCGAATGCTTCCGCAGTTGCGGAAGGAATTCGGGAATTCTTTCCGAAACAGTATTTAAGCAATCTTTAAACAAAATTTTCAAAAACAGACTTAAAACAAAATTTCCAAAAACTCATAAGACAACAATTTTCTTGTAATTGCTTATCAGATTTGGCCCATAGAGGCCCAATGATGCAACGCAGCTCTGATACCATTCTGTCACGTCCCCTCCCATTCCTACCAGCTAGATGGAGAGGATCGTGAGGTTAAACCGGGCATCTAGCCCCCATATCCAATCATTAAACAAGCATTCAAATTCAAATGAATAAAAATATATACATACACAAATGCATAACAGATGTGATATTAAACTGGGCGTCTAGCCCTATGAAACATTTAATCATAAGCATGAACAGAACATAACAGAGATAGATGGAACTGTATGGTTTTAAGAAAATCACAGCGGAATATTAAGAATTTCACATCCATCATACATTTAAGATGTTCATCAAATAAGTAATTGCAATTTAACACAAGAGAATACTTATCTTATACAAAAATAGTCCCACGCAACTGGCTATGCAACTGCAACGTTCCACCCAACCGTAGGCCAGTGTGCTCCTCAATCTCTCAGCACCACTGCCACCCTCGAGCTGGGCATGATCTCTACAAGGAACCAGGGAACAACAGACTCACACATAGCAAAGCATACACCAAGATGAGCCAAGCCAATCTGCAATTGGGTTTATCAGGCTGCTAGGAGATGGAAAGGAAGAGTTGCTAAGCTAGTGAGCTCCAACACAGAGCTAGGGATAACCTTGCAAGATCTATCTAGCTTGGCACCCACAATACCTACACACCCAGCACAAGGAAGTATTCTTTTCATTGCTGTACAGTCCCTCAAGCCATACCTTCCCTATCTAGTGCTCTCAGGGTATGCATAGAAGAGTAACCAAAGCCCTCTTGATCTTCTTGAGAGGTTGCCTCCCCCACTAGGTTTATCAAGCCACTTCTATCCACTACCACTCCAAACTTCAATTCACAGGTTCAAACCAAAAACGAGGATGCACATAACAGCAGAACCCCACTTGCTGGGTATGAGAAAAACGTTTTCCATAGTGGGATGCATGAGATGGGGTTTCAACTAACCCAGAAAAACGTGGGAACCCACAAAAACGAAATGGGAAGTTGGTGAACAACCCAGGAAGCCAAATCCGTTTTTAGTAAAACGTCCAGGGTCAATTCGGGGCAAAAACGACCTCCCTCCTAGTCCCCAATTCGTGGCCTTCCTCTCCCAACTGTTATACCAGGCAAAAACGACTCCCAGGCATGGAAAAATTAGATGAGAAACGTAAATGGAAAGGACCCAGCTAACTCCAACTGCGTGAATGAATGAAGACTGCCCATTCCCCATGGCTTTGGGCACCATTTCATGGGTGGTTTCTTGCCCCACAAGCAAAAACACGATTTTCCAAGTTGATGGCTTGCCCATGCACGAAAATGGCTTGCCCATACTCTTTCATTCCCAAGGCATTAACTGCCTTAACCAATTTCGTGGAAAAATTAAATGATTGGGTACATGAGACAAAATGGGTAGTTGGTGGTTTATGGGTTTCCCCATTGACACATGGATTAAGACCATTGGCTCAAGGGTTTGAATAATTTCCCTCCCTATTCCTTGTAGAACCATGCCCCATCTCTTTTGTTGCATTGCATAGCTAGTTGTGGGTATTTTTCATTAAAATTCGTATTTACATGATGTCTTATATACATTGTGCCCATCTCGCACAAGAACCATAGGCATCTATTTTAATTGTCGATATATAAACGCTAAATCAATGGTGGGGCCTTGGCCTTGAGCTCCTCACCATGATTAAATTACAATATTTACATCATTTACAAAGGGGGGTCAAAATGGGGATGTGACAGAAAATGATTTAAATTTAAATATAAAAAGAGAAATATATGCAGTGTTTAGTTAGTTGTTTTTGTTAAATTATTGATTTTGCTTATGTGTCTAGAAATGAAAATAAAAGTAGGACTGTAATTGTATTTGCAAATGATATATCCCTTTTATATATAGGCTTGGCTTATTGGTTGAACTCTGTCAACATGGACATGGACAGAGTTCATGAACTCTGTCTATGTTGACAGAGTTTAGATATCAATATATTAGTTCTATTACAAACTGTGTTAATGCATAGCTATAGATACAACAAAATTTTAGACGATTAAACTCTACTTTGGATACAACAAAACTTTAAAATTGACTTTAGGTACAACTAAACTATAGACATGAATAGACTTTAATTTAGATGTACTATGAAAGAACAAAAACACTTAGAAGATTGGTAGAGTAATTCCTTATACATCCGAACAATAATAGTCATAGTCATTTTAAAAACTATTAGATGATATTATGCCACAATGGTCTTGAGTTTTAGCCTTGTAAAGGTGGCCATTCTTGGTATTATGTTTTTCTTTGGTTGCAACATGGAAAACTTGGAGAACATAATACCATGAATTGTCAATATTTTTTGATTCTATGGAATAATGAAAATATTTGTAGATATAATTTATGTTTAAAGTATTAAAATATCAATTAAGTTGTTAATTTAAGATTTAAATTAAAAGTTAACAAGTTCATGAACTCATTCTTTGACATAAAGAAATGAACCCTTCACTTAGTATTTAACTATATTGGTTCCATTCATTTTAAACATAAAAAACACTTAGAATATTAGTACATTAATTCTTCACACATACAACAATATTAGCTATACTCTTTTTAAGAACTATTAGATGATATTAGGTAAATCTAGGTCTTTATTAAATAACTTAGTCTCTTTAGCAGCTAGGTTTTAGAATTTGTAGAATTAACATGTAGAATTTGAATATGTAATCAGTTGATATTTGTGCAAGTGTAGACATTATATCAAATGGAAAGAGAGGAGTCTTTGAGGCGAAAGCATAAGAGGTCTTCTGGGGTTGGTGTTACAAGTGATAATCGGAGGTTGTCAACTTCCCCTCGGGATTCTAGTTTATTGTATAGTTCACATTCACTTGATCATTGACGAGGTGAAAGGGGTACAAATGATTCCCCTATATCTTCTGTGGGAGAACGCCGATCTCGACCCTCTATTGGTATATGAATATCGATCTTTTAATGTGTACATACAAATTGTTTTTTTGTGTACGCAAAAATTGTACTTGTGTTTAAACAAAACTTTGTTTTTATTTGAAGCAGAGCATGGTTCAGAAGATGCTTGTAATTCTATAGGGAGAGAGACAGAGCGAACAAGGGAGACAGATGAGGGTGTAGAGCAAGGTTCTCAAGAGGCTCATCATTCTACATAAGGTGATGATGGTCGAGCGAGGATGCAATATGTTGAATTAAATGAGGGTTGTACACCCATTACAACATATCCATCTGATCTACCTCGGGAGCTTCCATGGGAAAGTGGTGATCATCAAATGACTATTAAAAGATGTAGATCCCACTATGGCAAGTTGGAAAATGATTTGTCTACTATGGATCTCCCTCCGGAGAGTAAACAAAGTTTGGAGATTGTTTTGGGATCACTGCAAAAATTCATTCAGGCATATGAGAATCTTGGACCAACTACAAATGGTTTTGTTGTTTTGATGTGAAGACGAAGGGAACAAGTGATGGGTCCAGACAAGTGGGTTGTTGTGAAGGAGAGAGTGACTAAAGAACAAGCCAAATCAATGTTTAACTTCAAATAAGGTCTAAAGCGAGAAATGTTGAAAGTGCAATATTTCAAGCATCCAGATCTTGCACATCTACTCTATGATCGGTTTCTCGCAGCCTATGGTCGGTTTCCATGGAACGATGAAGTTTCTCAATATTTTGCTAAATTTTTTTATGCTGAGTTTTTCTTAAATATGAAACCAGACTATACTGATGTCCATTCATAATTTTATGGAGTTGGAAAGGGTCGAATATATAATCGAAAAGGTGCTCTTAGAGACCCTACAACTCTTCGACCTCCACCCTAGATATCTCTCCCACCCAGGTTGGTGGCATTAAGATCAGAGATAGAGACCACATCTCAACTTGGGACAACTACAAGGAATTTTGTTGGCGATGGTTTATCGTCAGCATTAGTTGGAGTAGATGTGGGATTGGTTCAAGAAAGGGCTCGTTCTGCTATTCGCCAAACGTTTGTTTACAAAACTAATGATGAGATAGATAGAATGAGCATTGAAGATCTCAGGGCGTATGCCAAGGTTTGTCACGACCTAGCGGCAAATGTTATATCCAATGACACATCGAGTTTGGGAGAGGTTTGTTGATTATGATATGAATTGATATTAATTTAATCTTTTATTCATTTTGAATTGAATTTTTTGTTATATTATATGAATGATAAATTATTTTTTTGATATAAAGTAATATGTACATTATGTAAATGTTTATTGGCTGCAGTTTTCAAGAATGATGAATGAACATTCTTTCCATGTTTCCACTAGCGAAAATCTAGAGCATATTCGAGAGGCATATTTATTATTTACATATTTGTAATTATGTTTGAACTTGATATATATATATATACATATATATTTGAATTTTAATTTAACTATGCATCTTATTGTTAATTTGACTTATCCATGCATGTTTCTTTAGATACGAATTTTATAAATGATTTACCATCTATTGTGAGCTAGTGTTTTTTAATATTTTTGTTTTAGTTTTAAGTTAATTGGCACAGTAATTTTTTTGGTTTGCATTATGTTTTATTTATTAATACAATTTAAATTTTAGGGGGGAGAGATAGGTTCTTTGCTTCATGCAGCAAATATTGACACGGAGGTAATTTTGTTCACACTTGAATTGATCTTTGGTATAAGTTTAATATTTTAATTTTTATGGATTTAGTTAAAATTTGTTCAAGTAATTTATGAGATTCATAAATTGATTTTATACATATTACAGCTTGGGTCTCTTAAATTTTTTGGAGGCAAAGGGAAAACTTCTTTGGAGGATGGTGGTGGATAAGTATTTGGAGAATTTGATGTAATTTTGTTAATAATTGAATTGTTTTTTGATATATAAGTTTAATATTTTAATTTTCTGAATTTAGTTTAAATAATTTAAATGATATTCATAATCTGTTTTTATACATGTTGCAAGGTGGGTTGAGTCCAGGGGGACGCCCTGATAGAGGATAGCATGGTGGACATTTTCTTTTTATAACATGGTGGACATTTTTTGTTGTTGTTGATATGCATAGATTGCAAAGATTTGTTTTGGACATGTCGAGGAGATTTATTTTTGGACTAAATACATATATGTACATTGAACTCACATGTTCATGAAACATTTTTTTGAGGATTATATACATGTCCTTTCAACTTACATATTTTGTGAACTTCCTTTAAATGATCTACTTATTTTTGTTTATTTAGCATATTTGGTGTGATTTAAATGTTTATAATATGTATTTTCATGTTTAAATGAATGAATGAATATGTAAGAATGAATGTTAAGATCAAGAATGTTAAGAACATGATATTTTTGAATATTATGAAGTTTAGAAATGTTAAAGGAAGTTTAAAAATTGATGAACATAGGTTTAAAGTTCATGAATGAAGAAGTTTTGATTGAAATATGAATAAATGTTAAGATTGAATATATTAAGAACATGAATGTTAGGAAGTTTATGAATGTTAGAAGTTTTGATGGAAATATCGGTGAACTAGGAAGTTTAAAAATGAATGTTAAGAACATGAATGTTATCTTTGAATGTTAGGAAGTTTAGGAATGTTAGAATTTTTAATAGAAATATGGATAAACTAGGAAGCTTAAAAGTGAACATGTTAAGTTCAAATTTTAGGAATGTTAGGAAGTTTATGAATTTTAGAAGTTTTGATGGAAATATGGATGAACTAGGAAGTTTAAAAATGAATGTTAAGAACATGAATGTTATCTTTGAATGTTAAGAAGTTTAGGAATGTTAGAAGTTTTAATAGAAATATGGATGAACTAGGAAGCTTAGGAATGTTAGGAAGTTTAGGAATGTTAGAAGTTTTGATGGAAATATGGATGAACTAGAAAATTTAAAAATGAATGTTAAGACCATGAATGTTATCTTTGAATTCTAAGAAGTTTAGGAATGTTAGAAGTTTTGATAGAAATATGGATGAACTAGGAAGCTTAAAAATGAACATGTTAAGTTCAAATTTTAAGAATGTTAGGAAGTTTTGATTGAAATTTGAATGTTAGGTTTAAATTTTGATAGGAATGTTAAGAATGAATGTGATGGTAAGAATGGATGCTAAGGAATTTATGATAAGGTGCAATGAATGAATGAATGTTAAGAACATGATTCTTATCTTTGAATGTTAGGAAGTTTAGGAATATCAGGAAGTTTTGATATAAATATGAATGTTAGAAAGTTTAAAAATGAATGTTACCTGAGATCAAAGTTCAGGAATTTGTTAGGAAGTTTTGATTAAAATATGAATGTTAGGAAGTTGAAAAATGAATATTAGGTTCAAATTTTGTTATGACTTTTTAATTAATAATTCTTATTTTCAATGTCCAAGTACATTTGATGCGGCTGAAATCATGGAAAATGGGGATAACTATTTTTTGTTTTTTAATCATAAGCGAAGATTACAGGATTGTGAAGCTTGTGCTAAATTAGAGCAATGATTTTAGACAACAATTTGATGAATTTTCATCGATTTGTTGTAAATAATCATTTCTCTAATTTAGCATAAGCTTCACAACCCTAAAATCTTTTCTTGTGATTAAAAATCAAATGATCGTTGTCTCCATTTGCCATGATTTGAATTATGTGAACTTACACAAGTGATATTTTAAATTAAAGATTCGGGGCGAAGAGTGGCGACAGCCATAGATTCGTTATCTCATCCCTTAAGTGGTCTAATAGACATATGGGGACCCGAATAAAGTATTTTATACATAATTAAGTCAAAAATTTTATACATTGAGGTTTTCATTACCAAATAATTTTTGAATTCAAATTTCAGCATACTAGAATACGATTATTTAAACTCTTATACTCTAGTTCCTTTCAAGATCATAGATATAGAAATAAAAAAATATATTGTACACAACATTTGACAATGACATGGACAAAACCATTGATCTATTAATTTTTTATATAGTTTTAAAAATATCGCAATAGAATGTCATCCTCAATTATCCGTTCATGGTCATATTTGGACAGTTTTTATTTTTTATTTTTTAATTGTTTTTTCGATGGAACTTGAACCAATTTTATTCGAGATGCACATACTAAATGGCTATATTGACAACATATAACATCAGGTTCATAATCCTGAAAGTAGACATAATTTTGAGTCATATGGGTCTGCTGAAAAAAATAGCCCTTTAAAATGATGGATCCTCTCTCGTATATATATCCATTGTCATTGTAGTCTTCCAATAACTTCATTTTTCTTTCAGTGCATCGTATCAAATAATACTTCACATTTTCGTTGTTGTCTACAGGTGCAATCACAGCAAAAACATCTCCTGTGCAAATTACAATTGACGTTGGAATTTTTAATTCAATTAAATTGACTAATATACATGTGTATAAGGTGATGGAAAAGAATGAACAATCGACAAAACAGTGGTATTTGATTATTACCTTCTTTAACAAGATTTGAAATTCTGTCGCCATCAAATGATATTGTTATTTCTTCTGATTCTAATATTTCTATGCTTGCTAGTGGCATTTTTCCTTTAGGATCAATCTCTGTGTGTTTCCAATGTTTTACGTAGTTGTTCGTTATGTTTTCACAAATTTCTGTAGATTCAATATTTTCAGTGCAAATATGACAAAAGCATGATTGCTTTCTACTGTCAAATGCATACATGTTTTGGAAGGATTTTGTTTGAATAGAGTGAAAATATCTAGTCCCATGTATGGTGCTAGCATTGTATGGTATTGATCTATTTATATCTTGGACCTTAACAAGCCAAAAAAACCTAGTACACAAATGACAAATTTTGATGTTAGGTACATACTTTTTTTTTAAATTGATAATAAAATATAAATTAAAACATTTGTGTACATACCTGCGCACATCTTTTGATTGTTGATTATAATCATGGTTTAGATGTGATTTACACCATTGGACAACCTCTATAGCTGAATGGAATCGTGCAGAACTATGGTTCATTTGCCATCTTCAAAGTGCTCTTTTTACGCATGCTCCTACACCATCATGTTCACCTTTTCCATGACCAGTTTCAAAGAAATTCAAGCTATGTTTAATGTTCAATACTTTATGAAGTCGACATAACCAATAAAATGATCGCGAAGATTTAAATTGTCCGACACATCCATCCGACCATATCCAATGCTCATTGAATTTAATGTTATGTCCCTTTAGTGAATTATAGAAAATACTTTCAATACAATGCTGAACAAATTGTGTATCGTGTGTACGATCATCATTGATATAAAAGTGATATTCTTTAATCACATCTCGATTGTCACACATGCTTTCAATGCCATCAACATCCTGTTGAGAATGTCTATATAAAACATGGATAAATATTGAAACTTGGTCAGAATGATAGTATTCACTCTGTATCTCTTTTTGTGCAGCAAATGTGTAATTTTCTGCAAAATCAACCACTGACAAAATTGTTCCTGGTGGCAAAATTTCACGAGACTGTTTGAATTGAAGGTCTTGCCATCGTGCTCTATGTGAATGCTTGGTGTATTTATAAATTTCACTTTCAAATTTCTTGAGAAAATATGTCACACCTATTTTATCTTCTCGCAAATCAATCCTTTTGGAATGTACATCACTAGTACTTGTAATGTATTCATATCTTCTCCAATCTAGGATGACATTTGATAGCGAGTGATCATTATCAATAGGATATTTATTGTTTAATAAAGCCAAATTTCCACAATGATTACAATGTTTTCCATTGACACATTTCTTATTATAAAATACTTCATCGTGATTTCTCTCACATAGGGTTTGAGATATGAATTCACGTATTGTGGGCAGAGGTGGTGAATTTGTCCAAAACATTTTACCAAATTCAAGAAATGTGTCATAATATAATTGAAATTGCACATGATAACGACAACAACATGTGTCACGGAAAATAATAGGTCTAACATACCATGGTTTTAGTTGCACAAATGTAGTGATTGACACATTAATTCCACAATGATCTTCCTTGAATTTATTGAACAATTGTACTTGTGTCATATCCATTATATGTTTTGGACTACTTACATATACTCTTCGTGATACTCTTTGTCATATTACATCTCTTGAATTTGGTGAAACTCGAGCATGTGTCAACCAATATTCCCGTACAATATCTTTAACACCTGCTCCCATTCTATCTTTGTAAGGCTGTCTACAAATAATTGCCTAGCAAACAAGTTCATCATTTTCATCTATTTGCATTCTGAATTTGTTATGTTTGTATAATGTCTTTCTTGAGGTTCCAACTGCTTTTGCTAGCTGTGTTGTTAAACGTTTTTGTTTAGTACTAGTCGAAATAATTGCTGTATGAATTGCTCTTCGTGCAGCACTGATGTCTTTCTTCTTAGATTTTCCAAACTTTTTTATTGCATCACCTATATTTTCTATCACATTATGTTTTAATTTTGACTCTTTGGTCGCCTTGTGAATACCCAATAATGATGTAGCATCTTCTAACTTCTTGGTCACTAATAAACATCTCAAAATTTATGCTTGTTATGTTGCTGAATAATTCTTCAGAACATCATCATCAATTTTTTGAGCTCGATATTGTGCAGCATGTATGGGTATTTTTTTCCATATTTGTTGCAATCAACATTTTCTAACGTTTCATCATCAATGGTGAAAGTACTTATACATCAAGTTAAATTTAATTTAAAACATGTATCCAAAAATACAATTCATTATAAAAAATGAATTTAGAAAATACATGATATATACATATCTGGTCCTATTTCTGGTTCTTGAACTTGATCTTCAATATTAACTTCATCGACATTAGTATGTAAATCACTATTTACATCTTCAACAATAGTTTCTTCAACTTCAATTTGTTCTTCTTGTACTTTATTTTCAATTTCCATTTCATCAACATTATCATGTAAAACTGTATTTGTATCTTCAATAATCGTTGCTTGCATTTCTGCAAGGCTTGCTTTGTTGGCATGATATTTAAGTTTTTTCTTTTCTCTATTATCATCATCATCAGCACGTTTACAATCATATTTTCTTTGACGGTTTCTCTTACTGCCCATGATTGTTTAATCTATAAATGATAAATTAAAGATTCGTAATTTTATTGTAAAAAAACAAAATGAAGATTTAAAAACAGTTACGAAATTTATAAACACATGAACTGAAATTTACTTCACATTATCAAAATCTTGTAAGAGTCTTTTGAAGAAAAAATCTTTGGAAACAAATTTCCTTTGAAAAGAACCTTCTTTGAATGAAATAATAACTCTTTGACAATAAATCACTTTTGAAAAAACTCATTGGAAAAGAATAAGAACACTTTCTAAATAAATCTTCTTTGTAAAATCACTGGAAAAAAAAAATCTTCTTTGAAAAAATACCGAGAAAAAATATTTCTTTGTAAAAACCTTTGTAATGAAATAACTTTTTTGCAAAAATAACTTGGAAGACTTTGAAAAAACCCATTTTCAAAGAAATAAGAAGGAAAAATACATCTCATTTGTAAAAATAACTTGAAATAAAATCTTATTTGCAAAAATGCCTTGGAATAAAAACTCTGTAAATGCACACTTTGGAAAGAAACATTTTTTGAAAAAACCACTTGTAAAATACTTTGTAAAAAAAATGTTTTTTGCAAAAATACCTAAAAAAAAATACTTTGAAAAACTCATTTTCAAATAAATAAGAAGGAAAAAGACAACTCCTTTGAAAAAATAACTTGGAATAAAAACTCTTTAAAATCATCATTTTGAAAAAAAAAACCTATTGCAAAGAAATAAGAAGTGCAAAAAGCTTGGAATAAAAACTTATTTTGCAAAAATGCGTTATAAAAACATTCTTTCAATGTATTCCTTAGAAAAAAGTAAGAAAAAAAATACTTCATAAAAAAAACTCTCTTTTCAAAAAAAGCTCCTTAGAAAATCCTTGGAAAAAAACCCATTGCAAAGAAATAAGAAGTGCAAAAAGCTTGGAATAAAAACCCATTTTGCAAAAATGCCTTAAAAAAACATTCTTTCAATGTATTCCTTAGAAAGAAGTAAGAAAAAAAATACCTTATAAAAAAAACTCCCTTTGCAAAAAAAGCTTCTTAGAAAATCCCTTAAAAAATATTCTGACTGGAAGTATGCAAAATTAATTAAAGTATTTAGTTTTATTTATATAAGTTTAGACAATGACTTTCTTTTTTTTTTTTTAATTTTTTTTTTTTTTTTGGCCGACGAGTTTTTTTTTACGTTCGGTTATTCGACCGAATAACCTTTGCTTTAATTGACGTCTCCATTACGGAAAACAGTGATTCGGCCGAATAACCTCTGAAACCTGAAAATTTGATTTTCTCTCACAGTTTTCAGGTTTCTCCATTTTCAGAAGGTAAAAAGGATCTCTTACACTACAAAGCGACTGTCGGACTTGATACCATTAGTTTCGTTATTGAATCTACTTTCCGAATATATAGATTTTGTTGTGTATAGGTAAGATTTGATATTTGTAATTGTTTGTTTTCTTAACCGGTGTTGAGTTTGGTTTCATCTCCTTCAAAATGCGGTGAAATGAAAAATCCATAACTTTAAAAACGCATCACGAAAAAAATTGAAAAAACTATGGTGCAGTTAATTGGCGTGTCTACTTCAAAAGTGTATTCATAGAATTTTTAGTTTTATATTCAATTGAGAGAAAATTTTTGTGACAAAAAATATGTTGAAAATCAAGAAGGTTTCCCCATTGATCGAATTCAAATAAATATAATAATTAGTATATAGATCCATTTGTTACAAACTTATAGTCATGCAATAGTATATTGTGTGTAGATTGTCATAGCATATTTCTTTTTGCAAAAAACAAGTTTAACAATGATTTTACGTGTGCAACAAAACATGGCTATTTTGTAGTCCTTTCATTTGATAAGAACACACTGTCAAACATTTTCCGAATCGACATATCAAATCTCAATATAAAAAATTGAAAAAAATATGGATAGCAAGCTAACATAATTATCTAAAAGTTTGTTTTTTAGTGGAAAGTGAAATTCCAAACAAAAATATCACTTTTATTCGCCCGAAGATGGAAAACATGAAAAACTCAGAATTATTTTCTCACGGGACCCCCCAAAATAGACACCCATCTTCATGGATTCACCCAATTTTATTTAATAAATGAAAATGGAAAACAAACACTCAAGAAAGTTGTTACAAGAGTATCCACTGGCCCACTAGGAGGAATGGAAGCTCCTGGAAGGATTGGAACAGATGATGGCATTTGCATTCTACCATTAGCTATTGGTATGGGACAACTCCCCTTAATTTTGTGGCATTTCTCTCTCCAGGTGGAGAGAGGTGAGCAGGCAGCTCACTAATGACCAGTTAATTACAAAATACCTAGGCAGCCTATAAAGGGAAATTCGAATTGAGCAGGCAGCTCTTACAATGTTTTCTACAGAAACATTCCTTATGCTCATCAGGTGATGGCTGAGAGATTCGAATAGGGGAGGCTGTGGAGAGTGTAAGTATAAGTATGCAAATGTTATGAGAAGGACAGACCAGAGGTGCTGGTGCTGATCCCATGGAATTACTAAGCCTGTAAGGCTGGATATATAAATTTTCTTGCTGCTGCAAGTTGAAGTCCTAAGCTGCAAAACCTTTTTCCTCCTGTGGATCAGTGGATAGGCTCGGGGGTCCTAAGGCAGACATCTTGGCTGTTTGGGAGAAGGTTGGGTGGAACAGGTTTCTTGAGTGATTTGTTCCTCCCATGACACTTAGGTTCTATTCTACTATGTTTTCTTTTTCAAATCTCATGGATGCTCTCAGAAAATGGCTTAGTATTGTTGTTTAATGATCAATAGTAGAAAATATCAGATCCTAATTAATTTAGATTTGTTGAACTGATAAAATGACTCCTCTGCATTTTTCTCCATGCGTGGAGCTGCATTGTACTCCAGTACAGAGAGGTAGCATTAAATCTGCCAAGCTAAAAGTGAAACCTAGCATGCATCTAAATATCTAAACCAAAGACCACCCATGCACAGACTATGTTATCATGCATCTTATATTTTAGCAGCTGTAGATTAGATCTATGCATGTATTGTTTTACTATCCAATTCGGTATGCTGAAACAACTTAACATAAACTAATTGTAGTAGTAGGCTCTTTTCTTATTCCTGAAGGTGATCATTATGTTAACAACTAGAGTTACTGATTTTTTTTATTAATTATTTCAAAGAAAACAATAGCATGCATTTTGTTTAACCATATTCCCATTTTTCCATCTTCTTATTTCTTTTAGAATCTGATTGATCTTATATGAATATTGTGTTCACTATATTATATTGTACAGACAGAAAGAAAGCTACTGTGTTATTTTATCCTTGCATCAGAGGACCAAAATGGACGAATACAGGAATATATAGTTAGAATAGAATAACTACATATTCATAAGCAATCTAATTATCTGACGATTGCACTGTTATTTTCCTTTCTTTTCTCGAACTATCATTTGCATATGATAAAACTTACACCACAGAATACCAAGTTATTAACAGCTAGGACAAACATAGCTTTGTTAAATTGACAGATTAAATTATAGTATCTCTACACCCTAGATGGGGTCAACAGGTTTTCAATACATTATCATTTAGAAACATTTAAGCAGTTGCCAAATCAACGGTTTCATTACCATAAACAACTTAATTGCAGAATCAAGAGTTGTTATTCTTATTCCTTTAAAACATCAATATAGACAGGTAGATTTCATTCACATTGATAGCTAGGGTTTAACATTATCACTTATGCCTTCAAAACAAAACCACTTCCTTTCTATTTCTCGGCGTATAGCCACATTTTAATTAAACAACTGAAAACATGCCTTTTGATCCTTGGATCTGAGTTCAAGAATGATAAGATTGAAAAACATTATACGCAGACATAAAACCCAAAATATCTTAACCAACTTTTAGATACAGATACAAAAACGAGAAGACCAATTCACCAACATAGCCATTAAACCCTGAAATATTATTGTTTCCATTAAAAATAACAATGGTTACACCCTACAGTCACCACTATCTTTTGCTGAGGGTTCCTTTCAAAACCCCACGCCATTTATGTACACATCAAATACTGAGACAAAGTTACAGTCTACGTATCTCCACATGCATCAACCCAGAAGTACACAAAAACGATAAGACATAAATGGAAAGATGCAAGATGATTTTCAAATACAAGGGTTCAACCTTGCTAAACTCGCCGTGCCCAAAAATGGCCGACCACATATTTTAAACATTTACATCACATATTCTATCAACAAAACTCAAAACTGAAGGTTGCCCAAATGCTACAGGCGAGACAAAAGCCACTACCGTGAAGGCATGCTACCAACACTTGTTCATTAAGTCCGATTCCAGGAGAACCACTAAGGAGGGATAGCACCGAAGCTTACCGGTGGGTTTGCTTAAGTTCTCTTCCCCTTCAACTATTCCGGCACCCTGTGGATTCGCGGAGGGTTACCTACCAATAGCCATGCAACAAGTTAAGCATTGGATCATGAGGTAGAACGCATGCAACAATGAATAGTAGGAAAACCTTTGCAATGTTACCTTACCTGAGTTGTGACAGAGTTTTCAACGTAGCCAGCATCCATCCACTTTGAAGGAGATGCACCCAGGTCGAAGACCACAATGAGAGATACCTCCCAAAAAACTTCCAACTCAATTGAAAACCCAGACTTGCAAGCTACAGCAACGCCGGCACATATACACTCATTCCACCTATAGATTATCACACCATCGTTCCAAACTTGGCTTCCATAGATAACCTTTACTCGCAGACCCAGGGTTGCTACCAGTCTCAGGATCGAGCCCGAGGGAGGCTAGAAAAACTAGCAAACCCTAAGTGCCTCTCGGCCAATTGGCCTCACCTCCCAAACCTTACCACCGAACAAACGACCAAGAAACGTTACAAAGAATCCATAAGTTACGCAAGGGTTTAGCTCATCCCAATACAAAATGATCAACGGCGGAGATCCATCCTCATCAAGCCACGTTGGAAGGTGGCAGGAGTAGCAATAAATGGCTCATCTACCTCCCAATCCATGGAGTTGCCATATTGGTTGATAGCAGGGTAGGAGGCCGTTACAACTCAGCAATTGCCAAACCTTATCACACGCCGAAACATCCACATAGACGTGCACGTAACACGATCCCTAACACGGTGGCCAAGCACAATAATTACAAACCTAATCATTTAATACACCCTCGGTTCGTATGTAGGCTTTTGCAGGGCCATCATTCCACCTACCAACCCATTCAAACCAACGTTAAAATTTTCAACATGTAAATATTATCAATGTGTAATGATCGTCGATAGCATATAACTAAAGGTCTCATCGATCCCATATAATCATTTTCGAACCACATTCATAGCTTAGGAATATCCACTAAGGTCGTGAGCAACCATAGGGCATGGTTTGACTCCGCCCATCACATAAAGTTTATTATAAAGTTCAATATAGGGATTATTATAGAGCT
Organism: Larix kaempferi; assembly: GCA_027924585.1. Classification (NCBI taxonomy): domain Eukaryota; kingdom Viridiplantae; phylum Streptophyta; class Pinopsida; order Pinales; family Pinaceae; genus Larix; species Larix kaempferi. Next base: position 1,463,632 of record BSBM01000057.1, read on the forward strand.
CATAAAGCTTGTCCACACCATAAGTTATATAAACACATCGTTAGGGTATGGTGCCACCCAAGGAACCATCGCATTCATTGCATGGTTGGGTATTAATACTTCAAGCGTCACCATTTTAATTTCCCAGGCAATAGAGTTTAGAACCATTTTGTCAATCTCTCCATAGTATGACTTAAGACCATGCGTCCTTGTCATCAACCTGTCACCGACATTAATATAAAAATAATTACTTAACAGTAGCAAGGCATTCATGGAATGACCTTACGTAAACTCATCAACACTTATTGGAAACATTCACAACAAACACACCCTAAAATAGACGTTATCTGCAGTCTTGAGAGAGATAGGTTCATCTTACAGAATTGGAAGGAGACCATACCTATAGCATTGAAATTCATAAGCAGTTTCGATTTATATCGCGATTATTAAACACTCTGAATTTTATCTCTATCTCTTACCTGCAAACCTGCGCATGGAGGACGAGTGCAGTGTTTTAGCGGAATATCTAAGTAAGCCTCGGGGCACCTCGTGGGACCCATTTCATCATCATCCAGAAAAGTTAAACTGTCAGCACTTGTCAAAAGAATTCTGTTTTCCAATGCATCATAAATTTTCAATCATTCCAGCATACGAATAAAGTACATAATCGTTAATTGATTTTCATGACATCATTAAAAGACAAAAGACACAAGCATTAAATTGTTACTACCAAGCGACACTTTTATTAATTGCTGAATATTAATTATTATTATTTCTGCATTTTACAATATTAGCTCTTTTCATGGCGATTTAAATTTTTTTAAATTTTATGAAAATATCAGGATGTTACATCACATTGATATCTTATTTTGCAATTTTTGTTATCATATGACCCCTTCGGTAGACTTACCAAGTCACATCATGTGCATCGTCATAGTTCGTTCCATGTCATCTTTTTGCAAATGGTTGTTTCTCACCAAATGCTTCATCATGTCATGGGGTCTATATCATTGTGTTCAACTTGTTGTTCTGATCATCTCCATATTTTGTTTTCCAAATTCCAAGTCTGTTTGAACCTTTCGACAGTCAGTCAAAGTTTCGGAAAGTTAAAATATATTGCATATTGTCAGTTAAAATTCATAAGTTTTGCATCCTCTGATTAATTTGTTGGTATTGTGCTTCGTCATTTTTTTTTCTATGCCTATATACACAAAGTTTTAAATATTCCCCATAGGTACCTCTTTTCAAAAAAAAATCCAATATCCTTTTATGTTTGAAAAAGACCCCTAAAAGCATCTCTTCTTCTAGGTTATCCTAAGCTCATCTTTTTTATTTTTCCCAAGTCCTATCCTTTACGAATTTTCTCATTTAAAACCCCTTTCCCAAAGCTATTACCTGAAAGAAAAATGAAACTTTTTTTTTTTAACATCTCCTCCCTATGACATTCAAAGACATTTTCTATTATTAAAATCCACATTGTGATAGTAAAAAGGGCCTGTTAAAACTCCCTTTATGACCTACCCTTTTTCTATCCCCTCCTTTAATATTTTGTGGTTATTTAAAAATAAAACCTTTAAATTTCCATTAAACATTTTCCCCCCGTTTTTTTAGTACCCATTAGTATTACATTTTAAATAAAAGATAAATAAAAAAATGAGGGAAAAGCCCTAGCGACCAACTAGTGTGCGCTTACACAAAAGTATTGCAAACATTGGAGGATCACCACGACGCATCAACAAAGGAGAATTTGGTTTGAAGGGCTTGGGGCCAGGGGAATGTGGTTTGAAGGACTCAAAGGATAAGGGTCTTAGGAATTCAGGTGGCAGGCAGAATTCTCCAAGTTGTCCGACAACGAAGAGTTTAGGGGAAAGGAAAATAAGTAGATCTGGGAGTCTCAGAACAACACCATGTCATAATGGGATTATGAAAAATTATGGAATGGACACTCAGACTGTGGTGAAAAACCCGGTTGGCAGTTATGGGTTAAGAAAGGGCTTCTCAACTAAAATTTCAGATGAAGTTCTGGGTCGGAAGCACCAAGAACAGGGTGAAGATGGGGCTGCTGAAATTTTTTCAGAGGGGGATTTAAACCAGAGATGCCAAGAGCAGGTGGATAATATCCTTTCTAATTCAAGATGTGCCTCAAATCCAAGCTGCCAAAGAAGAGCTGAAGAGATGAAGGCTAATTTGACAGCAATTGGTTTGCCTCGGGGAAGAATAGCTGTCGCAGTTCATAGATTTCAAGCAACTTCTTTAGTCAAGGTACATATGGATTACTCTCATGTCACTTTTTTTCATAAATTGATTTCCGGTTGGATAGCTTAAGTGGCTGAGTGCTTTGAGCTTCATGTAGGAGGTCTGGAGGTCAATCCCTGGGCAGGCTTCCTCTGTTGCATGCTTCATTCAATGTCCCTACTGGCTCAGGAATCATAGTCAACACCAACGGGTTTACATTGGGTACCATCTGCGAAATGTAGGTAAGTGCCTAGGTGTTTCACAGTGAGGTTTTCCTTGGAAAAAAAATTCAAATATAATTACTGCAGAAAAATGCAGATTCAAAACAGGAAAACTAATATGATTACTACAATTATTATAATCTTACACCTTTCTTAGGCATTTTTCTATACTTTTTTCCCACCATCCCCGTCAACTTCTATCAATATATTGATATAAATGTGAAGTTGTGACCCCACTTGATAGCACTCATTTGATTACTACACTCTTTCAAGAACGACTGAGGCATAACCAAAATGGTCTTTTTGTTTCCTTTCTTGATGTTTAAATATCCATCTAATAGTTTTAATTTTTATACTGGTCTCTTTGTTACCTACAATATGAAATATTCTAGAAAAAATCCTCTGCAATTGAGAAGGATTATGTAAATAAAGACAATAGTCTTTTGTATATGATGCATTTGAGAAAAGGTTTCTGAATCTACCTTCATTTACCGAAATTCAATCTAAATTCAGATCCATGCCCTATGGAATAACAAGTGCAAGTGAAAGTGAAAGTGAAAGATTAGAGAATTGTTTACTCAGTGCAGCTCCCCAGATTGCCTAATGTCAATGGACATAAACAAAGCAATTGTTTTAAAGATTCAATAGCAGCATCTATCTTTACTACGTGACACTAAGCATGCAAAACTATTCTGCACAATCAGCTCAGAAGCCAAAATATATTGTTATTAATCAGACTTAGACTTATAGAAATCTTATTATAACCTTGGGTAAGAGACTCGCTGAACCTTCATCTGATGGAAGTTTTGTCAAATCCATCTTTAAGGTAAGCTGAAAGCCACCCTCGGTAGGATCAACAATCTGCATTACAATACCATATGCTCCTCTCACATCCTCTATTGCACCAAAAGGAAGTCCTCCAGATAAAACAGTCTCAGGTGGTGGAGGTGGAATTGATATTGACAATGCCATATGGTGTGGATCCTTCACTGTAGCCTATACAGAGTGTGTCGTGGAATTAGTTGATAAAGGATAGTTAAATTGAAATCATAAATATGTTGCAAAGTCAAAAGAGATTCACACTAGATGACTAAACCTAATCATGCTAATTTAATTATTTGTCAAATTGAAGGCTATGCACAACCTCCTAAGCTCAGAAAATCAAAATATTAAGAAAATATTCTGAGTATTAAATATAGCTTCTTGAGTAGATCTTCATAAAGGAAGCTAATTCAAACAATTTTTAAAACTCTCACAAACTAAATTCTAATAATTAAAATTGCCATCATGACCAACCTTCTAGTTGTTGAAATATTGTAACTTCAAAGAATATTATATTTGTATATTATTTATTCCGGAGATGTTCCATACCTCCGATGTGATTATACTATAAATCCGTAGATGTTTATTCCTCCGAGTCGGGTGTGGTAACTAGGGTTATTAGACCCACCATGTGGGGGTCGGCCCAGTCAGTTATAATGGGGTATTTAACCTAATGGTTAAATACGAGCCTACATGTACTTGTGTAAAATACATATCAGAGTAGTGTATCAATAGAGGAGGTGTGTTCCTCATTTGATACACTCACACACTTGAGGATAGCACACTTGTGGAGGAGAGGTTTGATATTGTGGAGGAGGAGATCATGTCTCAGGGTTTCATCTTTGTATATTGCTGGTCATCTATATTGAGGAAGCTTTGCTGGGTTTTCTACCCCATGAGGGTTTCCCAGGATAAATCTCTGTCTCTTGTGTTTATGTTGTGCTTGTTGTTTCTTCAGTGATCCTGTATATGCTATTATTGTGAAATGGAATGTAATGCTGCTATTTTATGTCTTAGCATATTGAATTTTAACATGGTATCAGAGCTAACCTGAAGGAAGACAAGGTATGGCACTAAAGACACTTGCTTTACTTACGACAATTTGAAGGTTAGGGTTTTACATAGCAAAAACCAGTCATCGTAGAACTTTCGCTATAAATCCGTTTTGGCGACGTTTTCGGATCTGAAATTGTTACAGGACGAAGCTAAAATCCCCAGGTACCTTGTGTCCAAAGGACAACCTCTAATTCGTTGTACTTTGTGATTTATGATCTGTACAATATAGGGTTTCTGCCTCTTCCAGATCTGAGTCAAAATCAGGTGACCTTGGGAAAAAAGGTCATAAATTGGGCTAGGAAGCTCCAAATGAAATTTCGTGAAAATTAACAGGTAGTACACAGACTGTACTATCTCAGAAAACTTTTTCAGAGGCCGAAGTTGAACCAGTGACACGTGGCACTCCGTACAAGTTCGCTCTCCTGTATTATCCCATAAACAGGTCACGTTGCGACACTTGGCATAAATATCTCTCAGAGAATCCAATTGAGGTCAGACCTGTCAGGATGGAAAGATAACAGGCCGAGCTATCTCAGAAAACGTTTTCAGAGGCCGAAGGTCAAACAGTGACACGTGGCACGCCGTACAAGTTTGCTCTCCTGTATTTTCCCAAAACAGGTCACGTTGCGACATTTGGAATAACTCTCTCTCAGAACATCCAATTGAGGTCAGACCTGTCAGGATGGAAAGCTAACAGGTCAGGCTATCTCAGAAAACTTTTTCAGACCCTGTGGATCAAAAATTTCGGAGTTACACCAGAAACAATCAGGTACATAATTCTGTCAAAACAGAATTATTTTTTGGTACCTTCATTCATGGCTTCCGGAATTTAGGGCTTTGAAGAAAGTTGGAATTTTTGTAATCGGAGACCACGGCTGGATGCTACTCATCAAAATAGAAATTTAGAGACCAAGATCAAAATTTTTGGTTGGGCAGAAGGCCGGCCTTGATTAGACCCTAGTTCGGGACTTTGATCAGAAAAGTGGAAAATTAGGGCTTCTGTAAAAATGGGAATTTTTGAAATCTGTGACCACGGCTGGAAGCTCCTCAGAAAAATAGAAGCTTAGAGCTTTGGATCAAACATTTTGATTGGGAAGAAGAGCGGGATTCATCAAACCCCAGTTCAGGGTCACGTCGAGTGAATCCGGAAGTTTCAAAGGCAAAAATTGAGGAGTGAAACTTTGCAGTTTTCAAATTCTGAATATATCAGTTTGATCAGCTCATCAAGGCGCATATTTCTATCCTTTAGGAAGTTTGAAATTCAAAGTTTGAATTTTTGGGGTTTCTCTGACAAACCCATATCCAGCTCCAGATCCAGTTCTTGCAAATCAAGTGGATAGGGTTAATCCTAGAAGAAGATGGATTGGTCACCTGCATAAGTGAAGGAGTTACTGTTTCAGAGGGAGATGAGGCTAAGGATTTACATAAGGAGATTACAAGCGATCTCGACAGGTATGACTCATCGAGGTATGTTTTGAGATTTGTTCATGATTAAGTTTATGGTATGTTTGTCTTCATGTTATTACGGTTAGTACAATCTTGATTTTAGATTTGTTGTATCACCTTAACAAAATAATGAATGCATGATAGAAGATATTCATTGGTTAGGGTGTTGACACTTATGATTGTACTAATCCATTATGATGTTGTGTGAGGTTGATGTTGTCTACTAACAAGATACAGGTACATCACAAAAGACAAATCAGGCTCCATGACCATGAAAACATGAAGACAAAGACTCATCCATAATCTTTGTTCTACTTACGAGGTATGTATGACTTTGTTATATTATGCTTAACCTATGAGACATGCAGGTTCTAGCTCAGGATCTCTAAATCATTGAAGAGATTGTTTAGGTATGTTGTACATAACCAAGTAGGTATACTAATCCAGGTATGTTTCTCATGAATCTTACCTTGTGTTAGGATCCCTTATATAAGTATACTTGGAATGATTGGTTATGCTTATTCATAAAGTTAGTAATCAAGGGATTATGCATATTATATCTTTTATCTTGATTGATGATATGCATGAGTAAAAGAAGACTTCCCTGAAATCTTGAATACTAATGTTTATTAACTATAATCATGACTATACATTTTCAAGATTATTTAGTACTATAATGTTTTGATAGCATTTAGAATATACTAATGAGTGTATGTTTGTGTATGAGATCATGAGGATGACTCTTGAGCATGCACAGTGGTACAGAATGAATAGAAGTTCAAAAGACATACAGAAGATCAAGCGGGAGGCAGCCACACAAACATAAAAGATAAGTATTTGAGTTGTTATTTGAAATAGTAATGATATTGCCTGTAATAGGTTGTATGCATATTTGTATTCCTATAATATATCATGCTGAGTGTAAATATTCATAGAACATTAAACAGTATACTACTAATATGCATATGATTGGTAAGTTGGACAAACATTCCATTGTTGCTTGTCTAGAATGAAACCTCTTTGCTGACATGCTGAGAGTTATGCACACTCTCGATAGTATGTTCTGGTAGAGATGGAAGGCATCTAGATAGCCACTGTATGCATACAGGATATGGGAAAGTGTTGTGCCAAAGTATTGGTCAAAATAGTTGCATCACTATGTAAATGATATATGTATGCATAATAAGTTACCATGTCAATATGATTTGATGATTATGAAGTATTACTAATCCTGTACTTAATTTTGATTTGTAGGAAAGATCATGATGAATGATGAACACTGAACAAGCAATGGATGTTCAACAAGAAGATTTACAAATCAAACAAAATATAGAAGGCTCATGGCTAGAAGATTCTCTTAGAAAGAGGAAGAGAATCATGATGAAATGTTTGCTCCAAGTGGCTAAGATAAGACCATTCTCTTAATGGTATAATTAAAGAAGAAGTGTGAATCAGGTTCTATATGGTTCCCAGGATCGATAATCAATTGATGAGCTTAATGATCACCATGGGTGATATGGATCTCAACCTTTGCTACAAGGTTGAATATGGCTTCTATACACATATGACATGGATGCAAGAAGGAACTCACCACAGAGTTCGAATGATGTTGAGGCTCATATCAATAGACCCATCTGATGAGAGATGGCACAGATAGATGACTGTAGAAATGAAATTGAAAGATCTCAGATTGATGCATTACTTTCTAGGTCTAAAAGTATGGAAAGTCTCAGAAGCAATCTCTCTCAACTAGAGAAAGTATGCTGAGAAATCTTGAGAAGACTTGATATGTTGGAATGGCCACTCTTATGGATTCCGACTTGAAGCTGTTAGGGGATAACTCATCAGAGTTAGTGGATATAACTCTGTACAGTCAAATTATTGGGTCATTGATGTTTCTAACATATACTAGATTAGATATATGCTTTGTTGTGAATACCTTGAGTCAGTATCTAGTGGAAACTAGATGTTTTCACCTGATAGTTACAACGCATGTGATGAGGCACCTAAAGGATACGATAGACTTTGATTTGTGCTATCTTGGAGATCATGACTTTAGATGGCTACTGAGATGCTGATTGGGCAGAAAGTGTATCAGACAAGAAGAACACATCAAGAGGATGTTATTGTCTAGGATTAGCCATGATCTCATGGTTTAGCTGGAAGCAGTCTAGTGTGGCTCTCTCAGCACAAGCAGAATATATGGCTGCTTACTCTGCTAGTTGTGAAGAAGCTTGGCTTCAGGATTGGTTTGAATTAGAGATAGAACCAACTGTGATCCTATGTGACAAATAGAGTTGTATGAAGATGACAAAGAATCTAGTGTTCCATGATAAGTCAAAGAACATAGGGATCTAATAAGATATGATGTAGAAGGAACTAAAGTTTGAATTTGTAACAGGTTACCGATGTACTAACCAAATCTCTACCTCAAGTGAAGAAGTTACCAACATACTAACCAAACCTCTGTCTTGAGTGAAATTTGAATACTTCCGAGACAAGCTTGGTGTCAGAACCCGATATTTCTGAAAAATTTAAATTTTTTTATTCTTAACACTAAATGTTAACTAGATAGTATTTCTGATTTTGTTTTAATTTAAATAACTAACATAATCTATTTAAAGACTCTGTCTTATTAAAAACTTTGATTTCGGTGTTTGTAATTAATGACTGTTTTGTTTCGAACCGCAAGGGAAGAGCTAGTCGTAGTTGACTGGCTTACTTAGCTTACAAGCTAATGCATATGTCGTCTTTTGTTTCTCAGGTGCGCCAGTGAAGTAAGGATCACTGTATGTTAAACTTGGTGAGCATCAATACTCCCTGTACTTTAAAACTTAAAAGATCGACATGATATTTCTTATTCAGCTAGTATCACTAGGTGTTGCGAAGATTTACATTGTTTCAGTTATACTTATGTTTTTATGATTATTATGCTATGTTACTGCTGTAACTATCACTGGAACAATTGTTGTATCATAATCATTATCTGTATAAAGCGTCTTAGCATCCTGTGACATGTTGTCAATTTAATACCGGTGATTACTGTTTTGTTCGCGTAATAATAATCATAAGTTAAAAAGGTGGCGCCTCTAGCATTGTTTCAATATATTAACCTATATATCAGAGTCCAATGTCTACTTAGAGTTTTAACTTATGTCACCTAATTGTTTACTGTTTATCCATAATCTCGGTAGCAATAATGTGATAGTATATAATGGCGAAAGTGTGACCCATCATATAAATTTGGTACGTATCAAGGTGTTTTCCTTTGAATGTTGAACACCACACTGTTTTAAGTGATTGAAGGAATGGGATATGCTCATGGCATTAACCTATGTCTTGGTTTTAATATGAGTGTACATTAGCATGATTTTGCAATAGTCATGATGTTTTCCCATACCATGGATAAGATTTATAACTAATATTGGGTTAAGTTATTGTCCACCATATTAAGTCATTGTAAAATCCATATTTGATGTTGACTAAATCTTATTCATATCATTGTAGGGATTATACATCCCATGTGCTTGGAATTATCAACGATTCAGTTGTAAGGCATGCACTATATGCTAAATGATTGTATATCATAATGTTATTTTATACGTTTGACTTACCTATATGTAATGATTTTTGGAATCGGGAATAATGATTTGGATTGAAATTTGAACTATATGGTCTCGACCCATATTACGTTGATATATTTGGATGCTACGTGGTTAACTCTCCTCCATGCAGTTGGTGATATATAAACTGTTATCGAAACCCTACAGGTTATTGTAGTTGCCTTCGGGCTCGGGTCCTAAGGATGAAACCCTCCATGTCTGAGTTTCGTAGTGAGGGCGCTGTAACAAGGTGCAGAGTGTGATGGTTATGGCCTCGTGGTTCCGTTCTGTAGCAAGATAAGTCTTCGTCTCTGGTGATGGTGTTTGCTATAGTTTTCATTGTCTCGTGGTCTTGTTGTTCCTTCTTTGTTTAAGTCCCAGCTGTCTATAATCCTTCACTGTGCTGGTGCGGATATGAGATGGAGTTTTGACATTGTCTTTAAGTTATGAGAGGGTTGATGCATTTGGGTTTTGGGTGTGCTTCTTGACTGGTTCAATCCCAGCGTGAGGGTTTCGTCGGGAACTATTACATTGTCTCGGTTGTCAAGAAATGTTATGAAAGTTTCGTTTGCTCACCCATATGATGAAGATGATGGGGTTTCTCTGTTTGTTCAACTTATGGTTACCGGTTGTCCACCATTACCTTCCTCCATATCTCGGTAAGATAACTCACATGTTTACAGTTTTTATGTTTTATATTCATTAATTAGATTTACGTTTTTATTTCTAAACTATGCATTCAATATGGTGACTAAAAAACCCTCGGCATTCGTTATTGTGCAGGTCACGCGGCTCTTGAAGGTGTACAGGGCTTTGTCACCCACGCAGGCTCCTCCGGGTAAGCCTGGTTATCCACGGCTGTCTCTTCCTTTGCTGGTTTTTGTGGTTAGGGTTATGTCATGGAGGAAATCTCCTGTATAGTGAGGTCGTTTGACGACTTGATGGTTATGGTTACAGTCATCTGTATGAAATTGTTTTGTTTGAATTAAAAAGGGGTTGAACCCTGTTTTGTTTATGGAGAGCCATTCACGGCCAAGACTGTATGAGGCCAGGGTTTCTGTTATTGTACTTTGTATTGGCTGAGCATGGGGTTCTAACCTCGTTGTATGAGATTTAAGCTTAATATAATACTGGGCCTGATATGGCCGTGTTTCATTTTTCGTGTTTTGTTACAATATTAGAATGTGTTTGAAATGTATGGATAGATGTATTCTTCAGTACCCGCAATGGATGATAACTCTGTTTATAAATGAAACCCTAAATTGTCTCTCTGCGTTTTTCTTCGATTTGAAATGTTAAATTAAAAGATGGTGAATGTTCCTCGACTGTGACTGTAATAGTTGAAAGCATAGGGTTATTCTGGCGAATTGGGGTTCTGTTTTGTATTCAACATATATATATATAATTTGTTTACTCGATAGCAACCGGGACTGAATTATAACAATGTTTATTTTGATTCTTGTATTTATTATTAAACGACACTGTGGGTAGAATAATATAAACATAGAACTATGTGTAAAGTTGCTGTAGGTTATGGCTGCCATATAAGGCATTCTTTTCATTTGTTTTTCCAGTCTGTTGAAGGGATATTGTAAAGCTACGGCCGTGTAGGGTTTGGGGACTACTCCAAGGAAGACATTTATATTGAATAAATATTATTACTGTGTATAATTTAATATGGTTTGTAACAGCCAATGATAGTTGCGTTCGTCGACAATTTCTCTGTTATATTAATATGTTTGTTTTGTTTAATAACAACTCTGTTAATTCTATTATAATGACATGGCTACTGTATTCTAATACTAGGTAGAAGGGGAGTAATACTCTACAGTTGCTAAGTGTTTGTATTTGACTCCTGTGTTAATACATAAGATTAGTAGGAAGCTTGTAACAATGAAAATATTGTTACAGTTACCCCTTTAGTTAATCGATAACTGTCAACATGTTTTGAGTATAAGCCAATGAGTTTTGCTTATCTGTTAACTTGTTATAAGAATGACCTGTAACTTAAGTTGACAAAAAAAAATGCAATACTTATATATATACAGGTAGATTACTCTAACAGTAATTATCTCAAGGTAAAAACTAAGATTTATCTAGATTTGTTCTTATGATTGTTTAATAACTATGAATCTGGAATATCTATTGTCTAATATTTCTGTCTATTATTTAACCATTATCAAGTATTCTAGAATATGCCTAGACATGGTAATTGTAAACTGTAGCAGTAACAAATAGGTCCTGTATAAGATAAATACTCTATTTAAATAGGAAATTTCTACAACATCTGCATTCTGAAATTTATACCAAAAGAAAGTACAGAGACTGATTTACTGAAGTTGAATACAGTCAATACTTAGTTATGCTTGTCTATCTCATATGAAAATAAATTAAACCAACAACAGGAAGAGTGGCAGAACCTGTAGCTATGGTAGACAATAACAGCAATGGGAGGCTGTTCCTCCCTACCAATTCCTGGAGAGTGCCCAGACAACACTTCTCAGGACCCCCGAGCTTGCTCTGGTCTAACTGGCTGGAATCTAAGTACGGCCAATAATTCCCTCAGCCAAAACAGCTATACTGGAACCAAGTTACTGCAACTTCCTGCTTCAACACACTTCCTTACTGTTTTCCCACTTCCTCAATGGGACTCCTGAATAACATTCACCTGAATGTATTCTCCCTCTAGAACAATTACTGAACCCCCAGCTCAGTTCATTGAGTAGTATTTAAAAGATTGCCTAGGTCTTAGTTGGGCTAACTGTCATTAATGAGCCACCTGCTCAGATTCCACTTTCTTGGGGAATCATGACCCCAAAATATAGGGAAGTTGCCACCTGCAACTCAGGAAGTGTTTGAGGATGCTGCCACTTGTCTTTTGTCCTTCCACCTAATTCCATCCACCAGTTAGACCAGTAACCTCTTTTAACAGCTCTCCCATGCTGTTGTCTCCATAATTTATTTATTAATAATAATTATTCAGAATTTACATTCCATTTCTGGAGACTCTGCTGAGTCATCCATTCCTACTTAGCATTAAATTTAACATAATGTTCTCAGGAATATTAAAAATAATTACATTATTTTAATAAAATTGGGGTATGTGACACTTGGTATAGCTCAAAAGGACCCTCCTCGAAAGGGGGAGTAGTATAGTCACTGATGATGAGATTGTCTCATTGAACAACAAGGTCGATGATGAGGTAACCTGTTCTCTACACCTAGATACTTAGAAATATTTAGATTTAGGACTCTTATGCTTAGAATACTTTGTTTTACATGCTTTTGATGTTATATGTATTGGTGAGAATACATGCTTTTGATGATAAGATGTATTGGTAAGAATACATACTTTTGATGACACATGTATTGATTAATGTACGTGTATGGTTGAGGATACTTGTACTTGTATTGATGAGAATACATGTGGGGATTGTATCATCCTTGAACACATGTTCTAAAGAGATCCGTAGACGTGAGGTCTCCGAGAATGAAGTCCTTAGTGGACAGTTGAGGGGATTGGATCATCCCTGGACTTTCAGTCCTAAAGAGAGCCGTAGACGTGAGGTCTCCGAGAATGAAGTCCTTAGTGGACAGTTGAGGGGATTGGATCATCCCTGGACTTTCAGTCCTAAAGAGAGCCGTAGACGTGAGGTCTCCGAGAATGAAGTCCTTAGTGGACTGTTGAGGGGATTGGATCATCCCTGGACTTTCAATCCTAAAGAGAGCCGTAGACGTGAGGTCTCCGAGAATGAAGTCCTTAGTGGACAGTTGAGGGGATTGGATCATCCCTGGACTTTCAGTCCTAAAGAGAGCCGTAGACGTGAGGTCTCCGAGAATGAAGTCCTTAGTGGACAGTTGAGGGGATTGGATCATCCCTGGACTTTCAGTCCTAAAGAGAGCCGTAGACGTGAGGTCTCCGAGAATGAAGTCCTTAGTGGACAGTTGAGGGGATTGGATCATCCCTGGACTTTCAATCCTAAAGAGAGCCGTAGACGTGAGGTCTCCGAGAATGAAGTCCTTAGTGGACAGTTGAGGGGATTGGATCATCCCTGGACTTTCAGTCCTAAAGAGAGCCGTAGACGTATGGTCTCCGAAAAGTGGGGATTGTATCATCCCCGGACTTAGGTCCCTGAATTGATCCGTAGACGTGAGGTCTCCGAGAAGTGGGGATTGTATCATCCCCGGACTTAGGTACCTGAATTGATCCGTAGACGTGAGGTCTCCGAGAAGTGGGGATTGTATCATCCCCGGACTTAGGTCCCTGAATTGATCCGTAGACGTGAGGTCTCCGAGAAGTGGGGATTGTATCATCCCCGGACTTAGGTCCCTGAATTGATCCGTAGACGTGAGGTCTCCGAGAAGTGGGGATTGTATCATCCCCGGACTTAGGTCCCTGAATTGATCCGTAGACGTGAGGTCTCCGAGAAGTGGGGATTGTATCATCCCCGGACTGCGGTCCCTGAATTGATCCGTAGACGTATGGTCTCCGAGAAGTGGGGATTGTATCATCCCCGGACTTCGGTCCCTGAATTGATCCGTAGACGTATGGTCTCCGAGAAAGTGATTTTTGATGTGGTTACTTGTATCAGTAGGATACTTGTATTGATGATGTGGTTACTTGTATCGGTAGGATACTTGTATTGATGATGTGGTTACTTGTATCGGTAGGATACTTGTATTGATGATGTGGTTACTTGTATCGGTAGGATACTTGTATTGATGATGTGGTTACTTGTATCGGTAGGATACTTGTATTGATGATGTGGTTACTTGTATCGGTAGGATACTAGTATTGATGACGATGCTGACGATCGTGTGATGACGATACTGATGATCGTGAGATGATGATGCTGATGATCGTGAGATGACGATGCTGATGATCGTGTGATGATGATGCTGATGATCGTGTGATGACGATGCTGATGATCGTGAGATGACGATGCTGATGATCGTGTGATGACGATGCTGATGATCGTGAGATGACGATGCTGACGATCGTGTGATGACGATGCTGATGATCGTGTGATGACGATGTTGATGATCGTGTGATGACGATGCTAATGATCGTGAGATGACGATACTGATGATCGTGAGGATCCAGATGTTGATGTTGTTGTAGTTGTTCGAGTGCTGCAGAAGATAAAGACTCAGTACTGAAGATGTTGATGTTCCAGTATTGAAGATGTTCCAGTAACTCCTTGAGTTACTGATGATGTTGAGAAAGCTTCCAATGATTTATAGATGTATCATGTATGATGTTGATGACTCCTTGCTCGTGCAGATACTATTATAATATCCTTCTCGTTAAGGGGGAGTGTTGAAATATTGTAACTTCAAAGAATATTATATTTGTATATTATTTATTCCGGAGATGTTCCATACCTCCGATGTGATTATACTATAAATCCGGAGATGTTTATTCCTCCGAGTTGGGTGTGGTAACTAGGGTTATTAGACCCACCATGTGGGGGTCGGCCCAGTCAGTTATAATGGGGTATTTAACCTAATGGTTAAATACGAGCCTACATGTACTTGTGTAAAATACATATCAGAGTAGTGTATAAATAGAGGAGGTGTGTTCCTCATTTGATACACTCACACACTTGAGGATAGCACACTTGTGGAGGAGAGGTCTGCTATTGTGGAGGAGGAGATCATGTCTCAGGGTTTCATCTTTGTATATTGCTGGTCATCTATATTGAGGAAGCTTTGCTGGGTTTTCTACCCCATGAGGGTTTCCCAGGATAAATCTCTGTCTCTTGTGTTTATGTTGTGCTTGTTGTTTCTTCAGTGATCCTGTATATGCTATTATTGTGAAATGGAATGTAATGCTGCTATTTTATGTCTTAGCATATTGAATTTTAACACTAGTCATATGTTAAAAGAGCATTGCTACTACATGAATGTGGTACCGGACATCGTCAAATTCAACCAAATGATAATCCAGCTCTACAGCTTTCACCAAACTGAAAATGACAAACATGATAACCATAAATCTCATAGGGGAAAATAAAAGCTCCAAAATGAACGCATATGAATGGCAATATTAAGAATTATGAATTGTCCATTGATACAAGTAGGCTATTAATATCAAACTAATAAGTAGTCATTGATCTGCTAAATGTTAGGACATTATTCTCCTCATTGAGCATCCCTCATGGTCAAGGTAATAAACCATTATTCAAACTTCAAGGAATTGTACTAAGCGTCACTCAGTGAAGGTAATAAATTGTTATTCAAATTTCAGACTTCAAAGAATTGTAGTATTGAACTAAGACATTGCTTATGGAGAAGGGCATACTGAGAAATAAATATTAAGATATCATTGTTGAATAGCTGTTTATGAATGGTTGATTCTGTATGCAAAAGACCACAATCTAAGATACAAAATCTGTCCGCCATCCCCCAGATCTGCCTGGATCCATTTCCAAATTGTCACAAATCCATCTATGTACACTTGTACACAAGGAAGTACATATCTATATGGCATTTGTTCCAAATACATCCCAAACAAAATGGAAAAGACCTAACTATATTCAGTGAAAATTATCTGAAATAAATCAATACATAATGTCATCTATTTTGGTGCTTTTTGGGTGGAGAGATTGGATGATTTGGCTTGTAGGGCCCATTTTAGGGGCAGGTCTTACTTTGCATATTTGGGGTCAAAAGTTTGCGAACATATCTCCCAGGCCCTCAATATTGTTCTATACTCCAGGAGCTTTCCAACGGCGTAAAGATCACCTCAATCGGAGTCTATATGAGGAAGTTATGCCTCCCACAAGTTGACCTATCCTATTGACCACCATGGCTACGAGTGGATTCCACGTCAACTCTCATTACCCACACATGTGGACTTTCAAGAACATTCTAGATGGTCCAAAACCCTAACCCTAATCAGGAGTTGAGGCATGCAAAAACCCTAAAACTATCCCTATAGAGCTATTAGGCTATGTTAAATACCATGCCATTAGGACTCAGGAGGAGAAGGGGTTCCATTCTTATGGTAATATTGTATTATTCCATAGCTGAGCAAGAGCATAACCAAGGAAGGACGAGATCCTATAATAGCTATGAAGGCCACAGTGTCATAGGTGACTTCATAGAGAGTACCACTTTATTTGTATTTGCATTGCATATTGGAGAAGAAAAGAGCAAGGCATAGTCCTGATTGCTGGCTGGGTTTTTCTCCATAGTGGGTTTTCCCAAGGTTTGTCTTGTGTTATTTGTGTGTGGATGTGTTATTTTGCTCTAGCTATTTTTCTTTCAGTTTCAATTTATTTTAGCATTATGTGGAATTAAGCTAACACAATGAACTAAGGTGTTAGGTCCATTGTGACGAACTATTTTAATGTAATATCCACAACAGTTTACGGATCAAAAAATTGAATTTCTCTACAAGTTTTTTCCATCATTTATGGCCTGTTATTTTGGGGGCTAAGAATCATTACATTAAGGGCAGTGGAATTTCTATGCATCATGGTATTTATTTCGCAAATATATCTTTAAATGTATTATATTTTTTCTATATGCCATATCCAGCTGTGTCATATAAAAAAAATCTCAAGATTTGAAATATCCATATCTGTTCCTGTACCATGTTCAGGTAATATATAACATATACAGACACAAATAATCTCAAGTATTGTAACTTGCATCCCTATATATCATATGGGACTATTTATGATTAACTTTATTAGTTAATTCCTATCATCTATGTTATTTAACAAGTCAATCCCTCTTTCTTTGCTTTGAACTGAAAGTATGAATAGAAACTGGTATTGAGTTCAAAATGACTCATTTTCCCATGAACCACTTCATTAGGTAAACTTCTCCATTTGATAATGTACCTAGTAATTTGTTTGAACAAAGGGAATTTATTTGTATATGCAAATCCCCCTAAAGCTCTATTATCATCTTCCCTTCTTTCTCAAAAGCCAGTAATTCAGTTTGGATGGGAGATTTCTTATCCAATTTCTTCTTTAAGCAGGATACAAGGAACACAAGGTGTAGTTTTCCTTTATTTGGAAGATTGAAGCCATATGCTACTTGATCAATTAGTGTATGAATTTGATGCATACCATAGAACTTTAGATCTAACATTTAGTTTCTTGCAATTCTTTAATGGATTTTGTTTGTAAGGTGGAAGGTGTTTATAAACCCAGTCCCCCTCTCAGAATTCATATTCAATTCATTGTAGGTCTGCTTGTCATTTGATCTGATTATGACTGCTTTTTAAATGTTTGTTAATTTTTGTATCTTTAGGTAACTTCCTTATATTCTTCTAAATAATCCCGGATAATTGAAACTTTAATTCTCACTACTATGTAATCACAAATTCTTAGTGACTTGTACCCATAAAGTGCTATCAACAATGTCATTTCTGAGGTATGAAGGGCAATGTTGTGCCATCCATTCAACAAAATTTAGACATGTATGCAACTATGGTTTATCAATTTTGAAGTAAATGTCCTTCAGGGTATTTGTTTACTCCTATTTAGCAATCTATCTAAGGGTGATATGATGCACTCATCGTTCACAAAAGTCCTATCTGGCAAATAACTATTTCAGAAATTCATTATGAACCTCAGGTCACCATCACTGATTTTAATATTAGGGAAGGCGTTTAGTTTGTAGTTGCATATATTTTGTAGCAATGAGCTAGCTATCTGAATTGCAGAGAATTCTGATGGCATGCGAATAAAATGAACATATTTTTCTAGTAAAAAAGGCAAAACTGATTTCTTTCCTCCCGAATTTGAAAAACAGGCAACAAAATCCATACACATTTTTTCCATTTGTGTTCAGGTAAATGCAAATGTTATAGGAATCCAAGGGAAGCTATCATTCTATAGTTGGAAAATGTTATATTCTACCAGATACATATATTATTTTTCATCCCATTCCAGAAAAAAAGATTATTGAATATTGTAGTATGTGTTGAAAAGACTTACATGGCTTGTAGAAGGAACATAATGACTCTTAAGAAGTTGTTATCTAAATTCTGACATTGCTGAGAAATAAATCCTACCTTTATACTAGAGGATATCAATTTCCCATAAGAATGTTTGCTTGTTATTTGGTGGATTATTTTCATTTTACTAATAACTTTCTGAACAGCTTTCATCTTATGTATATTACTATATTCAACTTGAAAATCATACACTTTTTTTAGAGTGATAGAAATATAGGTCATGACTCATAAAATCCAGGGCAAGTGTTTGCATAAGTCTGCCAGAGCCACTTACAGCTATCCCTGTCACCATTAATGCTTGTCCACCTTATTTTCTCAATGTGCTAACACTGACTGGCCAATCAGCTTCTGCCATACATACTGTCATGCCTTAAATGGAAATTCCAGGGCCCAAGCTCAAATCCAATTGATCTGTTAACTATCGTAGGTGGAAACAAAGTCCCTTGCCTAATAGAAACCAGCACGATGATTCCACCCAAGGTGCCTTGGAATTTCGTCTTAAAGGATTACCACAAGGTAATTTTTATATCATTGAGGAAATCCTAGTAGATATTATTTATCGTCACTGAATATGAAAATGTTTGTATTTCATATAGGGAAAATTCAAAAAGCATTGTTTGGTCATTTTGTTGGTACCAGGTAGGGTCCCTCATGAGGCCATTATTAGGGCCTGGTAAAAGGAGTTCAGGGAACCTCATGGATGTCACTGCATTAATACTAGAAGCCTAACAAAAGTCTTCTACCTGTTCTTCCTTGGTTGAGAAAAGATCATGTCATTGAAATTGTATCGCATGGCTACCCTCGTAGTTTTTTCTCCCTGGGGTGAGAATTTTTCCATTGACTAGATCGCCCAGCTTTCTTGTATTGTATGGGTCAAGTTCCTTGAGATACCCATGAAGCTTTGACCATTCCTAGAGCACATTTCAACTCTCATTTGTAGGTTTATTTATCACAAGCCACTGTAGTTTTTAACCCTAGACCCAAGAAAAGGGTTTACCTACAATTTGTCCAAGGATCTAAAGGAGTATGCCCTCATCAGGATATGGGATAAAATAATGACGTAACCTGTCAGATACATCAATATGTTGATACTTGTCTTCAGTGCTAGAGTCCAATATGCTGCTTTGCTAGTGATAATAATTACATAGGAGCATCTTTTTGTTCTTTTCTTAGCATCAAGGGTTACTTAACGTAGGATCACATTAATGGATACAGTTATGCATATTCAGATTCATGGTTGTCGTTAGGCATGCTTACTTTAATGTTCCTCTAATTCATGAGATCCTTGTATCTCAACCTATATTTAGTGTTTAGTAACTCCCACTCATAAGTGTCAATTGTTCAGGATTATAACTCCTCTTTTCTTGGATTCCTCAAGAATGTAAATTGACTATAAAAAAGGCTCTTACATGTTAGTGCAAGGTCTTTGAGAAGTCTGCTATTGCAGGTAATCAAGAAGAGACTATTTTGGCCAAGTGAAACATCCATGTTGCCTTGGAGCTGGCATGAGTTGGCATCGATACCTATCGAGGGAGTTCCTGTTCATCATAATTATTTTCTTGGTTATATGATGTTCAGCTACAAACTATTTCCTGCAAATATTTACTTATGTTCTTCCATGTCCCTGTACAATTCTAGCTAAAATCTCTGGCATTTCATTGTTGACACTATCATTCATTTGTTTGTTGGTCATACTCTTAAAACTGTTATTAAGATTTTGGGCTAGTTTAATTTTCAAATTTTCATATCCAGCTCCAGATTTCAGTTTTCATAATTTTAAGATTTCACTTATAATGGCAGAATTCTAGGCTGGCTCAAAACAATGGTATCCAAGCCCCAATTGATAGCAAATTTATATTAGATTTTCAGTTGCAATTTATATTATAAATCAAGTTCACAACAATGGTATCAGAGCCAATTTCTTCACCTCATGGATAGGCACAAACTGTTAGTGTTTCATACAATTATAGGATAATAATTCAATTGCATAAACTCAATAGGATCACTAGAAGAAAGACAAAGCATAGAAACAAAGAACACGAGAATTCTCTAGGTAGGCACAAGGTTGGATTAATGCACATTTTTACTGTGTACAAAATCTCCAGGTAGCCACATGTGTGGGGTTCTCCAGGTTGTACATGCCATACGATTCAACAAGAGGGTGATTGGGCAGAGTTTGTGTGAGCTGGTTATTTTCAGGTTTGTTGTTTGTTTGTAAATTCTTCCTTAGAGCCATTTTCCCAAGCATTGGGAGCTCCCAACAAGCCCCCTTTGACATTTAAAGCTGTTCTGTATTACCATATCTTCAATAATGTTTATTTCCGATTGTTATTAGTAATTACCCACTAATAACACTTTCTGACCTAATTAGATGTGTACCAAGTTGGAATGAAATGATCATATGCTTGGTGTTCATTCAAATTTGAGTAGTAGGTTTCACATGAAGAATGCTTCTTTCTAGAACCCTCATTGAGGTATTTTAGGAAACATAAGAGAGATTCTACTAGAAATATCTCATGAATGCCTCACGGGAAGAGCTTTGTAATGGTCTTGTATTGAATTTAATCTTTTGGTTTCCGTTTTCAAACTTCAATGCTTGTTTGCTTAGCGGTAAATTGGCAAGCAGGAAGTTGAATTTCTGTATAGGAATTTTCTTTGATTGTGCCCATCTTGAACAAGAACACTCTGCTTTATATGTAAGTTACACAAGAACTGGACTAAATAGTTTGATAGATACTTGAATGCCTCTGAATAAAACTCCCCTAATTGGGTGGTAATTTCTGTCCAAGGCTAAATACGGGCAAGAGACCGATAGAAAACAAGTACGGTGAGGGGAAGATGAAAAGGAATTTGAAAAGAGAGTTAAAGAGTGCTCAACATGCATGCTATACAAACAATCTCCGTTTATATTAATTTTATATACAAAATTCAATATGCAACAATTAACAGGTCTATACCAGTTTTCACCTGCACATGCATAAGTATTTTGACATGTGGTTATGTTATAGTCATAAGATTTTCTTTCTGGACCATTGCTGAAGTGAGGCTTGCACCTGAGGAAGTGGCATGTGAACTAACACGATATGTGCACAATGCTATAACTCCAATTGGCATGAAGACATATATTCCTGTAAGGTTCTTTTTTTGACGATACGTTTTTGTGAACGAGTGATTTTGTCATGTACCAAATTTGGCATTGGGTCAAAATGGCCTAAGAAAATTGGCCCTATTCATTAGAGTTTGTCAAATTGAAGCTAAAGGTCAAATAATTGCCAAGGAGGAAAATTACTAGTTTCCTAGGTTTGAGGTGGAAGCTTTGGGATTTGGAATAATGGGGATAATAAATGATGTTGGAACATTAGGATGGCATAAATATTTAATAAAGCAGATAAATAAATATATACAAGTGAAAATCAAAGTGGCATTTGATCATGAAGACACATGGAGGAAGTGGGACCCACACAAGCTAGAATTTATGTGCCACATGGCATCCTCTTCTTGCAATTTCGAGTCCATGGAAAGCCTAATGTTCTTGGGATGATTTATAAGGTCAATAATACATGGAATGAGTCAATGAGGTCAAAATATAGAGGAAGAGTAACTCCCATGGAAGAGGAAGAGGCAATTTGGAGCTAGTGAGACACTTGGGCTAGATTCCCTAGCTCTATGACAACAATGATGAAGATGCTATGACACCTATGACACAAATCAGACCTAAAGGCTGACATATGACATATATGACATGTCAGGGCTAAAAATAGACTCCAAGAGGGCTCTCAAGGGTGTTAGGCAATCTAAGATGCTTCCACATGTGATTTGGTGGAAGTGGGAGACTAGGAATTGTTGTACAAGTGGCGTTCTTTGGAATCTCTTCCCAACTTGAGTTGGTATGAGTCTCTTTGTCACCTATCCAAAATTCTGAAAAAAATATTTTATTTCAAAAATACTTTATGTTAAATTTTAATGTCAAAGTTTTGAAATTATGACAAAGTTTGGTCAAGGATGAATGTAATTACTGAATTATTATTGTTTAATAATTTAAAGTAGGAGACAAACACTCAAGGGAACTGTTAAATGAGTGTTCACTGAACCACTAGGAGGAATGGAAGCTGTTAGAAGGCATGGGACAGATGGTAGCAATTGCACTTCACCACTAGCTGTTGGTTATGGGACAACTTCCCCTAAAAATGTGGCATTATCCCCCAGGTGGTGGGAGTGGGCAGGAAACTCATTTAATGACCCAGTAACAACTGAAAAGGCCTAGGCAGCCTACATAAGGCAAATTCAAATTGAGCAGGCAGCTCTTACATAATATTTTCTGCAGAAGTATTTCCTCATGTGCATCAGGTGATCACTAAGAGATTCAAATAGGGAGGCTAGTTGTGAGTGCAATCATAAGTCTGCAAACTATTTTGATAAGAGAACCAGAGAAGCTAGTGCAGGTCCTTTGGACTGCTAGTTTCAAAGATTGGACAACTACTGCTACTATAAGTGGAGATCCTAAACTTCTAAGTTTATTCCTCCTAGTGGTTCAGTGACCAAGCTCGGGGGTCCTAAGGCAAGTAACTTGGCTGTCTTCAGGAATTGGTTGGGTGGAACAGGCTCCTTGGGCTGTTTGTTTCCCTACAGTTAATTAGGTTTTGTTGTTTCCTATTTTTTTTACAGTTTAATAATTATGTTTAGTGAAATCATCAAACTCTATTTTGCAAATGAATTTATCTCTGATCTTGTTTAAGTCTGAATGATAAACTTGTTTAAAATCTGATTAGAAAATCAACTCTATATTTTTCCACATGCTATTATTTGCATCGTACTCCAGTATAGAGAGGCAAATTAAATAATTGATTAGAGATAGGCATATTGACATTTTATTGGATAAATAATTGTAGTAAGCAATTTGTTTTCCATTTTGACCTATATCTAAACAAAGTAAGAATTTACTATATAACCATAGATAGTGTTTTAGAATTATTTTGTTATCTCGAAAATATAAATCTAGTTTAAATTTTCTGTATAGTCATGTATTTTCCTCTTAATCTCTATCCTATTCAAATAGAAAGCAAATGCTTTCAGTATTAAACATTTCAAATTTTCATAGTAGAGGAATTTTGCAAAAATATAACAGCTACAAATTCATTCCATACAAAATTGGTCATAAGTAAATACTTTTCATTTTGTCATAGAGCATTTCCATTGTAACTATAATTGTTTTAATAATTAGTTTCATACCAGTCTAATACAAGCATTCATGTTTTATTTTCATTCTATATGACAAACAAATGCAATTAAAATCATATATATCATGTTTTCCAACTAATAGTGATTCTAATGATTTTAATAGCTGCTAGAATTGATCTTTATATAGTATTCTTATCTCTACATGTATTGTAATTCTTCACTATTTTCCTATTGATTTCATGTATCAATCATTTATTTCAGTAGCATCAAAACCCATTACATTATAAACCCTAACTAGCATTCGAGACTACTACATTACTGTAAAATTCATTTAGTAGGATGCATTCCCTATAATTTTTACTTGAACGACAGGTTATAACTCTAGTAAGAAAAACATGGATAATTATTGAAGACATTCGCATTTTACAAGTGAGGAACTAGTTCTTGGTCTTAAACACTTCTGTTTATACAAGGTATTTATACATCATTTAATTATATAGCCGAAAGTAAAAGTTGGACAAACCCTAGCATAGGCCAATGACAAATTGAAGGTTGCAGGTAGGGTGTCCATTGTAAATGAAAACTAGAATGTGAAGGCAAAACCTTCACAACAAACTTCTATAGTATAAACTACTTCAACTATTTTCTAAATCACGATTATCCAACAACAAAAACGATGTACATGCATTTAAGTAAAGCAAACCTTAAGCTATCTGTCAAAATTCAAATACTAAAACATTAACACTTTAATACATTGTTGTTTTGTTGAAAAACCACAGTCCATCTATCCGTTTATAGAAAACGAATTCACTATCATAACATTTGTCATTATAAACACTGTTTTTTTATATGATTATCAACGTTTGAAATCTCAAAGTTATACAGTAAACCTGGTAGTCTTAAACCACTGTAACAACCAAATGACAAAGGTTTATTCCTGAGAGTCACAATACCAAAGACGAATCACTTATTCATTAAACTCTTACAATAGACACTGCATTGAACTACTAGCCAGTACGATAGTGGAGCTAAGAACATAGTATCACTGTCCACAAAGTTCTTGAACAAAAACCGTGTCAATTTCAATACCCAGAACTGTGTCCAACATCTCTCATAGACTTCAACTGACAAGATGCCCAACGAGGTAAGGAAACCACCGAAGCTTACCATTGAACATGCATATCTCCCCCTTCATCTCCAAGAGAATGCTTCTCTGACGAAAGCTAACCTGCCACAAGAACAATGCATTTATTAAAACAAGGATCCACTTTACGTATGTAGGTTTGTAAAACAAAGAAATGGTAAGAAGGATTCTTGCTTTTGGATCAAGAAGACTTCCTATAGAAAATGATGGACAAAGACAATGTCCAGCCCAGAAAAACGAGATGCCCAGTTCTGAGAAACAACAACGATTACTTCTTACAGAGGTTCAAAAACTAGCGCCATTGCTCAATAGAGACCATAGACAAACACCACTCAAACTCTTACATTGAAAGAAGTTGCAGACTTAAACCCTTCAACAAGTAAATCATTGTGACATTACAAAACCATAGATCGGCTTCTTAAAAATAGAACTGCCAGTTACAGGATGAACTCACAGAGGTCAGGGGTTCGAATACAGAGAACAAACACTAATGAACCCTAAAACTCCTCCTCCTATCGGCCTCCTTTTCGAACCTTAACCCAACAAATTGAATGCCAAGAAACACGATTCAAAGTTGATGTAGTATGCAAATAGGGTTTCTCATTACAATCTCAAGATTTCACAAATCAATGATGGAGATCATTGCCAACCGGGCATGTTGGAGTATGGAAAACCACCACATTTATTGCTCTATTAAATGTTACAACCACGAAGTGCCATATCAACAGATCAATGGGTAAGGATAGTTGCAGGTAAGACTTGACTCACTTGTTTAACAAGCTCTTTCACATATCTTTCTCCATGATGGCTTACACTCGTGCTTCCATTAATTACCACTGTCAAGATACTTCAATACCAAGACCAGGACTGGAGTCGTGATACAACCCCTTTGTACTCAATACTCATTATGATGGCAACACCTGCCAGATCACCACCTCGACGTTAATGCAATACATAAAAATCCATTGTTTTAAATAATATCAAAGGTAGGATGAATGATTTTGTTATATCAGTTGACTTTGGAATATATTTTACATTTCATAAATCTTCATAGCTTGCACCATCAATTAACTCATATAATTCTTGTATGAGTGATGCCTAGAATTCATATTGGACATATTAATCCAAATTGTATTCTCTAGTTAGGATCATATATAAATATATGTTTCTTTTTACATTGTTTAAATTGTTACCAAAACTTCAACTAGAGTTAAATTAAAGGTCTAAATGCATCATAACTTTTCATATGGTATTTTTGTATAGATTTAAAGTCTACAGAAAGTCAGGTATCTCTATATCAATGCATAGTACATTGACGATTAAAATAGATAGTAGAAGTATCATCATAATTTTCAATTTTGTATTCTAGCCTATATCATAACAAGCTTTAGACAAAAAGCATGTTGTTGACATATTCATTTCGAGAGAAGTATCGATTAAAAACTGTGCTAATGAGGTAAGTTGTTTTCATGTTTAAAACATCATATTTTAGAACAGATAAGAGATCCATACCTACAACAAAGAGTCACATAGATTTCTTTATAAACATTGATGACCATTGGAATTTTTAAATACTCTTAACACCTGTGTGATCGCTTTTGCTCTTACCTATGGATCTGCGCATGAAGGACAGGTACAAATGCTTTAGCTAACATAGCTAAGTAAGCCTCGGGGCACCTCGAGGGACCGCTTTCATCATCATTAAGAAAACAAGTCGTTAGTACCCACTCAAAAGAACTCTGTCTTAAAAGAAACATAACAACAAAGATAATTTAGCATGTTAATCATTATAGAAGTATGACGTGTCACTATCTTAAAATGTCATTAGTTAAAATGACACAAAAGTTAAGTTGTTTTCTACATTCATGATTTTGTTATTTAATACTGATTGATAAATATTTATTACTTCCGCATTGTGTTTTTAATATTAATGGATGTTTTTAAAAGTTTTAAATTTTTACGAAAAATACGGGATGTTAGATGTGGTATCAAAGCTCAAGTTCAAACTCTAGGCTTGAAAGAGGTCCAAGAACACGCAGCAGAAAATTTTACATAGTAGAAAATCTTACTAATTTGAATTTTAATTATGATGTTGTTCAGAAATTATTTTAAGCTATAGGGATGGAGAATTCAGCTGATCATGTAGAAGACATATTTGAACCAAACAACCATAGCTCGGGACAGCACTATGCAGAAGAAGGTCACGGTGAACTAAATAACAGTTCGTCAGAATTGTTACGTGCTTTTCAAGAATTAAAGGCAGAAATCAGATCTGTGAAACAAGTCAATGAAAGAATTCTGCAAGCACAAGAATAATTAAACCAAGTGTTGTTTGAACAGTGCCCAACTGAGGAGCAAGAGATAGATAATGAAGATATCTCCAAAGTTGAGGATCTGTCTCATGCTAATAAAAAAAAAAAAATGAAAACCAATGAGGTGAACAATAGTTCAACCTCATCAGGAGATGCTATTGAAGTGCGTAAAAAGAAACGTAATTGCACCAGTGATAGTAGTGAAGGAGATTTCAAACCCAAAAGGAAAAATCATAAGGAGTATGGGCAGATTTCTGGGGAGTTCAAAAAAATTAGACCTCCAACTTTCAATGGAGAAATGGAGAAGGGTGAGACAGCTGAAGATTGGTTGTCCGATATGAAGAAATACTTCCATATTTACAACTATTCAGAGTCCTTGAAGGCAAAAATGGCTATATATAACTTAACCAGAAAAGCGGATATTTGGTGACAGGGAATCAAAAGAGTAAAAGGAATCAAAGATAAAGATGTAAGATGGAGTACTTTTAAACGATACTTTAAAAAAAAGTATTTAATCTGAACAGTACTATGAACAAAAATCCAAAGAGTTCTACTATTTGAAGTTGGGAGGTATGAACATGAAGGAAATGAACAGTAAATTTCTGAACATACTGAGATATGTGCCATACCTCATAGAAGAGAAACCAAAAATTCAAAGATACTTGAGATGCTTACCTTTCAATATTAGGGATAGAATCGAGTATGACAGTCCTAAGACCTTGGAAGAGGCTATGAGAAAGACACTTTTCTGTTATGACACAAATCGGAAAAGAGAAGGAATGTTGAAATGGAAAAGGCATAAGCCCAACAATTTTGAGCTGAAAAAGAAGAATTTCAGGTTCAGTGGAAATTCCGGTTTCCAAAAGAAGAATTTTCAGAATCGGAATTACCAAGGGAATAATTCTAGAAACAATCAACAACAGAATTCTACAGCACCCAGAAATGCACCTAATAATACTAGAACTAATGAGTAAAAGGCACCTATCAAATGTTTTGAATGTCAAGGTCCCCATTATGCATCAGAATGTCCCTTGAGGAAGCGAAAAGCTAACAACATCAATTCTATTCAGACTGAACCTACTGTTGGAGATGTGGCGAGGGAGATGCCCAGAATTAATGCAGCATTCAACAACAGGCAAGCAGATCATCAAATCTCCATGGTAGAGATTGAAGGTATGCTACAAAATCATCCTGTTACTATTTTAATTGACCCAGGTGCTAGCTTAATTTATATATCACCAGATATTGTGGAAAGTCTTAAATTGAAAACAGAAAAGTCTAGTAAATCTTGGTTAGTTAGACTAGCAACTGGAACAAAGATGAAAGTATCAGATTTTATAGAAAGTTGTGCTTTATCCATGAATCAATTACAGACACAAATCAAGTTGAATATTTTACCTTTAGGATCTTACGATATTATAGTCGGGATGGACTGGTTAGAAGCCCATCATGTCATTCTGAACTGTTACGAAAAAAGTTTTAAATGTTTAAATGAAGAAGGAAAAACCGTAGAAGTAAAAGGTATCCCAAGAAAGGTAACCCTTAGACAGATTTCAGCCATGCAAGTTAAGAGGGCAGTTAGGAAAGGATGTTAGTTGTTTGCAGTAAATGTAGTAAATGATGAGTTTATCGGAAAAGAGGACAAACTGAAATTAGAAGACATACCTGTCCTAAAGGATTTTAAGGATGTATTTCTTGAGGAGATTCCAGGATTACCTCCTAAAAGAGATTTAGATTTTACCATCGATTTAATACCAGGAGCAGCACCAAATTCTAAAGCTCCATACAAAATGAATATACTAGAATTAAACAAATTGAAATCACAGTTGAAGGAACTGATTGATAAGAATTATATAAGACCCAGCGTGTCTCCTTGGGGAGCACCTGTCATCTTTGTTAAGAAGAAAGATGGAACCTTAAGACTGTGCATAGATTATTGCCAGCTTAATAAGATGACTATCAAGAATTGGTATCTGTTGCCCCGCATAGACGATCTATTTGATCAGTTGCGTGGAGCAACGATATTTTCAAATATTGATCTAAGATCAGGATATCATCAAGTACGGGTTAAGGAAGATGATATTTTCAAGGCAACTTTCTGAACTTGGTATGGACATTACAAGTTTGTAGTCATGCCATTTGGCTTGACTAATGCCCCGACTGTATATATGTGTTTGATGAATAATATTCTGCACAAATACTTAGACAAGTTTGATGTTGTGTTTATAGACGACATTTTAGTGTATTCTAAAAGTAAAGAAGAGCATGATGAACATCTACGGATTATCTTACAAGCTCTGAGAGACCATCAACTATACGCTAAGTTTAGTAAGTGTGACTTACACAAGGACAAAATTCAGTATCTAAGACACATAATTTCTAAAGAAGGAATCTCGGTTGACCCCGACAAGATAATGGCCATTAATGACTGGCCGGTTCCTAAGGATGTGTCGGATGTAAGATCATTTATGGGAATTACTGGATATTATAGAAAATTTATAGAGGGTTTTTCAAGGATTGCTAACCCCATAACTTCCTTACAAAAGAAAGGGAAGAAATTTGTGCGGGATCAGAAATGTTCAGACAGTTTTAAGAGATTAAAGGAATTGTTGACTACAGCACCTATTCTGAGGATAACAGATCCTAATAAAGATTTCATAGTTTGCACAGATGCTTGTAATGATGGACTCGGTGGAGTCCTAACACAGGAAGGCCATGCGGTAGCATATGAATCAAGAAAGATGAAAGTACATGAAAAGAATTACTCCACTTACGATTTAGAATTATTAGCTGTAATTCATGCCTTAAAAATGTGGCGTCATCACCTTATTGGCAGAAAATTCACATTCTTGACAGATAATATGGGTTTGAAATATTTATTAGATTAGACAAATTTGAACGCTAGACAAGCTAGATGGTTGACCTTCATATGTGAGTATGATTTCAAAATTCAGCATATTAAAGGAAATGAGAACAAAGTTGTAGATGACTTGAGTCGTAAGACAAAACTGAATTTTATTTCAGCCATCAGTACTTATTCAATAGATTTGGAAAATTAGATTCTTGAAAAGAGTGAAACAGATGAAGAATACAAAAAAATGAAGGAAAAGACAGCAAACAATAGTTCTGAAAATTTTATGGCAGATTTCAGCATGAAGGAAAATGGGTTATTGCTGTATAAGAACAGATTGTATGTACCAGACATACCAGAAATAAAAATTATGATATTAAATGAGATGCATAAAAGTCATTACTCTAGTCATCCGGGTTATCGAAAGACCATTACTATACTAAGAAAATAATATTATTGGCCCAGAATGAAGGATGAAGTAGCAGAGTACATAGCTAAATGTTTGGATTGCCAAAAGGTGAAGGTTGAACACCAACATCCTGCTGGATTGTTGCAACTGTTACCTATATCGAGTTGGAAATGGGAAGTGATAACAATAGAATTTATTACTCGATTACCTAAAAACCAGAAACAAAATGAATCTATTATGGTGGTAGTGGACAAACTCAGCAAAGCAGCACATTTTATACCTGTGAAGACTACTCATAAAGCTCTAGACATTGTAGAAATCTTTATGAAACAGATTTTTCGACTACATGGGATACCGAAAGTAATAATTTTAGATCATGACTCTAATTTTACTCGAAACTTTTGGAGGTCACTGTTTAAGGGGTTGAATACAACCTTAAATTTTAGCACAACATTTCATCCACAAACGGATGGACAGACAGAAAGGGTAAATCAAGTTTTAGAAGATTTATTAAGAATGTATGTTAAGGATCAACCTAGTAAGTGGGAAGACTACTTGCAATTAGCAGAATTTGCTTATAATAATCATTATCATGCATCAGCCAGACTTAGTCCTTTTGAAATTCTTTATGGTAGGAAATGTGATACACCTATTTCATGGAATGATCCAGTAAATAGAGTTGTTTTAGGACCTGAATTATTGCAGGAGTTAGAACTAATTGTGAAACAGGTACAAGAAAATTTAAAAGCTTCCCAGGATAGGCAAAAGAGTCAAGCATATTTAAAAATGACTCATAAAGAGTTCCAGATTTGTGAGCATGTATTCCTCAAGGTAAGACCGAAAAAGAGTTCATTAAAATTGGGGAGTTGTGCCAAGTTGGCACCCAGGTATTGTGGTCCTTTTGAAATATTGTCCAAGGTTGGACCAGTGGCATACCAACTGGCCTTGCCACCCAATTTAAAAATACATAATGTTTTTCATATATCATTTTTAAAGAAGTATGTACACGATACTACTCATGTTGTAAACTGGAATGATGTGTAGGTGGGACAAGACAGAGATTTTCAAATGGAACTAGACTGTATCCTCGAAAGGAGGGAAACTCTACTCCGGAATCACACCATTGGCCAAGTAAAGGTGCAATGGAAGCACCTTAGCCCAGAAGAGGCAACCTGAGAGTTGGAGAGTAGTATGCAAGCAGCATACCCAACTCTGTTTCAGGAACACTCAAGGAGTGATTAACCAACATCGAGGATGATGTTGAGACTTAAGTGGGGGTGTATGTCACCTACCCAAAATTCTGAAAATAATATTTTATTTGCAAAAATACTTTATGTTAAATTTTAATTTCAAAGTTTTGAAATTATGACAAAGTTTGGTCAAGGATGAATGTCATTACTAAATTATTATTATTTAATAAATTAAAGTAGGAGACAAACACCCAAGGGAACTATTAAATGAGTGTTCGCTGACCCACTAGGAGGAATGGAAGCTATCAGAAGGCATGGGACAGATCGAAGCAATTGCACTTCACCACTAGCTGTTGGTTATGGGACAACTCCCCCTAAAAATGTGGCATCATTCCCTAGGTGGTGGGAGTGGGTAGGCAACTCATTTAATGACACAATAACAACTGAAAATGCCTAGGAAGCCTACATAAGGCAAATTCGAATTGAGTAGGTAGCTCTTACATAATATTTTCTGCAGAAGTATTTCCTCATGTGCATCAGGTGATCACTGAAAGATTCGAATAGGGAGGCTAGTTGTGAGTGCAATCATAAGTCTGCAAACTATTTTGATAAGAGAACCAGAGGAGCTGGTGCAGGTCCTTTGGATTACTAGTTTCAAAGTTTGGACAACTACTGCTACTATAAGTGGAGATCCTAAACTTCTAAGTTTCTTCCTCCTAGTGGTTCAGTGAACAAGCTCGGGGGTCCTGAGGCAAGTAACTTGGCTGTCTTAAGGAATTGGTTGGGTGGAACAGGCTCCTTGGGCTGTTTGTTTCCATACAGTTAATCAGGTTTTGTTGTTTCCTATTTTTTTTACAGTTTAATAATTCTGTTTAGTGAAATCATCAAACTCTATTTTGCAAATGAATTTATCTCTGATCTTGATTAATTCTAAATGATAAGCTTGTTTAAAATCTGAATAGAAAATCAACTCTATATTTTTCCACATGCTGTTATTTGCATCGTACTCCAGTATAAAGAAGCAAATTAAATAATAGATTAAAGATAGGCATATTGCCATTTGATTGGATAAATAATTGTAGTAAGTAATTTGTTTTCCATTTTGACCTATATCTAAACAAAGTAAGAATTTATTGTATAACCATAGATAGTGTTTTAGAATTCTTTTGTTATCTCAAAAATATAAATCGAGTTTAAATTTTTTGTACAGTCATGTATTTTCCTCTTAATCTCTATCCTATTCAAATAGCAAGCAAATGCTTTCAGTATTAAACATTTCAAATTTTCATAGTACAGGAATTTTGCAAAAATATAACAGCTACAAATTCATTCCATACAAAATTGGTCATAAGTAAATACTTTTCATTTTGTCATAGAGCATTTCCATTGTAACTATAATTATTTTAATAATTAGTTTCATACCAGTCTAATACAAGCATTCATGTTTTATTTTCATTCTATATGACAAACAAATGCAATTAAAATCATATATATCATGTTTTCCAAGTAATAGTGATTCTAATGATTTTAACAACTGCTAGAATTGATCTTTATATAGTATTCTTATCTCTACATGTACTGTAATTCTTCACTATTTTCCTGTTGATTTCATGTATCAATCATTTATTTTAGTAGCATCAAAACCCATTACATTATAAACCCTAACTAGCATTCGAGACTACTACATTACTGTAAAATTCATTTAGTAGGATGCATTCCCTATAATTTTTACTTGAACGACAGGTTATACCTCTAGTAAGAAAAACATGGATAATTATTGAAGACATTCGCATTTTACAAGTGAGGAACCAGTTCTTTGTCTTAAACACTTCTATTTATACAAGGTATTTATACATCATTTAATTATATAGCCGAAAGTAAAAGTTGGACAAACCCTAGCATAGCCGATGACAAATTGAAGGTCGCGGGTAGGGTCTCCATTGTAAACGAAAATTAGAATGTGCAGGCAAAACCTTCACAACAAGCTTCTATAGTATAAACTACTTCAACTATTTTCTAAATCATGATTATCCAACAACAAAAACGATGTATAGGCATTTAAGTAAAGCAAACCTTAAGCTATCGGTCAACATTCAAATACTAAAACATTAACACTTTAATGCATTGTTGTTTTGTTGAAAAACCACAGTCCATCTATCCGTTTACAGAAAAGGAATTCACTATCATAACATTTGTCATTATAAACATTTTTTTTTTATATTATCATCAACGTTTGAAATCTCAAAATTATACAGTAAACCTGGTAGTCTTAAACCAGTGTAACAACCAAATGACGAAGGTTTATTCCTTATAGTCACAATACTAAAGACGAATCATGTATTCATTAAACTCTTACAATAGACACTGCATCGAACTACTAGCCAGCATGATAGTGGAGCTAAGAACATAGTATCACTGTCCACAAATTTCTTGAACAAAAACCGTGTCAATTTCAATACCCAAAACTGTGCCAAACATCTCTCACAAAATTCAACTAACAGGATGCCCAATGAGGTAAGGAAACCACTGAAGCATACTGGTGAACATGCAGAACTCCCCCTTCATCTCCAAGAGAATGGTTCTCTGACGAAAGCTAACCTGCCACAAGAACAACGCATTGATTAAAACAAGGTTCCACTTTACTT
This sequence comes from Larix kaempferi, assembly GCA_027924585.1. NCBI lineage: Eukaryota > Viridiplantae > Streptophyta > Pinopsida > Pinales > Pinaceae > Larix > Larix kaempferi. The sequence goes on from BSBM01000057.1 coordinate 1,497,699, forward strand.
ATGTAGGTTTGTAAAACAAAGAAATGGGTAAGAAGGATTCTTACCTTTGCATCAAGAAGATTTCCTGTAGAAAATGATGGACAAAGCCAACGTCCAGCCCAGAAAAATGGGATGCCCAGTTCTGAGAAACAACAACGATTACTTCTTACATAGGTTCAAAAACCAACGCCATCGCTCAATAGAGACCATAGACAAACACCACTCAAACTCTTACAGTGAAAGAAGTTGCAAACTCAAACCCTTCAACAAGTAAATCACCATGACATTACAAAACCATAGCTCGGCTTCTTAAAAATAGAACTGTCAATTACAGGATGAACTCACAAAGGTCACGGGTTCGAATACAGAGAACAAACACTAACAAACCCTAAAAATCCTCATCTTGTCGGCCGCCTTTCCGAACCTTAACCCAACAAATTGAATGCCGAGAAACACGATTCAAAGTTGATGTAGTATGCAAATAGGGTTTCTCATTACAATCTCAAGATTTCACAACTCAACGGTGGAGATCATTGCCAATTGGGCATATTGGAGTATGGACAACCACCACATTTAATGCTCTATTAAATGTTACAACCAAGAAGTGCCATATCAACAGATCAATGGGTAAGGATAGTTACAGGTAAGACTCGAATCACTTGTTTAACAAGCTCTTTCACATATCTTTCTCCATGGTGGCTTACACTCGTGCTTCCATTAATTACCACTGTCAAGAGACTTCAATACCAAGACTAGGACTGGCGTCGTGATACAACCCCTCTGTACTCAATACTCATTACGATGGCAACACCTGCTAAATCACCACCTCGACGTTAATGCAATACATAAAAATCCATTGTTTTAAATAATATCAAAGGTAGGATGAATGATTTTATCGGTTGACTTTGGAATATATTTTACATTTCATAAATCTTCATAGCTTGCACCATCAATTAACTCATATAGTTCTCGTATGAGTGATGCCTAGAATTCATATTGGACATATTAATCCAAATTGTATTCTCTAGTTAGGATCATATATAAATATATGTTTCTTTTTACATAGTTTAAATTGTTACCAAAACTTCAATTAGAGTTAAATTAAAGGTCTAAATGCATCATAACTTTTCATATGGTATTTTTGTATAGATTCAAAGCCTACACAAAGTCAAGTATCTCTATATCAATGCATAATACATTGACGATTAAAATAGATAGTAGAAGTATCATCATAATGTCCAATTTTGTATTCTAGCCTATATCATAACAAGCTTTAGACAAAAAGCATTTTGTTGACATATTCATTCCTAGAGAAGTATCGATTAAAAACTATGCTAATGAGGTAAGTTGTTTTCATGTTTAAAACATCATATTTTAGAACAGATAAGAGATCCATACCTACAACAAAGAGTCACATAGATTTCTTTATAAACATTGACGACCATTGGAATTTTTAAATACTCTTAACACCTGTTCGGTTGCTTTTGTTCTTACCTATGGATCTACGCATGAAGGACGGGTACAAATGCTTTAGCTAACATAGATAAGTAAGCCTCGGGGCACCTCGAGGGACCCCTTTCATCATCATTAAGAAAAAAAGTCGTTAGTACCCACTCAAAAGAACTATGTCGTAAACGAAACATTACAACAAAGATAATTTAGCATCTTAATCATTATAGAAGTATGACGTTTCACTATCTTAAAATGTCATTAGTTAAAACGACACAAAAGTTAAGTTGTTTTCTACATTTATGATTTTGTTATTTAATACTGATTGATAAATATTTATTACTTCCGCATTATGTTTTTAATATTAATGGATGTTTTTAAAAGTTTTAAATTTTTACGAAAATACGGGATTTTACACTCTTGGAAGGAATTCGACCCATGGAGGACAATAGAAGTTTATAAATTTCAATAACAAAGAAGGAAATAAACTTTTAATCATTTTTAGAATTTGCAATTGCATTTGTGAAGAGGGAGAGCTAGTGGATGACTAGTTTCTTGCCTTAGCCAATTTCGAGGGTGAAAGATTCCCATCCAAGTTCGTAATTGGAAAGGCCATTCAGAACTTTCATTTGGAGCTTTAATGGAGTCTTTATTTTCAGGTGTAAGCTACAGGGCAGCTCATGCTTTCTTCTATTGCAGCTCACTCCTTCAACCATTTCCAGTTTTGATGGCATATTCTTGATCCTTGAGGGAGGGCGTTTTTGGTGAGATATTGTACTCTTTGGGGGAGATTCTAATGCCCCATTTATTTTTTAAAATGAATTAAATACTCTTTTCTTAATCTCCAAAAAGTTTCAGGTCAAAATTCCAAGTAGAAAGGTATAAATCTCATTTTTAATGAAAGAACAATGCCATTTCCCCACTACATTGATGGATAGCATGATAATGCTAATTATTTTCAATGAATGGATGGTTCTATGATACATTTATGATTAATAGACTGCCATGGATGTATTTTACAAGTTTCATGGACTTTACTTGAGCATTTGAAGTATTTTTACTCAGTTTAATTGCATTGGGATTAGAAATAGTGCCATTTCCCCAAGGGTCGAATTGGTGATTTTTGCAGCTGAATGGGAGAGGGTTGGAATAGATATAATAATCAATTAATGGTTCACATGAGACCTTAAAAAAATAATTAATACATTCCCTACCTCTTCTCAGAAATTTGAGTGGCTTTGGAGGCATTTGGGAAGTCATTTTCAGTACTTACCCCAGGGGGATTTGAACCCCAAATTACTAGTAGAATTGCATACTTGGCACATAATCTTAAGAGATTTTTCAGAGGTCTTTTGGTGGCCATATATCATCCCTTAAAATAATATTCAAGTCATAATATCATTCATACACCTTCCTTGAATATTTGAAGGAATTTGGAGTCAATTTGAGACCTAGAGACCAATACTGGTCAAAGGGAAATTACTAGTAAAGATCCCTACATTGGCCAAAATTGAAAGAGGATTTGCAGATGTATTTTAAAGGTCCAAAAGCATACTTGAAACAAATATTTATTTTATAAAATCATCCATATACCTTATCAGAATATTTGGGATCAATTGGAGCAATTTGGGGACCTAGAGCTCAAAACTAGTCAAAGGTCTAACTAGGGGAAAAAGTGAAAAATTGTCATTTTAATAAAATTCCTAACAAGGGACATTACAGTGGTATCAGAGCATGGTCCTTGCACCTATGGATTAGGTACATACATTCAATAATAATTGGCAGCCATGTCTTACTATTATGATGAATCCTATGAGTACAATTCTTATGAGGAATATGCAGATGCTTATGAGCAATATGAAGCAGAATGTGAATGGTACAAGGAAGAGGTGCCATGATGCAAAACTTCTTACAATTTCAAGAGAAATGAAGATTATTCTTATGACTTTAAATTTGATGAATATGAGTGTGTCACACCAACCAAGGATAATTCTATGAGTGAGTTCCAAAGATGGAGAGCAACATATAAAACCTTGCCCCAACAATATCAAAAATATCAAGAATATCTTGCTTCGAGCAAAATCACACAACATGCCATGTATTTTGAGTACTATGCTGAACATGTTTGAAAAAAGGCCGAAAAATGAAGACGTGGAGTTAGTAAAGAAAGGTTTATGCCCTTCTTGTAAAGAATCTTGGAGTGAGTATCATATATGTGTGCATGAAATTATGTCCCGCTTGAGGAGAGCTTTTGGGAATTATTCAAAAAGAGATTCTATAGATATTGATCATAAGGAAAACAAGGGGAAAAATGCATCATCTTGCTTGAAGGATAAAAATTAAGAGACATCACAAGAGCATGAAGAAGATTCTATTGAAAATATGGAATATCATTTCGAAACACCTTCTAGCTTAGACATGAACCAAAGAGCATCTACTGATGGATGCTTAAACTATGAAGGAGTACCTACTGATGGATGCTCACACGTCTATGTTGGTGACATAGATATCCCTTCTGAAAGTGTTGCTGCAAGCCCAAGTTCCATTAAGCATGATAATAAAAACCTTGTAGCAGTTGAAGAAGAACCAAGATCAACTTCCCCATCACCATTTGAGCTTCATGAAGTTGGTCAAAGCAAAAATGAAGAAGATGAGGAGATTCATTTGCAAGAGCCTCATTTTCTTGAAGGGTCCTTAAAGATGAATGAAAATAAGATCCAAGAGTCCCTCAAAATTCTCCATGACACTAATGCATTGGTGTCAAGTTCTTGTTGGAGAGCTACTTCATTGGAGGAAACATCCTTCCTTGAAGACATGGAGAAGATTCAAAGAGCAATGTGCCACATCAAAGGTAATTTCATGTCTTTGATTTTTGATAGAAACCATTTGTTTGAGCTTAATGAATTGTTACATGATGCACACTTGAAGAATAATGAGTATATTCATAATCTCACAATTCAAAATGAGAAACTTCTTGAAAAGTTGCAAGATACTTGTTTTTCCTCCTATGTTTCAGATTGTCAAATGGTAGATTGTTTGGAGGATTCTCATGACATGGTGGATCATGAGAAATGTGGAAATTTGAATGTGCTTAATGTGTTTGAAGATGAACTTGAAGAGATCCAAACACTTGATGTGGTGGAAGAGGAACTTGAATTGTCTCTTGATGAAGGTTATGCAATTTTTAAAGAAGAGCATGATTCCTCTACGTTGGAACCAATCTATGACAAAGGTTTCACACTTTTTAAGGAGTTGCATGATACTACCCATATGGATCCTTTCCATGATGAAACTTCTGCACTTTTTGATCATTTGGGTGAGTTAGTTCATTCTCCTACATCCTACAATTCCATGTTTTGCAGCATTAGTCTCAATGAAGTATGGGTGAAATGGTTCTTTTTGATGGTGCCACATGAGGAGTATGGAACTCCTAGATTTACCTTTTATGATGACATGGTTGGAGCACATTCTTATTCACATTTGCATTAGCATCATTTGTCACTTTATGATGATGCACATCTACATGGATGCACCTATGATATGCATTTGAGTCACTTGAAGACTCATGGTTTCTCTTGCTCAACACTTGGTTCATTTGATGTTAGAGGAATTTCATCCAACACTTGGGTGAATAGATTTATAATGGGAGAACATTTTTGTTGAAAGCCACATACTTTGTTACATCTTTATGATTTTCACATTCATGGATGTATGGGTGAGACTCATTTGAGTCCTTTGAAGTCTCCTTTTTTTTATGCTCATTATTTGCTTCATATTTTAGTGGAGACTCTTCATTCACTTATGGGATGAAGGAATACATGGATGAATATTTTTATGCATATCACATCCATTTGGAGCAGAATTATAGGACATGGGCTCCTCACCTATGTCATTGGAGCATATTTGATGGGTCACTTGAAGATTGTATGCACTTGGAAAATGGTGGTCTACATGCTTGGAGGTATAAGCACTTTCATGACTATTTGATGAAGCATCTCCTTGATGTACATTTTCATTATGTTGTTATGTACTTTGAAGATATATATTTTGTACTTGTGATGTTTGGAAGAATGCATACAAGATTGCATTACTAATGTGTTCTCTAGTTTATAGATTGTGCTCAACTTTGAATTCAGGATTTGCACAATGCAAGGGCAGCATTTGAACAAGCCTGCTTCAATCTAGTATGTATGACTTCACTCGCCTGTCATGTTGATTCCCACATAACTTGTACCATTGTTTAGAATCTTAGATATAGTCTTATTTGCCACAAAATGTAATGTTGCTGCATCTAGTTAAATTGTTCACCTTTGAGTTCATATAAGTAAATTGTATTTCAAAAGTGTAGGTGACAACTCTTTCAAACATTGAGGCCAAGAAAAAATTTGAATTCTTGGAAGCTGTGAGTGGAACAATGGATGCCCATCTACGCTATTTTAAGCAGGTAACTCTGAAAAAGTGATAATCTAGTTTCCAGGATGATTTATATTCAAAACATGATACTGTACTTGCCTGAATATTGACTACTTCTATTGAATGTGTCCACTGATTGCAATATTTGTCTTTGGCATATTTGTAGGGGTACGAGTTACTGCATCAAATGGAACCATACATTCACCAGGTCGATATATTGGACACATAGTTTCATAAATTTGTATGAAATTCAAATTATAATAATATATATCCTTTCTCAAAATGAATCTGCTACATCAAGTGCTTCCAAATGCTTTATTTCTACTTCATTATCCTTGAAGTATAGTTTACGCTGATGATTGGAGCATAAAAAATTCAACATTTTCTAATCCACCCATTTTGATTTTGTAGAAGACCTTGTCTGATAAAATCAGTGAGTTTTATAAAGCTTTCCTTCTGAAAAAGTGTGCCAATACTAATTGAATGACACCAAATTAAGTCCCTGAAATGCCAATGCTGCATTGAAGGGAACGCCATTATAGCATCAGATGGCACTGTCAGAGCAATTGTGATATGGATTCACTTTCTCCCGAGTCCTAATTAAGATACTGTTGAGACAAGAGTGGCCAACTTTTCACGACTAGTTATAGCTTGTCAATAGGAGCAGGATTATGACCGATATCGCCAAGATGAAAGTCTCTATTCCATAACTTTTTGTTGGGCTACTTGTAATTGTTCAGTATCATGGTTCTATGCCCAGAACAGTATCCTTTGATTTGGCGCATCATGTATCCCTCTTAATCATTTGAAGGAAATAGGCACAAAATACAAATTTCCATATATGAATTGTAGCTAGTTGCAGACTTGCTGTTTATTATTTAGATTAGAATTTGATCATATGTAAGATATGATTTTCCTGTGATCACTACTACATATGGGCTACTTATCTCTTTTCATCATTTCTGGTAGATTTTTTTTTGTTAAGGATACTTTTGAATCAAAAATTTGATAGCAGTGCTGAGGCATAATGTGTAACTCTTCTTCCATGTCTATGGTCTTCAGGTTTTGACATATGCACAGTAGTCCAGGGAAAGGACGAATTATGAGCAAGCTACTCTTGCAGAAAGGATGCAGGAGTTTAGAAGGTAGATAGAACAAGAAAGTTTGCGCTCATTTAATGATGTGGAGACTTCTACTTCTAGGGATGGTATTCAAGCCATTGGCAGGAGTTCTCATAAAATGATTGAAGCAGTTATGCAATCTACTGCAAAAAGGAAGGTACATGTTCTATTACATCTTTGTTGATCTTATTTTAGGATTGGCATATCACCTTCTTTGCATAGAACAAAGAATACTGGTTACATATTGCAGTTGTTACTACAAATTTTTTTATCGTAGATATTAGATCAGAGGAGTGGTATTCTGATTAAAAATTTGAAGGTCAGTATAGCTGTGTGTGTGTCTTAGCGTCTTTGTAAATACTTCAGATCTCGCAATGCTTAATGATTCATGTGCAAACAATAAAACAAGGATACTTATTGAAATGATCTTCAAATTTGAGGGGTGATTGGAAGAGGAGGTTTTTTGTACTTGATAGTCGTGGATTGCTGTATTATTACCGCAAACAATGGGGAAATCCAGTGGTAGGTCATCATTGTTGTTGTCAAGAGGGAGTATATGCTCATGAAAGTTTCCCAATCTGCTTTAATAATTTCAAAAATATTTTCTCTAGCATAGCTAGCATTCATAATGCAAGTTCTTTGTGTTAATTATTTGTCATGGAGATGCAAACCAACTGGCAATTCAGAAAGCTTCCCATTCATCTGATCATGTCACTAGTTTGCTTGGATGGTTACTTTCTTCTCACCATGGGACACCCCAGGATGAGAAGTTTGTGACACATCATACCGTGAATCTTCTTACATCTACTATAACGGTGGATGCAGAGCAAACAGATTTACGTTTTTTTTTTAGGATAATTTCTCCATTAAAGATCTATACTCTATAGGTACATGCCAAGATTTAATCTCTCACAGGTGTCTATGCATGGAATCTTCTCAAACTAAATATTCCTACATTAAGTTTGATTATTGAATTTATAATTGGACAAGATTGAAAATGTTTACCGTGTTGTTTATTTTAGTAAAAAAATTCATCGAGTCTCATTATAAGCATATTTTCCTCATATCACCTTGTATGTATTCTTCCTATTGGTTAAAATGGAGTCTTGGTTCATCTGATCATGTTATGGATATTCTTTGCAATCTTCTTCTCAGGAAGAGAATGTTGTAGATCGACATTCTTTTAGTACTTGAAGCATTATTCTTGAATATGTTTGACATTCATTTTGTTCCCATGCAAAATTTGTTTGAATATCATCATTGTCAAGCAACAACTTCTTAAAGGGTGCTAGCTCAATGGTAGAGCACCTTCCTAATTATAGGCAGGAGATTGGTGGTTCGATTCCTTTGTACCCTATCATAAATTAGTGAATAAGAAAACGACTAAAGTTGCATATATATGACTATTAGTAGCTAATTTCCAATATCTTATAGCGCGACTAACGTTTAGCCGTATTTAGCTTAGTCATTAATATGTTATCATCTAGTAGTTTATTTAGTTGTATATTTGGTCATTAATTGTGACAATCAATGACTAAATCAATGACTAAATCAATGACTAAATTAGTGACTAAATCAATGAGTATCATAGACTAAATCAGTGAGTATCAATGACTAAATCAATGACTAATAAGTCAACCAATTAATGACTAGTGAAATACGACTAGAGATAAGATAGTGGAAATCGGATACTATTAGTCACCGATTCAAAAATAGTCGTTTATAGTCGAATTTTAGTCATTTTTTTAGTCATTAATTTCTCATTTTGTACTAGTGAAAGTAGGTTCTAAGATGGCCCTGGCATAGTTATAATAACAACCAAGAACATCTTAGGCACTAACATGTGTGCAGAAGGAAGATAAACCATCAAGTGTGAAACCATATTGACATCCTCCTTACCAAGAAATATTCCAAGAAATGCAAGAAGACATAGAACAAACTATCAAGGAAGAAGATGGAATACTCAACAATATTCATGGAATAAGGAACTAGAAAACTATTATTCAACAAGATATTATAAGGGACCAGAACCTACAACAAGTTGGAGAAATCACAGTTGCTACACATGGAATCAAAATTATGCAAAGACTAGCTATCAAGGATTGAGACCAAAAATAATTGAATTTGGATAGGTGGATCATCATCATTGAAAAAAAAAAATTAAGAATAAAAGGAAATCCTATTACTTGGTTTCATCACTTGTAAATCCATTAATTGCAAATCTTTGAGGACAAAGCTTTCCAAAGGAGGTTACTATGATATGACCCAAGGGGGCTCATACATGGGGTTAAATATATATGATATGACCCCAAGGTAGGAATATATGGGGATAAATATATATGCAATGATGTAAATGAATATGTAATAATGGTTGGTCCTATTGAAGGGACCACATGTGCAATGAGTGAATATTTATATATATAGGTAATGAATTCATTGTTGAGAACATGTGAAAGGATTATGTGAATATCTTGGGTTAATTGGAGAAGGATATCCTCTTATTTAAGAATTTATTGTGTAACTTATCTCTCTTCTTTGTATGGAGTTTTTCTCTACATGTAGATTTACATACATGGTGTGTACTTTTATCTCATGCTATTTTAAGTATTTTGGTTCATAATAGTTTCCAACAAGCAAGGCATAACTACGTTATTGAAGGAATTACTATTGTATATCCATCATCAATTCATAGCATATGGAAAATATTCTTAAAAAGGGTCATTCATGCATTGTGGTACAATTCCATGCTATTCAATATTTTAAGACCCCTTTTAAACCCATTTCTTCTTACATTCAATTAGTCTTAGACAAACACCAATCCATGTTTAATATTCCTGAAGGAATACCCCCTTCTCATGGTGAGCATGATCATTCCATTCCACTAATACTTGGTATCCTCCCACCCAATTTATGGTTGTATCACCATCAATTTTCCCAAAAAATGAAATTGAAAAGATCATTCAACATTTTCCAATTGGTGGTGCCATCTACTCCAATACCAGTCCCTCTTCTTTCCCATTTGTTATGGCCCTCAAGAAAGAAGGAAGTTGGCACAGATTTCCCAACTTCTATTCTTTTAGCAAGTTGATTGTCATGGATAAGTTTCCCATTCCTATCATTATGAAATTCTATATGAGCTTAAAGGTTCTCACTTATTTACTAAACATGATCTATTCTTACCATCAAATTCACATGAGAGAGTTGGATATTGCCAACATTAATTTTGGCACTTATGAATACCATTATGAGTTATTGGTGATGCGCGTTGGTCTCTGAAATTCACCCTCCACCTTTCAAATTCTTATGAACACAATATTTAAACCCTTTCTACATATTTTTGTTCTCATTTTTTTATGACATCTTGATCTACAATAAAATTTGGAAATCCCATATAGCCCATGTAGATAAAGTCCTACAACTAATTTAGAATCATTGACTCTTTCTCAAATGGTACAAATGTTCCTTTGTTGTCTTTGAGGTGGAATATTTGGGCCATATTTCCAGTTAGGATGGTGTGCAGGTGAATCCAAATAAAATTTGCAGCAATTAAGGATTGGACTTCCCCTAAAACTCTTAAAATATTCATAGGTTTTCTATGTATCACTGGTTATTACAGATAATTCTCTTTAAACTATGGTAAGATTGTATCTCCACTCATATATTTGCTAAAAAATCATTTAATTGGAATGATGTAGTAGAAACGTCTTTCTAGGACTTAAAGGAGGCTATGCATATCACTTCAGCACTTGATTTTTCCAACTTCATTAAAACATTGGGTCTGTAATGTGATGCCTTAGAGTAGTCCTCATTCAATAGGGCATATCATTGGATTTTACATATAAACAACTCTATGATCAACACTTGGGAAAATCAACTTATGAAAAAAGATGATGGCCAATCTGTGTGTTGTGGACCTGTGGATTCCATAACTCCTTTGAAAATATTTCCAAATCAAAACAAATCATTGTGGCCTAAAATATTTTTGAAACAAATAACTTCCTCTGCTAAGCAACAAAAATGGGTCCCACAATGTTGGGATATGACTATGAGACAATTTACTAGAAGGGAAAGGAGACTGCGGCAGCCGATGATATTTCTTGACAATTTGAAGAAAGTTCTCTCTTTTCCCTCTCCTCTATCACCACAATTTAGTTGAATGGCATCTATAATGAATGCTTGATAGATCCCCTACTTTCTACCATTATCCAACAACTTCAACAGGAACCCCATGCATATCTAATTTGCACTTGGCACAATGACGAGCTTGATTTTAATGGAAATCTATATATTCACAAGAAGTCATCATTGAAATAATAGGTGTTCTCTGAGCTCCATTTATCCCCCATATTTGTTCATTCAATATTTCATAAAACATATGAAATGATTAAACAATCATTTCTCTGAGAAGGCTTAAAAAAGGACATCCAGACATTTGTGGTTGAATGTGGCACTTTCCAAAGATATAGAGGTGAGAAAATGAAACTTCCACGTGAACTTTAACCACTTCTGATTCCAATTGTAGTATGGATTGATATTTCTATGTATTTCATTGCGGGGTTACCAAGATATGGCTATAAGTCTATAATCATGGTTGTAGTTGATCACCTTTCCAAATATTTTCATTTTTTTACCCTACAACACATTTTCAAGGCCTCTATGGTAGCTCAATCCTTCATGGATAATACCATCAAACTCTATGGTATTCAATAGACTATTATAATGGACCGTGACCCCACCTCCACTCCCCATTTCTAGTAAGAATTATTTTGTCTCCAAGAAAATCAATTAAGCCTTCGTACCACATATCACCCCCAATTGGTGGTCAAACTGAATTTGTAAATAAGTGTTTGGAAGAATATTTGTGGTGTGTTACCTCAAAGAGGCAATGCCAATGGCCTCAGTGGTTACCTTTAGAAGAATGGTGGTATAATGCAACTTATGATACTACTACTCAAGTGACTTCCTGTGAACTTTTCTTTAGACAAAATCTCTGCTCAATACTATCCTACCTACCAGGTATCTCTAAGGTACAGGAGGTTGATAAAACACTTATAGCTTGAACCAACATTCTCTGCATTCTCAAGGATAATATGATAATGGATTTAAATAGGATGAAGCAATAGGCTAATCGATATTGTTTAGAACACCATTTTGCAACAGGAAATTAGGTATTTCTTCACCTAGATCCCTATAAGAAAACCTCACTTAAGGACATCAACCACTAAATGTTTTCCCCCAAGTATTATGGGCCCTATAAGATCCTCAAACATGTGGCCCCCACATATTACAAATTGGATCTACCTAGCCAGTCGACTTGATTCATTCCATATTTCATGTCTCCAACTTGAAGAAAGTCGTTGGCCCTCAATGTTGTATTCAGGTTAGCCTTCCATAATTGGATGACAAAAAATCCATTTGGCTGCATTTTGAAGCCATCCTTGACAAAAGGGAATGTCATCTCCGCCATCACACCATCCAAAGGATCTTTATCCAAGGGAAAGATACCCATTTTAAGGATGCTACATGTGAGCCAACAAAGATACTTTAGCAATTTTGTAAAGCACCTGCAACAATTAATTAATAAGAATATGCGAAATAGCATAAATGACAAAACTCAGAATCGCTTTTATATTGATTACAGGCCACTTCGAGGGGGCAACCTCCTATGAGCAAGCTCAATACAAATAACTTCACAGTGCCTTCAATGACCTCAACACACACTTATATACTAAGTCTATGCCAATACTATGAGTCAAAACCATGGGACATATAATACTACGGGACAACTTACAAAGCATATGCGTCCAATACTATGGGTCAATACTATGGGCTAATATAAACTATGGATCAATAAATACTACGGGACGACTTACAAAGCATATGAGTCCAACAAGAATATACTAACATAGTAAAGAGAAGGGTTGACATAGGTTCCTTACATCCCCTCTCCCTTAGAAAAAGCTTTGTCCTCAAAGCTTTGGTTGGAGAAATTGCTGCAGAATATGAAGGAGTGGTTCCCCAGTAGCATCCTTGGGTTGCATTTCGGGCCACTGACGCCTTTGGAGTGTCAAGGAGGATTGCTTGGAAGGCTGTAGATGAAGAAGAACCCTGTCAGCTACGTGTAAAATGTGCTTAGAACGGTGGTGATTGGCTTGTTGTTTCAGGCGAATTCTGGCCATGTGAAGATTGTCCTGCAGAATGAGAAGAATCTGATCGCGGTTTCGAAGAACCGAGTCAATTTCCTGAACTGGGGAGATGCTAAGGGTGTATGGAAGAAGAACTGGTGGTGTTTTTCCATAGACTGCTTCATATGGTGTCCTTTGAGATGTGGTATTGTACCACCAGAGCGCTGGTAGGAAATCCATAGAAATAGTTGGCCAAAGCTGTGTAGGGATGGGCAAGGGTTTGAGGAATCCCGAAAGGAGTGTCGTTTCACCCTTATTGACTTGGAAAGTATCATCGTCAGCCACCATCTGTTGAATTGTCATTTTTAGTCCCTGCCAAAAGAAGTTACATTGTTCCCGGTCATACATTTTGCAGAACCCAGAGTGCCCTGTTGATGAAGAAGCATGGAGTTCATAGAAGAGATAGCCCTATTGAACATATTGCAACCAATTTGGAACAAGCAAAGAAAGAGCTGTAAGAGAAACTAGGTCATCAATTGTGTGAGAAGGATCATCTTCCACCATATTGTCCTTACCTTGCTTGTAAGTGATCACATAGGGATAAACCATGAGTTGGATAACCCATTTCAGGTGGGTTGGGGAGGAGACCCATTGTTCCATAAAATTTTCCAAACTCTGGAGATCAGGCTTGATGCAGAAATAATTCCCTAATAGGTATGGCTGCCACTTCTGTACTGCATGCAAAATAGCCATCATTTCCTGCTAAGAGGTAGATGTGGCTAAATTCTTACCGGAAAGGTCTCTTGAAGGAAGCAAGCGCATTGGTTCAGCAAAGATACTTGCATATCTATCCAAGGAAGTAGTGGAGATTGTTGATGGGTGCATCTGAATGGAATTGAGCTGAGCGATGACACCATGTGAATTCTTCTTAAGGATTTTTTCTAGGCGATGTTAACTAATGATGCAGAGAGACCCTGGTTGTAAGCCCATAAATTTGTGGTGTGCCCCATTGACTTTAAACTGCATCCAAAGTTCAGCAAAATCCAATAAGATGGGGCCAAGTGTGCGTAACCATTGAACTCCGAAAACCACATCACATCCGCCTAAGGACAAGGCAAACATGTCAGAGTGTAGGTTATAATCTTCCATAGAGATACGCACATTGTGACACTTCCCCTTGCAAGGTAAGGTGCCCCCACTGGCAACCATGACTTCAAAGTTGGAGCAAGGATGGACAAAACAATCAGCCTATTTGGCAATCCGAGGGTCAATGAAGTTATGAGTGCTACCAGAATCAATGAGTATGGTAAGAGGGAGCTTCTTGAAGTATCCCCTGACCCGCATTGTTTATGGGGTGGTGACACCAGTTACAGCATGGAGAGAGATCTCGGGTGGGTCGTCCTGAGATGGGGTGTCAACAGGCGGGTGTTGAATGTCAACCTGAAATGCTACTGTATATGTAGCTTCTTCACCAAGTTCTAAGGCATGTGGAGAATCCACATCCAAGAGATAGAGCTTTTGTTGAACACATCTATGTCCCTGAGTGAATTTCTCATCACAATTATAACAAAGCCCTTTTTCTCGGCGTGCCTGCATTTCTATTTCAGACAAATGCTTGATAGGAGTTGGTTGAGGAGTAGGCATGATGGGAGGTCGTTGGGAACCCATATTTCTGAAGGGAACAAAGGTGGGTTTGGAGCATTGTTGAGCTGTAATCTTATCCTCGGCTAGCTTAGCCAAACCTAGGACTTCCATCATTGTGTTGGGACAAAACATTTTGACCTCTGAGCGGATTTCATCCTTGAGACCACTCATAAAACAACTCCTGTAGAATTCATCAGACAATCCTTATGTGTGATTGGCCAATTTCTAAAATTATGTTTGATACTCTCTCACTGTGCCAATTTGGTGAAGTTTAGTGAGTGCTCTTGTGAAATCATCAAAAGCACTAGGACCAAATCATGGCAAAATGAGTTGGCAAAAATCTGTCCATTTTGGCTTGGGATGAGCTTTGATGTACCAATGGTACCATTGAAGGGCTTCCTGTTCCAAATGAAAGGATGCAAGTGGAACTTTTTGGGCATCAGAAGTATTATGCAGATTGAAATATTGTTCTGCTCGATATATCCATCCAGTCAAATCAGTACCATAGAAGCGAGGAAAATCAAGCTTCGGCCCACGAAAATTGCTAGAAGAAGAGAACCCGGTGGCTGCAAAAGATTCTGGCTGTCTGGTATTGTTCATGGCTGAATGCTGAAGATGGAGGCTAAGAAATTTTTCATCCAGATCTTGGAGTTTGGTTTGGATGGCTGCAAGTGCTTCCTCCATGGTGTGTGCTCCTGCGCGGGTGACAACCATAACCAGGTTTTTTTTTTTTTTGGTGGAATGGGTAGAAAAACACAAACATAAGCTGATTTAGTAAAGGGAAATTTGGATTGGGGAAACAATTTGATGGGTAATTGGGGTTGACTAGATTTTGGACACTAGCAAAAGGACAAGAAAGCAAAAAGGGGGATTTCAGAAACGGGGTGATAGAATGAGAAAATTTGGCAGAGAGGGACAAAGAAGCAGAATTCATAAAGGAACTCTGTGGTAAAATTTGAAGGTGATTGGGTGAAATATGAGGAAGTTATGGCAAACCCTAAAAATAGACAAATGTGGGATTTCGGGCTTTGGGAAGGGGAATTGGGGATAGGGTCCTCAGGAATGAAAGATGCAGAATGGGATGACAGGGGTTCCCTGAAAATTTCAAGGGAAGTAGAGTGAAAACAAGGGAGATATGGAGAAAAAATTGAATTTTAATGGAGCGGCTACGGCTCAGAAGGGATCTGAAACAGATAGATCTGCAACGGCCTAGAAGTGAGTAGAAACAAAGGGATTTAAAATTGATTTTTTTTTCTTCAGAAATGGATCAGCAACAGCAGCGCAACGGCGTGGAAGGGATCGAAAATGGCTGGATCTGAAACAGCGATTGGATCTGGAACGACTTTCAGAATAGATATGAAACGGCTGGATCTAGAGCGGAAGTGATCGGCAACAGTTCAACTGAAAATAGATATGGACCCCAGCTATGTACGGCTTCCTAACAGTTCAGTTGTTTCACTCAGCCACCAATGTTGTCTAATGGCTTGCATATTGGGGCAGTACCCCTCACTCCACGGCTCAGGTAAAATTGAGAACCGCTTTGCCACAAACGACAGCTCTTGGTTTACCTCACGGGTGGGAACTAGTCAATCATGTAGGGGTCGTTGCCCTTTTCGCTGGCAGGTCCTCCCAAGTACTTCCCATAGTTAAGCGGATAGGCATTATTCCCAAATCCGAAGTTGCAACAGATACGAAAAAAAATTTGGCAGAAATTCCACCCAATGAGCCCAAGAAAGTGCTATGATACCAGATGTAAAGCACCTGCAACAATTAATTAATAAGAATATGCGAAATAACAGAAATGACAGAACTCAGAATCGCTTTTATATTGATCACAGGCCACTTCGAAGGGGCAACCTCCTATGAGCAAGCTCAATACAAATAACTTCACGGTGCCTTCAATGACCTCAACACACACTTATATACTAAGTCTATGCCAATACTATAAGTCAAAACCATGGGACATATAATACTACGGGATGACTTACAAAGCATATGCGTCCAATACTATGGGCTAATATAAACTACGGATCAACAAATACTACGGGACGACTTACAAAGCATATGCGTCCAACAACAATATACTAACATAGTAAAGAGAAGGGTTGACATAGGTTCCTTACAAATTTTCACATTTCCAACCTCATAAACAATGTTGTTGTTTAAAGGGGAGGGCATATTAGGTTCATACCCTAACCTCTTCAAATAGATAAGTTGTTATGTATTGATGTATCTATAGTAAGTAAGGCCAATAAAGTAGATATATTGTGAAAGCAATATTTGTAAAAAGAGTCAATAGAAGGTTCCACCTACTAGAAAGTTCCTTCACTAAGAAGACTTACTAGAAGGTTTTTCCTAATAGAAATTTTCTCCTCTAGAAACTATATATATGAATAGAAGCAATTTAAGAAGATTCCTTGTGAAGTATTAGCTTGTAATTCGGGCTTGACTTCATTTGGAGGTCCACCCTAGAAGAGGCAAGTGAACATTGCTTTCATCATTAAAAGTATTGTTCTTGTGATTTTTTGTTATCTACTATTGTCTTTATTTGTGGTAATTATGCATTTTTTGTTATGAAATCTCGCTTTATTCTGTTAAGGTACATAACACCATTTATCATCTCATCTGCTATAACTAGAATTAAGAACATATTTCCTTAAGTTACTATGATTTTTTTATTATTATGTATATCTTATCTGAGTAGATATTGTTGAGAACAGAGCAACTAAACAACTCTAATTTTCAATAACTAACTTTCAGACCCCTATCTATGAGAAGCAAGAAATGCATCCACCTATCGATGAAAGAACGCTAATAATAGATTTATGGAATAATTAAAAAACAATCTTCCTTTGATTGAATGAAATGCACAACATTACCAGATAGACACAGACATACAGGGAGTAACAGTTAAATTTGGAACAAAGCATACACTAATAATGCAATCGCATACTCAGGAAAAATAGAAAAATATGGGCATGAAGACTCTTGTTTTATTTACTTCTATGTTATTACACTCAACCAACAGCTCTGCCTTCCTTGAGTCCTACATCCAAAGGATACATTCACCTCTAGGGTCTATATTATCAACCAACAACACTTGATGTATATCACAATACAATTTTACAATGAAAATGCAATACAAATTGAAGTTTCACTGAGTACAAGGCTTCTGGAACCTTCGCTTGTTGTCGGTGTGGGGATGGATTCATCGAGAAACTGTTGAGCATTAAATTCAACAATCACTATTCTAAACCAACCAACTAAGAAGACTGAGTTCGCAATAGATGGGTGAGCTGGCTGATATTCAATGGAATTTGGTTTTACATTCTAACATTCACCCACTTGAATTCAAATGAAGGTGAACCTATGATTATTTATCCAAAATTATGCATAATGTTACTTGCAATCCAATTAATATTTTACAAAGCTCTTGCTTGTATCTTGGAAAACATTTAGTAAGTATATTAGCTGGATTCTCAGTAATATGAATCTTCTCTATATTTAAATGACCTGATTCCAATACCTGGCGAATCCAGTGGTACCTTAGATCAATGTGCTTGGTATTTGAGTGAAATGATGGGTTCTTTTCCAAGTGAATGGGATTTTGACTGTCACAATGCAACACATACTTGTCTTTCTTAATTCCCATCTCTCCTAGGAATCGTTGCATCAACAACATCTCCTTGCAATACTATGTTTAAGCTATATATTTTGCCTCAGTTGTGGAGCCTAGATACCCAAGACACAACTGCACATTCAAATGTATACAGGTAACAAGTCATGCACCTTATAGCGTCCACATCTCCATCCATATATGCATCTATAAAAAATTCAAGCACAATATTCGAATTTCCAAAACATAAACAATAATTACTAGTACCCTTGAGGTACCTTAAAATCCACTTTACCACCTGCCAATGTTGTTTTCCTGGGTTGACAAGGAATATACTCACTACTCCCATTGAATGTTCAATGTCTGGGCATGTACATACCATGGCATACTTGAAGCTTTCAATTGCTAAATCATAGGGTATTTTACTCATTTCGTCCTTCCCCTTGTCATTACAAGGGCATAAATCAACACTCAATTTGAAGTGGACTACAAGGGGTGTACCAACTGGCTTGGAATCCTTCATGTTGAACCTATTAAGCACCTTCTCAATATACTTTTCTTGTGACAACCACAATTGTTTTCTCTTTTTGTCACGTATGATCCTTGTGCCCAATAATTGTTTTGCTTGGCCCAAATCCTTCATTGCAAACTGACTTCCCAAATCATTCTTCATCTTGTTAATCATGCTCTTATCATGCCCAACAATTAGTATGCCATACACATATAGAAATAAAATGATAAACCTTTCTTGGTCATACTTCTTAATGTAAACACAATGATCACCCTCTATTATCCTAAAACCATGCTCCAACTTAAAATAATCAAACTTCTTATACCATTCGTGAGGTGCTTGTTTCATCCCAGAGAGGCTCTTCTTCAAACTATGAACCAAATTTTCTTTACCTTTTGTTTTGAATCCTTTTGACTGATCCCTATAGATCTCCTCCTCCATCTATCCATGAAGGAAGGAGGTCTTCACATCTAACTGTTCACACTACAAGTCTAAACCAACAACAAGACCAAGAATAACTCTAATGGATGGCATTTTAACAATAGGTGAAAAAATTTCTTTAAAGTCAATACCTTCTTTTTGGGAAAATCTCTTCGCCACCAACCTTGTCTTTTACCTCTCCTTCTTTCCTTCAGCCTCATGCTTGATCTTGTATACCCACTTGTTTTGAAGAGCTTTTCTTCCTTTTGGAAGCTTTACTAGCTCCCATGTTTTGTTCTCCAACAGTGATTCCATTTCTTCTTGAATGGCATCCTTCCAATATTTTCTATGCTCATCATCACAAGCCTCCTGAAAACAATGAGGCTCACCTTCATCAGTTAATAAAATATAATTTGAGGGATGATACCTTTGTGATGGATTATGAGGGCTAGTGGACCTACGAACCAACTACGAGGGTATATTTTCTAGTCGGACCTCTTGTAATGGATGCTACAATGGCCTATCTTCTCACTATCCAACATTTTCAACTGGATTTCCATCATATTTAGCTGGCTATCCATCATTTTTAGCCTGCTTTCCACTATTTTCTTGCAACGGTGGCATGTTTTCTTGCTATTCCACAAATCTGTCAGTAATTTCCTTGACCTCCATACCACCTGTGGACCTCTTAAACATCTCCAACTCATTAAATATAACATCCGTGCTTCTAATAACTTTGCATTTAACCGGATCCCATAAGAGTTATGCAAACTCACCATCTTCATATCCTAATAATATACATTTCATTGATTTATTGTCCAACTTAGCTCTATGATCTTTCAGAATATGCACAAATGCTTCACATCCAAAATTTTTAAGTTGAGAATAGTTTACCTTCTTGTTGTTCCAAAATTATTCAAGAATGCCACCCTCCAAAGCTATAGTAGGTGATCAGTTTATGAGGTAACATACTATCCTCACTACTTCTTCCCAAAAATGCTTATCCAACCCAGAATTTGAGACCATGCTCCTCACCTTCTCCATTATGGTGTGGTTCATCCTTTATACAATACCATTTTTTTTAAGGAGTACTAGGGATAGTATTCTCATGATTTATGCCAAACTTGTTGCAATACTCCTTGAAATCATTGGAGCAATATTGTCCACCATTATATTTCCTCAAGCACTTGAGAAGCTTGTTAGTTTCTCTTTCAACTCCAACGTGAAAATTTTGAAATATCTCAAATACATCATGCTTTCCTTTCATAGGATAGGCCAAAAACTTACTAGATGCATCATCTATGAAAGTAAAAAAATATGAGGCTCCTCCAAGAGACTTAACATTGATTGGCCCAAATAAATCGGAGTGTACCAATTCCAATAAATTCATTTTTCTTTCATGGTCTCCTCTTATAAATGAGACTCTATGTTTCCTACCATATATACAATGCTCACAAAAGTCAAGTTCATAATATTTCAAACCTGGGAGTATATTTTTTCCAACAAGGATTTTTAGCCCCTTTTTGCTCATGTGTCCCAATCGTTTGTGCCATAAATTTGGTGAGGTTCATTCTTTTGCAACAAAAACCACATCTGATTTTATTGTTGTTTCTCTTAAGGTATACAATGACCCTTTTTTGAGTCCTTTATCCATGACCAATGCCCCTTTTCTTATTTTCCAACCACTCTTTCCAAAACTTGTGGAGCAACCTTCATCATTTAGTTTTCCCATAGAGATTAGGCTCATGCGCATCTCTGGTACATGCTGTTGATGTATATGTAACTTTGGAATGTATTTCATATATGTATATTGTATCCCTACAGAGAGGTTATTATTCCTTTGTACGGAATTGTCGTCATTTGTATTTACACGTGTCGCAAGTGTCGTAACTTATACAAGATGGGTTATTAGACCACAAAGTGTGGGGTTGGCCCTGAGTTAAGTTAACCATGGGTTATTAGTCTGAGTTAGACAAGTCGGCCCTGTTAGGCTATTAGGCAAGTCGAGTTGTGTATAAATAGAGTGAGGCTGTCACTCTATTTGATCATTCACTTACACATCTCTCTCTCTCATTGAGTGATGCGCACTAGTGGAGGAGAAGAAGCTGCTAGGAGTCTATCTCTTATGCTTGGGTTATTGTATCATTGCTCTATTATCTCTGAGGAAGTTATTGGGGTTTTTCACCTTCTTGGTTTTCCCCAAGGAAACTCTGTGTCTATTGTCTCTTGTGTTTGCTTCTTGTGATTGATATACTGTACATGTTATTTTCTCAGATAAGATCCTAGATCATATTGAATTGATGCTTAAAATCTAACATGGTATCAGAGCTAACCTGAGAAGAAGACACTGTGTAGTTGCGGAAGCTAGGGCTTCTTTTTTATTGGGTTTCTCTCCACAGATATTTCAAGGTAGGAGGCTAGATTGACTCTCCTCAGCAAGGCGCATCTTTCTATCGAAATAGAATTCAATTCTGAGCACTTTCAGTTTTGGCCCTAAAAATTAGGGTTTCCACAAAAATAGGAATTTCTAAAATCTGAGGACATAGTTGGAAGCGCCTTGAAAAAATCAAAGTTTAGAGCTTTGGATTGAACTTTTTGGTTGGGTGAAGCTCCGAGAAACTCAAACCCTAATTCAGGGTCCTCCCTAGTGAATCCGGAAGATTGAAAAGCAAATTTGAAGGGTGAAACTTTACAGTTTTCAAATTTTGAGTATACCAACTTGATCAACTCGTCAAGGCACATATTTCTATCCTTTCATAAGTTTGAAATTCAAAGTTTGAATTTTTAGGGTTTCTTTGAAAAACCCTAATCCAACACCAGATTCAGTTTTCAGCAAATCAAGTGGTAAGATCTAAATATTTTTCTATTTCCATTTGAAGTACTCTTTAAGATGTCTCACCAAACCAAGCTTAAGGATAAGCTTGAAGGGGCTGATAAGTTCCAAGCATGGAAGTATAGGATTGGGTTAATCCTGGAAGAGAATGAGTTGGATACTTACATAAGTGAAGAGGTCCCTGTCCCAGAGGGAGAAGAGGCTAAGGCCTTACACAATAGGAACTTGGTCAAGGCTAAGAGGATCATTGCTGATTCTATAGAAGGCCATCTCATACCACAGTGTCATCTCTAAAGACACCTAAGGAGACGTTTGATTCCTTGACCAAGCTATTTGAAGGGAAGAATATAAATCAGAAGATGACCTTGAGGAATCAATTGAAGAATATCAAGATCCAGAATGTGGAGACCATGCAGTCTTATTTCTCAAGAGTCTCCCAGATAAAAGAACAACTTGAAGCTATGGGAGAAGATATAGAAAATGGAGAAGTGGTAATGACCACTCTTAATGGTCTTCCTAGGTCATGGGATTCCTTCATCCAAGGAATTTGTGCTAGGAGAAAACCTATCACATTCAGTAGGCTGTGGGAAGAATGCTCACAAGAAGAAGCTTGAATTGTAGCTCAAGAAGAGAAGATGGGGAATGAAGACCAAGCTCTCACAACACACTCCAAGAATTATGATGATAAGAAGGGACATCATCGCATTAAGAAAGAAAAGCATCACCATCAGAATCAAAGGGGCAACTTCAGATCTCAAAGAAACATATCAAGTGCCCGATGCTTTACATGTGATGAAAAGGGACACTATGTCAGGGATTGTCCCAGAAACAATAAGATGGTTCTCACACAAGGAAGAAGAACATCAAAAGAAAACATCATGCTCATACTGTAGAGGATGATGAACCTCCCAGGAAGAGGGCTAGAGAAGAAAGTGAAGATTCTTCAAGTGATGAAGAATATGTTCTAATTTCGACTCTCACTAGTACCATTACTCATGGAAGTAATGATTGGCTTATAGATAGTGGGGCTTCCAAACATATGACAAGATTCAAGGAATCCTTTATGAATCTATCTGAACATGAATCACCTCACAAGGTGAAACTTGGGAATGACTACCAGTATCCAATAAAAGGAAGTGGTGAAGCCTCATATAATCTAGAGTCTGGAAAGTCTATGAAGATGAAAGATGTACTATATGTTCCAGGTCTCAAGAAGAACCTACTCTCCATATCTGCATTATATGCAAAAGGCATGAGGGTTGCATTTGTAGCTGGCCAAGTCCTAATGTGGCCAAAGGGTAAAACTATTGATGATACAGTTGTGATTGGAGAGCAAGAGGGAGGATTATACAAAGTAAAGGGCTAACCAGAACAAGCCCTAGTTCATGACTTAGTAGAGGCAAGTGAACTTTGGCACAGAAGGCTTGCACACATGCACTATAGGGCACTACCAATTGCAAGCAAAGCAGTGGAAGGTCTTCCTGAAATACAGACAAGGCATGAAGGCATTTGCAAAGGTTGTGCAAAGGGAAAGAACACAAAGAAGACATTTCCAAGCAGTGAAAGCAAGGAAAAAGGAATCTTGGAAATCATCCACTCCGATGTATGCGGTCCAATGTCATCCAGTTCTCTGAGTGGGTATGTGTACTATGTTTTCTTCATTGATTATTTCTCTTGGAAGACTTGGGTCTACTTATTGAAGAACAAAGATGAAGTGTTTGACAAGTTCAAGGAATTCAAAGCCTTGATAGAGAATCAAACTGATATAAAGATTAAGATCTTCATATCTACAGAGAATTTACTTCAGGATAATTCAAGAAGCTATGTAGTGATTCAAGAATTAGGACGGAGTTGACCACTCCTTACAATCCACAACAAAATGGGGTTTCAGAAAGAAAGAATAGAACAATCATAGAAGAAGCAAGCGAAACGGTTCATGACCAAGATTTACCTATGCACTTATGGGCGGAAGCAGCCAGGACAACTGTGTATGTGTAGAACAGAACACCTCATAAGATACTTGAAAAGAAAACACTAGAAGAAGTGTTCACTGGTAAGAAACGAGAAGTTAGCCATCTCAGAATATTTGGTTGTCCAGTATACACTCACATCCCAAAAGAAAAGAGGTCAAAGCTAGATCCTTCAGGAAAGAACGAGATATTTGTGGGCTACAGTGAAAGCTCGAAGGCTTACAAAATCTACTTTCTAGGATTCAAGAATATTGACATCAGCAGGGATGTAACATTTGATGAAAGCTCAGCATACATCAAATCGAGAAAGACACCTATTGAAGACAATGAAGATCCCAGATTATCTAGAACACAAGACACTACCATGAATGAAGCAATTCCTAAAGAAGATCATGAAATGGAAGATCCACAAGAACCTACAGATCCACCTCGTGAGAAGAACTCTCACAAGAGGAAACCAGCATGGGCTAAAGAGCTCATCCAAGATGCAGAAAGATATGGAATTCCAGAAGAGGAACATAGAGAAAGGAAAAGGACAAGATCCTATACTAGTTATGTTGCTTTGCTCTATGACATTATGAATAAAGAACCTTCCAGTTATGAAGAAGCAGCGGAAAAGAAAGAATGGAAGGATGCCATGGTCGAGGAATATCAGTTGATCATGAAGAATGATGTTTCAGATGTGGTCCCAAGACCAGATGGGAAGTCTGTAGTGACTTCCAAGTGGATCTATAAGATCGAGCATGCTGCAGATGGTAGCATAGAGAAATACAAAGCTAGGTTTGTAGCTCGTGGCTTCTCCCAGAAAGAAGGAATTGATTATGAAGAGACTTTTGCTCCTGTAGCTAGATACACTTCCATTAGATCAGTACTTACTCTAGCTGCAGTAATGAAATGGAAGGTACACCAGATGGATGTCAAGACAACTTTCTTGAATGGTGTAGTTGAAGAGGAAGTGTATGTGCAGCAGCCACTTGGGTTTGAGACACGTGACAGAGGGACTCATGTATGCAAACTGAAGAAATCCCGGTATGGTTTGAAACAGGCACCCAGGACCTGGTATGGTAGGATAGATAACTTCTTATCCAGTTGGGGCTTTACTAAGAGTAAAGTGGATTCCAACCTTTACTACAAGGTTGAGGAAGGCAATCCAGTGATACTACTATCGTATGAGGATGACCTGTTTGTTACAGGTGAAGATAGATTGATTTCCAATACAAAGAGGAAGCTTGCTACCAAGTTCGAGATGAAGGACTTGGGTATGATTCACTACTTTCTAGGTATGGAGGTGTGGAAGAGTGCAGATGGAATCTTCCTTGGACAAGGGAAGTATGTAGTAGAGATCCTGAAGAGGTTCGGGATGATGGACAGCAAGGCCATGGCCACACCTATGGCATCGAACCTGAAGCTTCTGTGTGATTCTTCATCTGAGCCGGTTGATGCCACGATGTATCGTTAGATGATTGGGTCCTTGATGTACCTGATGAATACAAGACCAGACATTTTCTTTGTGGTGAAAACCTTGGGCCAGTATCTAACAGATCTGAGACATGTTCACGTGATAGCTGCAAAGCATATTCTGAGGTACCTGAAGGGTACAGTTGACTATGGGCTCAAGTATGATGCAAATCAAAAGTTTAACCTGGAGGGTTATGTTGATTCGGATTGGGCAGGAAGTGCCATTGATCGGAAGAGCACTTCAGGGTGCTGCTTCAGTATGGGATCTGGTATGATCTCTTGGTTTAGGGGGAAGCAGTCCTGTGTGGCACTAAGTATAGCTGAAGCAGAGTATGTTGCAACTTGTTCGGCTAGCTGTGAGGCAATATGGATTACGAAGCTACTGCCTGATTTGTTTGATCTCGAGTTGAGTGCTACTTGTATATATTGTTGTTGGAGAGAACTTCCGCAACATTTAGAAAGCTGCTAATTTTGGGAAGGATAACCAATTTTGGAGAGAAAGTACCAATTTTGGCGGTAAGACAAAGATATCGCCGTAGCACAAATTCCGACGGGAATCATGGTGATAGGTACAGAAAAGTCAAAGCATGTGGTACAAAGAAGAGGCCGAAGGGAGAGCTCAACCACCGTAATAAAGGCGCCGAAGATGAAGAGAGGGTTCAGCTACCCTCATTAAGAAGAAGGACTACAGTCAGCGTTGCTTGAACCAAGAAGAAGCGACGGGCCGATGCATTAAAGACTAAGGACTGCAGGAAGCGGCGACGAGACAGGAGGCGGCTATGGAAGTACAGCCAGTTGACTGTAAGTGGTTAGGGTTGAGTCACTGTTGGGATAAGGCCCACAGTTTTGTAACTGCGATGAGACCTTCGGGCCATCTATATATAGGAGTCTTTTTATATGATAAGGGGTTGGCCACATAGCGATAGAGCCATTAGGTAGAGGGTAGTCGAGTCTTTGTTGATACAGAGTCTGAACATCCCTTAGAGGACAAGGGCCGACCCGTTGAGGGATTGTGCAATCCGCTGGGATTGAGGAAGAAGGTGAGTGCATTGTAAGAGGCAGGAAGAGAAGAGAGGTCTATAGAGAAGGGCTCCCACTGAGGTGTAGTTTCCCAGAAGACCCTTGTTGTAAAGAGTTGGAAAGGAACTGTGTTTATCCTTCAAAATTGTTAACAAGAAACACAGTTCCCTTGGACGTAGCTCTCGCCCTGGGAGTAACAACGCGCTTATCTAAGTAGCGCTATTGTATTTGTGTAGCTGTTGCTCTCATTCACTTGCCTTTATTATACACGAATGCTTCATTCTGTTATAAGTAATGTATATGGTCATCAGTTTAAGTTCTGGTTGATGTATAACAATTGTGATAATCATAGCTAAACTCCTAGCGAACTAGATAATTGTTAAACAGAGAATAATGTGCGAGTATGGACTGAATATAATGCAGGAATGGTTCACTTAGACAGTGCTCAAAGTAATACTCTACTCAGTTACATTGTGGCAAGATATCAAGGGGCCAAGTTCATTAGCAAGGGTTATGCTTGGAGATTAAATGATATTACTAACTGCAGTAATAGGGTAAGGGTGGTCGAGGCCACGTATTAACCCATGAAACAGCTAGGAGTCACGTACCGCAGGGACAGAAGGAGGAAGATATCGCACCCACGATATCTTAGGTATCGCTAGACGGGCCCACATAAGGGGAAGCCTTATCGCACTCCCTGTGTGATGCGATAAGTTAGTGGCACAGCCGGAGTAATAGAATGAGATAAGTCAGCCTTTGAGGAAAGGGTTAAGGTGGGTTTGAACACCCTGGATGCCTCAGAACCCGGTTGAGGACACTTGAGTCTTCTGCCACCCATTAGAATCACTTCGGGTGAGACTTCAGGTTGCTTCTGCGACCTGTTGCCGAAAGGGCCAGTGAGCTAAGGGTTATGTTGGTCTAAAAGGTACCGCAAAGCCCGGGTCTACCCAGAAAGTAAAAGAAAGATCAACAAATGGTTCCGTTGCCGGTTTGAACACATTGAGCTGATGTTCTGTTGGCATCCTACCAAGCAAGAACTTAACCAGTGGGTTGAGTCAAAAGAAAGAGAGTTTGCTGCAAAAGAAAACAAGAATCCTAGATTGAGCACTGAGGCTTGGCTACAGAAGCACATTTTTACAGATCTCCATGAGATATTCTTCGTAACCTATGCTATTGAGTTATATGGTTGGTTATCAAAGCTTGCTGACAACAGCGGTTTCAAGAAGAATCGAGAAGTTGTCTGGACAGCAGAGCTGATTCAGACCTTGAAAGGTGTCGATAACCCCATCTCACGCGCAGTAGACTTCTGGCTTGCGAGTTTGCTGGAAAGCGTCATCACAGAGTTCGCGGTTGATCAGAGAAAGAGTTTCAGCGCAGCAGAATGGTACTTCTTCAAGGGTTATCGTGGTAAGTACCTAAATTCTCTAAATCTGTCCATTAAGCAATTACTATATGAAAAAGGAGTACTGGATATACTCTCAGATGAATAGTAGCATGATATTGTAATGTCAGTAGACTCTGAAAGTGATTACGAGTATCTTGGACATACACGTAGTGGTAAAAGATATAGAGTCAACGATTCATCTTCTTCTGAAGAAAACAGCTCAGATAACCCGAGACAGCAGATTCAGAACCCTAGGACTCCTCAAAAACCAGTCGGAACTCAGAATAATCCCGCAGGAACCCTGTCCAGTAGCTCTCACACAGCGCATACTACCGCTACAACCTCCACATCTACACCGCCGAGTGGTAGTAATACAGCAAACCAGAACCCACCATCTAGAAACAGAATGGGAGATGATATGAAGCTACCAACATTCAAAGGTACAGGGTCGGAGGACCCTGAGCAGCACTGGTTCTTATGCGAAGCCATATGGACCATTAAGCAAATACAAGACGATAATGTCAAGCTTGTCCAGCTGGCCACCACATTTAGAGAAAGAGCATTAACTTGGTATATGAAGTATACCACTGGCCATAACAGAACGCTTGCACAGGTTAGAACTACTATGATTAAAGAGTTTAAAAAACCTAAATCCGAGTCACAGTGCATAGTAGAACTTAAAGATATTAAGCAATTGCCTACGGAGACGGTTTGGGATTTTGACCAGAGATTCAAAACCCTCATTGATCAGGTAAGCTTTGAGCTTGCGCCTCAACAGCATAAAGAGTGGTTTATCGAAGCAATGTTACCACACATCAGACTTCCGCTAATGCAACAGAAATTAAATACACAAGATGAAGCATTAGAAATGGCAATGAAACTAGAGGCTTCACCTCTAGCAGAGACTAGCACAGGTATCACTAATCTGCATAATCAGCTAGCTAACCTCACCTTACAGCTGCATGAAATTAAGAAAGGAAAGGAGGTTGCGCATGAAATTTGGTGTACTAAGTGTAAAGCGCAGGGACACAGTAAGGATAACTGCCCTGTCTTTGTTGACTATATTGCCAGTGGAGCTCCTAACCCGTTGATGCAGAACCAGGGGCCATGGTGTGAGATTTGTAGAACCAGAGGACACAGTCCTCAGGAATGTCCTCTCCTTCAGAAATATGTGCAGACACCAAAGAACCTATATTGCAACTTCTGTAAATCTGTGGGACATGACGAAAACAACTGTAGAGCTTATGAGTTAATGATAGAAAGAAAGCATGACCTCTACAGAGTTCAGTCAGAAGCATCTGGACCAGCAGTACGTCCACAAACTGATCCGACTCAGGGAGGCCATGGAGGAAATTTCAGAGGCCGAGGACGCGGAGGAGGCTATGAATCTGGCCGTGGCCGTGGACCTATAACCTGTTATAATTGTGGAGGCACGGGACATTACGCTAGAGACTGTCAGAACCCTACGACAACGTGCAAGTATTGTAAATCTTATGATCATACAATAGAGGAGTGTCCCATATTGATAGCTAAGATCAAGGACGCCAAGCCAGCAGCCAATCAGACTATCCAGCTTATCGCTGCTGAGCAGAACGAAACAGAACCACGAGTCAATATTGTAACTCGCAGTGGTCTCTCCACAAGTAACATATCGCAGGATGTGGAAAACACGACAGGAACGCAGTGGGTGCGCAAACCTCCAGGAAAACCTATCCCACTCGATCTACAGAAGAATAAGGAGGCATTTCAGCAAACTAAGACTTCCTTTGCTGAACAGACACAGTCCAGATCACTATTATTACCATCTCAGGGTATACCGCGGAAACCACCACATGATGTTGGTACTGCGCAGATACCGCAGGCTAGCACATCTGGAATATGCGACGAAGAGGAATTGACCGGGAGTGTACAGTCCTTCCTGCAGAGTTGTTTGAAACTTCTGAGAAATGGGAAAGCTGTAGAGGAACTTCAGAAAGTTATTGATCAATGTCAACAGAGCCCCTCCTTGAGCAATACACAGCGAACTATTCACCATATAATGGGCCATACAAGGACAGGAAGAGAGATGAGGCTCACAGCGCAGATCGGACTATTTGAAATGGATGAGGTTATCCTAGACTTAGGATCAGAAGTAAATGTCTTGACTAAGCAGACATGGGAACAGATGGGTAGTCCAAAACTAAGCAGATCCCCTATCCATCTGAGACTAGCTAATCAGCAGAGAATATCACCGATGGGTCGCCTATCGCATGTCCCAGTGGACATCGACGGAGTTCACACGTATGCAGATTTTGAGATCATAGAAATTATTGGTGATACCAAACCCTATCCAGCTCTATTAGGTATTGATTGGGCTTTTGATAACAAGGATGTTATCAACTTAAAGAAAAGGGAGATGACAATTGAAGATGCTCAAGTCCGGGTTATCGCACCACTAGACCCTTTACAGGGTCCTCGCTACATTGAGCCAATCAAAGCAGAAGAGGAGGTGCATAACATGGAAAATTTGTACCAAATGACTTCTAATCAGACAGATTACATTGATCCTACAGCTGATGGACATATTAGCTGGAGATGTGATAGCTCATGCACATCAGATTCAGATGTTGGCTTAGAGAATTGGCAAAATAGACTCCATGAAGTTTCTAATCGCAGATGCGCATTCATGACTAAATCACTGCGATGGATTGGGGCAGAAAACAGGTATATTCCAACTTTTGATGGATTAGCGGACATCAATGATTTTTTGCAGCAGTTTGAACAAGAGATTCCTCAAGAGCAGAGGATGGAGGTTTTTGACCTTGCAGTTCGAGCCACACCTGCAAGATGGTGGTACACACACAAGGAACATATCGCATCATGGTATGATTGTAAGAGACTGATGCGCATTAGATTCTCTAAAGAAAGAGACTGTACACAGCGGAAATACACAGGGGAGAGTGATCCCAAAACACACATTATGATCTGTGAACAGAGTTGGCTAAAAATTCCAGCAGAAGAATGGGTTCATTTGTTTATCCACACACTGGATACAGTTCCACGGAACTGGTATACAGAAACAGAGCTAAGAAAAGGAACTATCTCATGGCCTATTATGATTGAAAACTTTTTGCTCACGTTCAGTTTTGAATCTGAGTATCCAAGCATTGATCGGGCCTTGAAGATCATAAAGACTAAAATATTTGAGGATTGCCCATTACCAGCGGATTTGCAACCCGAGTGGGCTATTCAGATGGAACATGCTCTGGAATGTTACAACTGCGCACAAGATTCAGGCGATGAGGATGAAGATCCTCGCAGTATCAATATCGCAGAAACAGAAGGTATGCGTGAAGTTGAAGGTCCACACTTAGAAATCCCAGCTGTAACAGAACCAATCAAGATTAAAAAGAGCAATATTGGCACAGAAATAGACCCTAAGTTTTCCTCTATTGGAGATTATTGGGATGATGAGACAATTGGCCAAATCACAGACCTATTACACGAGTATCAGGACCTATTTCCTACCAACTTTACAGAAATGAAGGGAATAGTGGGTGACTTAGGAGTCATGAGAATACCGCTTAAGGAGGATGCTAAGCCGGTTAAGCAACGACCATACAGGTTGAACCCGCGGTATAAAGCAAAAGTAAAAGACGAAATAGATAAGATGCTAGCAGCAGGCATCATTGAGCCTGTTGAAGAAAGTGAGTGGGTTAGTCCCATGGTAGTGCAAGAAAAGAAAACAAAAGGAGACATCAGGATCTGTTTCGACTTGCGCAAACTGAATGATGCATCGCTGCATGACCCATTTCCGACACCATTCACTGATGAAGTCTTAGACAATGTTGGAGGACAAGAAATCTATTCATTCACTGATGGCTTTTCAGGCTATCACCAGATAAGAATCCATCCAGAAGACAGGCACAA
Source organism: Larix kaempferi (assembly GCA_027924585.1). Lineage (NCBI taxonomy): Eukaryota > Viridiplantae > Streptophyta > Pinopsida > Pinales > Pinaceae > Larix > Larix kaempferi. Next base: position 1,529,551 of record BSBM01000057.1, read on the forward strand.
GACCACGTTTGCGACAGAGTGGGGCTCCTTTCAGTATACGGTAATGCCCTTTGGTCTTAAGAATGCCCCAGCAATTTTTTCTAGAGTAGTTGTTGCTGTCTTTAAGGAATACATCCATCAATTTCTAGAAGTTTATTTTGATGATTGGACTGTATTTGGACTAGTCAAGAAGCACATAGGAAATCTGAGATTAATGTTTGAAAAATGTAGACAGCACCATATTTCCCTTAACTTAAAAAAATGTATATTTTGTGCGCCTTTTGGTACGTTGTTGGGTCACATTGTGTGCAGACAAGGCTTGATGGTAGATCCTGCGAAGATCGCCATCATTGTCAATTTACCAGCACCTAACTCAGTAAAGCAGCTGAGAACTACACTTGGTCATACCGGGTATTACAGAAAGTTTATCAAAGGTTATGCCAAGATTACTGCACCAATGGAGAAATTATTGAAGAAGGATATCAGATTTCAGTGGAATGAGGAATGTCAGAAGAGTCTTGACACTCTAAAAGAAAAAATGGTTACAGCACCTATTCTGGTATTTCCAGATTGGAACAAGCCTTTTCATGTTCACGTGGATGCATCTGGCATCGCACTAGGCATTATTCTCACGCAACCAGGCGAAGGGGGTATTGACCACCCTATCGCATATTCGAGCAGGAGATTATCGACAGCTGAGAAGAATTACACCACCACCGAGAGAGAAGGGTTAGCAATGGTGTATGCTTTACAGAAATTTCGGCACTACCTGTTGGGTGCTCCGTTCAAGATGTTCACCGACCATTCTGCATTAAAGTACTTGGTCAATAAGCCAGTGTTAGGGGGGAGAATATGCAGATGGCTATTGTTGTTCCAGGAATATGATTTCGAAATCATTGTTAAGCCAGGAAGACTAAATGCAGGGCCTGATCACCTGTCAAGGATAGACTCAGGTGAAGAACCAAGTAACTTAGAGGACAACTTGCCTGATGCGCAATTGTTTTCTATTCAGGTCGCAGACGAATATTATGAAGACATAATTCAATTTCTCACTACAGGGTGGGCACCGTCTGAGTTTACTAAGCAACAAAAGAAACAATTAGTGGTGAAAGCAGCAGACTTCACCTTGATTGCAGGACATCTCTATAAGTTGGGCCCAGATGAAATTTTGCGCAGATGCGTTATGCCCCATGAGAAACAGACCATCCTTAAGGAAGCACATTCGGGCATCGCAGGAGGCCATTTCGCAGGGAAGCCTACCGCTCAGAAAATCCTAGCAGCCGGATTATGGTGGCCTACATTACATAAAGACAGTAAAGAGTTTTGCAGATCATGCGATATCTGCCAGAGGACGGGAAAGCCCTCCAGAAGAGATGAAATGCCGTTGCGACCACAGATAACGCTACGCGCATTTGATAAGTGGGCTATAGACTTCGTGGGTCCTATTAACCCCCCAGGAAAACGAACTGGTGCGAGATATATTATTACAGCAACAGAATACCTCACCAGGTGGGCTGAGGCAAAACCAGTCAGGAATTGTGATGCTGCTACAGCAGCACAATTTATTTTTGAAAACATCATCACTAGATTTGGATGCCCAGTGACTTTGATGAGTGATCAAGGCACACATTTTTTGAATGGCACCATAGAAGCCTTGACAGAGGAATTTGAAATCCAGCACCATAACAGTACACCTTACCACCCTCAAGCTAATGGTACGGTGGAGGCTTTCAATAAGATATTAGAACATGCTCTTACAAAGATTTGTAACAGTCAAAGGGATGATTGGGACCTTAGAGTCAATGTTGTATTATGGGCTTACAGGACCACGTGCAAGAAATTAACAGGACACACACCTTTCAGCCTGGTATATGGACAAGAGGCTGTTATGCCTATGGAATACATCTTACCCAGTCTAAGGATTGCTCAGCTTACAGAGATGGCTGATTCTGATACTTTAGAGGAGAGATTGGCACAGCTGCTCAATCTGGAGGAAGACAGATTTATCGCAGGATTCCATCAAAAAGTGCAGAAAGCACGAGAAAAAGCTTGGCATGACAGGCATATCAAGAACAAGACCTTTCAGCTTGGAGACTTGGTACTCCTTTATGACAGTAAGTTTATTAAATTCCCTGGAAAATTCAAAACTCATTGGTTAGGGCCATATCAAATCCAGCAAATAACAGATGGAGGTGCTATCCAGCTTCGTACTATGAGTGGGGAGTTTCTTCCTACCTTGATCAATGGCAGTAGGCTTAAGCTGTATCGCGAAGGCCATGCCACCTCCTAGCCCTAGCCCAGAACGGAAGCAAATGGTGCAGATGTTCAGTGTAGTTGAAATGAAGCATCGCACCCTAAGGAGTCTACACCGGGAAATACTTTAGGTAAGAATTCGCAGCCAACTTTCCTGGTTGTTGCGATAATTTTGATATGAGGCGAGTTTTTGGCACTTTCCATTTCCAGACGATGCGATATCGTATCGCAGAGGACAGAAAACAGATTGATGCGATACCAAATTTTGAATTGATCAGAGGGCTAGTCACTTCGCCTTCTGACAAGCATTAACTGCACGGCTGACAAGTATCTGTTGTACTAAGATTTGGCAGCAGTACGACGATTCTTCTAGATTTGAAAAATCCGATGCGACACCACTCCGGCGCACAGTTTCCCAGCAAAATTTCAAACGGCGTTTTCAATAAATGGGCGCGGGGTGCTGTCTTGTCTATGCATTAAATGCCGCCAACGGGTCCAGTTTACTGGTCCGTTGCCATTTGAAATTCCGCCTTATGATAAATACACGTCTTATTCAAAGCAGGGGGCTACTTGGTCATTTTCACCAAAAGAGTTGAGCGCAATTGAGCCGAGCCAAGCGTATTCTTAGCAGAGTTCTTAGCAGGGAAACCAAAAACAGTTGCAGACTCTGATTTGCATTAGATTAGCAATCATAGGAAGTCCAGAGTACCACAGGGGAAGGTTCCTCACGCCAGACGAGCCTCTCGAAGACGTGTTGCAGAGATTCCAAAGGGGTGGAATTGAGTGCGCTATGACTTCTGCTGTGGCTAAGAAAGGAAAGAAAGTTGCTGCTGGTTCTCCATCCACACGCCAGTCACCAAGAACTTTAGCTAATATGGAGTATAGAGAGACCCCGAGTAGCACAGAGTTAGAAGAACCGGAGCAGGAACTTCCAGAAGAAGTCACAGTCGCCACCGTATACTTCCCACCAAGAATAGAAAATGCACCAGCAATTGTCCTTCCGAGAGACTTTAAATATGAACTCGTACTCCCACCACTGGATAACCGAGTGAAGGAAGAAGGTAACCTGTGGGGGAATATGCATGCTGTTAAGTTTGCTGATTATAATCTGAGAGATTATAAGCTGTACCCACAATTCCGCCGCGATCGTTATATGACGATTCAGAGGAACCCAAGGATAGAGCGCGATGAGTTCGTCCTCATGGACCATGTAAGCCATTTAGCACCGTCGGGACTGCTCAATCTCCTGGAGATTCCACACTTTGGACGGGGCTCGGAGGTAAATGCTGTGGTGCGGATGCTACTTTCATGTGTGCATGGTGGTTACTTATGGTTGGGTAACCGGATAGATGTTAATGTTGACCTTATTCACCGCATTACCGGTCTGTCGAAGACTGGCTTCGACCCACAGATAAATATTGATGGCACCACAAAGGATACCAGGCTCTCAACCAAGCAGGTTGCGGAGTATAAGCTGCAAAGAGGAGGTCGCGCCTACGATGTCAACTCAATACAGGATGACGCCTTGCGGTTTACTGTTAGTCTGTTGGCCGGAAAACTCCTCCTCAAGGTGAGGCCGAAGGAGGTCACAGGCTCAGTTATCCGCCTAGCGATTGAAGTCATAAAAGGTAAACCTTACAACTGGAGTTTATTTTTGCTGAATAGTTTCTTTCAAGACTGTGCGCAGGCGCAGCAGGATCCACTTCACAGCTTCCACTTCTCGTGGCTGCTGATCCTTATGGCTTTTATTGGATGGAAAGAGCCGCCCAATTTGCAGTTCCCACAACTGGCACCAGGGGCGTGCAGAGGCTCGAGGTACTCAAATCTTTGGGCGAGTAGTCACCCAGAGAAGCACAAGAATAACGTAATGGTATTCCATGACTATTATACACTATTGCTTGAATCCGTAGCAACGATTCCGCATGTCGACTCGCTGGTCGTTGATCTTTATCAGTCCAAGCTGGAATTTAAAGTCGACAGGGATAAAACCTATATCAGACCCAAGGGATTTAGGAAACACAAGGAATGGGCCCCCGTCCCATATCGCATGGAAATCCAGCAGGTTGAAGACACCATTAAGAACTGTTTTGATGAAGAAATGAAACAGATGTACGACGATCTATCCTCTGGCCTAGTTTCAGTTGATACTCCAGTTGAGGATCCAGAAGATGTTCTGGAGGTAGATCCCAAGGATAAAGTGAAAGAACCAATAGGTTCTAAGAGAAAGGTTACTGAAGGCCCTTCTCCGCTGCGAGCAAAGAAGAAGAGAACAAAGGCGGTTACTTTCGACGAACCGCATGCACCAATCATGACAGAGGATGAGTATGATCTCATCGCCAGCCGAATACAGGAGAAGATGCGGGATAAATTCGTTGCGATTCAGTCATCGCAGGATCTTATGCGCATCAGCCTTGACAAGAAATTGCGAGAGTTGAAGGAAATAACTGAGAAGACTGCTTCCATGCAGATTCAGCCAGCTCCAACTACAGTCGCAGAAAGTTCACAGCCCCCTTCACAGACCAGAGAAGAAAGTACTGCAAGGGACCGCACGAACATTGTTCGTATACCGCCAGGAAGCATTAAGTTCCCTGTACCTATGGAAGTACAGATGGTTCATCCTCTTGAGGTGAACCTACCAGAAGTACCTGTGGACCAGTTGTACGAAATTTTCCAGCAGATAGGCACGGAGCTGAGGCACAGAGAACAAGTCACATATGAGCAAAATGTTTTGCTATCTAACGAAAACGTGCAGCTCATCGCACAGCATGAGGAAGAGAGTGCCCAGTTGACACAATATGTTCAGCGAGAGCAGGATGTCTCTCTTGTTTTAAAGAATATCGCAGCAGAACTTCCGCAGTGCGATATCAGGCCTGAGTTAGAAATAACTCAAAAGATCAGAAAAATAGCGGAAAGAGCAAAGGCTCTAGATGAAGAGAAGAAAAAGATGGAGGAAGAATACGAAGCAAGGATTGCTGCACTAGAAGCGAATAGGCCGCCTACTCCAGAGGAAATCCAATAAGCACGAGTGCAAGCTTTCCGAATTGTACAGACACAGATGCACTGTCGAGTGGAAGCAACAGAGGCTATCCTAGAGGATGCATCAAAAACATGGCTGGAGCTAGAGGAGCTCCCACAGAAATCCGAGCTCGATCAGCACATTAAGCACTGTGAAGATGCGATATCGAGAGCTGAAGAAGAGTACAAGGGCTTGAGTGCTCTTGCGAAGATAAGAAAGAAAGGAGAAATCACACAATTTCAACAGCAGGTGCAAAAGTACAGAGAACAGCAGATCAACCTGGCTAACGAAGTTAGCCCGCATGAAAGCAAAGTCGCACATCTGGTTGATGAACTGGAGCAAAAGGTGAAAAGCTTCACCTCAAGTAAAGGAGTCATTGAGAGCACAGAGGACTCCTTGGTAACCGCTGAGCTGCTCAGCGCAGCGCAGGAAGAAGTAACACACATGGATGAAAGTATTAAAGCGCTTAAGGCACAATTCGCAACAATCTCACGAGCAGCAAAGGATAAGCTTAGGCAGATGAAGCAGGCTGGTGTTGCGAGTGGCTCGGGGACGAGCCACAAGTAAGTGTTAGGGGAGTTGTTGGAGAGAACTTCCGCAGCATTTAGAAAGCTGCTAATTTTGGGAAGGATAACCAATTTTGGAGAGAAAGTACCAATTTTGGCGGTAAGACAAAGATATCGCCGTAGCGCAAATTCCGACGGGAATCACGGCGATAGGTACAAAAAAGTCAAAGCATGTGGTACAAAGAAGAGGCCGAAGGGAGAGCTCAACCACCGTAATAAAGGCGCCGAAGATGAAGAGAGGGTTCAGCTACCCTCATTAAGAAGAAGGACTACAGTCAGCGTTGCTTGAACCAAGAAGAAGCGACGGGCCGATGCATTAAAGACTAAGGACTGCAGGAAGCGGCGACGAGACAGGAGGCGGCTATGGAAGTACATCCAGTTGACTGTAAGTGGTTAGGGTTGAGTCACTGTTGGGATAAGGCCCACAGTTTTGTAACTGCGATGAGACCTTCGGGCCATCTATATATAGGAGTCTTTTTATATGATAAGGGGTTGGCCACATAGCGATAGAGCCATTAGGTAGAGGGTAATCGAGTCTTTGTTGATACAGAGTCTGAACATCCCTTAGAGGACAAGGGCCGACCCGTTGAGGGATTGTGCAATCCGCTGGGATTGAGGAAGAAGGTGAGTGCATTGTAAGAGGCAGGAAGAGAAGAGAGGTCTCTAGAGAAGGGCTCCCACTGAGGTGGAGTTTCCCAGAAGACCCTTGTTGTAAAGAGTTGGAAAGGAACTGTGTTTATCCTTCAGAATTGTTAACAAGAAACACAATTCCCTTGGACGTAGCTCCCGCCCTGGGAGTAACAACGCGCTTATCTAAGTAGCGCTATTGTATTTGTGTAGCTGTTGCTCTCATTCACTTGCCTTTATTATACACGAATGCTTCATTCTGTTATAAGTAATGTATATGGTCATCAGTTTAAGTTCTGGTTGATGTATAACAATTGTGATAATCATAGCTAAACTCCTAGCGAACTAGATAATTGTTAAACAGAGAATAATGTGCGAGTATGGACTGAATATAATGCAGGAATGGTTCACTTAGACAGTGCTCAAAGTAATACTCTACTCAGTTACATTGTGGCAAGATATCAAGGGGCCAAGTTCATTAGCAAGGGTTATGCTTGGAGATTAAATGATATTACTAACTGCAGTAATAGGGTAAGGGTGGTCGAGGCCACGTATTAACCCAGGAAACGGCTAGGATTCACGTACCGCAGGGACAGAAGGAGGAAGATATCGCACCCGCGATATCTTAGGTATCGCTAGACGGGCCCACATAAGGGGAAGCCTTATCGCACTCCCTGTGTGATGCGATAAGTTAGTGGCACAGCCGGAGTAATAGAATGAGATAAGTCAGCCTTTGAGGAAAGGGTTAAGGTCGGTTTGAACACCCTGGATGCCTCGGAACCCGGTTGAGGACACTTGAGTCTTCTGCCACCCATTAGAATCACTTCGGGTGAGACTTCAGGTTGCTTCTGCGACCTGTTGCCGAAAGGGCCAGTGAGCTAAGGGTTCTGTTGGTCTAAAAGGTACCGCAAAGCCCGGGTCTACCCAGAAAGTAAAAGAAAGATCAACAATTGTGACAACCAGAGTTGTGTGAAGTTGTCGGAGAACCTCATGTTCCATGACAAGTCGAAGCACATTGAGATCAAGTTCCACTATATTAGGGATATGGTGCAGAGAGGAGTAGTGAATCTCCTGTATGTTGCAACGAACGAGCAGGTAGCTGATGTGTTGACCAAGCCATTGGCCAGAGTGAAGTTTGAGTACTTCAGAGAGAGACTTGGTGTACTTCATATCGAGATTCCTTCCAGGGGGAAGTGATGAGTCCAGAGACACAGATGCACATGAGCCTTTATGAGTTAATGATAGAAAGAAAGCATGACCTCTACAGAGTTCAGTCAGAAGCATCTGGACCAGCAGTACGTCCACAAACTGATCCGACTCAGGGAGGCCATGGAGGAAATTTCAGAGGCCGAGGACGCGGAGGAGGCTATGAATCTGGCCGTGGCCGTGGACCTATAACCTGTTATAATTGTGGAGGCACAGGACATTACGCTAGAGACTGTCAGAACCCTACGACAACGTGCAAGTATTGTAAATCTTATGATCATACAATAGAGGAGTGTCCCATATTGATAGCTAAGATCAAGGACGCCAAGCCAGCAGCCAATCAGACTATCCAGCTTATCGCTGCTGAGCAGAACGAAACAGAACCACGAGTCAATATTGTAACTCGCAGTGGTCTCTCCACAAGTAACATATCGCAGGATGTGGAAAACACGACAGGAACGCAGTGGGTGCGCAAACCTCCAGGAAAACCTATCCCACTCGATCTACAGAAGAATAAGGAGGCATTTCAGCAAACTAAGACTTCCTTTGCTGAACAGACACAGTCCAGATCACTATTATTACCATCTCAGGGTATACCGCGGAAACCACCACATGATGTTGGTACTGCGCAGATACCGCAGGCTAGCACATCTGGAATATGCGACGAAGAGGAATTGACCGGGAGTGTACAGTCCTTCCTGCAGAGTTGTTTGAAACTTCTGAGAAATGGGAAAGCTGTAGAGGAACTTCAGAAAGTTATTGATCAATGTCAACAGAGCCCCTCCTTGAGCAATACACAGCGAACTATTCACCATATAATGGGCCATACAAGGACAGGAAGAGAGATGAGGCTCACAGCGCAGATCGGACTATTTGAAATGGATGAGGTTATCCTAGACTTAGGATCAGAAGTAAATGTCTTGACTAAGCAGACATGGGAACAGATGGGTAGTCCAAAACTAAGCAGATCCCCTATCCATCTGAGACTAGCTAATCAGCAGAGAATATCACCGATGGGTCGCCTATCGCATGTCCCAGTGGACATCGACGGAGTTCACACGTATGCAGATTTTGAGATCATAGAAATTATTGGTGATACCAAACCCTATCCAGCTCTATTAGGTATTGATTGGGCTTTTGATAACAAGGATGTTATCAACTTAAAGAAAAGGGAGATGACAATTGAAGATGCTCAAGTCCGGGTTATCGCACCACTAGACCCTTTACAGGGTCCTCGCTACATTGAGCCAATCAAAGCAGAAGAGGAGGTGCATAACATGGAAAATTTGTACCAAATGACTTCTAATCAGACAGATTACATTGATCCTACAGCTGATGGACATATTAGCTGGAGATGTGATAGCTCATGCACATCAGATTCAGATGTTGGCTTAGAGAATTGGCAAAATAGACTCCATGAAGTTTCTAATCGCAGATGCGCATTCATGACTAAATCACTGCGATGGATTGGGGCAGAAAACAGGTATATTCCAACTTTTGATGGATTAGCGGACATCAATGATTTTTTGCAGCAGTTTGAACAAGAGATTCCTCAAGAGCAGAGGATGGAGGTTTTTGACCTTGCAGTTCGAGCCACACCTGCAAGATGGTGGTACACACACAAGGAACATATCGCATCATGGTATGATTGTAAGAGACTGATGCGCATTAGATTCTCTAAAGAAAGAGACTGTACACAGCGGAAATACACAGGGGAGAGTGATCCCAAAACACACATTATGATCTGTGAACAGAGTTGGCTAAAAATTCCAGCAGAAGAATGGGTTCATTTGTTTATCCACACACTGGATACAGTTCCACGGAACTGGTATACAGAAACAGAGCTAAGAAAAGGAACTATCTCATGGCCTATTATGATTGAAAACTTTTTGCTCACGTTCAGTTTTGAATCTGAGTATCCAAGCATTGATCGGGCCTTGAAGATCATAAAGACTAAAATATTTGAGGATTGCCCATTACCAGCGGATTTGCAACCTGAGTGGGCTATTCAGATGGAACATGCTCTGGAATGTTACAACTGCGCACAAGATTCAGGCGATGAGGATGAAGATCCTCGCAGTATCAATATCGCAGAAACAGAAGGTATGCGTGAAGTTGAAGGTCCACACTTAGAAATCCCAGCTGTAACAGAACCAATCAAGATTAAAAAGAGCAATATTGGCACAGAAATAGACCCTAAGTTTTCCTCTATTGGAGATTATTGGGATGATGAGACAATTGGCCAAATCACAGACCTATTACACGAGTATCAGGACCTATTTCCTACCAACTTTACAGAAATGAAGGGAATAGTGGGTGACTTAGGAGTCATGAGAATACCGCTTAAGGAGGATGCTAAGCCGGTTAAGCAACGACCATACAGGTTGAACCCGCGGTATAAAGCAAAAGTAAAAGACGAAATAGATAAGATGCTAGCAGCAGGCATCATTGAGCCTGTTGAAGAAAGTGAGTGGGTTAGTCCCATGGTAGTGCAAGAAAAGAAAACAAAAGGAGACATCAGGATCTGTGTCGACTTGCGCAAACTGAATGATGCATCGCTGCATGACCCATTTCCGACACCATTCACTGATGAAGTCTTAGACAATGTTGGAGGACAAGAAATCTATTCATTCACTGATGGCTTTTCAGGCTATCACCAGATAAGAATCCATCCAGAAGACAGGCACAAGACCACGTTTGCGACAGAGTGGGGCTCCTTTCAGTATACGGTAATGCCCTTTGGTCTTAAGAATGCCCCAGCAATTTTTTCTAGAGTAGTTGTTGCTGTCTTTAAGGAATACATCCATCAATTTCTAGAAGTTTATTTTGATGATTGGACTGTATTTGGACTAGTCAAGAAGCACATAGGAAATCTGAGATTAATGTTTGAAAAATGTAGACAGCACCAGATTTCCCTTAACTTAAAAAAATGTATATTTTGTGCGCCTTTTGGTACGTTGTTGGGTCACATTGTGTGCAGACAAGGCTTGATGGTAGATCCTGCGAAGATCGCCATCATTGTCAATTTACCAGCACCTAACTCAGTAAAGCAGCTGAGAACTACACTTGGTCATACCGGGTATTACAGAAAGTTTATCAAAGGTTATGCCAAGATTACTGCACCAATGGAGAAATTATTGAAGAAGGATATCAGATTTCAGTGGAATGAGGAATGTCAGAAGAGTCTTGACACTCTAAAAGAAAAAATGGTTACAGCACCTATTCTGGTATTTCCAGATTGGAACAAGCCTTTTCATGTTCACGTGGATGCATCTGGCATCGCACTAGGCATTATTCTCACGCAACCAGGCGAAGGGGGTATTGACCACCCTATCGCATATTCGAGCAGGAGATTATCGACAGCTGAGAAGAATTACACCACCACCGAGAGAGAAGGGTTAGCAATGGTGTATGCTTTACAGAAATTTCGGCACTACCTGTTGGGTGCTCCGTTCAAGATGTTCACCGACCATTCTGCATTAAAGTACTTGGTCAATAAGCCAGTGTTAGGGGGGAGAATATGCAGATGGCTATTGTTGTTCCAGGAATATGATTTCGAAATCATTGTTAAGCCAGGAAGACTAAATGCAGGGCCTGATCACCTGTCAAGGATAGACTCAGGTGAAGAACCAAGTAACTTAGAGGACAACTTGCCTGATGCGCAATTGTTTTCTATTCAGGTCGCAGACGAATATTATGAAGACATAATTCAATTTCTCACTACAGGGTGGGCACCGTCTGAGTTTACTAAGCAACAAAAGAAACAATTAGTGGTGAAAGCAGCAGACTTCACCTTGATTGCAGGACATCTCTATAAGTTGGGCCCAGATGAAATTTTGCGCAGATGCGTTATGCCCCATGAGAAACAGACCATCCTTAAGGAAGCACATTCGGGCATCGCAGGAGGCCATTTCGCAGGGAAGCCTACCGCTCAGAAAATCCTAGCAGCCGGATTATGGTGGCCTACATTACATAAAGACAGTAAAGAGTTTTGCAGATCATGCGATATCTGCCAGAGGACGGGAAAGCCCTCCAGAAGAGATGAAATGCCGTTGCGACCACAGATAACGCTACGCGCATTTGATAAGTGGGCTATAGACTTCGTGGGTCCTATTAACCCCCCAGGAAAACGAACTGGTGCGAGATATATTATTACAGCAACAGAATACCTCACCAGGTGGGCTGAGGCAAAACCAGTCAGGAATTGTGATGCTGCTACAGCAGCACAATTTATTTTTGAAAACATCATCACTAGATTTGGATGCCCAGTGACTTTGATGAGTGATCAAGGCACACATTTTTTGAATGGCACCATAGAAGCCTTGACAGAGGAATTTGAAATCCAGCACCATAACAGTACACCTTACCACCCTCAAGCTAATGGTACGGTGGAGGCTTTCAATAAGATATTAGAACATGCTCTTACAAAGATTTGTAACAGTCAAAGGGATGATTGGGACCTTAGAGTCAATGTTGTATTATGGGCTTACAGGACCACGTGCAAGAAATTAACAGGACACACACCTTTCAGCCTGGTATATGGACAAGAGGCTGTTATGCCTATGGAATACATCTTACCCAGTCTAAGGATTGCTCAGCTTACAGAGATGGCTGATTCTGATACTTTAGAGGAGAGATTGGCACAGCTGCTCAATCTGGAGGAAGACAGATTTATCGCAGGATTCCATCAAAAAGTGCAGAAAGCACGAGAAAAAGCTTGGCATGACAGGCATATCAAGAACAAGACCTTTCAGCTTGGAGACTTGGTACTCCTTTATGACAGTAAGTTTATTAAATTCCCTGGAAAATTCAAAACTCATTGGTTAGGGCCATATCAAATCCAGCAAATAACAGATGGAGGTGCTATCCAGCTTCGTACTATGAGTGGGGAGTTTCTTCCTACCTTGATCAATGGCAGTAGGCTTAAGCTGTATCGCGAAGGCCATGCCACCTCCTAGCCCTAGCCCAGAACGGAAGCAAATGGTGCAGATGTTCAGTGTAGTTGAAATGAAGCATCGCACCCTAAGGAGTCTACACCGGGAAATACTTTAGGTAAGAATTCGCAGCCAACTTTCCTGGTTGTTGCGATAATTTTGATATGAGGCGAGTTTTTGGCACTTTCCATTTCCAGACGATGCGATATCGTATCGCAGAGGACAGAAAACAGATTGATGCGATACCAAATTTTGAATTGATCAGAGGGCTAGTCACTTCGCCTTCTGACAAGCATTAACTGCACGGCTGACAAGTATCTGTTGTACTAAGATTTGGCAGCAGTACGACGATTCTTCTAGATTTGAAAAATCCGATGCGACACCACTCCGGCGCACAGTTTCCCAGCAAAATTTCAAACGGCGTTTTCAATAAATGGGCGCGGGGTGCTGTCTTGTCTATGCATTAAATGCCGCCAACGGGTCCAGTTTACTGGTCCGTTGCCATTTGAAATTCCGCCTTATGATAAATACACGTCTTATTCAAAGCAGGGGGCTACTTGGTCATTTTCACCAAAAGAGTTGAGCGCAATTGAGCCGAGCCAAGCGTATTCTTAGCAGAGTTCTTAGCAGGGAAACCAAAAACAGTTGCAGACTCTGATTTGCATTAGATTAGCAATCATAGGAAGTCCAGAGTACCACAGGGGAAGGTTCCTCACGCCAGACGAGCCTCTCGAAGACGTGTTGCAGAGATTCCAAAGGGGTGGAATTGAGTGCGCTATGACTTCTGCTGTGGCTAAGAAAGGAAAGAAAGTTGCTGCTGGTTCTCCATCCACACGCCAGTCACCAAGAACTTTAGCTAATATGGAGTATAGAGAGACCCCGAGTAGCACAGAGTTAGAAGAACCGGAGCAGGAACTTCCAGAAGAAGTCACAGTCGCCACCGTATACTTCCCACCAAGAATAGAAAATGCACCAGCAATTGTCCTTCCGAGAGACTTTAAATATGAACTCGTACTCCCACCACTGGATAACCGAGTGAAGGAAGAAGGTAACCTGTGGGGGAATATGCATGCTGTTAAGTTTGCTGATTATAATCTGAGAGATTATAAGCTGTACCCACAATTCCGCCGCGATCGTTATATGACGATTCAGAGGAACCCAAGGATAGAGCGCGATGAGTTCGTCCTCATGGACCATGTAAGCCATTTAGCACCGTCGGGACTGCTCAATCTCCTGGAGATTCCACACTTTGGACGGGGCTCGGAGGTAAATGCTGTGGTGCGGATGCTACTTTCATGTGTGCATGGTGGTTACTTATGGTTGGGTAACCGGATAGATGTTAATGTTGACCTTATTCACCGCATTACCGGTCTGTCGAAGACTGGCTTCGACCCACAGATAAATATTGATGGCACCACAAAGGATACCAGGCTCTCAACCAAGCAGGTTGCGGAGTATAAGCTGCAAAGAGGAGGTCGCGCCTACGATGTCAACTCAATACAGGATGACGCCTTGCGGTTTACTGTTAGTCTGTTGGCCGGAAAACTCCTCCTCAAGGTGAGGCCGAAGGAGGTCACAGGCTCAGTTATCCGCCTAGCGATTGAAGTCATAAAAGGTAAACCTTACAACTGGAGTTTATTTTTGCTGAATAGTTTCTTTCAAGACTGTGCGCAGGCGCAGCAGGATCCACTTCACAGCTTCCACTTCTCGTGGCTGCTGATCCTTATGGCTTTTATTGGATGGAAAGAGCCGCCCAATTTGCAGTTCCCACAACTGGCACCAGGGGCGTGCAGAGGCTCGAGGTACTCAAATCTTTGGGCGAGTAGTCACCCAGAGAAGCACAAGAATAACGTAATGGTATTCCATGACTATTATACACTATTGCTTGAATCCGTAGCAACGATTCCGCATGTCGACTCGCTGGTCGTTGATCTTTATCAGTCCAAGCTGGAATTTAAAGTCGACAGGGATAAAACCTATATCAGACCCAAGGGATTTAGGAAACACAAGGAATGGGCCCCCGTCCCATATCGCATGGAAATCCAGCAGGTTGAAGACACCATTAAGAACTGTTTTGATGAAGAAATGAAACAGATGTACGACGATCTATCCTCTGGCCTAGTTTCAGTTGATACTCCAGTTGAGGATCCAGAAGATGTTCTGGAGGTAGATCCCAAGGATAAAGTGAAAGAACCAATAGGTTCTAAGAGAAAGGTTACTGAAGGCCCTTCTCCGCTGCGAGCAAAGAAGAAGAGAACAAAGGCGGTTACTTTCGACGAACCGCATGCACCAATCATGACAGAGGATGAGTATGATCTCATCGCCAGCCGAATACAGGAGAAGATGCGGGATAAATTCGTTGCGATTCAGTCATCGCAGGATCTTATGCGCATCAGCCTTGACAAGAAATTGCGAGAGTTGAAGGAAATAACTGAGAAGACTGCTTCCATGCAGATTCAGCCAGCTCCAACTACAGTCGCAGAAAGTTCACAGCCCCCTTCACAGACCAGAGAAGAAAGTACTGCAAGGGACCGCACGAACATTGTTCGTATACCGCCAGGAAGCATTAAGTTCCCTGTACCTATGGAAGTACAGATGGTTCATCCTCTTGAGGTGAACCTACCAGAAGTACCTGTGGACCAGTTGTACGAAATTTTCCAGCAGATAGGCACGGAGCTGAGGCACAGAGAACAAGTCACATATGAGCAAAATGTTTTGCTATCTAACGAAAACGTGCAGCTCATCGCACAGCATGAGGAAGAGAGTGCCCAGTTGACACAATATGTTCAGCGAGAGCAGGATGTCTCTCTTGTTTTAAAGAATATCGCAGCAGAACTTCCGCAGTGCGATATCAGGCCTGAGTTAGAAATAACTCAAAAGATCAGAAAAATAGCGGAAAGAGCAAAGGCTCTAGATGAAGAGAAGAAAAAGATGGAGGAAGAATACGAAGCAAGGATTGCTGCACTAGAAGCGAATAGGCCGCCTACTCCAGAGGAAATCCAATAAGCACGAGTGCAAGCTTTCCGAATTGTACAGACACAGATGCACTGTCGAGTGGAAGCAACAGAGGCTATCCTAGAGGATGCATCAAAAACATGGCTGGAGCTAGAGGAGCTCCCACAGAAATCCGAGCTCGATCAGCACATTAAGCACTGTGAAGATGCGATATCGAGAGCTGAAGAAGAGTACAAGGGCTTGAGTGCTCTTGCGAAGATAAGAAAGAAAGGAGAAATCACACAATTTCAACAGCAGGTGCAAAAGTACAGAGAACAGCAGATCAACCTGGCTAACGAAGTTAGCCCGCATGAAAGCAAAGTCGCACATCTGGTTGATGAACTGGAGCAAAAGGTGAAAAGCTTCACCTCAAGTAAAGGAGTCATTGAGAGCACAGAGGACTCCTTGGTAACCGCTGAGCTGCTCAGCGCAGCGCAGGAAGAAGTAACACACATGGATGAAAGTATTAAAGCGCTTAAGGCACAATTCGCAACAATCTCACGAGCAGCAAAGGATAAGCTTAGGCAGATGAAGCAGGCTGGTGTTGCGAGTGGCTCGGGGACGAGCCACAAGTAAGTGTTAGGGGAGTTGTTGGAGAGAACTTCCGCAGCATTTAGAAAGCTGCTAATTTTGGGAAGGATAACCAATTTTGGAGAGAAAGTACCAATTTTGGCGGTAAGACAAAGATATCGCCGTAGCGCAAATTCCGACGGGAATCACGGCGATAGGTACAAAAAAGTCAAAGCATGTGGTACAAAGAAGAGGCCGAAGGGAGAGCTCAACCACCGTAATAAAGGCGCCGAAGATGAAGAGAGGGTTCAGCTACCCTCATTAAGAAGAAGGACTACAGTCAGCGTTGCTTGAACCAAGAAGAAGCGACGGGCCGATGCATTAAAGACTAAGGACTGCAGGAAGCGGCGACGAGACAGGAGGCGGCTATGGAAGTACATCCAGTTGACTGTAAGTGGTTAGGGTTGAGTCACTGTTGGGATAAGGCCCACAGTTTTGTAACTGCGATGAGACCTTCGGGCCATCTATATATAGGAGTCTTTTTATATGATAAGGGGTTGGCCACATAGCGATAGAGCCATTAGGTAGAGGGTAATCGAGTCTTTGTTGATACAGAGTCTGAACATCCCTTAGAGGACAAGGGCCGACCCGTTGAGGGATTGTGCAATCCGCTGGGATTGAGGAAGAAGGTGAGTGCATTGTAAGAGGCAGGAAGAGAAGAGAGGTCTCTAGAGAAGGGCTCCCACTGAGGTGGAGTTTCCCAGAAGACCCTTGTTGTAAAGAGTTGGAAAGGAACTGTGTTTATCCTTCAGAATTGTTAACAAGAAACACAATTCCCTTGGACGTAGCTCCCGCCCTGGGAGTAACAACGCGCTTATCTAAGTAGCGCTATTGTATTTGTGTAGCTGTTGCTCTCATTCACTTGCCTTTATTATACACGAATGCTTCATTCTGTTATAAGTAATGTATATGGTCATCAGTTTAAGTTCTGGTTGATGTATAACAATTGTGATAATCATAGCTAAACTCCTAGCGAACTAGATAATTGTTAAACAGAGAATAATGTGCGAGTATGGACTGAATATAATGCAGGAATGGTTCACTTAGACAGTGCTCAAAGTAATACTCTACTCAGTTACATTGTGGCAAGATATCAAGGGGCCAAGTTCATTAGCAAGGGTTATGCTTGGAGATTAAATGATATTACTAACTGCAGTAATAGGGTAAGGGTGGTCGAGGCCACGTATTAACCCAGGAAACGGCTAGGATTCACGTACCGCAGGGACAGAAGGAGGAAGATATCGCACCCGCGATATCTTAGGTATCGCTAGACGGGCCCACATAAGGGGAAGCCTTATCGCACTCCCTGTGTGATGCGATAAGTTAGTGGCACAGCCGGAGTAATAGAATGAGATAAGTCAGCCTTTGAGGAAAGGGTTAAGGTCGGTTTGAACACCCTGGATGCCTCGGAACCCGGTTGAGGACACTTGAGTCTTCTGCCACCCATTAGAATCACTTCGGGTGAGACTTCAGGTTGCTTCTGCGACCTGTTGCCGAAAGGGCCAGTGAGCTAAGGGTTCTGTTGGTCTAAAAGGTACCGCAAAGCCCGGGTCTACCCAGAAAGTAAAAGAAAGATCAACAATTGTGACAACCAGAGTTGTGTGAAGTTGTCGGAGAACCTCATGTTCCATGACAAGTCGAAGCACATTGAGATCAAGTTCCACTATATTAGGGATATGGTGCAGAGAGGAGTAGTGAATCTCCTGTATGTTGCAACGAACGAGCAGGTAGCTGATGTGTTGACCAAGCCATTGGCCAGAGTGAAGTTTGAGTACTTCAGAGAGAGACTTGGTGTACTTCATATCGAGATTCCTTCCAGGGGGAAGTGATGAGTCCAGAGACACAGATGCACATGAGCCTTTCTCACATGGTGATAGATGTGTTCTCCCATGGTGAGATGTAAGGGCTAGATCCATTCTCACATAGTGATAGATGTGTTCTCCTATGGTAAGATATAAGGGCTGAAGCCATTTTCACATAGTGATAGATGTGTTCTCCTATGGTCAAATGTAAGGGCTAGGCCATTTTCAAATGGTGATAGATGTGTTCTCCCATGGTGAAATGTAAGGGCTGGGGCCATTCTCACATGGTGATAGATGTGTTATCCCATGGTTGGATATAAGGGCTGAGTGAGCCCTTCCGACATGGTGATAGATGTGTTCTCCCATGTTCGTGATGTAAGTGCTGAGTGTGCCTTTCAGATATGGCGATAGATGTGTTCTCCCATGGTCGTTATGTAAGTGCTGACCCTTCTTTGAATGGTGATAGATGTGTTCTCCCATGTCAGTGGTGTAAGTGCTGTGTGATGTGCATCTGGGTTGTGCTCCGTGGACTATGTGGTGATGTGAAGACGATGATGTGACAGTAGGGTACACAGGTTTTGCAAAGGCGCGTAATCAGTCCTAAGATGCTCTTTTAGGTTTTACAGAGGTAGTGTAATCAGTCTTGGGAGATCTTGCAAGTTTTGCAAAGGCAATGTAATCAATCCTGAGATGCTCTTGCAGGTTTTGCAGAGGCAGTGTAATTAGTCCTGGGAGATCTTGCAGGTTTTGCAGAGGCAATGTAATCAATCATGAAGTGTACCTACTTGATGGCTTGCACGCAGAGATGATGAAGGCCTACATGGAAGCTAGGCCTACATCCAGTATGAAAAAGGGCTAGCTCTGTAGAAATTCCTATGGTGAGTATATTGGAGATTGATTGAGATAGCAACTCCGATGATGATGATGATCTGATGATCCAGAGAAGAAGACTTGTGCTAGAAGACCTGTGTCGAGAAATACCTTCCTAGTTAAGAGGGAGTGTTGATGTATATGTAACTTCAGAATGTATTTCATATATGTATATTGTATCCCTACAGAGAGGTTATTATTCCTTTGTACAGAAGTATCGTCATTTGTATTTACAAGTGTCACAAGTGTCATAACTTATACAAGATGGGTCATTAGACCACCAAGTATGGGGTCGGCCTTGAGTTAAGTTAACCATGGGTTATTAGACTGAGTTAGACAAGTCGACCCTATTAGGTTATTAGGCAAGTCTAGTTGTGTATAAATAGAGTGAGGCTGTCACTCTATTTGATCATTCACTTACACATCTATCTCTCTCATTGAGTGATGCACACTAGTGGAGGAGGAGAAGCTGCTAGGAGTCTATCTCTTATGCTTGGGTTATTGTATCATTGCCCTATCTATCTCTGAGGAAGTTATTGGGGTTTTTCACCTTCTTGGTTTTCCCCAAGGAAACTTTGTGTCTATTGTCTCTTGTGTTTGCTTCTTGTGATTGATATCTTGTACATGTTATTCTCTCAGATAAGATCCTAGATCTGTTGATGTATATGTAACTTCGGAATGTATTTCACATATATGTATATTGTATTCCTATAGAGATGGTATTATTCCTCTATAAGGAAGTGTCGTCATTTATATTGTAAGTGTCGTAACTTATACTTGATGGGTTATTAGACCACCTTATTTGGGGTCGGCCCTGTATAAGTCATGTGGGTCAAAGGGTTATTAGACCACCCTATTGGGGGTCGGCCATGTGGTTCAAAGGGTTATTAGACCACCCTATTGGGGGTCGGCCCACTCAGCATTATGTTATGTGGTAAAGTTCGAGCCTACATGAGTTAGGTAAAAAGGCAAGTCAAGTCAAGTATAAATAGAGTGTGGGAGGCACTCTATTTACTCACTCACTTCTCACACATGCTCTCAAGGAGGAGAGGCGCACTTATGGAGGAGGAGGATTGCTGCTAGGTTATGGCTATCTCTATTGGTTGTTTGTATCATTGCTCTATCTATCTCTGAGGAAGTTATTGGGGTTTTTCACCTTTATGGTTTTCCCCAAGTAAATCTTTGTGTCTCTTGTGTGCTTGCATTATTGTCTCCATGATTGATATGCTATAGATATGCTGTACATGTTGTTCTCTCAGTTAAGATCCTAGATCAGATTGAAGTAAATTCTGAAAATTTAACATGGTATCAGAGCTAGCCTGAAAGAAGGCATGATATGGCATGTATGACACTTGTTGCACTTACGATGCTAGGGCTTGATATAGCAAAAACCAGTCATCGTAGCACTTTCGCTATAAATCCGTTTTGGAGAAGGTTTCGGATCTGAAATTGTTACAGGCCGAAGCTAAGATCTCCAGGTATCTTGTGTCCAAAGGACAACCTCTAATTCGTTGTACTTTGTGATTTATGATCTGTACAATATAGGGTTTCTGCCTCTTCCAGATCTGAGTCAAAATCAGGTGACCTTGGGAAAAAGGTCATATCTTGGGCTAGGAAGCTCCAAATGAAATTTCGTTAAAAGTGACAGGTAGTACACAGTCTGTACTATCTCAGAAAACTTTTTCAGAGGACGAAGTTGAACCAGTGACACGTGGCACGCCGTACAAGTTCGCTCTCCTGTTTTATCCCAAAACAGGTCACGTTGCGACATTTGGCATAACTCTCTCTCAGAGAGTCCAATTGAGGTCAGACCTGTCAGGATGGAAAGGTAACAGGCCGAGATATCTCAGAAAACTTTTCAGAGGCCGAAGTTAAAACAGTGACACGTGGAACGCCGTACAAGTTCGCTCTCCTGTTTTATCCCAAAACAGGTCACGTTGCGACATTTGGCATAACTCTCTCTCAGAGAATCCAATTGAGGTCAGACCTGTCAGGATGGAAAGATAACAGGTCAGGCTATCTCAGGAAACTTTTTCAGACCCTGTGGATCAAAAATTTTGGAGTTACACCAGAAACAATCAGGTACATATTTCTGTCAAAATAGAATTATTTTTTGGTACCTTCATTCATGGCTTCCGGAATTTAGGGCTTTGGAGAAAGTTGGAATTTTTGTAATCGGAGACCACGGCTGGATGCTACTCATCAAAATAGAAATTTAGAGACCAAGATCAGAATTTTTGGTTGGGCAGAAGGCCGGGCTTGATTAGACCCTAGTTCGGGACTTTGATCAGAAAAGTGGAAAATTAGGGCTTCTGTAAAAATGGGAATTTTTGAAATCTGTGAACACGGATGGAAGCTCCTCAGAAAAATAGAAGCTTAGAGATTTGGATCAAACATTTTGATGGGGCAAAAGAGTGGGCTTCATCAAACCCCAGTTCAGGGTCACGTCCAGTGAATCCAGAAGTTTCAAAGGCAAAATTGAGGAGTGAAACTTTGCAGTTTTCAAATTCTGAATATACCAGTTTGATCAGTTCATCAAGGCGCATATTCCTATTCTATCGGAAGGTTGAAATTCAAAGTTTGAATTTTTGGGGTTTCTCTGACAAACCCATATCTAGCTCAAGGTCCAGTTCTTGCAAATCAAGTGGATTGGGTTAATTCTAGAAGAAGATGGATTGATCACCTGCATAAGTGAAAGAAGTTTCTGTCTCAGAGGGAGATGAGGATAAGGCCTTACATAAGAAGATTACAAGCGATCTCGACAGGTATGACTCATCGAGGTATGTTTCGATATTTGTCCATGATTAAGTTTATGGTATGATTGTCTTCATGTTATTACGGTTAGTACAATTTTGATTTTAGATTTGTTGTATCACCTTAACAAAATTATGAATGCATGATAGAAGATATTCATTGGTTAGGGTGTTGACACTTATGATTGTACTAATGCATTATGCTGTTGTATGAGGTTTATGTTGTCTACTAACATGAAAGGTACACCAAGAAAGACAGATCATGTTCTGGTCCAAGAACATATGATCATGATAACATGAGGACAAAGATTCATCCATTGTCATGGATCTCATACAAGATACATTCACGAGGTACGTATAACTTGGTTTTATAATGGTTAACTTATGAGACATGCAGGTTACTAGCACAAGTCACTGAAGAGAACCAAAAGACATTATACGGGTATGTTAGACATAACTAGCTAACATGATAATCCAGGTATGTTTTTCCTATATCAAGCTAGATTCCTACCTTGGGTTAGGATCTTATACTATCGCGTTGTTGATAATGATTATTCATGAAGTCATAGGTTTGAATAATCATGATTGTATGCATATTATGTTTCTTACCATAATTGATGGTATGACTAACCAGAAGAATCATGATGGTATAGGTTTGAATAATCACAGGTTTTATGCATTTTATATCTCTAATCTTGATTGATGATTCAACTAACCTGAAGAGTCATATGTTTGAGTAATTACAGGTTTAGACATGTTATGTTTCTTATGATTTGACTAACCATAAGAATCCTACATAAACCTTGAATGCTAATGCTTATTATTTCTGTTTGAAATGATCATGACTATACATGCTTGAGATTATTGTGTTTTAATAGTATACTAATGAATGTATGACTTTATATGAGATCACAAGGATAACACATTCATGATACTAATAAGCATGCATAGGGACCAAGGATGAATATGAGATTCAAGAACAGGTAATCCAGAAAGCAAAGATCAAGAGGGAGTACACTCCAGTGGTTTATGCAAGGATGCAAATATTCAGAGGGAGTTGACCATCTTTCTACATTCCACAACAGAAAGGTGTAGAAGAAGCTACTTCAGTTTAGGACTCCAACAGCTCCTGCAAGGAAGCAAAGACTCAGAGGGAGTCCACCCAATGAACAAAGAAAGATAAGTATTTTAATCATCATTTCTTGCATATTTGTTTGTTTAAATAATACTGTTCAATAATGTATATACTGATGTTCCTAGAATTAGGTTGTATACTACTAATATTAGAATAGTTGCATTGATGAACAGTATACTACTAATATACATGGGTAAGTGGCCTATGGCACTGTACAACATTCCATTGCTACTTATCTAGAATGAAACCTCTTTGCTGACATGTTGGGAGTTGTGCACACTCTTAACAATGTTCTGGTAGAGATTGGAAGGCATCTAGAAAGTTACGGAATATGGATAAATGTTGTATTGAAGCATTGGCTAAGATAATTGCATGACTGTATGGCATATTTCTTTATGTGTAAGAATTTGTTCTGAAAACTATGAGATGTTTTCTAATCATGCAATTTAACTTGTTGTGTAGGAAAGATCGTATGCCATCTCCTACAAAAGAAGAACTACAACATTTTGTTCCAGCAACAAACATATCTATTGAAGATATTGAAGTTCCCAGGATCTGGGATGAAGAAATGAAATGCCATGATTCGTCGATCATGAAGAATGATGTTTGGGATGTAATCCCAAGACATGAAGGGAAGTTTGCTATGACTTCCAAATGGAACTATCAGATCAAGCATGTTGCAGATGGCAGCATTGAGAAATATAAAAGTGATGAAATAGAAGATACACCAGATGGATTCAAGACAGCTTCCTTGAATGGTGTAGTTGAAGAAGAAGTGTATGTAGAGCAGCCACTTGGTTCTGAGACACATGATAGGAAATCATATATGTGCAGAACTTGGTATGGTGAAGATAGATTGATTGCCGACACGCAGCGGAAGCTTACTACCGAGTTCGAGATGAAGAACTTGGGGATGATGCACTATTTGTTTTTGGCATGGAGGTGTGGCAGAGTGCAGATAGAATCTTCCTTGGACAAGGGAAGTATGCAGTAGAGATCCCAAAGAGGTTCGGGATGATGGATTGCAAGGCCATGGCCACACCTATGGCATCAAATCTGAAGCTTCTATGTGATGCTTCATCTGAGCCGATTGATGTCTCTATGTATCGCCAGATGATTGGGTCCTTGATGTACCTGAGGAACACGAGACCAGACATTTGCTTTGCTGTGAACACATTGAGCCAGTTCCTGACGAATCCGAGGAGTGTTCACCTGGTTGCTGTAAAGCATGTTCTGAGGTACCTGAAGGGTACAGTGGATTATGGGCTCAGGTATGAAGCGAATCAAAAGTTTAACCTGCAGGGTTATGTTGATTCAGATTGCGCTGGCAGTGCTGCAGATAGGAAGAGCACATCTGGGTGTTGCTTCAGTATGGGATTAGGTGTGATCTCTTTGTTTAGCAGGAAGCAGTCCTACATAGCACTGAGTACAGCTGAGGCAGAGTATGTTGCAGCCTGTTCAGCTTGTTGTGAGGCAGTATGGCTATGGAAGCTACTGTCTGAGTTATTTGATCTCCCATTGGAGGCTACTGGTATCTTCTGTGATAACCAGAGTTGTGTGAAGCTGTCCGAGAACCCAGTGATTCATGACAGGTCGAAACACATAGAGATCAAATATCACTATATCAGGGATATGGTGCAGAGAGGAGCTGTGAAGCTCCTATATGTTGTGATGGACGAGCAGATTGCAGATGTGCTGACGAAGCCACTAGCCAGGGTGAAGTTCGAGTACTTCAGAGAGAGGCTTGGCGTGCTTCAGATCGAGGCTTGGCGTGCTTTAGATCGAGGATACTTCGAGGAAGAAGTGATGGACACATTTGCTGAAGCCATTCCAAGCATGTTGGAAGGAGGATCCTTCACATGGCTGTGGATGTAAGCGCTGGATAATGGGCATCAGGATGATGTTCTGGTTTCTGCTTGGATATGATTAGTTGGATCATTTATGTATGTACGCATCATGTTGGATGCTGAATATGATCAGCTGGATCATTTATGTATGTATACATCATGTTGGATGTTGGATATGATCAGTTGGATCATTTATGTATGTATGCATCATGTTGGATGCTGGATATGATCAGGTAGATCATGTATGTTGATGGGTACATTGTGTGGATCATGTATCTTTGTATGATCAGGTAGATCATGGATGCTGATGGATACATTGTGTGGATCATGTATCTTTGTATGATCAGATAGATCATGTATGTTGATGGGTACATTGTGTGGATCATGTATCCTTGTATGATCAGGTAGATCATGTATGTTGATGGGTACATTGTGTGGATCATGTATCTTTGTATGATCAGGTAGATCATGTATGATTGATGGATACATTGTGTGGATCATGTATCTATGTGTGCATCAGATGGATGCATTGTATGATCAGGATGATCGTGGATGACGAGCTTCTCCAGATGACATGCAGCAGGATGTTGCAGTGATGATGATGAGTATCAGATGATACTTTGTGGCCGTGGATCAGGTTGTGCAGGAAAGCATGTAATTTGTGCCCTGGGAGATTTGCAGATGGTCTTTCGAGGTTTTGCCTATGGCATGTAATTCGGTGCCCTGGGACATCTGACAAATGCTCTTGCGAGGTTTTGCTTGGGAGGACATGTAATTTGTGCCCTGGGAGATCTGCAGATAGTCTTTCGAGGTTTTGCCTATGGCATGTAATTCGGTGCCCTGGGATATCTGGCAGATGCTCTTGCGAGGTTTTGTCCTATGGCATGTAATTTGCTCCTGGGAGATCTGGACAGGATGAAAAAGGCCTCAGATGCTTCAGCCAGGTTTTGCCATGACCACATGTAATTTGCTCCTGGGAGATCTGGACAGGATGAAAAAGGCCTCAGATGCTTCAGCCAGGTTTTGTGGTGGACCACATGTAATTTGCTCATGGGAGATCTGGACAGGATGAAAAAGGCCTCAGATGCTTCAGCCAGGTTTTGTGGTGAGATCACATGTAATGTGCTCCTGGGAGATCCGACAGGTAGAGCCGCGTGCTCGTAACAGCCTCGGATGCTTCAGCCAGGTTTTGTGATGGGTCACATGTAATGTGCTCCTGGGAGATCCTACAGGTAGAGCTGTGTGCTCGTAATAGCCTGGGATGCTGCAGCCAGGTTTTGTGACGCACGTAATAAGTCCTGAGGATTCCACAGTATGGCCAGTGATGATGAAGACCTGCAGGTGGTGGGCCTACATCCAGTATGAAAAAGGACTGGCTCTGTAGAACTTCCTATGATGAGTAGATTCAGAGATTGATTGAGATAGCTGCAGCAGTGACGATGATGATGACTCGATGATGATTATCCAGTGACGATGATCCAGAGAAGATGACTTGTGCTAGAAGAACTGTGCTGAGAAATACCTTCCTAGTTAAGAGGGAGTGTTGATGTATATGTAACTTCGGAATGTATTTCACATATATGTATATTGTATTCCTATAGAGATGGTATTATTCCTCTATAAGGAAGTGTCGTCATTTATATTGTAAGTGTCGTAACTTATACTTGATGGGTTATTAGACCACCTTATTTGGGGTCGGCCCTGTATAAGTCATGTGGGTCAAAGGGTTATTAGACCACCCTATTGGGGGTCGGCCATGTGGTTCAAAGGGTTATTAGACCACCCTATTGGGGGTCGGCCCACTCAGCATTATGTTATGTGGTAAAGTTCAAGCCTACATGAGTTAGGTAAAAAGGCAAGTCAAGTCAAGTATAAATAGAGTGTGGGAGGCACTCTATTTACTCACTCACTACTCACACATGCTCTCAAGGAGGAGAGGCGCACTTATGGAGGAGGAGGATTGCTGCTAGGTTATGGCTATCTCTATTGGTTGGTTGTATCATTGCTCTATCTATCTCTGAGGAAGTTATTGGGGTTTTTCACCTTTATGGTTTTCCCCAAGTAAATCTTTGTGTCTCTTGTGTGCTTGCATTATTGTCTCCATGATTGATATGCTATAGATATGCTGTACATGTTGTTCTCTCAGTTAAGATCCTAGATCAGATTGAAGTAAATTCTGAAAATTTAACAAGATCATATTGAATTGATGCTTAAAATCTAACACATGAATAACTTGTTTCACCATAATATCATGTCCATGCTTCATTTGGATTCAAGCATATCCCACTCCAAAAATGTTACAATAATGATTGTTTCCCAAATGTTCTCTACCATAATCTCCAATATCATATGAGACAAAATTGGTTTTGCAAGGAGTTACATGGTGAGATTCCCTAGAGTCAAGAATTCAATCAATGCTACTGCTAGAATTGTATAAACATGCATCTTCCATTGAAATAGTAAATAAGACATCACTATCTGAAGCAACATCAGTGGTATCATCCTCATTTGTGTTGGCTAATTTATGATTTGTGTTGGTTGATTTTGGCTCCTTATGTTCTCTCTTCCATATCCAACACTCTCTTTTCACGTGTCTTGGTTTTCCACAATGATAGCAAGTAAGTCTTCCTCTTCTTGATTTCGATCTACCCCTTGACTTTGAATGCCCTTGCATATATCGATCGATTTTTCTTCCACGATCAACTATGGCTAGAGATTCTCCTCCCTGGTTTTCTGTAATTGATTTACATCGCAGATATTCATTCATTAAGCTGCTACTAATAACATCAAACTTCAGGGTCCCTACAAGAGCTGAAGTACTCATGGAAACTATAAAATTCTCCTAGTTGTCTGGCATGGAGCACATGAGTAGGATTTCTCCGATTTCATCATCCAATACAATTTTGACAAAGTCAAGGTGACTGGTAATGATGTTGAATTCATTTAGGTGCTCTACAACTGTGGCACCCTCCTTCATATTGAGGTTATACAACTTCTTCATAAATTACCTTGTTTGATGTTGTGTTTTTCTCATACAAATAATGCAATTTATTCCACGGATATACTATTGTCTTCTCTCCAGTCAAATTGAAGTAGCCATTCTTTGCTAGGTACTTCCTTATTGTAGAAATGGCCTTCCTATCAAGCTTGTTCCATTCTTCATCTACCATTGATGAAGGTTTTCTTGTTGCTCCCTCAATGGGAAAATATTGATATTTCAAAATCAATATCTTCCATCTGAGCTCTCCATAGGGGAAATTATCCCCAATCCATTTATCCATGTAACCCATTGCTATTGTTTTCATGTTGTTTCAAATGACTATCTTTCTCAAAACACGAAATTGAGAAACCCAGGTTTTTTGTTGAGATTTGGTTGTCATTGATGTCAGCTAATGTCAAAGAGGATTTCGATTGGTTCAGTTTGAGTCATTGATGTCAACTGATGTCAAAGTGGATACATCATTCTTATTCAATCTTAAAGAAGTATATGGAAGCCACTTTGAAGAAGTATATGTGCTAGATAGATGAAGGATATGGATGCCAATATGAAGAAGCATATCTAGAAGTTGCATCCAGTCTAAAGATGTGTGTCGAAGAATACATCATGCATGATTAGTATGAAAAAGCACACAAGGAAGATACATCATGAAGATCTAGTATGAAGAAGTACACAAGCAAGGATACATTATGCATGATCAATATGAAGAAGCACATTAGGAAGGTACATCATGCAGGTCTAGTTCAAATAAGTACATAAATAATGTATTCTACTACATGTGGTACATGCACAGATATCAAGTCCACCAAGTCATAATCTCTCAAGATAGCAGCCAAAGAATTGGATGGACAAAGGTACCTGTGCACAAGCAGCCAAGGAGTTGGTTAAGCAAAGGCGCAAGCAAGCATGTCAAGGAAATATTCTAGAATGCGCAAGCAAGCCCAAGAATTGTATGGTCAAAGATTGGAAGTACAGAAGAAGTATGAAATGAATTATGGTTGAACAGTCTTGAAAGTGTGCAAGTCTAACCAATCAGAAGATGCTTTCACTTATTGAAGTGCGCACAAGTTCCAAGAAGGGTTCAGTGGTTGAATTTAACATATGTGCAAATTTCACATCTAAAGACTCAGCAAGTGCACAAGTCCCACAAGTGATGGTAGTGCAAGGCTCAAATTCCCACCAAGATGAAGATCACATATGCACAAGTTCTGCAAAGCATTAATACACCAAGTGCACAAGTCTAGAAGTGATGACACCACAAGGGTTAAAGTCCCACTAAGCCAAGGACCAAGTATGTGCAAGTTCTACAACATATGGCATGACAAAAACACAATATGAGGTCAAAGTCCTATCAAGTAGACGACCATGGTTTCACAAATTCTGCAAAGCAATGGTACATCAAGAGTGCAAGACTAGAACACTGAGGTGAAAGTTACGCTAATTCATCGACCATGGATGCACAAGACCCACACAAGATGACATATGAGTAGTGTGGAACATGACATGCGGCATAGGTTTAATCCATGAAGTACTAAAGAAGGAATTCTTCAACGAACTTGTGGACATACAATCCATGCGAGACATGTATAAATAGAGTTCTAAGTTGGAGTTTTGAGGTAAGCTTGATGGAAAGGCTATAGAGATTCAAGTGGAAGATACATATTTATATCCGGGGCATTAAGGGATTGAAGACAGAACAACATGATCTAGTGAGGAGTCGAGTGCGCACATGCAACAGAATGATTTACTGATGGTGCGCAAAATGATGCTGTAGATTTTTTATGGATGCGCAAATACTGAAAGGAAGAATCATAGAAGTATGCGCAAGTGCATGAGGACCGAATGACATTTTTTATGGTAGCACGCAAATAGTCACATATGATGTAAGGGAGAACTGCAGAGATAGAATCGAAGTATATCAGAAGATGCGCAGAATATTGTAGGCACGTCATGATGAGGATGATCTGAGGAAAGTGCGTTAAACCGAAAGGACAAATCCTAAGATTCACAGCATGTCACATATTGTCTAAAGGATTGTGGCACTTAAACTAAACAGACACATCTAAGTAAGTGTGCAGTTCCATCTGATATTGATGCATAATATCAGAAGAACAAACTATCAATTGAAAGCACAATATTAGTTTGTAAGTGTAGTTGCACAGTAGCATAAAGGCAGAGTGAACCTTGGCATAGACTGCAGGATCAGAAGCACATAGTACATGAAGCAGGTCATCAGCAGAAGTGAAGAACTGTGGAATGAGAAGTCAAGTGATGCATGCAACACAATGACGGAGAATCGTCTACATATGAAGGTAGCACACAAAATAACTAATAACAAGAGATCAGAAGTGTGCGTGAGTTGAAAGATAAGTAAGACAAAATATTATTTTGGATATCTGGGTGGTACGACGGGGCAATGAATAGGAGGTTGTAGCCTCCTTCTAGTTGGTGCTGGAGAACATAGGGAGTTCGTGCTTCCTTCAGGTCGGTGCCTATAAAACCTGGGGGTTGGATCCTCCTTCCAGTTGGTGTTGGTAAACACATGAATTCGATGCTTCCTTGAATGTATTACTTTCATTACAAAAGAACATTATGTGGTTTTATCCCATTTGGGTTTCCATGTCAAAACCCTGTATGTTTTGTGTTCTTTTTCTTGGTGCATATGTATATGTATTTTTTATTTATGTTGGATGCATAATTAAAGATCAAGATTAAGTTAAAGACTAATCTCTTAAAGAAGGTAAAAACTGTTGATAATTGCGCTAAAACTGATTCACCCCCCCATAGTATTAAACTGATTCCAATAGTTTTGAAGATGTTGTGAAAGACCCAGCTTAGGCTAATGGAATTTATTTATTTTATTTTTATTTATTTATTTATTTTTATTATTTATTTATTTTTATTTTTATTTTTATTTTATTTTTTTATTTATTTTTATTTTTTTTCCTATATATCTTTACCTTGGTCACTACTATTGGATCTCCCTTTTCCAATCTATGAACTCCACCAACTCTTACTGTTTTATACACTAAGCAAACGCACACCCAAACCACTTCTAATGGGAAGCTTCTTGTACAACAGGGTTAGCTCCTATGCTAGCTCTGATACCAATTGTTGAGAACAAAGCAACTAAACAACTCTAATTTTGAATAACTAACCTTAAAACCCCTCTCTATGAGCAACAAGCAATGCATCCACCTATAGATGAAATAATGCTAACAACATATTTATGGAATAATTTAAAAACAATCTTCCTTTGATTGGATCAAATGCATAGCATTATGGACAAACATGTATACATACAGGGAAAACCAATTAAATTTGGAACAGAGCATACACTAATAATGCAATCGCATACTTAGGAAAAATAGCAAAATCTGGGCATGAACACTCTTGTTTTATTTACTTCAATGTTCTTACACTCAACCAACAGCTCTGTCTTCATCGAGTCTGACAACCAAAGGATACATTCTCCTCTACATTCTATATTATCAACCAACAACACTTGTTGTATATCACAATACGATTTTTACAATGAAAATAAAATACAAATTGAAGTTGCACCAAGCACAATGCTTCTAGAGCCTTCGATTATTGTTGGTGTGGAGATGGCTTCGTCGAGAAACTGCTAAACATTAAATTCAACAATCACTATTCTAACTACCAGCCGACTAAGAAGACATAATTGGAAACAAATGGGTGAGATGGCTAATATTCACCGAAATTTGGTTTCAACCTCTAACAAATACATCAACTAGATTCCAATGGTCCATCAAATACGTAGATTCACAACATACATACATTGAAATAGTTAAACTAGAGCATACAACCTACACTTAAGATGGGAAAGCCTTTGCACAATAGCTTTTACACAAAATTAAGAATGCCATGACCTATAAGAGATAGCTTCTTATTGAAAACAAAAAACAAATTTAGAGGAAAATTATTACAAAGAAGAGGAGGAAGACCTAGGCTAGAAAAAGTAAAAAAATAAATTTCAATGAATGCTGCAGTGTGAATTCACAAACATTTTGGGATATCACTAAACAAGAATATGAAATCAGAACACTACGAAAGCAATCACGTATGGGAAAGAATGATATGGAAAAAGTGGTTGTCAAATTGCTTGGTTATAAATTAATTAAACCTTAACCTTTGAATTATGTTGTTTTACAATTATAATGAGATTCGTATAAAATTTAAATATTATATGTCACATAAATATAGTTTATTATATTTTATTTTAAAGTACTAATATCAATTAAAAAAACTTTAAGGTATGTTTTTATTTAAAATATATAAATTTTTATATTCATTAACAATCAAAGAATCATATGAGATAATAAGATTTTAACTCCACCCACGAGAAGTATAACAACATTTCTCACTCCAATCTAAACTCAATTGATCAAAACCTCTAAATATATATCAAACTCCAATCTAATCAAAATCGCTAAATATATATCAAACAAGAGCCACAAGGTGGCAATGTCCCTAACATTGTCACCTACTCTATTTGGGAAAGAGCTATTTGGTGGAAGTTGTGGGCAATTTGCAATTTGGGAAAGAGCTATTTGTTGGTGCTTTCGAATCCTATTTGAAATGCATTTGATCCAACTTTCAAGTAAAATTACCTGTGCTTCCAACAGATTCTCACAAGATCCAATGGATATGTGATTGATTCAACTGTCACTTCTGCTACACCACCACTTAACAAATGAATACAAATGTTTGTGCTAAGATTCTTTCTATAGTTTTCCATACCAAGCATTGACTGCATAATATGGAAAAAAAAATTAAGACATATCATGCATCCAACAAGAATTCATGGTTTGATAAAAAATCTAAAATCGCTCTCAAAAAGCCAAATGTCATTCCATCATGCAAACCACTTTATGTTCAAATGAAATTGCCTGAACATCTGTTTAAACCCTGAACAGAGACAAAGGAACATGGCATGGAAAAGGTGGGATGCGCTGTGACACGATGATCCCTCTTCCAAACTTATAATTGAGATAAGAATTGCCTCAAAGAATGGTTGTGTTCTCTCTGTAATAAAAAATTCTTAGGACATGAATGAGTTTAGGCTTCTTATATTGCTCTATTCGGATTTGGATTGTTTACATATGGAACCAAATCCAAAACTATATCCACATTTCTGTTTTCTCAATAATGAGAGGTCACCGAACAACAACTCTTTGTCTCTGTCAAAGCCAAAATAAATAATATTTTGTTGATATATACTTATAATATAGCAGATGGACAACGAACTTCGTCAAATTAAAAACTGTAGGTTTACTATGCACACACAGCTCCTCAAACTCTTACGACAGTGACAAAAAATTTTATTCCACATATTCGCACTAGCAGGGATAGATGCGAATACTCCTACCTGGATGCACAAATTCAAATTGATAATTACATGTTAGATTCAAATTGATACTACACATGAGCAATGGATCCCAAGGCAGAGAAGAAACCAGCTGAGAAGAAGCTCATGGTAGAGAAATTCCCTGCTGCTGAGAAGAAGCCCGCTACCCCCAAGGCCGGGAAGAAACTGCCGAAGGAAGTTGGTGAGAAGATTCAGGGAAAGAAGAAACACAAGAAGAGCGTGGAAACATATAAGATCTATATTTTCAAGGTCTTGAAGCAAGTTCATCCTTCTATTGGTATATCGAGCAAGGCGCTTCATCGATGACATCTTTGAGAAGTTAGCCGGTGAGGCATCGAAACTCGCCCGCTACAACAAGAAGCCGACGATAACCTTTCGAGAGATCTAGAGTACTACTGTAAGGCTCACCTTACTAGGGTATCTCGCAAAGCATGCTGTCTCGAACGGTATACTACAGTCGATCCTCTACCCATTTACACAACAACAGTGGATAATAATCCATTTTCGTTTCAATATGACCAAATACATGAGGACTTAAGGCCAAAGCTAGCTTTTTGGTTTCATAGAGAAGGAGGAGCCAGTACTCATGATTGATCTCGAGATGATAGATGCGGAGTGAGCCGGTGAGAAACCTCGAGATGATAGACGTAGAGTGAGGCGGAGCTTGCTTAGGTAGTACTCATGATAGACCTCGAGATGATAGACACAGAGCTGAGATGATAGACACGGTGTTAAGCTGACATGATAGACATTGCTATTAATGTTGGGTACGCTTGCCTGGACCTGGCTGATGCAAACGTGCCATCGAGTCCTAGGGCACATGACCCCAGGCGAGCGTCACCCCTCACGACACCAATGGAAAACCAAATAAATATGATTTAAAAAAAAATTAAATTTAAAAAAAAAAAAACTTACACATACCTTTGTCCCTTTCAAAAAATTTGAACATGCCACTCCTAAATAATCTCCCCGAAAGAAAAATAAATGTCAGGGACATAACAACTTTGAGCACAATACCGTTAATATGAAGGGCCAATTATAGGTTTTGCTGTCAGCCAATTTTCAACACCAAAATTTGTTGCCGTTCCTTGGGATGATCCGAACACCCAATTAGGTTACGTTGAAGGAATGGAGAATACAAAAATAGTTGTCACTTTAGAAAGCATGGCATTGTCGCTGTGCTGCTTCCTCCGCACTTTTCACGTGATACTAATGCATGCGAGCGTGACTATTTCAACTGCAGTTTACGTGGTCTCGATACTTTATGTATATAGTTTTTATTTTATGTTATGAGTATTTACTTTTTGCATTTCTCTCTTTGTACACGGGATATATATATATATATATATATATATATTTCAACAGCTTTTGTCTTCATATTTACTATAAGTAAAAAATTGTTTCATTCAAGTATATTGTGAAAATCAGCAAATTTTAATAGATAATTCTAAACACAATTCAATTATAAATCTTATTATAAACAACATAACAAACACATATTTAATACAATAATAAATGGGTCTAATTTTTGTGTTTTATGTAAGGTTGATGGGGAGTCTATTAAACACCTTTTTTTTTTGGCATATCCCTATAATTTACAACAATGAAAGTAGATTTCTGAATTATTAAACATACACCACACTTGGCGTCATGATACTCTTGAAGACAACTTTTTGTGATGGTACAAGAATAAGTTCAAACATAAACTTCTCTTAGCATTTATTTGCTAGGATATATGGAAGTCCAGAAACTCTATTCTTTTTTAGGGTAAGTCTATAAATCTTGTTTCCAGTGCCCTGAGAATTATTAACTATTACAAAGAATATGAAGTGGTTGTTGCAGAAAAACAATTGCAGAGACAATTTGGGGAATTTTCATATACAGTAGCGGCTACTAGGTTATTTGATGGTGGGGAACAAGATGGTGTATGCGGTGCTGGAGCTTTACCTGGGATAAATGATGAACATATTTTCGGCCTTAAACTAAATTGTGGTATGGGAACAATCACAATAGATGAACTTTTAATAGTGTGATGTTTGGTTTAAATTGTTACTATCCTCGGAATTGATACTATGAATATTTTTGGAGATTCACTAGTTATTGTTAACTGGGAAAATAAGTTGCACTTTTGGCTCACTTTCATGATCTAAACATTAACCATATTTATAGAGAGCATAACAAAGCTACAGACACTCTTTTTAAAACGACTCGACACTGAGGAAGGTCTTCTCCTATGGGAAGAGTGCCTTGAAGGAATTCAAGTTGACAATGGCTCGATATACAATTTTTACTATGGAAATGTTCAAGCATGATGGATGAAATACTTTCATCTTTGTTATTACTTTCTGCCAAAGTTTTCTACTAATAGTCTTGTTTTGAGGTACTAGACTTGTTTTTTGATGAATAGCACCTTTTGTTGTACTCAAAAACTTATTTTGTAATTTATGTATTTTGGTTGAGAGGATTTTGATGTAGCTATATTCAGATACTTCTCTTATGAGAGATGATACATAAGATGTATTTTTTAATTCTATAAATAACAAAAATACAATTTTTTCCTACCTATAATATATATATATATATATATATATAATTAAATCACTTAAAAAAAATCATAATATTTAAGAAAACCAACATAAGAAACACATACTTAATACAATGGTAACACATATAACAAGAGCTGTGTGTAGCTTAGTCCCTGCCTTAATTATATCTAAAAAAAACTTAACTTAACTAACTTGATTTACTAACACTTGGATAAACTAATAAAACTAACTCTACTCTAAATATAAGACTTATTTGTTGGATTGGAGGTAAGAAAATCTCTAAAACACTAGAATGGGAGCAAATGCTCTTATTGTATTATCCTCCTCGAAAACACAAAATACAATTACAGTGAATATATAAAATTGGGCAGTTGTTTTCCAACTCCCGAACGAAAACTGATTACATACGATGGGTGGAATTTAATACACCTTCCAATCAACCCCTTAATTTCGAACATAATGTGTTACAACAATTACAATATTTGACTTCAGAAATGCCTCTATGGACTTTAAAAAAACACATTTGGTCATACTTTTAATTCAATTGCCTACTGGTTTTAGTCTCAGCTAGGCTTACAAATTGCCTGTTGGTTTTAGTCTTAGCTAGGCTTACAAAATGACTCAGGAAACTTAGATTTTTACTTCTTTTTTTCTTCAAGGGCTTACAAAATGACTCTTTACCTCTTTTGTAATTAATTTATAGTCAATGAATTTATGTTTTACATATTGGCTAGCTTACAAATAGAGCTACGACTCTAAAAATAAATAAACAAACAGAGATAAACTCACTCAATCTCCACAAATTTACAAAGGGCTTGGGATTTCACACACCGCTCTTCTAAAAAAAACTCTCGTTACATATGAAAGAGAAGATCGAACAGTGAGCAAAGAGAAACATTCTTTGATTACCAGAGAGGGATGTGACATGCACCGAGGGCAAGCAGACCACCAAACACTTTGACAGGAATATGAAACGGCACCGAAAAACACCAAGGTGAACCTAGTTCTGTGCACCATGGTCCTCTCTTCGTCTTATCGACGGCTA
The DNA here is from genome assembly GCA_027924585.1 of Larix kaempferi. Classification (NCBI taxonomy): domain Eukaryota; kingdom Viridiplantae; phylum Streptophyta; class Pinopsida; order Pinales; family Pinaceae; genus Larix; species Larix kaempferi. The sequence goes on from BSBM01000057.1 coordinate 1,566,084, forward strand.
CTTCTATTTGGGGAAACACCCACTCACCAAGACTGCCTCACAATCCTGATCATAAATACAAGCGACCACCTGGATGCTCTCTGCAGTTTTCCTCTTCTACAGAACCAAGCACACATAGCGACCAAATATCTCACACAAACACGTTAATCAGAAGAAGGATTGACTGCATATGGGCACAACAACAAACTTTCCCTTAACAAAGACATTATTGGAGTTTTAACATATCGTAGCTGCCTTTCTCAATACTACTCTTGGCTCTACTAGCTTGCAAGGATCTTTAGCTCTGATACCACTTGTTGGATTGGAGGGAGAAAAATGTCATACAAACAGAAATTTCTACACAGAGCTACAACTCCCCAGCTCTAAAACACCAGAACATGAGCTACAGCTCTCTAGCTCTAAAACACTAGAACATGAGCGAATGCTCTTCTTATATTATCCTCATCCAAAACACAAAATACAATTATAGGGAATATATAAAAATGGGCAGTTGTTTTCCAACTACCGAGAGGCAAAGCACGCTGTCTCTATATACTTCTGCCTCATATAAAACTGTGCTTGCTCTAGAGGCTTCTTCAACAAGTTACTTTCTTACGGAGTTACAAGGGCCCCATTAAATTGATCTACGACTGCCAAACTGATTGCATAAGATGGGAGGAATTAACTACACCTTACATTATTATTAGTTAGAGATAGCTTTGTTAATCAAAAACAGCACTAGGATTATTCTATTGCGAATTGTGAACTAGATTAATGGTTAGATTAATTGTTGTACAAACCTGGATTAATTGTTGTTTGTGTAGCAACATCCAAGTGTCTTTCAGTAGGAAAGACACGAGTTCAAAGGTCACTTATTACATTTATTTATGGTCAGATCAACTTACGGATGGTAATCTAATTTTTTACTTGCAGGACAAGCTATATCAAATCCATGGCAGGAGGACAAAAGATTACTTGGGAGTCGAGCAATAGTAATATGGTAACACTCAAATATGTGTAGAAGCACCCAAGTGTCTTTCAAAGAAGGACATGAGTTCAAAGGTCACCTATTGCATTTATTTACTAGATCAATTTATGGCTGATGATTTTTTACTTGCAGGCCAAGCCATATCATATCCATGGCAAGAGGATAGAAGATTACGTGCGGGATGAGCAATAGCAATAAGGTAAGGTTAAAATTAAGGTAAGCTTATTTTTGGTTTTTTCTTAATTATTTTTAATCGTGGCAATGATAAAAATAGTCAGTTCAAGACCTCTCGACCAATCAAATATCAATACAATTTTCTCAAAAAAATTAATAAATACAAATTTTAACATAACTTTTACACAACTTTATAAAAGTTAGAATATTGATGCCAATTAATAGATAAACACGATGTTCGGGTATCCACATCATCTTTTTCAGGATCTTGCATGCAATTAGGGTTTGCATGCAAAATCTAGGGTTTGCATGCACCTGCATGCACTTGCATGCATCCCAGTCACCAGCTTGATGCCTCCAGCACCTTAGCCACCTCATTCTAGCACCCGGGAGCCACTTACTACAGAGTTTTAGCCCTCCTAGGCTGAAAGGAACCCACTTCTCACCTACTGCCAGAGAAGGGCGCACTTGTTCACCTACCACTGCAGTTCCACTTCAGTTACATTCAGTTAGCTCCGATTCTACCTGATTTGAGGCTAGTTTCACTCCCGACTGACTGTTTCACTTCCGTTGGACCTCCAGTTTGACTAGATGACTTGTTCTGACTTCAGTTAGTATTCCATGCGCCCCCCACTGAGCCTCCTTCCCTTAATCAGTGCTACACACTTCAGTTACACATGACACACTCAGTTAGACTCAGATTGACACCTGGATGTCTGGTTCTTGTGCATTGATGACCACCACCGATTGATGATGAGGACTCCTAGTTGGAGTCAAGCTACTCCATTCAGTGATTCGAATGGCCTACTTAGTCAATTCGAATTGCTCATTGACAGATATTGTATTCTATTGTAATTCATTCAACCTTATTGGGATATTGACCACTGATGCATGTTTTGCACAGTTTTACACCATATTTTCTATATTCATATGTTGTGATTGATTTACTTGTTCATTAGATCTGCTGTGACTAATTTTACATGGTATCAGAGCCATTGCAGGGACAAGATCTCTTTTCTACAGGTGTTTGTACAAGAAGATTTGATTGAATTGCTCAAATTGCAAAAATTTTTGGCATGAGATATCTCAAGGGCATTCGCTCCTGTGCATGCAAAGCTTGAAAAATACATCCAATACCACTCCAGAAGCTTGAGTTTACACATAATTCCTAGATCTGATACATTGGACCCATTCAACATTGTTTGATGTCCAATCCCAGGTGTGATGCAACTCTAAAAGGGTAGATTGTTCGACCTTACGGTTCTTGGTTTGATTGTGATTTGTAGGTTATCAAGCTCCTCTTTTGCATTCGCTACACTGTGCATGCAAACTCCTCTTTTGCATTCGCTACACTCTACATGCAAGCTCATCTACATCAGTTTGACTCGCTCCTAGCAATGGAATACTCTTCTTCAAAGCCTATCCTCACCCCATTCAATTATTTTGATTGGAAAGATGATATGGAGATCATGTTACGTTCAAAAGGTTACTACCGAGTCACTCTTGGTCTTGAATTGGAGCCAAACAATGTGTCAGATCGAACCAAACACTACAACAAGCTTGATGAAGCTTATGGTCTTCTTTGTCTCTCAATCTCCAAAGATCTTCACTTCCATCTCAGCGGATTGAAGACTCCAAAAGCCATATGGGAGCAACTTGAAACACTATTTGGCAAGCAGGATGAGCTTAGGGCTTTTCAATTAGAGAATGAATTGATTGGCCTTAATCCTGAGAATTTTGAGACCATCAATGAATTCTTCACAAAATTCAAGAACTTGAACTTGCAATTGAAGAACAGTGGAGTTATCAAAGAGGATAAACAATTGATCCTCTCCATTCTAAGCAAGCTTGGGAAAGATTATTCGGTATTTGTCTCTACTTTCAATTCCGGTCGGCTAACTACCCCGAATTGGAAGATGCCTACCTTGAATGCCTTCATTGAGTCCGTCACAAAAGAGCATGACAAGTTGATTCAAATGGGGTCCATAAGCTCCAAAGATTCAGCCCTATATGTTCAAGGACCCAAGATCTCGAATGGTAAAGGAAAGCAAAAGAAGGAGAAGCCCAAATTCGAGCCTCACAAGCAAAAAGACAAAGGCAAGCAAACGGATGCACCATCCAGTTTGATGTTCAAGCAAAAGGGCAAAGAAGGTAACCAAAAATCTAAATGTACTTATTGCAATCGTGGCTTTCATCCCGAAAGTTCATGTATGAAGAAAACTATAGATCAAATGGCCCTCCTTTTGGAAAAGAACAACATAACTCTTCCCGACGGTGCAAGGAAGAAGGATAGGAATGATGATCATGAAAGAGGACAAGCACTCATGGCAACGGTTTCGAAGTCCACTACTCTCTTGATAGATTCGGGTGCATCAAATCATATGGTTGCAAATATTGATTCTTTTTCCTCATTCGATCCAAACAGCTCCATCCCCATCCATTTGGGAGATGACTCAAAAATTTCTTCAAAGGGCAAAGGTACGATTCATGTAGAACATGGAAGCTTTCAGAATGTTCTCTATGTGCCTTCCTTGGCTTCAAATCTCCTTTCTGTGTATCAAATGACACACACTGGTGAACCAAAGCAAGTTACATTCAGCCCTAATACAGTTGAAATTTCTGATATCAAAAGTGGAAGACTAGTTGCAGTCGGAAAGGAAAATCACACTGCAAAATGCTATGAGTTTTCGCACTTTATTCCGCTTGCAAAGCCCACTGCTCTTTGCACACATGGTAATGAGGTTAGTAGGCTTTGGAATGAAAGATTTGGACATCTTAATTATAAGTATTTGCTGCTGTTATCAAACAAATCCATGGTAGATGGGCTTCCACAACTCCGTTCCTCGAAGGGAATATGCACTGGTTGCATCATTGGGAAGCACCCCGAGCACAGATTCGATTGCGGCAAAGCTAGCAGAGCTTCTACTATTTTGGGATTTATCCATTCTGATATCAGTGGTCCACTGCCCCATATGTCACTAAATGGTTCAAGGTATGTTTTGACATTTATTGATGATTTTTCCCGCTTTACATGGGTATTCTTTCTCAAAAACAAGTCAGAAGTGCTTGGAAAATTCAAGGATTTTAAGGCTTCTGTTGAGACCGCCACTGAGAGCAAGATCAAAGCTCTTAGATCTGATAATGGTGGGGAATATATCAAGTCCGAGTTGCTGCAACTTTGTGCCCAAAGCGGAATTAAGATCCAACATACAGTTCCCTACACACCCCAGCAGAACGGTGTAGCGGAAAGGAAAAATCGGTCACTGAAAGAGATGGCTACATGCATGATTGAATCAAAAGGTTTGGCTGCAAATCTTTGGGCTGAAGCAATCAATGTTGCTGCATATATACAGAACCGTGTTCCACATTCATCCGTGAAAGGTATGACTCCTTTCGAAGCATTCTTTGGTCACAAACCGGATGTGTCAAATTTGAGAGTTTTTGGCTCTACTGCATGGGCTAGAATTCCTTCTGAGAAGAGACGAGCTTTGGATCCACAAAGTACCGAGTGCATATTGATAGGATATGGGGAAGAATCAAAATCATATAAAATCATGGATATCAGATCTAAAAAGATATTCATAGAGCGCAGTGTGCAATTTGAAGAACCGCTTCAAGAATTGCAACTAGTCGAGGAGAAGACTGCCGATTCACCGCCTTCACCAGAAGAAGATCCGTGCAGCGATAATGAAGGTATGAGTTCTGATATTTCTGATATTGTAGCAGCATATGATGATCATGACATATCAGGTTCAAAATCCGACCATTATGATCCCCCTCAGTTACCAAAGTGGGCCCAAAACACTCTACAATCTGCTGGTTCGAATCTTGGAAATCCTGCTGATCCGAGACGAACAAGAGGAGACTTTCAAAGAGCAGGTATGGCTCTTTCTATTGCTGATCCATTTCTTCTTGAGATTTGTTATTTGATGGCTGGTTCAGATCCTACATCATACTATTCTGCTCATAGAGATCCGAGATGGGAAAGTGCCATGGACGAAGAGTATAGTTCTCTTCAAAAGAACAACACATGGGAGCTAGTTTGTCTTCCACCTGGAAGAAAATTAGTGAAGTGTAAATGGGTCTACCGTACTAAAGTTCCTGCTGATGGCACTATCAGAAAATATAAAGCAAGGTTGGTGGCAAAAGGTTTTTCCCAAGTCCAAGGAGTGGACTACACTGAGACCTTTGCATCGGTTGCAAAGATGGATCCCATCAGCCTTGTTTTAGCTATTGCCTCATCCAAGCACTGGGAAGTGCACCACATGGATGTGAAGAGTGAATTTTTACATGGAGACCTTGCTGAAGAGGTATATATGCAGCAACTAGAGGGTTATACATCAGATCCATCATTGGTTTGTAGATTGAAGAAATCTTTGTACGGTTTAAAACAGGCCCCAAGAGCTTGGTACGCAAAGATGGACTCCTTCCTTCTTTCTCAGAATTTCCAAAGATGCAAATCTGATCCGAATGTGTATCTTCAGCGAGTTAAAGGTAATTTGTTGGTTATTGTACTTTATGTTGATGATCTTCTCATTACTGGTAGCACACTTACTTCAATAAACAAGCTAAAATCTGCCTTAAATCTAGCTTTTGACATGAGCGATTTGGGCTTGCTGAGTCACTTTTTGGGCTTGGAGATAGCTCAAAATTTTGATGGGATCACTATATCTCAGCAAAAATATGCTTCCGACCTGTTATTGAAGTTTAATATGGCTGAATTTAAGGCAGCCCCATTCCCATTCCTCTCAGGAATCAGTCTTGAGGAGGGAGATTCTACACCGCTTGCAGATTGCAGTATGTATCGACAGTTGATTGGTTCACTACTTTATTTGACACACTCACGGCCTGATATCTCATATTCCATGAGTGTCGTGTCAAGATATATGCATCCGCCACATGAGCTTCATTGGCGAGCAGCCAAGCGGATCTTGCAATATGTGCAAGGTACGAGACAGTTTGGCATACATTATGCTACAGATTTTGAGCTAGATTTCATTGGTTTTACTGATTCAGATTGGGAAGGTGATAGCATTGATCGGACGTCCACTTCCAGTTATGTTTTCATGATTGGTCATGGTGCTATTTGCTGGTCCAGCAAAAAGCAAGCAGCCATTGCACTTTCTTCAGCAGAGGGAGAGTATCGAGGGGCAGTCAATGCCTGCATTCAGGCGGTTTGGTTGCAGGGTATTCTTTTCGAGTTTGGTTTTGGTGGCACTACTTCGACTGTCCTATTTTGTGACAATCAAAGTGCTATCAAGATCTCCATAGATCCAGTTCAATGGCAGAGGAACAAACACATTGAGATTCATATGCATTACATTCGACAGTTGGTGCATGACCGCACCATCATTCTGCAATATTGCCCTACTGATGAGCAAATTGCAGACATCTTCACCAAGAGCTTCACTGACAAGAAGTTCTCTTACCTCCGTTCACTGTTGGGGGTGAGTTCCATCATGGTGGAGACAGATTGATTCATTACTATGGTTTAGCTTGAGGGGGGGCTTTCTTCCCACTGGGTTTTCCCTCTTTCCTCACTTAGTTTATTTTCAGCATTTTTTGGATTATTGTATTGGGGTGACCTTTGGTCTTAGTTACCAGGGCCCCACATTATTTTTTGCACATCATAGTCTAGCTTCAAGGGGGGTGTTCGGATATCCACATCATCTTTTTCAGGATCTTGCATGCAATTAGGGTTTGCATGCAAAATCTAGGGTTTGCATGCACCTGCATGCACTTGCATGCATCCCAGTCACCAGTTTGATGCCTCTAGCACCTTATCCACCTCATTCTAGCACCCGGGAGCCACTTACTACAGATTCTTATCCCTCCTAGGCTGAAAGGCGCCCACTTCTCACCTACTGCCAGAGAAGGGCCCACTTGTTCACCTACCACTGCAGTTCCACTTCAGTTACATTCAGTTAGCTTCGATTCTCCCTGATTTGAGGCTAGTTTCACTCCCGACTGACTGTTTCACTTCCGTTGGACCTCCAGTTTGACTAGATGACTTGTTCTGACTTCAGTTAGTCTCCCATGCGCCCCCCACTGAGCCTCCTTCCCTTAATCAGTGCTACACACTTCAGTTACACATGACACACTCAGTTAGACTCGGATTGACACCTGGATGACTGGTTCTTGTGCATTGATGACCACCACCGATTGATGATGAGGACTCCTAGTTGGAGTCAAGCTACTCCATTCAGTGATTCGAATGGCCTACTTAGTCAATTCGAATTGCTCATTGACAGATATTGTATTCTATTGTAATTCATTCATCCTTATTGGGATATTGAGCACTGATGCATGTTTTGCACAGTTTTACACCATATTTTCTATATTCATCTGTTGTGATTGATTTACTTGTTCATTAGATCTGCTGTGACTAATTTTACACATGAAACATATAGTGTCTACCTACAGGCAAAGACTAATAATACCAATAAATACCACACATATTAATGAAAACACATTAAAAAAAATAAAAATAAATCAAATACATTCATAATGCCATAACGTTAGCTTTTCATGGAGAGACAATTATACGACCCAGACACCCATATCTAGTCATGCAAGCAATATAAGAAGAAATATCAAAGAAGGTAGGAACTTATTGAAGAGTTGGACTATACTGTAGGGAGAGTATTTGACCATATTGATGTATAATATCAATTTCAGTGACAACAAAGATGACTGTCCACAACATTATCATATCCTCTATAATTTAAAATTATTCTTAATATATCAGTTTAATAAATGATAACTTTTATATCAAAGTGTGAACAAACTGCCAATTTATTCTTTATTTATTTTAGTTTTTTCAGCAAAAAAAAACTGCTATGTATATTCAAGTGAATCAAATAGTACAAAGAGAATCTTGATTCTAAGAGGAATCAACCACAAGCTACCTAATAAGGTCTGATTTACAAAAATAACCAGCAAGACCTTTCCCAAAGCACAAAAGTTCAAAATGGCAGATGTCCAAAGTTACCATATTACAAAAAGTGCAGACAACGAGAGATGCAACCATATAATACTTGTATCCTCAAGCAACTTAATAAAAAAAGTAAGAGTTTCCACGATCCAGAATGGTGTTATCCCACCATTCCTCCCAAACTAATTGACCTTCCAAGCCAGACAGAGCTTGTTTGGATAACTTATCCGCCAGCAAGTTGTGATCTCTATAAATATGCTCAAAACGAATATTTTGCTGTTGTGAAATTTCTTTTTGAGCTCGGAAGCACCAATGTCTCAAATTTGTAACATTTAGCTTGAATTCACCAGCTACCCACTTGATTGTAACATGTGAATCTCCATACACTTTAATGTTGACTAATCCAAAGATGTTAGCCACTTTCAAAACACACCAAAGTGCCATAAGCTTAGCTTTCATGTTGGTGCCCATACCACAATTGAGATTGACTGTGAAGAAATGAGAATCATTCAGATATAGAACTCCACCAACTGCACATATCCCATTTTAGGCAGCCCCATCAAAGAAAAGAACAGGCTGATCCACCTTAAGAGTAAAATCACTTACTTTGACAATCTTTTGACTATGAACAGTAACCTCATATGTTGAAAACATTTTCATTGCTGTCAGACTGCATGTCAAAACATTAGGAGGCACATTCTGAAAAATTGCACAGTTTCTTGAGTACCAAATAGCCCAAGTGATACAGATAGCAATGGTAAAAAAAATTTTGCAATTTCTATACCAATTCAAGAGACAATGCTTGAAATTACCAACTTCCCACTGTTGAATAATACTCAATTTTTTGGAAACAAATTCCTAGACATTTTGAGTGAAATTGTAGGAGACAAATAAGTGTTGAATTGATTCTGCATTATTTTGGCAAAGTATACAGAAGCTAGGACCAATCCATCCATTCTTGCTCAAATTATCCCAAGTATTCAGCTTATCCTGCAAATCTAACCAAATAAAGCATTTTATTTTTAAAGGAATTGACCAATTCCATAAACGCTTATACCACCAATCTTGCGGGAAGATTAAACTATCTTGCAGAATTCTCTTGTAAGCAAATTTGGCCGTTACAATACCAGTAGAAGGATTCCCTCCCCGAACAATTTGATCAGATTCCTGATTCAATTTGACCCCTGCTGTGTTGAGGTTCAGAATATAAGAATCCCAAATGTGAGCTAATGAGCCCGAGAGACCGATATCTGTAGCAGAAATCCACCCAGAAGAGCCAACATCACCATCTCTGAATCGTTGAATCTTATCCAGAGTGGACAGGCCTAAAACCTGTAGATATTGAGTAAGGATAGTAGCGAGGTGGAAATTTTCATCCATGCCTAAAATAGGGTCCAAACCAACACGGATCATGCCACTTGAACCCACTTGCCAAGAGATATCATTTTTTATCCACTTAAAAATTTTCATAAAGCCCCTCCAAATAGGTAAGAAATTCCAATTGACCATTTTTGGATTTCTTATCCAATTAAGAACACCCTTGTTTAGATATTTACTGTGTATGATTCTGGACCAAAGAGTGTTACCGAAGATGCCGCGCCACATACTTTTTAATCTAAGGGCTAAATTGAAGACCTCAAGGTCTTTGATACCCCAACCACCAAACTTAAAAGGTCTAGAAAGAAACTCTACTCCAACCATTGGGATTTTGACACTGTCTGCAGACCCTGTCCAAAGAAAATTAAAGAAGCATTTCTTCATGGCTTTAATAATGAAGGATGGCACTTCAAGGAGCAACAACCAATATACTGGAATGCTCGAAAGCACAACTTTAACTAAGATAAGCTTGCCACCAATTGATAAGAGTCTATAAGACCAATGGGCAATGTGAGCATCAATTTTCTTCAACAACCAGTACCAATCTTTGATGAGATAGTTATTGGGTTTAAGATTAAAACCCAAATACTTAAAGCCAGAATCTAGAGGGCAACACTTGTAGGGAAGCACAACAAAGATATCTTTTAGATGAGCATCATGCATAGATAAATGGTAGAAGTTCGATTTGATAGAGCTGACCTTCATGCCCGAGGCATTACAAAAGGATTGAATAATTTCATTATAAACTTTCCACTCCTCCACCATGTCCAATCCAGCCACTAAAACATCATATGCAAACAAAATGTGGGTGATCACACAGTCCTTTGTCATTCTGATACCTTTAATCTGACCTCTTTCCAAAGCTTGATTTACTAATCTTCTGAATCCATCCATGACTAAGATGAAGAGAAGAGGTGAAAGAGGACACCCTTGTCTTATCCCTCAAGAGCAATTGAAGAAACTAGATGGAGAACCATTTACCAACACTGAGATATTCATGGTTGTGATACAAGCCATAATCCACTTTATCACCAAAGGAGGCACACCAATTCTTATTAGAATCATGCGCAGAAAGGACCAATTTACTCTATCATATGCTTTTTCTAAGTCCATTTTGAGCAAAAGAGCCTTTTTCTTATTAATCTTGATACTATGCATCAATTCCTAAGAAATTCCAATGGCATCATGAATCTGTCTCCCTGATAAGAAACCAAATTGCTCTGCAGAAATATGATCAGCCAGCACATTCTTTAATCTTTCAGCAAGAATCTTTGAGATCAACTTATATAAAAGGTTACATAAAGCAATCGGGCGATATTCCCCAAAGGATAAAGGCTTTTTCATTTTAGGAATTAAGGTGACAAATGTGGCATTAATTCCTCCTGAAATATAACCATTAATTATGGAAAAATTTACCAGATCTTGAAGCTCCAGACCCATGAAATCAAAGAAGTGAATGTAGAGCTCCACTGGCCAACCATCAGGCCCGGGGATTTTATCTTTGGCAAATAATTTCAAAGTAGACTCAATTTCATCCAACGTGACCTCCTTTTGCAAACAGGCCTCTTCTTGCTCATTAATGAAATTGGGAAAAAGACTAGCCACTTTGATTTGGTCCTCCAAGTTACAATCACCTGCATCACTATATATATTACCAAAGAAAGAAGAAGCTTCAGATTTTAATTGATCTAGACCAGATATAAGCTACCCCTGTTCATCTTGAATTTCCCAAATGAACTTCGAATTCCTTCTAGTAGAAGTGAAGGAGTGGAAAAATTTTGAATTTTTATCTCCTTGAGTGATCCAAATGGCTCTACTCTTGAGTCGCCATTCTTTTTCTTCCTGTAATAATAATTCTTCCTTTTTCTGCTCGTATCTTTTCATGGCATCAAAAGTTTCTTGATTCAAAGAGTTATAGAGATTAGCCATAAGAGAATCTTGAATTTTCTTCTCTAACTGAGATAATTCCAACTTATCGTCCTTTTTCCTGTTCTTAATCCATATTGTTATAGCTTCCTTTAAACCCTTCAGTTTATGACAGAATTGTAGCACCGGATTTGAATCTTCAAAGCCACAGGTCAGCCAATAAGTCTTAACCATACTACAAAACTTTTCATCACATAACTAGGAGTTATTAAATTTGAAGGGAGAAGAAACAATTTGACAAAAATCTTCTAGCTATAGAACAATAGGCCAATGGTCTGAGAATTTAGAGACAAATACCCAAGAATGATACTCACCAACAATTCACCTTGCATAACGACGACCATTCTCACCAATAGGAGAATCAAACCTAGTCTGAATCATGTTCAATACACTGGCATTAGAAACCCCATCACTATATTGGCATCGTGGGTTAAGTGCAGAGAGCTTAAGCCTGTAACTATTAAAAACTACCTCCCACAGGTCACAGGATCGAAACCTCTGAGAGAAACTATCTCTAACACTACATTTTAGCAGCCTGTCGGCCTCAACTCTAATGTAACAATGAAGACCGGGAAACTCTCCACCATTACATACAACGAGGTTTAGGGTTCCATATTCAACGATCAAGATCTGGTGAGATCGATGAGCAAGAATGGGCCAACAAGCTACGTTGAAAATCGGGCAAACATTGCATTGATATCTCATTAATTACAACAACCATGACATTGCCAACACTACCTGCTAAGGAACAATACCGTGTATAGCTCGGAGGAGAAGCATTATGGTAACCATGCACGGTTAGGATTCCTAGTTACATTATCAACCAAGCTTCACGTGGTATATTATATAGTAATGATATGGCACACAAATATCATGCTACTTGTATGTCCTTTTAATTCTATATAGAATGAGTTTCCTTGCTTCGAATATAAATTATTAAATTTTCTTCAAAGTTTTAAGAATATTGACATGTTACATGAATTTTTTTATATTACTTATAGTTTTTGTTTAACACATCTCTCCGAAAAGAATGATATAATAAATTTCTTAATATGATAATGAATATAATCTTCTTAAAATTTAAAAACAAAAAAAATATTCAAGGTGCATCATAAAAGATGGATTATTTTTATGGTAATTTTTTTTGTATATTTCTCGAATCTATATTCAATAGCTCGTTAATTTTTATCTTATTTCCTTTTACCGAATGTGTTTATATTTATTCAAAGAGTAAATATTTTTTTAAATGTTTATATTTATTCAAAGAGTAAATATTTTTTTAAATGTTTATATTTATTCAAAGAGTAAATATTTTTTTAAATGGCCAATGAGGTCATGGCGAGGTCAATTAGAACAAATGACTAATTTATGGGACATTGCGAATTTCATGGAAACAATTAGAACCAATGACCCCTATTTGTGGACGAGATCATTCTCATTTCAAGGAATTTTGTTAGATCTGGAGACTATAAAAGAATGACCCTATTGGTTGTATTGATATTATTATAATTGATCTTGAAGAATGCATTGTGATATCTTGATCACAACGTGTTGTGCTTAAGTGTTGTAACGATGACTTTAAACACCACCCATATTCTTGGAATATTTATTCCTACTATTCTTTCTTTGATGTTCTATTGTTCAATTGAAGAAGTTCCCTAACATGAATTTGGAGGATCTATATTATCCTCGCGTAGAGGATTTGCTGAAGCTACAAGATAATATTTCATCATCTTCAACTTCAAAATAATTATTAATGTATTATTAAATGTATTACAATAGATGGAATCATTTTTATAAAAGAAAAGGTGTTTGGTGCTCCTAGATGATAACAGGAAATGAAACAACAACTGGTAGGAAACTCCAAATGTGTATTAAAAAGTGGAGTCAAATAATGCAAAAAGTATCAAATTATTTTAATTACAAAAAAACAAAAATACACATTTTGTATTGCATTGGAACAAAAGAAACAAGAAATCAAGAAGAGAATCAAAACAACAGACATCATTAGAAAATGACTATAAAGGGAAAGCATCGAGTCATTCTGAAGGGGTTAAAAAAAATTGAGGAGCAAGGCTGAGTTCTAGATTTTGGGTCAAGGTCCATTTCCATTCTTGGAAGATCAAGAACCTATGGTTGGATTCAATGTTTTAAAGGTAGAGTTGTGTTTTTCTCATGTGTAACAAGTTTCTTCTTAACACATGCCTCTAGAAGGACCGTTTGTTGTAATTTTCATATCTCACTTGATATCTTGAAAAGGATAAACTACAGTAGTGTTACTTTTTTGGTTTATGATCTCTGGTTGTATATGAAATTTTAAAGTGTAATAGAGAATTTAGATTAGAGGATTTTGAATCTAGATCAACCCTTTGCTCAATTATTTCAATATATCTGTGTTCTTTATAGCTACAAGTTTTTTTATGGGTGTTAGACTAATGAACTCATTATTTAATGCTCAGTTATGGTATGCGTTTCACTGCTAGATTCTTATGGTTTATACCCAACAATTAACCTTTTATTCATCTCAAAGTTTATTGTGACTTCCTTACTTACTTTTAAACCCTAGATTTATTGTCTTCTTTAAGCTTCCTCTACCTCTTATCATCAATATTAATATCTGTACCTAAGACTACATGCCCAATAGATAGGCTTTTGATATGAGAAGTTTTCAAATATCTCTATTTCAGTCACTTGCTAGTCTTTACTTGGCCCCATTCAAATTGTATTTATCATTCAATTAAGATACACGTGCCCATTTTCAAAGTTGTTTTTGAGATAATAAGGGGAAGCCGTTTTCTTGAAATCAAATGAGGGAGCCCCCTCTATTCTAATATAATCTTGATACCTTCTAAAGTAGGTTCTAAGATGGCCTTGGCGTAGTTATAATAACAATTTAGAACATCTTAGGCACTAACATGTGTGCATAAGGAAGAGAAACCATCAGGTGTGAAACCATATTGACATCCTCACTACCAAGAAAGATTCCAAGAAAGGCAAGGAGACATACAACAAAACTATCAAGGAAGAAGATGGAATACTCAACAATATTCATTGAACAAGGAACTAGAAAACTATTATTCAACAAGATATTATTAGGGACCATAAACTACAACAAATTGGAGAAATCACAGTTGCAACACATGGAATCAAAATTATGCAAAGACTATCTATCAAGGATGGAGACAAAAAAGAATTGAATTTGGATCGATGGATCATCATCATTGACAACAAAAAATTAAGAATAAAAGGAAATCCTATTACTTGGTTTCATCACTTGTAAATCCATTAATTGTAAAGCTTTGAGGACAAAGATTTCCAAAGGAGGTTTCTATGATATGACCCAATGGGGCTCATACATGGGGTTAAATATATATGATATGACCCCAAGGTAGTCATATATGTGGATAAATATATATGCACTGATGTAAATGAATATGTAATAGTGGTCGGGCCTATTGAAGGGACCACATTTGCAATGAGTGAATATTTATATATAGAGGTAATGAAGTCATTGTTGAGAACATGTGAAAGGATTTAATGTGAATATATTGGGGTATTTGGAGAAGGATATCCTCTTATTTAAGGATTTATTCTGTAACTTATCTCTCTTATTAGTATTGGAGTTGTGCTCCACATGTACATTTATGTACATGGTGTGTACTTCTTTTATCTCATGCTATTTTAAGAATTTTGGTTCATAATAGTTTCCAACAAGCAAGGCATAACCACGTTATCAAAGGAATTACAGTTGGATATCCATAGATCATCAGTTCATAGCATATGGAAAATATTCTTAAAAAGGGTCATTCATGCATTGTGGTACAATTCCATGCTATTCAAGCTTTTAAGACCCCTTTTAAACCTATTTCTTCTTACATGCAGTTAGTCTTAGACAAACACCAATCAATGTTTGATATTCCCAAAGGAATACCCTTTTCTTGTGGTGAGCATGATCATTACATTCCAATAATACTTGGTATCCTCTCACCCATTTTATGGTTGTATCACCATCAATTTTCCCAAAAAATGAAATTGAAAATAGCATTCAACATTTTCCAATTGATGGTGTCATCTACTCCAATAACAGTCCCTCTTCTTTCCCATTTGTTATGGCCCTCAAGAAAGAAGGAAGTTGGCACATATTTCCCAACGTCTATGCTTTTAGCAAGTTGATTGTCGTGGATAAGTTTCCCATTCTTGTCATTATGAACTTCTAAATGAGCTTAAAGGTTTTCACTTATTTACTAAACTTGATCTATGCTTACCATCAAATTCACACGACAGAGGTGGATATTGCCAAAACCAATTTTTGCACTTATGACTATCATTATGAGTTATTTGTGATGCCCTTTGGTCTCTAAAATTCGCCCTCCACCTTTCAAATTCTCATGAACACAATATTTAGACCCTTTCTACATAAATTTGTTCTCATTTTTTTATGACATCTTGTTCTACAATAAAAATTGGAAATACCATATAGCCCATGTAGATCAAGTCCTACAATTACTTTAGAATCATTGAAACTTTCTCAAAAGGTCCAAATATTCCTTTGTTGTCTTTGAGGTGGAATATTTGGGCCATATTTCTAGTTAGGATGGTGTGCAGGTGAATCCAAATAAAATTTGTAGCAGTGAAGGATTGGCCTTCCCCTAAAACTCTTAAAATATTCATAGGTTTTTTGGGTATCACTGGTATTACAGATAATTCTCTTTAAACTATGGTAATATTGTATCTCCACTCATATATTTTCTAAAAAAATCTTTCAATTAGAATGATGTAGTATAAAAGTCTTTCTAGGACTTAAAGGAGGCTATGTCTATCACTTCAGTACTTGCTTTTCCGAAATTCATTAAAACATTTGGTCTAGAATGTGATGCCTTAGAGTATTCCTCATTTAAGAAGGAAGATCATTTGATTTAATTATAAACAACTCTATGAGCAACACTTGGGAAAATCAACTTATGAAAAAAAGATGATGGCCATTCTATGTGTTGTGGACCTATGGATTCCATAACTACTTTGAAAATATTTCCAAATCAAAACAAATCATTGTGGTGTGAAATATTTTTGAAACAAATAAGTTCCTCCCCTA
Source organism: Larix kaempferi (assembly GCA_027924585.1). Lineage (NCBI taxonomy): Eukaryota > Viridiplantae > Streptophyta > Pinopsida > Pinales > Pinaceae > Larix > Larix kaempferi. Next base: position 1,582,554 of record BSBM01000057.1, read on the forward strand.
AGCAACAAAATTGGGTCCCACAATGTTTGGATATGACTATGAGACAATTTACTAGAAGGGAAAGGAGAATGTGGCAGCCGATGATATCTCTTGAAAATTTGAAGAAAATTCTCTCTTTTCCCTCTCCTCTATCATCACAATTTAGTTGAATGGCATCTATAATGAATGGTTGATAGATCCCATGCTTGCTACAGTGATCCAACAACTTCAACATGAACCCCATGCATATCCAAGTTGCACTTGGCACAATGATGAGCTTCATTGTAATGGACATCTATATTTTCACAAGAAGTTACCATTGAAATCATAGGTGTTATCTGAGCTCCATTTATCCCCTATATTTTTTCATTCAGTATTTCATAAAACATATAAATGATTATACAATCATTTCTCTGAGAAGGCATAAAAAAATGCATCCACACATTTGTGGCTGAATGCGACACTTTCCAAAGACATAAAGGTGAGAAAATGAAACTTCCACATGAAGTTTAATTACTTCTGATTCCAATTGTAGTATGGATTGATATTTCTATGTATTTCGTTGCGGGGTTACCAAGGTATTGCAATAAGTCTATAATAATGGTTTTAGTTGATCACGTTTCCAAATATGTTCATTTTTTACCCTAAAACACATTTTCAAGGCCTCTTTGGTAGCTCAATCCTTCATGGATAATATCATCAAACTTTGTGGTATGCCATAAACTATATAATAGACCGTAATCCTACATCCAATCCTCATTTCTAGTAAGAATTATTTTGTCTGCAAGAAAATCAATTAAACCTTAGTACCACATATCACCCCCAATTGGTGGTCAAACTGAATTTGTAAATAAGTGTTTGGAAGAATATTTGTGGTTTGTTACATCAAAGAGGAAATGCTAATGGCCTCAGTGGTTACCTTTAGAAGAATGGTGGTATAATGCAACTTATCATACTACTGCTCAAGTGACTTCCTCTGAACTTTTATTTAGACAAAATCTTCGCTCAATACTATCCTACCTACCAGGCATCTCTAAGGTAGAGGAGGTTGATAAAACACTTATAGCTTGAGCCAACATTCTCTGCATTCTCAAGGATAATCTGGTAATGGATTTAAATAGGATGAAGCAATAGGATAATCAATGTTGTTTAGAACACCATTTTGCAAAAGGAAATTAGGTATTTCTTCATCTAGATCCCTATAAGAAAACCTCACTTAAGGCCAAAAACCACTAAATGTTTGACCCCGAGTATTATGGGCCCTATAAGATCCTCAAATATGTGCCCCCCACAGCTTACAAATTGGATCTACCTAGCCACTCTACTTGATTCATTCCATATTTCATGTCTCCTACTTGAAGAAAGTGGTTGGCCCTCATTGTTGTATTCAAGCTAGCCTTCCATAATTGGATGACAAAAATTCCATTTGGTTTCATCTTGAAGCCATCCTTGACAAAAGGGAATGCCATCTATCGCATCAGACAATCCAAAGGCTCTTGATCCAATGGAAAGATACACATTTTGTGGATGCTACATGGGAACCAACCGAGACAATTTAGCAATTTCCACATTTCAAACCTCATGAACAATGTTGTTGTTTAAAGGGGAGGGCATATTAGGGACATACCCTAACCCCTTCAAATAGATAAGTTGTTATGTATTGATGCATCTATAGTAAGTAAGGCCAATAAAGTAGATATATTGTGAAAGCAATATTTGTAAAAAGACTCAATAGAAGGTTCCACCTACTAGAAAGTTCCTTCACTAAGAAGACTTAATAGAAGATTTTTCCTAATAGAAAGTTCCTCCACTAGAAACTATATATAGGAATATAAGCAATGTAAGAATATTCCTTGTGAAGTATTAACTTGTAATTGGCGCTTGAATTCATTTTGAGGTCCACCCTAGAAGAGGCAAGTGAACATTACTCTCATCAATAAAAGTATTGTTCTTGTGATTTTTTGTTATCTACTATTGTCTCTATTTGTCGCAATTATACATTTTTTGTTATGAAATATTTATTTATTCTATTAAGGTACATAACACCATTTATCATCTCATCTGCTATAACTATAATTAAGAACATATTTTTTAAAATTACTACGATGCTTTCTATTATTATATATATATTATTTGAGTAGATACTGTTGAGAACAGAGCAACTAAACAACTCTAATTTTCAATAACTAACTTTCATACCCCTATCTATGAGAATCAAGCAATGCATCCACCTTTAGATGAAAGAACACTAATAACAGATTTATGGAATAATTTAAAAACAATCTTCCTTTCATTGAATGAAATGCACAACATTATGGACATACACAGACATATAGGGAATGACACTTAAATTTGGAGCAGATCATACACGAATAATGCAATCGCATACTTAGTAAAAATAGAAAAATATGGACATGAAAAATCTTGTTTTATTTACTTCAATGTCTTACACTCAACCAACATCTATGTCTTCATTGAGTCCTACATACAAAGGATACATTCACCTCTATGGTCTATATTATCAACCAAAAGCACCTATTGTTTATCACAATACGATTTTACAATGAAAATGAAATACAAATTGAAGTTGCACCGAGTACAAAGATTCTGGAACCTTCGATTGTTGTCAGTGTGGATATGGCTTCCTCGAGAAGCTTTTGAGCATTAAATTCAACAATCACTATTCTAAACCAGCCAATTAAGAAGACTAAGTTGGCAATAGATGGGTGAGTTGGCTGATATTCACCGAAATTTGGTTTCACATTCTAACATTCAACCACTTGAAATCAAATGAACGCAAACCTATGATTATTTATCCAAAATTATGCATCATGTCACTCGTAAGCAAAATAAGCTTTTACAGAGCTCTTGCTTGTCTCTTGGAAAAAATTTAGTAAGCATATCAGTTGGATTCTCAATAGTATGAATCTTCTCTATATTTATATGACCTTCTTCCAATACCTGGAGAATCCAGTGGTACCTTAGATCAATGTGCTTGGTCTTTGAGTGAAATGCTGGGTTATTTTCCAAGTGAATGACACTTTGATTGTCACGATGCAACACATACTTTTCTTTCTTAATTCCCAACTCTCCTAGGAATCGTTGCATCAACAACATTTCCTTGCAAAACTCTGTTTCAGCTATATATTCTGCCTCATTTGTGGAGAGAGATACAACCTTTTGTAGCCTAGATACCCAAGACATCACTACACTTGCAAATATATGCAAGTAGCAAGGGTGGCAATTTTGTCACAAACATAAATAAAATAATAAATATATATAAACTAACAATTAATTAAAAATAATTATATTTATAAGAGGGCATGACTCCTCTCAAAGGGTGCCTAACAATATATAAAAAATGCCCTCAATGTAATATTATTCAACACATTCAATTAATATTCAATATGTATTATTTATGAAGATGGATATCTTCTTTATTGGGATACATATTCCCCATAACACTCAGATACAGTGTTACATTGGTATCAGAGCCCCTTCTTGGGAATTTTGTTAATTTGGCTTTTGGCCAAATAATTTGAGAGTTTCTCCAAATTAGGTCTTTGACCTAAATAAAATAAAAATAAAAATAAAAGAAGATACCGAGAAAAGAAGTAAAAAAAGAAGAAGAGAAAATAAGTAAGAACAAGAAGTAAGAATAAAATTCAAGAAACCATAAAAACCAACTCTTAGTTTTATCAAGAAACCAACTCCCACCCTTAGTTGGATATTATTAAAAAAAAAATTATAATAAAAATACATATAATAATATTATTATTTACAAATAATAAGAATGATTATTATATTGCTTTTATTACTTATTATTATTTTAATTTCATTAATAATAAATAATTATTATTATTAATTAATCAAGTTCCACATAAATCATTGGGAAAACTTTTATGTTGGCCATGAGGTCAAAATGGGAAGAATTGGATATGCCTTTTGATGAGAAAAGGAAAAAGATGGGCAAGATGTTCGATCATATGGAACAATCAATGATAAAAGGTACTCAAAAGGCTATTAAAAATGACTTCAATAAAGTAAGCCAACAAAGGAGATCAAAGGCTTCTCAAGACAAGGGCTCAGAACCTAAATCTAAATCTCACGTTCAAAGCCCTGAAGAAAAACTAGATAAAGAACATAAAAATGATGAAAAGGAGGAAGATATAGAAAATCATTATGGAAACCAAGATGATATTAATAATATTAATCAAGATAATAAACAAGACAAGGATATAAACTATCCTAGTGATGATGAAAATAACAATAAAATATATGATAAAGATGGAGATGATATTGACCAAGTTTGCAAGAAGAGCCAAGCTAGTGTTGCTGACAATAACAATGGTCAATCCAATGATAAGGGATCGATCCCACAGTGTGCAAAAGAAATCAAATCAGAGAAATCAAATGTTTTAGATTTAAACTATACCTTGACTATCCTCTCACCTCAAAAGAACATTACTGAGAACAACTATAAGATTAATCAGACACAAGATAAGATTGGCATCAAGTCTGTCAAGTCTCTCCAGTTGATGACAAGAAGAGTTAATATCTATAACCAAGCAAGCAGTAAAAGGATAAACGAAAGTTCACCAAATATATATTTAATGCATATTCTGAAGCAAAAGAAATAAAAGGAAGTAATGGTTGTAATCAAACTTGCATGTCTCAAGTCATCAGTTCGACATAGAGCCAGAATTTAAAAAAAATGACATCAACAAACTAAGCTTTGCGGACAAAGCTTCCCTTAAGGGGAAGGCAATGTCACAAAAATAAATAAAATAATAAATATATATAAACTAACAATTAATTAACAATAATTATATTTATAAGAGGACACGACTCCTCTCAAAGGGTGCTTAACAATATATAAAAAAGGCCCTCAATGTAATATTATTCAACACATTCAATTATTATTCAATATGTATTATTTATGAAGATGGCTCTCTTCTTTATCCGGATACAGATTCCCCATAACACTCGGATACAGTGTTACAAATTTCTAGTGTCCACATCTCCAGCCATATCTACATCTGTAAAACCTTCAAGCACAATATTCGAATTTCCAAAACATAAACAATAATTACTAGTACCCTTGAGGTACCTTAAAATCCACTTTACCGCCTGCCAATGTTGTTTTCCTCGGATTGAAATGAAATCTACTCACTACTCCCATTAAATGTGCAATGTCTGGGTATGTAGATACCATGAAATACTTCAAGCTTCCAAGTGCTAAAGAATAGGGGATCTTACTCATTTCATCCTTCTCCTTGTCATTACAAGGGCATAAATCAACACTCAATTTGTAGACTTGGGCTACAAGGGGTGTACCAACTGGCTTGGCATCTTTCATGTTGAACCTGTTAAGAACCTTCTTAATATACTTTTCTTGTGACAACCACAATTGTTTTCTATTTCTATCACATATGATCCTCATGCCCAATAATTGTTTTGCTTGACCCAAATCCTTCATTGCAAATTGACTTCCCAAATCCTTCTTCATCCTGTTAATCATGCTCTTATCATGCCCAACAATTAATAAGTCATCCACATATAGCAATAAAATGATAAAACTTTCTTGGCCATACTTCTTAATGTAAACACAATGATCATCCTCTATTATTCTAAAACCATGCTCCAACATAAAATAATCAAACTTCTTATATTATTGGTGAGGTGCTTGTTTCATCCCATAGAGGCTCTTCTTCAACCTACAAACCAAATTTTCTTTACCTTTTGTTTTGAATCCTTGTGACTGCTCCATATAGATATCCTCCTCCAATTATCCATGAAGGAAGGAGGTCTTCACATCTAACTATTTACACTCCAAGTCTAAAGCAACAACAAGACCAAGAATAACTCTAATGGATGGCATTTTGACAACAGGTGAAAAAATTTCATTAAAGTCAATACCTTCTCTTTGGGGAAATCCATTCACCACCAACCTTGCCTTGTACCTATCCTTCTTTCCTTCACCCTCATGCTTGATCTTGTATACCCACTTGTTTTGAAGAGCTTTTATTCCTTTTGGAATCTTTACTAGCTCCCATGTTTTGTTCTCTAACAGTGAGTCCATTTATTTTTGCATGGATTCCTTCCAATATTTTCTATGCTCATCATCACAAGCCTCTTGAAAACAATGCGGTTCACCGTCATTAGTTAATAAAATATAATTTGAGGGAGGATACATTTGTGATGGCTTATGAGACCTAGTGGACCTACGAACCAACTGCGACAGTATATTTTCTAGTTGGACCTCTTGTAATGGATGCTTCAATGGCTCATCATCTCACTTTCCAACATTTTCAGCTGGATTTCCATCATCTTCAGCTGGCTATCCATCATTTTCATCTTTTATTTTCTGGCAACGGTGGCATGTTTTCTTTCTATTCCATAAATCTGTCAGCAATTTTCTTGACCTCCATATCACTTTTGGACCTCTTAAACATCACCAAATCATTAAATATAACATCCCTGCTTCTAATAACTTTGCATTTAACCAGATTCCATAAGCGGTATGCAAACTCACCATCTGCATATCGTAAGAATATACATTTCATTGATTTATTGTCTGACTTAGTTCTATGATCTTTGGAAATATGCACAAATGCTTCACATCCAAAATTTTTAAGGTGAGAATACTTCAACTTCTTGTCAGTCCAAACCTCTTCAAGAATGCCACCGTCCAAAGATGTAGTAGGTGATCGGTTTATGAGGTAACATGCTATCCTCACTGATTTTTCCCAAAAATACCTAACCAACCCAGAATTTGACAACATGCTCCTCAACTTCTCCATGATGGTGCAGTTCATCCTTTATGCAATACCATTTCTTTGAGGAGTACTAGGAACAATCTTCTCATGCTTTATGCTAAACCTATTGCAATACTGCTTGAAAGCATTAGACCAATATTCTCCGCCATTATCTTTTCTCAAGCACTTGAGAAGATTGTTAGTTTCTCTTTGAACTCCAACATGAAATTTTTGAAATATCTCAAATACCTCATCCTTGCCATTCATAGGATAGGCCAAAACCTTCCTAGATGCATCATCTATAAAAGTAACAAAATATGAGGCTCCTCCAAGAGACTTAACCTTGACTGGCCCAAATAAATCACAGTGTACCAATTCCAATAAATTCCTTTATGTTTCATGGCCTCCTCTTATAAATGAGACTCTATGTTGCCTACCATATATACAATGCTCACAAAACTCAAGTTCATAAGATTTCAAACCTAGGAGTAGATTTTTTCCAACAAGGATTTTTAGGTCCTTTTTGCTCATGTGTCCCAAGCATCTATGCCATAAATTTGGTGAGGTTCCTTCTTTTTCAACAACAACCACATCTGATTAATTCTTGTTGTTTCTCTTAAGGTATACCATGTCCCTTTCTTGAGTCCTTTAGCCATGACCAATGCCTCTTTTCTTATTTTCAAACCACTCTTTCCAAACTGGTGGAGAAGCCTTCATCATTTAGTTTTCCCACAGAGATTAGGCTCATGCACATCTCTAGTACATGCCTAACTTGTTTCAATAGAATATCATGCCCATCCTTTGTTTGGATTCATACATCTCCCACTCCGACAATGTTACAATAATGATTGTTTCCCAAATGTACTCTACCATAATCTCCAATTTCATATGAGACAAAATTGGTTTTGCAAGGACTTACATGGTGAGATGCCCCGAAGTCAAGAATTCAATCAATACTACTACTAGAAGTGTACAGACATGCATCTTACATTGAAACAATAAATAATACATCACTATCTAAATCATAGTGGTATTACCTTCATTTGTGTTGGCTAATTTATGATTTGTATTGGTTGATTTTGGCTCCTTCTGTTCTCTCTTCCATATCCAACACTCTCTTTTCATGTGTCCTAGTTTTCCACAATGATCGCAAGTAAGTCTTCCTCTTCTTGTTTCCGATATACCCATTGACTTTGAATGCCCTTGCCTATGTTGATCAATTTTTATTCCACGATCAGCTATGGCCTGAGACTCTCATCCCTGGTTTTCTGTAACTGATTTATGTTGCAGCTCTTCATTCATTAAGTTGCTACTAGTACCATCAAACTTTAGGGTCCCTATAGGAGATGAAGTGCTCATGGAAACTATCAAATTCTCCCAGTTGTCTGGCATGGAGCACATGAGTAGGATTTCTCTGATTCCATCATCCAATACAATTTTGACAAACGCAAGCTAACTGGTAATGATGTTGAATTCATTTAGGTGCTCTACAACTGAAACACCCTCCTTCATATTGAGGTTATACAACTTCTTCATAAAAAATACCTTGTTTGATGTTGTTTTTTTCTCATACAAATCATGCAATTTCTTCCACGGATCTACCATTGTCTTCTCTCCAGCTAGATTGAAGTAGACATTCTTTGCTAGGTACTTCTTAATTGTATAAATGGCCTTCCTATCAATCTTGTTCCACTCTTCATATGTCATTGATGAAGGTTTACTTGTTTCTCCCTCAATGGGAAAATATTGATCTTTCGAAATCAATATGTCTTCCATCTGAGCTCTCCATAGGTAAAATTAGCCCCCATTCAATTTCTCCATGTCACCCATTGCTATTGTTTTCATGTTGTTTCAAATGACTATCTGTATCAAAAAACAAAATTGAGAAACCTAGGTTTTGTGTTGAGATTTGGTTGTCATTGATGTCAACTAATGTCAAAGAGGATGTCAATTGATTCATTTTGAGTCATTGATGTCAACTGAGGTCAAAGTGGATATATCATTCTTATTCCAACTTAAATAAGTATATGGAAGCCACTTTGAAGAAGTATATGCACTAGATAGATGAAGGATATGGATTCCAATATGAAGAAGTATATCTAAAAGTTGCATCCAGTCTGAAGATGTGTGTCCAAGAATACATCATGCATGGCCAGTATGAAAAAACACACAAGGAAGATACATCATGCAAATCCAATATGAAGAAGTACAAAAGAAAGGATACATCATGCATGATTAATATCAAGAACCACATTAGGAAGGTTCATGCAAGTCTAGTTCAAAGAAGTACATAAGTAATGTATTATACTACATGTGGTACCTACGAAGATATCAAGTCCACCAAGTAATAATATCTCATGGTAGTAGCCAAATAATTGGATGGACAAAGGTATATGTGTAGAAGAAGCCAATGAATTGTTTAAGGAAAGGCGCAAGCAAGCATGTCAAGGAAATATTCTAGAATGTGCAAGCAAGCCCAAGCATTGTATGGTCAAAGATTGGAAGTACACAAGAAGTATGAAATGACTTATGATTGAATACTCTTGAAAGTGTGCAAGTCTAACCAATCAGAAGATGCTTTCAGTTATTGAAGTGTGTACAAGTTACAAGAAGGGTGTAGTGGTTGAATTTATCATATGCGCAAATTCCATAGCTAAATATTCAACAAGTGCACAAGTCCCAAAAGCAATGGTACTGCAAGGGTCAAATTCCCACCAAGATGAAGATCACATATGCACAATTTCTGCAAAGAATTGATACACCAAGTGCACAAATCCCACAAGTGATGACACCACAAGGGTTAAAGTCCCACTAAGTCAAGGATTAAGTATGTGCAATCTCTACAAGAGATATCATGAAAAAAACACAATATAAAGTCAAATTTCCACCAAGTAGAGGACCATGGTTGCGTAAATTATACAAAGAAATTGTACATCGAGAGTGCAAGACTACAATGATGAGGTGAAAGTTATGCTAAGTCATGGACCATGGATGCACAAGACCCACACAGGATGACACATGAGTAGTGAAGAACATGACATGTGGCATAGGTTTAATCCGGTAATTAAGGAAGAAGGAATGCCACAAGCATTTTGTGGACATGCCATCCATGCTAGACATGTAGAAATGGAGATGCAAGTTGGATATTTGAATTAAGATTGATGGAAAGTCTATAGAGCTTCAACTGGAAGATACAAATTTATATTTGGGGCATCAAGGGATCGAGTACATAATAACATCATCTAGAGAGGAGTTGAGTGCGCACATGCAACATAATGAGTTATTGATTATGTACAGAATGATGTTGTAGATCTGTGACAGATGCAAAAATATTGAAAGGAAGAATCATAGAAATATGCACAAGTGTGTGAGGACCGAATGACAGTATTGCTGGCAGCACGCACATAGTCACAGATGATGTAAGAGAGAAGCATAGAGACAAAACTAAATTATATCATAAGATGCACCGAAGTTGGTCTGATACATGAATGTTGAAGTGATGTGTGCAAAGTAAATAAGTTCATTAGATGTGCAATGACAGAAATATAACAAAATCTTGTAGGCATGTCATGATGAGGATGACCTGAGGCAAGTGCATTAAACCAAAAGGACAAATCATAAGATGCACAACATGTCGCAGATTATCTAAAGGACCGTGGCACTTAAACTTAACAGACACATCTAAGTAAGTGCGTAGTTCCATTTGATGCTGATGCATAATCTTAGAACAACAAACTATCAATTGAAAGCACAGCATTAGTTGGTAAGTGTAGTTGCACAATAGTAGAAAGACAAAGTGAACCCTGGTGCGGACTACAGGATCAAAAGCACACAATACGTGAAGCAAGTCATTAGTATAAGTGAAGAATTGAGTGGAATGAGAAGTCAAGTGATGTATGTAGTACAGTGATAGATAATCATCTACATACGAAGGTAGTGCACATCAGAACTAATAACAAGATATCAAAAGTGTGCACGAGTTGAAAGATCAGTAAGAAATAATATTATTTTGGATATCTAGGAAACAGGATATGGAAAGGAGCAGGAGGTTGTAGCCTCCTTCCATTTGGTGCTGGAGAACACAGGGATTTGGTGCTTCCTTCAAGTCGGTGCCTATAAAAACACGGGGTCGGAGCCTCCTTCTAGTTGTTGCTGGTAAACACAGGAATTTGGTGCTTCCTTGAATGTATTCTTTTAATTACAAAAGAGCATTATGTGGTTTTCTCGCATTTGGGTTTCCATGTCAAAATCGTGTGTGTTCTTTGTTCTTTGCCTTGGTGCATATGTGGATGAATGTTTTATTTATGTTGGATGCATAATTAAAGATCAAGATTATGTTAAAGACTAATCTGTTAAAGAAGGTACAAACTTTTGATAACTGCTTTAATACTGATTCTTCCCCCTCTCAGTATTAAACCGATTCCAACAATTGGTATCAGAGTGGGTGTCTTTAGTAACAGATTAACATTTAGAAGATAGATCCTTATGCAGTTATGGGGAAGGAGCGTTTTCAAAGTGAAGCACCATGGTTACAAGAAGATGTAATTCTTGACAAACTCTGTGTCGTAGAAGCACAGAACATTATTTGCACACAGAGAAAAACGATAGAAGAAGTTAAAAGGATAGCAACCAAGACCTTGAATATCTTGAAGAAGAAAGAAACCGAGTCAAAGTAACTAGAAACAACTCTCACTAGTTAGTTGCAAGAAGTGAATGAGACCTATCAAAATGTAAGACTGAATAATGATACTTTGGAAAGTAAGATGATGAAGTCAGTTGTATAAAATCAGATACTTGAAAATGAGATTACTCTCCTAAAAGAAAATTTGGGGAATTCCACAGAAGTAAAGGAAGAAAAATTCAAGGAAGTCTTGTCATTGAAGGATCAACTACAAAAACAATGTGTCAATCAAATTCATCTTCAAGCAAGATAGCTAGAGGTAATCTCTCTCAAAGAAAAGAATTTAGAATATGAAAAAATGCTTGATGAGCAAAGAATCAAATTACAGGAAAAGGAAGAAGAAATAGAAGGATGCAAGATCAAACTATGATAACTAGAAATTATGCCAAAAGCACAAAGGTATTGAATGAGATTCTTAGCAAGCAAATATCACCGCATGAAAAAATGGGCATAGGCTATGAGGACGATTACGAGAAGACTATGAAGGAGGTTGCAAATAAATAAGATTAACTTGAGTAAATCTGTTTAGTGTTGGAAATGCATGATGACATGACACATTGGAAAATACTGCAACAATGTCATTTGTTACAAGTACAACAAAGTTGGACAAAAATATCAGAACTACATGGAAAATAAGGAAAGATTGTGAAAAACTAGATGAAGAAAGATGGTAAGGAATTCCAATCAGTTAATAGATGCAGGAATTCCAATCAAAGAAAAGATCTGTTAGGAACCTATGTCAACCCTTCTCTTTACTATGTTAGTATATTATTGTTGGATGCATATGCTTTGTAAGTCGTCCCGTAGTATTTGTTGATCCGTAGTTTATATTAGCCCATAGTATTGACCCATAGTATTGGACGCATATGCTTTGTAAGTCATCCCGTAGTATTATATGTCCCATGGTTTTGACTCATAGTATTGGGCATAGACTTAGTATATAAGAGTGTGTTGAGGTCATTGAAGGCACCGTGAAGTTAATTGTATGGAGCTCACTCAAAGGAGGTTGCCCCCTCGAAGTGGCCCGTGATCAATATAAAAGTGATTTTGTTCTATTATTTATGATATCTCGTGTATTTGCATTAATTAATTATTGCAAGTTCATCACATCTGGTATCAGAGCACTTTCTTGGGCTCGTTGGGTGGAATTTCTGCCAAATTTATTTTCGCATCTGTTGCAGCTTCGTATTTGGGAATAAGCCCTATCCGCTTAATTGTGGGAAGTACTTGGGAATAAGCCCTAAAACTCATTGTGAGGAGTACCACAGGAACCCCAAAGTAGCTGGCCCATTGAGAGGACCTGCCAGTGAAAAGGGAAACAACACCTACCTGATTGACTAGTTCCCACCCGTGAGGTAAACCAAGAGCTGTCGTTTGTGGCAAAGAGGTTATCAGTTTTACCTGAGCCGTGGAGTGAGGGGTACTGTCCCAATACGCAAGCCGTCAAACAGGATTGGTGGCCGAGTGAAACACCTGAACTGTTAGGAAGCCATACATACCTGGGGTCCATATCTATTTTCAGTTGAACTGTTGTCGATCACTTCCGCTCCAGATCCAGCCGTTTCAGATCTATTCTGAAAGTCGTTCCAGATCCAGTCACTGTTTCAGATCCAATCGTTTTCGATCCTTTCTGTGCCATTACGCTGCTGTTGCCGATCCATTTCTAAAAAAAAAAAAAAAAGGTATAAAATTCAGTTTTTTCTCCATATCTCCCTTGTTTTCACTCTGTTTCCCTTGAAATTTTTGGGGAATCCCTGTCAACCCATTCTGCATCTTTCATTCTTGAGGACCCTATCCCCAATTCCCCTTCCAAAAGCTCGAAATCCCACATTTTTCTATTTTTAGGGTTTGCCATAACTTCCTCAGATTTCACCCAATCACCTTCAAATTTTACCACAGAGTTCCTTTCTGAATTATGATTCTTTGTCCCTCTCTGCCAAATTTTCTCATTCTATCACCCTGCTTTTGAAATCTCCCTTTTTGCTTTCTTTTCCTTTCGACAGTGTCCAAAATCTAGTCAAACCCCAATTACCCATCAGATTGTTTCCCCAATCCAAATTTCCCTTTACTAAATCAGCTTCTGTTTGTGTTTTTCTACCCATTCCACCCAAAAAAAAAAAAAAAAAAAAACCTAGTTATGGTTGTCACCCATGCAGGAGCACACACCATGGAGGAAGCACTTGCAGCCATCCAAACCAAACTCCAAGATCTGGATGAAAAATTTCTCAGCCTCCATCTTCAGCATTCAACCATGAACAATACCAGACAGCCATAATCTTTTGCAGCCACCGGGTTCTCTTCTTCCAATAATTTTCGTGGGCCGAAGCTTGATTTTCCTCGCTTCAATGGTACTGATTTGACTGGATGGATATATCGAGCAGAACAATATTTCAGTCTAAATAATACTTTTGATGCCCAGAAAGTTCCACTTGAATCCTTTCATTTGGAACAGGAAGCCCTTCAATGGTACCATTGGTACATCAAAGCTCATCTCGAGCCAAACTGGACAAATTTTTGCCAACTCATTTTGCCACGATTTGGTCCTAGTGCTTTTGATGATTTCACAGGAACACTCACTAAACTTCACCAAATTAGCATAGTGAGAGAGTATTAGACAGAATTTGAGAAATTGGCCAATCACACATAAGGATTGTCTGATGAATTCTACAGGAGTTGTTTTATCAGTGGTCTCAAGGATGAAATCCGCTCAGAGGTCAAAATGTTTTGTCCTAACACAATTATGGAAGTCCTACGGTTGGCTAAGCTGGCCGAGGACAAGATCACAGCTCAACAATGCTCCAAACCCACCTTTGATCCCTTTAGAAATATAATTTCCCAACGACCTCCCATCACGCCTGCTCCTCAACCAACTCCTATCAAGCATTTGTCTGAAATAGAAATGCAGGCACGCCGAGAAAAAGGGATTTGCTATAATTGTGATGAGAAATTCACTCGAGGACATAGATGTGTTCAACAAAATCTCTATCTCTTGGATGTGGATTCTCCACCTGCCTTAGAACTTGGTGAAGAAGCTACAAATATAGTAGATGATTAGGTCGACATTCAATACCCGCCTGTTGACACCCCATCTCAGGACAACCCACTCGAGATCTCTCTCCATGCTGTAACTGGCGTCACCACCCCACAAACAATGCGGGTCAAGGGATACTTCAAGAAGCTCCCTCTTACCATACTCATTGATTCTAGTAGCACTCATAACTTCATTGACCCTCGAATTGCCAAACAGGCTGATTGTTTTGTCCATCCTTGCTCCAACTTTGAAGTCATGGTTGCCAATGGGGGCATGTTACCTTGCAAGGGGAAGTGTCACAATGTGCGTATCTCTATGGAAGATTATAACCTACGCTCTGACATGATTGCCTTGTCCTTAGGCGGATGTGATGTGGTTTTGGGAGTTCAATGGCTACGCACACTTGGCCCCATCTTATGGGGTTTTGCTGAACTTTGGATGCAGTTTAAAGTCAATGGGGCACAACACAAATTTATGGGCTTACAACCAGGGTCTCTCTGCATCATCAGTTCACATCGCCTGGAAAAAATCCTTAAGAAGAATTCACATGGTGTCATCGCTCAGCTCAATTCCATTCGGATGCACCCATCAACAGTCTCCACTACTTCCTTGGATAGATATGCAGGTATCTTTGCTGAACCAATGCGCTTGCTGCCTTCAAGAGACCTTTCCTGTAAGAATTTAACCACATCTACCTCTCAGCAGGAAATGATGACTATTTTACATGCAGTATAGACGTGGTAGCCATACCTATTAGGGAATTATTTCTGTATCAAGGTTGATCTCCCGAGTCTGGAAAATTTTCTGGAACAATGGGTCTCCTCCCCAACACACCTGAAATGGGTTATCCAACTCATGGGTTATCCCTATGTGATCACTTACAAGAAGGGTAAGGACAATATGGTGGAAGATGCTCCTTCTCGCACAATTGATGACCTAGTTTCTCTTACAGCTTTTTCTCTGCTTGTTCCAAATTGGTTGCAATATGTTCAACAGGGCTATCTCTTCTATGAACTCCATGCTTCTTCATCAACAGGGCACTCTGGGTTCTGCAAAATGTATGACCAGGAACAATGTAACTTCTTTTGGCAGGGACTAAAAATGACAATTCAATAGATGGTGGCTGACTATGATACTTTCCAAGTCAACAAGGGGGAAACGACACTCCTTTCAGGATTGCTCAAACCCTTGCCCATCCCTACATAGCTTTGGCCAACTATTTCTATGGATTTCCTAGCAGCACTCTGGTGGTACAATACCACATCTCAAAGGAGACCATATGAAGCAGTCTATGGAAAAACACTGCCAGTTCTTCTTCCATACACCCTTAGTAGCTTCCCAGTTCGGGAAATTGACTCGGTTCTTCGAAACCACGATCAGATTCTTCTCATTCTGCAGGACAATTTTCACATGGCCATAATTCGCCTGAAACAACAAACCGATCAGCACCATTCTGAGCGCATTTTCCATGCAGCTGACAGGGTTCTTCTTCATCTACAACCTTCCAAACAATCCTCCTTGACACTCCAAAGGCGTCAGTGGCCCGAAATGCAACCCGAGGATGCTACCGGGGAACCACTCCTTCAGATTTTGCAGCAATTTCTCCAACCAAAGCTTTGAGGACAAAGATTTTTCTAAGGGAGAGGGTATGTTAGGAACCTATGTCAACCCTTCTCTTTACTATGTTAGTATATTGTTGTTGAACGCATATGCTTTGTAAGTCGTCCCGTAGTATTTGTTGATCCGTAGTTTATATTAGCCCATAGTATTGACCCATAGTATTGGATGCATATGCTTTGTAAGTCGTCCCGTAGTATTATATGTCCCATGGTTTTGACTCACAGTATTGGGCATAGACTTAGTATATAAGAGTGTGTTGAGGTCATTGAAGGCACCGTGAAGTTAATTGTATTGAGCTTGCTCAAAGGAGGTTGCCCCCTCGAAGTGGCCCGTGATCAATATAAAAATGATTCTGTTCTATTATTTTTGATATCTCGTGTATTTGTAGGTTCATCACAAGATCAGTGTAGGATGGTTTGGAGAAAGAAAATTTTGACCAGTTATTCAAACTCTTTTAGATCTCTGAATGAAAAGGTGGAGGAATTGGGAGACCAATTCTTCTCCACTCCAATACAATACTGACTCAATGACAGTTGGACCCATCACTGTAAAATATTTGTGCAATAACATGAACTGCAACAACGGGTAAATATTAATGATTAAGTGGAGAAGTGAAACAAATGACAATAAATGCTCAAACACCAAAAAATTAATGATGGGAAGTGGTTAAGTGAATTTGGACAACATCAACTAGAACTTCGAAGAAAAACATAAAATTTATAGTATCCCGAAGTCATACCAAATAAATAGAAATCTATAGATCATTAATGAAAGATGGAAACTATTAGTCCTTTAAAAACCTTGGACATTTCCGGTAAGAAGCCTCACGTCTATTGAGAACAATTTCTATAAGAATTATCAGTGTGTGTGTGTGAGAAAAATTGAGACTTGAGAACTATGGCACCCAGAAGACAAATGAAGAACAAAGTTGTGGATGAGTTAGTATCAACACATGTGCAAGACTATCATGAGTACATTCCATCATGGAAAACGTACGCTCCAAGGTTCATCCTTCCTGAACTGGAAAATACATAGTTGCAGGATTGAAAGGAGTATGAAGGTGTGACTACTGAAGAAAATATGTATGGTCAAGTATACAAGCTCGTATTTGCAGAATACGATGTTGTGGATTCCATAAAATTTACTGAACTCTCCAAGAAAAGGTATATGGAGAAAAATGCATCAGGTGAAATGGTACTCCAAGAATGGGCCATTGGGTTATCTAAATCATGAACACTGAATATACTAAAGATTCCCTTCTTTGGAAAAACTCCAAATGCAAAAATGTGTGCAAAACTACTGCTATCGCAAGTGCATGGAAGATACTTGTGGCTTAACAGAGAAATATCCATTGATGTTGAGATGATTGAATCAATCACTGGTCTACCTACCACAGGATAAGATGTAATCCTTCTATTTGATAAGAAACATGAAAAAGCACTTGGAAAGAGGATTGCTAAAAAATATCAAACTCAACGGGCCAATAGAGATTTTTCCATTGCGCAAATTAAATACTTTTTTATGAGATTCGTTGTTCATCTACTTCCTTGCAAGTTATTTCGAAAGGGGCATCATGATCAGGTCTCATCAGAAATCATCGTAGCTACAAAAAACTACGTGGAAGGAGTTCAGATGAACTGGTCAACATTTTTGCTAAATGCGTTCCTTGAGTATTGCTTAGAATCTCAATAGAAAGGTAATACATTTCACTACACCTATCTATTAATTTTCATTGTTTTTGTTGGATGGAAGGAACCAGAAGGAAGCCAATTATTTGACAGAAACATAAGATGCTTTTTGGGTGCAAGGTTTTCAATTATGTGTTCTCTACAATTAAACGAAGACATGAGAAGAATGATATCAATTTTTATGTCTACTGTGAAGATGTTAGACGTGTTCTGCAAGAAACCCTGTGGATATGGCCTGACATAGTTTAGGCATGCAAGGGAATAATTCGTTTCAATATTGGAATGCATTATATCTATGTTTAGGCCAAATGAGACCCTAGCAAGTAGTGGCTTCCCATCAATTTCATGTGCATAGAAAATGATATTGTGTAGATAGTTCAAGAATGGGATGTAGAATGGAGAATACCACTGATAGAAGAAGAATATGATGCGTAGACAAGTCATCCTAGTAATGTTGTTCCCATAGTGGGATAAAATTTCACCACTGAGATTCCTCCTAAGTCTATTCAATATTCTGTGCCCACTAAAAAGAAAAACTAAAGTATTCATCCAGAGGGGTTAGCAAGAAAGAAAAGAAAGGATTCCAAGCCTAATCTGGTTTGTACACTAACCATAAATTACTTTGAGAAAATTGGCATAGAAATCAGAAATGCAACAGAATAAGCTGTAGAGCATGCAGCCACAAAAGGAGATGTTGAAGAACTCGCAACTCAACAAGTAGAAATCATGTTGAATATGTAAGAAAAATTTTCATACCTACAACAACAAATACAATATTCTAGAGAAAAAAAGGATAATGAAACTCATCCAAGTGGCTCATAGTCATGCCCAAGTGTGTAGATGAAGGAAACATTTCCACATAATAGTCTGAAGATTCCATCTGCAGCATTGGGACTCCCCTCTCAGGAGGCACATATTTCAGTAAGCCATGTAGAACTAACCTTATCACTTTTATCTGTAAATGAATTGTATGAGCTATACACATATGCTGCACAAGAAAATAGATGGAGACATGAAGCTATGATATCTGATTGGCATAAAATCTAGAATTAAAAAGAAGTCTTACAGGATGAATTCCTGAGAATGAAGGAAAAGAAAGAAAAGACTGCGTAGAAGACGATAGATTTGGAAAAGGAAGCAAAAGAAGTAGTCACGAGAAGTAATCATATGAGGAAGGAAGTAGAAGAGGTAAATTAGAATGCCTCAATATTACAAAGAGCAGTGGAAGAAGTGTTTGATATGCTTCCAGAAATCCAAGAAATGGAGGACACTTCTCCAAAAATAAAATTGATGAAAGTAAGTGAAATTATTCAGGGACTACAAGCCAAAATCGAAGAACTATGAAAAGAACCTGCAACACCTATAGACGTTAGAGAAAAACGCAAGAAAACACTTGAGAGAGCCAATATTGTGCTTGAGAACATCAAGGTTCTGGACTTGAAGTGCACAAAACTATATGAAGAAAGTGCTCAGGTATGGACATGTAACTGAAAATGAGCAATTGAAGGAGGTAGACAAGAAGCTAAAAATTGCGCAAGAAATAGAGAAAAGTATTCATAAAATCTTGCTTATTCTATCAGCCATTGAGAAAAAGGACAAAATGGCATAATTTAAATTACAACAGCAAGAAATAAACAAGTTTAGGGATGAACATAGAAGTTTGATGGAAAGGCTTGGACCTCTTTAGGAAGAATCATTCAGCCTAACCGAATCTTTTCCACAATTGCAAGAAGATATCAAAAGGGAAATTGATGATGGCATAGAAAATTTGCGTCAACCTCTGACCAAGTAGAAGCAACTCTTGTGGCTAAAGAAAAGGAGATGAAAGAAAAAGTTTCTATCGCAAAGACAAATCTGCAAAAACTAAAAAATTTAGCTCATTCGGAAAAACAAAAAGAACAATAGAATAATGAAGATAGGGGGAGTTATCCATAAACAATGAATGAAGTCTTGCGCAAAACAAAATGAAAGAAGAACCAGTAGTTGCGCAAGTAATGGAACCTCTTTTCCATTGATGTTAAAGGGGGAGAAGATGCATGAAGCTAAGGCATGAAGCTGAGAAGAACGAAAGCAGGCGAGGAGAAAGATGCATGAGAATCTATGAAAGAGCATAAAGAAGAAACATCACGCAATAAAGTATGACGTTGATTACAGTGCAACATGTAGATGCAACAAATGCGAAAGAGTGTGAAGTAGACCAGCTGTATGTGCATAAGTAACATAAACCAGAAGAAGTAATAACAACAGTATGTGCAGAAGTCAGAAGCCTAAAGAACTGAAGGGGAACATATACATAGGGGGGGCACTGCGACAAGTAGAGATGAAGCATACAATTTAAGAAAATTATACACATCTTCATAAGGTGTTGACATCAATGCCAAAGGGGGAGATTGTTGAGATGTGGTTTTCATTGATGTCAACTAATGTCAAAGAGGATGTCAATTGATTCAGTTTGAGTCATTGATGTCAACTGAGGTCAAAGTGGATACAACATTCTTATGCCAGCTTAAAGAACTATATGGAAGCCACTTTGAAGAAGTATATCCGCTAGATAGATGAATGATATGGATGTCAGTCTGAAGAAGTATATCTAGACACATGAAAATCTGAACCAAAAATCCGATGGGATATATGCCCGATTTTCTACATCATGTTTTCGACCATCCAACAAGCCCCTCCTTTTTAAATGTCGGTTTCCCTTCGGCGGATATCCGATAGCAATATGGTCTCATCAGATATCCGACACGACTATGTCAAATATCCAACCACAACTATTTTAATATACACGTCGGATATCCGACACCCATTACTTTACAGGTGGTCGGATCTCCGACAACATGGCCATCGAATATCTGACACCCATTACTTTAAATGTGGTCGGATATCTGACACCCATTAATTTACAGGTGGTCGGATATCCGACAACTTGGTCGTCGAATATCCAACACCCATTACTTTAAATGTGGTCGGATATCCGACTCATATACCTACATACAAAAGGCAAAGTTCGATGACGTTTGACATTGGTGGTATGGAGAGCTCGTCGGATATCCGAACCAGATTACATTATAGGATGTCTGGTATCCAACGCCATTTGTCATCTGTGGTATGGTGAGCTCGTCGGATTCTTTGGAGGGGCCATCGGATATCTGACGACTATGGGGAGTTTTTTTTTTAAAAGTACAGAGATATTCAATGCCCAAAATGTCTTTTACTATCGCCGAGTAATTCAAGATATTCCAGTTTGGAAAATTTAAGCCAAAGAAAACCATACAAAGACCATTATCACTAATCTAACAAAGATACTATATATTAAGAAAACACTAGAGTTAAATTTGTTTTATTTTGAACCCCACCCAATATGTACAAACTGTAAGAGTTTTATCTAATAATGTTGAAGACATGGACTGCATAATACCAGGGATACCTCAAAGAGTGACCTTGGTATGATTTTTTGGAAAAAAAGAGTGACCTGCTAGTCCATTGACAAATCATATAAAACAGAATGCTTATATACCTAGGAAAACCATATCCAGGTCTACACAAATGAAACTAGTTAAACCTAAATAATATACAACATAATGCTTCTATAACTGAGAAAACCATATTCAAGTCTACTAAAATGAAATTAATTGAATATTTTTTCTGATTGTGTTTTACTAGCTACCACAAAAAGACAAGAGACGATATGTCCATGAATAGAAACCATTATCTTTATTCAGTCACAATAGTAAAAGTTTATGATAACTTGTAATATAAGAACAATTACTTTATTGACAACATCTAAAATAATTTTAAGCCTCTCTAAATTTCGTAATATAAATATATTCATCCAATATCATTCCATTCAAATGCTTTATCTATATATCGTTAATAATGTTGGGATCAATCAGGTGCATGGAGGATTATCAATCAAGTGTAGGGAGGATCATCTATGGTAATAGAGGAATAATTTTAAGCCTCTCTAAATTTTTTCATATCCTCAAAGCTAAACTCAGAAGCTGACTGGCTTGTCAATCATGCATCAAATCTAGAGGAAAGAACTCTAATAAAAAATCGGGAATCGAAATTCACACCAATTCCCTAAGTTTATAACCCACTCAATCAACATATGTATGGAAAAGCCATGTAGCATTGGCATTAAAACAATTGAAGGGGGAAGGATGATGCATTAAGCATCAACCCACCTTCAGTACACATTCCCTTGTTTCGCGACCTCCATAAATTTGAAGCTATGGATTTCGGTTGCGAAAATGAATATGAGAGTTTGGAAGTCGTTTTCTGCACTCAGCCTGGTATTCGATAAGCAAAGTGTTGCATGGCAGTAAGTTTGGTCTGGATACCTTAGTATTTAGCAATTTCAGTCATTCATTGCCTATGGTTTAGGGTAAGTAGGAGTGGGCATGAGTTTCATTCTAATATTTTGGCTTCAGATACCTTCAATTTCTTCCAACATGGCTTGGGTTATAGTTGAAGCAACATACAAGAATAGTATTCATCCCTGGTAGCAATTGGACCCAGAGACAATGTTTAAATAGGCCTGTGGATTGGGCAATAGCCGTCTATAATTTTTCAATCTTTCCAATTATCTGGATTCATTATCTTGAATTCCAGTGCTTGACTTGTTGTATTCCAGTTTGTATTTAGACTTTGGGGTCAGGGGTTTGTGGGTGCATAGTTCTCTGGTTTCATCTGACTGTGTTGGGGAACTGACCACCCACGCTGCTGGCAATCATGGATAACCACTCCTTTATTTTTAAATGAGAGATTTAGGAAATCCATTAGTTTCCAAGATGTGTCAAGAGGATCCAATCAATTGGTAATAGAACCTTGATTTTCTACTCTTAAAAGTTACATGATTTTCTTAAAAGGATAGCTCTTAAAAGTTACCCAAGACACACAAATTCATATACTCAAGTTCTATGCTTCCAAGAGAAGGCATCCATATGGTCTAAGGATAATTGTACCACACAATGAGGCTACCACAGGCATTCCATGTAACTGTTCATCTGATCGAAAATCACTCCCTCTTCCACAACCACACCCTACAATATCGAAACAGGAAGAGTATATCAAAACACTGGAAGATGTTTTATCATTTACTTTGACCTATACATTGAGAACATAAACCATATAGAAAATTATGCCTGCAGTTCTTACAAAACGCTTTAAACTAAGAACAAAATGTATTTCAAACATAAGTCTTACACAGAGATTCAAACACTGAAAGATGTTTTATCATCTACTGATCTTTGCATCAAGAACACCAACCATTTAGAAAGTTCCACCTGATATTATTAAAATACTTAAAACCAATAACACAGTATTTGAAACGCTAGTATTTAAAACAATAATCATACTAGACTTTTCCATGCACTATCTTAGACACATATAAACCCAGGCCTGATATAACTCAAATGGCACCTTTGAATGAAACTCACTGACCACTTTCAAACCCAACATAGAAAATTAAAATCCATTGTGTTTATCAAAGGAAGATGGTGAATCCCCATAATATAACTATGATAGGTCAATCTAATTCCATCTGTAAATGTAGTTCCTAATTCCTGCCTAATATCTATTGAGATTTAAGTGCAACAACAAATGCCCAGAAGATATCCGAGCGTCAATGCACAATTTTTGAGAAAAATGTAAGAGCCTCGAAGAAAATTTATATATTAAACCAGTAAATGCATGTATATTAAAGGAAATGGAGATGAGGAGGTGTGGTGAATGTTGTAATTGCGGATGGAATTTACCTAGAGATATATGCTTCATGTTGCTTCACTGGGATAAAATCATCAGTCAATGTTATAGAAGTTAGTAAATGGGCATCACAAGGCAGTAACTTCTTTGGGAAAAAATCATCAGTGCAAAAATGTCATTAAGTTTAAAAAGAGGAAATAGGCGTTATTTTTATAATTTCATATTTCCAAGTAAAAGAAATTAGTTTTTGTATAAACATGTCAAAATTCACAAAAGATTTGAACCCATTTTTCCTAATCAATCTTTTTTCCTTCAAAACTACATTTAATATTTGAAATCAACTAAAATATGAAAATTAGATTCACTCAAAATACAATTATGACCAATTATATTTTCCAAATGTGGCAAATCCAATTGGTTTTCTTCATATTGGGTGAATTTCGATGAAGGTCACCGGTGTTGTGTGCTATTTTTCCAAATTTTCTTTTGGGTCTGCATCGATCATAAAGACTAGATAATATTTAAATTTTAACTGTAAACAAACTAGAGAGATTGAAAAGTAGTAAGAGTCCTGCATTTATTTTAAATGATGTGCAATGGTAGGGAGCATTTGAAGTTGCAAAAATTCAAGCTATAAACTGTCTGAAATTACCAAGAGCTTTTTAATGGTGCAATCTGAAGGAGCTCCAGTGACAATGTGCACCAAGGAGCATAACATGATACCAAGAGCTTTTTAAGTTGCAATTTGAAGGAGCCTCCATGAAAAATCCAGCGATGATATGCACCAAGGGGCATAAAGTCAATGTCAATGGGTCAGTTTTAATTATGGGGGGTAATAAAAAAATAGTGAGAATTTCAAGTTTTCATTAGAGACTTGAAAATTGCAAGAGAACAGAGATTCTGAGAAATAATTGTTCGTGGAAACTTAAATCCATGGTTGAGACCAAAGGCAATTTTGTTCATACTCATGCAAGAAATGAGGTGTAGAAATGGAGGAAAAGTAGTTGCTTGGAAATTTTAAAGAATCTCATTTGACTAATATCAGTAGTGATAAAAATGGCATGGCATATACATGAATGCAGCTAAGTTATTGGAACTTGGTGATAATGGAAAACATATCCCAGATGGGTTTTAACACTTGTGCCAACACACCTTAGTGTTTCCCTAGATTATTCACTAGGATGCACCCGATTTGATAAGCATGTCATGGAAAACCGCATAAGGAAAAACCTTTTCTTGTTCATGCAACTCTATTTTCATGTTTCTAGCATTAAGTAGTTGTTCTGGTTCCAGTTATAACATTGTTGCACTAGATTCCAATCTGACATCCAAAATCCTACCATGATTTAATTATTGCACATTCCAATATGATGTTGTTGTTATGGATTCCAGTATAACAAGTCAAATATTGATTCAAAATGTAACATGGATGTTCCAGTTTCCATTATGACTAATGTAAGAATGACACTTGCAGGGCCAGCATTGGAAGTTTTTACCATATTCTGTAGCCTCCACTTTAAGAATGTATGAAAGACAAGCTACCTTTCTTCTAATAGTGGGATTAATGTTTAGGTTTTTTGCAAATGGGGGTCTCTTATCAGTTTAGAAAGGTAGAAGCCATAAAAAAAGAACATAATTGAAATATCAATACATATACACTTAGAACACATCTCATCCATTATAAGGGTGTAGAGAATTAGTGCAATCTGAACTCTGTATTAAGAACTGTGTATCATTTAAAACTAATGAGTGTAACAGTCCTGCCAAACTTATGAACATCAAACAAATCCAGGTTGACTTTCACATGCATAGGTAGGATTTGTAATTGGAAACACCATTAAAATGAGAATGTATATATAGAATAGCCCCACATCAGAAACGAGTGGAACAATCATGCCAATCTTATGAACATTAAATCCAGATTGTCCTTCACAAGCATAGGTAAGATGGTATTTCTAAGACTTTATAATTGTATTTATAAGACTAAAGTATTTCTAAGTATTAGTCTTTTTTTGGTTTAGCTAGAAAGCATGGTGGGTATTCAAACATGCTGAGCACCAAGGAAGGTTGTAGGTTGACATGAGCTCTAGCACTGTCATGAATCTACAAGGACATTCTGACAATTGTGGGACAAGAGATAAGATGGACAGATATCTGTAGGATCCACTATGTCTTGCAAATGAAAATGGATCTTGAACATAAATAGGTTTGTGGAACTTGATTTCAACGACTTCTACCTAACAATATCACTATGTAAGAATTGCTTGCTTATGTATATATTGTTGGTGCTTACTATCATTTGATTTTACCCTTTCTCAAGCTGTCATAAATAAGTGAGAAATGAATAATTCCTTACCTTTTTAGAGGCTTGGAAAGTAGGATAATAGGCTTTAGTTTCATAACAAGCCCCAAGAAATTGTCAAAATTTAGATGGCACACGAGTGGGTTGTAGAAAGGCACCACCGTAGCCATTCATTGAGCTCCTCTTTGTTTCAAGAATAATTTAACATTCTCTATTGAATAGGACCAACCTCATGAAGGTGGAAGCTCTTATGGTCCATCCATCCCCTCACATCACCCTCAATTACCCATACCCAATGCATGTACTTGGAAAAAAATTACGTGCAAACATGCAGATTTCATCATAAACAAAAATTTACCATTCATTCAATAAAAGTGAACATTCATAAAACCATTCAAACATTCAATAGGAAAAAAATCATGCATGACATTAGATTATCAAAAATAATTACACAATATTTCTTCAATCACTTCTTTCTAATTTTTTTTCTCTTTACAAAATCAACAAGAAGCTCATCTTCTAGAATTTGTTGTTCAGTTCTTGGTGCTTCATCAACTTGCCGTGATGTCTTCCTAGTACAGTGTGTTATGAACCCGTGTCAACCCTTCTCTTTACTTTGTTAGTATATTGTTGTTGGACACATATGCTTTGTAAGTCATCTCGTAGTATTGTATTTTCCATGGTATTGATCCTTAGTTTGTATTATCCCATAGTATTATCTATTCCATGGTATTGATCCATCATATTGGATGCATATGCTTTCTAAGTCATCACGTAGTATTATATGTTCCATGGTATTGATCCATAGTATTGGCACATAGACTTAGTATATAAGTACGTGTTGAGGCCAATGAAGGCACTGATAAGTTATTTGTATTGAGCTTGCTCAAAGGAGTTTTCCCCCTCGAAGTGGCCCACAATCAATAAATCTATTATGTGTTCTATTATTTCTGATATATTTTGCATTTTCATTAATGAATTGTTGGAGGTTCCTCACATTTGATATCAGAGCACCTTCTTGGGCTCGTTGGGTGGAATTTCTGCCAATATTTTTTTTCACATTTGTATTTGTTCCTATTAATTGTAGGTTCGGATCCAGGAATCATCCCTCTCCGCTTAATTGTGGGAAGTACTTGGGCATAATCCCTAAACTCATTGTGAGGAGTACCATAGGAACCCCGAAGTAGCTGGCCCATTGAGAGGACCTGCCAGCAAAAAGGGAAACGATCCCTACTTGATTCACTACTTCCCATCCATGAGGTAAACCAAGAGTTGCGTTTGTGGAAAAGCGGTCATCGGTTTTACCTGAGCTGTTGAGTGAGGGGTGGTTCCCCAATACGCAAGCCGTTAGACATCATTGGTGGCCGAGAGAATCTCCTGAACCTTTAGGAAGTCGTACATACCGGGGGTCTATATCTATTTCCAGTTGATAAATCGCATATTACATCTATCCATAATTGTTTTTGATCACTTCCACGACATTGTAGATTCATTCTGAAAAAAAAATTAAAAAAAAATTAAAAAAAAAAATTTGTTTTTTCTCCATATATTCTTTGTTTTAACTCTGTTTCCCTTGAAACTTCACTGACACCCCTGCAATCCCATTCTGCATATTTCATTCCTGAGGATCCTATCCCAAATTCCACTTCCCGAAGCCATAAATCCCACAATTATCTATTTTTAGGGTTTTCCATAACTTCTTCGATTTTCACCCAATTGCCTTCAAATTTTGCCACGGTGTTCATTTCCTAATTTTGATTCTTTGTCTCTCTATGACAAATTTTCTCATTCTTTCACCCTGCTTTTGAAATCCCCATTTTCTGCTTCCCTGTCCATTAGAAAGTGTCCCAAACCTAGTCAAACCCCAATTACCTATCAGATTTCTTCCCAAATCCAAATTTCCATTTACCAAAGAATCCTTTGTTTTTGTTTTTCTACCCATTCAAAAAAAAAATTTATGTTTATGGTTGTCACCTGCACAAAAGCACAAATCATGGAGGAAGACCTTGCAACCCTCAAAACCAAACTCCAAGATCTGGATGAAAAATTTCTCAGCCTCCATCTTCAACATTCAACCATGAACACTAAACGACAACCATAATCTTCTGCAGATACTGTGTCCTCTTCTCCTAGCAATTTTCATGGGCTGAAGCTTGATTTTCCTCACTTCATTGGTAATAATCTAACTGGATGGATATACCGGGCATAACAATATTTCAGTATGAATAATGCGTTTGACGTCCAAAAATTTCTACTTACATCCTTTCATTTGGAACAGGAAGCCCTTCAATGGTACCGTTGGTACATCAAGGCTCATGACGAGCCAAAATGGACAGATTTTTGCCAACTCCTTTTACAACGATTTGGTCCTCGTGCTTTTGATGACTTAACAGGAGCACTCACTAAACTTTGCCAAATTGGCACTGTCAGAGAGTATTAGATGTAATTTTAGAAACTAGCCAATCACATAGAAGGATTGTATGATGAATTCTGCAGGAGTTGTTTTATCAATGGTCTTAAGGATGAAATCCTCTCAGAGGTTAAAATGTTTTGACCCAACAAAATGATGGATGTCCTAGGGTTTGCTAAGTTAGCGGAGGATAAGATCACAACCCAAGAACGCTCCAAATCCACTTTTGTTCCATTCAGAAATATGGTTTCCCAACGACCTCGCATCACGCTAGCTCCTCGACCAACTCCTATTAAGCATTTGTCTGAAGTAGAGATGCGGGCACGTAGAGAAAAAAGGATTTGTTATAATTGTGATGAGAAATTCACTCGGGGACATAGATATGTTGAGAAACAACTCTATCTCTTGGATGTGGATTCTACGCCTGCCTATGAACTTGGTGAAGAAGATCCATATACAATAGATGATCATGTCAACATTCAACAACTACCTATTGACCCTCAGTCTCCGGACGACCACCCAGAGATATCTCTCCATGCTTTAGCCGGAGTCACCACCCTAAACACAATGTGGGTCAGGGGTTACTTCAAGAAGCTCCCTCTTACAATACTCATTTATTTTGGTAGCACTCATAACTTCATTGACCCTCGGATCTCCAAACAAGATGATTGTTTTGTCCATCCTTGCTCCAACTTTGAAGTCATGATTGTCAATGGGGGCAACTTGCCTTGCAAGGGGAAGTGTCGCAATGTGCGTATCTCTATGGAAGATTATAACCTGCGCTCTAACATGTTTTCCTTGTCCTCAGGAGGATGTGATGTTGTTTTTTGCGCTCAATGGTTACGGACACTTGGCCCCATCTTATGGATTTTGCTAAACTTTGGATGCAGTTTTAAGTCAATGGGAAAAAACACACATTTTCAGGCTTACAACTAGGGTCTCTCTGCATCATCAGTTCAAATCTCTTGGAAAATATCCTTAAGAAGAATTCACATGGTGTCATCGCTCAGCTCCATTCTATTCAGATGCACTCATCAACGGTCTCCACTACTCCCTTGGATCTACAACACATTTTGGATAGATATGTAGGTGTCTTTGCTGAACCAGTGGGATTTCTGCCTTCAAGAGACCTCTCCGGTAAGAATTTATCCACCTCTACATCTAAGAGGGAAATGATGGATATTTTGCATGTAGTACAGAAGTGGTAGCCATACCTATTAGGGAATTATTTCTGCATCAAGACTGATCACTAGAGTCTGAAAAATTTCCTCGAACAACGGGTCTCCTCTCTATCACAACTGAAATGGGTTAGTAAACTCATGGGTTATGCCTATGAGATCACTTAAAAGAATGGTAAGGACAATCTGCTGGCCGATGTTCTTTCTCGCACATTTGATGACCAAGTTTCTCTTTCAGTTGTTTCTATGCCTGTTCCAAATTGGTTGCAATCTGTTCAACAGGTCTATGTCTTCTCTGAACTCCATGCTTCTCCATCGGTAGGGAACTCTGGCTTCCTCAAAACGTATGAGTAGGCACAGTGTACCTTCTTTTGGAAGGGAATAAAATGATAGTTCAACATATGGTGGATGAATGTGATACTTTCCAGGTCAACAAGGGTGAAACAACACACCTTCCAGGATTGCTCGAACCCTTTTCCATCCCTACATGAATTTGGACAGATATTTCTATGGATTTCATTGAAGGGCTCTGGTGGTACCATACTACATCTAAAATGACTCCATATGAAGCAATCTATGGTCAAGCACCTCCATTTCTTCTTCCATACACCCTCAGCAATTCACCAGTTCAGGAAATTGACTCGGTTCTTCAAAACCGCAATCAGATTCTTTGCATTTTGCAAGACAATCTTCACATGGAAAGAATTCCAATGCAACAACAAACTGATCAACACTGTTCCTAAGCGCAATTTTCAAGCAAGTGATATGGTTTTTATTTGTCTACATCCTTCCAAACAATACTCCCTAAAAATCAAAGGGTGTCATAAGCTTGCTCCAACATTCTATGCGCCCTATAAGGTTCTTCAGAATATTGGGTCCGTTGCTTATAAATTGGAACTTCCTCCCTCTTCCTGCATTCATCCAGTATTTCATGTCTTCTGTCTGAATAAAGTTCTTGGCACCAACATCAGAGGACCAACTATTTTACGAGAACTGGAAAATGAAGGATCCATCATTTTGGAGTCGGAGGCCATCCTCAATAGGCGCACTGTCCAGCTTCGCTCTCGACCTATCATAGGGGTATTAATTCAGTGGAACAAAATGAAACCAGAGAATGCTACATGGGAACCACTCCTTCAAATTCAACATCAATTTCCACATCTAAAGCTTTGAGGACAAAGCTTTTTTTATGGGGGAGGGGATGTTAGGAACCTATGTCAACCCTTCTCTTTACTTTGTTAGTATATTGTTGTTGGATGCATATGCTTTGTAAGTCTTCCCGTATTATTATATGTTCCATGGTATTGATCCTTAGTTTGTATTAGCCCATAGTATTATCTGTTCCATGGTATTGATCCATAGTATTGGACACATATGCCTTTTAAGTCATTCCATAGTATTATATGTTCCATGGTATTGATCCATAGTATTGGCACATAGACTTAGTATATAAGTACGTATTGACACCAATGAAGACACCGATAAGTTATTTGTATTGAACTTGCTCAAAGGAGGTTTTGCTCCTCAAAGTGGCCCGTGATCAATAAATCTATTCTATGTTCTATTATTTTTTATATATTGTGCATTTTCATTAATTAATTGTTGGAGGTTCCTCACAAAGCACTCGTGACATGGATTTTGCGGCAAGGGGTTTGGATTTGCTGCAATAATGTGAAAATGTTACATTGATATTTTATGTTATTATAATGATAAGTATTTCATTTAAAAAAATTACAAAGCTGTTTTTTTACCTGTTTTGGCCAAATCATGTTCTTCATATTTCTATCTAGGCTCAACCTATATAGTGTGACCCTCTACATCCTTTGCAGTTGAAACATGTAGAACTACAATTAAAATTGTAGCATATGAATAAATGCATTACCAGGATTCGAAGCGTGATCTTCGATTGGTTGTTGTCCATTCTCGACATTAAGGGGATTATTGCTTTCCTGCTCAAAACAAAGTCAATATTTTATGTCAATTATTTATGACTAATAGATTGCACAAGTAATAGATCTTCATTAAACTATATAGATTTTATATACCTATACACGAGATGGATCACCAGAAGACTTTGTTTTCCCAGACAAGCTTTTTTAGCGTTCAACAACAACTCCAAAGACATGCTGGAAGCCAAGCTTCAACTCTTCCTCAATGGGAACTTCTTTGCATCGATCGGCCTGCATATTTGCATAACATCATTAATTTACCTTTTGCGATGAAATTAAATGAAAATAATTTGTAATTTTTTATTTGGATGCATTATTGGTTTTTCAATACTTACAATTTGTGTCGCCAAATTCAAATAACCACTAGGCCGAAGCTTGTGCTGACCAATTTTTTCTAGTCTTTCCTTTGTGGCCTTTGATGTGTTTGACAACTTATGCAAGTGTTTAAATACGTTAGATGTTTCAAATTTGATATAAAAATTAATAATAATTAGGTTTATAATTACAGTGTGGAAAGTATTGCATACCTCCCAATGCCTGGTGGTAGCTTTCCTTCTTTTCTTAGAGCCCTCTCCTTTCCATCTTCCACTAGGGCTTTCCACTCTCTTGCTGGAATCATTAGAGAGCCCTCATACCTAGGACTCCGTTCTAGGTGAACCCTATATTGGTCATGTAGAATCTTCATATGTTGTCCAGCCTTCTTTAGGACCACGGATCAATCGAAGGTCTCGTTGACGAACACTCCAACCAACTAATTAGTGAGCTCATGTAATACCCCAATTTTGACCCCTATGAAATATTGGCTTCTAATGTAAATATTGTATACACACGTTGTATGTTTCCCTAGCGTGGAGCTCAAGGCCAAGGCCCCGCTAGTTTATGCTCAGATTTTATTTAAATTAGACACGCTTTGATATTGTGTTACCCATGTGCTATTAAGCCATGTGATATTGTAAATTGATGTAAATATTTAATATTGAAATAAAATACCAAAACTAGTTATGGGAGCAACGAATGAGAAGGGGCCATGTGTATCCACTAGGGAGTGGTGAGGGGGCTAAGGGATTGAACCATAGGCTGCCATATGTCACCTTGAGAACCCATTTGACTTACCTTGCTGACATTTATTTATGTTGTAAGGAAGTGGTTGAGGAATTCAGTCCATGGCTTCAATGGAGCATGGGCAGCCCAAGAATTCATATGGCAGAGTATGGGCTCTGTTTGCTTGTACCACAAGCCACTCTACCTCATGGGAGTTGCTTCTTCCTCATCCCCATTCCATTGTAAAACTTACCAGCACCATTTTCCATCCAAAAAACAAATTACCAGCAGAGAGAAAAACCAGAAATTGCGACCTTGAGAGAGCCCACGTTTTGAAGAGCCAAAAACGCCCAGATTTGGCATTGGACAGTGAAATCCAATGGGGGATCCATTGGTATGAACCTTGGGGTGAATTTGGGAGCATTAGCTATCTCGAAATCCATAGGAAAACCCAGTTTTTGCAGCCCAGAAAACCAATGACGGATTTGAGTTATTTGGTGAGCAGAATGGTGAGAAATCAAGTAGGAAATGACTGTGCAGAGGTTGGGTGTGCTTGATATACCCCAATGAAGGCTAAGATCTCAAGGATTAGCAGCTGGACCTTTCTATGCCCATCCTGAAGAGCACTGGAGGGAAGAGTTTCCTGAGGGACTGTGTAACAGAGAAGGGGATCTTCCTTGTGTTGGATGTGGTAGGTAATGTGGGTGCCTGACTGTTGAGTTTGCTTGAGATGCCTGTAGCTCTGTGGTTGAGCTCACTGGCTTAGAGTTACCCTCCTCTATCTTCTTGAATGCTTGATAAACCCAACGGTGTGTTGGCTTAGCATAGTTGATGACCGAAACCATGGCTGTGAGTGAGCCCAGCTAGTTCTTCCTTAGTGGATACACAGCCCAACTCGGGGGTGATCTCTCAGCTGAAAGAATATAGGATGGATAGAGATCTATGGTTGGGTGTAACGTTGCCCTCCCGTAGCCAGTTGTTGGACATTTACATTTCAAGATAAGTATTCTTGTGAATTAATTTATATACATTCTGTGTTATGCAATGTGTTCAATCTGAATGTTAAATATTCATGGTAATCAAATTGAGATGGAATCTGTGAATAGCATGAGAATGAGATTGATTCTCTGCATATGGAATCACCATTTTGCTTGAGATAAACATGTTGATGCATTCCATTCTGTCTGTGTATTATTATGTTTAATTCCGCTGTGTTTATATTGAGTTGATTCTGCACTCAGAAGTTTTAATTGTTATGAATTTATGAGTAAAGAAAAAAAATAAAAAATAATGGGGCTAAGTCTGCCAAAAGCCCCGTATGATTGGTCATGTTCTCTCCCTTGCATTTGGAAGGTGGAAGGGGATGTTACAGAGTGGTATCAGAGCCCATGTTGCAACACTGGGGCTGCTTGGGCCAAATTCTGAGTTACAGGTAGGTAACAGAATGTTTTAACGTGGTATTGGTGAAGTTTGGGGCATCATTTTGATATGAAAAAAAGATAGAGTTAGAATTCTTAGATAAAGAATAAGATCACATAGGTGCATAGATCTTTCCAACGGTACTAAAATTGCCTTATTTGGTTAAGGGACGAGGGAGATATGATCCCCGCAAGCACGTGGATTACGCGTAGGTCGCGCACAGATTATGCGCGGATTGTGCGCAGATTGCGTGCGGGTTGCGTGCGGATTGCACACAGGTCGCGCACAGATTGCACGCGGATTGTGCACAGATTGCGTGCGGGTTGCGTGCGGATTGTGCGCAGGTCGCACACAGATTGCGCCCGGATTCCGCGCAGATTGCATGCGGGTTGCGCACGGATTACGCGCAGATTGCGTGCGGGTTGCGCACGGATTATGCGCAGGTCGCGCACAGATTACGCACGGATTGCGCACAGATTGCATGCAGGTTGCACGCGGATTGCGCGCAGATTGCATGCGGGTTGCACGTAGGTCGCGCACAGATTGCGCGCGGATTGCGTGCGGATTGCACGCAGATTGCGTGCGAGTTGCGCGCGGATTGCGTGCAGGTCGCGCACAGGTTGCGCGTGGATTGCGTGCGGATTGCGCGCGGATAGTGCGCGGATTGCGCGCAGGTTGTGCACATGGTGTGCGCAGGTGGCGCACAGGTAGAGCACAGGTTGCAAGGGAGTTAAAAAGGAAAAGTAGTTAAACCCAGAATTTTATAAAAGATGAATGGTGCATCGAAATTGAGATCCGCGAATTGCTAAGTGTTCCTTGTTATATGGACTAACTTCACCCAATATAAAATTTTTTGTGATTCTTCATAGATTCTCTTCCACAGGTGGCTGAAGTTGGCATTCTAGACCAAAATACAACTGTGTAAAATGTGCAGAATTATTGGTAAGAGTTGTCATTTTTGAAACAACGCTGTTTCCACACCCGATGTCGGAATGGAGGACGGGGATAGGAATTGGAAAGCTTGTCTAGTAGGGAATAATGGTGTATGACCAGAATTGGAACGAAGTTATCATACCCCACAAATAATTAGAGCAGAAATGTACCAGCGACTGTTTTGACAAATTATTGATAAATATGGGCAATTTCCAGAATTGCTTGAATGGGCAAGGGAAAGGAATGCATAGCAACTGTGTGAATTATTCCATGAGTTCTATTATGTTATATATTGATTGTGTATATTTCTATATGCATTCTTATGATGTCTGACAAATATT
This sequence comes from Larix kaempferi, assembly GCA_027924585.1. Classification (NCBI taxonomy): domain Eukaryota; kingdom Viridiplantae; phylum Streptophyta; class Pinopsida; order Pinales; family Pinaceae; genus Larix; species Larix kaempferi. The sequence continues at coordinate 1,617,590 of BSBM01000057.1, forward strand.
TTCATAATGCACAGTGCTTGCAGCTCATAAAATTTATAATTGTAGCAGAGGTAGCATACAGGGAAGATGGTGACCATAAATGATGCTCAAGATCCTTATGAACACAAAGAAGATGTTCTAGGAGAAAATGTGCGTGAAGAAAATGCGGAGACTAAATCCAATGAGAGAAGGGAGCAGGTGACTCCTCAGAATTTGGTTGAAACCATGGTGAGTTTCAATGAAAGATTGATGAAGGCTCAAGAAGAACAACACCAACTCAATGCTGCTATTTTGCAAAGCCTCACTGATATGTAGCATAAGATAAACCTTGGATCCAACCCAAGCAATATGGGTGAAGAAGGAAGAGATGCAGGGAGTCATTCTAGAGGTCGCTCAAAGAGGAGGACTCCAAGCCCAAGGAAGACTTCGGTGAGCAGAAAGCATAAAACATCTTCATCAAGGTCTTCGTCTAGCAGGTCGTGTGACTCCAAATGTTCTAGGAGAAGTCCAAGACGTGCACCTAAGAGATTGGATAGAAGAAAGAAGTTCAAGGGCATCCCACAGGGAGAATTCAGGAAGGCAAGACCTCCCACATTTGATGGGGAAGGCAAGACTGGCCAAGAAGCAGGAGCATGGCTTCTTGGAATGAAGAAATACTTCATAATTCAAGACTACTTGGGAAATGAGAAAGCCAAAATTGCCATTTACAATCTAAATGGCAGAGCTTCCATTTGGTGGGACAATCTCTTGCAAATGAAAAGAATTAATGAGAGAAAGATCAATTGGGAAAGATTTAAGAGGTACTTCAAGGAGAAATACCTTTCTGCTAGGTATTATGACGGTAAGAGAAAAGAGTTTAATGAACTCAGGTTGGGACTAAAGTCTATGGAAGAGCATGTCCACAAATTATTGGAATTACTGAGGTATGTTGACTACATTAAGGATGAGAGAGTAAAAATCCAATGCTTCCTTGGAGGTCTACCTCAAAGCTTCAAGGATCGTATTGAGTTTGTTAATCCACTAAGTTTGGATGAAGCCATTAGGATGGCAATGCATTGCTATGAGCAAAGTAAAGGAAAAATAGAGGCTATCCCAGCATGGAAAGGAAAGCCAAGAGAAAAGTTTGATCAAAAGAAGAATGGCTTCAAGCCACCATTCAGAGGTCAGCCTAAAACCTTTCCACAGGGATAGCAAGCAAGGAGTGGATTCAAACCAGCAGTGGCAGCAGACAAAGCATCAAAAGGACCACTTCAGTGTTGGGGATGTGGAGAAAACCACATGTTGAAGGATTGTCCACATCGAAAAGACAATTCTCAAAAGTTGAACAACTTGAAGGGAGTAGCTACGGTGGGGGACATGGCAAGGAAAACACCTCGGATTTATGCAGCGTTGGATAATCATCAAGCAGACCATCAATCATCAGTGGTGGAAGTCGAAGGTAAGATTGCTATGCAATCTATTTCTGTTTTGATTGATCCAAGATCTACTCATAGTTATGTTTCTACAAAAGTGGTTGAAGCATTAGAGAGATTTTGAGGTCAAAAAAGGGCCTCCTAAGAGATGTACTACAAAAATATGAGATATATTAAAATATTATGAATTGGGGGTTTTATGGGGTAGGTATATATGACAAGTCACCTCCCACACTATTTTCTATGCACAATATAAATAACCATGGTTGAGTTACTTTTCAAAATTCACTAGAAATAAAATTAATAAAATAAGTCTACATTGATGTGACTAAGATTCATTGTAAATTCCCAAAAATGTATTGTCCTTTAACATTTATTTGTCTTGAACTTGCAAATGAAATTAAATAATAAAAAACATTTTTAAGAGTTTTTTTTTAAATTTTATGTTGACTTTTTATATTCAGTACTTTTCTCATGAATTTAATAATGTAATTTAATTGAGAATTTATTTACATGTAAAATGTCAATAATATTATTATAATCCACATTGCATTATTATTATTATTATTATTTATTAAATCTATTATTATTCTTTATTAGTTTGACATTATGTTATTAAATAGAATTGAGTGAATATATAATTTAAAATTAAAAACATAAAAATGATAATATATTATTTTATAAAAAAATGTGAAAGGACTTTCTTCATTAATTAAGAGTACTTCACTTGAAAATGACAATAATATTATTTTATGTGAAAGTGTGAAAAGACATTCATTATGAGTACTTTACTTGAAAATGACAATAATATTATTTTATGAAAAGACTATCATTATAAATACTTTACTTTATGACTTAAAAGTACTTACACCACTACCTTGGTTAACTATGTGTTTTCATCCACCACAGAAAATTTGACAAATAAGCATTCTTAACTCATGCAATGCCACCTCACCAAGGGGGATGATGTCATCTACTAGAATGTGATTGGTTGTATTTTATAGTACATTTTCTTTGTTTTGAGGCCATTTTTTGACCTCAAAATTTCTCTAATGGTTGTTCTCTTAGAAAAATGAAGCATAATAAGTCTTGGCTAGTGCAATTAGCCACGGGAACCAAGAGAAAAGTAAGTGAGGTAGTGATGGAGTGCCCTATAGAATTGAATGGACTCCACACATATGCTGAATTGAATGTGTTACCATTAGGATCCTATGATGCATTAATTGGCATGGATTGGTTAAAAAACATAGAGCCAAATTGGACTGTTATGAGAAAGCACTTGAGTGCATTGATGAAAAGGGAAGGCCAACATTGGTAAAAGGGATTCCCAAGCAAGTTTCACTAAGGCAGATTTCAGCCCTACAGTTGAAAATTTTTTATAAGAAGGGTTGTCAATTATATGCAGTCCATATGCCAGATTCATTAGAGGACAAAGGGCCAAGACTAGAAGACTTTAGGATATTGCAAGAGTTCCAAGATGTGTTTCCGGATGAGGTACCAGGGTTACCATCGAAGATAAATATTGATTTTACCATCGATCTTGTTCCAGGGGCAGCGCCGAATTCCAAATCTCCTTATAGAATGAGTACACCGGAGTTGGTGGAATTGAAGATGCAGCTGCAAGAATTAATGGATAAAAGGTATATCAGGCCTAGTGTGTCTCCTTGGGGAGCACCAGTGTTATTTTTAAAGAAGAAAGATGGGACTTTAAGGCTGTGTATTGATTACAGGCAGCTCAATAAAGTGACAGTTAAGAACAAGTATCCATTACCAAGAATTGATGACTTGTTTGATCAAATGAAGGAAGCCAAATTATTTTCAAAGATTGACTTGAGGTCTGGCTACCATCAAGTGAGGATTAAAGAAGAAGACATTCACAAGACGGCTTTCAGAACTAGATATGGTCATTATGAGTTCACTGTGGTTCCATTTGGCCTTACCAACGCACCTGCCACATTCATGTGTCTCATGAATAGTGTATTCAACCAATATTTGGATAAGTTTGTGATTGTGTTTTTAGATGACATTCTTGTCTATTCAAGAAATGAAGAAGAACATGAGGAGCATCTAAGAATGGTGGTGCAAGTTCTTAGAGAACATCAGTTGTATGCCATGTTAAGCAAGTGTGAATTCTATCAAAAGAGGATTCAATATTTGGGTCACGTCATTTCAGAAGAAGGAATTGCAGTGGATCCGGAGAAGATTAATTCCATCATGGATTGGCCAACTCCAAGAAATGTTTCAGATGTTAGATCTTTTATGGGCCTTGCTGGTTACTAAAGAAGGTTTATTGAAGGATTCTCCAGGATAGCTCATCCGATCACTTCATTGCAAAAAAAGAACATCAGATTTGTATGGTCTGAAAATGTGAGAAAAGTTTTCAGAAGCTGAAGGAGTTACTTACCAGCGCTCCTGTTTTGAAGATAGCAGATCCAAGGAAGGATTTTGTAGTGTGCACAGATGCTTGCATTGAAGGATTGGGTGGGGTTCTCAAGCAAGAAAGAATTGTGATTTGCTATGAATCCAAGAAATTAAAAGAGCATGAAAAGAATTATGCCACACATGATTTAGAATTAGCAGCCATAGTGCATGCTCTTAAGATGTGGACGCATTACTTGATGGGAAGAAGATTTGAGCTTAGAACAGACCACATGAGCTTGAAGTATTTGTTTGATCAGCCAAACTTGAATGCTAGGCAAGCTAGATGGATGGAATTTCTTTGTGAATTTGATTTTGAAATTAAACATGTAAAAGGGAAGGAGAATAAGGTTGCAGATGCTCTTAGCAGAAAATTTCATGTTTCAGCAGTAAGTATGTGCAAATCAAATTTGAAGACAAGAGTTCTTGAAGCCCAAAACGGTGACGAAACTTGCCTTCAAATTAAAGAGAAGTTGCAGCATGGTAATGTGGATGAAAAGTGTGCAGGATATTAGCTGGGTGAAGACAGTATCCTTATCTGCAAAGATAGGTTGTACATTCCAAATAATGCAGATTTGAAAAAACTAGTGATGGATGAAATACACCAAATGTCGTACTCTGGACACCCAGGATATCAGAAGACTATAACAGCAGCAAGAAAGCAATACTTTTGGAGCGGTATGAAGAAGGACATAGCTGAGTACATTGCTAGGTGTCAGAAGTGCCAACAAGTCAAGGTAGAACACCAACATCCAGCAGGGTTATTGCAGCCCTTACCCATTCCGGAATGGAAGTGGGAAGTGATCTCCATGGATTTTATAACAGGTCTACCCATGACAGTGAAGAAGAATGATTCAATCATGGTTGTAGTGGATAAGCTATCGAAGGTAGCTCACTTTATTCCAGTGAAGTCCACTCACAAGGCTAGTGACATTGCGAACATCTTCATGAGAGAGATATTCAGATTGCATGGATTACCTAAGGCAATAATTTCTGATCATGATACAAAGTTCACCTCCAATTTCTGGAAGGGATTATTTCAGGAATTGGGAACTAAATTGAATTTCAGTACGGCATACCATCCTCAAACGAATGGCCAAACCGAGAGGGTGAATCAGGTTCTTGAAGACATGCTGAGAATGTATGTGATGGACAAACCATCCAAGTGGGAAGATTATTTACACTTGGTTGAATTTGCATACAATAATGGACACCATGCATCCTTGGGAATGAGTCTATTTGAAGCATTGTATGGCAAGGGATGCAGGACGTTAGTGAATTGGGACGACCCAGTGAACAGGGTAGTGCTTGGACCAGAGATGATCAAGGAAATGGAACAAGAAATTGTTAAGATCAGGTAGAATTTAAAGGCGGCTCAGGACAGGCAGAAGAGTTATGCAGATTTGGAAAGAGCACATAAAGAATTTCAGATCGGGGATCATGTTTACTTGAGAGTGAGACCACGGAAGAGTTCCCTCAATTTGGGGAGCTGTGCCAAGTTGTCATCAAGATATTGTGGGCCATTTGAAGTCCTTGATAGGATAGGGCCAGTTGCATATAGAATTGCATTGCCTACTAACATAAGAGCTCATAATGTTTTTTATGTATCTTTGCTTAAGAAGTATGTACATGATCCTATTCATATGATTGATTGGAATGTGATACAGGTGGAACCCGAGGGAAAGTTCTAAGTAGAACCTATGTGCATCCTCGACAAGAAAGTCACATCGCTTCGGAACAGAGCCATTGGGAAGGTAAAGGTCTAATGGGAGCACCTTAGTCTTGATGAGGCTACATGGGAGCTAGAGGATGCCATGAGGGAGGAATTCCCATTTTTGTTCAGTTTTGAGAACACAGAGGACGGTGTTGTTCTAAGGGGGAGGGGAATGTAATACCCCAATTTTAACCCTTATGAAATATTGGCTTCTAATGTAAATAATGTATACACACGTTGTATGTTTCCCTAGCGTGGAGCTCAAGGCCAAGGCCCCGCTAGTTTATGCTCATATTTTATTTAAATTAGACACGCTTTGATATTGTGTTACCCACGTGCTATTAAGCCATAGGATATTGTAAATTGATGTAAATATTTAATATTGAAATAAAATACCAAAACTGGTTATGGGAGCAACGAATGAGAAGGGGCCATGTGTATCCACTAGGGAGTGGTGAGGGAGCTAAGGGATTGAACCATAGGCTTCCCTATGTCACCTTGAGAACCCATTTGACTTACCTTTCTAACATTTATTTATGTTGTAAGGAAGTGGTTGAGGAATTCAGTCCATGGCTTCAATGGAGCATGGGTAGCCCAGGAATTCGTATGGCAGAGTATGGGCTCTGTTTGCTTGTACCACAAGCCACTCTACCTCATGGGAGTTGCTTCTTCCTCATCCCCATTCCATTGTGAAACTTACCAGCACCATTTTCCATCCAAAAAACGAATTATCAGCACAGAGAAAAACTAGAAATCGCGACCTTGAGAGAACCCACGTTTTGAAGAGCCAAAAACGCCCAAATTTGGCATTGGACAGTGAAATCCAATGGGGGATCCATTGGTATGAACCTTGGGGCGAATTTGGGAGCATTAGCTATCCCGAAATCCATAGGAAAACCCAGTTTTTGCAGCCCAGAAAACTAGTGACGGATTTGAGTTATTTGGTGAGCATAATGGTGAGAAATCAAGTAGGAAATGACTGTGCAGAGGTTGGGTGTGCTTGATAAACCCAGTGAAGGCTAGGATCTCAAGGATTAGCAGCTAGACCTTTCTATGCCCATCCTGAAGAGCACTGGAGGGAAGAGTTGCCTGAGGGACTATGTAACATAGAAGGGGATCTTCCTTGTGTTGGATGTGGTAGGGAATGTGGGTTCCTGACTGTTGAGTTCGCTTGAGATGCCTGTAGCTCTGTGGTTGAGCTCACTGGCTTAGCGTTACCCTCCTCTATCTTCTTGAATGCTTGATAAACCCAACGATGTGTTGGCTTAGCATAGCTGATGACCGAAACCATGGCTGTGAGTGAGCCCAGCTAGTTCTTCCTTAGTGGATACACAGCCCAGCAAAGGGGTGATCTCTCAGCTGAAAGAATATAGGCTGGATAGAGATCTATGGTTTGGTGGAACGTTGCCCTCCCATAGCTAGTTGTTGGACATTTACATTTCAAGATAAGTATTCTTGTGAATTAATTTATATACATTCCGTGTTATGCAATGTGTTCAATCTGAATGTTAAATATTCATGGTAATCAAATTGAGATGGAATATGTGAATAGCATGAGAATGAGATTGATTCTCTGCATATGGAATCACCTTTTTGCTTGAGATAAACATGTTGATGCATTCCATTCTGTCTGTGTATTATTATGTTTAATTCTGCTGTGTTTATATTGAGTTGATTATGCACTCAGAAGTTTTAATTGTTATGAATTTATGAGTAAAGAAAAAAAAAAGAATAATGGGGCTAAGTCTGCCAAAAGCCCCGTATGATTGGTCAGGTTCTCTCCCCTGCATTTGGAAGGTGGGAGGGGACGTTACAGCTCATCTTTTAAATTTTAAATTTGTTTATCCCACCTTGTGCAGATGGTGGGCCGAAATATCTCTAAGGACAAATCATTTAGTTGTTTATAAAAAACATCATTTCCTGCAAAACAATCATGCCATCATTAGTCGAAAAATAATTTTTTATTGGTATATTACAATCAAATTATAAACACTAGCATTAACAATGTATAATTACCTAAGATCTTCACTATCTTTATTGGAACGAGATCTTTGTCCACCAAAAATGTTGTCTATATTGTACCCATTCTAGTGACATGGGAAGATCCAGGAAATGTTTCTTCAACAATATCAATACTAGCAGGCTCTGCATCGACCCCTTCTTCTGCACTATCTGGTGTGCGTTGGTCACTAGCGGGTGCACTCACAGCTAGAATCAGGGGTGTCGCAGAACATGTTGCCGACTGTTTAGTCGAAAACAATGGCACATGAGATGTACATGGAGTCATTTTCTCATGTGACGACTCTCCACAAGCATCACTGGGGGCAACACCACCTTGACCACTAGTGTGTGGTCACAGAAAATCCTATAAATACAAACCATATTTTATAAGTTCACTATCATATTAAAAGTAAAAATTATATAGTTCTAAATGAATTTATATTTTGATTCAATATTCCGCAACTTAATTTCAGGGCATGAGATCTCTTTACCAAAACATCAACCTTGGCTCTAATCTCATTTGTCTGTGGCTGAATGAATAGCATATGAAGGATATCCTCATTAATTTTCTCAAGGTCTTCTCTATCATCTTGACCAGGTCTAGAGAAGAACCAATGTGAGCATCACACATCAACTCATCCACATAAAAAGCTATTGATTGTTGTGATGCTAGTTCGTATGCCGAATCATTGGTGTGCAACAAAAATATATAAAACATTACTGACGTGAAAGCAATAGAATGAGGAAAAAAGCATATTAACAAAACATATCGATCATGATAGATTCCTAAAATTTCAATTAGGTTTACCTGATGCCTAGATGATGGTGTCATCTGATCCATGATTGGGGACTTGCCTCGATCATTCCCCTGCCAAAAAGAAGTAGAAAACATTATCATAATGAAACCAATATACACATGAAAAAGACATAACAAAAATACCATTATGCTACGTATTATATTGGTATAATTCCAATGAATTATACCTGCTTCATCAAGGATTGTCTACTCATCGAATCAATGGTTATAGGTGACCTTCCCCGATCTACTAATAGAAAGGTGCCCCAATCAGAACCCTGCATCAAAAACATAGAAAAAATCATCTAAATGAAACCAAAATACTCACGGAAAAAACTTAATAAGAAAACATTTTTGATGTATTTAAATTGTACAATTACAATCAGGTATACCCGTTGCTCCAAGGCTGCTGTCATCTGATCAATAGCTGGGTGGTTTCCCCGATCAACACTCTGCAACAAAAATATAGATAACATTATCTAAATGAGTCGAATATACTCTTGAAAAAATGCTACAATTTTTTTTTGTTCATATTAAATTTGTACAATGGCATCGATGTATACTTGCTACCTCAAGGCAGGTCCGGTATCATCTACTGCTAGGGAGGTTCCCCTTATAGAACCTTGCATCAAAAAAAGAGAAACAATTATCTAACTGAAACCAAAATACTCACTAAAACAACATAATAATAAAACATTTTGACTTATTTTAATTGTACAATTACAATCAGGTTTACCTGTTGCCCCGAGGCTACTATCATCTGATCAATAACTGGGTGGTTTCCACGATCAACACTTTGCATCAAATATAGATAACATTATATAAACCAAACGAATATACTCATGAAAAAACACATAAAAAAATTATTTTTCATATTATATTTCCAATTACAAAGATGTCTAGATGCTGCCTCGAGGAAGTTGTATTCCTCCGACCAGCTGCTGGGGAGATGCCCCGATCACTACCCTGCGAAGTAAATCCAAAAAATTTAAATGAAATTATAACAATACACTAATGAAAAATTGTTAATATGTTAAATTCATTAATAAAAGTTTGGGTAAATTGTTAGATGTACCACTCCCATAGTAACCGTGTTTGTATCTACTTGATTCAAATTGTAATTAATAAGCAACTCTTCCTCTGCAACTATTGATTTAATGGCACATACAAAAAAACGGTTTCCTTCGTGCCCCTAAAATATGTAGTTGGGTTGCTTAATTGTATGCTTTGGTTATGTACTATTTATAAACCCCACAATATTCCTCGTGGCTTTTGGCCTTCTACCAATGTACATCGTTGCTCCTTTATTTTGATCTTTGTCTTTCAGCTGTAAATAATTTGTTGACAATCCATATTTGCACATACCTTATTGATATTGGACAAAGTGCATCCAATCTTTGTAGTTGTAGCAAGGTCCAACATACTCCATCAATTATGTACATCTGCCGTAACCGACCTTTATTCCATCCATGCAAAGCAACCCCAAACCATGTAATGACGACGATGCAATTTCATATATCCTCTCATTCACAAAAAAATTTGTGTTCAGTTGAGGAAGATCATTGGGTACCCATTGTTTCACTAGATGTTTGTACCTCAAAGGCACCTTGATGTCGCCTATTGTCTCATCATCATAGCAACATGACCCCCCTTCAGCGAGAAAAAATTCCATGCATTTATGGAATTTTCTTCTAATGTTACAACGTAATCTTCCACCTTGTGAGTATCTGCACTCTTTGGCCATCAGGATCCATTTTTCTGACTCAGATGTACCTCATGTCCTCCAGACACACATTTTTCCATATTTTTCTCCTTGTATGCTAGCTATATCACTTCAGTGGACGTACCCGCAAGCTACATCACTATAGCCCGTGGGTAGCATGTAAAATGGTAAAAATCACTCGTTAATTACTTTTTACTCCCCAAAAGCGGTCTTAGGGTGACCTTTGGCCCTCCATTTTCCCAGTAATGCCTCGATGTGTCCTTTCACTTACCTTTGGAAGGCTATATATTGAGCACTCATGGCATATGGAAGGGAGGAGAAAGAGAAAGCAAGAGAACTCTAGTGGATTTTTGGCTCATCTTGAGTCTACACTCATTGATCCTTGTTGTTGTGAACCTCTTATGTTCACCTTCCAAACTCCTTTGATAGTTTGAGTTTGACATTCATGGAGGATTGAAGTGGTGGAGCACAAGTGGATTGACCTAGTTCTTGGTTCAGATTGGTTGCCGGCAGGAGGTCGTATCACATTGTACTTCTTGTTATTTATTAATAGAAATACTCATATTCTCGCCCAGTAACGTTGTGCACTAGTCATATACCATGGGCCGCATGCATTATGATGCATTGAACATAACCAGTCTCGAAGCCTAGTGAAGGGCTGCCGAACCTGTGATCCGCACTAAGGTAGCCACTATGATCTTCATACTCCGCTCGACTATGTGTTTGATGGGTACTTGACTCCCCACCGTCTGTGTGTCGGGAGCACAATACCACTCTATGTAGTCAGCGATGGTGATCCCTGAACCCACCGAACGAGACCGAAGGCTTGCCACCTCACCTCGATGAGACAAACCAATAATGAAGTAGATATCATCCACTTCCAGTGATAGTACCTGCTCGTTTAGGTTGAAGTTCTATGCATCTATATCCCAGTACTGTATCAAACGTTGGAGCAGTTGGTTTTGGGCCCTTAAACCCCCAACAATCCAAAACTTGTAAAGCCCACATGCTTGTAAAGCTTGTTGTGCAGGAAAATCGTTGCGGATGGCCTCATTCACAAGGTCATGTTCCCTCTCTATCCATTCTAGGACCATCTTGGAGGAAGAGGAACAAACTTTTTGGTCAATTTCACTTAGAAAATCAACTTCACGGCCGTACCCGTGGGTAATTTTGTTCACAGAGGTGAGTATCCTTGGTCAACGCATGCGTTGACCGCGTCTACCCATCCCTACCCGCAACCCACATAATGTTAGCCTGCGGGTACCGCTGTGACCATTTAGGTCTTGGCCATACAAAAAATCCAACCACTGAAAATTCAAATAAAAGCATTGAAATGCAAGCTATGGATGAGACTACTAACATGCTCCTAATGGTTTGATGAATGGATGACCGTAGCTCCCAGAATCAGCACTTGAACTTCAAGGTGAAAACTAACCACAAAACTCCAAATAGGTGAATAGTAAAAATGAATTGTAAATTGTAAATTTTTATTACTATTTATAAATTTTGAAATCCACTTGTCTATAGTTTTTACTGTTTTGAGTTGATCTGGACTAATATAATGTCATGGAGTAGCATTTTTTACCAGATTTCTTTGGCGAGAGTTGTTTGTGCTAGTTCTGCGCCTACGGCAGGTATATTTCACACCTGGCATATAGGTTAGATGTCATTTTCACATGCATTATGCATTTTACCTTTTGACCATTTTCAAAAATCTTAGGTGCGACCCCGCTTCTTAACTGACACAGAACCTTCACACTACTATAGAAGTGTCATTATTCGGCAGTAGGGCCTTTCCGAACATGGGTGCCCTAGTTAGAACCCCTTTTTTCCTTTTGGCACCCATGCTATTATCTCTCTTTAGGATTGGGAGTCCTTTGTAATCATTCCATGACTTTGCAATAAAGACTCATACTCTACTTTGTCTTATGCTGGCCATCTCCCATAAGGACTCCCTCCACATATATCGAGTTGTGATTGCATTGCATCATACTGCTTGTCGCTTGAGCCTTATGTCGGCTCCCGCTTACTCAGTTGTTAGCCTAGTGCCTGAGCACTTTTGCTATCGAGCCCTGTAGAGATTAAATACTTTTCCTTCACAATTTGATCACCCTTTGACCCCGAGGGAACACCCCATCTGAGTGTCCGCATCCTGTACACGCTTCCTTACATTAATCATAGGTATGTTCCATTGCTTGGGACTAGTCTGGTCGCTACTTGACACTCGTTCCCTCGATTGTTGTACTATAAGCAATTTTATTCTTTTTCAAGCTTTTACAAATATGAAAAAAACCAAAAAAATCAAATATTCTAAAAAGCCGGACGGGATTATGGTTACTACTTCTAGTTCGCAGTTGTTGTGTCGCCTTTGAACAGAGCATTCATTCCACTCCATACATTATGAGTTGGGACTATAGTTCGACCTTAGGAGCTGTACTCATTTCTCAGTTTTAATCCACCGATTGGTTAAGCTTCCAGTCATTATGGAGACCTTTGCCGATGTTTCCTGCATCGCAGAGTCTTATATCATGTCTATGTTTCCTGAGTCTATCCATCTACTCACTCTCTTGTTCAAAGGAAGTCCTGAAACTAGTGTCGGCCACTCCTCAGATCTCTTGACTATTGCATGTCGATCATCCTTATTGAGTCAGTCTGTTCTACCTGAGTTCTTCCAAATATTTCAGCATTGCTGGTACCTCGTGCTGGTCAATGGGGGATGCCTTAATTCGCTCCCTCCAGTGAGTTTCGTTTCATCGACTTCAACCCATTTATTCCGAGACTTGAGACTTAGAGTTGGGTTGAGTACCTTGAGGCTTGTAGTCATTACTGGTAGGTTCTCTCGCCATCGACAATTTTGGGAATACATCAATGTCCCCTAATCGATGGATTCATCTTAGTGTTCAACTTCACCACATCTATTCACACTCTGATGATTGTACTTTATGCCTTGATTCCCATTTTCATTATTGGTGGGTTATCTCGCGTCTATTAACGGTATACAACATTGACCGGTAATCAGACGATGTCACATCAGGTTCGACCTCAACTCCTTTATTCACTTGATGGGACTTGTACCATAGACGATTTGTGTAGAATACCCTATTCGTATATCCACATCATCATTTTCAGGACCTTGCATGCAATTAGGGTTTGCATGCATCCCAATCTCCAGGTTGATGCCTCCAGCACCTTAGCCACTTCATTCTAGCACCCGAGAGCTTCTTACATCAGAGTTTCATCCCTCCTAGTCAGGAAGGCACCCACTTCTCACCTACTACCAGAGAAGGGCGCACTTCTTCACCTACCACTTCAGTTCCACTTCAGTTACACTCAGTTAGCTCCGATTCTCCTTGATTTGAGGCTAGTTTCACTCCTGACTGACTGTTTCACTCCGTTGGACCTCCAGATTGACTAGATGACTTGTTTTGACTTCAGTTAAGCCTCCCATATGCCCTCCACTTAGTGTCCTTCCCTATATCAGTGCTACACACTTCAGTTACACTAGTTACACTGGGTTAGACTCAGATTGACACCTGGATGACTGGTTCTTGTGCATTGATGACCACCATTGATTGATGATGAGGACTCCTAGTTGGAGCCAAGCTACACCATTCAGTAATTTGAATGACCTTCTTAGTCAATTTGAATTGCTCACTCATTGTTAGAGTATTGTATTGTAATTATTCACCCTCATTGGGATATTGAGCACTAATGCATGCTTTGCACAGTTTTGCACCATTTTTTTGAGTTTCATCTATTGTGATTGATTTAGTTGTTCATTAGATCTGCTGTGACTAATTTTACATGGTATCAGAGCCATGGCAGGGACAAGATCTCTCTTCTACAGGTGTTCTACATGAATATTGAGCAATTTTTTGCTCACTTTGCAACAGTTTTCTGTAGTTGCAGCACTTTCTGCGGTTGCAGCTATTGCTCCATAATGGTTTTTGTTTGTGTGTGATTTGTAGGTTTCTTACTTCCTCCATTTGCATTCTCTATTGTAGAGATGGAATATTCTTCTTCACAAAATCTTCTTACTCCATTCAACTATGATGAATGGAACCAAAGATGATTGCATGTTTGAAGAGACAATGTCTTTTTGATATGTGCACTGCTATTACAAGAGATTTTGATTCCGATGAAGAGGAGAATGATTGGATTAATGATTGTGATAGATCTTTTGGGACAATATGTCTTGCTATGTCTCCTTGTATGTGCTACCTCAGTACTACTACTGAAAATCCAAGTCATCTATGGGTCCAACTTGACAGAGAATTTGGAAAGCAGGAAGAAGAGGATCATGCAAGCCTTTTGGAGAACAAGCCCAGTGAGATCTCCTTATGTGTTCTTTCTGATCATGTCTTGGCCTCAACAATTGTTCAAGATGAAGAAGAAACTATAGATTCAACACTCATTCTCTCAAAGTCTTCTATTTCGAATTCTGAGCAACAAAAACCAGCTCATACTCTAGATTCCGAAGAGGTTCTTGAATCCTCTCTTTCACATGAGTTTGTCGGCATGCAGAATAATGATCTACTTGATGCTTTGGAGATAAAATATGATTTTGGAGGTGAATCATTCATCCTCCTTGATTGCATGCCTCCTATAAACTTTTGTTCTATCATTTGCACAATTTATCAGAGTTTTACTGAAGATGAAGAGCACTACCATTCGCTTGAGTTTAATTCTCATGCAATTTTTGCTAATTTTGGTTTTGATCTCACCACTGTTGGTTCAAAGGAGATCTCAAGAAACCATTTGTCAAATATTGGAGCTGATTTAACTTCTACTAATAAGAAGTTCAAGTTTCAAGATCTATTTGATCCGATTGGAGCTATTCCTACCTCACTTGGTTCGAATCACAGGTTCCAGGATCATCCTCATATTTTCAGATTTGTTCTCACCATTTTCGGTATGAAGAGTAAGTTCATAAAGTCTCCACATTCGCTTGCATCCACTGATGGAGAATTCAAGCACATGTTTTTGGAGCATGATCCATTTACTCTCAAGAGTAAGATACCTCCAGACATATCTACTTGAGTTTGGGGAAGTTAAATCTTTTGGTGTGTTACAGTCCATTTTGAGGGGGGGGTTTTCCCATGAGGTTTTCTCCATTTCCTCGGTTCATAGATTGTTCTTTATTTGGATTATTATTGTATTGGGGTGACCTTTGGTCTTAGTAAATAGGGCCCCACATTATTTTTTTGCACATCATAGTATAGCTTGAGGAGGGGTGTTCAGATATCCATATCATCATTTTCAGGACCTTGCATGCAATTAGGGTTTGCATGCATTTTGCATGCATCCCAGTCACCAGGTTGATGCCTCCAGCACCTTAGCCACTTCATTCTAGCACCTGAGAGCTTCTTACATCAGATTTTTAGCCCTCCTAGTCAGGAAGGCACCCACTTCTCACCTACTGCTAGGGAAGGGAGCACTTCTTCACCTACCACTTCAGTTACACTCAGTTAGCTCCAATTCTCCTTGATTTGAGGCTAGTTTCACTCCTGATTGACTGTTTCACTCCGTTGGACCTCCAGATTGACTAGATGACTTGTTCTAACTTCAGTTAAGCCTCCCATGCGCCCTCTAGTGAGTCTCCTTCCCTATATCAGTGCTACACACTTCAGTTACACTCAGTTAGACTCAGATTGACACCTGGATGACTGGTTCTTGTGCATTGATGATGAGGACTCCTAGTTGGAGCCAAGCTACACCATTCAGTAATTCGAATGACCTTCTTAGTCAATTTGAATTGCTCACTCATTGTTAGAGTATTGTATTGTAACTATTCACCCTCATTGGGATATTGAGCACTGATGCATGCTTTGCACAGTTTTGCACCATTTTTCTGAGTTTCATCTATTGTGGTTGATTTACTTGTTCATTAGATCTACTATGACTAATTTTACAGACTCGAGGAGATAGTGGCATTCAGTATGCTACTTATGATCGTGACTTTACATCTGAGATAACACCTCTCAGATATCAATAGTTTGTACCTCTAGTTTGTACTAGTTGTTTCCTTTTTAGCTGGGAACCATGTCTTACTGTAGAGGGATCATGGCTGTGATCATTTATGACATGTATTCACTATGTACTGCCTATTCATGTCCATTGTATCACATTGTTGTATCATACTGACACGTACTCAGAGATATTATTGTATTATGACGAGTGAGCTGCTTTTTTAACTTGTGTCTCCATCACTCCGCTTTTGAGATTTATAATCTATTTCGGCCATCGTAACACCATTCTCTAACCTCACACTTTAGGCGGCATCTATTACATCGTAATCTTCCACCTTGTGAATATCAACTTTGGCCATCAGGATCCATTTTTCTGACTCAGATGTACCTTATGTCCTCTAGACACACATTTTTCCATATTTTTCTCCTTGTATGTTGGCTGTGTCAGTTCAGTGGGCGTACCAATGAGATGCATCACTATAGCTCCTGGGTAGCATGTAAAATGGTAAAAATAACTAGTTAATTACTTTTTACTCCCAAAAAGCGGTCTTAGGGTGATCTTTGGCCCTCCATTTTCCCAATAATGCCTCGATGTGTCCTTTCACTTACCTTTGGAAGGCTATATATTGAGCACTCATGGCATATGGAAGGGAGGAGAAAGAGAAAGCAAGAGAACTCTAGTGGATTTCTGTCTCATCTTGAGTCTACACTCATTGATCCTTATTGTTGTGAACCTCTTATGTTCACCTTCCAAACTCCTTTGATAGTTTGATTTTGTCATTCATGGAGGATTGAAGTGGTGGAGGCACAAGGGGATTGACCTAGTTCTTGGTTTAGATTGGTTTCCAGCAAGAGGTTGTATCACATTGTACTTCTTGTTATTTATTACTAGAAATACTCATATTCTCGTCCATTGATGTTGTGAATGTTGTTTAAATTACGTTGGGTTGCATTTGCTTATGATATTATGGGCCATTGCTATTGATGATATTAATATCTTTAATATATTATATGTGCTTGTTGTATATTGGCTATCAAGACTAATTTGCAGGTTCGAGTGCATTGATTGAAAGTTTCAATGGGGATCTACATCAAACGCTGGATCAAGGTTAGTTATTTTCTCCGTTATCTTCGCATTGTCAATTATATAGCATTACATTGAGAATTGAGTCTATTTATGGTAGTCAATAGTCTGTTGTGGTCTACCCCAAGCCATAGGAAGTTTTCTCCAATAACATCTGATCTTTTGACATCTAGTTGATATAACTCTTGTAGACCTACTGGATGTCTCACTTTCATCTAGCCTTCCTACACTCACCTTGCTCGAGGAATACAGATCTGACAAATACCTGTTTGGTTCTACCTACACCATGGGAAAAACGTTCATCTTGGACCTTGTTGGGTATGCATAGATCATACTAGAAAATTACAAGGCATTAAGGCATGCATTTTCCACTATCATCATACTTATTCATACATAGTAGTACATTTTCATCATACATTTTCCACTATTTTCATACGATACTTATTAATTTTTCTTCAAATTTGGCTTTGAATTGAGATTAATTGGCTATAAGGTGTTTTCACCTTAGTATATTTAGCATTTTGATGAGTTCCTTATGGTTTTTATAGTCATCCTTGATTGCTTGGGAATGAATGATTCTCGATTGCTCTCATTCTTGTTTGAGTTTATATGGTAACATAAACTCGCCATTTAATGGGTAGCATGAACTTTATCGGTTGAACAGGTTTATATGGTTGTTAGATCCCTTATTGTTACTCTATTGGGACTTGGGCATTCACCACATCATGTCTTCACTTTAGTTTCATTTGTACCAAGCCTAAAGATTTTGAACCAATTACCTTCACTTGCTCTCAGTTACATCGAAATTTGATTTGGCACAATTTATTGTTGCTATTCATTTTGGGTGTGATCATTTCAACCTGCCCAAACCCATGAGGCTTGACCTTTGACATCACTAGCCTAGCTATATTATGGTTTCAAAATGTAATGTATGAACAAATGCATGAAACAACAACATTATGGTCTTACCTTCAAATTCCTTCCAATTCCATAGAAAACAACTACCTATGTTAAATTAAGTTTTCTAGTGATGCATCTAAATAATATAATGTATGTGTGTCACTCTACAAGTCTCAATACCTAGAGTGTATATTAACCGTAATCATCACAATCATGTCATACACTAGAGTGTATATCAACCTAGAGTGTATATTAACTGATTGAAACAATAATAGATGAGGAAGAAACTACTACATAAACTAAGTTAACCATGGAGCATTCACACCACTTCCTCCCAACATAACACATGTCGGTTCTCCTAGCCAACAAATTTATAGAACTTGACCCTATTCAAATCACATATGGGATGGAAACTACATGAAAAAAATTCCTCTTGTTGTAAGGTAACATTTGTGCAAATGTTCAAGTAGTCCCAATTTTAGTGGTAGGGAATAACTCTAGTTTTCCCAACCTCAAATCAACCCTGTAGATGTTGACATTAATAGTTTTTTTTGGTTGAGTTTTGGTGTTTAGATTCACATGTGAGTACACACCTTTGTCGTATAATCATACCCGAGGCCTTATGCTCTGATATATTATTGTCCTATTTTACCTAGTCAAAATTTTTCTCATTGCAATTTGGGTGATCTTAGGAAACCAAGAAATCAATGAACTAGGGAAATTAATAACAAATCCCCTACATCATAGGACTTCAAATCAAACCAACTACAGATTTTAATAGTGTCTAATAGACTCTCATGGTCCAAGTCATATAATGAAATAGATAAATCCATACTAATCTGATAATATTTGGAGTCATTTTTCTTTATCCAAATAAGGTCAATGTTCAAACAAAACATCAAAAATGTTGTTTCCTTAATAATATTTCTCGCTATCTTTCTTTAACTTTATAATTCAATTTTTTTTTTCAGATTCTAACTATGTTTGAAAGTACATGATTAGAAGGTTCAATAATGAAACTAGGCCATAATGAGGAAAATTTGAAAGTTATTTTGCATCAATGTTCATTGTATATTTTATTTGCATACTCAACCCATCAATATGTGCATTCCTATTATTTTCTTATAAAATTTTGTTTATTTTTATTTCTAGCTTCTTTCTCTAGTTTATTTTCTATATATTTTTCACCTCAACTAAATTTAGATTGATAGTTTTATTGCTAAGTTGCTATTGGAAATCTACCTAAAAGTGCCACTAAATGCTAACTTTTCTCTACAGTTATTGGTTACTTGTCATTTCATTCTTGTTCTCTGTGTTGAGTGTTTCACCATGTATCACTTTTTCAGAAGCAGTAACCTATAATGATAACTAGATATTGGATAATCCCAATACTATGAATGAGAAGACGGATGGTAGCTTGAAGCCTTGAAGTACTAATATCTTTTGTCAAATGACCGCTCTCTTGTTTGTGCATTAAATTATGCATAAATGTTTGTTATATATTCTTCTATGTAATGTAGAATATTCATTTCTTTATAACATGCTACCATTAAGGTGGCATCAAGTATGAATTATAGAATTAATGTGAAATTGGAAGCTTGAGTCCAAGTTTGATATTTTGTTATTTATTCGTTCACTTTCTAGCGCTCTTATTCATTTGTTCAAACAAAAAAGAGATTTTTAATAATGTTCTTTTATTGGCCAGGCAGAGTTGATTCTACAAGTGTTGGAGTATGAAACTCGTAATCCAATAAAACTTCCATTTTTTTGTCAAGTAGATTTTATGGTTTTTTTTCTATCTGTTTATGACACTTTGACATTGGATCTTGGTATATAATTCTCTCAAGTATTTTTTTCAAGCTTGACACCCATAGATATAACCTCTAATCAATCCCCTTTAGTTTAGAAACAAAGTTTTGATTGTAAATTTCCTTTCCATATTTTTCAATCAAGGACCAACCTCCTCTGCATCCCTTGTGTACTAGTGAAGATGGATGGGTGGGATGCCCATTCAGTGCCCCCTTTTGCAAGTGATACCCCAGGGACATTCCTTAGGATGTCCCCTTCAAAACGAGTGTGTCCTAGATTCCCAATGTTTCAAATGGATCTTTACAATTATTGTATTGATTTGTTTTTGCTTTGGAATGGGGATAAAATATTGTGGGACTTGTTGATTTAGGAATCCATGCTAGACCATCTCATAAATGGTCTAGATCTTAGCAATTTTTGGGTCCTGAACTTATGGAACAATTTTTGGTCTATAAACAATGGTTTTTGGGCTTGTTACTGGTGATGATTACTGAAGACCTTCATTAGTGCCGAAATATTTCCTTTTCATCAAGATCTTTCCAATGAGTTCTTGTGTGCCTGACATTGAGCTCGCATGTGAAGGTTGTTTCCTAGACAAGATACTGTTGATATTTCCCCATCGTTGATACATGTTGAAACCACGTCATCCCCCATGACTCATCCATTTGGGGTAATTAGTGTTAGAGATCAGTAGAGACTTATCTATGAGAAGCATCATGAAGTTTCCAATAGCTTTACAAAACCCTAAATTTAACCCTAACTCTATCTAGCAAAAACCTAGTAGAAGGGAAAAGGGTTCACTTTCTCTGGTTGTTATAGTAGTTCCATACTATGAGCAGTGAGTGTGGAGGGGAGACTAGCATAGTAGAGCAAGAGAGACAATATGTAGAGCATTGTAGCATATCATAGATGATAGTGTCTCATAGATTTGAAGTGAGTTTGGGCCTCTTTGTAATTTATATTTTCATCTCCATTATAAGTAGCATGAATTCTGTATTGATCAATCAACATCATATAAAGGGAAATCTTGAATGATATGTATAGACCTATTTTTTTTATTGTCTAAGCGTTTTGTTTCCATAACTAGATTTTTGCTTTAGTATTTAAAAAACTATTATCTCTTGGATTGGCAATTTTTTTGTGTAAATCAGAGATCAAAGTTATATGTTGTTTAAATATTGTTTAGTAATGATCAACTTACCTCATGCAGAGCATGGGAGGATTTTGGATGAATTTTTTGAGTTTACCACAGGGATAGTCTATCTTTCCTTGTACTTTTGATATGTTGTATGTTCGTTTGTAGATAAGAAGAGAATAAATCTGTGAACAACGCAAATTTATTACAAGAAGAGCAGTGTGTTCTGATTATTTGAATGGCTCTAATTTTCCTACTACATCTAATGCATTTGGAAAATTATTGGAATGTCTAGATTTGTAAATGCATATAGCATGTGTTTTGTTTTAGAAAATATCAAATGTCTAAAGGAACTAAATTTTGTCTATGCAAAATTTGGATAAATGGTGTAGTTCAACATTTGTCCTGTCTTCCCAACTCAGTCTATTAAGCAAAGTTTGTGTGTGGAGTTTTGGTTATTTCTTTCATTCCTATCTCATACATGAAGGGAATGTTGTAGGCTAAAAAGGCGTGGAGAATATGGAATTCCAAAAATGATTAAATTGGCATCGAAGGAAGTGACCTTTATGTAGTGATCTGTATTATATTTTGTCAATTTTTGTACCACATTTGCACCATTTGTATGTTGAAATATTGTAACTTCTAAGAATATTATATTTGTACTTTATTATTCCGGAGATGTTTCATTCCTCCGACAGGACCTTGTCATGTATCCGGAGATGTTTTATTCCTCCGTGGATATTGTGGTAACTTGGGTTATTAGACTTCCCTAGTGGGCATCGGCCCCGTATGTGTTATGTGGGTAAAATGGTTATTAGACCACCCTAGAGGGGTAGGCCCAGTCAGCATTATGTTAAGTGGTTAAGTTGGGGCCGACCTAGCAAAGATTAAAATACAAGTGAAGTTGTGTATAAATAGAGGAGGTGTGTTCCTCATTTAACACACACACTTACTTGTGATTAGCGCATAGGTGAGAGACAGAGATCTGCTATGGAGGAGAAGGAGCTCATGTTTGGCAATTACATCTTTGTATTTGTTGGTCATCTATATTGAGGAAGCCTTGCTGGGTTTTCTATGCCATGAGGGTTTCCCAGGATAAATCTGTGTCTCTTGTGTTTATGCTGTGCTTGTTGTTCTTTCAGTGATCCTGTATATGGTATTGTTTTGAAATGGAATGTAATATTGATATTTTATATCTTATCATATTGAATCTTAACATGGTATTAGAGCTATCCTGAAGGAAGGCAATGTATGGCACTTACGACACTTGCGACAACTTGCAAGTTAGGGTTTTGTATAGCAAAAAACAGTCATCGTGGCACTTTCGCTATAAATCCATTTTGGTGAAGTTTAAGGACATAAAAACGTTACGGGTTGTAGATAACATCCCCCTATACCTTGTGTCCAAAGGAAAGCCTGTAATTCGTTGTACTTTGTGATTTATGATCAATAAAATTTAGGGTTTCATCTTGTTCCAGATCTCAGCCATAAACAAGTGACCTAGGAAAAAAGGTCACAACTTGGGCTAGGAAGCTGCAAATCAAATTTCATAAACAAGTGACAGGTAGAGCACAGACTTTAGTTTCTTAGGTAAGGTTTTTAGAGGTTGAATATGAAACAATGACATGTGGTGCTCCGTACAAGTTCTTTATACTGTTTCATCCCATAAACAGGTCACGTTGTGACATTTGGCATAACTCTCTCTCAGAAAATCCATTTGAAGTCAGACCTGTGGGGTTGGAAAGATGACAAGTTAGGATATCACAGGACATAGATTCAGACCCTGCAGATCTGCAATGTCAGAGTTGTACCTGAAACAATACGGCCCATATGAAATGGCTAAACGGAGGAAATCTAAGATGAGGAGGAAGAAGCTTTCACTTGGTGTTTTCAGTTCTCAGGTCTGGAAGGACCTGATACAATGTTGGAGACACCTGATACAACATTGGAAGCTTTGATAATGGATTTGGAATCCATTCATCATAGATACTGATCCTCCATCAAAATGTTGTGGGAGGAAGGAGATTGAAGATTATGGTATCCAAGTAAGAAGAAACCCTAGCAAAGTTGGAGACCCATAGGGAAGCGCTAAATAAGGTTTAAATGGCATTGATATCCTATCATCCTAGCACCATGAACATACATAAGATGTTTACAAGTGATATAACTTGGATGGTTAGGTTTTTACCCTTATAGAGAAGACTACTCGACATGTATGACTTGAGAAGACATAGGTATGTTTTGGAATCTGATTCTTGATTAAGTTCATAATATGTTTATCTTCATGCTATTGAGGTTAGTACAATTATGATTATTTGATAATGAATCCATGTGAGTTATAGAAGACATTCATTGATTAGGTTTATGAAACTTATGATTGTACTAATGCTCCTGTGGTGTTGTATGAGGATGATGTTGTCTGCTAACAAGATATAGGTACATCAAGAAAGACAAATCAAGTTCTATGACTATGTTGACATGAAGATAAAGACTCATCCATAATATTTGATCACATAGAAGCTCTACTTACGAGGTATGTATGATTTTGTTCTACTATGCTTAACTTATGAGATATGCAGGTTCTAGCACAAGGTCTCTAAATCATTGAAGAAAACAAAGAAGACATTGTTTGGGTATGTTAAGACATAACCAACCTTGATAATCTAGGTATGTTTTCCTATATCAAGTTAGAATCCTACTTTGTTATGATCTTAGGTAAGTATACCTGTGTATGAAATGATCCTCACCATACATACTTAAGATTATTTAGAATCATAATGTTTTGATAGTATTGAGACTATACTAATGAATGTATGATTATGTATGAGATCATGAGGATGACACTAGTGCACACTTGAGCATGCATAGTGGTCCAGGATGGATAGAAGTTCAAAGACTTATAATCATGATGCTATCATAGAGATCAAGTGGGAGGCAACCACACAAACATAAAAGATACGTATTTGAGTTGTTATTTGAATCTTTGAATAGTCAATAATCTTGCTCGTAATACTTGTATTCATATTTGTATATATTATGCATAGTGTAAGCATTCATATGGCATTGAACATTATACTACTAATATGCATATGATGGGTAAGTTGGACAAACATTCCATTGTTGTTTATCTAGAATGAAACCTCTTTGCTAACATGCTGAGAGATGTGCACGCTCTTGATAGTATGTTCTGGTAGAGATGGAAGGCATCTAGATAGCCACTGTATGCATACAAGATATGGAAAAGTGTTGTGCCAAAGTACTGGTCAAGATAATTGCATAACTATGTGAATCATATCTGTATGCATAATAGATTATCATGTCAACATGATTTGATGATTATGAAGTATTACTAATCATGTAATTAACTTTGTTTTGTATGAAAGATCAGGAAGAATGATGAATACAGAACAAGTGATTGATGTTCAACAAGAAGACTTACAAAGCAACCATACTATAGAAAGCTCATGGCTAGAATATTCTCTTAGAAAGAGGAAGAGGATCATGACGAGATGTTAGATAAAACCATTCTCTTAATGGTGTAATTGAAGAAGAAGTTCAAATCGAGAAAACTGCCATGATGGATTCCAACTTAAAGCTATTAGCAGATGACTCATCAGAGTTAGTGGATGTAACTCTGTATAGGAATATTATTGGGTAATTGATGTATCTGACGAACACTAGGATATATATATGCTTTTCTCAGTATCTAGTGGAACCTAGATGTGTTCACCTGATAGCTGCAAAGCATGTGATGAGGTACCTAAAGGGTACAATAGAATTTGGTCTATGTTATTTTGGAGATCATGACTTTAGATTGTATGGCTACACAGATGTTGATTGGGAAGGAAGTGTATCAGATAGGAAGAGCATATTGGACGGATGTTTTTGTCTAGGATCTGCCATGATCTTGTGGTTTAGCAGGAAGCAATCTAGTGTGGCTCTCAGCATAGCTGAAGCGGTATATATATAACTGCTTCCTCTGCTATTTGTGAAGCGATATGGCTTCGGAAGTTGTTTTCAGGATTGTTTGACTTAGAGATGGACCACACTGTGATCCTGTGTGACAACTAGAGTTGTATCAAGATGACAAAGAATACAGTGTTCCATGATAAGTCAAAGAACATAGAGATCCGATATTTCTATATATGGGATATGGTGCAGAAAGGAGATATAAATCTCGAGTATGTGAGCACTGACGAACAAGTTGCTGATGTGTTGACCAAACCTCTGTCTCAAGTAAAGTTTGAGTATTTTCAAGACAAGCTTGCTGTAGTTTAGAAGGACCCTCCTCGAAACGGGAGTGATATGTTCCAGGATGATATGTGGATACTGGTATCGATATGGATACCTATATCTATGATGAGATTTCCTATATTAACGGTAAGGTCAATGATGAGGATACTTTATCGATGATGAGGATATTGTATTGATGATATGGATACTTGTATCGATGATGAGGATACTGTATCGATGATGTGCATACTTGTATCGATGAGGATACTTGTATTGATGATGTGGATACTTGTATCGATGATAAGGATACATGTATCGATGATGAGGTTACTTGTTTCGACGATGAGGTCGATGATGAGGTTACCTGTACCGATGATGAGGTTGATGCATGGTCCTTAGACTTTGTCTAAGTGGATGAGGAGGGATTGCATCATCCCTGGACTTTGGTCCCTGAATTGATCCGTAGACATATGTCTCCGAGAAGTGGTCCCTAGTGGACGAGATGGATTGTATCATCCCCGGACTTCAGTCCCTAAATTGATTCGTAGACTCTTGTCTTCGAGAAAGATGTTGGTGAATGACGTAATGTGCGCTCCTAGATTGCTCAGCATAGCAGCAGGTGATCATTCACAAAACTTGTAATGATGTAATGTTCACTACTGGATTAGTAGGTGATCATTCACAGGTTGTAAATCCTAGCTTTGATCTAGGTCACACCCCAGTTGAAATAGTACTGGCTCTGTTTTTATAAATCCTAGATCTGATCTAGGTCACACCCCAGTTGAAATAGTACTGGCTCTGTGGTTGACTGGAATGATGTAATGTGCGCTCCTGGACTGCAGTAGGTGATCATTCAGAGGTCCTGTAATGATGTAATGTTCACTTCTAGACTTCTCAGTGCAGCAACAGGTGATCATTCATAGGTGGTAAAATCCTAGATTTAGTCTAGGTCACATCCAGTATGAAAAAGGACTGACACTGTGGTCAGGATTGCATCGTCCTTAGACATGAGAGGTGTCGTAAAGTGATAAGGATTGATCATCCCGTAAGTAGATCGGGATTGCATTGTCCCTAGACATGAGAGGTGTCTTAAAGTGATAAGGATTGATCATCCTGTAAGTAGATCGGGATTGCATCATCCCTAGAGATGAGAGGTGTCTTAAAGTGAGAAAGAGTGATCATCCTGTAAGCAGATCGGGACTGCATTGTCCCTGAATGCTTGGTTCAAAATGTACGTGATAGTACTGCATCGTCCCTGAATGCTTGGTTCAAAATGTATGTGATATCACTGCCTCGTCCCTGAACATTTGGTTCAAAATGTACATGATAGGACTGCATCATCCCTGAACGCTTGGTTCAAAATGTACGTGATAGGACTGCATTGTCCCTGAATTTTTGGTTCAAAATGTACGTGATAGGACTGCATCGTCCCTGAATGCTTGGTTCAAAATGTACTTGATAGGACTGCATCGTCCCTGAACGCTTGGTTCAAAATGTACGTGATAGGAATGCATCATCCCTGAACGTTTGGTTCAAAATGTATGTGATAGGATTGCATCGTCCCTGAACATTTGGTTCAAAATGCATGTGATAGGATTGTATCATCCTTGGACTTATGTCCTAAAGTGAGCAAGATTGATCATCCTGTAATTGGATCATGTGTATTGTAGAGTATGCTGCTATGTTGATGTTGTTGATCGAGAGGATCCAGATGTTGATGTTGTTGATCACGATGGTCTAGATGATGATGTCGTTGATCTAGATGGTCTAGATGATGCTGCCGTTGATCGTGATGATCTAGATGATGATGTTGTTGATCGTGATGATCTAGATGACGATGTTGTTGATTGTGATGATCTAGATGACGATGTTGATGATCATGATGATCTAGATGACAATGATGTTGATCGGTAGATCCAGATGATGAGGCTGTTGATAGAGTGATTCAGATGATGATGATGCTTTAGCTGATCGAGTGTTGCAGAAGATGAAGACTCAATACTGATGATGCTGATGTTCCAGTATTGATTATGTTCCAGTAACTGAATGAGTTACTGATGATGATGTATAAAGAAAGCTTCCAATGATTTATAGATGTATCATGTATCATGTAGTTGATGACTCCTTTCTCTTGCAGATGTTGTTATAATATCCTTCTCATTAAGGGGCAGTGTTGAAATATTGTAACTTCTAAGAATATTATATTTATACTTTATTATTCCGGAGATGTTTCATTCCTCCGACAAGACCTTGTCATGTATCCGGAGATGTTTTATTCCTCCGTGGAGATTGTGGTAACTTGGGTTATTAGACTTCCCTAGTGGGGGTTGGCCCTGTATGTGTTATGTGGGTAAAAGGGTTATTAGACTACCCTAGAGGGGTCGACCCAGTCAGCATTATGTTAAGTGGTTAAGTTGGGGCCGACCTAGCTAAGATTAAAAGACAAGTGAAGTTGTGTATAAATAGAGGAGGTGTGTTCCTCATTTAACACACACTCTCACTTGTGATTAACGCATAGGTGAGAGAGAGATCTGCTATGGAGGAGAAGGAGCTCATGTTTGGGGATTACATATTTGTATTTGCTGGTCATCTATATTGAGGAAGCTTTGCTGGGTTTTCTACCCCATGAGGGTTTCCCAGGATAAATATGTGTCTCTTGTGTTTATGCTATGCTTGTTGTTCTTTCAGTGATCCTGTATATGCTATTGTTGTGAAATGCAATGTAATACCGATATTTTCTATCTTATCATATTGAATCTTAACATTGTCAATCTAATGTTTACTACCATAATATACTTGCAAGGAAATTTCAAACTGATGTTGGAAAGGCTTGGGATGTTGAGATACTTGTCAACATAAGTAAAATATTAGATCATGCAAAGAGTAGACCATTCTTGTAAAGAGAAATATCAATCACGTGAAAAAATTCCTTTTTACTGGTTGTCTACTGAACATTTCCCTCAATTTTAATTTGAATGATTGCTAATTTTTCAGCACTTTCAGTTGCACTGAAGGGATTCCTACAAGCAAGTTGAAATATATGCAATAGCTCCTTGTAACTACCTCTTAATTGATAAGCCAACAATTACAAACTTTAGCACTTTGAAGGTGAACATAAACAATCAGAAAAAACAAACTTCTCTACTAACATAATGATGGTTTCCTTCACCCTTTGTAATCAAAATAGTAATAATGTCATGATTGTGGGTTTTTGGATGAGCAAATTCATGCCATGGAATTTATGTATCACCTTCCTTATCTATATCCCATGGGGAAAATACTCATGTTGTCTAGTCATGACCGTTTGTCAATATAATATGGTTAGACTTTGCTCATCCAAGATCTAATACTTATGGAAAAATGGACAAATAACTAGTTGTGGTTGCCTCTGCTAAGATTCATAATAGGAAAACATTCATAAATGGGGAAACATTTCATTTGGTGGATAAAGTCATCGTTTCTAATGTGTTCATTTTTTCTGATAACACAAAATTGTTCTATTATTATGGATTTCATTTCCTGAAGTTTGATTTCGGTGATAGAGCATAATCAAGATCAAAATTCATTTTCGTATAGGATCTGTGTTGGTGTAGCACGAGCGCTATGATCCTTGCGTTTATGGATTATAAGAGCAAGTTTCTCATATAACTTAAAGTGGTTGACAGAAAAGTCTTGAATAGACTTTGTGAGATTCACTGAAATGACTGCTCAACTAGTTGGAAATTTGATAGTGAAACAAGATGCATTGAAGAAGCGACAAGCAACTGTCCAAGAGACCAAGAAATTCCCTTCCATTTCCACTGGGCTCACCCCAACTCACACTTTTGTTTTATTGGGTGAAAAGGAGAGCACAAGCTCACCATTGAGGACAAGCCACCTTTTAAAAAGAGAAGCAACCCCAAGGAGAAACTATTAGCCAACAATTTTCCATGTAGGATAGCATAGACCCAAACCATTTCAATTTTGGTTGGTTCCTTCCTAGGGTTGACATAAAATACAGGTTGATCAAGAGTGTACACAATAGAGCCATTGCATCCTTTCAACATTCTAACCTCGATGTCTACTACAGATTCCCAATTCCAATGGTTCATTTGACTAAGGAATGGATAACAACATCCATAAGGATGGACTACCACATGCTCTTGAGGAAATGGTGGGTAAAAGGAAAATGATTCGAATCAAGAGACATTGGCCTTTATTCTACAAAGTACATGAGACCACCTTACCAAATGGTGGAAACATTAATATCTAGATTATACAAAGAAAGGATGCCACGAAATTCATGGAATCCTTGTTGCCCATATTGCATCAAGTGACTTCGTTGGGTGTCATTTTCAATTGGGGAGCCATTCTATATTTCAATATGAAGTAAGCCATACATGCTATAAGGAATACATCCTTGGGGAAACTCTCATAAATTTATATATTTTATAAATTATATGCACAACAAATATATTTCTAGGAATGGGGTGGAGGTGGTTACCAGACATCAAAATCTAGTTTAATGCATCCCATTATTGGTCCAAATATATCATATAAAGGAATTGTTTTATGTTTGAGGTCCTTGTTCATGGACCATGCACTTTAGAAGCATCCCCTGTAGGGCCCAATAAATTGGACTTTGACCTTGAAGTATTTCTTGGATGAAGAGGCCCTTCCTTGGTGCACCAACCCTAATAATAAGACTTATATCCTATTCTTGGGACAAAAAATTCCATTTGAATGTCTTTTTTTATAGTCTAGGTCCCATGTATGGTCGATGTGCCTTATAAGTAGTCATTTTAGGGACCATTCCATTGGAATTTAACTTTGAAGCATGCCTTGACTAAGTATACCCTTCCTAGTGTCATTAACCATGGAATCAACTTGTATCCCAACCTTAGACCAAATATTACGTTCAAAGGACCTATATCATGGTTAAGATGTTGGATATGGTTTCCATTGATGTCAAAGTAGTTCAGTAATGACGATGGAATAACCAAGGACATGATGGCAAGGTGAACTCAGTGAAAGACAAAAGCAGTGATGACATGGCATGTATGATGATGTGGCATATATGATGACATGGAATGGCATGTATGAAGATGTGGCATGAAGTTGAAAATACATATGATGGTGTTTTGGTGCTATCAGGAATTCATTGTTGCATCCTAACATCATTCTAAAGAAATATGGCAATTTGGTGAAAATCAGGAAATTGACTAAGTATGGAATAATTAGTCAAAATTGGTCCAAGTAGCATTAAGAGAATGCCCACCATAATTTATGGTTTCAAAATAATTCCCACAACATGCTACCAATATATATATTGTTATATTGGCTATCCATTCATGGTCTCATTTTGACTTCATCACCTCTAAGGAGAAAGTTCTAGGTTTGTCAAAACATGGTTTTGCACCAAAACTTGTAAAAAGGACTAAGTATTCTTAGAAAGATGCCCACCATAAATTATGGGTTGAAGTAAATTCCCGTAGAAAATGACAATGCTGTAGTATGTTGGTTTCTCTATCTATTTATGTTATCAGTCTGTCCTAATCATTCTTGAGGTGAAAGTTATGGATCTGCCAAAACAGGGTTTTAGGTCGTTTTTGCACCAAGTTCAGTAAAATGCCCGCCTAGGGAAAATGAAGAAGAGTCTGAAGGTGAAATGAGTTGTGTTGTTATTAGTGAGATATTATACATCATATGGTAACATTTTTTCATGGTTTTGGTGAACTAAAAATCCACCTTGAAAATGGCACAAATTGTGTGTAAAATCTGCTGGTAAAACTGCGTAAGTGGCCTTTCTAAAATGCCCTCCATATATTCTACCTGATGGATTAAATTATTCTGAACGTACAGTCCTGTAGATTGTTTATTGGTTCATCTTCCCATACCATCAATTTGTCAAAAATGTATCTGAGGATGAATTTATTAATTTTCCAAAAGTGCCTTCTGGCAGGTTTTGCATTGTTTCAGCACTGGAAAATCTGCCTAAGTTGTCTCAGGAAAATGTACGCCAGAGGCTGTGGTTGTGCAGATAAATTTATATAATGGTATGGATATGGTATTTAACAACTTGTCCATCTAGCCATGAGTTTAGTTCTCCATCTGGTAGTCACATTTGCGAAATACAAACCTGTCATGTTAGTTGTTAATTTTTGAGCATTAATTCAATATACTCTAGGATCTTTACTGAGAGAATAAAATGTATAGTATATCAATGCATATCAATCATAGCAAGCATATGAAACATCACAAGATGCAAACATAAGAGACAATAGACACACAGAGTTTCCGTGGGGAAAACCCTAAGGTGAAAAACCCCACAACTTCCTCAGAGATAGATAGAGCAATGATACAACCAAAGTACAACCCAAGTACACAGAGATAGACTCCTCCTAGCAGTTGATCCTCCTCCTCACATGTGTGCCACTTTTCGATTGATGGATAAGTGAGTAAGTGAAGTAATCAAATAGAGAAATCCCGCTTTCTATTTATACTTGTTCTGAGCAGCCTAATAAACCTATGGGGCCGACTTGTCTAACTCAGCCTAATAACCCCAGGTTAACTTAATCAGGGCCAACCCCACACATGGTGGTCTAATAACCCATTGGAAAGTTACGACATTTATCAATACAAATGATGACACTTCCGTATAGAGGAATAATACATCTCTATAGGAGTACAATAAAATACATAGATGAAATACATTCCGAAGTTACATATACATCAACACTCCCTCTTAACTAGGAAGGTATTTCTCGACACAGATCTACTAACACAAGTCTTCTTCTCTGGATCATCATCAGTGAATCATTGTTCTCGAATCATCGTCATCATCACTGTTGCTGCTATCTCAATCAATCTCTGATCTACTCATCATAGGAAGTTCTACAGAACCAGTCCTTTTTCAAACTTGATGTAGTCCCACCACCTGTAGGTCTTCATCATCACTAGCCATACTATGGAATACTCAGGACTGATTACGTGCCTCAATAAAACCTCGAAAGAGCATCCCAAGACAGATTACGAGCACACTGCTCAACCTTTCAGATCTCCCAGGATCTTTTACATGTTGACCTTCACAAAACCTACTCAGAGCATCCCAGGATGTTACAAGCACACCGCTCTACCTGTCTGGATCTCGATAGAGCATCCCAGGCTATTACGAACACACCGCTCTACCTGTTTGGATTTTAAAGGATCTTTACTATGTGAAATTTCACAAAACCTACTCAGAGCCTCCCAGGATGTTACGAGCAAGCCACTCTACTTGTCTGGATCTCTATAGATCATACCAGGATGTTACGAGCACACCGCTCTACCTGTCCAGATTTTAAAGGATCTTTTCTATGCGAAACTGTAGCAAAACCTACTCAGAGCATCCCAGGATGTTATGAGCACACCGCTCTACCTGTCCGGATCTTGATAGAGCAACCCAAGCTGTTACGAGCACATTGCTCTACCAATCCAATTTTGAAAGGATCTTTTCTATGCTACCTGCACAACCTATCCATGACCACAGAGTATCAACTCGATACTCACCATACATCATCCTGGCGTACATCATCACATGATCAACCTGATCATCATCATAGCATCAACCCGATGCATATCATCTGGAGAAACATCTTGAAGCTCATCATCTGTGATCATCCTGCTCATCATCATTGCATCAACCTGATGCATATCATTTGGAGCAACATCCTAAAGCTCATCATCTGTGATCACCTTAATCATCATCATAGCATCAACCTGATGCATATCATTTCGAGCAACATCCTGAAGCTCGTCATCTGTGATCATCCTGATCATCATAGCATCAACCTGATGCATACATAGTATCTTCCTGATACATATCATCATACATGATCTAGCTGATTATACATGATACATATCAACATTCATGATCTACCTGATCATACAATGTATCCACCTGATACATCTACAGATACATACATATGATCCAACTAACCATATCCAACATCCAACATGATGCGTACATACATATACATATAAACGATCCAACTGATCATATCCAACATCCAACATGATGCGTACATACATATACAGATAAATGATCCAACTGATCATATCCAACATCCAACATGATGTGTACATACATATACATATAAATGATCCAACTGATGCACATATACAGAGCAGTAACTGGAGCATCATCTTGATGCTCATCATCCAGCGCTTACATCCACAGCCATGGGAGGGATCCTCCTCTCACCATGCTTGGAATGGCTCCTACAAATGTGTCCCTCATTTCTTCCTCGAAGTGTCATCGATCTGAAGAACAGCAAGCCTCTACCTGAAGTACTCGAACTTCACTCTGGCTAGTGGTTTCGTCAGTACATCTGC
The DNA here is from genome assembly GCA_027924585.1 of Larix kaempferi. Taxonomy (NCBI): domain Eukaryota; kingdom Viridiplantae; phylum Streptophyta; class Pinopsida; order Pinales; family Pinaceae; genus Larix; species Larix kaempferi. The sequence goes on from BSBM01000057.1 coordinate 1,651,115, forward strand.
AATCTGGTCATCTGTCGCAACGAACAAGAGCTTCACTGCTCCTCTCTACACCATATCCCTGATATAGTGATATTTGATCTCGATGTGATTCGACCCATCGTGGAACACCAGGTTCTCAGACAGCTTCACACAACTCTGGTTGTCACAAAATATACCAGTAGCCTCCAACGGGATATCAAATAACTCAGATAGTAGGTTCTGAAGCCATACTGCCTCACAACTAGCCAAACATGCTGCAACATACTCTGCTTTGGCTGTACTCAGTGCTACGTAGGACTGCTTCCTGCTAAGCCAAGATATCACACCTGATCGCATACTAAAGCAACACCCAGAAGTGCTCTTCCTATCTGCAGCACTGCCTGCCCAGTCCGAATCAACATAACCCTGTAGGTTAAACTTTTGATTCACATCATACTTGAGCCCATAGTCAACCGTACCCTTCAGGTACCTCAGAATATGCTTTACAGCAACCAGGTGAACACCTCTAGTATCCATAAAGAATTGGCTCAATGCGTTCACTGCAAAGCAAATATTTGGCCTCATGTTCATCAGGTACATCAAGGACCCAATCATTTGACGATACACAGTGACATCAACTGGATCAGATGAAGCATCACACAGAAGCTTCACGTTCGATTCCATAGGTGTGGCCATGGCCTTGCAGTCCATAATCCCGAACCTCCTCAGGATCTCCACTGCATACTTCCCCTTTCCAAGGAAGATTCCATCTGTACTCTGCCACACCTCCATGCCTAGAAAATAGTGCATCATCCCCAAGTCCTTCTTGGTATCGGCAATCAATCTATCATTACCTATTACAAACAAATCATCTACATACAATAGTAGTATCACAGGATTTCCTTCCTCAACCTTGTAGTAAAGGTTGGAATCCGCTTTACTCTTCGTAAAGACCAAACTGGATAGGAAGCCATCTATCTTGCCATACCAGGTCCTGGGTGCCTGTTTCAAACCATACAGGGATTTCTTCAGTTTGCACACATGTGAATCTCTATCATATGTCTCAAAACCGAGTGGCTGCTCGACATACACTTCCTTTTCAACTACACCATTCAAGAAAGTTGTCTTGACATCCATCTGGTGTATGTTTCATTTCATCACTGCAGCCAGAGCAAGTACTAATATGATGGAAGTGTTCCTGGCTACAGGTGCAAAAGTCTCTTCATAATCAATCCCTTCTTTTTGGGAGAAGCCATGAGCTACAAACCTCACTTTGTATTTCTCCATGCTACCATCTGCAGCATGCTTGATCTTATAGATCGATTTGGAAGTTATTACAGACTTCCCTTCACATCTTGGGACTGCATCCCAAACATCTTCATGATCAACTGGTACTCCTCGATCATGGCATTCTTCCCAGATCTTGGGAACTTCAATATCTTCAATATTTAATACATAACTTTGTTGCTGAACAAATGTTGTAGTCCTTCTTTTGTAGGTGATGGTATACGATCTTTCCTACAAAAGATGTTAAATTGCATGATTAGAACCATCTCATAGTTTTCAAAACAAATTCTTACATGTAAAGAAATATGTCATACAGTCATGCAATTATCTTAGCCAATGCTTCAATACAACATTTATCCATATCCCATAACTTTCTAGATGCCTTCCAATCTCTAATAGAACATTGTTAAGAGTGTGCACAACTCCCAACATGTCAGCAAAGAGGTTTCATTCTAGATAAGTAGCAATGGAATGTTGTACAGTGCCATAGGCCACTTACCCATCACATGCATATTAGTAGTATACTGTTCATTAATGCAATTATTCTAATATGCCAAAATAAACAGCCTAATTCTAGGAACATCAGTATATACATCATTGAACAGTATTATTTAAACAATCAAATATGCAAGAAATGATAATTCAAATACTTATCTTTGTTTATTTGTTGGGTTGACTCCCTCTCAGTCTTTGCTTCCTTTCTGTAACTCCATTCTGATGTGGATTGTGAGAAGTGGTCAACTCCTTCTGAATATCTACATCCTTGCAGAAACTACTGATGTGTGGTCCCTCTTGATCTTTGCTTCTTGGATTACCTGTCCTTGAACTTATATCCATCCTTAATCACTATGCATGCTTATTAGTATCATCATTGTGTTATCCTCGAGGTCTCATACATAATCACACATTCATTAGTATAATTTTAATACTATCAAAACACAATAATCTTAAGCATGTATAGTCATGATTATTTCAAACAGAAATAATAAGCATTGGTATTCAAGGACTCTTATGGTTAGTCATATCATAAATTAAAGTAAGAAACATAATATTCCTAAACCCGTGATTACTCAAACCTATACTTTCATGAGTAATCATTATCAATCATAAAAAAATATAAGATCCTTTGATATAAGAAAAACATACCTAGTCATCATATTTGCTAGTTATGTCTAGCAATGTTTTCTTGTTCTCTTCAATGAATTGCATAACTCATAAGTTAACCTTCGCAAAACCAAATTATACATACCTCTATGTGATCCATGATTATGGATGAATCTTTGTCTTCATGTCCTGATAGCATGTTCAAGTTGTCCCTTCAATTTGTACAATCCTCCCACTTGCTCTCTAATCACTACTACATCATCTATAGTTTTACCCTTTGGCCAAATTTGGACTTGGCCATCTACAAATGCAACCCTCATTCCTTTTGCATCCAATGCAGAGATGGAGAGTAGTTTCTTCTTGAGCCTAGGTACAAATAACACATATTTCATCTTCAAGGACTTTCTAGATTCTAGGTTTTAGGAGGCTTCCCCACTTCCTTTGATAGGGTATTGATAATCATCCCCAAGTTTCACTTTATGGGGTGATTCATGTTCAGACAGATTTACAAAAGATTCTTTAAACCCGGTCATGTGTTTAAAAGCCCCATTGTCAATTCACCAATCATTACAACCATGAGAAATAATACCTGTGAGAGCAGAGATTAGAACATACTCTTCCTCGCTTGATGAGTCATCATCATCACTTTCTGCTCTAGCTTTCTTCCCGGGAGGTTCATCATCCTCAACAACATGAGCATGATATCTTCTTTTGTTATTCTTCTTCTTCTTGTTGAATTTTTTGTCTTTATTCTTCTTGGGATAATTTGAAGCAAAGTGTCCCATTTCATTACATTTGTAACATCGAACATGAGATAGATCTTTCTTCTTGTGATGAGGATGAGAATGTTTCTTGTTATGAGATTTCTCCCTCTTAAACTTGCTTCCCTTGGTGTGAGTTGTGAGAGCTTGATCTTCATTCCCCATCTTTTCTTCTCGTGCCACAAGCCTTGCTTCTTCTTGTGAGCATTCTTCTCGCAATCTGCTGAAGGATCTCAACTTCTTTCTTGCATAGATTCCTTGGATAAAAAAATCCCACGACCTAGGTAGGCCATTCAGAGTGGTCATGACAACTTCACCATTCTCCACCATTTCATCCACTGATTCTAGTTCTTCCTTGATCTGAGAGACCCTAGAAAAATAAGATTGAATGGATTCTCCTTTCTGAAGCTTTACCCCTTTCAATTGGTTCCGCAGAGTCATCTTCTGATTTATGTTCTTCCCTTCAAATAGCTTGGATAGGGAATCGAACATCTCTTTGGGTGTCTTCAGATATGACACATGGGGGATGAGATGGTCCTTGATAGAATCAAGAATGATTCTCTTTACCTTGACCAAGTTCTTCTCCCTCTGGGACAAGGACCTCTTCCCTTATGTAAGTATCCATTTCATTTTCTTCCGGGATTAACCCAATCCTATACTTCTAGGCTCGAAAGTTATCAGCCCCTTCAAGCTTATCCTCAAGCTTGGTGTGGTGAGACATCTTAAAGAGTACCTCAAATGAAAATGGAAAAGATTTAGGTCTTACCACTTGATTTGCTGAAAACTGGATCTGGTCCCGGATTAGGGTTTGTCAGAGAAACCCTAAAAATTCAAAATGTGAATTTCAACTTTCTGAAAGGATAGAAAGATGCGCCTGGATGAGCTGATCAGCTTGGTGTATTCAAAATTTGAGATCTACAAAGCTTCACCCTTCAGAAATGCCTTTTAGTCTTCCTGGGTTCACTGGGAGGACCCTGAATTAGGGTTTGAGTTTCCCGTAGATTTACCTAGCCAAAAATATCGATCCAAAGCTCTAAAATTCGATTTTTCCAAGGATCTTCTAGCTATGTCTTTAGATTTCAGATATTCCTATTTTTGTGGAAACCCTAATTTTTAGGGCCAAAACTGAAAGTGCTCAGAATTGAATTCTGATTGGACGGAAGGATTCACCTTGCTGAGGAGAGTCAATCTATCATATTGCTTTTCCAAAATCTGCGGAGAGCAACCCCAAAACAAGAATGCCTAGCTTTCGCAACTACACAGTGTCTTCTTCTGAGGTTAGCTCTGATACCATGTTAATTTTCGAGCATTAATTCAATATACTCTAGGATCTTTACTGCGAGAATAACATGTACAACATATCAATGCATATCAATCATAGCAAGCGTATCAAACATCACAAGATGCAAACATAAGAAACAATAGACACACAGAGTTTCCATGGGGAAAACCCTAAGGTGAAAAACCCCACAACTTCCTCAGAGATAGATAGAGCAATGATACAACCAAAGTACAACCCAAGTACATAGAGATAGACTCCTCCTAGCAGCTGATCCTCCTCCTCACAAGTGTGCCACTTTCCGAGTGATGGATAAGTGAGTAAGTGAAGTGATCAAATAGAGAGATCTCGCTCTCTATTTATACTTGGTCTGAGCAGCGTAATAAACCTATGGGGATGACTTGTCTAACTCAGCCTAATAAACCTAGGTTAACTTAATCAGGGCTGAACCCAGACATGGTGGTCTAATAACCCATCGGCAAGTTATGACACTTGCGACACTTGTCAATACAAATGAGGACACTTCCATATAGAGGAATAATACATCTCTATAGGAGTACAATAAAATACATAGATGAAATACATTTCGAAGTTACATATACATCAACATTAGTAAAAAACATTATTAAAGCAGAAAGCTACAGGAATCAAAATCAAGCTACAGGAATAAAATCAAAAATATAAAATAGAGTTTTTGATTAAAAAAAATAGAATGTGACTATTTAAATAAAAATATATTATTTATTAAAGAGACTAGTGAAATGAAGGATGGCCAATAAAGTTTTTAATTAATTATTTAATTAAAAACATTAATAAATAGAATTGTAAATTAAGGATTAAAACAGAGATTTGAAAGGGAATGAGATGATTTAATTAATTAATAAAGAACACAATTAAAGATGAGATTCGAAGAGGTATGAGGAGAAGATTGAATTAATTTATAAACAGAATTAAATTAAAAGAACGGAGATTTGAAGAGGTGTGATGAAGAAAGATCATGAGCCTAATTCGAAAAGGTGTAATGCTTGGACAATTAGGGAGAATATATAAACATAAAATGAATATGGAAACAAGTGTCTCAGTAGTTCTGATCCAACAGTAGAGCAAGAAGTCAGAGACCAGCAAGATGAAGAAGTTGTGACAGTATCAAAAGAAAGAAATATGGAAGTTTGACCATATCAGTTTAAAGGTGTCACGGTGGTGCTAGGGCAGTCAGGAAGCCTGTTGGGGGTCGTAGCCTCCATCCAGTAGAAGATGGAGAACAGGGTGTCATTGCATCCTTTCCTGTAGTAGTAGGCAGAAGATCTGGGGTGTTGTAGCTTCCTCGTCTGTAGCAACATGCAAAACCTGGGGTGTAGTTGAATCCTTTATGTAGAAACAGATAAACAATTCTGTAAAATTCATCTTACTAATGAGTATGAGTTTGTGGTTTTCTCTTTGAGGTTTTCACGATAAAATATTGTGTCCTAACTTGTTTGATTATTTGTGTGTCTTGAACTAATTGTTTTAATGAAAGGAAAAAGAATGCAATACTGATTCACCCCCCCTCCTCATTATTCCTAGATATTCCAACAATTGCTATCAGAGCCGGATCCTTCACTACAGTTTAACCACTGGAAGGAAGATCTCGTTGAAATATTGTAACTTCAAAGAATATTAAATTTGTACTTTATCATTTTGGAGATGTTTCAGTCCTCCATGAAGACCTTATTGTATATCCAGAGATGTTTATTCCTTCGTCGAAATGTTGTAACTTGGGTTATTAGACTTCCCTAGTGGGGGTTGTCCCTATATGTGTTATGTGGGTCAAAGGGTTATTAGACCACCCTAGAGGGGTCGACCCAGTCAGTTGTAATGGGGTGTTTAACCCAATGGTTAAGTTGGGCCAGACCTAGTTAATGTAAAAGACAAGTCGGAGATGTGTATAAATAGAGGAGGTGTGTTCCTCATTTAACACACATTGCACTCACTTGTGAATAATGCATAAGTGAGAGAGAGATCTCTTGTGGAGGAGAAGGAGCTCATGGTTGTGGATTACATCTTTGTATTTTCCGGTCATCTATTTTGAGGAAGCTTTGTTGGGTTTTCTTCCCCATGAGGGGTTTCCCATGATAAATCTGTGTCTCTTGTGTTTATGTTGTGCTTGTTTTTCTTTCAGTGATCCTATATATGCTATTGGTGTGAAATGGAATGTAATCCTGATATTTTCTGTCTTAGCATATTGAATCTTAACATGGTATCAGAGCTAACCTGAAGGAAGGCAATGTATGGCACTTACGACACTTGCTTCGCTTGCGACAATTTGAAGGTTAGGGTTTTGTATAGAAAACACCAGTCATCGTGTAACTTTCGCTATAAATCCATTTTGGCAAAGGTTCAAGATCTTAAACCTTTACAGGTCGTATATAACATCCCTAGGTACCTTGTTTCCAAAGGAAACCCTTAGATTCATTGTACTTTGTGGGTTATGATCAGTAAAATTTAGGGTTTCTGGCTCTTCTAGATCTCAGTCATAATCAGGTGACCTAGGAAAAAAGGACATAACCTGGGCTAAGAAGCTCCAAATGAAATTTCATAAATGTGACAAGTAGTGCACAGACTGTACTATCTTAGGTAATGTTTTCAGAGGCCGAAGGTGAACCAGTGACACGTGGTACGCCGTACAAGTTCGCTCTCCGGTTTTATCCCATAAACAGGTTACATTGCGACACTTGGCATAAATATCTCTCAAAGAATCCAATTGAGGTCATACCTATGGGGTTGGAAAGAGGATAGGTCGAGATACCACATGAAGAAGTTTCCAACCCTATGGATTCATAATTTCAGAGTTACAACAAAAACAATCAGCTGTATATTTCTGTCAAGACAGATTTGGATTTTGAGCACCTTCATTCTTGAATCGTCACTGCTGTGGAAAGTTAGGGTTTCGGAGAAAGTTCAAATTTTTGGAAGTGGATTCCATGGATGAATGCTACTCATAAAAATCGAAATTTTTAGACCAATATTGAATTTTTTGGTTGGGTAAAAGACCGGGCTTGATCAAACCCCAATTCAATATTTTGATCAGAAAGGTGGAAAATTAGGGCTTCTTCAAAAGTTAGAATTTTTGAAGTCTCTGACCACAGCTGGAAGCTCCTCAAAAAAATAAGAGTTTAGAGATTTGGATTGAACCTTTTGATTGGGAAGAAGGGTGGGATTAATCAAACCCTAGTTTGGGATCCTGTCCAAAAGATCCAGAAGTTTCAAAGGCAATTTTGAGGGGTCAAAGTTTGGAGATTTCAAAATTGAAGTATGCTAGTTTGATCAGCTCAGCAAGGCACATCTTTCCATCCATTCAGAAGTGAGAAAGTCAAAGTTTGAATTTTTAGGGTTTCTCTAACAAACCCTAATTAAGCTCCAGATCTAGTTTCAGGGGGACATGAGGTTAAGGCCTTACATAAGAAGACTACAAGAATTCCCTGACATGTATGACTTGAGGAGATACAGGTATGTGTTGAAATCTGTTCATGATTAAGTTTATAATATGCTTGTCTTCATATTATTGAGGTTAGTACAATCTTGATTAATCTTAGAATTGTCTTATCACACTAGTAAAAGTATGAATGCAAGTGAATGATAGAAGACATTCTTTGATCAAAGTTATATGATTGTACTAATGCACCTGTGGTGTTGTATGAGGATGATGTTGTCTGCTAACAAAAGACAGGTACATTAAGAAAGACAAATCAAGTTCTATGACCATGATGACATAAAGACAAAATATGTATCCATAGTCTTTAGAAGCTCTACTTACGAGGTATGTATGACTTATTTCTGCTATGCTTAACTTATGAGGTATGCAGGTTACTAGCACAAGGTCTCTAAATCATTGAAGAGAATAAAGATATTGTTTGGGTATGTTAGACATAAATAAGAATGTATTCTAAACCAAGTATGTTTTTTCATGTCAAGTTAGAATCCTACTTTGTGCTAGGATCTTAGTATACCCATGTATTGAATGATCATGACCATACATATTCAAGTTTACTTAGAATTATAATGTTGTGATAATATTGAGTTCATACTAATGAATGTATGATTATGAATGAGATCATGATGATGACACTAGTGCACACTTAAGCATGCATAGCGGTCAAGGATGGATAGAAGCTCACGACATGAAAGGGAAGTAGAGACCAAGAAGGAAGCAACCTCACAAGACATAAAAATATAAGTATTTGAATCGTTATTTGAATTACTGAATAGTCTATGATATTGCTCGTAGTAGTTGTATGCATATTTGTATTCCTAGAATATATCATGCTAAGTGTAAGCATTCATATAGCATTGAACAATATACTACTAATATGCATATGATTGGTAAGTTGGACAAACATTCCATTGTTGCTTGTCTAGAATGAAACCTCTTTGCTAACATGCTGAGAGCTATGCACGCTCTCGATAGTATGTTCTGGTAGAGATGGAAGGCATCTAGATAGCCACTGTATGCATACAGGATATGGAAAAGTGTTTTGCCAAAGTATTGATCAAAATAGTTGCATAACTATGTAAATCATATCTGTATGCATAATAGGTTATCATGTCAACATGATTTGATGATTATGAAGTATTACTAATCATATACTTAATTTTGATTTGTAGGAAAGATCATGAAGAATGATGAACATTGAACAAGTGATGGATGTTCAACAAGAAGATTTACAAATCAAACATACTATGGAAGGCTCGTGGCTAGAAGATTCTCTTAGAAAGAGGAAGAGGATCATGATGAGATGTTTGCTCCAAGTAGCTAGATAAATACTGTTCTCTCAATGATGTGATTGAAGAAAAAGTGCGAATCGAGAAAACTCCTAGGATTCAATTGAAGAAAGCTCTACACGGGTACCCAGGATCGATAATCATTTGATGAGCTTAATGATCACCGTGGGTGATGCAGATTTCAACCTTTGCTACAAGGTTGAAGATGGTATCTATATACAGAAGGAAATCACCACGAAGTTTGAATGATCTTGAGGTGCATATCAGTAGACCCATCTGACGAGAGATGACACAGATAGATATGCAGAAGATCACTCAATGCAGAGTATGAATGATGTTCAGTCACAAAGGAAGAATTGATAGCTTCTTGACAAGCTTGGGATTTACCAAAGTAAAGTTGATCCTAACCCTTACCTTAAGGTTATGGATGATAAATCTGTCATACTATTACTGTATGTGGATGATCTCTTTCTGACTAGGAATGAGAAACAGATCATGGAAAGCAAGAAGAAGATGGCTACAGAATTTGAGATGAAATATCTCAGATTGATGCATTACTTCCTAGGTCTGGAAGTATGGCAAGGCCAAGAAGGAATCTTTCTCAACCTGGGAAAGTATGCTGTGGAAATCTTGAGAAGATTTGATATGTTGGAATGTACAACCATGGCGACTCTCATGGGTTCCGACTTGAAGCTGCTAACTGATAACACTTTAGAGTTAGTAGATGTAACTCTGTACAGACAGATTATTGGGTCATTGATGTATCTAACGAATATCAGGCCAAATATATGCTTTGTTGTGAACATCTTGAGTCAGTATCTAGTGGAACCTAGGTTTTTTCACGTGATAGCTGCAAAGCATGTGCTGAGGTACCTAAAGGGTATAATAGACTTTGGTCTATGTTATCTTGGAGATCATGTCTTCAGATAGTATGGCTACACAGATGTTGATTGGCTAGGAAGTGTACATCAGGTGGATGTTATTGTCTGGGCTCTGCCATGATCTCGTGTATTAGCAGGAAGCAGTCTAGTGTGGCTCTCAGTGTAGCTAAAGTAGAATATATAGCTGCTTGCTCTGCTAGTTGTGAAGCAGTATGGCTTCAGAAGTTGTTATAAGGATTGTTTGACTTAGAGATGGACCTCACTGTGATCTTATGTGACAACCAAAGTTGTATCAAGATGACATAGAATCTACTATTCCATGCTAAGTCAAAGCACATAGAGATCCGATATTTCTATGGAGCTATCAAGCTCGAGTATATGAGCACTGATGAACAAGTTGTTGATGTGTTGACCAAACCTATGTCTCGAGTAAAGTTTGAGTATTTCTGAGACAAGCTTGGTGTAGTTCAAAAGGACCCTCCTCGAAAGGGGGAGTGATATATTCGATAATGATATTTGGATACTAGTATCGATATGGATACCTATATCAATGATGATGTGGATACTTGTATTGGTATGGATACTTGTATTGATAATGTGGATACTTGTATTGGTGTGGATACTTGTATTGATGATATGGATACTTGTATTGGTGTGGGGTACTTATATTGATGATGTGGATACTCGTATTGGTGTGAATACTTGTATTGATGATTTGGATACTGTATCGATGATGAGGATACTTGTATTGATGATGAGGCTACTTGTTCTGATGATGAGGTTAGTATATGGTACCTAGTTGATATGATAGGACTGTATCGTCGCTAAACCACTAGTTCAAAATGTACATGATGGGGATTTGCATCATCCTGGAACGACTAGTTCAAAATGTACGTGATAAGGATTGCATCATCCCGGAACCACTAGTTCAAAATGTATGTGATGGGGATTGCATAATCCTAGAACCACTAGTTCAAAATGTACATGATAGGACTGCATCGTCCCTCAGCGTTTGGTTCAAAATGTACATAAGGGGATTGTATCATCCTTGGACTTCAGTCCTAAAGTGATCCGCAAACAGATGTCTCCAAGAGTAAGAGGATTGTATCATCCATGGACTTTGGTCCTAAAGTGAGCCGCAGACAAATGTCTCCGAGAGTGAGGGGATTGTATCATCCTTGGACTTCAGTCTTAAAGTGAGCCACAGACAGATGTCTCTATGAGTGAGTGGATTGTATCATCCCTGGACTTTAGTCCTAAAGTGATCCGCAGACAGATGTCTCCGAGAGTAAGAGGATTGTGTCATCCGTGGACTTCAGTCCTAAAGTGAGCCGTAGACAAATGTCTTCGAGAGTGAGGGGATTGTATCATCCTTGGACTTCAGTCCTAAAGTGAGCTGCAGAAAGATGTCTCCGAGAGTGAGTGGATTGTATCATCCCTGGACTTTAGTCCTAAACTAATCCACAGATAGATGTCTCCAAGAGTGAAGGGATTGTATCATCCTTGGACTTCAGTCCTAAAGTGATCCACAGACAGATGTCTCCGAGAGTGAGGGCATTGTATCGTCCCCAGACTTCGGTCCCTGAATTGATCTGTAGACATATGTCTTCGAGAAGTGGTCCTTAGACTCTGTCTAAGTTGACGAGTAGACTGCATCATCCCTAGACATGATATTATGTCTTAAATAGATCATGTGTGTTGTAGGGTATGCTGCTATTGTGCTATTGATCGAGAGGATCCAGTTGATGATATTATGATGTTGATCGTATGATGACGATGCTGATGATCGTGTGATGACGATGCTGATGATAATGTGATGACGACGCTGATGATTGTGAGGATCTAGATGATGATGTTGATGTTGCTGTAGTTGTTCGAGTGCTGCAGAATATGAAGAGTCAGTACTGAAGATGTTGATGTTCCAATATTGAAGATGTTCAAGTAACTGCTTGAGTTAATGATGATGTTGAGAAAGCTTCCAATGATTTATAGATCTATCACGTATGATGTAGTTGATGACTCCTTGCTCATGCAGATGTTGTTATAATATCCTTCTCATTAAGGGGGAGTGTTGAAATATTTGTAACTTCAAAGAATATTATATTTGTACTTTATTATTCTAGAGATGTTTCATTCCTCTATGAAGACCTTATTGTATATCCGGAGATATTTATTCCTCCGTCGGAATGTGGTAACTTGAGTTATTAGACTTCCCTAGTGGGGGTTGGCCCTGTATGTGTTATGTGGGTAAAAGGGTTATTAGACCACCCTAGAGGGGTCGGCCCAGTCAGTTGTAATGGGGTGTTTAACCTAGTGGTTAAGTTGGGGGCCGACCTAGTTACTGTAAAAGGACAAGTTGGAGATGTGTATAAATAGAGGAGGTGTGTTCCTCATTTAACACACAGTGCACTCACTTGTGCATAGTGCATAAGTGAGAGAGAGATCTGTTGTGGAGGAGAAGGAGCTCATGGTTGTGGATTACATCTTTGTATTTGCTGGTCATCTATATTGAGGAAGCTTTGCTGGGTTTTCTTCCCCATGAGATTTTCCTAGGATAAATCTGTCTCTTGTGTTTATGTTGTGCTTGTTGTTCTTTCAGTGATCCTATATATGCTATTAATGTGAAATGGAATGTAATGCTAATATTTTTTGTCTTATCATATTGAATCTTAACAGATCCTGATTAATACCACAATGGATCAACGGGAAGGATTAGCTTCCAATAGACCTCCACTGTTCACAGGAAGTAACTATGCATACTGAAGTGCAAGAATCAAGTGTCATATAATGGCTCTTGGATGGAAGGTTTGGAGAGCAATTTAAAAGAATTATAATATAGGGGACAACCTACCTACATACCAAGAATAACTTGAACATTATGAGGCCAATTCAAAATCTCTGAATGCAATCCCAAATGGATTAGCAAACTCAGTGTTTGTGAAATTCATGCAATGCAAGACAACCAAAGAAGCTTGGGATAAATAAAAAATTGTCTATGAAGGAGCATCCAAAGTCAAACATGCAAAACTTCAGACATACAAAGGACAGTTTGAAAGCCTAAAAATGAAAGAGAAAGAAAAAAATGCAGAATATCTTTTAAGAGTATATTAAATTGTGTTAACACCCAAAAAGTGCTCACTACCTCATCTACCCCATTACATGACTCATTTGTCCATATTTTCTACCATATTTGCCTCATAAACCTTAAAATCCCATTAAAAAGCCTCCAAAAGGCCCAAAATCCATTAAAAAACGCCTCCAAAAGGCCAAAAAACCCCTTTCCCCCAAAAAAATTATCCAAAATTCCTCCAAAATAGCAAAAACCCTCTAAAAAGGGAACTAAAAATACAAAAAAGAGGAAACAGAGGGAAAAAGGAAGCAAAAACCCTATACAGCTGACCTAAACCATGTGGTGCCCAAAAACCATGGGCCAACACTTCACCACGAAAAAACCTATAAATAGGTGATGGAGGCCCCACATTTCATATCCACAGTCATCCATATCCTTACTCTGCCAAAATCACTCCTGAAACGCTAGCTCACCCTTGAGCTACTTTCAGACTTGAGTGCCCCTTTGGCCCATTTCCAAAACCCTTTGGAGAAAGAGAAAGGAACAACACTGGAGCTTGGAAGCAACCCTCTTGGACTACTGCAAAGGCTTCATCAACCTTCACATTGGAGGTATAATCAATACAAAAAACCAATTTTATTATCTTTCTGTTATTTTATGCACATGCTTAGAGTAGTTACTGTTTTATTTATTGTCTTTTATTTACAGTTTTTACTAAACTGCTACTAAGGAGGCCCTTCTCGTTAGTAGGTGCTCATTTGCACAAGCTAGGGTGAAAACCCTAGCTATAGTTTTGGCGACTCCACTAGTGTTCCTTTCAATTTCTGGTTATAGTTTTAAACGTTTTTAATTTTCTGTAATATTTTTCTGTTTTTTCCTTTCGGCTATCCCTTTCTACTGCCGTAAACCACGTCTTTTGTCCCCCATAGTTGCGTTATGACCACGTCTTTCACACTGTTACCTGCGATCCGACCGCGGCTCTCAGACTGTTACTGGCGATCTACCGATGGTTTTCAGTCTGTTACCTATGATCTGACCGCGGCTCTCAGCCTGTTTCGTGCAGTCCGACCGCGGCTGTTTACCCATTTTCCCGTGTCCCGCTTGTGGCTTGCAGCCATTTTTCTACTACTCGACTACGCATTTCGACCTTTTTTGTGCGTCCCGCCTGCAGCTTGCAACCCTTTTTCTGCTACCCGACTGCGCATTTCAACATTTTTCCAGCATCCCGCCTACAGCTTGCAGCCCTTTTTCTGCTACCTGACTGCGCATTTCGGCCTTTTTCCCGCGTCCTGCCTGTGGCTGGCAACCCTTTTTATGCTACCCAACTGCGCATTTTGGCCTTTTTCCCGCGTCCCGCATGCGGCTTGTAGCCCTTTTTCTGCTACCCGCCTGCGCATTTCGCCCTTTTTCCCGTGTCCTGCTTGCGGCTTTCAATCATTTTCCTGCTATCCGCCTGCATCTTTCGGCCCTTTTCCCGTGGTCTGCTTGCGTCTTTCAGCCAAGTTCCCGCAACCTGCCCATGACTGTCGACCTGTTTCCCGTGGTCCGACCACTCAGATTTTCCACAGACCCGCGGTCTGTTTTCTGCACTTTTTCCCCTGTTTTGAACCTGGAACTTTGTTTGCAATATTTTCTGCACCTGCACAGCCATCTATCCTGTCTGCAGCCTTACTTCCCTACAACCTATTTTTTGCAATATTATTTATGTTCCATTTACAGCACTTTTGAAAAATTTCAGCATTTTAATTGAAAAGAGAAAATTTTTCATTTCAAAGTTTAATTTCTGCATTCATATTTTTAGTTAGAAAGTTGCCCACCCCATGGCACTTTAACTTGGGTTCATCATCTCACACGCACACACTCTATCACCTAATTCAAGTGAGCCCTAAAATACGGCTTAACACAACCAACATTCTAACCCCACTTGGGGAACACATAAGAATCTTGTAGTTAGGTAGGATCGGGGGGATAGGCATCCAAATAACACCCCTAGGTTGCTTACACTTGAGACTTAGCTATTGTCCATTAGGGAACCAAAATCCCCTAGTATTTTTTGACACGGTTTAAAACCAATTTATCAGGAAGGCCTCTCCCCTAGGAGTGTTGAAGTCGCCAGATTGGTTCCGGAAGCCTGAGTGGAATACCGCAATCCATTCAGTAACCGAAGGATACCTTTTGTAGTTCTCGGTGTATCACCCGTATGGGGATACAGCAGCGATAGAACCAAATGGCAGATTCACCCAACCGAACGTGTCATGAATGGGGGTATCTTAGTTGCTTTTCTTCTAGGATTGACTACCCGGTGTCCCTCCCAGTAGGGGGATATCTTTAGCCACTTGGCTCTACTATCCATATTGTCTGACTTGGATTTCATCACCTTGCAGAGGATATGTCTAGTTGAGTCAGAATACTATTTATCTAGGTGTTTTCATGCTCCCTTACCTCCTTTTGGTCTAGCGAGACCACTATTTTTATTTTTCTAGGAAACCTGCTACTTGTTGGTATTCTGACCATTTCTGTTGATACTCCACTTATTGTAGCACAGTTGTTACAGTAAGTGTTTTGAGTTGGTTGTTGGCCTGAGTGCCATATTTTTTGAGCTCTCCTTCTGCACACTCAGTTGCATTAGGGTTTTTGAGTTGTTTTTCACTCAACACAACCCCCAAATACTTGACACCTTCTGTCACCATTGAGTCCCTGAGACATTCTCGGTGCCTCTGGGGCGAGCCCCCACAACATGGTTCACTTGACATCAATCGTCATAGACGTAAGTCTTCATCACTTGATACCACTCATCATAGATCTCGAGCTTTGTCACTTGACTCCACTCGTTAACGGCATAGAACTCTGTCACCTGATCTAGACACCCCTTATTTTACCTCTGATTCTGAGGCAGAGTCTAAGAACCCCACTTACACTACACCAACCAGCCCCATGGCTGGCATGACTTACAACACTTTTTTTGTAGGGACCATTGGTGGAGCATCCACCACCACACTAGTTACCACACCTGCTTTGGGTATGCCCTCGATGGGGCCCACATCTACCATTCCGGTCACTGTACCCATTCCAATATCCAACATATCCATCCCCACTCCATTAGTGACTCTCACTACCCTTGGCGATGTAGGACCGTCCCATACCACTTTCATTCCCCCACTTGGGGGTAACATCCCAAACACAGCCCCTCCACTCAGGGGCATTGGCCCCAATATGGTCACAAACCTCTAGTATGTCACATCCTTCTACTATTTTTCCATTCATGGCTAGTCTCAACCTTCCTGACCTAGCTAGACTGACTAACGATCCCATCAGACATGACCCTGCGTGGCCTCACATGCCCTCCGAGCTCCACTCCAACATCCCTAAGTTTGAGGGCAAAGCAAGTGAGGACCCCCCAGAACCATATTATGTCCTTCCATCTATGGTGTTCCTCCAACTCCATAGTGGAAGACTCTGTCTGCCTCCGTCTGTTATAGTGCACCCTCACTGGCTCTGCAGCTAAGTGGTACATCGAGCAGCCCCATGGGACCCATGCTACGTTTACTTCCCTTGCCTCGACTTTCCTGCAGTTCTTCCAGTTACCTGTCCGCTATGACGCGGGAGTTGAGATCCTACTATCTTGCAGACAGAACACGGCTACCCACATCACCAACCACATTCATGAGTGGCGTCGACGCCGTAGCCTCTGCAAAATCAAGTTAGACAACCATATCTTCTTAGATTGGTTTTTAAAATTCCTCCTTCGTGTCATTGCCAAGGATGTGGCATCCAAATGATCCCAATCCGAAGAAGAGGCCATCCTCAAAGCCCAAAAATTTGACCTTATTTACACCCAGTCGGGTTATCTATATTCCATCATACCTGATGCCCCTCGCAGCGATTCCTCTCGACACGATGTGTCGAGCGCATCCCATTCCGTAGATGGCATCATTGGCCATATAGCCTCACATAACCAACCATTTTTCATAGCATGTCCTAGCCATGGCCCCGACCTTTCGCAGACTACATCTCAGTCCGGAGCAACCAATTTGTATGCTCCCATGGTACATCACCATCATTCCCATCGACCCTCATGTCCACCTCAGTGCTTTGGCCATGCCGCCCCCACTTACACCCCACTAGTCGCACCTCAGCCATATTACCACCCAGAGGCTGCACCAGCTCCTGTATCCTCTCAAGCCCAACCTGCTTATTACCCACCACAGGCAGCCCCTGCGGCAAACCCACAACCCATTTTGCAGACAGATCAACAACCCCCACAAGGTTCAGCACCTATGCCGCCTCCACCTACCTATTATCCACCGCAGCCTGCACCCGCACCTGCACAACCCCAGAACCCACCTGCTGCCCAAGGGCAAGTGTATGCCCAACAGAATCCACAGCAGAACCAAAATAACCAGTGCCAATAGGGCCAACAAAACCATGGAAAAGGCCGTAACCATGGGAACAACCCCCTCCCAGACCAAGGCGGTCAACCTCCCAATCCCCCAAACAACAATACCCGCGGCACCTGCCAACCAGAACCCTGATCGGCCTCCCAAACAAGACAAAAATCCTAATTTGCAAACGAACCATCCTTGTTCTATTTGCGGGGTTTATGGCCACTACACTCATGCTTGCCCACATTTGGAGCGAGCTCGGAAACTCTGGACCGATGATGCCCATCGCCAAGGGCATGTGGCTCCTCAGGCGCCGCCCAACCCCCCCCACCACCTCAACATCAACCCTTGGTGTTACAAAACCCCTTATCAACCCAAGGCATAGTGAATACTCAGCTGTTGGCTCCCCCTCAAGGAAACGCACCACCACAACATCAAATCACTTATGCCGCTCCTGATCAACCCATGATAGACTCAGGTACCCACCACTTGTTAATGATGTCATCCACCAATGTCAACCTTCAAACCTGTCGGAACCAATATGGCTCCACCCATGAAGCCCCTCCCGTCGACAAAAGCACTAACGCTCATCCCACTGATCATGCATTACGTATACCTTCGGCTCTACTAGATGGTGCCTCCAAAGCACCTCGCTTCCCACTTTCGTCGCATCAACAATAACCCCAATGCTCGCATTGTGTCTAATTACAACATTGTAGATGACTTAGCCCAGTCCCCCCGCAGCCATGTCTGCATTAGAGGTCTTAAAGAACTTTCCTTCACAGTTCAAGACTTTGCTCTTTTCCATTGGTGCTATTGACCCAAATGATTCACGACTGATGGCCTTCAATTTGGACCAATCCTAACCACGTCTGCCTTCCACTTTAGCATTCCAAGTTTCTGTTTCCGTTCGGAATCTTGTCATCCATCGGCGCATTATCGATGAAGGTGCCTCTACATGCGTTATGTCCACATTCATTCGGAAGAAGTTGGGATCCCCTACTCTCCAGTAGTCCACCACTGCATTGTGAGCCGACGACGGTCGTTCGGCTCAACCCCAAGGTCTCTTAGCTAATGTCCTCATCCAGTTGGGTAGAAAAATAGTGCTGATTAACATAGAGGTCATTAATGCCCAACTTGATTATAACCTCTTACTTCGGCGCAGCTACATGTATGCCATGCAGGCGGTTTCCTCATCCATTTTTCGTACCATTTTGTTCCCCCATGACGGACGCGTGGTCAAGATCGATCAACTCACCTATTACGATCCCAATGCCCCCGCTGCACCTGAAAATGTTCTCTCCATGGTTGAACAACCTGTTTGTGGTGCAACTACCTCGTTGGTTTTCCTCCGTGGGACCTGGAGTTTACTTAGGTACGTCGATGACCTCAACATTCCAAGCCATTCCACCTCCGTCACCAGCGATCGAAGTATCTAACCTATGTACCCTTTCCCACAATACACAAACACCCAAGAATCAACCGCCCTTATTACCCAAACCACCATTGGTACCTAGTCATATTGGTGTTACACCCATCCACACAATCCCCTTCCTGTTCGCTCCCTCGGGAGTAGTAAGCCCCCCAGTTGTGGCTACTCTCAGCCTCCCTGGGTTAACCTTAGGATTACCCATGTGGTAATATTTCACCTTCCGTTCCCCCCGTCGACACCAAATGTCATCCTACAACTGGTGCAACCCGTTGCCACTACTAGTCAACCACCTCCCGGTGTCACTACCCCCTTCGTCATCTATGAATCTCCCCCCTCTTATCAAGCACACTGGGGGCAGAGGCCCACAACCATACACTGCTGTACCCCTGCCCAAAACAGTTAAACCCCCCCCCCCCCCCCCCCCGTGTTTCGTGCTCCTCTCAAATGCTCGTTGTGTGATGAGTTAGGCCATCCGACTCATCAATGTCCACAATTACCTACATTACAGGAACACATGCAAATGCTTGACGACGACCCCAACATTCCGGTTGTCCAACTCGATCCAACCCCTAAGCCTCGTGATAAACCACTGCCTACCAACCGCCCTTATGCAATATGCAGTGTTTACGGCCACTACTCACATCACTGTCTTGAACTCCTAGATTACAGAGCAACTCTCTATGAAATGAATAATTTGGACCTTGAGACGCCACCCCCCACAATTGAGGAGATCCACCCCCCAGTATCATCCTCATCTGGAGAGATTAACACCATCTATATGATCTCTTCGACTACCACTTCCTCGTCAACCGATTTAACAACTCAAAGTTTCCGCAATGATGAGGAGATTCTAGAGGCTCTCACTGCCCCGGATTACCCCTGGGAAGACATGCACCATCATTCCTACTTCCTCCTAGAAGAGTCCTCCTCTACCACAGCCACACAATTTGCAGTTGAGTCCAAATATTTCCTTCCCACGAAAGTTGACTGGTTTAACGACCCCATTCCCGCTCCTGATTCTTTTGAGGAAGGTAACATGGCCAATATCTCACCCACAATCCAAATTGATATCTTTGCCCCAGGAGGTACCCCTGAACTCATTACTTTAGGTGCCTCCTGCAGTGAATATGATATTGGAGAGTACAAAATTTTTTTCCAAGAGTTCCGTGATGTCTTTGCCTGGTCCTATACCAAAATGCTTGGTCTCGACCCCGCTATTATAGAACACCACATTGACACATGGCTAGATGTACCCCTCATTCGCTAGAACTAGTGCCCCATTCATCCCTCAAAGCTCCCCACTGTTAAAGCAGAGATTGAGAAACTTCACAAAGCAGGATTCATTTATCCTATTGCATATACCACTTGGGATTCTAACCCCGTCCCTATTAACAAGAAGCAAGGCACCATTAGAGTATGTACTGACTTCCGTGATTTAAACCGAGCCTGTCCCAAAGACAACTTCCCCACGCCATTTATTGACCAACTCATCGATGCGTGTGCGGGGCATGAAGTCCTATCTTTCATGGATGGTTTTTCCGGATACAACCAGATTCAGATCCGTAAGGAGGATCAGTACAAGACTGCCTTTACCACCCCATGGGGCCCCTTTGCCTATCCCGTCATGCCTTTTGGCCTAAAAAATGATGGTGCCACCTTCCAGCGGGCCATGACCTACTGTTTTCACGACTTGGTCCATATCCTACTAGTCTATCTTGACGATCTTACAGCTCATTCCTGGAAACAATCAGAGCACCTTAACGACCTCTGGCAAGTCTTTCTGCATTGTCGCAAATATCAAATCTGCTTGAACCCACACAAGTGTGCCTTTTGCATTCCGACAGGACAGTTGTTGGGTTTCATTTTTTCCCAGAAAGGAATTGCTGTTGATCCCCTAAAAGTCCAAGCCATCATAGACCTTCCCTCTCCACGCACGCTCCGGCAGCTCCAGAGTCTATAGGGGAGATCTAATTTCCTCCTTCGCTTAGTTCCTGATTATGCCACCACCGTTCATGGTTTCTTACGCCTGCTTTGTACCCACATACCCTTTGTTTGGGATGACCAGGCGCAAGATGCATTCAAAGTCCTTAAGAAAGCTCTCACACAAGCCCCTCTGATCTCCCCCCTGGATTTCTCTCAAGACTTCATCCTGTACGTCTCGGCATCCGATTATGCCATGTCCGGAGTCCTTGTTCAATAAGACACCGCTCACCAGGAGCATGTCAGCTATTACATCAGCCAGACCTTGTCTGGACCACCCCTACGTTACCCGTATGAGGAAAGACTAGCCCTTGCTGTGGTCTTTTCCGTCCAAAGATTGCGACATTACATTTTACTCAGTCATACAACAGTTGTCGCCGACTCCAACACCATGGTCTATCTCTTGAACCAACGCCTCCTGCAAGGTCGCGTTGCTAAATGGGTAATTATGCTCCAAGAATATGATGTCATTTTCACAACCCCTAAGAGCACTGAAGATCTCGCGCTTGCCCAGCTCATCACAGATCTCCCATCCCTTTTGCCGTCCCCACAAATCTCCGATGAGTTACCCGACAATCACCTGTTCATCATCTTGTCTGATGACCCATGGTATGGTGATATTTTGTTATACCTTCGCACGTAGAAGTTTCGACCCAACATAAATCATGATGGACGCCACTATATCCATCACCTGGCCTCTTGATATCTCCTCTTGGGCGATGTCCTTTACCGGCGAGGGGTTGACATGATTCTCTGTTGTTTCCTTACACATGAGGAAGCCGAACAAGTCCTCAATGACTGTCATAGCGGTGCTTGCAGCAGACATTTCTCTGGAATGGCCACCGCCCAAAAGGTCATCCACACCGGATACTTCTGGCCCACACTCTTTACTGACTGCATCACAGCGGTCAAACATTGCCATAATTGCCAACTTTTGCCCCTAAGGCTCGGACACCACCTGCTCTGTTACACCCAGTTGTCATCGTTGGTCCCTTTTGTAAATGGGCCATCGATTTCATGGAATGTAAACCCTCATCCGCAAACGGCCATAAGTACATCATCATTGCCGTCGACTACTTCACCAAATGGGATGAAGCTATGCCCACCTTCAATTGTAAAGCTGACACCATTTTCCGTTTCTTTTTTAACCATGTTATCACAGGATTTGGGGTCCCCAAACAGTTGGTCTCAGACCATGGTTCACACTTCGAAGATTCCATTTGGCGTGAGTTATCCACCCTCCTGAAGTTCGAACATCAGTATTCCTCTGCTTACTACCCCCAAGGGAACGACCAAGTAGAGGCCATTAACAAAATTTTAAAAACCATCCTCCAATGCACTGTTGACTGGCATAAGTCCAATTGGCATCACATGCTCTTCCCTGCATTATGGGCTTACTGTACATCAACCAAGACCAACACCGGTTTTACCCCGTTTCATTTAGTTCACGGTGTAGAGTCTATCCTCCCCATTGAGTGTCAGATACTTGCCTTACACATCATCATCAAGCTTCTCCCAGACACCTCCCCACTCAAGCAACGTCTGCTATCACTAGAGAAAGCTGATGAAGACTGTTTTGCCACCCTCTATACCATTGAAGCTGCCAAGAACTGCTCCAAAGCTGGTTACGACAAACATGTCCACCTTCGAACTTTCTATGAAGGGGACCTCATCCTCGCCTATGACCAAGCCCATGACAAGACCGGTAAAGGAAAGTTTGAATCCATGTGGCAAGGCCCTTACATCGTGCAGACCTGCCTCAGAAATGGGGCATACATTTTAACTGACTCAGAAGGTCACCCTTTGCGCAACCCCCGTAATGGGTTATATCTCAAACTCTTTTATCCTTAAACAAACCCGCGGCCCCCTTTGGTCCGTATTGTACAGTTTTCTTTATTTTTGTTTTTCACATTTTTTACCGCAACCTTACATTCATCATTTGCATGATCACAGATGGACCATCTTCCACCTCATTACATTGGCTTCGCTGATGGAGCAAGTTGTTGGTCTCCAAACCTAGCTTCTGTAGCATGGGTCTTATATTCCCCTTCACATGAGTTGATTCACCTTGATGGAATATGTATAGGCGCTGCTACCAATAACTAGGCGGAGTATGATGCTGTGACTGGTCTCCTGATCACTGCCCTTTAGATGGGCATATGTCACCTTCATGTGTTCCTTGACTCCCAGCTACTTGTCTCCCAGCTCAACAACTGCTACCAGGTGCATGATCCCTGCCTCTTTAGAAAAATCCTGTACACAAAACAACTCAGCTGACAATTTGAATCCATAACATTTACCCATGTCCCAAGAGCTCAGAATAGTGTCGCAGATCAAATGGCAAACAACATCCTAAATTGGCACATCAATCACACCATGTAAAACATCCATCATGCATCATCATCACATATCATCTCTTCAAAAATATATAAAAATCCAAAAAGATTGCAAGGGGCATCCACGTGCCTATCCTACATACATAATGTTGCATCCATGTGAAATACATAACATCAAATACACTAGAGGCATCCACGTGCAGTACAAACATATAATAAACCATAAGCGCATCCACGTGCGTACACTAAATCATCATCACAAAAAGGTGCATCCATGTGCATATATATATATCAAAAAATAAATGTCAACGTGCTACACATGTCCTGAGTACCCCCGTACTCAGCTATACAAAAAACTATCTATACATCGATAAGCCTCATATGATACATGCCATAGCTACAAAATCGGGGGGGAGTCCCCTGCACTCCCTACTGAGAGTCATACCCTCCGTCACTGTTAGGAACCTATGTCAATCCTTCTCTTTACTATGTTAGTATATTGTTGTTGGACACATATGCTTTGTAAGTCGTCCCGTAGTATTTGTTGATCCGTAGTTTATATTAGCCCATAGTATTGACCCATAATATTGGATGCATATGCTTTGTAAGTCGTCCTGTAGTATTATATGTCCCATGGTTTTGACTCATAGTATTGGGCATAGACTTAGTATATAAGTGTGTGTTGAGGTCATTGAAGGCACCGTGAAGTTAATTGTATTGAGCTTGCTCAAAGGAGGTTGCCCCCTCGAAGTGGCCTGTGATCAATATAAAAGTGATTCTGAGTTCTATTATTTCTGATATCTTGTGTATTTGCATTAATTAATTATTGCAGGTTCATCACATCTGGTATCAGAGCACTTTCCTTGGCACAAGTGGGAAATTTTTTTTCTTTTTTTGGACGGCGACTTTCAGATCAATTTCTGAAACTTTATGCACAAAATCAAAAGAAATAGATTGCATATCTGAATTCCTCTTTCAAAAATACGCAGTTTCAAAAAAAAAAACATCTCATTTGGAGTTCTAAAAGTGGAGATATCGCGGATTTAAAATCAGCAATTTTTCAGAATTTCGGCGACGACCGCGAACATTGCGGCAAGAAAATCTTTTCACCTAGTGCCCAGATTTCTATTCGGCTTTCATGGGTAGAAGCAGAGTGGTTGTTCCAGTTCCGGAAACATGCTATAATAGCGATTCTGAGCAATATAGATCCGGTTTTTTAACATTGGGTGGAATTTCTGCCCAAATTTTTTTCTGTTGCAGGTTCGGATTTGGAAATAATCCCTATCCGCTTAACTGTGGGAAGTACTTGGGCATAAGCCCTAAAACTCATTTTGAGGAGTACCATAGGAACCCCGAAGTAGCTGGCCATTGAGAGGACCTGCCAAGCGAAAAGGGCAATGACCCCTATCTAATTGACTAGTTCCCACTCGTGAGGTAAACCAAGAGCTGTCGTTTGTGGCAAAGCGGTTATAAGTTTTACCTGAGCCGTGGAGTGAGGGGTACTGCCCCAATACGCAAGCCGTCAGACAGCATTGGTGGTCGAGTGAAAACCCTGAAATGTTAGGAAGCCTCACATACCTGGGGTCCATATCTACTTTCAACTGAACTATTGCCGATCACTGCTGCACCGTTTCAGATCCATTTTGAAAGCCGTTCCAGATCCAGCCATTCGGCGTTGTTCCAGATTCCTTCTGCGCCGTAGCCGCTCCAGTCTGGAAAAAAAAAAGGTAAAAAATTCAGTTTTTTCTCCATATCTCCCTTGTTTTACCTCTGTTTCCCTTGAAATTTTCAGGGAACCCCTGTCATTCCATTCTGCATATTTCATTCCTGAGGACCCTATCCTCAATTCCCCTTCCTACAGCCCGAAATCTCACATTTGTCTATTTTTAGGGTTTGCCATAACTTCCTAAGATTTCACCCAATCACCTTCAAATTTTACCACAGAGTTCCTTTCTGAATTCTGCTTCTTTGTTCCCCTCTGCCAAATTTTCCCATTCTTTCACCCCACTTCTGAAATCCTCATTTTTGCTTCCTTGTCTATTCAACAGTGTCCGAAACATAGTCAAACCCCAATTACCCTTCTGATTTTTTCCCAAATCCAAATTTTCCCTTACTGAAGTAGTTCCTGTTTTTGTTTTCCTACCCAGTCAACCACAAAAAAAAAAAAAAAAAAAAACCTAGTTATGGTTGTCACCCGTGCAGGA
This sequence comes from Larix kaempferi, assembly GCA_027924585.1. Classification (NCBI taxonomy): domain Eukaryota; kingdom Viridiplantae; phylum Streptophyta; class Pinopsida; order Pinales; family Pinaceae; genus Larix; species Larix kaempferi. The sequence goes on from BSBM01000057.1 coordinate 1,676,547, forward strand.
GCACACACCATAGAGGAAGCACTTGCATCGATCCAAACCAAACTCCAAGATCTGGATGAAAAATTTCTCAGCCTCCATCTTCAGCATTCAGCCATAAACAATACCAGACAGCCAGAATCTTTTGCAGCCACCGGGTTCTCTGCTTCTAGCACTTTTTGTGGGCCGAAGCTTGATTTTCCTCGCTTCAATGGTACTGATCCAACTGGATGGATATACCAAGCAGAACAATATTTCAGTCTGCATAATACTTTTGATGTTCAGAAAGTTCCACTTGCATCCTTTCATTTGGAACAGGAAGCCCTTCAATGGTACCATTGGTACATCAAAGCTCATCCCGAGCCAAACTGGACAGATTTTTTCCAACTCATTTTGCCACGATTTGGTCCTAGTACTTTTGAGGACTTCACAGGAGCACTCACTAAACTTCACCAAACTGGCACAGTGAGAGAGTATCAGATGGAATTTGAGAAACTAGCCAATCACACCGAAGGATTGTCTGATGAATTCTACATGAGTTGTTTTATCAGTGGTCTCAAGGATGAAATCCGCTCAGAGGTCAAAATGTTTTGTCCCAACACAATGATGGAAGTCCATATTGTTGTTGGACGCATATGCTTTGTAAGTCGTCCTGTAGTATTTGTTGATCCGTAGTTTATATTAGCCCATAGTATTGACCCATAGTATTGGACGCATATGCTTTGTAAGTCGTCCTGTAGTATTATATGTCTCATGGTTTTGACTCATAGTATTGGGCATAGACTTAGTATATAAGTGTGTGTTGAGGTCATTGAAGGCACCGTGAAGTTAATTGTATTGAGCTTGCTCAAAGGAGGTTGCCCCCTCGAAGTGGCCCGTGATCAATATAAAAGTGATTCTGAGTTCTATTATTTCTGATATCTTGTGTATTTGCATTAATTAATTATTGCAGGTTCATCACAGTCACTGCCTGCATCAACTGCCTCCGAGTCCTCACCCTGCTCCTCCTCCAGCAGCTCGTCATCCCCTGCAAGCTCCTGTGCCCAACCCCTATCCACCAAAATGGCCACCCAGATCGCGATCGATCGAAACTCCCATGGCGCCCTCAGACAGTCCTGAATTACCTCCGGATCCACATCACGCCACCCATCATTAGTCACTCCAACCAGAAAACGATCGAGAAGCGTCCGTACGGACTCCAGAGTCCCCTCAGCGTCCCGTCGACTCACCTCCCCTCGGCCCAGCAGGGCTAGTATTGCCACATGCCCCCTATGAGCTACATCTCCTAGTGGTGGTCTCGGGCCAACATCTGCAGATCATACATCAGTCAGTAACATCATATCAATATCTCAAACATATCATACACAAAACCTGCCATCAACAACAATCAAGCAAATCAATACATACCATTTGGTCCCCAGGCTTGCCCTGGCGGCCGTGGTGCCTCCAGATCCCCTGTGTAGTCCATCTCTCTGTATGGATAATCGTCCAGTGTCAGTGGCATCTGCAACCACTGTAGGTAGAGCTCCTGGGTGAAGTACCTTCCAACCTCACTGCCACCTTGTCATCACATCATCTCTCCCCACCACACCATGCGCGGCTCCATAGGTCTTGCTGCCCTGCTCGGCACCCGCGGCCGTAGTGTAGGTACCCTCTCCATAAAGAAGGCACATAAAAATGATCCATAACAGAATCCCTTGCCAGATTCCTTCACCGAGGTCAGTTGCCGCTGAACACAAGTGAGGAAAATCTAGCCCCAAGCATAGTATACACCATCCAGTACCCGCTCCACCAGCTGCATCTAGCCCCCTGACACCTTCTCAGGCGACGGGGACGCCAAAACCCGAACCACGCACACCGCGATCGCCTGTACTAATGGCTCCCGCAGGTCCACAACCTGGAGTGCATTCCTCTGCACCCTAACCTCTAGACTGCAGTACTACTCCAACATATCCTCGATATCCACATCTGCGGATACTCGTGGCTGCATATCAGCCACCCTACCTAGACAGGGTAACCCCATCAAGAAATATACATCTACAAGGGTGAGATCCACCCTCTCTCCCTACACCCTAAACGCATGTATGTCAGGCTCCCAAAAGCTCACTAATTTGTTTAGCAGCAGGACTGCTAAACACATCATGGGCACCTGTGCAAACTTAAGCAGCCCGCACAACCCCAACGTTGACCGCACATGCCGATCCCTCCGGATGACATCCACTATGTCATCCAGGACATCCCGCTCTCACCATAGCACTAACGACATCCTGTCAATCACACAAAGGCACACTCATCAGACTCATGTCAAAGAAGTAACCCTTTGCCCCCCCGGGAAAACCCTAAAGCTCAATCCCAATCGCGGATTTAGGGCCCCTTGTCACGGTTTACCACCGCGGCTGTCATGGCTACAGCCGTGGTCTGAGATCACGCCTGTAGGAGCCGAACTCGTGGTCCTGAACCGCGAGTCCAGCCTCAGAACTCGCAGTACAAGACCGCGTATCCCGACCCATAACTCGCGGTCCTCGTCCACATGATCAGCCCTAGAACCCGCGGTCCCCAACCGTGGTTCCACCCCACAAACCCATGGTCCACCCCACGTGGACCATACAAAAAATCCCCTAGGACCCACTACCACCCCGGACCCAATGAAAAATGAAAAATGCAGGTATGAGTTTATCGGAATACCTGTAACTCCCGGATTTGAAAACGGTCAGTCGGATTGTCCAGAAACACCAACTAAGCTCTAGTCCACTTTGATCTCTAGTCAAAGTCAACAAGTCCAAATGACACTTGTCATGTTGGACCTAGTTACTATTTATAGTCCATTGACTTTTTCTTGTTTTGGCCATTCTGAACCCATACGGAGTCCATTTTTCGAACCGTTTCCACCACTGGAATCAGCACGACGAGACCGTCATGATGGTCGACTTGTTTTATTAATTTTTTTGCATCATTTTTTGACCATTAATTTTTCTGAACCCATACGGATTCCATTTTTCGAACCGTTTCCACCACTAGAATCAGCACGACGAGACCGTCATGATGGTCGACTTGTTGTATTAATTTTTTTGCATAATTTTTTGACCATTTTTCCAGACACCACTAGTCAGCTCAGTTTGCGTGCCGCTTCGGCTGCTGTCCATTTTTGGTATATTTTATACCATCGGATTCATTTTTCCAAGACCGTGATGATACTTGAGATCATTTCTCGCTCTAACCCCCATAATCTTTTAGGTATTTTTTCCAAAACGACCCCCGTCACCTTGGTTTGCATGCCACATCGACCGTTATCCATTTTTGACACTTTTTATATCGTCGGATTCATTTTTTTGAGTTTGTGATAATGCTTGAGATCATTTATCGCTCTCACCAAGTGCAATTTCAACATTGTGTCCTGACACCTTGCTACCTTATTTTGTGTGCCACATCGGCCACCATCGGATTGTTCCACATTTTTACATGAGCCAATCACTCCACTCATATTGCAATTATTTCGTTATTTTTCCACCACTCATCATTCCGTAAGGAGGACCACCAGTGTTGCCCCCTACCCTCGTTCTTGGTCATCATCAATGTTGCTTGATTGAGCGCTTCCTCCTTGCCTGACCATTCCTTTTGTTTGGTATAATTTTACCCCTTTTTCGGGCCGGACAAGTCCATTACGAAAAAGGCACTTAGGGAGTTTCTGTTAAGCTCTTTTTCGACTCCTAAAACAATGAAAATATCACCGAGCAATCTTACTTCCTTTCATGCTTGTTAAAGTACCTGAAAGGGCGTCTATCTGGTATAAGTTTAACCCTTTTCCAGACTTGGTAGACTAATTACGAAAAAGGAATACTCTAGTCACACCGGCTAAAAGAGTTCTTCATTGCATCCTTTTATGCTTCTTCGGGCCTCGGAGACTAACACACGAAAAAGCAACCCCCTGGAGCCTTCTTATTGCTTTCAAACTCTCTAAAATTGAAAGCAACCACGAGCATGAACTGTCCTGGGCTTGTACAAATCCACACGATAGTACCATTCCATTATTTCAGAGTCTTCTTATCTCTTTCAGACTCCTTAAAATTGAAAGCAATCACGAGCATGAACTATCCCGGGCTCAGATAAATCCACCCACTCTACTTGCCCAGTTATCCCCCACAGTATGTCAGTCCTACCATCAGTACTCTCACACTTCACTTCTCCACCTCATGCTCCTATCAAGGAAACATCATTGCCTTGCTAGTTGCAGGTCTCCCTCTGTCGATGACAGCCCCTCTATCCAGAGGATAGACCCAAAGGTCCCTGCGCCTTGGACTCATCACCATCTGTGGTGCATGCCTACGGACCATTTTGAGAGGAGTCATCATTGCCTCTCCGAGTACTTGTTTCTCACATGCTTGACTTCAACACCTTGATCGCATCGTTGAGAATCACGTAGGGTATATATCCCTTTAGTTATTGGTCGAAGACCCTGGATTTTCCCCGACTCTAGAACATTAGTGAGTCACTTCAGAACGCCTAGTTTTATGTTCCCGTGGATGTCCAGGTTGCATTGGCGATTGTATTCGGAAGCCATCCAGTTATATGCTTCCTTGAGTACCCAGTTTAGTTCCAGTTCAGTGTACCATTGAGGGTATGACCCCTCGTCACTATGCCCCAGTAGTTCATCAATTGCTCTGGTACCACACTCAGTAGCACTATTGTTCTTCCAGTATATCAGTTCTTTAGCTCAGACATGGTCATCCCAGTAGTATGTGCTAGATTTTGTGTCCCCTCTGGACCCTTATGATGTACATAGTGGTTCTCCATGTATCCTTCAGGCCCCCATTTTTAGGCCTAATAGTTATTTTTTATGTATCTTGATACAAGCATGGGTATGCCCGCCTCATCCATATTTTGAGATTCTTCCTCAGTCGAGGCCATGTATATTTCAGGTCCCCATTTTTTGGACCCCCTTGTTATTATTCTATATCTTGATATGAGCATGGGAATGCCCGCCTCGTCCATATGTTCAGATTATTCCTCATTCATTATTGAGGTCATGTACTTTCAGTTTTTGCAGTTTGTTCGGGACCGTTGTTCTGGGCTCTAGTTCGTTTCTTCTCCTCTCCACACCCCAGGAAAACCATAAAAGACTTATGATGTCTATCGGCCATATGATGAGCTCCTGCCCTCACACATCAGGGGGCAATTTGTTAACACCCAAAAAGTGCTCACTACCTCATCTACCCCATTACATGACTCATTTGTCCATATTTCCTACCATATTTGCCTCCAAAACCTTAAAATCCCATTAAAAAGCCTCCAAAAGGCCAAAAAACCCCTTTTCCCCCCAAAATTATCCAAAATTCCTCCAAAATAGCGAAAACCCTCTAAAAAGGGAATAAAAAATACAAAAAAGAGGAAAAAGAGGGAAAAAAGAAACAAAAACCCTATACATCTGACTTAAACCATATGGTGCCCAAAACTATGGGCCAGCACTCCACCACTAAAAAACCTATAAATAGGTGATGGAGGCCCCCCATTCCATATCCACAGTCATCATATCCTTACTCTACCAAAATCACACCTGAAACCCTAGCTCACCCTTGAGCTACTTTCACGCTTGAGTGCCCCTTTGGCCCATTTCCAAAACCCTTTGGAGAAAGAGAAAGGAACAACACTAGAGCTTGGAAGCAACCCTCTTGGACTGCTGCAAAGGCTTCATCAACCTTCACATTGGAGGTATAATCAATACAAAAAACCAATTTTATTATCTTTCTGTTATTTTATGCACATGCTTAGAGTAGTTACTGTTTTATTTATTGTTTTTTATTTACTACTTTTACTGAACTACTACTAAGGAGGCCCTTCTCCTTAGTAGGTGCTCATTTGCACAAGCTAGGGTGAAAACCCTAGCTACAAATTGTCAATGTTATTCCAGGCCTTGGAGGAGAACTAGAGGAGCAAGAAGTAGTGGACAAAGTACTAAGAACAATGCCAATGAAGTATGACTCAAAAGTATCTGCTCTAGAAGAATGAGATGATCTTAAAGACATGACAATAAATGAACTACATGGGATCCTCACTGCCTACGAGATGAGAAAAGGAAATTATGGACAGTCAAAGAAAGAAGAAGCATTTAGAATCTTATCCAAGAACCAATCAAGAAATTCAGATGATGAAGAAGCCCTTTTCATCGGGAAGTTTGAGAGAGGTACTGGAAAGTACAAGGGAAAGCTACCTCTAAAGTGTTTTAACTGTGGAAGAATTGGACACTTTTCTACGAAATGTCCTTATCCTAAAAAAAATGGAAGTGATGAGAAAGAAGTCTCAAGGAAGTTCAAAAAGGGAAGAAAACAAGAAACAAAAAGAAGATTTCTTACATCATGGAAGATAGTGAAGATGAAGACAGAAGTGAAGATTAAGAAACAAAGATTCTATTTATGGGACTAGAAGCCCAAGCTCAAGATGATGAATCAATGGAAGAAGGAGAAGTATATCTAAGATCTGAGTTAATCAGTGCTCTTGAAAACCTTTATAAAAGTAGGAAAAAGGACAAATAGTCAAACCAAATCATTAGTAACTTGAAAAACCAGCTTGAAGAAGCCAAGAAGATTGAAGAGGATCTAGTTTTACAGCTCAAAAGGAGAATGCAAAAATCAAAGAAGCTTGAAGAAGAGATTATGCAGCTTAGAAAGATGCTCAATGAAGAAACTATTAAGTCAAAATATGAAAGCAGTTCAAAGCTTTTAGATGAGATCTTGATTAGCCAAAGACCATTAAGTGATAAAACTGGATTCGACTATGACAAAGAAAAAGATTCAAAATATTTGTCCTCTACACTCCAATATAGAAATGAAAGAAGCTATGATGCTGCACTCAAAATCCAAATTGACAAGAATAGTCAAAATTCTAGTCCCATATCCCATAATAAAGGCATAATTGATATGATACCTAAAGGACCAATGACAAGTAAAGTCCAACATATATTTTTTGGCCATTGCTACACTTGTCATAATTTTGGACATATGGCTAGAGAATGCAAGCTAAGGAAGAATGCCTCAATAGAATATCAAGAACAAAATAAGGAATGGAAGAAGATGGAAGATATGAAGCAGGAAGATAAAAAAATCCTCAAACATAAAATAAATTTTTATGGATATTGTCACTACTGTCACAAGTTTGGTGACAAAGATATTGATTGCAGAACCTAGAAAAGAGATCAAATTAAGGAACTCAAGGAACAAAAAATATCAGTAATCAGGGTACCTCATGAAAAGATGTGGAGAAAAAGAGAAGATAGCAGTGTTTTAGAGGAAACAGAGCTTCCAAGTATCAATAACGATGATGATCAGCATAATAGTGTTGCAGATGAAAATGGCATCCATTATGATGGAAAGGAAGATGAAGATGAAGGACTCACCAATGAAGAGAGAAATCATGAAATTCTCTTCTAAAATTCTCATGAACTAAAACGAGAAATTAGAAAACCAACATTAGAAGGGATTATATACTTAGGGGGAGTAAAATGTGTTTGCAAGAGGAGGAGCATTGTGATAGGGGGATTCCATGAACTTATCAAAGACTTACTATAAGAAGGTAAAGAAGTATGCTAACTAGATGATCAGCACCAAGACCAAGTTAACTGGAGGAAGAGAAGAAAAAGAAGGACAGTTGTCTAAAAGAGAATGATTGGAAATTCTATATCAAGATGATTACAGTAAAGGCATAATAGGTTATCCTTTGTCATTGTTGTCAAAGGGGGAGAATGTGTAGGTGTTCCCATCAATTCCAATGGGGAGAATGTTGGATATGGTTGTCATTGATGTCAAAGGAGTTCAGTAATGACAAAGGAATAACCAAGGACATGATGGCAAGGTGAACTCAGTGAAAGACAAAAGCAGTGATGACATGACATGTATGATGATGTGGCATATATGATGACATCGAATGGCATGTATGATGATGTGGCATATATGATGACATGGAATGGCATGTATGATGTTGTGGCATGAAGTTGAAAATACATATGATGGTGTTCTATTTCTATCAGGAAGTCATTGTTTCATCCTGACATCATTCTAAAGAAATATGGCAATTTGGTGAAAATCAGGAAATTGAATAATTAGTCAAAATTGGTCCAAGTAGCATTAAGAGAATTCTCGCCATAATTTATCGTTTGAGAAGAATGCCTGCGCCATGGTACCAAGATATATATTTTTATAGTGGCTATCCATTCATGGTCTCAATTTGACTTCATCACCTCTGAGGAGAAAGTTCTAGGTTTGTCAAAACATGTTTTGCACCAAAACTTGTAAAAAGGACTAAGTAGCCTTAGAAAGATGCCCACCATAAATTATGGGTTGAAGTAAATGCCTGCATCACATGAATAGGATGTAGTATGTTGGTTTCTCTATTTATTCATGTTATCATTATGCCATAATCATTCTTGAGGTGAAAGTTATGGATCTGCCAAAACAGGGTTTTAGGCAGTTTTTGCACCAAGTTTAGTAAAATGCCCGCCTAGGGAAAATGAAGCAAAGTATGAAAGTGAAATGAGTTGTGTTGTTATTAGTGAGATATTATACATCATCTGGTAACATTTTTTCATGGTTTTGGTGAAATAAAAAATCGACCTTGAAAATGGCACAAATTGTCTGTGTAAAATCTACTGGTAAAACTGCATAAGTGGCCTCTGTTAAATGCCCGCCATAATTTCTACTTGATGGATTAAATTATTCTGAAGGTACAATCCTGTATATTGTTGATTGGTTCATCTAACCATACCATCCATTTTTCAAAAAGGTATCTAAAGATGAATTTATTAATTTTCCAAAAGTGCCTTCTGGCCGTTTTTGCACTGTTTCAGCACTAGAAAATCTGCCTCAATTGTCTCAGGAAAATGTACGCCAGAGGCTGTGGTTGTGTAGATAAATTTATCTAATGTTATGGATATGGTATTTGACAACTTGTCCATCTAGCCATGAGTTCAGTTCTCCATCGGGTAGTCACATGTACGAAATACAAGCCTGTCAAGTTACTAAAAAAAGTTATTAAAGCAGAAAGCTACAGGAATAAAATCAGAAATATAAGATAGATATTTTGATTAAAAGAAAATAGAATGTGAATATTTAAATAAAAATATATTATTTATTAAAGATACCAATGAAAAGAAGGATGGCCAATAATGTTTTTAATTAATTATTTAATTAAAAACATTAATAAACATAATTGTAAATTAAAGATTAAAACAGAGATTCGAAAGGGCATGAGATGATTTTATTAATTAATAAAAAACAGAATTAAAGATGAGATTCGAAGAGGTATGAGGAGAATATTAGACTAATTTATAAACAAAATTAAATTAAAAGTACAGAGATTTGAAGAGGTGTGAGGAAGAAATATCATGAGCCTAATTCGAAAAGGTGTGATGCTTGGACAATTAGGGAGAATATATAAACATAAAATGAATATGGAAACAAGTGTCTCAGTAGTTCTGATCCAGCAGTAGAGAAAGAAGTCAGAGACCAGAAAGATGAAGAAGTTGTGACAGTATCAAAAGAATGAAATCTGGAAGTTTGACCAGATCAGTCTAAGGGTGGCAAGGTGGTGCTAGGGCAGGAAGGAAGCCTGCTAGGGGTCGCAGCCTCCATCCAGTAGAAGATGGAGAACAGGTCATCGTTGCATCCTTTCCTGTAGCAGGAGGCAGAAGATCTGGGGTGTTGTAGGATCCCCGTCTATAGCAGCATGCAAAACTTGGGGTGTAGTTGCATCCTTTCTGTAGAAGCAGATAAACAATTTTGTAAATTCATCTTACTAATGAGTATGAGTTTGTGGTTTTCTCTTTGAGGTTTCCACGATAAAATATTGTGTCCTAACTTGTTTGATTATTTGTGTGTCTTGAACTAATTGTTTTAATGAAAGGAAAAAGAATGCAATACTGATTCATCCCCCCTCTTAGTATTGTTATATATTCCAACATAAGGGTCATGTACATGCCCCTGAAGCATGTATTGGGTGAGGAGATCCTCCTCAATGCATCAAACCTAAAAATTAGGCATGTATCTTACTTGTGGACCAATGATTCCATACAAACGATGTACCTATGTCACAATTTGGGTCCCCATTCATGTCCCATATGCTTTAGAAATAGACACTTTAGGTTTCAATCTATTTAGTTTTTTCCTCAACGCTTGTTTTCAAAAAGGAGAACCTTCCCTGCTTTACCAAATCTCCAAATTAGTCTCACATCCCACTCACATGCCAAATATTCCTTATGGTGGGATTGTATTGTGGTCCAAGTCTTCCTTCATCTATCATGCACATAAGAAGTAGTTATTTTAGGGCCTAAGCAATTAAAATTTGGCCTGAAACATGTCTTGGGTGAGGAGGCCCTTCTTTGGTGTGCCAAAAATTAGAATGGGTCTAGATCCCACTATCCTCCTTTTAGTGTTATCCTTCCTTCTTCTAATATAAATAATCTATGTCATTAAAGTTCTTATTTCCAGCTTATAAAAGAAGGCAGTAGGACTTGACTGACACAAGGTAAAGGCCATCTTATCACTCGTGAAAATACCATCTCACCTAAAAGGAGATTATGACTAAATACAAAACAAGTTCTTTAACCCAGATGGATTAGACCTGTATGACCCTGTCTAAACCAATCTTTGATTATTAAAAAAATGTTTGGCGAAGGTTTTTGTAATCATCCCAACTGCACCAGACATTAGAATTTGGCATGTATCCTATTTTAGGGTTAATTATACCATCCAAAGGGAATGTCTCATGGTCTAAACCCCCCACCAAATTTTGTTTTCGTATCTAGGTTTGCAGGGCAAATTGGTTTTTTTTTTAAATTATTTTTGTGTTTGGGTTTGGTTATGTTTTTGGCTTAAGAATTATTGTTCTTAAGAAGTATGGCTTAAGAAGTATAGTTACTGACCGATTTGGGAGGCATTGCAACCTATATGGCTTCTCGACCTCCTCGACTGTTAATTTTTTACCATTAATTCAACATACTCTAGGATCTTTACTGAGAGAATAACATGTATAACGTATCAATTATAACAATGCATATCAATCACCACAAGCAAGCATAAGCAATCACATGAGACAATAGACACACAAAGTTTCCGAGGGGAAAACCATAAAGGTGAAAAACCCCACAACTTCCTCAGAGATAGAAAGAGCAATGATACAACCCAAGTACACAGAGATAGTCTTCTCCTAGAAACTGATCCTCCTCCTCACATGTGCGCCACTTTTCAAGTGATGGAAGAGTGAGTAATGAGATGTCAAATAGAGATCTCCCGATCTCTATTTATACTTATCCTGATGTGTCTAATAAACCAGTGGGGCTGACTTGTCTAACTTAGTATAATAACCCATGGCTACATTAATCCGGGTCGACCCCTTACTAGGTGGTCTAATAACCCATCATCAAGTTACCACACTTGCGACACTTGTCAATACAAATGACGACACTTCTGTATAGAGGAATAATACATCTCTATAGGAGTACAATACATACATAGATGAAATACATTCCGAAGTTACATATACATCAACACTCCCTCTTAACTAGGAAGGTATTTCTCGACATAGATCTTCTGGCACAAGTCTTCTTCTCTGAATCATCTTCATCAATGCATCGTCCTCGAATCATCGTTATTGTCACTACTGCTACTATCTCAATCAATCTCTAAATCTACCCATCATAGGAAGTTTTACAGAGCCAACCCTTTTTCATGCTTGATGTAAGCCCACCACCTGCAGGTCTTCATCATCAATGGCCATACTGTGGATCCCAGGACTGATTACATGCGTTAACAAAACATAGCGCAGACTATAGGTTCTTTTACATGTTGACCTTCACAAAACCTACTCAGAGCATCCCAAGATGTTATGAGCACACTGCTCTACCTGTGCTTGGATCTCGATAGAGCATTTGAGGCTGTTACGAGCACACAACTCTACCTGTCCAGATTTTAAAGGATATTTTCTATGTGAAATTTCACAAAACCTACTCAGAGCATCCTAGGATGTTACGAGCACACCGCTCTACCTGTCTGGATCTCGATAGAGCATCCCAGACTGTTACAAGCACACCGCTCTACCAATCTGGATTTTAAAGGATCTTTTCTATGCGAAACCTGTAGCAAAACCTACTCAGAGCATCCCAAGATGTTACGAGCACACCGCTCTACTTGTCTGGATCTCGATAGAGCATCCCAGGCTGTCATGAGCACACTGCTCTACCTGTCGAGATTTTAAAGGATCTTTTGTATGCTACCTGTAGAAAAACCTTGAAATAGCATCCCAAGAAGTTATGAGCACACCACTCTACCTATCTGGATCTCCTAGGATCTTTTCTATGCTACATGCACAACCTGTCCATGGCCACAGAGTATCAACCTGATACTCACCATACATCATATTGATGTACAGCATCACATAACCAGCTTGATCATCATCATAGCATCATCCTGATGCATATCATCTGGAGCAACATCCTGAAGCTCGTCATCTATGATCATCCTGATCACCATAGCATCAACCTGATGCATATCATCTGGAGCAACATCCTGAAACTCGTCATCTGTGATCATCTTGATCAAATAATGCATCCACCTGATGCATACCAAGTATCCAATTGATACATACAAAAATACATGATCCAACTGATCATACTGTATCCACCTGATACATACATAAATACATGATCCAACTAATCATAATGTATCCACCTGATACATACATAAATACATGATCCAACTGATCATACTATATCCACCTGATACATACATAAATACATGATCCAACTGATCATACTGTATCCATCCGATACATACATAAATACATGATACAACTGATCATATCAAGCATCCAACATGATGCATATACAAATACATGATCAAACTGATCAAAGCATCCAACTGATGCATATACAAATACATGATCAAACTGATCAAACCATCCAACTGATGCATATACAAATACATGATCAAACTGATCAAAGCATCCAACTGATGCATATACAAAGCAGTAACTCGAGCATCGTACTAATGCTCATCACACAGCGCTTACATCCACAGCCATGGAAAGGATCCTCCTCTCACCATGCTTGGAATGGCTCCTACAAATGTGTCCATCACTTCTTCCTCAAAGTGTCATCAATCTGAAGAACACCAAGGCTCTCTCTGAAGTACTCAAACTTCACTCTAGCTAGTGGTTTCATCAACAAATCTGCAACCTACTCATCCATTGCAACATACAGGAGCTTCACTGCTCCTCTCTACACCATATCCTTGATATAGTGATATTTGATCTCAATGTGCTTCAACCTGTCATGGAACACCGGGTTCTCAGACAGCTTCACACAACTCTAGTTGTCACACAATATACCAGTAGCCTCCAATGGGAGATCAAATAGCTTAGACAGTAGCTTCTGGAGCCATACTGCCTCACAACTAGCCAAACAAGCTGCAACATATTCTGCTTCGTCTATACTTAGTGCTACGCAGGACTGCTTCTTGCTAAACCAAGAGATCACACCTGATCCCATACTGAAGCAGCACCCAGATGTACTCTTCCTATTTGTAGCACTGCTTTCCCAATCTGAATCAACATAACCCTGTAGGTTAAACTTTTGATTCGAATCATACTTGATCCCATAATCAATTGTACCCTTTAGGTACCTCAGAATATGCTTTATAGCAACCAGGTAAACACTCCTCGGATCCCTCAGGAACTGGCTCAATGTGTTCACCGCAAAGTAAATAGTTGGTCTTGTGTTCGTCAGGTACATTAAGGACCCAATCATCTGACGATACACAGTGACATCAACCGGATCATATGAATCATCACACAGAAGCTTTAGGTTCGATGCCATAGGTGTGGCCATGGCCTTGCAGTCCATCATCCCGAACCTCTTCAGGATCTCTACTGCATACTTCCCTTGTCCAAGGAAGATTCCATCTGTACTTTGCCACATCTCCATACCTAGAAGGTAGTGCATCATCCCCAAGTCTTTCATCTCGAACTCGACAGCAAGCTTCCTCTTTGTATCGGCAATCAATCTATCCTCACTTGTTACAAACAGATCATCCACATATAATAGTAGTATCACTGGATTGCCTTCCTCAACATTGTAGTAAAGGTTGGAATCTGCTTTACTCTTGGTAGAGACCAAACTGGATAAAAAAATGTCCATCCTACAATACCAAGTCCTAGGAGATTGCTTCAAGCCATACAACACTTTCTTCAATTTGCACACATATGACTCCCTGTCATGTGTCTCAAAACCAAGTGGCTGCGCCACATACACTTCCTCCTCGACTACACCATTCAAGAAAGCTGTCTTGACATCCATCTAGTGTATGTTCCATTTCATCACTGTAGCCAGAGAAAGTACTGATCTGATGGAAGTGTACCTGGCTACAGGGGTAAAAGTTTCTTCATAATCAATCCCTTCTTTCTAGGAGAAGCCACGAGCTACAAATATAGCTTTGTATTTCTCTATGCTACCATCTGCAACATGATTTATCTCGTAGATCCATTTGGAAGTCACAACAGACTTCCCTTCAGGTCTTGGGACTACATCCCAAACATCATTCTTCATGATCGACTGGTATTCCTCGACTATGGCATCCTTCCATTCTTTTTTTTCTGCTGCCTCTTCATAACTAGAAGGTTCTTTGTTCATAATATCACAGAGTAAAGCAACATAGTTGGTATGTAATCTAGTTCTCTTCTTTGCTCTGTGTTCTTCTTCTGGAATGCCATATCTTTCTGCATCTTGAATGAGCTCTCTAGCCCATGCAGGTTTCCTCTTGTGAGAGTCCTTCTCACGAGGTGGATCTACAGGTTCTTGTGGATCTTCAATTTCATGATCTACATCTGGAATTGTTTCAATCATGGTAGTGTCTTGAAATCTGGTTTCCTTTGGTTCTTCATGATCTTCAACATGTGTCTTCCTTGATTTGATGAAGGCTGAGTTTTCATCGAATGTTACATCCTTGCTAACATGAATCTTCTTAAACCCTGGAAAGTATATTCTATAGGCCTTCGAGCTTTCACTGTAACCCACAAAGATACCCTTCTTTCCTGAAGGATCTAGCTTAGTCCTCTTTTCCTTTGGGACATGTGTAGTGGACAACCAAATATTATGAGATGGCTGACTTCAAGTTTCTTACTAGATAAGACCTCTTCTAGTGTGTTGTTGTCCAATATATTGTGAGGTGTTCTGTTCTGCACATATACAGTTGTCCTAACTACTTATACCCATAGATGCATAGGCAGATCTTGGTCATGTAGCATTGCGCATGCTACTTCCATGACTGTTCTATTCTTTCTTTCTGCAACTCCATTCTATTGTGGATTGTAAGGAGCAGTCAACTCCCTCTTAATCCATGAATCACTGCATAGTTTCTTGAAGTCACCTGAAGTGAATTCTCCGCCATTGTTGGATCTGAAAGTCTTGATCTTCTTATCAGTTTGATTTTCCATCAAGGCTTTGAATTCCTTGAACTTATCAAACACTTCATCCTTGTTCTTCAAGAAGTAAACCCAAGTCTTCCTAGAGAAGTCATCAATGAAAGAGACATAGTAAACATACCCACTCAGAGAATTGGATGACATCGGTCCACATATATCAGAGTGGATGATTTCCAAGATTCATTTTCCCTTTCTATCGCTACTTGGAAATGCCTTCTTAATGTTCTTTCCTTTTGCACAGCCTTTGCAAACCCCTTCGTGCTTTGTCTTGATTTTAGGAAGACCTTCAACAGCTTTGCTTGCAATTGGTAGTGCTCTATAGTGCACATGTGCAAGCCTTCTATGCCAAAGTTAACTTGGCTCTATAGATTCATGCACCATGGCATGTTCAGGTTGTCCCTTCAATTTGTACAATCCTCCCTCCTTCTCTCCAATCACTACTGCATCATCTATGGTCTTACCCTTTGGCCACATGAGTACTTGGACATCTACAAATGCAACCCTCATTCCCTTTGCATCTAATGCATATATGGAGAGTAGATTCTTCTTGAGTCCAGGTACATAAAGAACTTCTTTCATCTTCAAAGACTTCCCAGAGTCTAGGTTGTAGGAGGCTTCACCACTTACTTTGTTAGGGTATTGATAGTCATCCCCAAGTTTCACTTTATGGGGTGACTCATGTTCAGATAAATTTACAAAAGATTCTTTAAACCTAGTCATGTGTTTGGAAGCCCCACTGTCAATAAGCCAATCATTACAACTATGAGAGATCGTACCTATGAGAGCAGAGATTAAGACATATTCATCTTCACTTGATGAGTCATCACTTTCTGTTCTAGCCTTCTTCCTAGGAGGTTCATCATCCTCAGCAGCATGAGCATGCTATCTTTTCTTGTTGTACTTCTTCTTCTTCTTCGTGAAGTTGTTGTTGTTGTCCTTCTTCTTCTTGGGACAATTTGAAGCAAAGTGTCCTAATTCATTACAATTGAAACATCGAACATGAGAGAGATATTTCTTCTTATAATGTGGGTGAGAATGTTTCTTGTTATGAGATCTCTCCCTCTTAAACTTGCTTCCCTTGGTGTGAGCTGTGAGAGCTTGATCTTCATTCACCATATTCTCTTCTCTAGCCACAACCTTGCTTCTTCTTGTGAACATTCCTCCCATAGTCTACTGAAGGAGATTAGTTTCCTTCTTGCACAGATTCCTTGGATGAAGGAATACCATGACCTAGGTAGGCCATTTAATGTGGTCATAACAACTTCACCATTATCCACTACTTCATCCACAACCTCAAGTTGTTCCTTGATCTGAGAGACCTTAGAGAAATAGGATTGAATGGTCTGTCCATTCTGAAGCTTTACCCATTTCAATTGGTTCTGCAGAGTCATCTTCCGATTTATGTTCTTCCCTTCAAATAGCTTGGTCAGGGAGTCAAACATCTCCTTGGGTGTCTTCAGAGATGAGACATGTAGTATGAGATGGTCTTTGATAGAATCAGCAATGATCCTCTTTTCCTTGACCAAGTTCTTCTTATGTAAGGCCTTAGCCTCTTCTCCCTCTGGGATAGGGACCTCTTCACTTATGTATGTATCCAATTCATTTTCTTCCAGGATTAACCCAATCCTATATTTCCATGCTCGGAAGTTATCAGCCCCTTTAACCTTATCCTCAAGCTTGGTGTGGTGAGACATCTTAAAGAGTACTTCAAATGGAAATAGAAAAGATTTAGGTCTTACCACTTGAATTGTAGAAATCTGGATCTGGAGCTGAGTAACCTAAAATTCAAAATGTGAATTTCAACCTTCTGAAAGGAAAGAAAGATGCACCTTGATGAGTTGATCAGCCTAGTATACTCATAATTTGAAAACTACAAAGTTTCACCCTCCAGAAATGCTTTTCAATCTCCCAGATTCACTGGGGAGGATCCTGAATTAGGGTTCGAGTTTCCTGGAGCTTCACCCAACCAAAAAGTTCGATCCAAAGCTCTAAACTTTGATTTTTCCAAGGAGCTTCTAGCTATGTCCTCAGATTTCAGAAAGTCCTATTTTTGAGGAAACCATAATTTTTAGGGCCAAAAATGAAAGTGCCCAGAATTGAATTCTGATTGGATAGAAAGATTCACCTTGCTGAGGAGAGTCAATCTATCATATTGCTTTTCCAAAATCTGTCGAGAGAAACCCAAAAACAAGAAGCCTTAGCTTCCGCAACTGCACAGTGTCTTCTTCTCAGGTTAGCTCTAATACCATGTTAATTTTTGAGCATTAATTCAACATACTCTAGGATCTTTACTGAGAGAATAACATGCATAGCATATTAAGTATAATGATGCATATCAATGACCACAAGCAAGCATAAGCAATCACATGAGACAATAGACACACAAGGTTTCCGTGGGGAAAACCATAAAGGTGAAAAACCCCACAACTTCCTCAGAGATAGAAAGAGAAATGATACAACCCAAGTACACAAAGATAGTCTTCTCCTAGCAGCTAATCCTCCTCCTCACATGTGCGCCACTTTTCGAGTGATGGAAGAGTGAGTAATGAGGTGTCAAATAGAGATCTCCTGATCTCTATTTATACTTGTCCTGACCTGTCTAATAAACTAGTGGGGCTGACTTGTCTAACTTAGTCTAATAACCCATGGTTACATTAATCTGGGCCGACCCCTTACTGGGTGGTCTAATAACCCATCAGCAAGTTACCACACTTGCGACACTTGTCAATACAAATGACGACACTTCCATATAGAGGAATAATACATCTCTATAGGAGTACAATAAATACATAGATGAAATAAATTCTGAAGTTACATATACATCAACATCGACGACCTCCTTTGTGACCTCCTAAACCTCCTTGACCTCCTATTTGACCTGCTCGACTTCCTTGACCTCCGTTGTGAAATCCTAAACCTCCTCGACCTCCTCTATAGCCTCCTCAGCCTCCTCCATGAAATCCCCAACCTCATTTGCGACCTCTGTGCTAACCTTTGCGACCTCCTCCACCTCTTCTGCAAACTCCGTGACCTCCGGTGACCTCTGCGAGATCCTCTTGTGCGAGCTCCGTGGAAATATCTATGAACTCTTGTGTGAAATCCATGGAAATCTCTACGAACTCTTGTGCGACCTATGTGGAAACATCTGCGAACTCTTGTGCGACCTCTGTGAACTCTTGTGCAACCTCCATGGAAACCTCTATGAACTCCAAGCTAGAAACATAATTTCAGTAGTAACTGAAATGTGTTCTAATATCATTTGCCTCATTAAATTATCGATGGGTTATTGCTTTAATGTATACATATTAAGGAGATATATAAGACCTTGTATGGAATATTAGGTCACTTGGAATCAGTTCCTTTCTCATAACAAAATTTTAATAGTGCACATATAAGAGTTGAGGACATATTCCTTAAATCTTTCAACTAAATAAGATTTAGTAAATTGATAAAAAGAACTTTAATATAATAGTTATATATTATTATGAAACCTTCCCAATATGATTAAAGAATTCATACTTACAACCAAAAGGTAACATATAAGAGGGTGGGCTCCTTTTAGCATACTGCCAAACAAACCCGAAACATCAATCCAACATTGGATATAAATCCTCCATACCATGCTCGATCAAATTTATGACCTTTAGAAGATCGTGGAATAATTATCTATTAATTGTTTTTCTCTATAAAAGTTTGTAGTTGTTTCAAGGTCTAACAAAACATAAGATAATTTTTATTTAACTATCGGAGATGCATTTAATTTATTATCGATTTAGAGATGTTAAAAGAAAGATGCAGTGTTGAACCAACTTGATCCAAGTTTATTTTATTATGCATTTAGATTATTATGCATCTAGAGATGTTAAAAGAAAAATGCAATCTCCTAACTGATTAAAAAATGCAATATTGTATATGTAATAATGGAGATTGGAAGGGAAAGATAAAAGTTCAAAACGCAAAAAAAAATTCGTTGGAAGGGCATATGTAAAATGAAATTACAACCCTGACTTGGGTCATGAAGGACTCTATCTGATATTTGTCTAGAATTGATGAATCCATAATGGATTTGTTATTTCCCTTTGCTTTTCTTTACTTAGTCCACTTATGGACCAAATATCATTAATCACCTTCATATAGATGTTTAGTACATTGATAAAAAACATAATAAGATTGGTTCAAATGTATCTTTTCTTTTTTTTTCATGTGATTTGGCAACAAACGACTGTATTCTAATACTCTAACAATTTACTTGGATAGGGTTTCCATTGTTCATGTTCGGACTCACTTTGTTTGAGTTAATGCATAACTTTTTATGAAGTCAAGATATTGTGTAAGTAGATGATGGCAATGCCTTTAATGTGAGTGATAATGAAAATTGTTGTGGAATATAAGTTGAGAAAGGTTGTCTTTTATCCCTTACTCTAGATTTTGATATTTGCATTAATAACTAAAAACAATTCAAAAACATGTTTGGAAGACCCCATCTAGAAAGGTGTCATCTTCAAGAACTTTGAGGATGGATACTAAATTCAAAGAGTCTATTTTATTGTGACGATCAATTTCCATTTAGGAATATTTGTAGAATCTTCTATAACTACCTCATGTGCTATATACTGTAGAGGATATGGTTGATTGTTATTTTTTAAGGTTCATTAGGTTCAAGTCTACCTTATTGTTTTGAGGTTTAAGTTCTCTACCCTGTATTATGAGGACATGCACCCATGTTGTGATGTATTAATACGTGCTCTCTTTCTATTATAAATATAATGGAGACTTATGGAGGCTCTTATTATGTGATTAAGATCTTTACTAATTACATGGATGATACACTTGATTTTGTTCCACATTATGCTGATTTCCTTTTTCTTCTACATTTAGAATCAACTTTTAATAAAAAAATATGAAATAGTGTATGTGACCAACACACTTTACTCCACACCATCCTTAATGGAAACATAATACATACCTTATTTCAGACCTCCTGTTTTCTAAGGTTGAAAATATTGGCATTAATAGAATACACTAGCCCTTTGTTGGAGACCTTTGTGGACAATGAATCGTCAAATGAGTCAACACATTCCATGCAAGAGAACTAGTCATGCAACAATTTTATTATTAATATTATTTATATAAGTAGTTTTTTTTCATGGTTTTCAAATAAGCATAAACATAGATATAGACAACAAGTTTACTTGTCATTTCTGGAGGACCTTGTGGAAGAAGCCAAATACAATATTGTAGTTTAGTTCTTCACATCATTTGCATAATAATGACAAAACTAAGGTAGTTAACAAGAGCCTTGAAAACTATTAAGATGTCTAGTTCAAGAAAGAATATGGTAGTGGGATGCAATGTTGGCACAAACAAAGTTTGAGTACAACAATTCGTTGAATATATTGATGTGAAGGCCACCTTTCTAGATTGTGAAGGATAGATCATCGAGAGGAGTGGTATATATGGAAATATTTCATGAAGTAAGAAAGAGAAGCATTGATGTAGAATCATTTATAAAGCATAAGAAATAAATGCATGAGCATGCAAGATAAACTCTACAAGTGATGTAACATAGTATATAAGTGAATTATTGATAAGAAAAGAAAATAGTAGAGATTTGAAGAGCTAGGATTGGTGTTAACATATCTATGGAATGATAGGTTCTCAATATGAACATTTAACACCTTTAATATGAAGAAGTTAGGACCTTATAGGATTCCAAAGAAAATTTTAGATAACCCTTATGTGTTGGAATTGCCATAAGGCTTGGACATTTCACCAACATTCAATGT
Organism: Larix kaempferi; assembly: GCA_027924585.1. Lineage (NCBI taxonomy): Eukaryota > Viridiplantae > Streptophyta > Pinopsida > Pinales > Pinaceae > Larix > Larix kaempferi. Next base: position 1,697,768 of record BSBM01000057.1, read on the forward strand.
GACATATTTGTATGAGTACCATGAGGGTCTTTTGGATGAGTTGAGTTGGCCATTGATTGGAAAACATGGATTCCATATTAATAAAGACACTAAGGGTAATAAAATTGAATAAATGCTTGATTTGTTGGGAAGGTAAAGGATTGGAAAAAATCTAGATGGATTTTATAAGAAGAGCTTAGCCAAATAAGAAACCATCACAAGAGTAATCATATCTGATTCTCATGAATACTATGATAGTCAATTTATGATAGTCAATTCATTAATGCACAAGGTATGATACTACACCATGATAAGGTCCTAGTGTATTATATGGCACATGCTTATTGTGAGTTTGTGTTTCACATGATAATAGATTATATGAGCATTGGATCTAATTTTTATGGCTCCATGAAATGATTTAGTTAAGGGCATATTGGGTTGATAGATACATTGACCTAACACCAACTCTTGCGAGATTGATACTATTTCCTTGTAGGAATATTGTTGTACATAGTATAGTCACCCTAAGGAGACAAGTACTCAAATGTAGTTTCATGTCACAACTCAGATAATGTCTTTCAAATCAATAACATACCATTTTTGAAACAATGATAAAATCCAAGTTATACCTCAATTTTACAACAACGATTATTATGTATTAATTACTTCAAGTCTTTAAATTTAATGCCATCACTTAAATTTAAATTTAATGCACATTAATTAATCTATAAGTATGTTTTTTAATGCTCAAATTGTTAGTGTCAGTCATTTTTGAGTATGGAAACCCTCACACACCGTCAATGCATGCATCTAGTCTAACCACGACAAATTTTAGTCCAAGTAAGCACAAATTCAAAAAAATTCAACGTTGGCCCCATGTAGCACATTAATTAATGTATAGGTATGGTTTTTGATGCTCAAATTGTTAGTGTCAGTCATGTTTGAGACTATAAACCCTCCCACACCCTAAATGCATGCGTCTAGTCTAAACATGCTAAATTTCATTCCAATCAAGCACAAATTTTAAAAATTTCAACATTGGCTCCATGTAACACATTAATTAATCTATAGGTATGGTTTTTGATGCTCGAATTGTTAGTGTCAGTCATGTTTGAGTCTGGAAACCCTCCCACACAGACAATGCATGTGTCTAGTCTAACCATGCCAAATTTCAGTCCAATCAAGCACAAATTTAAAAAATTTCAACATTAGCTCCGTGTAACACATTAATTAATCTATAGGTATGGTTTTTGATGCTCAAATTGTTAGTGTCAGTCATCTTTGAGTCTGAAAACCCTCCCACACCATTAATGCATGCGTCTAGACTAACGATGCCAAGTTTCAGTCCAAGCAAGCACAAATTTAAAAAAAATCAATATTGGCCCCGTGTACTACATTAATTAATCTATAGGTATGGTTTTTGATGCTTGAATTGTTAGTGTCAATCATGTTTGAGTTTGGAAACCCTCCCACACCGCCAATGCATGTGTCTAATTTAACCATGCCAAATTTCAATCCAAGAAAGCACAAATTTAAAAAATTTCAACCTTATCCCCGTGCAGTACATGATCAAGCACACCATTTGTGTTACCATGATAATTGTGCATTGCCTTACTGAGATTCTATTTGTTTCAAGAATAATTTAATATTCTCTACTAAATAGGTCCAACCATGTGAAGGTGGAAGATCCTATGGCCCCTCCCCCCCCCCTAACATCAATCTCAATTCCCCATAACCCGACAAAATTTGTGTAAAAAAAAAAAATTATTGTGTTTTTTGTCATAGTTAAGAAGCAATGTTTCTAATTATTAAATATGCCAACATACAAGAAAATGTAAAAAACACTAAGAAGAAATTAATTTATACGTACCAATAACAATCAATAATTCTGTCGCAATATTAAATCAAAATACATAGATTAGATATATTAAGGCATACCTCATACAAGTCAATGGACTTCATCATCTTCTTCATCCAAGTCATCATCTATATCATCCAATACATAGTCAACATTGTAAGGATTGTCCATATCATCATAGTCATCGATGTCAATTATGATCATCATGTCATCCACGATATCATCTTCATGGACATTGAGTCTACTACATCATCTGATTCAACTAATTCTTTGACATCTTCTTCTGGAACACGATCATCTAACTCATGTTGATAATCTTCAACATTGTATTCTTCTTCAGGACCCTCTTCATTACCTTCCTCTACATTATACTTTACTGGCCTTCCCCCTGGATCGTGTCTCACAATAAATGACCAACCCCCTCTACCTGGAACCTCAAAGTAAATTACCTGTTCACATTGGATTGGAAGAACATAGGGATCCGTTCCTGGCTAAAAAAAACCTTATATTAAACATGGTAAATCCATTATCATGTTCAATAATAGTTTTATCGGGATCATGTTGATTCAATCATAACCTGTACCATTTGACAACGAACAGAACTACCTTGAAGGAGTTAAAGTTACACTGAAGAATATCTTTCAAATACCCATAGTATTGATTTTTTGAGAGTTTTGGATGTTTTTCGCTTCTATAGGAAACATTGGTCACCTCAAAGACTGCATATATCCCACAATCTGATGTTTTCTTCATTTCATCCAACTTTTTGATGCGATAATTAATACATAAAGATTACATCATGATACATTTATGACTAAGTGCATGTTTATGGCGTACAGGGAAAAAAATCAACATGTACATCAATATATTTGAAAAAAAAGAAAATAATGTGGTTGATTAATATGCTTTCCTGCTTATTTTTTAAACCATATGCTAAATCGATTTCCCTTTGTGTAAGATTGGTATCTCCATTGCGATGTTCTACTTTAACCAATGAAACCACACCTTCCCATGATATTCCATGACCATATTGTTCACATCGTTCAATCCATACCTTCATCTAGTTAAGATTGTTTGCGATGTATAAATGAAGTGCATCCCACTCTCGAACAACTATTTCATGACAATAAAATTAAAATTCAATACAAATGAAAATTCACTTAATAAAGTATACACTCTTAATTGATGCATATTGAATACTAAAAATATAATATGTATGATATATACATAAAAATAAGCATTCCAATGTATTATATTAATTAATCTCCAATAGCTAGTAATTACCTTTCACCTTCATCAGTTTACCTTTCCCCTTCGGGTACTCCCCTTCGAAATTGTTATTGGAGTGCGGATCACAAATGCGACCTAAATTGAGCTTTGATGCTAATTTAGGAAGATATTCACTAATATACAACATGTTTTGGTATACCATATATCTCTCCATCAGAACCCTCAGGACATGCTCGTTGTCTAACAAAACCCTTCAAAATTTTCAAGTTCTTCTCAACCATCCACATGGACCTTGAGTGTACAGGTCCAAACAATTCAATCTCCTCAACTTGGTGTATAAGGTAGTGTTCTTGTGCATTGAAAAATGTCGAAGTTAGATGCTTCTGCATTTCACACATGAGGAGAGGAATTTCTCTCCTCCAACAATTTATATCTTCTTTATGGATTTCTTTAGATGACAACCATCTACAAGTGATGCAAACCAATCATGATCAGATTTAACAAAAAAAAAATTATATTATGTAACATGAATTAGTGCACAAAAATCAAATATAAGTTCTACGATTAATTCAACAAACACTAAGCACATGCGAAAAATCGCTACTTACCTCATGTATTTCCCATTATTATATATAAATTGTTTGACATTTTTGTCGAAGTTGTTCGAGAGAGAGAGAGGTAGAACATACTGTAACAATATACAAATTATTTCATTTTTTTAACAAAAAGTAGACAAACAAAATACCAACAATATGCACTGGAATAAAAAAATATAGCAATAATTAATATGCATACCATAATAACTACCTGGATGAAGATATGCTAATCATGCGTTTTCACCCCTGCAAAATCACCTTTCTTTGTTATGATATTCTTCATGTTTGAATAAAATCCAGTGGGAAATTTAATTTTCCACGTGATTTCTTTTACAACATTACTTTGCTGCTCTGTTAACATCTGTGGAAGTGAGTTTATATTAATTTGGTCTCCGTTGCTATGAAATTGAATGATGTATTTCATTGCATGGTTTCCTTCTTGAATGTCTTTGCGAATTTTGAAATTTTTTTCTTTCTCACTCCCATCCAATATTCGCCATAATGTTTCGGTCACATTCTTTCTGATATGCATTGTATCAAACAAATGAGAAATTTGTAGGTGCTCATAGTAGGGAAACCTACTGAATTGTTTAGTATAACTTTTCATTCCTCATGGAAGCCCATTAATTCCTTCATGATCGGGACGACCATCATGAATCATAGTTCATAGAGAAATTACAGAAATCAATGTCAATTATAGTAAACAACACACAATAAAAAAAATACATACCATTTCATATACGATGATTCATACGTACCTTGACAATTTCTATTATATTGCAACTTCCATAGGTGAGGTGTCATTCTCTGTGGTTTTAATGTAGTCTCTTGCTTCCCATTTAACAAATATTTTTCGGTATTTCGATACTCGTGATTCTTAGAGAGGAAGTGCCTATACTCATCAAACACCTCATTTCCTAAACTTTTTAAATGATGAGATTTGATCTTAGGACCACAAACTGGACATGGAAATTTTCCCTTTGTCTGAAAACCTACATAAAGAGATGGATTATCTATGTCAATGATAATTATATATAAAATGAATGGATTATTTAAAAAAACATGTGTGCATAGTATATTAGCTAGTTCATAAAATTAAATGCAATTGAAGTGGAACTTATAATTACAAACCACAAAAATGGGTTAACCCCGAGGAATCATGTATTGTCCATACAAGCATTGCTTGGAATTGAAATTGCCTTTGTCTTATTGGTATAGATATGTCATACATAGTGATGACATTCCATAACTTTAATATCTCGTCAATAAGAGGTTCGATATATACATTCATATCTTTAACTTGGTACTTACTTGATTGTTTTGAACATATAAAATATATAATTATGAGAACCATTTAGATATATAAACCTTGCACAAGTCTGAGAAAAATAAAAAATATATATATGACATTATGTAACAAAATAAGACAAATGAGATGCCACTAAATTAAAAAAAAAGTTGTAGACACAATATACCTGGAATAATCATCGACAACATTATGTGCTCCCTCTTTATTGAAAACCATGGAGGAATGTTATTGTTGATAACAAAAATAGGCCACACTGAGTAAACAAATCTCATCTCTACAAACGAATTGACACCATATGATTCCAAAGAAATCCTAAGATTACAAGGTTCTTATTTAAAGTGAGGCCATTTTTCCTCCATATCTCTAAATGCAGACCCATCTGCAGGAATTTGAATAATGTCATCTTGACTTCTGTTCTGTGCATGGTAATCCATAAATTACTTTATGTTTTTTCACCTGAATAGTCATTGCAAATGTGGAATAATGGGAATATAACGAAGAACCTTGCGAGGCACCTTTTTGTTACTTGATATGTTTGATATCTACTGATATGACATTCCGGACATTCTGTTTCAAATTCATGCTAATTATAATATATAACATGGTCATCGGGGCATGTATGAATTGCTTCATACTGCATTCCAATTTCTTTCATGATGGAAGATAAATCTCGATACGTGCGAGGTAAAATATTTGATGGTGGTAACAAAAATTCAGCTATCAAGCTACAACAAATAAAAATAAAAATCTAGTTAATATAATATATAAATAATATTAATGAAACACATTTCATCTGTATTAATTTGACTTATGAAATAACAATAAAATTATTAGATGAACAGTGATAACCTTTAGCGTGATCATATATATGTGATGGAATATATTACATACCTTAACATCCATGTGACTGATGTGTTTGAAAGACCATTCATAACCTTCAAGTTCATTATCAACAATATAACGAAGAGAATATTTGTGTTGGAGCCCTCATAAAGGGGTTTGTATGCCTTCTCAAGAAGAGGTAAATCATGAATATCATCAAAGTCATCATTTTCATGATCATCATGATCATCATCCATTCTAACATGAAATGTATCATGGATCAATGTATTTGTACTATCATCTTCAACTATGTTATCAGTATGATCATCTTCTTCAATATGATCATTAACTTGTTCTCCATTATTCATAGCTCCATGTTCCTCTAGTACTTATTCTGATAGCACTTCTTCTAGATGATATGCCGTAGAATTTCTTTCCTTTATAATTACATGAAACCATCAATAAATATAAGTTAATATAAGAAATATTTAAATAAATTATACATACATTTACAAAAGCAATCAATATAAATACATATATAATGAAAAACTTACAAATGGACGATATTCATGTTCCCCCTCAGCATGTCCATGTTCCCTACATTGTTTTCTAGATGTTGTGATATTTATTCTTCTCCTTTTAAAGCCCCTGCGTTGACTACATGGACAATAACATATCCCATCACCCTTTCTTTTCAGTCCATCCCATAATCTAGAAAGCAATTGTCGATTTTGTTCATCTGGATCATGAATATTGCTATTTGACATTTTCTCATCAAGAGCTTGAATGAAGATTATCGATCTCAGAAAAAAAAGCTCCACACTTCACTATTTTTAATCACAAAAAAAAGAGAAATAATTGTGTATTATTTTACGGAAAGCAGACCATGTGAAGAATATAATTTCTGCAAATCATCGCATGTATAACAAACATGTTGGAATGTTTCCATAATTTATAGTTTTTTAAAATTTAAAGTTCGTCAGATATTCGACAATATGATCATAGTTACCATTATAAAATAGAGGTCAGATATCCGAAAACCGAGGTCGAATAACCGAATGGTGTTTTCGGATAACTGACGGTTGTCAAATATCTGATGATGCCATGCATCAATTAAAAAAAATTGCTCAAAATTCATAATTTAAAAGGTTAAATCCGACGACACAGTCAATTTTGTCATATTTTGGGTTGAAATTTTGTTGTGAGAAGTTGCATCCAGTCTAAAGATGTGTGTCCAAGAATACATCATGCATGACCTATATGAATAAGCACACAAGGAAGATACATCATGCAGATCCATTATGAAGAAGTACATAAGCAAGGATACATCATGCATGATTAGTATGAAGAAGCACATTAGGATGGTACATCATGCAGGTCCAGTTCAAAGAAGTACATAAGTAATGTATCCTACTACATGTGGTACCTGCATAGATATAAATTCCACCAAGTCATACTCTCTCAAGGTAGCATCCAAAGAATTGGATGGACAAAGGTACATGTGCAGAAGTAGCCAAGGAGTTGGTTAAGCAAATTCGCAAGCAAGCATGTCAAGGAAAGATTCTAGAATGCACAAGCAATCCTAAGCATTGTATGGTCAAAGATTGGAAGTGCGCAAGAAGTATGACACAGATTATTGAAGCACACACAAGTTCTAAGAAGTTTGTAGTGGTTGAAGTTATCATATGTGCAAATTCCATAGATAAAGACTCAACAAGTTCACAAGTCCCACAAGTGATGGTACCGCAAGGGTCAAATTCCACCAAGATGAAGATCACGTATGCGCAAGTTCCGCAAAGCATTGATACACCAAGTGTACAAGTCCCACAAGTGATGATATCGCAAGGGTTAAATTCCCACTAAGTCAAGGACCAAGTATGCGCAAGTTCTACAAGAGATGTCATTACAAAAGCACAAGATGAGGTCAAATTTCCATTAAGTAGAGGACCATGGTTGCACAAATTCTACAAAGCAATGGTACATCGATAGCACAAGACTACAACACTAAGGTGAAAGTTCCACTAAGTCGTGGACCATGGATGCGCAAGAACCACACCTGATGACACATCAATAGCACAGAACATCACATGTGGCATAGGTTTTATCCGTGAAGAGAGGAAGAAGGAATGTTTCAACCAACTTGTGAAGATACAATCCATGTAGGACATGTATAAATAGAGATCCAAGTTGGATATTTTAAGTAAGCTTGATGGAAAGGCTATAGAGATTAAAGTGGAATATATAGATTTATATTCGAGGCATTGAGGGCTCAATGACAGAACAACATGATCTAGTGAGGAGCCAAGTGCGCACATGCAACATAATGATTTACTGATGGTGCATAGAATGATGTTGTAGAACTGTGATGGATGTGCAAATAATGAAAGGCATAATCATAGAAGTATGCGTAAGTGCATGAGGACGAGATGAAATTTTGATGATAGCACGCAGATAGTCACATATGATGTAAGAGAGAACCGCAGCGACATAATCGAAGTATATCATAAGATGTGTAGAAGTTTGCCTAATGCATGAATGTTGAAGTGATGTGTGCAAAGTAAAGAATTCCATCAGATGCGGAATGACAGAACAACAAGAGAATCTTGTAGGCACATCATGATGAGGATGATCTGAGGCAAGTGTGTTAAACCAAAAGGACAAATCATAAGATGCACAGCATGTCACAGATTGTCTAAAGTATCATGGCACTTAAACTGAACGGACACATCTAAGTAAGTGCACAGTTCCATCTAATACTGATGCATAATCTCATAACAACAAACTATCAATTGAAAGCACAATATTAGTTGGTAATTTCAGTTGCACAATAGCAAAAACACAGAGTGAACCTTGGCGCAGACTGCAGGCTCAAAAGCACATAGTATGTGAAGTCGGTCATCAACAGAAGTGAAGAATTGTGGAATGAGAAGTCAAGTGATGTATGCAGCACAGTGACAAAGAATCGTCTACATATGAAGGTAGCACACAACATAACTAATAACAAGAGATCAAAAGTGTGCACGAGTTGAAAGATTAGTAAGACAAAATATTATTTTGGATATCTAGGCAACAGGAGTTGGTACTAGAGAACACAGGGAGTTGGTGTTTCCTTCAAGTTGGTTCTTGTAAAATTAGGGGTTCGGATCCTCCTTCCAGTTGGTGTTGGTAAACACAGGAAGTTGGTGCTTTCTTGAATGTATTCTTTTCATTACAAAAGAGCATTTCGTGGTTTTCTCCCATTAGGGTTTCCATGTCAAAATCCTGTGTGTTTTGTGTTCTTTGTCTTGGTGCATATGTGAATGAATGTTTTATTTATGCTGGATGCATAATTAAAGATCAAGATTAAGTTAAAGACTAATCTCTTAAAGAAGGTAAAAACTTTTGATAACTACGGTAATACTGATTCACCTCCCTCTTAGTATTAAACCGATTCCAACATTTTTGCAGATGTTGTTATAGACCCAACTTAGGCTAATGGAAAATTATTTTATGTGTATATTTTCCTTGGTCACTACTATTGGAGCTCCCTTTTCCAATCTGTGAACTCTACCATCTCTCACTATTTATACACTAAGCAAACGAACACCCAAACCACTTCTAATGGGAAGCTTCTTCTACAACAGGGTTGGCTCCTATTCTAGCTCTCATACTAATTGTTGAGAACAGAGTAACTAAACAACTCTTATTTTCAATAACTAACCTTCAAACCCTCTCTATGAGAAGCAAGCAATGCATCCATCTGTAGATGAAAGAATGCTAACAACATATTTATGGAATAATTTAAAAGCAATCTTCCTTTGATTGAATCAAATGCATAGCATTATGGATAGACACATACATATAGGGACAAATACTTAAATTTGGAACAGAGCATACACTAATAATGCAATCACATACTCAGGAAAAATAGCAAAATTTAGGCATGAACACTCTTGTTTTATTTACTTCAATGTTCTTACACTCAACCAACAGCTCCGTCTTTATAGAGTCCTACATCCAAAGGATACATTCACCTTTGCATTCTATATTATCAAGCAAAAACACTTGTTGTATATCACAATATGATTTTTACAATGAAAATAAAATACAAATTGAAGTTGCACCAAGCACAATGCTTCTAGAGCCTTCGATTGTTGTTGATGTGGAGATGGCTTCGTTGAGAAGCTGTTGAGCATTAAATTCAACAATCACTATTCTAACTACCAACTAAGTATGAATACCAAGTTGGCAACAGATAGTTGAGATGGCTGATATTCACTGAAATTTGATTTCACCTTCTGACAGATACATCAACTAAATTCCAATGGTCCATAAAATACGTAGATTCACAACATACATACATTAAAATAGTTAAACTAAAATGTACAACCTACACTAAAGATGGAAAAGACTTTGCATAAGATCTTTTCCACAAAATTAAGAATGCCATGACCTATAATACCTCAACCCAATCTAAACTCAATTGATTAATACCTCTAAATATATATCAAACAACTTCGAGCACAATACCATTAATATGAAGGGCCACTTACAGGTTTTGCTGTCAGCCAATTTTCAACACCAAAATTTGTTGTTGTTCCTTGGGATGATCCAAACACCCAGTTGAGTAACATTGAAGGAATGGAGAATAAAAAAATAGTAGTCAATTTAGAAAGCATGACGTTGTTGTTGGCCCGGTTTTGCAACCAGGCTTAGTGCTATGGGCACCTGCTAACTAGTAGCAGCAGTTTCAATGGAAATAAATAACAATAAACTAATTAAACAAGACTATTCATGGATCTAAGAAAAGATATTAAGCAAATAACAAAAATAATTTAAAATCAAGAACAAGACAATGTAGAATAATGAATTTGTATTGAAAGAATGGGGCAAGCAAGTGCTTGCGGAATCAATACCTCTAATGGTGAGGTTGAATGGCTCCAAGGATGAGCAACTCCAATCTCCAATGGTCTCTTCTCCAATGTGGTTTGCAATGGCTAAAATGCTCAAGGGAGATTTCAGCAGCATAAGGATGAGATAATGGATGGATCGGAAATGAGGAGCCCCTACCACCTTTTTATAGGTTTTGGTGGTGGGAAATACCATTTGTGGTTTTGTGGAAACCAAATGGTATTGACCAACATGGTTTAGGTACTTTTCCCTCCTTTTTCCTTTTTTGAATAAAAATAATATTTTAATTCCCTTTTTAATATTTTTGGGAATTTGGACCCTTTTTGAGGGTTTTTTATGCTTTTTTGGGAAAAATAATCTTTTTTAATGGAAAAAGGGGTGTACTAAGGTCTTTTGGTGACCTTTTGTTGGTTTCAGAGGCTCTGATGGTGAAAAAGTGGATAAATGGGTCATGTGAATAGGGAAATGAGCTAGTGAGCACTTTTTGGGTGTTAACAGATTGCCCCCTGATGTGTGAGGGCAGGAGCTCATCGTATGGCCGATAGACATCATAGTTCATTTGTCTTTTTCTGGGGTTTTAGGGGAGAGAAGAGACCGGTTGGAGACTGGAGCCACAGCCCTTGGAAGCTGCAAAAACAAAAAATATTACATGGCCTCAATATGAATGAGGTATAATCTCTGATAAAGGACGAGGTGGGCATTCCCATGCTCGTATCAAGACATATACAAAACAATTAGTCCCAAGAAGGGGGATCTAATACGTAAAGAAATATACTGGTACATCATAATGGTCCAGAGGGGACATTATTGTGGGATATACTCATGATCATGGCTGATCTCAACAACTGATACACTGGAATAACTGTTGAACTGCTGAAACTGAAGGTGTCCAACATCTTTATGGACTCAATGACTGTGAGCCATCTGGAATACTGTCTCCATACGCAACCCAGATATCTATAGAAAAAATGTAACTGGTTGTATCCATAGGTAGACTCTCAAATGTGGAGGAGTCAGGTGGTATCCGGGGTCTTCAACTAATAACTGAACGGACCAATACCCTGTGCGAGTCTCAACGATGCGATCAAGGTGTTGAAGTCGAGCATGTGAGAAACAACCATTCGGAGAGGCACTGAGGATTCCTCTCGAAATGATTCGTAGGCACTCATCATAAATGGTAATGAGTCCAAGACACAAGGACCTCTAGGTCTAGGTCTATCCTCTGGAATCAATGTGGTTGTCGTCGACAGAGGGAGACCAGCAACTAACAAGGCAATGATGTTTCCTTGATAGGAGCACAAGGTGTAGAACTGAAGTGATGTAGTACTGATGGTAGGGCTGACATACTTGTGGGGATGGGAAATAACTGGGTCAAAAAATGGGTAGACTCAAACTTCCTTTGTTCAGAGCATGATGACATGGTTGACCTGGCAGCGTAGGGAACTGACTTGTAGGTGTGGGGACCATTGCTTTGACTGATTGGTATATATTGACTCTGGGGGGGGAGGACGAGCTGAGAGGTGTCGTCGAGGAATTATCAAGGTGACATACTGCAGAATACTCTGAACAAAGGCGACCGAAATGGGGAAGCTGCCTAAATGAGTAGATATGATCTGTCGTGGCGTCAAGAGGCACCATTGATTCCTTCTTCGTAGTTTTAATGAGCTCCAAGAAGGGATAAAAGTGTGCTCTGAAATGGTACGGTCCTGTGGATTTTGTGAGCCCAGGATGGCGCATGCTCATGGTTGCTTTCATGTTTAGAGAGTCTGAAAACGGTAAGTGGACTCTGTTGGTGTTTCTTTTTCGTAAGTTTAGTCTCCAAGGCCCGAAAAAGCATAAAATGATGCAGATGGAGAACTCTTCTAGCCGATGTGACTAGAGTATACCTTTTTCGTAATTAGTCTACGAGGTCCGGAAAAGGGGTAAACTTATACCAGGTAGACGCCCTTTCAGATACTTTTAGCGAGCATGAAAGGAAGCAAGATTGCTCGGCGATCTTTTCATTGTTTTAGGAGTCAGAAAAGAGCTTAACAGAAACTCCCTAAGTGCCTTTTTCGTAAAAGGGATTGCTCGGCCCGAAAAAGGGATAAAATTATACCGAACAAAAATGGATTGATGAGGGCGAGAAAAGGTCTCAAGCATCGTCATCAGTGCGGAAAACTGGATCCGGTGACATGAGGATTGTCGAAAACGGAGAACGGCCGATGTGGCACGCAAACCGAGGTGACGAGGGGGCGTGGAAAAAATGCCCAAAAAATCTAAAGGTGAGAGCAAGAAATGATCTCGAGCATCATCACGAGCGCGGAGAACTGAATCCAACGATGTAAGGCATGTCGAAAACGGAGAACAGCCGATGTGGCACGCAAACCGAGGCAACGAGGGGGCATGGAAAAAATGCCCAAAAAATCTGAAGGTGAGAGCGAGAAATGATCTCGAGCATCATCACGAGCGCAGAAAATGGAATCCGGCGATATAAGGCACGTCGAAAACGGAGAACGACCGATGTGGCACGCAAACCGAGGCGACGAGGGGGGCATGGAAAAAATGCCCAAAAAATCTAAAGGTGCGAGCGAGAAATGATCTCGAGCATCATCACGAGCGCGGAAAACTGAATCCGGTGATATATGGCACGTCCAAAAAGGAGAACGGCCGATGTGGCACGCAAACCGAGGCCACGAGAGAGGGCAAAAAATGGTCAAAAAATGGACCCTGTGAAAATGGGAAAAGGAAGGAACCTTCATGAAGTTCTCACTGTGCTGATTCCAACCGTACCAACGGTTTGAGGAATGGACTTCGTATGATCCCACAATGGTTGTTTGAAAATTGGTGGAATTTCTATAAATAGGGCGTGGGGCCCAAATGACATGTCATTGTTACGTGCGAGTTTGATAGAGCTGTCAGAGCTATTTCTCGATTTCCGGGAGATTTCACCGTTGGTTTTTGATTTAGCGAGTTGCAGGTAACTCTATTTTCCTTAGCCTTGTCAATTATGTCTTTTTTGTTTGGCAGCGGGCCCCCGAAGGCCGCTAAATTCCACGTTGACTCTCCAACGTGGAACCGCGCGGGTTTCGGGGCTAAACCCGCGATGAACCGCGCGGGTTTTAAGCTCACAGTCGTGATGTTCATCGCGACTGTGAGGTCGGAACCCGCGATGTTCATCGCGAGTTCATGGGGGATAGTCGCGATGTTCATCGCGACTGTCCGGCCAAAACCCGCGATGTTCATTGCGGGTTTTTGCATGGATCCCGCGATGGTCATCGCGGCATTTTGTGGAAAAGCCGCGATGGGCATCGTGGCTTTTTGTGTAAAAGCCGCGATGGGATTTTTCTATCATTTTTGTGCTGGGGCTAAAAATTTTCTTCTGTTTTTCTGGTAGGATGTTGAGGAGACCACAGTCCTCGTGGCGGGAGCGAGAGATCGATGATGAGCTTATGGCGAGGATTGAGACTGATGCAGGGGTGAGACAGACTCTAGCTATGAGCGGACTTTTGAAGTTCGCTCAGATCCCACCTATACGTTCAGTGAGATGGCTCCTGAACAAGCTTGTGCAGTGGTGGGTGCCGACGGAGGGTGCATTCATTATTGGGGGTGAGAGGTTAGAGATCACTCTCACGGATGTTTACTTTTTGACTGGGTTGCCTCGCTTGGGTGAGGTGGGTGATATCTTGCCGAGGTTGCCTCCAGGTATAGATATGGAGGACTTATTACAGACTTTCTGTGTTGATGATGCTGTTTTGGTGAACAGCTCTATTAGTCTGAGATCCCTACGTGAGTGGGATATGCGAGCTGTTGGTGCCTGCGTTCTGCGGATATTGGGTGCTGCTACACCACATCGTATGTCTGGGGGGCAGATGATGATGGTGGATTCCGTTCTTCAGGGTACATATTATGCCTGGGGGCAGATGTTCCTGGCTGGTGTCAGGAGAGATCTGGACAAGGCCATTAGAGAGGGAGGCGAGTTTTGTTATGCCTCGTTTTTATGCTGTTTTTTCTTCGAGCGGGTGTCGACCTTGCGGCCATGGGTACCCGTTCGTGCTGGTCTTCCGAGTGAGCCTCGTATGATGAGATGGGGGCAGATGATGCCCCGTGGCGGCGGTGGTGTCCGCGGCTACTTCACGGAGGATTTTTATCAGCAGTGGGAGCAGATGCCTCTGGTGATAGAGGACTACCCCTACGCCGGCATGGACTACCGGGGTGACCCAGAGATGCCTCGTGCCCCAGGACAGGCCTGGAGTTTAGATGGTATGTTTTGTGTTTTATTTGATATTATATCATATGTGGTTTGATTTATCATTGATGATTATTTGTTGTATAGTATTTGATGGCTTACTTGCTTTGTGCAGATGTGGGTCCAGTGCCACCACCTGACTACGTGGCTCGTCAGGGGCGGGCGATGGTGGTCGCCCATCCACCTGCAGCGGTACCCCCCTCCGCGTGGTGGAGGATATGCAGCTCGTGGGCGAGGGGTTGGCCCTCATGATGACGCCATAGATGGTGTCCAACGGACCTTTGCCCGGATCTTAGTTGGACTCCCCGAGGATGGTTGGAGAGACCTGGATCGGGATATTTTGGAGGGTTGTCTCGGTGCGCCGCCTGAGAGGCAGTCGCTCCTATTGAGGACAGCGGTGTTCGTGGCGAGGCACAGGGATGGTAGACGAGCTGATCCGGCAGGGCCGGTTGAGGGGAGGATACGTCTGCGGGACGATCCAGCGGGGCCGGCAGAGCGGAGAGTTCGGGCTCGCCATGACCCGGCGGGGCCAGCGGAGGAGGAGTCGGAGGAGGAGCCTGAGGAGGAGCCGGAGGATCCTAGGGATCCAGATGAGTAGAGGTATTGTATCTGCCCCCAAATGCTGATGAGCATATGGGGAAGCATTTTTGTATGACAGATGTATTTTTTGTATATTGGTTGCTGAGGGCACCTATGACATGTTGACTATTTGGCTTATATATATATGTGGATATATATTTGGATATATTGTCGTGTTATGCAGTGGTGGATTGCTGGAGAGTAGGGGATCCCAACTTCTGCCAAACAAATGTGGACATGACGCATGTGGAGGCACCCTCGTCGATGATACATCGGTGGATGACAAGATTCCGAATAGAAATAGAAACTTGGACTGCTATGGTGGAAGGCAGACGTGGTTCGGATTGGTCCAAATCAAAGGTCATCAATTTCGAATCATTTGGGTCAATTGCCCCAATGGCGGAAAGTAAAGTCTTGTGCTGCGTAGGACAGTTTTTTAAGACTTCTAACGTAGACATGGCTGCAGGAGATTGAGCTAGGTCATCTACGATGTTGTAATTTGACGCAGCCCGTGCATTGGGGTTGTTGTTGATACGGCGGAGTGGGAAACAAGGTGCTTTAGAGGCGCCATCGAGTGGAAGAGATGGTATCCGTAACGTCTGATCGGTGGGATTAGCGTTAGTATCCTTATCGGCGGGGGGGGCTTCGGGGGTAGGGCCATACTGGTTCCGACGGGTTTGGATATTGACGTTGGCAGTGGACATCATCAATAAGTGGTGAGTGCCTAAATCAAACATGGGTTGATCAGGAGCGGCGTAAGTGATTTGTTGTGTTTGCACGTTGCCCTGTGGGGGGGCTAAGGGCTGAGTGTTCACCACTCCTTGTGTTGGGAAAGGGTTTTGTAGCACCAAAGGCTGTTGTTGAGGTGGTGGAGGGTTGGGTGGCGGCTGAGGAGCCGCCTGCCCTTGACGATGGGCGTCATCTGTCCATAGTTGTCGAGCTCGCTCCAGATGTGGGCAAGCGTGGGTATAGTGGCCATAGACACCGCAAATGGAACAAGGATGGTTTGTTCATAAATTAGCATTTTTGGCTTGCTTAGGTGGCCGATCAGGATTCTGATGAGCAGGCGGCGCGTTGTTGTTTTGCGGAGGATGGGTAGGTTGTGGAGCTTGGTTATGGTTTTGGTTGTTTCCACGGTTACGTCCTCTTCCGCGGTTTGGTTGCCCACCCTGGTTGCGTTGGTTATTTTGGTATTGGGGCTGATGTTGTTGTGCGTACACATGCCCTTGAGCATTGGGGGGATTCTGGGGAGCCGCAGGTGCGGGAGCAGGTTGCGGTGGGTAGTATGCAGGTGGAGCTGGAGGTGGTCCAGTTGCCTGTTGGGGTTGTTGGTACCCCTGAGCTATTGGATGTGGTGGATTAGCTGGTGCAGTTTGCTGTGGGTACTGCAACGGTTGTGGTGGGAACTGAATGGGGTTCTGTGTAGCAGGTTGAGCATAGTATGTAGGAGGTACATATGCTGATGGCACTTGCCCATAACAATGTTGTGGACAAGAGGGTCCATGAATGTGATGGGTCTGATTTGTTGGAGCATAAGAAGTTGTTGCTCCGGAATTGGATGTAGCCCTAGAGAGGTCTGGGGCGGGTATGGTGCTCACCATGCTGAAAGGTTTAGGTTGCGGGGTGATTTGGCCAATGATGCCATCAGCGGCATGTGATGCCCCCTGTGCGTCACCACGTGAGGAGTCACCTCGTGGGGCGTCAGGTATGATTGTGTATAGATAACCCGACTGGGCGTAGATGAGATCAAACTATTGGGCTTTGAGGATGGCCTCTTCTTCAGACTGGGGTCTTTCAGATGCCACATCCTTCGCAATAAGAGGGAGGAGGGATTTTAGAAACCAATCTAAAAAGATACGGTCGTCTAACTTAATTTTACAGAGGCTTCGGCGTCGACGCCACTCATGAATGTGGTCAGTGATGTGGGTGGCCGTGGTTTGTCTGCAAGACAGTAGGATCTCAATGCCCGCATCATAGCGGACAGGTAACTGAAAAAACTGCAGGAAGGTCGAGGCAAGGGAGGTAAAGGTGGCATGCGTCCCATGAGGCTGCTCGATATACCACTTGGCTGCAGAACCAGTGAAGGTGCGTTGTAAAAGCCGTAGGCGGATTGAGTTGTCCACTATGGAGTTGGAGGAACACCATAAATGGAAGGACATGATATGGTTCTGGGGGTCTTCCCCTGCCTTACCCTCAAACTTAGGGATGTCAGAGGGAATTTTGGTGGGCATATGAGGCCACGCAGGATCATGTCTGATGGGGTCATTTGTTAGCCTAGCTAAGTCTGGCAGGTTCAGACTCGCCATGTATGGTAAGTTAGCAGATGTGGTAACTAGAACTGGGACATGCCTAGCCATTGTGGTATGGTGTAGGGGTCCAGTAGCGCCTAAAGGTATGCTAGGTATGGAGGGTATGTGCCCTCCAATAGGTGTAGTCTGGTATGGGCCAGCGCCTCCAAGTGCAACATGGGTTACACTTGGGTTAGGAATAGCAGTGGGGATTCCTGGGATAGGGTTTGTGGAAACCAGAGGGGGTGTGACCCCTATGTTGGGTATACCTATGACAGGTGGTGGCCCTGTGTTGGGCATTCCTAAATGTGGAGTGTTACCCATGTTGGTCATACCCAGGGGGGTGGTTGTTTCCATGGATGGCACCGCCGCAGAAGGGTCTGTGGATGTCTCACCTATGGTGCTTGTAAACAATGGATCAAATGGTGTTCCAGCCATAATGGTGGTTGGTGATAACTCTGTGGGTTTTTCGGATTCTACCTCCAAATCAAAAGTGAAGTGAGGTGTGTCAGAATCGGATGACTGTGTAGTTGATTGACGATGTGTCGAATCAAGGGATAAGGCTCTGCGTCCGTGACGTGGAGAGCCAAGTGGACTAAACTCTGGGAGTTCGCCCTGTAGACGACGAGAGCGTCTAAAATTCTCAATGGTGAGAATTAAGGTTTTATGTAAAAATTTGTTTGAGTATCAGGTGGTGATATATCTAAAAAAAAAAGACTCAAAACCCTAATGAAACCAAGGGTGCAAGAAGGGGAGTGAAAAAAGAAGGCTCTCAGGCCAAAAATCAATCCTCAAAAAAGGCACTTATTCTAGCAGCTGTGCTACAATAAGTGGAGGAATGCAACAAATGGTCAGAGTACCAACATGCAAACGGCTTCTATAAAAAATAGGTGTAACTAGACCAAGGGTGGGTTGAATCATGCAAACACCTAATCTAAAAGTATTGTGACTCAAACAGACGATATCCTCTGCAAGGTGATGAAATTCAAGTCAGACAATATGAATGTTGAGACAACGGCTAGATATCCCCCTACTGGGAGGGACACCGGGTAATCAATCCTAAAGACAGGCTACTAGGATACTCCGTTCATGACGCGTCGAGAAAAGGTAAATCTGCCGTTTGGTCCTTTGATCGCAATATCCCAATACAGGGATATCCCGAGAACTGCGAATGGTAGCCCTTCGGTTACTGAATGGATTTCGGTATTCCACTCAGGCTTCCGGAACCATCCTCGCGACTTCAACCCTCCTAAGGGAGAGGCCTTCCCACAAACCGGTTGTGACCACGCCAAAAAGTACTAAGAGATTTTAGCTCCCTAATTGGACAACTTCTATGTCTCAGATGTAATAACTGAGGGGTGTTATTGGAACACCTATCCCCCCAATACTACCTAGCTACAAAAGTTCTTTTAGTGTTCCCCAAGTGGGGTTAAAAGTGTGTTCAAATTAGGGTACGTTTTAAGGCTTAGTTCAATTAAGTGATCGTGTGAGTGCACGTGAGGTGTTGTAAACTGAACTTGAAAAATGTAAATGCTTTATAGGAAATTTTCACAAAACAAAGGAGCTTTGAAAAAAGAAAAAAGCAAATGACTTTTTCAAATAAATGGGAATTAAATTGCTTTGCAAATATCAACTCAAAAAATGATGGATCTTTTGATTTCTGAAAGCAAATAATAGACTTCTTTAAAAGAAATAAATGGATTTCTTTTTTCAAGTAAATTACTGAGGGCAAGATTTTAAAGAAGTAAACAGGAAAAAATTTTAATCTAGATAAAAATGCAAAATGAGTCTTTCTTTGACTTTCTTGAAAATTTTTAACAAGACTTCTAGATATGCTTTTTAAATAGTAAAAAAAATTTTCAAAGTTGTAAAATATGCAGAATTTAATACTGTAAAAAATGTGCTATGGGCAGAAAGTACAGTAAAAATTAATTTTTAAAATCGGGATGGCCGAATGAAAAAATTCAGCTGCACGGGTTTTGACAGAAAAACCGCGATGGACCGCGCGGGTTTCTGTCGCACAGTCGCGATGGACCGCGCGGGATTTGGGCACACAGGCGCAATGTGTAGCGCGGAAAAAATCCGCGAAGCCGCGATGTGCAGCGCGCAAACAGGCCGAGAAGCCGCGGTGAACCGCGCGGAGAAGGGCCGCGCAGTCGCGATGTGCAGCGCGTTAAATGACCGCGATGCCGCGATGTGCAGCGCGGAAACCGGCAGCAAAGCCGCGGTGGACCGCGCGGGAAAAAGGCTGAAAGCCACGATGGACCGCACGAAAAAAGGGCCGAAAGCCGCGATGGACCACGCGACTGTCAGGCTAAAAACCACGAGGCGAAAGCCGTGCACGGAAGCCGAAAAATGAACCCAAAAATCAAGAATTTCGTGCTGTTAATGGGGCCAAAACTCAGAGCAGCAATGGATCTGCTGTCTAAGATGGCAGATCTATGGATCTAAAGGTTAAAAACTAATAAAAAACTAAGACTAAAGGCAAAACTAGAGATCTATTGTTCAAACCAATGCGGAGTCGCCAAAAACTGTTGGCCCAGTTTTGCAACCAGGCTTAGTGCTATGGGCACCTGCTAACTAGTAGCAGCAGTTTCAATGGAAATAAATAACAATAAACTAATTAAACAAGACTATTCATGGATCTATGCAAAGATATTAAGCAAATAACAAAAATAATTTAAAATCAAGAACAAGACAATGTAGAATAATGAATTTGTATTGAAAGAATGGGGCAAGCAAGTGCTTGCGGAATCAATACCTCTAATGGTGAGGTTGAATGGCTCCAAGGATGAGCAACTCCAATCTCCAATGGTCTCTTCTCCAATGTGGTTTGCAATGGCTAAAATGCTCAAGGGAGATTTCAGCAGCATAAGGATGAGATAATGGATGGATCGGAAATGAGGAGCCCCTACCACCTTTTTATAGGTTTTGGTGGTGGGAAATACCATTTGTGGTTTTATGGAAAGCAAATGGTATTGACCAACATGGTTTAGGTACTTTTCCCTCCTTTTTCCTTTTTTGAATAGAAATAATATTTTAATTCCCTTTTTAATATTTTTGGGAATTTGGACCCTTTTTGAGGGTTTTTTATGCTTTTTTGGGAAAAATAATCTTTTTTAATGGAAAAAGGGGGTGTACTAAGGTCTTTTGGTGACCTTTTGTTGGTTTCAGAGGCTCTGATGGTGAAAAAGTGGATAAATGGGTCATGTGAATAGGGAAATGAGCTAGTGAGCACTTTTTGGGTGTTAACAGTTGTCACTGTGCTGCTTCCTCCGCACTTTTCACGTGATAATCCTAAACACAATTCAATTATAAATCTTATTATAAACAACATAACAAACACATATTTAATACAATAATAAATGGGCCCAATTTTTGTGTTTTATGTAAGGTTGATGGGGAGTCTATTAAACACCTTTTTTGTGGCATATCCCTATAATTTACAACAATGAAAGTATATTTCTGAATTAGTAAACATACACTAGACTTGGGGTCATGATACTCTTGAAGACAACTTTATGTGATGGTACAAGAATAACTTCAAACATAAACTTCTCCTAGCATTTATTTGTTGGGATATATGGAAGTCCAGAGACTCTATTATTTTTTAGGGTATGTCTATAAATCATGTTTCCATCTCCTTGAGAATTATTAATTATTACAAAGAATATAAAGTCGTTGCTGCAGAGAAACAATTGCAGAGACAATTTGGGGAATTTTCAAACATAGTAGTGGCTACTAGGTTATTTGATGGTGTGGCAGAAGATGGTATATGTGGTGTTGCATCTTTACTCAGGATAAATGGTTAACATAATTTCATCCTTAAATTAAATTGTGGCCAGGGAACAAACACAAAAGTTGAACTTGTACTAGTGTGGTGTTTGGTTAAATTTGCTACTATCTTAGGGATTGATAGTATGAATATTTTTGGGGATTCACTAGTTATTGTTAACTAAGAAAATAAGATGTGGCCACTGCAGGTTATCTCTCTTGAACAATGGTGTTGCAAGACAAATACACTTTTAACTCACTTTCATGATCTAAACATTAAACATATTTACAGAGAGAAAAACAAAGCTGCAAACACTCTTTCTAAAATGACTCTTAACTGAGGAAGGTCTTCTCCTATGGGAAGAGTGCCTTGAAGGAATTCAAGTTCACAATGGATCGATCTACTTTTTCTACTATGGAAATGTTCAAGCATGATGGATGAAATACTTTCAACTTTGTTATTACTTTCTGCCAAAGTTTTCTACTAATAGTCTTGTTTTGAGGTAGATTTTTTTTTGATGAATAAAACCTTTTGTTGTGCTAAAAAAATTATTTTTTAATTCTTAAATTTTGGTTGGGAGTATTTTGTCGTAGCTATATCCTTCAGATAATCTTGTTATGAGAGATGATACATAGAAGATGTACTTTTTAATTCTATAAATAACAAAAGTACAATTTTTTTCTACGTGATATATATATATATATATATATATATATCTATATCTATATATATATATATATATATATATATATATATTTTCCGTATGGAAAATATCTATCACTCTAAATAAAGAGTGATCATAAACTGCCCTTGAAGGACTATCATATCAAATGCTGAAGTACAAAAGTTATAATTCAAAAATTCCTTCCCATACTTTATCGAAATTTTGGCATTATCTCCAAAATTGGTTCAGAGCCATGAATCTATTATGACTCGTCACCATATTCCAAACAATCTCCCAACCATCATTAGTTACATATAGACAATACAAAAATAAGGGAAGAGTGAATTTCATTCCCAAACTTCCTAAAATAGAGCCTCCAATGACCCTAAAAAAAGATCACTTCAGAAACGATCACTTCAAATTGTTAATTTTCCAGGAGTGCAGGCTGAAAGAGAGGATGAAATTCCACTCTTATTTCTCCCGGTGGAATCAGCAACGCGTTCTTTGAAAGCAAGTCAAATTCTGAGTTGATTTCCTTGTAGACATGACTGAATGAGATCGTGCTAAAGAGGGAAATCAAGTTCTGAATTTGTGTCAACAAGGATTGAAGATGCGGAGCTTTGATCTGAAGATTTTGATTTTCCCAATCAATTACCATTCTTGAATCTCCGAACACTTGAAGATTCATTATGTTATATCTGAGAGCAGTATGGAGTACTGCCCGAAGCACTGTCAATTTCACTTTGTTGTTAGCATCGTGAATAGTTCCATAGAGGATGATAATTTTAGTGCAATCAAATAAATGACTCCTCCCGAGCCTCCAAGTTGAGGGTGGCCTTGACTAACATCATCAAAATAAGCCCATGGAACACTTTTTTCAATGGTAGGATGAATCAGTATTCTTTGCTTTTTTTTATTCTCTTCTTGTTTATGTTCCTTTTTCCACTGCACAATAAGGGCCGAATTTACCTCAGCAGGGACAAAGGTTTCAAGAAAAATGACAGAGTTTCTCACCCACCAAAGACCATATATGAAAAGGAAGGGGAAAGCGTCAAAACTGCATACCAGTGGGTTCTTCCACCAATTTTGACACCAGCTATCAACGGACGAATCCAAAGGGATATCAGTATCAGAAAGATTCTTGGTGGTGTCCTCCCATACTGCTTCTGCATAATTACAAGAGGAGAATAAGTGAGAAGAGGTTTCAACAGAGGCTTGGCATAATGGGCAACGACTGGGACCTATCCATCCCCGTTTAAGCAGGTTATCCCAAGTTAGAAGCTTATCACATAGGGCTAGCCATAAAACAATTTTGCTTTCAATGTGCCACCAGTCTTCCAAACTACTTACCACCACCATTTTTTTCACTAGCGAAAAGATTTTTGTTAAAAGCTTTGCATCCTAGTTTGGTGGTGTAGTCTCCATTTGTGCAATTCAAGGTCCATAATAGCTTATCTTCTAAGTTTTTGTTACTTTTACTTTTCATTATCAATTGAAAATATTGATATACTTACATTGAAATGAAGTTGTTGTGTCTGATAGTAGCTAGATTGGTTAAAAGAGAAGTGAAATCATGAGCATTAAAACAAACCTTTTTATATTGGACTACAATTGATGAGAAAATAGTAAAGATAAGTGCGGACTTGGTCTACTAAGGATTTTTAGGTCTTGCTTCATATAGGAGTGCACAAATCCCATGCATGTCCTATGGAGTTTTGTTCAAAGGGACATAATACCTGCCTGATTGTCTCATCTCACACACTTGATTGATCTTGCTTTGTAATCCCATCATGTTGGCACTGGATTCTCCTTCCTTTCTTCCAGTTGTCAATGTAACGAAAAAGGTTTGAATTCGATATGAGATCATACTTAGCCCTAAAGTTGAAAGTCCTATAAAACCTACCGAATGTGTGTGCGTTGATGGAAGAAGAAATCTTATAGTGCCCACATTTCCATAATATTGAATGCTAGTGTATCACCTGTACTTAAGCTTGCAGTTACATCACTAGTATATTATTTGGGTCCTCGCACGAAGACGAGGGACCTTTTATGTGCAATTGTATATTGACGAAACACTCAATATTTTAGTAAATAAAAAATGCATGAGTGTTTCTTTCATCTAGGTATGGGTGGGCCCAAGCCTGCAATGTCAATTAACACATAGGATAGGAAACATAAACGCTCAAGCGTTATTTAAATACATAACACTCGAGCTTTATGTAATTATATAACACTAGAGCATTATGTATTACATAACGCTCGAGCATTATTTAGTCCATAAATGCTCGAGTGTTTTATTTAACATAGTATAAACCCCAAAAGTGGTCATGACTAACCTCCATTCTGCATCCAATAGAAAACGATAGCCACGGAAACCGGTGAGGAGAAGCAAGAATGCTCAAGCATTTTTCACTACTAGGGGCAAATTGGAAGGGGATGGCATAAATTTGAAGAGGAGGGAAAATTGTAAGAGGTAGGTATGGTTCCTTAAGCAACTATGCTCTTCAATTTTTCCTCATTTCCTTATTAAACATAAAAATTTTGATGTTGCCCCAATTTGTAAATCCAGTTAAATGAAACCAAAAACTAAATTTCCATAATCAAATTACATACTAAATCCATACCCATAATCTAATTTTGTACCAAATCCAACTTGAAAATGAAGGGATTCGCAAATGTTGAGCATCTCACTCAAGGGTTCCATAAATTTTGTATCATAGAATGTTGGGGATACTATAAAAATTATACTTTAACAAGACACTAGAACACCTTGTTGAATAAATCACTAAAAATTCCTATTCCTTCCATGTTTTTGCAAATTCCTCCACTATCCTTTTACTCTATCTCATTGTCTCTTGGATCAATATAATATTGGGCTTATGTAGGTCAACTAAACTACCAAAGCAAAAAAATATAGAGTGCTTAACTAAACCTCTTATGTTAGTGTATATTACTAACAATGAGATACTTTAAAAAAACACTAACACCTTGTTGAATAAATCACTAAAAATTCCTATTCCTTCCATGTTTTTGCAAATTACTCCACTATCCTGTTACTCTATCTCATTGTCTCTTGGATCAATATAATATTGGGCTTATGTAGGTCAACTAAACTACCAAAGCAAAAAAATATAGAGTGCTTACCTAAACCTCTTATGTGCTTACCTTTCAAGGTTTTTTATTTTCCTTCCAAAAAACTCGGAAGGGAATGATTCTAAGCAATATAAATTTGGCATTTTCTACCCTTGCCAAGCTAAGAAACTTATTTTCTTATATTTTTAATACTTAATCCCCTACAACACCTCTACCAAATCCTCTACCTTCTAAAAAATTCCATATGTTATTCCCAATATCCCTAAATACTTCCACAGTCTGGAGGTCTAGCACTAAACGTGTAACACCCCTGGTTTGGAACAACTAGTATGGTTATGCCAAGATGTAATTATTGTCTATAATTCCTCTAAGGATGGAGATATTTTACTTTGTAAATATTAATACTAATAATCCATAACTGGATGTGCTGAGGTAGTATGCTAAAAAGATCAAGGACTTGTGTATTCACCAGAGTCGGTAAGGGAGTTGAATGAATTAAGTGGGGAAAACCATGATATAACCCTTTTAAATATTTAAGTCCCTAAAGTTTATCCTAAGTCTTAAACCCATTTAAATGAATTTAGTTTATATTTTGAAAATCATAATTATTAATTAATTATGATTAAGCAGAATTTTGTTGTTTTTATGTTTTTACATTACAAAAATTATAAAAAATGGCCGAGTGAGTCCACGTGGGTTGCAGATTGCATGAAAAGACTTATGCATGCTAGGAAAAGTGGGTGTGCCCCATTTGGTGGAAGGCGGTGGAAGAAAATTGAACTCTGAGAAAAAATTTCCCATGCCTGGGTGTGTTTGAGAGAACAGGGGAGGTAATTATTATCTAAGAATGAAAGTTGATATGAATCCCTGAATCTGTGAGCCAAATTGTTGATAGTGTTTTGCTGCAATTCTATCCATTTCGAATTTGGTCATTCCAGTGAAGTGTCAAATGGTGTAAACAGATGAATTGGTGGATTTGTTAGCACATATGGAAGTGATGTGTCTCACTATTGTGCATCAAAAGGAAATCAAGGAGGTTAGATGCAATGTTTAGCATAGAATTGGATTCAACACAATTTTCCTGATTGCTAAGTCTTGATTCTGAAAGAGTTGGGGAATTGGAGAGATGTCTGTCTGGTGAGTGCACAAATCTCCTATCAGGGGTGGTGTTCTGTTGAGAGATTAAAGTGCATAATTACCTATAGTTGGGTGTTGCATGGAAGCCACATAGCCAGTTGCCAAATTCAAGTGTTTAACATATAATTTTAATTCATGAGAATGGTGTTTTAATTTTCAAACTTTTTACAGATAAGTTTTATGTTTTGGAAATGGTGTTTTAAATTTTGAGTTATTATTGAATGGATGACTAGTAAAAATTAAAAGAATTTCTTGTTTAATTTTCTAAGTTTGGATACAAGGAACTAATTCATGTATTGTTTGTTCACATTCACGTATATGGTCAAGTTCAAATTTATCTCTGCAAATAATGTTTGGAAATTTTATGAATGCCAAATTCTTTACTTAAGTGGAAGTCTTAGAAATGATTTCCTATAATAGTGGTTAATTTATGGGTTCATAATTGAAATATTTATTCAAATTATGTCAAAGAGTACAAAGCTTGAAAAATTATATGAATGGATAAATAAGTAGTATTTCCATTCATTTTGATTTTTTTTTTTAACTTGGTTCATAATTTGCAAATACTTAATTTCATTGCAAAAACCTGTCTTAAATTGCTAGTTTTACTGTGTAGTTATGATCTTACTGCATAGCTCCTAAGTTAAATGAAATGTTTTACTGTGCAGTTCTAAATATTTAAATGAAATGTTTATACAAATTGTTTCAAAAAGGTTTAAACTCCTACTTTTCATATATTTGGAAGAAAATAATTCCTAAATGATCGAATGATATGTTTGAAATGAGTACCCAATAAGTTTTTATTGGGTAGTAAATGATTATGTATGATTTTCAATACCATGCGCTAAAATTGATTGTAGTGCTTGCATTAAGTGGAAATTTTGTTTATTTTATAACCACAGGAGTTTTTTTTCCTTATTTACAACCACCATGTGCTAATACATGTTTCTTATTCCTTGCAATGAATGCATGTTGAATTTAAAAACCATGGGCTGAAATTGCTAATTTAAAAGAGTGTGAATGTTTGTGTGAAGAATAAATTCAACCACGTTCATCGTTACAAATTCCATGGTCCAATTATGAGTGGTATTTGTTTTTAGATTACAAGTATTGGAATAGTGGATTGCATACAAAATTCAATGGGTTGAAATTGAAAATAATATATCATTTACCTTTTATGTATGGGAAAGATTGGAAATTTTTTTCCTAATTAATTTATGGAAACCCCACTTTGTAGTTACTTCGTTGTAAGTTTAACGGAACATGTTGGAATATATGTTTTTATTTCCTTGTCTTAAATTGAAAATACAATACTTGAGGATTGTTTATGTATATAACTTTAATTTCCTTTGTTCCATTGTTTTGGAGCAAACTGGGTCGTCACAGTTCATTTCTGTCACAGTTCATTTCCATCGTAGTTCATTTCCATCACAGTTAGACTCCATCAGAGTTCATAACTGTCATAGTTCATCTCCACCGCAGTTCATTTCCATCACAGTTATCTTTGTCACAATTGATTTCTATCACAGTTATTTTGTGTGACAATGATCCTGTGTCATAGTTCCCTTGTGTCACAGTTATTTTTTACCTGTGTCATAGTTATTTGTGTCACACTTATTTTTTGGTCATGGTTACCCTATGTCACAGTTATTTTGTGTCATAGTGACCCTGTGTCACAATTACCACGTGTCACAGTTACCACGTGTCACAGTTATTTGTCTCACAATTACCTTGTGTCACAATTCCTAGTAAAGAAATAAATTGTTATACTTAAAATTACACTAAAACAAGGGTTGGTGCAAGGCTAATGCTAGCCACTCATAACGTGTTAGTCACAATGGACTTCTAGAAAAACAGAAATATGAACATCAAAAAGCAATATTAGAGCTACCTACACAACATTTTGGAATATGGTGTAAGAAGATGAAACGTAGACAATCAGATTACCTTTCGGAATATATAAATATTATTATTGAAATTAAGTATAACTCCCAAAAAATGGGGTTCTCCTAAGGTTGGTATGTTATTTGTTTAAGAAAAAATAATGAATATGTTTGCGTTGGGCCGCAGGTTTGGTATGCAAATGGTGGAATTTTGTGAAAACAACTATATACAGTCATAGATAACAAGCCACTCTAGTGCAACGCTATTTTTCCATATTTATTTATGTTAATTTTTTTTTTTTAAATGAAGGAAGTCAACCAATCCCTAAAATGACTAGGTTGAGCGTTGGGCCCCAACATCCTGGTCTAAACATAATCAATGAACTTTGTTTTTTTTTAGGATGTAGGTCTTTGTGTGTACTTGTGCAGGTTCTTTTCCGTTTCCAAAATAGGTGAGCCAATAATAAGTTATATCCGAAAGAAATAACCTACTTTTTTGTGTAAGATTGACATTAGTGCAATTAAAATTAAATAAAAAATAGAAAAAAATAATAGATTTAATAAAAAATTACATATTCGGAATCTACACACATAGTTCCAGAAGTGTGTGCAATTTCATTAGCAGTGGACCAGTGTATCATACACAGAATCATGCTCGAAATAGAAGAAGTTATAGAATAAGATGTATTTTGTTATAACATAGTCCAAGCAACTTAGTTTGGCAACCCGCACCTAAAACCAAAGTGGCCAATTCATTCGCCACATTGGTGGGAAAGAAATTTCCCGCCAAAATTTAGAAATTTAAATGGCGTGTATGCATTATTTTAAAAACACATGTCTGCACTAAGAGTGCTGATGTAGAAATAGTGAGTACGCACTAAACAATGCGTACACACCATTTAATGCATACATGCTATTTACTGCATACGCGCTAGTAATGCGTGCACACATTTTTTACTAATATGAAATGTATTTTTATTTTCATATTCATCTATCTCAAACCCCCCCTGCCACCCCTCTCCCTATCTCTAATCCTCCTCCTCTCCTTTGTTTGTTCTTATCCCTCCCTAACCCTCCTCCCCTCCACCCCATTTCAACCCCTCTATCTCTCTCTCTCTCTTTCTCTAGCTCCCCCCTTCAATCCTCCTCTATCTCCCTATCTACCTAAGTTTCCTCTTCTTCTCCCTCTCCCTCCCCTCTACCTAAACTTCTTCTCCTTCTCGCTCTCCCTCCTATATCCATCTCTCTAACCATAACCATTGTCATATCTCTCTTACTCATCCCATCTCTTCTTAAGCCCCCTCCTACTCCTCCCCCTCACCCTCTCTCACTATCTCCTTAACCATGCTAACCCCTCCCCCTAACTCTCATCTTCTCTCTCTCTCTCTATAACAGTGATATTTATCTCTCTCTACTTAACCCTCCTCTCCCTTTTCTCCCCCGTATGTCCCTATCTCTCTCTCTTTCTCTATTGTTAATATTCCTCTCTCTCTCTCTCTAACTAAAAGGGAAAGACATTGTAGCAGAGGTTTCCCATAGATTTTCCTTTTATACTGCTCGTAAACCAATTCTCAAGGATTTACTAAGAATCGTAGGGAGGAGGAGGATGACTTGGCCTTCGAGAAACCTTAGGGACTTATCGATAGAGAAGACAAATATGGAGAAAGGAGGCTTAATAGAGCTAATTTCACTGACATAAATGATTCCTTCACCATAAGTGAAAAGACCCTTGATGCTGCTATCTGGATGTATGTTGATATCATGCAGCAGAGGCCCTCAAGAGGGAAAAGGAAGAAACCCTAAGGCTAGTTGCGAAGAAGCACCAGGAAGAATATGAACATAAGGTGAATGATAAAGATGGGTTCACTTAGGCCCCGATGGCATAGCTTGCCTGGAAGCGAAGGAATCGATGGGACTAAGCTCAGGCTTAGGACAATGCTGCGAAGAAGGCAAAGGCTTCATGGGACTGGGATGCCCCCAATGCTACTCATTCGATTAGCAGGTGGGATGGTATGCCTATTGTATGAAGGATGAACAATGATGCAACTTTGGGCATTGATTGGCATAACATATTAGTAGATGGGATGCCACACCTACCCCAAGAAGGGTTAACAGTGATATGGCTCCTAAGTATCTACCAAGTGATTAACTACTCAAATAGAAGATGAAACAGTTCCTTGGTAAGAATGTAAACCTAAAACACTAGAAGCTTAAAGGTATTCCTATCTGTTGGCATTCCTCCAACCATGTGAAATATGTAAATGTTGTATGCGAGGAGGGATATGAGGAAGCAGCCATAAAAGGGATTAAAGGAGAAGCTGCGTAAAGATGAGAAGTAGAGCCATAGCAGTGATGTTTGGTTCTCGATTATGCCAATGTATAGGTTGGGATTGAAGTAGTACTGCATGGCCCTATTCATGTAATTTGGAGCGGCATGAGTAATGAATAAAAACTTTTAGACATTTCTTTATTCTTGTTGGTTGCACAATGTTTGTATTTATTGTGCATCTCTATGCTTGCATATATTGAATTGGAAGTTGGTTCAACGGTAGTTTTGTTGTCCATCTTTGTAGCAACTTATTTGCTACATTACCCCCCTTCTCTCTCTCTCTCTCACACACACACACACACACACACACACACACAAACATAAATAACATGTCACCATATCTTGCTCTATCCCCCCATCTATATCTCTCCTTAACCCTTCTCTCTCTCTCTTTCTCTCTCTCTCTCTCTCTCTCTCTCTCTCTCTCCCCTTAAATTTCCTCCCACTCTTGCTCTAAACCTCTTCACCCATCTCACTCTATCGGTATTTGGTAAACCTCCTGTATCTATTGTTGATGTAATTGTAACTTTGGAAGATATTCACTTGTATATTATATGTCTTACATTTGTACTTTACTGTATCCCCGACGGAGATGTATTATTCCTCTGATAAGAAGTGTTGTCATTTGTATTTGCAAGTGTCGCAAGTTTTATTGTAAGTGTCGTAACTTATATTTTATGGGTTATTAGACCAACTTAGAGGGTTCGGCCCAGTATGAGTTAAGCGGAAGGGTTATTAGACTCCCCTAAGGGGTCGGCCCAATTAGGGCAAAAGGCAGGTCAAGTTAAAGTATAAATAGAGTGGTTGCACCACTCTATTTGCTCATTCACTCACACATCCAACTCGCTTAGTTGAGAGAGAGGAGTGCACACAAGTGGAGGAGGATTAGCTACTAGAGACATATATATTTTGGGGTTTCATCTTTGTGATCTTTGTATTGGTGCTTATTCTATCTCTAAGGAAGTTGCGGGGTTTTTCACCTTTATGGTTTTCCCCAATGAAATGCTTTGTGTCTCTTGTCTCTTGTGTTTGATATGTTGTACATGCGTTCTCTCAGTTAATATCCTAGATCATATTAAATTAAATTATGAAAAACTAACATGTAATCAGAGATAGCCTAAAGGAAGGCCATGTATGGCATTTACGACACTTGTTGCACTTGCGACAATTTGGAAGCTAGGACTTGGTATAGTAAAAACTAGTCATCGTGGAGCTTTCGCTATAAATTTGTTTTGGAGAAGGATCAGGATCTGAACTTTTTATAGGATGAATGTTAGACATGGATGTACCCTGTGTAACAATTTTAGCCTCATATTCCTTGTACTTTCTGCGATATGACCCGTATAGGTTAGGGTTTCTGCCTCTTCCAAAATACAGCCCTAAAAAGGTGACCTAGTCACAAAGGTCATATCTCGGGCCAAGAAGCTCCAATTGGAATTCCATAAAATGTGACAGTTAGGGAAGGGACTATTGTTTCACAGGTCTGTGTTTCAGAGGCATAAGTTGAAACAGTGACACGTGGCACTCCGTACAAGTTTTCTATGTTGTTTCATCCCATAAATAGGTCATGTTGCAACATTTAGCATATCTCTCTCATGGAGAACCCATTGAAGCTCATATATCTGGGGTTGGAAAGATGACAGGCCAGTCTACCACAGGCCGAAGTTTCAGACACTGAGGATCCAAAATTTCGGAGATGCGCCAGAAACAATATGGAATATCTTTCTATTAAAACAGAATTGGATTCTGAGCATTTTCATTTTTGGCTTGTCATTGTTGCAGGAAATTAGGGCTTTTTGACATAAGTGGAATTTTGGACTTCCCTCAGGATAGGATTTCTCTCCTCAGCAAAATATAAATTTAAAGACCAAGATCAAACTTTTTGGTTGGGTGAATCTCCGAGAAATTCAAACCCTAATTTGACATTTTGAACGAGAAAACTAGAAAACCAGATTTTGACAGAAGTTGCAGATCCAAAATTCGCAGGTCATTTTTGAAGAGTCAATTTTTGGAGTTTTCAAAATTTGAGGACACCATCTTTATCACCTCATTCAAATGCATCTCCCTATCCAGACAAAAGTTTGAAATTCCAAGTTTGGATTTTTAGGGTTTCTCTGTCAAACCCTAGCTAGCTTTAGACCCAGTTCCAGCAAATCAAGTGGTAAAACCTAAATCTTTTATTTCCATTAGAGTTTCTCATTAATATGTCTCACCACACCAAGCTTGAGGATAATCTTGAAGGGGCTGATAACTTTCAAGCATGGAAGTATAGGATTGGGTTAATCCTAGAAGAGATTGAGCCGGACACCTTCATAAGTGAAGAGGTTCCAGTTCCAGAGGGAGATGAGGATAAGGCCTTACATAAGAAGAACTTGGTCAAGGCCAAGAGAATCATTGAAGATTCTATCAAATACCATCTCATACCACATGTGTCTTCTCTAAAGACACCCAAGGAGATGTTTGATTCCTTGACCAAGCTGTTTGAAGGGAAGAACATAAATCGAAAGATGACTTTGCGGAATCAATTGAAGAATGTCAAGATACAAAATGCAGAGACCATGCAATCCTTCTTTACAAGGGTCTCTCAGATAAAAGAACAACTTGAAGCTATGGGAGAAGATATAGAGAATGGTGAAATTGTGATGACCACCTTGAATGGTGTTCCTATGTCATGCGATTCCTTCATTCAAGGAATTTGTGCTAGAAAGAAGCTCATCACATTCAGTAGGTTGTGGGAGGAATGCTCACAGGAGAAGCTCAAATTGTAGCTCGAGAATAAAAAATGGATAATGAAGACCAGGCTCTCACATCACACATCAGGAAGAATAACGACAAGAGGGAGCATCCTCATCACAAGAAGGATAAATACCACCACTAGAATCAGAGGGAGAACTTTGGAGGATCCATAAGAGATCTTTCTCACATTCAATGTTATACTTGTGATGAGAAGGGACACTATTTGAGAGATTGTCCCAGGAACAAAAGTAGCTCCCACAAGAAGAAGAACAATAAGAGAAGTTATCATGCTCACACTGCAGAGGATGATGAACCTCCAATGAAGAGAACCAGGGAAGACAATGAAGATTCTTCAAGTGATGAATAATATGTATTCTAATGTTTTACACGAAAGTAGTAGAAGAACCTACTACAAAGTTGGTCTCCGAAAAACAAATAATCTATGAAAGAACCTCTCATCCATTTTCAGCATTGGTTAAGGTGCACACTATCAGAGACTCCAGTAGTTCCTGCAAGGAAGCAAATATGAAGAGGGAGCACACTCTAGTAACACCTACAAGGAAGCAAAGATCGAGAGGGAGTCCATCCAACAACCAAACAAAGATAAGTATTCGAATTGTCATTTCTTGTATATATGATTACTTAAATGATGTTGTTCAGTCATGTACATACTTATGTTCATAGATTTAGGATGTATATTATGCATTTTAGAAAAGTTTCATTAATGAATAAGATACTACTAATATAGTAATGGTTAAGTGGCCTATGGTACTGTACAACACTCCATGCTACTTATCTAGATTGAAAACTTTTTGCTGACATGTTGGGAGTAGTGCACACTCTTAACAATGTTCTGGTAGAGATGGAAGGCATCTAGAAAGTTACTGTATGAATACGGGATATGGATGAATGTTGTATTGAAGCATTGGCTAAGATAATCACATGAATGTATGACATATGTCCTTATGTGTAATATTTTCTTCTGAAAACTATGAGATGTTTCTAATCATGCAATTGAATTTGACTTGTAGGAAAGATTGTGTACAATCACCTACAAAAGAAGGACAATGACATTTGATCCAGCAACGAAGTTCAAGAAAACTACTTATTGAAGATATTGAAGAATCTGAAGTTCCCAGGATCCAGGATGCAGTAATGGAAGGATGTCATGACTGAGGAGTACTAGTCGATCATGAAGAATGATGTCTGGGATGTGGTCCCAAGACCAGTAGGGAAGTTTGTTGCGACTTCCAAATGTATCTGCAAGATCAAGCATGCTACAGGTGGTAGCATAGAGAAATACAAGGCAAGATTTGTGGCTCGTGGCTTCTCCCAGAAAGAAGGGATAGATTATGAAGAAACTTTTGCACCTATATCTAGATACACTTCCATCAGAATAGTACTTTCTCTGGCTGCAGTGATGAAGTGGAATATACACCAAAAGGATGTCAAGACAACTTTTTTGAATGGTGTAGTCTAAGAGGAAGCGTATGTGGAGCAGCCACTCAGTTTTGAGAATAATGACAGGGAGACTCATGTGTGCAAACTGAAGAAAGTCTTTTATGGTTTGAAACAAGCACCCAGGACGTGGTATGGTAGAATAGACAACTTCCTGACTAGTTTGGGATTTACCAAGAGTAAAGTGGATTCCAACCTTTACTACAAGATTGAGGAAGGCAATCCAGTGATACTCCTACTATACATAGATGACCTGTTTATGACAGGTGAGAATGGGTTGATTTTTGATACCAAGAGGAAGCTTGTTGTTGAGTTTGAGATGAAGGACTTGGGTATGATGCATTACTTTATAGGCATGGAGGTGTGGCAGAGTGCAGATGGAATCTTCCTTGGACAAGGAAAGTATGCAGTAGAGATCCTGAAGTGGTTTGAGATGATGGACGGCAAGGCCATGGCCACACCTATGGCATCGAACCTGAAGCTATTGAGTGATGCTTCATCAAAGTGAGTTGATGCCACAATGTATCGTCAGATGATTGGGTCCTTGATGTACCTAATGAACATGAGACCAGATATTTGCTTTGGTGTGAACACATTGAGCCAGTTCATGACGGATCATAGACATGTTCACTTGATTGTTGTAAAGCATATTCTAATGTACCTGAAGGGTACGGTTGATTATGGGCTCAAGTATGATGTGAATCAAAAGGTTAACCTGGAGGGTTATGTTGATTAAGATTGGGCAGGAAGTTCTACAGATAGGGAGAGCACTTTGGGGTGTTGCTTTAGTATGGGATCAGGTGTGATATCTTGGTTTAACAGGAAGCAATCCTACATAGCACTAAGTACAGCCAAAGAAGAGTATGTCGCAGCTTGTTCGGCTAGTTGTGAGGAAGTATGGATAAGGAAGCTACTGTGTGATGTGCTTGATCTCCAGTTAGATGCTACATGTATCTTTTGTGACAACTAGAGCTGTGTGAAGTTATCTGAGAACCCGGTGTTCCATGACAAGTTCAAGCATATCGAGATCAAGTATCACTATATCAGGGATATGGTGCAGAGAAGAGAAATGAAGCTCCTATATGTTGCAACGAACGAGCAGATAGCAGATGTGTTGAATAAGCCACTAGCCAGAGTGAAGTTCGAGTATTTCAGAGATAGGCTTGGTGTTCTTTAGATCAAAGATACTTCCAGGAGGAAGTGACGGGACACAACTGTAGGATGTTAAGATTTAATATGCTAAGACATAAAATAGCAGCATTACATTCCATTTCACAATAATAGCATATACAGGATCACTGAAGAAACAACAAGCACGGCATAAAAACAAGAGACACAAATTTATCCTGGGAAACCCTCATGGGGTAGAAAACCCAGCAAAACTTCCTCAATATAGATGACCAGCAAATACAAAATATGTAACCCTGAGCATAAGCTCCTCCTTCTCCATATCAGACCTCTCTCTCATAAGTGCGCCACTCTCAAGTGAGTGAGTGTGTGTTAAATGAGGAATACACCTCCTCTATTTATACACTACTTTGACTTGTCTTTTACACAAATCATGTAGGCTCGTATTTAACCATTGGGTTAAATACCCCATTTCAACTGACTGGGCCGACCCCTCTAGGGTGGTCTAATAACCCTTTGACCCACATAACACATATAGGGCCAACCCCCACTAGGGAAGTCTAATAACCCAAGTTACCACAATCTGACAGAGGAATAAACATCTCCGGAATAATAAAGTACAAATATAATATTCTTAGAAGTTACAATATTTCAACACTCCCCCTTAACGAGAAGGATATTATAACAACATCTGCACGAGCAAGGAGTCATCAACATCATACATGATACATCTATAAATCATTGGAAGCTTTCTCAACGTCATCAGTAACTCAAGCAGTTATTGGAACATCTTCAATACTAGAACATCAACATCTTCAGTACTCAGTCTTCATATTCTGCAGCAATCGAACAGCTACAGCAACATCAACATCTGGATGTTCACGATCAGCATCATCGTCATCTCACAATCATCAGCATCGTCATCACACAATCATAAGCATCGTCATCACATGATCATCAACATCGTCATCTAGATCATCACAATCAGCAGCATCGTCATCTAGATCATCACGATCAACAACATCGTCAATGCAAGTATAAATATCATTAATACAAGTATCCTCATCAATACAAGTATACATATCATCAATACAAGTATCCTCATCAATACAAGTATACACATCATCAATACAAGTATCCTCATCAATACAAGTATACATATCATCAATACAAGTATCCTCATCAATACAAGTATACACATCATCAATACAAGTATCCTCATCAATACAAGTATACATATCATCAATACAAGTATCCTCATCAATACAAGTATACACAATAGCAGCATACCCTGCAACACACAAGATCCAATTACGGGATGATCAATCCCTCTCACTTTAGGACATAGGTCCAAGGATGATACAATCCTGATCTGCTTACGGGATGATTAGTCCCTCTTGGTTTAAGACATCTCTCATGTCTATGGATGATGCAATCCAGATCAACTTACAGGATGATCAATCCTTATCACTTTAAGACACCTCACCATGTCTAGGGATGATGCAATCCCGAATCAACTTACAGGATGATTAGTCCTTATCACTTTAAGACACCTCACCATGTCTAGGGACAATGCAATCCCAATCTATTTACAGAATGATTAATCCTTATCACTTTAAGACACCTCACTATGTCTAGGGATGATGCAATCTTGAATCAACTTATAGGATGATTAGTCCTTATCACTTTAAGACACCTCACCATGTCTAGGGACGATGCAATCCCAATCTACTTATAGGATGATTAATCCTTATCACTTTAGGACATAAGTCAAAGGATGATGCAATCCTGATCCACTTACAGGATGATCAATCCCTATCACTTTAGGACATAAGTCCAAGGATGATGCAATCCTGATCCACTTACGGGATGATCAATCCCTATCACTTTAGGACATAATTCCAAGGATGATGGAATCCTATCACGTACATTTTGAGCCAAACGCTTAGGGACGATGCAGTCCTATCACATCCACTAGGGACCACTTTCTCGAAGACATATGTCTACGGATCTCTTTTAGGACATGTGTCCATGGATGATACAATCCCCTCATCCACTAGGGACCACATTCTTGGAGACATCTGTCCACGTATCACTTTAGAACTGAATTCCAGGGATGATACAATCCTCTCCTGTCCACTACGGACTTCATTCTCAGAGACATCTGTCTATGGATCACTTTAGAACTGAAGTCCAGGGATGATACAATCCTCTCCTGTCCACTATGAACTTCATTCTCGGAGACCATACGTCTACGGATCAATTCAAGGGACCGAAGTCCGGGGATGATACAATCCCCACCTATCCACTAAGGACTTCATTCTCGGAGACCATACGTCTACGGATCAATTCAAGGGACCGAAGTCCGGGGATGATACAATCCCTACCTGTATCCTTATCAATACAGATATCATCAAAACATGTATCCTCATCGATACATTAACAGAAGATGTATCCTCATCGATACATCAACAAAACATGTATCCTCATTGATACATATATCATCAAAGTAAAAGCAAGTAAAAAAATATTCTAAGTATAAGAGTCCTAAGTCTAAATGATCTAAGTATCCAAGTGTAGTAAACAAGTATACACATCATCGACCTTGCTTGTCGATGAGGTAATCTCATCATCAGTGACCACATCACTCCCCCTTTCGAGGAGGGTCCTTCCAAGCTTGTCTCGAAAATACTCAAACTTTTCTTGAGGTAGAGGTTTGGTTAGTCTGTTGGTAACTTGTTCACTTGAGGTAGAGGTTTGGTTAGTACATCGGTAACCTGTTACAAATTCAAATTTTATAGTTCCTTTATGCATCATATCTTGTTAGATCCCTACGTTCTTTGACTTATCATGGAACACTGGATTCTTTGTCATCTTGATACAACTCTATTTGTCACATAGGATCACAGTTGGTTCTATCTCTAAGTCAAACAATCCTGAAGCCAAAATTCTTCACAACTAGCAGAGCAAGCAGCCATATATTCCGCTTGTGCTGAGAGCCACACTAGACTGCTTCCAGCTAAACCACGAGATCATGGCTGATCCCAGACAATAACATCCTCTCGATGTGTTCTTCCTGTTTGATACACTTTCTGCCCAATCAACATCTAAGTAGCCATCTGAAGTCATGATCTCCAAGATAGCATAGATCAAATTCTATCGTATCCTTTAGGTGCCTCATCACATGCTTTGCAACTATCTGGTGAACATACCTAGGTTCCAGTACATACAGACTCAAGGTGTTCACAACAAGGCATATATCTGGCCTGGTATATGTCAGATACATAAATGACCCAATAATCTGTCTGTATAGAGTCACATCCACTCACTCTAATGAGTCATCAACTAACAGCTTCATAGCTTCACATTCCAACATCTCAATTCTTGTCAAGACTTCCACATCATACTTTCCCTTGGTTGAGAAAGATTCCTTCTAAGCCTTGCTACACTTCTAGGCCTAGGAAGTAATGCATCAATCCAAGATCTTTCATCTTGAATTCTGTAGCCATCTTCTTCTTCCATTCCATGATCTGTTTCTCATTCCCTGTCAGAAATAGATCATCCACATATAGTAATAGTATGTCATAACGGATTAGCTTTATTTCTGGTAAAGCCCAAGCTTGTCAAGCAGCTATCAAATCTTCCTCTGTAACTGAACATCATTCACACTCTACATTGAGTGATCTTCTGCATATCTATCCGTGCCATCTCCTGTCATATGGATCTACTGATATGAGCCTCAAGATCATTTGAACTCTGTGGTGAGTTCCTTCTTGCATCCATCTAAGAGAATACACCATCTTCAACTTTGCATCACCCATGGTGATCATTAAGCTCATCAAATGACTATCAATCCTGGGTACCTATGAACCCATACAAAGCTTTCTTCAATTACACCATTAAGAGAATGGTTTTATCTAGTCACTTGGAGCAACAATCTAGTCATGATCCTCTTTCTATTTCTAAGATAATCTTCTAGCCACAAGCCTTTTATAGTATGTTTGATTTGTAAATCTTTTTGTTGAACATCCATCGCTTGTTCAATGTTCATCATTCATCATGATCTTTCCTACAAATCAAAATTAAGTACATGATTAGTAATACTTCATAATCATCAAATCATATTGACATGATAACCTATTATGCATATAGATATCATTTACATAGTTATGCAACTATTTTGACCAATACTTTGGCACAACACTTTCCCATATCCTGTATGCATACAGTGGCTATCTAGATGCCTTCCATCTCTACCAGAACATACTATCGAGAGTGTGCACAGCTCTCAGCATGTCAACAAAGAGGTTTCATTCTAGACAAGCAACAATGGAATGTTTGTCCAACTTACCAATCATATGCATATTAGTAGTATACTGTTCAATGCTCTATGAATGTTTACACTCAGCATCATATATTCTAGGAATACAAATATGCATACAAGCAATATCATTTACTATTTCAAATAACAACTCAAATACTTATCTTTTATGTTTGTGTGGTTTCCTCTCGCTTGATCTTCTATATGTCTTTTGAACTTCTATTCATTATGTACCACTGTGCATGCTCAAGTGTGCACTAGTGTCATCCTCATGATCTCATACACAAACATACATTTATTAGTATATTCTCAATATTATCAAAACACTATAATTCTAAATAATCTTGAATATGTGTAGTCATGATCATTAGTATTCAGGGTTTCAAGGAAGTCTTCTTTTACTCATGCATATCATCAATCAAGATAAAAGACATAATATGCATAATCCCTTGATTACTAACTTTATGAATAAGCATATCTAATCATACCAAGTATACTTATATAATGGATCCTAACACAAGGTAAGATTCATAGGAAACATACCTGGATTAGTATATCTGTTTAACATACCTAATCAATATCTTCTTTGTTCTCTTCAATGATTTAGAGATCCTGTGCTGGAACCTACATATCTCATAGGTTAAGCATAATAGAAAAAAGTCATACATACCTCGTAAGTAGAACCTCTATGTCATCAAATATTATGGAGGATTCTTTGTCTTCATTTTGTCATGGTCATGGGACTTGATTTGTCTTTCGTGATGTACTTGTATCTTGTTAGCAGACAACATCAACCTCATACAATACCATAGTGCATTAGTACAATCATATAGCCCTAAACAATGAATGTCTTCTATCATTCACATGCATTCATACTGTTACTAGGGTGATAAGACAATTCTAACATTAATCGAGATTGTACTGACCTGAATAATATGAGGACAAACATATTATGAACTTATTCAAGAATCAGATTTCAAGACATAACTGTATCTCCTTAAGTCATACCTGTCGAGACTTCTTGTAATCTTCTTATGTAAGGCCTTAGCCTCAACTCCCCCTGAAACTGGATCTGGAGTTTGATTAGGGTTTGCTAGAGAAACCCTAAAAATTCAATCTTTGACTTTCACACATCTGAATGGATGGAAGGAGGTGTCTTCCTGAGCTGATCAAACTAGCATACTTCAATTTTGAAATCTCCAAAATTTGACCCCTCAAAATTTGCCTTCGAAACTTCTGGATCTTCTGGATAGGATCCCGAACTAGGGTTTGATGAAGCCCACCCTTCTACTCAATCAAAAGGTTCGATCCAAGGCTCTAAAATCTTATTTTTCTAAGGAGCTTCCAGCCATGGTTACAGACTTCAAAAATTCCAACTTTTGTTGAAGCCCTAATTTTTCATCTTTCTGATCAAGATCCCGAACTGGGGTTTGATCAAGCTCGGTCTTCTACCCAACCAAAAAATTCAATCTTGGTCTCTAAATTTTGATTTTCCTGAGTAGCATTCAGCCGTGGATTCCGATTCCAAAAATTCTAACTTTCTCTGAAACCCTAAATTTCGGAAGCCATGAATGAAGGTGCTCCAAAAATAATTCTATTTTGACAGAAATATGTACCTAATTGTTTCTGCTGTAACTACAAACGTTTTGCTCCAAAGGGCCTGAAAACATTTTTTTTGGTATCCTGACTTGTCATCTTTCAATCCCGACAGGTCTGACCTCAATTGGATTTTCTAAGAGATAGTTATGCCAAGTGTCGCAATGTGACCTGTTTATGGGATAAAATAGGAGAGCGAACTTGTACGGTGTTCCACGTGTCACTGGTTCATCTTCGGCCTCTGAAAAAGTTTCTTGCGATAGTAAAGTCTATGTACTAACTGTCACTTTTTATGAAATTTTATCTGGAGCTTCCTAGCCCAAGTTATGACCTTTTTTCCTAGGTCACCTGATTTTGACTGAGATCTGGGAGAGGCAGAAACCCTAACTTGTACTGATTATAACTCACAAAGTACAATGAATCTGAGGGTTTCCTTTGGAAACAAGGTACCTGGGGATGTTATCTATGACCTGTAAACGTTTCAGATCCTGAACCTTTGCAGAAATGGATTTATAGCGAAAGTTCCACGATGACTGGTTTTTGCTATGTAAAACCCAAACCTTCAAATTGTCGCAAGTGAAGCAAGTGTCGTAAATGCCATACATTGCATTCCTTCAGGTTAGCTCTGATACCATGTTAAGATTTAATATGCTAAGACATAAAATAGCAGCATTACATTCCATTTCACAATAATAGCATATATAGGATCACTGAAGAAACAACAAGCACAACATAAACACAAGAGACACAGATTTATCCTGGGAAACTCATGGGGTAGAAAACCCAGCAAAACTTCCTCAATATAGATGACCAGCAAATACAAAATATGTAACCCTGAGCATAATCTCCTCCTTCTCCATATAAGACCTCTCTCTCATAAGTGCGCCACTCTCAAGTGAGTGAGTGTGTGTTAAATGAGGAATACACCTCCTCTATTTATACACTACTTCGACTTGTCTTTTACACAAATCATGTAGGCTCGTATTTAACCATTGGGTTAAATACCCCATTTCAATTGACTGGGACGACCCCTCTAGGGTGGTCTAATAACCCTTTGACCCACATAATAGATACAGGGCCAACCCCCACTAGGGAAGTCTAATAACCCAAGTTACCACAATCTGACAGAGGAATAAACATCTCTGGAATAATAAAGTACAAATATAATATTCTTAGAAGCTATAATATTTCAACATAGGAGCCGTTCCAGCATGGTGGTAGGTGGGTCCTCCCCATGGCTGTGGATGTAAGTGATGTGTGATGAGCATCCGTATGATGCTTTGTATGATCATGTGCATCCGTATGATGCACCGTGAGTGATGATGATCCATATGATCATGCACATCTGTATGATGCTCCATGGCAATGGATATCTTGGAGGTTGTGCAGTAGCATGTAATAGGTCTCTGTGATATCTTGTAGGTTGTGCTTGGCATGTAATCAGTCCTGGGATGCTCTTTCAAGTTTTTTCTTATTCGCATGTAATAGGTCCCTGGGAGATCTTGCAAGTTGTGCTTGGAATGTAATCATTCTTGGGATGCTCTTTCAAGGTTTTTCTTTTTCTCATGTAATTAGTCCTAGGAGATCTTGCAGGTTGAGTAGTAGCTCGTAATCAGTCTTGTTATGCTCTTTTCAGGTTTTGCAGATGCATATAATCATTCCTGAGATTCCACTGGATGGACCACTCACAGAGATGATGAAGACCTACATGGAGGCTAGGCCTACATCCAGCATGAAAAAGGGTTGGCTATGTAGAACTTCCTATGACTAATAGAATTGAGAGATATCACCAGTGATTGAGATGGTGAGTATGACAGCAGTGACGATGAGGCTCCAGTGATCAATTGTTGATGATCTAGCTCCAGTATCGAAGACTTGTTCCTATATGTATTGATGACCTATGTCAAGAGAATACCTTCCTAGTTAAGAGGGAGTGTTGAGGTTTTTATAACTTTGAAATATATTCACTTGTATATTATATATATTACATTTGTACTTTATTGTATCCCCAACAGAGATGTCTTATTCCTCCGATCGGAAGTGTCGTCATTTGTATTTGCAAGTGTCGCAAGTTTTATTGTAAGTGACATAACTTATATTTGATGGGTTATTAGACCACCTTAGAGGGGTCGACCTAGTATGAGTTAAGCGGAAGGGTTATTAGACTCCCCTAAGGGGTCGGCCCAATAAGGGTAAAAGGCAGGTCAAGTTAAAGTATAAATAGAGTGGTTGCACCACTCTATTTTCTCTTTCACTCACACATTCAACTCGCATAGTTGAGAGAGAGGAGTGGACACAAGTGGAGGAGGAGTAGCTTCTGGAGACATCTATCTTTTGGGGTTTCATCTTTGTGATCTTTGTATTGGTGCTTATTCTATCTCTGAGGAAGTTGTGGGGGTTTTCATATTTATGGTTTTCCCCAGTGAAATGCTTTGTGTCTCTTGTCTCTTGTGTTTGATATGTTGTACATGTTGTTCTCTCAGTTAAGATCCTAGATCAAATTGGATTAAATGATGAAAAACTAAGATCTGTAGTGCACAGATCCCCACTCTTGACACCCATATCCCATTTAAAGGCCTATAAAGAACTTGTACAAGGGGCATACCATTTGATCTATCCATGGTCCCCTGTGGTCATCTAAGGATGTGCTCATGGTTCTTAAACTTGATCATATATGCTTAGGGACCAAGGTTGTTGTTTTCCTCCCCCATCCATGCTAAAGGGATAGAGGCTCTTGTTTCATTACCACAACCCTCGTCAAGTCATGAAGACCCATGCATAGTGTACAAACCATCTTAAGGGAATCCATACCTAAATCCCAGGCCAAATACTCCCTAATGAGGGCTCATGTGGTTTCTAGGTGGTTTTTATGCTTTACAAACTCAAAAAGGTTCAATTAATGTTTAAACCCCATGTTTCACCCTTCACCATGTTTAGGTGTCAACACCCATTTCTAGTGCACAATTATTATGCATGGCCCTTATATCGCACTT
Source organism: Larix kaempferi (assembly GCA_027924585.1). NCBI lineage: Eukaryota > Viridiplantae > Streptophyta > Pinopsida > Pinales > Pinaceae > Larix > Larix kaempferi. The sequence goes on from BSBM01000057.1 coordinate 1,742,660, forward strand.
GGATTCCTACAAAGAAACCTTACAAAAGACTCATGCGTTCTTCCATGGACTTAAAGAAACCAAGTCCAAGAAGTTTGAACAATATCTCGAGCCACTTAAAGTTTCCTTCCTTGACCATGGTCAAGGGCCCACAACTCATTGTTTTTAAGAAAAACCTTCTAATGGAATCCATATCAAACTTTGATTGTAAAGACCCCTTAGAGACATTCCATGCCATTATTTTCACATGTTTTTGATGGCCATTAAACCTAAGAGACTATGTTTAAGCCCCGAGGATGAAGTGTTTTCCTCCCCAAACCATGACACTTGATCTTGAAAAGGTTACTGTATGGTTGAAGTCATTTGGTCCACCTAGGCATGTTTAGGCCTATATACCCATTCCCAATTCATGAAACCTACTCATGTTGAATGTATCCCACTAACATACTCATCAACACTATCCATGGCCTAGACAAACATTCCCGGCATGGGTCGAAGACATAATCTTGTTTAAGGCATGTGATGTAGCCTAATCATGGTATATGTATCCCTCTGCATTTTCTAGAGATACCCCACAAGGGTTATGTGTGGTGGTTTGAAGATGTATTCAACATCATATCCTAAGAAGCTTCTTGAGTTGTAGGTGTTGTTCATGGTGCTTGAGCCTGAGAAGCTTCATTTAAGGCATGAGGAGCTTCTTGTTGTCCCTATACCTTGGTCAGACCTTGAGACACATTTTTGGTTCACAACTAACCTCTTCATTGCACACATAACACACTTGAAGTTGACTAATACCATATAGATTTCATATGTGGTGGTTCAGGGAGTCTTTCATGGTGTTTGTGCCTAAGAAGCAAGAGTTGGTGTCGGAGGTTCTTGTTTCCCTCCACTAGCCATGGTGAAGGAGCCAAGATAAATCCTTGATTCTTAGGACGTCATAATGGCAGCCATATTCAATTCATACGAAAAAGACTCCTTGTAGAGGGCTAGTGTCATGGCATCTATGTGTTATTGATGACGCTTGAGGTCAAGAAGTTTCAATTAAGGCTCAATTGGAATTCAATTGAGCTTAGTATGCTTCAATGAGATCTCAAGCAACTTGTTTTCACTCTTTGACAATGTTCAAGGCCTTGCAACATATCCATGGTCTTGCGTGGTAGTCTAAGGATGCATTCATTGAATTTGATCTTGATGAAATATGTTTCAGGTCTAAGATTGTTATTTCCCTCCATAATCATGGCCAATGGCTTGAGGCTATTTTTTTTCTACCAAGACTAGGGTTAAGGGCCTAAGGACCATTCACAATGCATAAATCATGTTAGGGGTAATCTATATTGGACAGCTAATGGTGTTGATATGCCCAAGAAGAAAATATTATTGACAAAGGATCTTGTTTAATACTCGTACACGATTCCCAAGACATTGTAATGACACTCGCATTCAACTTTGATTCAAAAGACACCTTAAAGAGGGCTCACATTATGGATTTTAGGTTTTGTTCGTGGCACTTGAGGTTGAGAGGGCCATTTGGGGATTAAATCCCTTGTTTCAGTTTACAAAACATACTCATGGATCATGTATCCCAGTGTTGTGACCACAACACCCCCCCGGGGAAAACCCAGGGCCCCCTTACAATTTTGTTTGAAAGTTGAAATTACAAGAGGGTTTTTTTTGCATTATTTCCTTACTCGGCCATGTTTGAGGCCTTATGGGACATCTTTGGTGTGAAAAAAAACAATATCCAAATTATTTAGGGCCCAGGGCCCAAATCATTTCATCCCCATACCATAGCTCCCGAGTTATGAAATGTTCATTTAGGTCTCAATCCTCTTCTTTCACCCTCTAAGCATGTTTACATTTGAAATCCCATGTGGCATTGCACCGAGCACAACCCTTGCAGGTATGATATGGGATGCTACTGCTCCCCCCTTAAACCCATAATCTCTTTCTCTTTGTCTCTCCCATATATCATATCCAAATTCTCTCTCTCTCTCTCTCTCTATATATATATATATATATATATATATATATATATATATATATCTACCTCTCACTCTCCTTAAAGCACTACATCCCTTAACCCCTGAACCATTGAACCATTCAACCTGTAATCCCACAACCCTAACTCCTAAACAACCTAACCCACAATACTTAAAGTCCAAATACCTAAGACCTTACGCCTTAAGTCCTAGGCCCCTAAATCCCTAGAAGCCTTAACCTCCCTCTCTTTAGCCATTCATTTATCCACTTTTGAAGTATAGTCCAATGTATGCAAATATTTTTGAAGTATTGAACGTTTGACATTAAATGGTGTGAACGTTGGTCAATTAATGGTGTAAACATTATGCAGTGGCACGTGCGCGTGTTTTAGCATGTACGCAGCGATGATGTGTACGCGCTACAAACATGCATGCATGCATGTATACATGCATGCGCGGGTGTAAACACATGTCCGCGCATTTGCTGCTAGTTAAAAAAATATATAGTTTTATGTTCTCGGGAATGCTACCAAAAAACACAGGATTTTCACTCTTTCGCGGGTTCAATCTCTTACAGGTTTCTTATGGGCTCACATTCATTAATCTTTTGGACAAACATCTTTAGTGTTATTGGAATCTAGTGGATACATTCAAGGTACCAGTTTCCATTGCAAGTGGAGATCATTTCTATAGGTATGGTGAATTGTAAATAACTGTTTTCATTCACAAGATTTGAGATTCTCCCATGCCTTTGTGTTTTATCATATTCCTATAGCAATATCCATGCATAGACAACACTGAATTTGACAAGAAGAATTCCCAAGTTCACATCTAAAAAAAACTCATATTCACTAGATAAGATGAAGTATGCAATGTACACCAATCATTATTTCCATGAATATATTTTGATTTCACACAAGGATGGCATGGCTGAGGTTCTCTCTTGAGACTCTTCAATTTGAATAAAATCCTAAGAAGCAATCATGACATTTTTTCCATGCTCTCCTCTTGTTAACACCCAAAAAGTGTTCACTACCTCATCTACCTCATTACATGGCTCATTTGTCCATTTTCCTACCATATTTCCCTTAAAAACCCAAAAAATCCCACTAAAAAGCCTCCAAAAGGCCTAAAATGCCTCCAAAAGGCCACAAAACCATCAAAATAGCCTTAAAAAGGCTAAAAAACCCCTTTTTCCTCCCAAAATATCCAAAATTCCTCTAAAATAGCAAAAATCCCCTAAAAAGGGAATAAAAAATTTAAAATAATGAGGAAAAGGAGGAAAAAACCCTATACAGCTTCCCTAAACCATATGGTTCCCAAAACCATGGGCCAGCACTCCACTACCAAATAACTATAAATAGGTGATGGAGATCCCTTATTTCACATCCACAATCAAGTATACCCTTACTCTGCCAAAATCTCTCTCGAAACCCTAGTTCACCATTGAACTACTTTCACCTTGAGAGCCCCATTTGGCCCATTTCCACCATTGGAGAAAGAGAAGGAGCAAGTTGGAGCTTGGAGCAACCCTCTTGGACATTGCAAAAGCTTCACCAACCTTCACATTGGAGGTAACATTAATACAAAAGCCATTGTTTACATCTTGTTGTTTATGTTTCATGCACATGTTTAGAGTAATTTATATTTCTGTTTTAACATAATAATTTCCATTTACTGAACTGCTACTAAGGAGTCCTTTCTCCTTAGTAGGTGCTCATTTGCACAAGCTAGGGGTAAAACCCTAGCTACAGTTTTGGCGACTCCACTAGGTTTGAATTTCTGGTTTTCGTTTAAAAAAATTTTAGTTTTCTGCAATAATTTTTCATTTTTCCTTTCGGCTGTCCCTTTCAGCCACCGTACACCGCGTCTTTTCCCTCTGCAGTCGCGTTCTGACCGCATCATTCAGGCCTTTACCTGCGACCCGACCGCGGCTCTCAGACTGTTTCCGATGCCCTGCCGGTGGATTCAATTCTATTACCTGCGATCCCACCTCGGCTAATCAGCCTGCTTGCTGCGATCTGACTGCGCCTGTCGGCCATTTTCCCGCGTCCCGACTGCGGCTTTCAGCCCCTTTCCGGCGTCCCGATTGTGTCTGTTAGCCTTTTTCCCACGACCCGACTGCGCCTTTTTCCCTGTTTCCTGCAGACCGACTGCCTCTGTCGGCCAAAAAGCCGCGACCTGTCCGCGCCTGTTTCCCCAAAACTCGCGGTCCAACTACTCAGTTTCGCCACAGACCCGCGGTCTGATTTCTACATTTTTTCTCATTTTTGAGCCCAGCCCCTTTGCTGCAATATTTTCTGCATCTGAACAGCCATCTGTCCTACCTGCAGCCCCACTTCCCTACAGCCTTTTCTGCAACATAATTTCTGTTCCCTTTACAGAATCTTTTTAAAATTTCAGTATTTTTAATTCAGAAAATTTTGCAAGTTAAAGTTTCAAATTCAGTATTATTGATAGTTAGAAGTTGCCCCCTTGTGGCACTTCTATTTTGGGTTCATCACCTCACGATCACACACTCTATCACATAATTCAAGTGAGCCTTAAAAACTACTTAACTCAACCAATATTCTAACCCCACTTGGGGAACACGTAAGAATCTTTATAGTTAGGTAGGATCGGGGGGATAGGCTTCCAATAACACCCCTCGGTTACTTACACTTGAGACATAGTTGTTGTCCAATTAGGGAACCAAAATCCCCTAGTACTTTTTGGCACGGTCACGACCAGTTTACCAGAGGGCCTCTCCCCTAGGAGGGTTGAAGTCACGAGACTGGTTCCGGAGGCCTGAGTGGAATACCGCACTCCATTCAGTAACCGAAGGGCTACCTTTTGCAGTTCTCGGGATATCCCTGTATTGGGGTATTGTGGTAAAAGGACCAAACGACAGATTCACCTTTTTGGACATGTCATGAATGGGGTATCTTGGTTGCCATTCTTCTAGGATTGACTACCCGGTGTCCCTCCCGGTAGGGGGATATCTTAGCCACTTGGCTTTACTATTCATATTGTCTGACTTGGATTTCATCACCTTGCAGAGGATATGTCTAGTTGAGTCAGAATACTTTTAGTTAGGTGTTTGCATGCTCCCTTACCTCCTTTTGCTCTAGTGAGTCCACCATTTTTTATTTCTAGGAAACCTGCTGCTTGTTGGTATTCTGACCATCTTTGTTGATACTCCACTTATTGTAGCACAACTGTTACAGTAGGTGTTTTGAGTTGGTTGTTGGCCTGAGTGCCTTGTTTTTTGAGCTCTCCTTCTGCACACTCGGTTGCATTAGGGTTTTTGAGCTATTTTTTTACTCACCTCAACCCACAAAGATTCGACACCATCTATCCCCATTGAGTCCCCGAGACATTCTCGGTGCCTCCCCCACAGCACGGTTCACTTGACACCACCCATCATAGATTTAGATCATCATCCCTTGATACCACTCATCACAGATCTAGAGCCTTGTCCCTTGACTCCACTCGTCAACGGCATAGGACTCCGTCACTAGATATTGACGCCCCTTACTTTACCTCTGATTCTGAGGAAGAGTCTGAGAACCCCATCTACACTGCCCCTACTAGCCCCATGGCTGGCACGACTTCCACTCCTTTCGTAGTAAGGACCATTGGTGGCACATCCACCACTACACCGGTTACCACTCCCGCTTTGGGTATGCCCTCCATGGGGTCCCCATCCACTGTTCCCCTCACTGCACCTATTCCCGTAGCTGGGATACATATCCCCACTCCATCAGTGGCTCATACTACCCATGGTGGTGCAGGACCATCCTATACCACCTTAGTTCCCCCGCTTGGGGGAAACATCCCAAATCCTGTCCCTCAACTTGGGGGCATTGGCCCCAACTTGGTCCAACCCACTACTGTGTCACATCCTTCTTCCAGTTTGCCATTCATGGCTAGCCTCAACCTGCCCGACCTAGCCAGATTGACCAATGACCCTATCCGACATGACCCTGCGTGGCCTCATATGCCCACCAAGCTCCCCTCTGACATCCCTAAGTTCAAGGGCAAGGCAGGTGAGGACCCACAAAACCATATCATGTCCTTCCACCTATGGTGTTCCTCCAACTCCATCGTGGATGACTCTATTCGCCTCCATCTATTACAGCGCACCTTCACTGGCTCTGCAGCCAAGTGGTATATCGAGCAACCCCACGTGACCCATGCCACCTTTGCTTCCCTTGCCTCGACCTTCCTGCAGTTCTTCCAGTTGCCAGTCCGCTATGACATGGGCGTTGAGATCCTCCTATCTTGTAGACAAAACACGGCTACCCACATCATAGACCACATTCATGAGTGGCGTCGACACCGTAGCTTATGCAAGATCAAATTAGACGACCGTATCTTCCTAGATTGGTTCCTCAAGTCCCTTCTCCCTGTCATTGCTAAGGATGTGGCATCAGAAAGACCCCAGTCTGAAGAAGAGGCCATCTTTAAGGCCCAATAGTTTGACCTCATTTATGCCCAGTCAGGTTATCTTTACACCATTATACCTGATGCCCCTCACGGAGATTCCTCCCAGTACGATGCACCGGGGGCATCCCACGCTACAGACGGCATCATTGGCCATGTTTCTTCACATCCCCAACCATTTTCCATAGCACGTCCTACCCCTGGCCCTGACCTTTTGCGGGCTACCTCACAGTCTAGAGCAACCAACTCGTATGCTCCCATGACACATCACCACCATTCTCATGGACCCTCATGTCCACCTCAGTGCTTCGGTCATACATCTCCCGCTTACGCCCCACCAGTCGCACCTCAGCCCTACTACCACCAGCAGGCTGCACCAGCTCCTGCGCCTTCACAAGCCCAACCCACTTATTTCCCGCCATAGGCAGCCCCTGCGGCAAACCCACAACCCGCTCCATAGCCATATCAGCAACCTCCTCAAGTTGCTGCACCTGCTCAGCCTCCACTTGCATATCATCCCCCGTAGCTTGCTCCAGCACCTGTGCAACCTCAGAATCCACCTGCTGCCCAAGGGTAAGTTTACGCCCAACACAATCCGTAGCAAAACTAGAACAACCAACGCAACCAGGGCCAACAAAACCGCGGAAAGGGCCGTAATCATGGGAACAACCAACCTACCGACCAAGCTGGTCAACCTCCTAATCCCCTCGACAATAATAATGCGGCCCCTGCTAACCAAAACCCTGATCGCCCGCCCAAGCAGGCTAAAAACCCCAATTTGCGAACAAACCATCCTTGTTCTATTTGCGGGGTCTATGGCCACTACACACACGCTTGCCCACAATTGGAGCGAGCTTGCCAACTCTGGGTTGACGATGCCCATCGCCAAGGGCATGCGGCTCCTCAAGCACCACCCAACCCCCCACAACCTCAGTAGCCACCATTGGTGCTGCAAAACCCCTTACCAAACCAATGCGTAGTGAACACTCAGCCGTTGGCTCCCCTTCAAGCCAACGCACCCCCCCAACAGCAAATCATGTACGCTGCTCCCGATCAACCCATGTTTGACTCGGGGACCCACCACTTGTTGATGATGTCATCTGCTGATGTCAACCTTCAGACCCGTCGGAACCAATATGGCTCCACCGCTGAAGTACCTCCCACTGATAAACCTACTAACGCTCATCCCACTGATCAAGCATTATGTATACCTCCACCTCCACTAGATGGCGCTCCTAAAGCACCTCGGTTCCCACTTCACCGTATCAACAATAACCCCAATGCACGGGCTGCGTCAAACTACAATATTGTCGATGACTTAGCCCAATCTCCCGCAGCCATGTCTGTGTTAGAAGTCTTGAAAAACTGCCCTTCCCAACGCAAGACTCTACTATCTACCATTGGGGCGATTGACCCAAATGATTCAAATTTGATGGCATTTGATTTGGACCAGTCTGAACCACGCCTTCCTTCCTCCTTAGCATTCCAAGTTTCTATTTCCGTTCGGAATCTTGTCATCCATCAATGCATCATCGATGAAGGTGCCTCCACATGCGTTATGTCTACATTCATATGGTAGAAGTTGGGATCCCTTACTCTCCAGCAGTCCACCACTGCATTACGCACCTACGACGGTCGGTCGGCCCAGCCCCAAGGCCTCCTACCCAATGTCCCCGTCTAGTTAGGTGGTAAAACCGTACTTATCGACATCGAGGTAATCAATGCCCAATTAGATTATAACCTTTTACTTGGCCGCAGTTACATGTATGCCATGCGGGTAGTTGCCTCTTCCATTTTTCGGACCATGATGTTCCCCCATGAGGGACGCGTGGTCAAGGTTGACCAACTCACCTACTATGATCCCAGTGCTCCTGCGGCACCCGAAAATTTTCTCCCCATGGTTGAACAACCTGTTTCTCGTGCCACCACCTTGTTTGTTTCCTCTACGGGGCCTGGAGTTTACTCAGACGCGCCGATGACTTCCACCTTTCAATCTATTCCTCCCCCGTCATCTACGCTCGAAGTGTCTGACTTATGTACCTTGTCCCACGATAACCAAACACCTAACAATCAACCACCCTTGTTTCCTAAACCACCATTGGTACCCAGCCACATTGGTGTTACACCTATCCATACAATCCCCTTCCTAGTCCCTCCATCAGGAGTAGTAAGCGCCCCAGTTATGGCTACCCTTAGCCTCCCTGGGTTAACCTTGGGATTACCTGTCTGGTACCTTTCGCCTCCCATTCCCCCGCCGACACCAAGCGTCGTCCTCCAATCGGTGCAACCCATGGCTATTACCACTCAGCCACCCCCCGGTGTCTCTACCCCTTCGTCCTCCACGACTCCCCCTCCTACTCCCAAACCCACTGGGGGCAGAGGGCCACAACCTTACACTGCTGTACCACCTCCCAAGACAGTAAAAAACCCTCCAGTGTTTCGCGTTCCTCCCAAATGCTCATTGTGCGACGAGTTAGGCCATGTGACTCATCAGTGTCCACAGTTACCAGCCTTACAGAAAGACATGCAGATGCTCGACGACGACCCCAACATCCCGGTTGTTGAACTAAACCCCAGCCCCAAGCCTAAAGACAAATCACTACGCACTAACCATCTTTGTACGATATGTGGTGTTTATGGACATTATTCACATCATTGTCCCGATCTCCCAAATTACAGAGCGGCTCTCTATGAGATGAACAATCTGGATCTTGAGACGGCACCACCCTCCGGTCTCCTCCCCTTTAGGAGAGGTTAATACCATTTATATGATCTCTTCAACCACTTCCCCCTCATCAACCAATTTGACGACACAAACTTTCCGTACTGATGAGGAGTTTCTTGAGGCTCTCACGGCCCCGAATTATCCCTGGGATGATATGCATCATCGTTCCTACTTCATTCCAGAAGAATCCTCCTCTAGCACAGCTACCCAATTCACAGTCGAATCCAAAGACTTCCTTCCCACCAAGGTCGACTGGTTCAAGGACCCTATTCCTACTCCTGATGCCTTCGAGGAGGGTAACATGGCCAACATCTCACCTGTCATCCAAATTGATATCGCTGCCCCAGGACGTGCCCCTGAACTCATCACTTTAGGAGCCTTCTGCAGTAAACAAGAGATTGAAGAATACCAAAACCTCTTCCAAGAATTCCGTGATGTCTTTGCCTGGTCCTATACCGAAATGCCCGGTCTTGACCCTGCCATTATAGAGCACCACATCGACACATGGCCTGATGTACCCCCCGTTCGTCAGAAATAGTGCCCCATTCATCCCTCAAAGCTCCCAGCTGTTCAAGCCGAGATTGAGAAACTGCGTAAGGTTGGATTCATTTATCCTATTGCCTATATGACATGGGTTTCAAACCCCGTTCCCGTTAACAAAAAACAAGGCACCATTAGAGTATGCACTGACTTCCACGATTTGAACCGCGCTTGTCCCAAGGACAACTTCCCCACGCCATTTATTGACCAACTCATCGATGCGTGTGCGGGGCATGAAGTCCTCTCTTTCATGGACGGTTTTTCCGGATACAACCAGATTCAGATCCGGAAGGAAGACTAGTACAAAACTACCTTTACTACCCCATGGGGCACCTTTGCCTATCGCGTCATGCCTTTCGACCTCAAAAATGCTGGTGCCACCTTCCAGCGGGCCATGACCTATTGCTTTCACGACTTGGTCCATATCCTGCTAGTCTACCTTGATGACCTTACAGCTCGTTCCTGGAAACGATCCGACCACCTTAATGACCTTCGGCAAGTTTTTCTGCGTTGTCGCAAATATCAAATCTGCTTGAACCCACACAAGTGTGTCTTTTGCGTTCCGGCAGGCCGATTGTTGGGTTTTATTGTTTCACATAAAGGAATTACTGTTGATCCCCTGAAATTCCAAGCCATCTTAGACCTTCCCTCTCCCCGCACGCTCCGGCAGCTCCAAAGTCTGCACGGGCGATCCAATTTCCTTCGATGCTTCGTTCCTGATTACGCCACTACCGTTCACGATTTCTTGCACCTTCTTCATACCCACATACCCTTTGTCTGGGATGAGCAAGCAGAAGCTGCCTTCGAAGCCCTCAAGAAAGCTCTCACACAAGCCCCTCTGATCTCCCCTCCGGATTTTTCCTAGGACTTCATCCTATACGTCTCGGCATCCGAGCATGCCGTGTCCGGATTCTTGGTTCAAGAAGATGCCTCTCACCAAGAGCATGTCATTTACTACGTCAGCCATACCTTGTCTGGTCCTCCCCTACGTTACCCATATGAGGAAAGACTAGCCCTAGCAGTGGTCTTTTCTGTCCAAAAATTGCGACACTACATCTTAATGAGTCATACCACAGTCGTTGCAGACTCTAACCCCATGGTCTATCTCCTAAACCGGCGGCTACTGCAAGGTCATGTTTCTAAATGGGTCATTATCCTCCAGGAATATAACCTTACCTTCAAAACCCCTAAGAGCACTAAATCCCTCACGCTTGCCCAGCTTATTACTGATCTCCCTTCCCTGCTCCCGGCCAAACCAATCTCCGATGAGTTACCCGACAACCATTTGCTTACTATCTCGTCTGATGACCCATGGTATGGTGATATTTTGTTATACCTGCACACGCAAAAGTTCAGACCCAAAGTCACCCGTAATGGACGCCATTGCATCCGTCACCAGGCCTCTCGATATCTCCTCTTAGGCGATGTCCTTTACCGGTGAGGGGTTGACACCATTCTTTGTCGTTGCCTTACACACGAGGAAGCTGAACACGTCCTTAACGACTGTCATAGCGGTGCCTACGAAGGCCATTTCTCAGGGATGGCCACTGCCCAAAAGGTTGTCCGCACCGGATACTTCTGGCCCACACTTTTCACTGACTGCATCACTGCGGTCAAGCATTGCCATAACTGCCAAATTTTTGCCTCCAAGGCCCGGACACCACCCGCTCCGTTACACCCAGTCATCACCGTTGGTCCCTTTTGTAAGTGGGCCATCGACTTCATGGAGTGTAGACCTCCGTCTTCCAACAGCCACAAGTATATCATTGTCGCCATTGATTACTTCACCAAATGGGCGGAAGCCATGCCTACCTTCAATTGTACCGCTGACACTGCTGCCCGTTTCTTTTTTAACCATGTTATAACTCGATTCGGGGTCCCTAAACAATTGGTCTCAGATCATGGTTCACACTTCGAAGATGCCGTCTGGAGTGAGTTATCCACCCTCCTCAAATTTGAACACCAATTTTCCTCTGCTTACTATCCCCAAGGGAACGGCCAAGTAGAGGCCATCAACAAAATCCTAAAAACCATCCTCCAATGAACTGTTGACCGGCATAAGTCCAATTGGCACCACATGTTATTTCCTGCCTTATGGGCCTACCGTACCTCCACCAAGACCGCCACTGGTTTTACCCCCGTTTCATTTAGTTCACAGTGTTGAGTCTGTCCTCCCCATTGAATGTTAGATTCCTCCCTTACACATCGCTGTTGAGCTTCTCCCTGACACCTCCCCACTCGAGCAGCGTTTGCTGACACTCGAACAAGCTGATGAATACTGTCATGCCACTCTCCAGAACATCAAAGCTGCCAAGAACCGCTCCAAAGCCGGTTATGACAAACACGTACACCCTCGCACTTTCCATGAAGGGGACCTCATCCTTGCCTATGACCAAGCCCATGACAAAACCGGTAAAGGGAAGTTTGAATCCATGTGGCAAGGCCCTTACATCGTGCAGACCTGCCTCGGCAAGGGGGCATACATCTTAGCTGAATCCCAAGGTCTCCCTTTGTGCAACCCCTGTAATGGGTTGTATCTTAAGCATTTTTACCCATAGATGAAACTGCGGCCTTCATTGGTCCGCATTGTACAATTTGCTCTCTTTTTTGTTTTTCACCTTTTTTACCATCCTCTCACATTCCTTATTTTTGCATGACCACAGATGGACCATCTTCCACCTTGTTACAATGGTTTCGCTGATGGAGCAAGCTGTTGGTCTCCAAACCTGGCTTCTGCAGCATGGGTCCTATATTCCCCCTCCCACGAGATGATCCACCTTGACAGAATATGTATAGGCGCTGCTACCAATAACCAGGCGGAGTATGATGCTATGACTGGTCTCCTGACTGCTGCCCTCCAGATGGGGTTACTTGACTCCCAGCTACTTGTCTCCCAGCTCAACAACTGCTACCAGGTGCGTGATCCCTGCCTTTTTAGAAAATTCCTGCGCGCAAAACAACTCAGTCGACAGTTTGAATCCATAACATTCACACATGTCCCAAGAGCCCAAAATAGTGTCGCAGATCAAATGGCCAACACCATCCTAGATTGGCATATCAATCACACCATGTAACACCTACATCATGCATCATCATCCCATAGCATCTCATAAAAAGTATATATAAAAACCCAAAAAGATTGCATCGCATCAACATTTGCATCCATGTACATAAACCATAAAACCATATGTATATCCATAGGGGCATCCACGTGCCTAATCATACATACACCATGCTGCATCACATAAAATACACAAGGGGCATCCACGTGCCCAACATCCTAGCCTACTTGCATCCACGTGCAATGTAAACATATCACAAATCATAAAGCGCATCCACGTGCGTACAACTAAAACAACATCACAAAAAGGTGCATCCACGTGCATATATATATATACGAAAAAAATACATGTTCCGTGCTATACATGTCCTAAGTACCTCTGTACTCAGCTATACAAAAAATGGCTATACATCCCTAAAGCCTCATAAAATACATGTCGTAGCTACAAAACTCAGGGGGAGTCCCCTGCACTCCCTAATGAGAGTCATACCCTGCATCACTTCCTGCATCGGCTACCTCTAAGTCCTCCCCTCGCTCCTCCTCCGGCAAATCCTCATCCCCTACGGGCTCTTGTGCCCGTGCCCTGTCTACCAAGATAGCCACCCGGATCACAATGGATCTGAACTCTTGGGGTGCCCTCATGCAATCCTGAACCACATCCGGATCGACGTCCCGCCACCCCTCGTCGGTCACCCCTATCAGCAAACGATCTAGTAGTGCCTGTACGGACTCCAGTGTCCCCTCCGCATCGCAGCGATGGACTTCCCCTCGCCCAGGCAGAGCTGGAACGGCCACAATCCCCCTCTGTGCCACATGACCTGGCGGCGGCCTCGGGCCCACATCTGCAGATCACCCATATGTCAGTAACAGTATATCAATCTACTATCATGTATATAAAACTTGACATCCATAACATGCAAGCAAAGACATACGTACCGTCGGGACCCCATGCCTGTCCTGGTGCTCATGGCGCCTCTGGATCTCCGGTGTAGTCCATGTCCCTATACGGGAAGTCGTCCAGTGTCAATGGTATCTGGAGCCACTGCAGGTACAACTCCTGCGTAAAATACCTACCCACATCGCCGCCACCACGACAACGCATCATCTTGCCCCATCGCACCATCCGCGGCTCCCTCAAACCTCTTGCTCTGATTGGCACCCGCGGCCGTAGTGTGGGCACCCTCTCCATAAAAAATGCACACAAGAAAGAACTATAGAAAAACCCCTTGCCAGATTCCTTCGCTGCCGTCAGCTGCCACTGAATGCAGGTCAGGAACATCTGGCCCCACGCATAATATACACCATCCAGTACACGCTCTACCATCTGGATCTAGCCCCCCAACACCTTCTCAGGTGACTGGGACCCCAATACCCGAACCACGCATGCCGCCATGGCCTGTACTGCCGGCTCCTGTAGGTCTCTCACCAGAAGTGTATTCCTATGCACCCTCGCCTCTGGACCGTAGTACCTCTCCAGCATGTCCTCCATGTCTATGTCCGCAGATACCCACGGCTGTGTGTCTGCTACCCTACCTAGATAGGGTAACCCCGTCAGAAAATATACATCAGTCAGGGTGAGGTCCACCCTCTCACCCTGTACTCGGAAGGCCTATATGTCTGGCTCCCAGAAACTAATCAGTCAGTTCAGCAGCAACGCTGCTGACCATATCATGGGTATCTGTGTGAACTTTAGTAGTCTGCATAGTCCCAGCACTGATCGCACATGGCGATCCCCTCGGACCACGGCCACGATCTCATCTGGAATCTCCCACTCTCTCCACAGAACCTGTGGCATCCTGTCAATCACACAAAGTAGACTCATCAGACTCATGTAAAATAAATAAGTCCTTCCCCTCCCCCTTGAAAGACCCTAATAGATCGGCCCAAAACTGTGGCTTTAGGGCTTGTAGCTAGGGTTTTACCCCTAGCTTGTGCCAATGAGCACCTACTAAGGAGAATGGACTCCTTAGTAGCAGTTCAGTATATTAAACTAATTATGCAAAAACAAAAAATTAAATTATTTCTAAGACAAGCATGAAGCATAAACACCAAAATGAAAGAATGACTTTGTATTGATGTTACCTTGAGTGTCAAGGTTGGTGAAGCCCTTTGCAGTGTCCAAGAGGATGCTCCAAGCTTCTGAATGCTCCTTCTCCTTCTCCAATGTTGGGGATGGGCCAAAGGTGGCTCTCAAGGTGAAATTAGTTCAAAGGTGAACTAGGGTTTCGAGAGAGATTTTGGCAGAGTAAGGGTGCTTGTGATTGTGGATATGAAATAAGGGATCTCCATCACCTATTTATAGTATTTTGGTGGTGGAGTGCTGACCCATGGTTTTAGGAAACACATGGTTTTAGGCAGCTGTATAGGGTTTTTTCCTCCTTTTCCTCATTATTTTATATTTTTATTCCCTTTTTAGGGGATTTTTGCTATTTTTGGAGGAAAAGGGGGTTTTTTAGCCTTTTTTAGGCTATTTTGAGGGTTTTATGGCCTTTTGGAGGCTTTTTAATGGGATTTTTTGGATTTTTAATGGAAATATGGTAGGAAAATGGACAAATGAGCCATATAATGTGGTAAATGAGCTAGTGAGCACTTTTTGGGTGTTAACAAATTGCCCCCTGATGTGCGAGGGCAGGAGCTCATCGTATGGCCGATGGACATCATAAGTCATGAATGGTTTTCCTGGGATGTGGAGAGAAGAGAAGAAACAAACTGGAGCCCGGAACAACGATCCCGAACAACTGCAAGAACTAAAAGTACATAACCTCAATAAAGGATGAGGAATCATCTGATCATATGGACGAGGCGGGCATTCCCATGCTCGTATCAGGATATAACATAATAACAACAATGGGGTCCAAAAAATGGGGACCTGAAATATACATGACCTCAAATACTGACTGAGGAATAATCTCAATATATGGACGAGGCGGGCATACCCATGCTCGTATCAAGATATATAAATATAACTGTGGGGCCCAAAAATGGGGACCTGTAAGATACATGACCACTGTGTACATCATAAGAGTCCAGAGGAGACACAAATCTGGGACATACTGGTGAACGGATCATGTGTGAACTGCAGAACTGGTGCACTGGAACAATCAACGGTGCTACTGAGTGTGGTACCAAAGGAACTGATGAGCTGCTGGATCATAGTGACTGGGGTCAAACTCTCCATGGTACACTGAACTGGAACTGATCTGGAACTGAAACTGGGTACTCAAGGAAGCATGAAACTGGATGGCTTCCGAATACAAACGCCAACGCAGCCCGGACATCCACGGGAACATACAACTGGGCGTTCCAAAGTGACTCACCAATGTGCTAGAGTCGGGGGAAATCCGGGGTCTTCGACTAAAAACTGATGGAATATAATCCTACGCGATCCTCAACGATGCGATCAAGGTGCTGAAGTCGAGCATGTGAGGAACAACCACTCGGAGAGGCAATGATGTCTCCTCTCGGAATGATCCGTAGGCACTTACCACATATGGTGATAAGTCCAAGGCGTAGGGACCTCTGGGCCTATCCTCTGGAATAGAGGAGCTGTCGTCGACAGAGGGAGACCTGCCCCTAGCAAGGCAATGATGTTTCCTTGACAGGAGCGCGAGGTAGAAGACCGAAATGTGATAGTGCTGATGGCAGGACTAACAAACCTGTGGTGGGACAACTGGGCAAGTAGAGTGGGTGGACTCAAACTTCCTTTGTTCAGAGTATGATAATGGAAATGATCTGGCAGCATATGAAACTGTCTGAGGGGAAAGGGATCATAGCTGTAATGGATCTGGGAGGATAACTGGCTGAGGCAGACTCAAGCTGGTGTAAAATGGCAGGAGACTGCAGAATACTCTGAACAAAGGCGACCTGATTGGGGGTGCTGCCGAGATGATAGATCAAAGTGCCAAGAGGCACGGGGGAAAACTTCTTCATGGGTTAAGGAACTAGAAGAAGTGTGTGTAAAATGGTATTGTCGTGTGGATTTTACGAGCCCAGGACAGTTCATGCTCGTGGTTGCTTTCAATTTTAAGGAGTCTGAAAGCGATAAGAAGACTCTGAAGTGATGGAATGGTACTGTCGTGTGGATTTTACGAGCCCAGGACAGTACATGCTCGTGGTTGCTTTCAATTTTAGAGAGTCTGAAAGCAAGTAAGAAGACTCCAGGGGGTTGCTTTTTCGTAGATTTAGTCTCCAAGGCCCAAAGAAGCATAAAAGGATGCAATGAAGAACTCTTTCTAGCCGGTGTGACTAGAGTATTCCTTTTTCGTAATTAGTCTACCAGGTCCGGAAAAGGGTTAAACTTATACCAGATAGACGCCCTTTCAGGTACTTTAACGAGCATGAAAGGAAGCAAGATTGCTCGGCGATCTTTTCATTCTTTTAGGAGTCAGAAAAGAGCTTAACGGAAACTCCCTAAGTGCCTTTTTCGTAAAGGAGTTGTCCGGCCCCGAAAAAGGGGGTAAAATTATACCGAACAAAAGGAATGGCCAGGCAAGGAGGAAATGTTCAATCAAGGTTTAGTAATGATGACCAAGAACGAGGGTAGGTGGGAACACTGATGGACCTCCTTGCGGGGTAGATGAAATGGTGGCAAAATAACGAGACATTTGCAGTATGACAGGAGTGAATGGCTCATGTAAAAATGTGGAACAATCCGATAGCAACCGATGTGGTACGCGAACCGAGGCAGCAAGGTGTTGGGACACAATGTTGAAATTGTACCAAGTGAGAGCGAGAAATGATCTCAAGCGTCATCACGAGCTCGGAAAAATGAATCCGGCGATATAAAGGATGTCAAAAACGGGTAACGGCCGATGTGGCACGCACACCGAGGTGACGAGGGTGTTTTGGACAATGCCCAAAAAATATGGAGGTGAGAGCGAGAAATGATCTCAAGCGTCATCACCAGCGCGGAAAAATGAATTCGATGATATAAAACATGTGAAAAAATGGAGAATGGCCGATGTGGCACGCAAACCGAGGCAACTAGTGATGTCTGGACACAATGTTGATATTGGTCCTAGTGAGAGCGAGAAATGATCTCAAGCATCGTCACGGGCACGGAAAGATGAATCCAGCGGTGCAAATGGTGCGAAAAACGGAGGTCATAAAGACTCCGGAATGGTAAAAGGTGAGCCCACCAAGCCAAGGATGTAGTGGTGGGGAGAAATGATGACCCGTGGGGGAAGAATACTAGGTGTATCAAAGCAAATCAAATCTACAAGTGATATGTGACCTCAAAAATGGTTGAGATCACAAGTGTGAAAAAGTGAGCAAGGTTAATGACCTGCCCCCATGCTATGTGCATGGGGTTTGTGATTATGGATAACATATGTGCTGGTTTGAACGATGGGTTCATTGACGTGCTGAGATAGATGTGATGGGGAAGGTTCAAAATGATTGATCATGCCCCCTATCTCAGGGTCGAGGTGATCTATTATGCCCCTTGACTTAGAGGTGTCAAGGTGGTGTTGTTTCTGACGAACGGGGGGTACATCAGGCCATGTGTCAATGTGGTGCTCTATAATGGCGGGGGTCAAGACCAGGCATTTCGGTATAGGACCAAGCAAAGACATCACGGAATTCGTTGAAAAGGTGGATGTAGTCCTCAATCTCTTGTTTACTGCAGAATGCTCCTAAAGTAATGAGTTCAGGGGCACAACCTGGAGCAGCAATATCAACTTGGATGACAGGCGAGATGTTGGCCATGTTATCTTCCTCGAAGGCATCAGGAGCAGGAATAGGGTCCTTGAACCAGTCAACCTTGGTGGGGAGGAAGTCTTTGGATTCGACCGCGTATTGGGTAGCGGAGCTAGAGGAAGACGCTTCTGGGATGAAATAGGAACGGTGGTGCATGTCATCCCAGGGATAATCCGGGGCAGTAAGGGCCTCAAGAATCTCCTCATCAGTACGGAAAGTCTGCGTCGTCAAATCGGTTGACGAGAGGGTAGTGGTTGAAGAGATCATATAGATGGTATTGACCTCTCCGGAAGTTGAAGAGTCTGGGGAGTAGATCTCCTCAATGGTAGGTGGTGCCGTCTCAAGATCCAGATTGTTCATCTCATAGAGAGCTGCTCTGTAATCCGGGATATCGGGACAATGATGTGAATAGTGCCCGTAAATACCGCAGATGGCGCAAGAGTGGTTGGTACGTAGGGACTTATCTTTAGGCTTAGGAGTGGGGTTTAGTTCGACCGTTGGGATGTTGGGGTCATCGTCGAGCATTTGCATGTGCTTCTGTAATGCGGGTAACTGTGGGCATTGGTGGGTCGCATGGCCCAACTCGTCACACAGCGAGCATTTATGAGGAGCACGAAACACTGGAGGGTTCTTGACTGTCTTTGGAGGCGGTACGGCAGTGTAAGGTTGTGGACCTCTGCCCCCAGTGGGTTTGGGAGTAGGAGGAGGTGTCGTAGAGGACG
The DNA here is from genome assembly GCA_027924585.1 of Larix kaempferi. Lineage (NCBI taxonomy): Eukaryota > Viridiplantae > Streptophyta > Pinopsida > Pinales > Pinaceae > Larix > Larix kaempferi. The sequence continues at coordinate 1,761,788 of BSBM01000057.1, forward strand.
AAGGGGTAGATACACCGGGAGGTGGGTGGGTGGTAGTAGCCATGGGTTGCACCGGCTGGAGGACGACATCTGGTGTCGGCGGGCGAACGGGAGGCGAAAGATACCATACAGGTAATCCCAAGGTTAACCCAGGGAGGCTAAGGGTAGCCATGACCGGGGCGCTTACTACTCCGGCGGGAGGAACTAGGAAGGGGATCGTATGGATCGGTGTAACACCAATGTGACTAGGTACCAATGGTGGTTTAGGCAACAAGGATGGTTGATTGTTAGGTGGTAGGATGTCATGGGACAAGGTACATAAGTCAGACATTTCGGGCGTAGATGACGGCGGAGTAATGGAGTGAAAGGTGGAAGTCATCGGCGCGTCTGAGTAGACTCCAGGACCCGTAGAGGAAACAAACGAGGTGGAGGCAGGAGAAACAGGTTGTTCCACCATGGGGAGAACATTTTCTGGTGCCGCTGGAGCATTGGGATCATAGTAGGTGAGCTGGTCAATCTTAACCACGCGTCCTTCATGGGGGAACATCATGGTGCGAAAGACAGAAGAGGCAACCGCCCGCATGGCATACATGTAGCTGCGGCCAAGTAGAAGGTTGTAATCCAATTGGGCATTGATTACCTCTATATCAATAAGGACTGTTTTACCACCTAACTGGACAGGAACGTTGGGCAGGAGGCCTTGGGGCTGGGGCCGAACGACCGTCGTAGGCACGTAACGCAGTAGTGGACTGCTGGAGAGGAGGGGATCCTAGCTTCTGCCATACAAATGTAGACATAACGCATGTGGAGGCACCCTCATCGATGATGCACCGATGGATAACAAGGTTCCTAACGGAGACAGTAACTTGGAAGGCTAAGCTGGAAGGTAGGCGTGGTTCAGACTGGTCTAAATCAAAGGCCATCAAATGCGAATCGGTTGGGTCAATCCCCCCAATGGCGGAGAATAAAGTCTTGCGCTGGGAAGGGCAGTTCTTCAAGACTTCTAACGCAGACATGGCTGCGGGAGATTGGGCTAGGTCGTCTACGATGTTGTAGTTTGACGCAGCGCGCGCGTTAGGGTTATTATTGATTCGGCGAAGTGGGAAACGAGGTGCTTTTGCAGCGCCATCTATGGGAGGCGGAGGTATACGTAACGCCTGATCGGTGGGATGGGCGTTAGTAGGTTTATCCGTGGGAGTGGCTTCAGAGGTGGAGCCATATTGGTTCCGACGGGTCTGGAGGTTGACGTCAGCGGATGACATCATCAGTAAGTGGTGGGTACCTGAGTCGAACATGGGTTGATCAGGAGCAGCGTAGGTGATCTGTTGTTGTTGGGTCGCATTGGCTTGATGGGGAGCCAACAGCTGAGTGTTCACTACGCCTTGGGTCGGTAAGGGGTTTTGCAGCACCAAAGGGGGTTGCTGAGGTTGGGGGGGGTTGGGTGGCGCTTGGGGGGGCCGCATGCCCTTTGCGATGGGCCTCGTCAACCCAGAGCTGCCGAGCTCGCTCCAAGTGTGGGCAAGCATGGGTGTAGTGTCCATAGACCCCGCAAATAGAACAAGGGTGGTTCGTCCGCAAATTGGGGTTTTTGGCCTGCTTGGGCGGGCGATCAGGGTTTTGATTAGCGGGGGCCGCATTATTGTTGTCAGGGGGATTAGCCGGTTGACCAGCTTGGTCTGTAGGTTGGTTGTTTCCCCGATTACGGCCCTTGCCGCGGTTCTGTTGGCCCTGGTTACGTTGGTTATTCTGGTTTTGCTGCGGGTTGTGTTGGGCGTAAACTTGCCCTTGGGCAGCAGGTGGATTCTGAGGTTGCGTAGGTGCTGGAGCAGGCTGCGGAGGATGATATGCAGGTTGAGGCTGAGCAGGTGCAGCAACTTGAGGGTGTTGCTGATAGGACTGCGGAGCAGGTTGTGGATGTGCCGCAGGGGCTGCCTGGGGCGGATAATAAGCTGGTGGGGCTTGTGAAGGCGCAGGAGCCGGGGCAGTCTGCTGATGGTAGTAAGGCTGAGGGGCGACTGGAGGAGCATAAGCAGGAGTCGCATACCCAAAGCACTGAGGTGGACATGAAGGTCCATGGGAATGGTGAAGTGTCATGGGAGCATATGAATTGGTTGCTCCAGACTGGGAGGTAGCCCTCGACAGGTCGGGGCCAGGGGTAGGTCGTGCTATAGAAAATGGTTGGGGATGCGAAGAAACACGGCCAATGATACCATCTGCAGCGTGGGATGCCCCCGGCGCATCATGATGGGAGGACTCGCCGCGAGGGGCGTCAGGTATAATGGTATAAAGGTAACCCGACTGGGCGTAAATGAGGTCGAACTGCTGTGCCTTAAGGATGGCCTCTTCTTCAGACTGGGGTCTTTCTGAAGCTACATCCTTAGCAATAACAGGAAGCAGGGATTTGAGGAACCAATCGAGGAAGATACGGTCATCTAGTTTGATCTTGCATAAGCTACGGCGTCGACGCCACTCATGGATGTGGTCCGTGATATGGGTAGCCGTGTTTTTGCCTACAAGAGAGAAGGATCTCAACGCCCGCGTCATAGCGGACTGGCAACTGGAAGAACTGCAGGAAAGTCGAGGCCAGGGAAGAAAAGGTGGCGTGGGTCCCATGAGGCTGCTCAATATACCACTTGGCTGCAGAGCCAGTAAAGGTGCGCTGTAAGAGATGGAGGCGAACAGAGTCATCCACGATGGAGTTAGAGGAACACCATAGGTGGAAAGACATGATATGGTTTTGTGGGTCCTCACCGGCCTTACCCTCGAATTTAGGGATGTCAGAGGGTAGTTTGGTAGGCATATGAGGCCACATAGGGTCGTGTCGAATAGGATCGTTGGTCAATCTGGCCAGGTCAGGTAGGTTGAGGCTAGCCATGAACGGCAAACTGGAAGAAGGCTGTGACCCAGTAGTGCTGTGGACCAAGTTGGGGCCAGTGCCCCCAAGTGGAGGGACAAGATTTAGGGTGGTGCCCCCAAGTGGGGGAACTGAGGTAGTGGAGGATGGTCCAGCACCACCATGGGTAGTGTGAGCCACTGATGTAGTGGCGATAGGTATTCCCGCTGTGGGAATAGGTACCGTGAGGGGAACGGTAGATGGTTGCCCCATGGAGGGCATACCAAAAACAGGTGTAGTAACTGGTGTAGTGGTGGATGTGCCACCAATGGTCCCTATGACAAATGGAGTGGAAGTCGTACTAGCCATGGGGCTAGTAGGGGCAGTATAAATAGGGTTCTCAGACTCTTCGTCAGAATCAGAGGTAAAGTAAGGTGCGTCACTATCTGGTGACGGAGACCTACGTCGCTGACGGGTGGAGTCAAGTGACAAGGCTCTAGATCTGTGATGAGTGGTATCAACGGACAATGATCGGAATCTATGACGAGTGGTGTCGAGAGAACCGTGCTGTGGGGGCTCGCCCCTGAGGCACCGAGAATGTCTCGGGGACTCAATGGTGACAGATGGTGTCTAAGTCTCTGTGGGTTGAGGTGAGTATAAAAACAGCTCAAAAATCCTAATGCAACCGAGTGTGCAGAAGGAGAGCTAAAAAGCAAGGCACTCAGGCCAACAACCAACTCAAAACACCCACTGCAACAGCTGTGCGACAATAGGTGGAGTAACAACAAAGATGGTCAGAATACCAACAAGCAGCAGGTTTCCTAAAAAAGAAAAATGGTGGACTCACTAGACCAAAGGGAGGTAAAGGAGCATGCAAACACCTAACTAAAAGTATTCTGACTTAACTAAACATATCCTCTGCAAGGTGATGAAATCCAAGTCAGACAATATGAGTAGGAAAGCCAAGTGGCTATGATATCCCCCTACCGGGAGGGATACCGGGTAGACAATCCTAGAAGAATGGCAACTAAGATACCCCGTTCATGACACGTCCAGAAAGGTGAATCTGCCGTTTAGTTCGTTGACCGCAATACCCCTATACAGGGATATCCCGCGAACCGCGAAAGGTAGCCCTTCGGTTACTGAATGGAGTGCGGTATTCCACTCAGGCCTCCGGAACCAGTCTCCCGACTTCAACCCTCCTAAGGGAGAGGCCCTCTGATAAACTGGTCGTGACCATGCCAAAAAGTACTAGGGGATTTTGGTTCCCTATTTGGACAACAACTATGTCTCAAGTGAAATAACCAAGGGGTGTTATTGGAAGCCTATCCCCCTGATCCTACCTAACTACAATGATTCTTTTGTGTTCCCCAAGTGGGGTTAGAATGTTGGTTTAGTTAGGTACTTTTTAAGGCTCACTTGATTTAATGTGACAGAGTGTGTGCTCGTGAGGTGTTGAACCCAAAAACAGAAGTGCCACAAGGGAGGGCAACTTCCAATCTATCAATAATGCTGAAATTGATTCTTTTAATTTGCAAAATTTTCTGAAATAAAAATATTGAAATTTTAAAAAGATTCTGTAAAAGGAACAGGAATTATGTTGCAGAAAGGCTGTAAGGAAGTGGGCTGCAGGTGGGACAGAGGGCTGTTCAAATGCAGAAAATATTGCAGCAAGAGGGGCTGGGCTCAAAACAGGAAAAGAGCAGAAATCAGACCGTGGGTCTGTGGCGGATCAGAACAGGCCGACCGCGGGTTTAAGGGAAACAGCGGCGGTCAGGTCGCGGCTATCGGGCCAACAGAGGCAGTCGGGACGCAGGAAACAGGGGAAAAGGCACAGTCGGGTCGCGGCTATCGGGCCAACAGTGGCAGTCGGGACGCAGAAAAAATGGAAAAAGACACAGTCGGGTCGCGGCAAAAGGGCTAACAGGTGCAGTCGGGACGCGCGAAAGAGGCAGAAAGCCGCAGTCGCGACGCAGGAAAAAGGCCGACAGGCGCAGTCAGATCGCGGCAAACAGGCTGATTAGCCACGGTCGGATCGCAGGTAACAGACTTGAATCCGACGACGGAGCGTCGGAAGCAGTCTGAGAGCCACGGTCGGATCGCGGGTAAAGGCCTGAAAGGCGCGGTCGGGACGCGACTGCAGAGGAAAAAGACGCGGTATGCAGCGGCCGAAAGGGACAGCCGAAAGAAAAAATTTAAAAAACGGAAACCAGAAATTCGAAAACTAGGGGAGTCGCCAAAACTGTAGCTAGGGTTTTACCCCTAGCTTGTGCCAATGAGCACCTACTAAGGAGAATGGACTCCTTAGTAGCAGTTCAGTATATTAAACTAATTATGCAAAAACAAAAAATTAAATTATTTCTAAGACAAGCATGAAGCATAAACACCAAAATGAAAGAATGACTTTGTATTGATGTTACCTTGAGTGTCAAGGTTGGTGAAGCCCTTTGCAGTGTCCAAGAGGATGCTCCAAGCTTCTGAATGCTCCTTCTCCTTCTCCAATGTTGGGGATGGGCCAAAGGTGGCTCTCAAGGTGAAATTAGTTCAAAGGTGAACTAGGGTTTCGAGAGAGATTTTGGCAGAGTAAGGGTGCTTGTGATTGTGGATATGAAATAAGGGATCTCCATCACCTATTTATAGTATTTTGGTGGTGGAGTGCTGACCCATGGTTTTAGGAAACACATGGTTTTAGGCAGCTGTATAGGGTTTTTTCCTCCTTTTCCTCATTATTTTATATTTTTATTCCCTTTTTAGGGGATTTTTGCTATTTTTGGAGGAAAAGGGGGTTTTTTTAGCCTTTTTTTAGGCTATTTTGAGGGTTTTATGGCCTTTTGGAGGCATTTTAGGCCTTTTGGAGGCTTTTTAATGGGATTTTTTAGATTTTTAATGGAAATATGGTAGGAAAATGGACAAATGAGCCATATAATGTGGTAAATGAGCTAGTGAGCACTTTTTGGGTGTTAACAGGGCTCCCTACCGCGTTTTCTGACCACGGCTGTCAAGCCTACACTCGCGGTCCTTAACCGCGTCTGTTCGACCTAACCTCGCGGTTTGGAACCACATGTTCCTCCCTAGAACATGCGGGTACTAGACCGCGTATCCAGCTGAGAAACACACGGTACCCAACCGCGTGGTTCACCCCGAAACTCGCGGTCGCCAACTGCTGTTTCATCCCCCTAACCTGCGGTCCACCCCACGTGGACCGTACAAATAACCCTGGGACCCACTACCCAACCCCCGACCCTAAAAAACATGCAGGTATGAGTTTGACGGAATACCTATATCTCCCAGATCTAAAATCGGCCGGTCGGATCGTCCAGAAATGCCACCTTAGCTCTGGTCCACTCTGATCACTAGTCAAAGTCAAATAGTACAAATGACACTTGTCATGTTGGGCCCACTCACTATTTATAGTCAGTTGACTTTTTCTTGTTTTGGCCATTCTGTCCCCATATGGAGTCCGTTTTTTGAACCATTTCCACCACTGGAATCAGCACGACGAGACCGTCATGTTGGTCACCTCGTTGCATTATTTTTGCCCCGTCATTTTTTTGCCCATTTTTTAGACACCACTAGTCACCTCGGTTTACGTGCCACATCGGCCGTTACCCATTTTTGACACTCTTTATATCGTCGGATTCATTTTTTCCAAGCTCGTGATGATGCTTGAGATCATTTCTCGCTCTCACCTGGTACAATTTCAACATTGTGTCCCGACACCTTGCTGCCTCAGTTTGCGCACCACATCGGTCGCCATCGGATTGTTCCACACTTTTACATGAACCATTCACTCCTGTCATATTGCAAATGTTTCGTTATTTTGCCACCATTTCATTCACACCGCAAGAAGGCCCACCAGTGTTCCCCCCCTACCCTCGTTCTTGGTCATCATTACTGTTCCTTGATTGAACACTTCCTCCTTGCCTGGCCATTCCTTTTGTTCGGTATAATTTTATCCCTTTTTCGAGCCGGACAAGTCCTTTACGAAAAAGGCACTTAGAGAGTTTCCGTTAAGCTCTTTTCTGACTCCTAAAACAATGAAAAGATCGCCGAGCGATCTTGCTTCCTTTCATGCTCGTTAAAGTACCTGAAAGGGCATCTATCTGGTATAAGTTTAACCCTTTTCCGGACCTGGTAGACTAATTATGAAAAAGGACTACTCTAGTCACACCGGCTAGAAGAGTTCTTCATTGCATCCTTTTATGCTTCTTTGGGCCTTGGAGACTAAACCTATGAAAAAGCAACCCCCTGGAGTCTTCTTATTTGCTTTCAGACTCTCTAAAATTGAAAGCAACCACGAGCATGAACTGTCCTGGGCTCGTATAAATCCATACGACAGTACCATTCCATTACTTCAGAACCTTCTTATCGCTTTCAGACTCCTTACAATTGAAAGCAATCACGAGCATGAACTGTCCTTGGCTCGTATAAATCCACACGACAGTACCAGTTTATACACACTTCTTCTAGTTCCCTAACCCATGAAGAAGTTCCCTCTCGTGCCTCCTGGCACTATGATCGATCGTCTCGGCAGCACCCCCAATCAGGTCGCCTTTGTTCAGAGTATCCGGCAGTCTCCTGCCATTTTATACCAGCTTGAGTCTCCCTCAGCCCAGGCACCCTCCCAGATCCAATACAGATATGATCCCTTTCCCCTCAGTTAGTTTCATATGCTTCCCGATCACCCCCATTATCATACTCTGAATAAAGGAAGTTTGAGTCCACCCACTCTACTTTCCCAGTTTGTCAGTCCTGCCATCAATACTATCACATTTCGGTTCTCCACCTCGTGCTCCTGTCAAGGAAACATCATTGCCTTGATAGGGGCAGGTCTCCCTCTATCGACGACAGCCCCTCTATTCCATAGGATAGGCCCAGAGGTCCCTACGCCTTGGACTTATCACCATCTGTGGTAAGTGCCTACGGCCCAAAAAGTGTTCACTACCTCATATAACTCATTACATCGCTCATTTGTCCATTTTCCTACCATATTTCCCTTAAAAAACACAAAAAATCCCACTAAAAAGCCTCCAAAAGGCCACAAAACCATCAAAATAGCCTTAAAAAGGCTAAAAAACCCCTTTTTCCTACAAAAATATCCAAAATTCCTCTAAAATAGCAAAAATCCCCTAAAAAGGGAATAAAAAATATAAAATAATGAGGAAAAGGAGGAAAAACCCCTATACAGCTGCCCTAAACCATATGGTTCCCAAAACCATGGGCCAACACTCCACCACCAAATAACTATAAATAGGTGATGGAGATCCCTTATTTCACATCCACAATCAAGTATACCCTTACTCTGCCAAAATCTCTTCTGAAACCCTAGTTCATCATTGAACTACTTTCACCTTGAGAGCCCCTTTTGGCCCATTTCCACCATTGGAGAAAGAGAAGGAGCAAGTTGGAGCTTGGAGCAATCCTCTTGGACATTGCAAGAGCTTCACCAACCTTCACATTGGAGGTAACATTAACACAAAAGCCATTGTTTACATCTTGTTGTTTATGTTTCATGCACATGTTTTGAGTAATTTATATTTCTGTTTTAACATAATAATTTCCATTTACTGAACTGCTACTAAGGAGTCCTTTCTCCTTAGTAGGTGCTCATTTGCACAAGCTAGGGGTAAAACCCTAGCTACACCTCTTCATTCTACATTTATCATAATGTTTCCTTAATATCGTTCCTTTGAGATTGACTACTTGCCCCTACCTCATTGAATTCTTCTTCCTTGGGGAAATTTTCAACCTCCTCATTGTTTAATTAGTAAACTTATTCTCTTTATCTTATTTGATGTAGAAAAACTATCAAACTATTCCCAAGACATCCTTAGGCATCTCTGTTGTAGGTTATTATTACCAAAAGTTTTATGAATTCATGGCTAGGAAAGACACTAGTTTCTCCATTCTACACTTGAGCAACCATAAACTATATTGATCATAATTATAAGGGATAATTATGTTTATCTGATTACTTAGATGGGAAAGAAATTTAAAGTGATAACCAAGCACCATGTTGTGTCTAGACTCATAGGTAATGCAACTTATTATGTGTAATGTGATCTCATCGTAGGGTGTTGGAAAGGAAGAATATTTCATTCCTCTTATTATGACTTCCACTAATTTTTTGAACACAAAGGAGATAGTGCTAGTCCTATAACTGTAATACCTGCAAACACATGAATACTTTATTGTACACTTGAGCTCTCAACTCAGTCTAGACACTTGAGTTCATGACTTGGATTAGACGTGCTTGATTTTTCAACTCGGAAAACATGTTGATTTGATTTTGCATGGGAGACTCGATTTAGATAACTTGATAACTCAAACTTCACGTGACTTCAACTTTGCATGGCTTACATAACTTGCTAGATCATTTCAATATAGATAATTTGTTATACATGATAAGGAAGGTAGTTTGTCTTTATGTCTCTTTGATAGTTTGTTTCTTTGATAGTTATGAAACCCCTAGGATACCATATTATTTCCATTTGAACCCTATCCTAGGCTAATTTATCGATCCTTAGCATACTACACCCTAACTCTTTCCTTAAATATGTGGTCTAACACAAATAAACCATCATAGTTTGTAGTTGTATGTGTTAATTTGTAAAGTGGTAAGTTATGTTGGAATGTGTCAAGTTCATTGTATAATGCAACTAATATCTTATTTGTTGTTTCTTTTGTAGGCGTAGGCCTCATATTTTTGTTAAAGAGACTTTCGGAGATGGGAAACACACGTAATAGATCAAAAAAATCTAGAAGGAATCTTCCCATTGAAAAGGTCAATAATGTAAGAGAAAAGGACAAGTTGGAAATGGAAAGAGTGATACATGGTCCTATCATTTCCACTGATCCTAACACAGATGTCGACATGAAAACCTCTTTTTCAAAACTACAGGTAAAGCGGTTGCGTCCAACGGACCCAAATCAAATTCCAACATCAACACAATCTCCAACCAAGAATCCATGAATAAGTCATGTTGAAGTTCCTCAAGACACAGGAATGCTGGGAGATGCTGCATGTGTAGATATGGACATACAAGTGGTGATTAATTTTCAATCTCTCCAAGAATACCACAGCCATGTCGAGCACACTCCCATTATGGCCCAATGTGTGAACGAAGCACCACAACGAACAAGCTCTGGTATTCATGTCTCATGTCCACCTACCCAACCTCGATTGTCCAGTGCAAGGAGAAGAAATCCTAGATGTATTCATGTGGATGAAAGTGCTCTATCATGCCTTGAAGGTAAGTTTCCAAAATGCACTATCAAATGGCAATGCAACAAAATTGTCAAGGAATATTTTGAATCGAAAGGTGATGCAGGTAAATGTCAATTATTGCTATGTTTGTTAAAGTGACATTGTTTAGTTGTTGTTAGGAGAATTTTGGGCATAAAGATAGTTAAAATTTCAGAGGCTAGCATACATATTGTTAGAAATATCCAATCTGCATTTAATGCGATTGAGAAGACGTCTCGTACAAAATATCTCTATGTGGATCATCGTGTGTTAGCGGAATCAGTTGTAAACAAGTCCGCAAGGAAACGTCGTCTGCTATCACACACTTCTCACATACTTAAATTAAATTAAAAAACTATTAAAAAGTACTGTGTTATAAGAGAAAATCTTGACAGTTCGGGTGGAAAATATTGTTGGGATTTTGTTGGTAGGTTTCCTCATGGAGATAGGAAGCTAATTGATGTTATTAAGGATTTAGTAGAATTTTTTTGGCATGATCATACTAGACCTTCATCAAACCAAAGAGACGTGCTAAAGCTAAGAAAAGGTTCTACTGAACTTGAACCCCATGTTATACTCTTCCTTGACACCTCACAAACTAAACTCTATGAGAGATTCAGGAATGAGCACACACAATTGAACTTGGGCCAAAGGTCCTTTGAGAAATGCAAACCATGGTACGTTCGTATATGCATTGATCAGAACACATGTTGTTGTAGATACCACATAGAATATGAATATTATTATGATAGATATAAACATATATTTTGTGATTTGGATACTAACATTGTGCAGGCCACATGCAATGAATCGATACTACCACTGAATGCATCGAGAGACTTTATCCACAACATCATGTGTCCAAGGCCCAAAGGACAAAAATATTATGAAAAATTGTGTCTATCTTGGATATGTTCTAGGTGCTGTGGGTTTTCTCTTTTGAACCATTGCATTCATGAAAGCAAGGAGCACGAATTTGGCAGGATGGCCATGGATATGGAGATCTTCAAGTATGTAACCTATCAATTAGACAATGCCAGAGAAAGTAAAAATATTGCATTGGTGAAGTCACAAGTACAAATGAATATTGCATATTTTTCATATTACATGTTCAATTTATGACATACATTTTTCCAAAGGACACATTGTAATATTTCCCTTGTTTTCATGGAAAGAGGAACAGATATGTGACTTCTTGACCGAGTTCTATAATAAAGCATAGCATTATGTTCAACATGTGCATGTAGCGTGATGGAAAGATGAGCAACACATAAAATGAAGGGACACATCTCCTATTGGAACCATAGTGTCAATTGTGGATTTTGCAGAAAACTTCACCCTTCAGCCACAAAATGAAATACAAAGTCAATACTACCATTCAAACCAAGTCAGGATCATGGTACATATTACGTATATAGTCATGGTCCATAGAGAAACAATTACATGAGGATAATACTGAAGGAGACAAACTTTTACATAAGTGATGATAGAACCCACGATCTGCATTATGTGCCACATTTTTTTCGAATTTTCTATGATCAGTTGAAGGAGAGAGATATACAGATGGATCAACATTGGATATGGTCAAATAGTTGTGCGAGCCAGTTCAAAAATGCTCGAGTATTCCAATGGATGAGTATTTTGCATAAGACTTATATTGTTCCGCATATCTCAAACTATTTTGAGACCAGGCACAGCAAAGGTGAGCATGATGGGGACAGTGCATGCATCAAGACTGCACTACAAAGGTAATATATGAGGTTTAACACAAACCCTCATATTTGAGATGCAGAATCCATAGCTCAATGGTGCTCTGCAATAATGTCAGTCTGAGCAAGAGATTAACAACCATCATCAGTGACAATACATGTGGTAGGAAATGTTTGACAAGTGGTTGACATAGATTGATCGCGTTCGTATAGTTGCAGCACAATACAAGGCACACATGGATTTCATACAGTATGAAGCTCAAACAACCCCTTATTTGAAATATGTACGTGAAAACTTGGTTTCTTTTGCAGCCCTTGCGGTTGTGGCGAATGGGATGAATGTGAATGCATGGACTGGGTTGATGAATGGGATGATGTGTCACTTGCAGTAGACCCACGTGCTGTTGTTGAAACAACCTAGTTAGAGGAGGTTCATTCAGTGATTTCGATAGACAATGACCATATCTTAGATCTTGTACAACCAGGACATCTATACACAGTTGTTTCCCCGAAATACAATGAATGGGGAATAGATTATTGGTTGGCACGGTGCATCCAAGGTAAGAAAACCCTCTACGAATCATTAATTGATGATGAATTAAATGAATTTAATATTGGCTCGATGGTGGTTAAGGGGAAATATATTACACTAGATGGGAAATCAAGAAAGACTAGTGGGTATGTATTCATGGATTACAGACTAGGTTCAGTGGTGTATCAATTCACAAACTTGATCATTGGAAAAAACATCCATCTATAGACAATGTCAAGCAAGATCTCAACCAGGGTATGCTACTTCCTACCTCATTCAGAGCACGAGAGATTGATGGAGACAATTAGAAACATAGAGGATCCAGATGGATTTATTGAATGAGGTCAGTCAACTTTACATAAGAGATAGAATTGCATCAAAGAGTGTTATGTTATACATCGAGCTATGTGTAGTTTTATGTTATTTTTTTGGTACATGCATTTCTTTTTATATGATACATACATACATGTGTTATTTTTCATGTTTTAATGTAATATAAAAAACAAATCTTGTGCATTTTTCCAATATTTTATCAAACCCTAGTTGGATTCCCTCTTTGTTTTCCGATTAAGCGACCCTCTTGGGGAGAAAAATCCTCGTTTGCTTATGTTTTATCATGTCTGGAAAAATACCTTAGGAGATCACTAAAATCCTGCTAAGTCATCCTAAAACCATCCTCCATCACACTACTTCTATCTCCCCTCACTTAGCTCCACCCATACACACTTTATAGTCATCAAACATTAATAAAGATAGTCACTTGTCTCCTACCCATAAACAATATTTTGAGGTGTACATGTGTGTCTCGCATTGGTGGACCAACTTTGCAAAACCATGTGTCGGTCAACTGGGAATGGCTTGCCCATGTCGGCCCTTCTCGGTTCGCCTTTTGCACCCCGGGATGGAATTGACCTTGTAATACTCACCTTATATAAGACTCTTGAATCACCCTCAACAATGTCCTCCATTAAGGCATCACACATCCCTAATGAATAAGTAGAAGCTAGGTCACCTAACACGAGGACACGAGAGAAATATAGTTAACTAGTGGACATCATTGAAGTAAACAATTCGAGTTCTCTATTATCTTAACATATCTAATTTTTATCTCTTGTCTTATCTGCATGATCCACTTGTGCCATCTTTAATTTATTTATCATATCAATATACTAAGGAGATTTTTCTAATGATGTGATCATATTGAACTACTATTGTTCCAAATGGTCATATGCTGAAGTGATGGAGACAATTAGCAATAGAGAGGATCCAGATGGATTTATTGAATGAGGTTAGTCAACTTTACATAAGAGATATAATTTTTGCACAAAATCCCCTTAGGACATCTCGAAGAGCTTGCTAAGTCATCCTAAAACCATCCTCCATCACACTACTTCCATCTCCCCTCACTTAGCTCCACTCATACACACTTTACAATCATCAAACATTAACAAAGATACTTCATAGTCACTTTTGTCCTACCCCTAAATAAATATTTTGAGGTGTATGTGTGTGTCTACTTCTAATTCACATACATGTGTGTCTCTCATTGGTGGACTTGTAGGAGCTGACAGAATCCCATTATGCTTCCCGGTTTACTTTTTGCACCCTAGGCTCGAATTGACATTGTAATACTCACATTATCTAACACTCTTGAATCACCCTCAACAACGTCCTCCATTAAGGCATCACACCTCTCTAATGAATAAGTAGAACCTAGGTCACCTGACACAAGGACACGGGACACGAAGGACATGTAACCTGGCCCCAGAGACCTAATCTAGCCCTATAGAACTTTATATAGCTTATAGACCCTGATCTAGACCTATAAACCAATAAAAAACAAATGTATCCCTGGAAATCCTAATGTGGACCAACAAACTTGTAGACCTAATTTGGAGACGTGGAGACCCAAGCCTAATGTGAATCTAGAATACGACATCTGGAATCCATCGAAATCAACGGATTCATGATCGGAGTTAAGGTTTTGGTGTAATCTGCATTTTGGTCAGGCACCCTAGGGCCATTCAAGGACACTTTGAGGATTTTCTCCAGAGCCATAGAACCCAAACGGGGGAGTGGAATAGGGTTCCATTGGATCCCACACCTACGTATGGCCAATGTGGACCTTTCCACAGTAGCCACGCACTCTCGTGAGCCTTCGGATGAGAAATGCCCCCTAGAGAAAATTTTGAATGGCCTTCACTAAGAAAAACCCTAACTCCGAAGATGGCACATTGGCACCATTTCCAGGCATTGTAGGAACTGTGTGGGGGATCCCTGAACTAGAATCCAACATCTGAAATCCATTGGAATCGACGGATTAGCGATCAAAGTCATGGATTTGGTGCAACAGGTATTTTCGCCAAGCACTTTGGGGTAATTCAGGGACACTTTGAGGATTTGGTCTGGGGGCCACATAACCCAAACCAGTGAGTGGAATAGGGTTCCTTCGGATCCCACACATGTGTATGGCTAGTGTGGACCTGCCCACGGTGGCCATGCATGCCTGGGAGCCTTCGGATGAGAAATGGACCCCTTGAGCGAATTTGGAATGGCCTTCACTAAGAAAAACCCTAGCTCTGAAGATGGCACATTGGAACCATTTTCGAGGGTTGGACGCATGGTATGGGGGGACCCCAGCTAGAACAAAACATTTGGAATCCATCGGAATTGATGGATTCATGATCAGAGTCACGATTTTGGTGCCAAGGGCATTTTGGTCAGGCACCCTCGGGCCATTCAGGGACAGTTTGAGGATTTTCTCTGGGGCCACGGAACCCAAACTGGCCAGTGAACCAGGGTTCTGTTGGCCCCCACATGTGTGTATGTCCAATGTGGACCTATCCACGGTGTCCACGCATGTTGGAGAACTTTCGGATGAGAAATGATCCCCTTGAGCAAATTTGAAACGTCCTTCACTAAGCAAAACCCTAGCTCTAGAGATGGCACATTGGCACCGTTTCTGGTTGTTGGAGGCATGGTATGGGGGGTACCTGAGATAGAACCCAACATCTGGAATCGATCGGAATTGATGGATTCATGATTGAAGTCACGATTTTGGTGCAAAGGGCATTTTGGCCAGGCACACCGGGGCCATTCAGGGACATTTTCAGGATTTGCTCTAGGGCCAGAGAACACAAACCGTCGAGTGGACCAGGGTTCCGTAAGATCCCACATGTGCGTATGACCAGTGTGGACCTATTCACGGTGGCCATGCACACCCAGGAGCGTTCAGATGAGAAATGGCCCCCTTGAGTGAATTTGGAATGGCCTTCACTAAGGAAAACCCTAACTCCAGAGATGGCACATTGGCACCATTTCTGGGTGTTGGAGGCATGGTATGGGGGGTATCCCAAATAGAACCTCACATATGGAATCCATCAAAATTGTAAGATTCATGATCGAAGTCACCATTTTGGTGCAAAGGGTATTTTCGTCAGGCACCCTGGGCCCATTCAGGGACACTTTGAGGATTTGCTATGGGGCCATAGAATGCAAACCGGCGAGAGGACTAGTGTTTCGTCATCTCCCACAGGTGCGTATGGCCAATGTGGACTTGTCCACAGTGGCCACACACACTCGGGAGCCTTCGGATGAGAAATGACCCCCTTGAGCGAATTTGGTATCCATCTGAAATCCATCGGAATCAATGATGTGGGGTATTCGAAATCGATCGATACCAACGGATTCGCGATCAAAGTCACAATTTTGGTGCTATGAGCATTTTCGTCAGGCACCCCGGGCCATTCAAGGACACTTTGAGGATTTTCTCCGAGGAAACAAAACCCAAATTGGCTAGCGGACTAGGGTTACGTCTATTCCCACACATGCGCATGGCCAGTGTGGACCTGTCGACGGTCGCCACACATGCCCTGAAGCCTTCAGATGAGAAATGGATCTCTTGAGCGAATTTGGAATGGCTTTGATTGAGCCAAAACCTAGCTCTCGAGATGGCACATTGGCACCATTTTCATGCATTGGAGGCTCGGTGTGGGGGGGGCCTAGCTAGAACCCGGTGTCCAGAATCCATTGGAATCGACAATTGGAGTTACAGTTTTGGTGCAATGAGCATTTTTGTCAGGCACCCCGGGGCCATTTAGGGACACTTTGAGGATTTGCTCTAGTTGCATGGAATCCATCCGAATTAACAGATTCACTACAAGAGTCATGGTTTTGGTGCTACGGGCATTTTTTTCAAGAACCCCATTGCCATTGAGGGACACTTTGAGGATTTTCTCTAAGGCCACGGAACCCAAACCGACGAGCGTACTTGGATTCCGTCAGATTCTGCATGTGTGCATGGCCATTGTGGACATGTTCATAGTGGGCACACATGCTCGGGAGCTTTCATAAGAAAATTGTCCCACTTGAGGGAATTTTGAATGGCCTTCACTGAGCAAAACCATATCTCTAGAGATGGCACATTGGCATCGTTTTCGAGCATTGTAGGCATGGTGTGGGGGGTCTCCTAGATGAAACCCAGCATGCAGAATCCATTGGAATCAACGGATTCGCTACCATTGTCACAGTTTTGGTGCAATGGGCATTTTTTCCAGGCACCCCATGGCCATTAAGGGACACTTTGAGGATTTGCTTCGGGGCCACGGAACCCAAAACGATGAGCAATCTTGGATTATGTCATCTCCCACACATGCGTATGGCCATTATGGACCTGTCCACGGTGGCCATGCATTCCCGGGAGCCTTCAGATGAGAAATGGCCCCCTCGAGCAAATTTGGAATGGCCTTCACTGAGAAAAACCCTAGCTCCAAAGATGTCACATTGGCACCGTTTCTCGGCATTCTGGGCACAATGTGGGGGGTCCCCTAGCTCAAACCCGACATATGGAATCCATCAAAATTGATGGATTCGCTACCGTAGTCACGGTTTTGGTGCAATGGCCATTTTTCCCAGGAACCCCATGGCCATTCAGGGACACTTTTAGGATTTTCTCTAGGGCCATGGATCCCAAACCGGCAAGCAGACTTGGATTCCATTGGCTCCCACACGTGTGTATGCCCATTGTGTACCTGTTCACGGTGGCCATGCATGGTCGGGAGCCTTTAGATGAGAAATGACCCCCTTTAGCGAATTTGGAATGGCCTTCACTGAGCAAATCCCTATCTTTGGAGATGGCACACTGGCACCATTTCTAGGCATTGGAGGCATAATGTGGGGGGGCATGTAGATAAAATCCTGCGTATGGAATCCATCGAAATCGATGAATTCTCTACCGAAGTCACGGTTTTGGTGCTATGGGCATTTTTTCCAGGCACCCTGTTGCCATTCAGGGACACTTTGAGGATTTTCTTTGGGGCCATGGAACCCAAACTGACAAGCGGACTTGGATTCCATTGGCTCCCACATGTGCGTATGGCCATTGTGGATGTGTTCACAGTGGCCATGCATGCCCAGGATCCTTTGGATGAGAAATGCCCCCATTGAGCGAAATTGGAATGGCCTTCATTGAGAAAAACCGTAGCTCCAGAGATGGCACATTGGCACCATTTCTGGGCATTGGAGGCACGGTGTGGGGGGTCCCGTAGCTGAAACCCGACATCGCGAATCCATCGGAATTGATGGATTTACTATCGGAGTCATTGTTTTGGTGCTACAGTCATTTTTTCCAGGCACCTCGTGGCCATTCAGGGACACTTTGAGGATTTCAAAGGATCTTGATCTATAATAATTCAGTCTTAGTGTTCTTACTTAATTTGAGAAGTTGCTTTCTTTGCTATTAAACTATGCAATTTCCTTCAAACTTCTATTCATTGACATAATGGATGCATGGAAATTAATTGATTTTTTTTTCTACTGTCATTTGCAAAAACTAAGATAGATAAATTAGATTTTCTTTTCAACCTATTCAGTTCCCTTGTGCATACTTTTTGTTTCTTTTTTGCAATGATATATTTACCATATTTGACTTTGCTTAATTTTTTGTCTTTTCCATTGAAAAACTAATAGACATAGTGCATATGGAAATAACGAATTATTCCAATATAGAATGTCTGTTGGTGAATGTAAAGTGTCTATGGTGCATCCCAAAATGTCCAAGATCCAATGTTAACTACTATCTAATGTAAATAGAAGAGTGCATATGTGGCTTGAAACAAATATATCCTTTTTGCTACAAATGTCCATAAGGAATAGGAAAATGCATCTATATACGACACTTGTAAGTTGTTGGTTTCTATTATAAATAAGCAGTCATATGCTGATTAACAAAGGATTCAATAAATAGGCCACTATCAATATATCACGTGCTAAGATTTTGAGTATAGACTCCATGTTTATTAGATTTGAAACTTGGGTGATTTTTCCACTAGTTTTACAAGCTGTTTTTTTTGTTATCAAATTATGCAGTTTCCTTTACACTATCATTCATTGACACAATGGATAAATAGAACTTACTCATATTTTTCTTGTCTCTTTTTCAAAAACTACGATAGATGCATTAAATTTTCTTTTCATCCTAATCAGTTTGCATGTGAATACTATGTGTTGCATTGCTGTACTAATATATTAATGACCTTTGACTTTTCCTTGTTTTTTCTCTTTTCAATGACAAATTAATAGGAATGCATTAATAACTGAGTTTAGAAGGCTAATTTGAAGTGACATATTGATGTGTATGTTGGATGTTTTGTGTATGTGTGTATGTGAATTTGCTCGATGTGTGTATGTTGTATGTGAACACAATTTACGATAACAAATACTATTATTACATTCTCAGTGTACCCCCATGGAACATATACCATAAATAATTGTATGGAGACCCATTCAAATACAAGGGACTCATATTGAGGTCATTTGGTGTCTAGAAATAACATCTATATCTATGTGAAATTTTTTCCATAACATTGTTATTGAAGACAAAATCATGTATGCAAAAATTTAATAAATACAAAGTCATATAGACAAGTGCAGATCCATCTATTAATATGAAAAAATGATCCAATCATGTACACTTTTTGGAAAAATGGAACATCGTTCCCAACATCTATATAATGGAAACTCGTTCCCTAAGAAAAATATGGAAACTCGTTCCCTATACAAAATATGGCAACTCGATCCCTATACAAAATATGGCAACTGATGCCCAAAACGCCACATCATGGCTAATGTACATAGGAGGGTCTCGCAATCCTCTTGCCCACCCTTAGATCTCCCAGGTGCATCTCCAAAATCGATCTTTCTGTTCTTCGTGCTAGAGGAAGATGGGTCCTTCTGGCGACTTGGACCACGTTCCCCTGGGCCCCGAAACGACAACTATAATATGTCAACTTTTCCTGGAAATTATACAAGTATAAAACATAATTTAAAAATAAAAATAGTTTTCAAATCTTAAATAACTCATTGCATGTGAGACTATAAGTCATGAGGGGGTCTCTCTCCTCCGTGCTCCAAGTCTCTCAGCAATTCCACCCTGCAACATTTAGAACATTCATATAAATGGTGAAATTAGATGCATATAGTAATTTCCATTAAAATTGAACGAGATTTTCATAAACTAGTCAATCTCACCGTGAACACAACCGGTTGGTCTTCAGGGATGGCGAATGGAGAAGTCAGCTGGACAACCTGCTCTGATGCTAAGGTGAATGGTATAGAGGCGGATGTATCCACATCGACGGTAGATACACCACTGGGGGCACAATGGAAGACGGAGAGGTGGAAGAAGGGGGTGTGGATTGGCATGACCGAAGTGGAGATGCATGTCTAGGGCGTTAAACCCCAACTAGCTGTAATATGGATGGGGCCACTGTGGAAGGGGAAGCGAGTGTGGTGGGGGAATGTGGGTGGGGGATAGGTCTGTGTTGTGGTGGAGGGATGGGTTAATGTGGATGGGTGGTATATCATGGTCAGATGGGAGAGGTTGGAAACATGGGAAACTGTAATGGAGGTGGCAGAAAGATTGGGATGGGGTGATAGGATGCAGGATATGAAACGGAAGGGGGATTTGGATGGAAGTGTGGTGATGGATAGGAGGGGGGGATGGATGGAAGGGGGTGGGGAGGGATTCATGTAAGGGGGCATCTATTCTAGGGGATACAACTGTCATATACGGTGGTCGAAAGGCAGGGGAGGTAGGTATATTGGTACTAGAAGGCCGAGGTGCTTGCACCTACATACACATTTATAACCTCGTAGATTAATATAGAAAAATATTGATATACACAGACAAGTCATAATATTTGAAATTAAATTTATACTTTAATACACAGGATACCTGCACATGTGGAGATATGCTTATCCCTAGTGGGGATGGCTAGTCCCTGGAGCCTGCAGACACCTGTGCAAACACTGCAATATTTAGATTGAATTTATAAAAATAGTATTAACAATATTAAACACAATGTCAATGGGAATGAAAACGATAGTACTTAAAAACATGATTGCAATTAATTTATATTCAAGTTAGATGATTACCAGAGACAAACAATTACTTCCTTAATATCAGTAAAAGTATAGTATCCAACAATAGGGAGTAGATGATCACATAAGATAATGATTAACTTGTTATGAGAGTTATGTGTGATTGTCTTATAGGTTTAAATATTAATCCAAATCTGATATGATTATACTAGCAGTAGAAATATCACCTCAAGTTTAGTTTTGGATTGAAGTAAGTGTGTTTGTGGTATGCAGGAAGCCGAGTAAAGTTGTAGGACAAGATTATGGTATGGATTTAGGCTTGATGGTATAGGGACAACTCAGATCTGATATACGTTTGCACCAAGTGAGATGGTTTGTTTAGGATGGAAGTGTGCCAAGTATACCAATTTTGTAGGGTAGGTAGACTTAGGAGATGAAATGGCAAGGTGATTTAGGTGTAAGCATAGAGTATTGTGGGTCAATTAGTGATTGATTTGCTGATTGAGTGTAGTGATTGGTTGATTGTAGTATCACTGTGAATTGGATAAGAGCCCAAATATAGTAAGTGAATTAACGTTGTGATATGAGGAAACTAGGAGAGAGATGGAAATATTTATTTGAGAAGTTTCCAAGGTATGTCTTGTTTAAACTATGAATGTGCCATTGTTTTATTTTTGTTTTTCTTAAAAATATGGTAGAGTTAATTTTTTTTCTTGGGTTTATCAATCATTTCTTCTATTCAAAAACTAGGTTCCACCAACTTACAAATGACATCAATGACTCAAGAATCCACACTAAACACACAACAATTAGAGCTTTAAATCAATCGACATAATAACAACAACATAGATAAGCACGTAGGGGCAATAAGTGCAAGGGGTATCTTCAACCACAAAGTAAAACAATGTTG
Organism: Larix kaempferi; assembly: GCA_027924585.1. Classification (NCBI taxonomy): domain Eukaryota; kingdom Viridiplantae; phylum Streptophyta; class Pinopsida; order Pinales; family Pinaceae; genus Larix; species Larix kaempferi. The sequence continues at coordinate 1,783,376 of BSBM01000057.1, forward strand.
AATATGGTTGTCATTGATAACAAGGCATTAATGAAAAAGGAGTAAAAATTCCCACCAACTGTAATGGAAAATGTAGGTAGACATTGTAGCCACATATGTGGTGGTTTGATGGGATTTGGATATTATATAAAGTTTTTATTGTATTGGTGTAGTCAATTTGTTCAAGACTTGGTAAAGAACATGGTTGTGGGGATCGTTTCCTTTTACCCACAATGGATTGGGCCCATGATAGGAACAAATGACCCATTATGTGGTCATTCATTGAAGATAATGTGGCAAAGAAGATTGACAATTTATGCTTGAAGTGTTGACATGGCAAGAAAGCCCCTGCCCAGCTTTTGAAAGAGTTCTTGCCTTGTATCAAGCAATGGTCATTTTGAAGAATTTAGAGATTAGGAATGTTTTGATTTTTGGGGACTCTTCTCTCATCATTGTTCAACTAAGAATGACTTATTTTGGAAATTTCTCTCCCATTTCTATAATCATTAGAGGTATTAATAGTATAGCTACAAAGTTTGGATTTATTGAATATTTTCATATTCTTTGTTCATGTGATACCAAATTTACATAAACCATGGTGAATGTGATGGTGAAATTGGAAAAAGGAGTGTTATAACTAAATTAATTCCTCCATGAAATACATTACCAATCACACTTAGTTGTATTTATGTGATAAATGGAAATGGATGTGGTCGAGGAAATCACTTTAAGTCCTCCTCATTCAAGTAATCAATGCACACTTGAACTTGGATTATTTTGCAGTAGGAGTTTTAATTTGGTTTGGATGGAAAATATTGGTGCATGTAGGATATATCTAAGTATTAATGCTAAGAAACTTCATCATATGGTAATTTGGGTTGAGCCAAAAAATGGTTTTGGGTTACTTCATAATTGGTAGGGGTGGTGGTGAATGTTGTTGGGTAGTGAAGAGGATGGGAATACTTTTGTTTGGTTTGTTTCTTTGTTAAGAATTGGACTATGAAATGATTATTTTAATTGGAAATGTTGGTTTGTGGATGAAAACTTGAACTCTTGGTTTTTAGGAAATCCTTTATTGGTTTATTATCTACGTGATCTCAATGGAGACTTAGGCAATTTATTTGCAATTTAGGTTATTTCTCCAATCACCGTTTCTCTTGTAATTTATGTTGGTACTATGGAAGAAAACAACCAACATGATGAGTGTGTTCATTGTGGATTTACAGACCTTCACAACGTCTTGAGGTGCTTATCACCACAGATGAACACCTTACAAGAGGTAATTTTGCATATTAATCAAAGTATATGTAGTCATCATGAATACCAATTGGCTAGGATTTTGGATATGGAAAAGAGAATGGAAGCACAAAGTGAAAGGTTAGAGAAGTTGGCTACATATTTAGAAATGCCTCGTAACATTACACCCTATAGTTTCCATCGGTTCAGTGAATGGTATTCATCCAAAAGAGTTTGAAGTTCCACGAGATTTTGGTGATTATGAAGACATAGAATAAGCACAAGTAGGATCATAAATTAAAGAAGTTGAAAATGAATAAGCAAAGTATGCCTAAAGTGAACATGAACACACGTCTAGTTTTCTTAGGTTTTCATGTTTTATAAGGTTTCATTTTGTTTGGTTGGATTATATGAATTTATAACTCTCAAATAATTTAGATAATATGATAAACACAACTATAAAATCTGATGATAATATGATAGACATGTTTTGTGAGAATTATTCATTTTGATTTTAGTTTTAAACGATGATAATATAAAAAATGGTTACTCAGTGCTAATTGATTTGTAATTACTGAACACAAATTACTCATAACTGGATCTAATTATTCAAAGTAAAGACGTTACCTGTGTGTATGGTGCCGCAATCTCCTTTGCTGTTGGCATGGCTCGATCTAGATCAAAGGAACCAATCTCCTCCCACCTGGAGGATGGAGACTTGGCCCTGAATAATTGTACATTAAAACAAGTAAAGTCAACAATGTGTAATTCAAAGTTAAATATATTAAACAATACGATATCAAATAAAATACAATAAATACTTGAACATTAAATAAAATAATAGCTAAAATGGCCCATGTAGCTCTCTATGGCATGTCGCTGCGTAGGACCATGGCAAGAATGACCACAATGAGAACAATGATGTGTCGTTCCATTTGAACTAGATGGCCTTGCCTGGGTTCCACCTGTATCTAGTCTATCCCGACCACCACCCATAGACTATGCAGTAGTGTGTGTCTCATCGTTGTCCTCCCGTCTCCATGAAGACATAGCGACAAATGTGGCATGTCTAATAAAATGATGTGTGGCACGTCTAACTGAGTCATCAATATCATCTAGGCCGCTACCAAACCCATGTGGTTGAGGAGGGGGTTTTGGCTCTTGCCTGGGTACAGGAGGTCCTATGAGTGGGTTATGGTGGGCATGAGGTCGATCTTGGGTAGAGCCAAGACCGATACCCTGAAAGTCAGTGATGTAAAAATAATTGACATGGTACCCTAGCTCAAACTCAACCCACAATTTCCTAAGGAAATACTGTGGGACCTCCAAATTATTGCATGTGGGCCTGTCAAACACCATAAACCATCTCTTTCTCCAGTTATTTGTCCATGGCTGGTAAATAAACCAGTCCATGCAAACCCATCTTTTCCTCACATCTAGAGGCTATATTGTCATGGGATCTCTGAATTTGTTGTACAATTGTGCTTTCATGATGTTGAGGTCTTTAATTTGTTCTTTTGATATCTCACTAGAATAGTGCTCCCTCATTTGAGCTCTATATTGGCTCATATTAGTGATCTCACTGTGGGCAATGTTGATAGATTCAATGATGTTTTGCAATGATGTATCTAGAGAAACCCAAGAGGGTTCCTTGGTGCTCTTCAATTCATCGCTTAAGACCCTTAATTCATTTAAATCTTGATGTAATTCATCCTCGGGGTTTTCAGTTGGTTCATCACTAGGTTCATTGTCCATTCCAATGTCGATGTTATCGTCTGATGGTTCGGTTTCATTGGTTTCCTCTGATGGTTGTGGTGTGTTTTTCATTTTGTTAAGTGTATTTTATCTGCAATGACAATTTGTTGGTTTTTTAATTGATTGTAAAAAAAATTTAATATAAAATTGTAATGGAAAACAAAACAAAAAAAACAAAAAAAAACAAAAATTGATTGGTTGAGCACCTACCTAAAGGCACTAGCAACAACGGAGTGGAGGTTGAGTTTGATGCTTAGTAGTAGGTTGTTGGTTTCTCCAACACGCACTCACGGCGGATCCATATCTCCACTCCTCGCTCGCGGGTTTGTTATTGTGATAACAAAACCATGGTTTTTTTATAAAAAACATAGGTGCCCGCATGCGTTAATGACGTGTGCGCGCATATGTTTGTGTACGTGTTAATGACGCATGCACGCATATGTTTACATACGCATTAATAATGTGTACGTGCACATATCGTACATGTCAACTTACAAACGTGGACGATCGACATTGCTGAAGCAGAGGCGCGTACGCATGTTTCGATGTGCATGCGCACCCTTGTTTCTTTTGCTCATGCACTTCCATTGCAACCTTTTTGGGTACCAGCTTCGTGCGGGTACCCACAAAATATGTTATGAATTTATGGTTTGGATTGGTGTAATGTAAGCTGATCTATTACGTGGATCTACTATATTTCCAGTAATTTTTTTTATCTTATTAAGCATTTGTTAACCATTATGCATGTAAATTTTTATTTAAAAAAATATTTTAAATCCTCTGTAATGTTGAGTGCATTACAAATTGGAATTAGAGCTGAGGCTGCAGCTCTTGATCCTCTAGGATTCCATTTTATTTCTCTGAAATGAGTGTATTGCAATTTTGAATGATAAAATAAATATGCATACGAGTTATGTGAACTAACAATCATGGATGAATTTCTAATTGCTAGTGACAACATAATTGTTTATGCCATTATACCTGCAAATTGTCAGCAAAGTAGGAAAGTAGTATTCAAAAGATGGCATAAGAGCCTGCACTATCTAACTTTGCTGACGAAGTTGGTTGTTAGAAATATTATTAATACTGAGAGGGGTGGTGAATCAATATTAAGCGCAGTTTTATACAATTTTCACTTTTACCAAATTCAAACTATATTTATATTATGCATTCACCATAACCAATGTCATTCATCAACAAATGCATAAAACACAGAGCAGAAATATTTGACATTGAAATCCAAATGGGAGAAAACCACAGAATTCTTTCTTATATAATAAATTTATTATATTCATAGGAAGCACCAACTTTCATGATTATCCAGCACCAATTGGAAGGAGGGTCCAACCCCCTGATTTGTAGGACTCAACATGAAGGAAGTACCATCTCCCTCATTTACTAGCACCAATTGGAAGGAGGCACCGACCCCCTGATTTACAAGCTACAACCTGAAGGAAGAACTGACTCCCTATCCTTGCCCCATCCTTCCACCCTGTTGGCTATAACTGACCCAGAGGTTTTCTATAAGAGCTAGGTTCTTTGCAGTTTCCCCTTGACCAACAAAACCCCTTCGCACCGGCTCTTTCGGCAACAACCTGCAAGCAGGCTGAGGTCTCACCCAAGGTGTATCTATGGGCTACTGCGGAATCAGATTTCCATAGTAAGTGATGAGCTGCTTGGATGGACGTATTGCGCAGCACAACAGAAGGTATGTGCTGCGAGGTGAGACTGCGCAGCGATTGGAAATGGTGCAGTCTGCACTACTATGTTCTTCTACCATGGGACTTCTACTAAAGCTGCGAGCAATCCAACTTTATTCAATACTTGGATTATCTTGAAAGTGCTTATGGTACTCAAATGAATATCACTCATCCATTCATTCAGACGCTTAACTGTCTATCCTTCTAACATTCATTCATTAACTCAGGATGTTAGGATTTGAATATAGCCGATTGATCTAATCCACTCTTATACATTCCTTTACTGCGTGTAAGAAAGTACTTAATTGAATTACTGATTTACTGCCTTTATACTCAAGAATAAATTTTCACCATTCAACTATTCATGCGAAACTTAATCATATCATTTCCATGCTTCTCTAATGGAAAATGCATATAAAATCTCTCTCATAACAGTATGCAAGGAAACATCTAGACATCTATAGATAGAAAACACAAGTAAGCATTCATTCATAAGCACAATCACACAACACGAGATTTAACATTGTTCACTTCCCCGGGTGGGAAGCTACGTCCACAAGAACGGTTGGTAATATATTTCTTTCAAAAGGGATGGGGACAACCGTTCTTAGTTTGTGCACTCAGCTGTAGACTCTCCTTCCTCTTAGATAGGTCTCTGCGTACACAGCTGCAGAGCCTTTACAATCTTCTTGGCTCAGAGAGATTTTATAATTGTAACAGCAAAAACTAAGGGTGTAACTCCAAGATGTAACCCCATCCCATACAAAATTGTCTTCTTAAATAGATCATGCCCGAAGGTCATGTCTTTACAAAATCAAAGACCTAAACCCAAAAACCCTTAGGGTTTACAAAACTGCGCTGATTTCCCTAAACGGGCTTGTTGGCATATGGTAGCATCTGCTTCATCGTGGTGGTTCTCCACGTCTTCAATCTATTGCTATCAGCCTTCCTGTCGCACATGTTCCAATAGGCTGCTTCTGTCGAACCATTTCTCTCTAATGGTTTCTCCCACCAGGTGTGCCAAGATGTCGCTTTCCTCAACAATCTCGTGCATTGGCTGCCTGCTTGATTTGCTCGTGCCTGCCACTCGACACTCCTGGAGCATCTTTCCAAAATTAGACCATTATCAGTCCATCTGATACCTGCACCTGATCCATTTCCATCACTCTACTTTGATAGTTACACGTGTCTTGACTGCTTTGCAGCACTGGTCTTCGTAGTGCTTCCAAAATTCAAATGTTGCGCACAACTTCACAGCCTGATCAAAACTTGGATGCTGTGCATAGCTTTCATAGCATCTTGAACACTTAGCCAAAATTATATTTCTGAGCTGTGCTCAGCTCAACTTTCCCTGCTTATCACAAAAAGATGTTACCAAAGCTTTGTCCCAACCTGGGCCCAACATGCCCCTAACACTTACATGTAGCTCGTCCCCAAGCCACTTGCTGCTTTAGTTGTCTCACTCTGCTCCACGACCGGTGGAACTAATTTGGCCGCGAACTCATTATATACACCGAGCAACTACTCCACTGCTTCTTTGGTATCCTGCTCAACTTGCTGTACTGTTTCAAGCAGTGCTGGAGTTATCTCTTCTCCAATCTATCCCTGTACCTACTCCTGGTTGTCGCGCAGTTCCTTCAGCTTGTCTTCTATCTACTGCGACACTACTGTAGCATCCTCCAGTAGTTGCTGTGACTGATTTTCCATCTCAGTCTCCTTCTCTCTTAATTCTTGGGCTTGCTTCTTCAAGCCTGATACTTCCTTATACCTGGACAACCTCTCCCTGGGTGGCAGAGCCTTAAGCTCTACGTCCAACTTCTCTAATGCGGTCTGTTTTTCTTTTACCACGGTCTTTACTTGTAGCAGACCCTGATCCTCTTCAAGGGCAGTGAATGCCTTGGAAACTTTTTCCAATAGATCTTGGCACTGAGCCATGCAACTCACTATGTTCTGCGCAGCAGCACTCACGGCTTGCTCTCTTAACTGCTGCTCAGTTAATGGTGTCTGCTCATTCAGTTTCTGTTGTACTGCAGCAAGATCAACCTCATGGAGGATATCCTTATCCTGCATCTCCACCTTCAAAGATCTGACCTTGTCGCCGATCCTCAGAACCGTGTCTGAAGGATCATCCTGGAGTTCTATACCTTCAATATCCATGGCGACAGTAGATATGGTATTCTCCAAATTTTTTCGGTGGTCCTATTCATCACGCAGCTGCATGTCTGCGCGCACCTCAAGATGCCTATTTGCTGCAGTGAGCTCCTCTTGCGACTTCATCGACTCCATTGTTCATTCATGCATCTCCTTGACGATATGCGTGTGGATGAAGTGTAATCCTAGAAAGGGGATTTTAGCCAAGTCATGCTCTACACGCTCGACTCCCTTTGTGTCCAAGACAATCTGCTCTGTCATTAGCAATGCAATAGCCAATGGGTCCACATGGACAATCCAGGTCTTTGATGGCAGCGTTATAACTAGCTGTGAGGGTTCTTGCTGCGACGTTCCTACCGACCTCCCTTCAGCTCCTGTGTCGTGCGGAAAGGTTAGGCTTTTATGGACATCATCCATTTTCTTCATCAGGCCTTGCAGTGCGATCCGAGTCTTTTGCAAGTCATCCTGGATGACCTTATCCTTTTTGTCTTTATCCAGCATGAGCTCCTTCATCTGTTCTGAGACTATTTCTACTATCATCTCGTAGTCATCTTCATTTAGGACTACCTCAGATTGAGTCTTTGTGGCATTCATCTTCTTCCTCGCCTTTGGCTTCTGCGGAGTCTCTGGCTCTTTCCGCTTTCTTGTTTCTTCAACAATCGGGAATGCTAGTGGGATTGGCTCATCTTTGTCAGAGTCTGTCTCAACATCCATGACTTCCACACGGAATTCGGCGGGCCAATACTTCATGAGGGCTTCGATGTCCTCCTCGTACATATGGTAGCTACCTGGGTACCATTCTGGCTTCTTCATTCTTGCTTTAGGTGAAATGAAGATACATCGCATGTCTGCGCTGAAATCAAGAATGCGAATGTACTTCGACATTATCTTCTTTGTGATGTAGGGCGTACGGACAATTGCATCGTGCAACTGAGTGTAATATTGATAGAAAACCTCAGCTATCACATGATGTCACTCTACAATGATATTTTCCTAGAGGTTGGCCTACCGGAATCCTCTCGGATCATTGGTTTCTATATTGACACCCACGTAGTCTCTTGGCTCCTTCCATCCGCAAAAGGTGATGAGGATGATCAGCCATGTGAAGTGGAACTATCCGTCATTTTCCTGGGTATCATTGAGCTCATCTAAGAACTCATTCAGAATATATTGACACGAGTTGAACTCGGTGCCTTCAGCCATTGCGGCACCAAGTAATACTGCGCCCGCAGGCACCTCCGTAGGCCTAGCCATTCTGAGGACTTTTCCTGCGAGTAACAGCATGACAAATTTTGTCACTCTGTCCTCAATTTCTTCTATGGGAAAACCTCTTTTCCCCTTCACCAATGCATGACTTTTCTTCATTTTCTCGATAGCTTCTTTTTCCTTGCTCTTCCCTTGGAAGCACTGCTTGGGATCCTTCCAGCGCTTGCTGAGACCTGTTATGCGGTGGATCAAGGAAATGTTGACATCAATATTTTTGTCTAGCCACAGGTATCCCTGGTGGATTCATGCCATCAGCGTGTGAACCACGGCATTAACTTCTGGTGAGCAATCAAAATGTGGCAATCTGAGGAGGTTCAACAACCCTGACTGAACTACTAGTGTTAGCCAACTTTTGGCAACTAGGTTAGGTAAGCCCTTGGCATCTTTATTCCAGCACATGTACTGGTCAGGCTGGAACTTTGGGTACTTAGGCGCGTGGGGCTCTTCCTTTTGCATGCCTAGGAGGAAAAATCCTCCCACTTGTAGTCTAGAATTTTTTCGAGCAGGTTCTTGGCAACGTCGACATGCTTTGATATTGATGACAATGGAACTTCGTATTTAGCGTTCTTGACCAATTTAAAGATTGGGGCATCCAACGCCCATGGTGATATATATTCTGGTGTCAACTTCAATGGTTCTTTCTGAAAGACTGGCGATTTCTGTGCCGACTTGCCCATCTTTAGGATCTTGATTCTTGGTGCAGTTACATCTTTCCCTTTGTCTTGCATAACTGGAGTATGACAAGGTGATCTTCTAGATGCTTGACCTGGCTCGATTACAACTTTCTTGGCAGGGATTTTCATTAACTCTGCAATTCCCCCGTACTGAAAGACTCCAAGTGCTTCTTCAATGGTTAGCTCTTCTTCTCTATAGGAGGGTTCGGACATTCAGTGGTTAGCTAACGGCTGTGATAGTTAAATGATAGAAGGATATTAGCTCAGGGAATGATTGCAGGAAAATTCTAAGTGTTGAGTAACGCCTGCGAGTCCTATAGCGGTGTTATTTATAGGCGCAGCTGGGTCCTCCCTGTGCCTCCCAATGGCTATATGAGCATTTAATGAGTTGTCTGTTGGCCAATTTGAGAAACTCCTTCCATCTCTTCCGTTGTCAGCGTGTTCAGAACGGCTATCTTTCATTTAAATGCTTGAGCTATTCATTGCAACGGTCACATAAAGGATATTTTTTTCAACGACAGTGTAACAACTATTTTTCTGAGTCTTGCACCAAGCTACGCGGCAAGCAATTTGCGATCCTGCGCAGTTAGTTCGCAGTGCCAAAAAATTTCAATTGCGTGGTTCCTTCTTCTTTCCTTACTTCTTCCCTTTTTCTTCTTCTCTTTTCTTTTTTTCCTCCGCGGAGCTTCAGCAGTGCTGCGTGGTACACACATTGTTCTACTTAACATACATGTACAGACTCCTTGACATTTCCAGTGTCCATTTTCAACTGTACCTGACACTTGGAACTCTCTTTCTCTTCTTATCATTCAAGATGCTGCAAAGAAAGGCTGTCATGATACATCTTTATCCTGCTTCCATTTATCAAAGTGGGTAAAGTTTCACCAGCTAAATTGGCTAACTGGACTGCACCAGTGTTAGTAACATGTATGACAATATATGGACCAAGCCAATGCATCTTAAATTTACCAAGAAATTTCATGAATTTGCTGTCATATAGGAGGACTACATCACCTACCTGAAAGCACTTTTTCTTTATATGGCAATCATGCCAATCTTTCTCGCAGTCTTTCTGAGCTTGCTGATGGAAGCCGACAATGAAGCGATCTTCCTCCAACCCAACAAGGTGTAGCAACCTTTCTTCTAATGTTGTGTGGTTTTCCATCCCTGTGAACGCAACGATCCTCAAACTAGGGACAATGTACTCCATTGGCATTATAGCTTCCTACCCATATGCCAACTGAAAAGGTGTATGTCCTGTCAATTTCTTGTAGGTTGTCCTGTATGCCCATAATACAGAAGAGACGCGCAGATCCCAATCATCTCTATTCACATTGCTGACCTTAGTCAGTGCGTTCTCTAGAATTTTATTGAAATCCTCTATAGTGCCATTCGCCTGTGGATGATATGGAGTACTGCACTAATGACGAATCTGGAATTCCTCTGTAAGTGCCTCAATATTTTTGTTCAAAAAATGAGTACCTTGGTCACTCATCAAAATCTTCAAGCAGCCAAATCTTGACAATATTTCTTCAAAGATGAACTGCGCAGCAGTACTAGCACTACAGTCCTTGACTAGTTTTGCTTCTTCCCATCTGGTGAGGTAATCAGTAGTAGTGATAATATACCTTGCACCAGTTCTCTTCCCTGGTGGGTTTATAGGACCCACAAAATCAATTTCCCATTTCTCAAAAGCCTGCAAGGTCAACTGTGGATTTAATGGAATTTCATCTCTTCGAGATGGTCTCCCTATCCTTTGACATACATCACAGTTCCTGCAGTATTCTTTGGAATCTCTGTGGATCATGGGCCACCATAGCCCGGCAAGCAATATCTTCTACGTAGTGGCCCTTCCCGCATAGTGACCTCCCACGATCCCTGAATGTGCGTCTGCTAGAATCAATTGTTTCTCGTGATCTAGTACGCATCTATGAAGGACTTCATCCGACCCAAGTTTGTATAATTGGCCTGTAATTATAGTGAAGTCCGTGGTGAGCACCACAAGCTGCTTCTTCTGTTGGACAGATAGTTCCTGCGGTGCCAGCCCTGTTGTTACAAAATTAATGATATCCTTATAGTAGTCATTAGCAACCTGTATACTAAATAACTGTGCATCAGGCAGACTGTCTTCAATTTTCATCGGCTCTTCTCCTTACTCAATCATTTACATATGATTAGGTCCCAAGGTCAGTCTACCTGGCTTAACAACAATCTCAAAATCATACTCCTGGAACAGCAACAACCATCTGCATATGCGCCCCCCTAACACTGGCTTATTGACCAGGTATTTCAATGCAGAATGGTCAGTGAACATAAGGAAGTACGCACCAAGCAAGTAATGCCTAAATTTCTATAGGGCATATACCATTGCAAGGGATTCCCTCTCGGTTGTGGTATAGTTCTTATCTGCTGTTGAGAGCTTCCTGCTCGAAAATGCAATGGGGTGGTCAATACCTCCTTCCCTGAGTTGAGCTAGTACGATTCCCAATGCAATGCATGACACATCAACATGGACATGAAATGGTTTTGACCAATCTCGAAAAACTAGAATCGGTGTAGTCACCATCTTTTCTTTTAATGTATCAAATCCTTGTTCGCATTCTGCGTTCCATATGAACAGTGCGCCTTTCTTTAGCAGCTTTTCCATTGCTGTGGTTATCTGTGCATAACCCTTTATAAATTTTCTGTAGTATCCAGTATGACCTAAGGTAGAACGCAACATCTTGACTGAAGTTGGTGTTGGAAAATTCACAATAATTGTGATCTTCGCAGGATCCACCATCAATCCTTGCTTGCAAACAATATGCCCTAGTATAATTCCATAAGGAACACAAAAAATGCACTTCTTTAGATTCAAAGAGATCTGATGCTGTCGACACTTCTCAAGCATCATTCTGAGGTTCGCACAATGGTTCTTCAATAGGGAAAAGACAGTCCAATCATCAAAGTAGGCTTCCAGAAACTTATGCATAAATTCTTTAAATGCTGCAACGACCACTCTAGAGAATATGGCAGGTGCGTTCTTCAGGCTGAAAGGCATTACTGTGTATTGGAACGACCCCCATTCTATAGCAAATGTTGTCTTATTCCTATCTGTGGGATCAATCCTGATCTGATGATACCTGAAAAAACCATCAGTAAAAGAATAGGCCTCATTCCCTCCAACATTATCAAGTACTTCATCTGTGAAAGGAGTAGGGAATGGGTCATGCATGGAAGCATCATTCAATTTTCTGAGATCAACACAAATCCTAATCTCACCCTTCGCTTTCTTATCTTGAACGACCATGGGACTAATCCATTCTGATTCCTCAACAGGTTCAATGATTCATGCTTCAATCATTTTATCCAGCTCTGTGCGTAATCTTTCTTCATAGCGCGGGTTTAGTCTATACGGTCTCTGCTTTACAGGTTTTGTGTTAAGATTTAATATGCTAAGATAAAAAATAGTAGCATTACATTCCATTTCACAAAAATAGCATATACAGGATCACTGAAGAAACAACAAGCACAGCATAAACACAAGAGACACAGATTTATCCTGGGAAACCCTCATGGGGTAGAAAACCCAGCAAAGCTTCCTCAATATAGATGACCAGCAAATACAAAAGATGTAACCCTGAGCATAATCTCCTCCTTCTCCATAGTAGACCTCTCTCTCATAAGTGCGCCACTCTCAAGTGAGTGAGTGTGTGTAAAATGAGGAATACACCTCCTCTATTTATACACTACTTCGACTTGTCTTTTACGTAAATCATGTAGGCTCGTATTTAACCATTGGGTTAAATACCCAACTACAACTGACTGGGCCGACCCCACTAGGGTGGTCTAACAACCCTTTGACCCACATAACACATACAGGGCCGACCCCGACTAGGGAAGTCTAATAACCCAAGTTATCACATTCCGACGGAGGAATAAACATCTCCGGATATACAATAAGATCTTCAAGGAGGAATGAAACATCTCCAGAATAATAAAGTACAAATATAATATTCTTTGAAGTTATAATATCTCAACACTCCCCCTTAACGAGAAGGATATTATAACAGCATCTGCACGAGTAAGGAGTCATCAACATCATACATGATACATCTGTAAATCATTGGAAGCTTTCTCAACATCATCAGTCACTCAAGCAGTTACTGGAACATCTTCAATACTGGAACATCAACATCTTCAGTACTGAGTCTTTATCTTCTATAGCACTCGAACAGCTACAGCAACATCAACACATGGATCCTCACGATCATCAGCATCGTCATCACATGATCATCAACATGATCATCACACGATCATCAGCATCGTCATCACACGAACATCAACGTCGTCATCTAGATCAACATGATCAGAAGCATCGTCATCTAGATCAATACGATCAACATCATCATCATCTAGATCAACAGTATTAGTATCCACACCAATACAAGTATACACATCATCAATACAAGTATCCACACAATACAAGTATACACATCAACAATACAAGTATCCACACAATACAAGTATACACATCTTCAATACAAGTATCCACACAATACAAGTATACACATCATCAATACAAGTATTCACAAAATAGCAGCATACCCTGCAACACACACGATCATATTACAGGATGATCAATCTTGATCTCTTTAGGACATAGGTCCATGGATGATGCAATCCTTTCATGTACCTTTTGAACCGAGGTCCAAGGACGATCCAGTCTACCATGTACCTTTTGAAACAAGGTCCAGGGATGATCCAATCCTATCATGTACCTTTTGAACCTAGGTCCAGGGATGATACAGTCCTATCATTCAATTCTCGGAGACCTCATGTCTACGGCTCAATTCAAAGGACCAAAGTCCGAGGACGATCCAATCCCCTACCTGTTCATTCATGACTTTATTTTCGGAGACATCTTGTCTATGGCTCAATTCAAAGGACCAAAGTCTGAGGACGATCCAATCACCTTACCTATTCATTCAGGACTTTATTTTCAGAGACATCTTGTCTATGGCTCAATTCAAAGGACCAAAGTCTGAGGACGATCCAATCCCCTTACCTGTTCATTCAGGACTTTATTTTCGGAGACATTTTGTCTACGGCTCAAGTCAAAGGACCAAAGTCCGAGGACGATCCAATCCCCTTACCTGTTCATTCAGGACTTTATTTTCAGAGACATCTTGTCTATGGCTCAATTCAAAGGACCAAAGTCTGAGGATGATCCAATCCCCTTACCTGTTCATTCAGGACTTTATTCTCGAAGACATGCATCTACGGCTCACTTTAGGACTGAAGTCCAGGGATGATCCAATCCCCACATGTCCACTAAGGACTTCATTCTCGAAGACATATGTCTACGGATCCTTTTAGAACATATGTTCAAGGATGATGCAATCCCTCTTCTTTCTCAGAGACATCTGTCTATGGATCCTTTTAGAACATATGTTCAAGGATGATGCAATCCCCTTGTCAACTTAGACCCTGTCTAAGGACCATCCACCAACCTCTCTATTGGCATCACTAATATAGGTATCCTCATCATCGACCTCACTGTCGATGCAGGAAATCTCATCATGAGTGATCACATCACTCCCCCTTTCAAGGAGGGTCCTTCTGAACTATATTAATTTGTCTTAGACAACTTTACTTCAGGTAGAGGTTTGGTTAGTACATCGGATCAGTAGAGGTTTGTTTAGTACATTGGTAACTTGTTACAAATTCGAACTTTAATTCCTTTCTGCACCATATCTTGTATATATAGAAATGTCAGATCTCTATGTGCTTTGACTTATCATGGAACACTGGATTATCTGCCATTTTGGTACAACTCTGTTTGTCACATAGGATCACAGTTGGGTCTATCTCTAAGTCAAACAATCCTGAAGCCATACTGCTTCATAACTTAGCAGAGAAAGCAGTCATATATTCTGCTTGTGCTAAGAGCCACACTAGATTATTTCCTGCTAAACCACAAGATCATGGCTGATCCCAGACAATAACATCCTCTCGATGTGCTCTTCCTGTCTGATACACTTCCTGCCCAATCAACATCTGTGTAGCCATCTGAAGTCATGATCTCCAAGATAACATAGATCAAAGTCTATTGTATCCTTTAGGTACCGCATCACATGATTTGCAACTTATCAGGTGAACACATCTAGTTTCCACTAGATACTGACTCAAGGTGTTCACAGCAAAGCATATATCTGACCTAGCATATGTTAGATACATCAATGACCCAATAATTTTTCTGTACAGAGTTATATCCAATAACTCTGATGAGTCATCCGCTAACAGCTTCAAGTTGGAATCCATGAGAGTGGCCATTCCAACACATCAAGTCCTTTTAATATTTATCGACATATTTTCCCTGGTTGAGAAAGATTCCTTCTGAGCCTTGCCATACTTCCAGACCTAGCAAGTAATGCATCAATCTGAGATCTTTCATTTTCATTTTTGCAGCCATCTTCTTCTTTCTTTTCATGATCTATTTGTAAAAATAGATCATCCTCATACAGTAATAGTATGATAGGTTCATCATTCGTAATGGGTTAGCTTTACTTTTGGTAAATCCCAAGCTTATCAAGAAACTGTCAATTCTCCCTTTGTCACTGAACATTATTCACACTCTGCATTGAGTGATCTTCTGAATATCTATCTGTGCCATCTCTTATCAGATGGGTCTACTGATATGAGCCTCAATATCATTTGAACTCTGTGGTGAGTTCCTTCTTGCATCCATGCCATCTGTGTATAGAAACCATATTCAACCTTGTAGCAAAGGTTGAGATCCACATCACCCATGGTGATCATTAATCTCATCAATTGATTATCGATCCTGGGTACCCATATAGAACCTGATTCACACTTCTTCTTTAATTACACCATTAAGAGAATGGTCTTATCTATCCACTTGGAGCAAACATCTTGTCATGATTCTCTTCCTCTTTCTAAGAGAATCTTCTAGCCATGAGCCTTTTATATTTTGTTTTATTTGTAAATCTTCTTGTTGAACATCCATCACTTGTTCGGTGTTCATCATTCTTCATGATCTTTCCTACAAAACAAAATTAAGTACATGATTAGTAACACTTCATAATCATTAAATCATGTTGACATGATAACCTATTATGCATACAGATATCATTTACATACTTATGCAACTATCTTGATCAATACTTTGGCACAACACTTTTCCATATCCTGTATGCATATAGTGGCTATCTAGATGCCTTCCATCTCTACCAGAACATACTATCGAGAGTGTGCACAGCTCTCAGCATGTCAGCAAGGAGGTTTCATTCTAGACAAGCAATAATGGAATGTTTGTCCAACTTACCAATCATATGCATATTAGTAGTATATTGTTCAATGCTCTATGAATGTTTACACTCAGCATAAATATAAATATGCATACAATCTATTTACTATTTCAAATAACAACTCAAATACTTATCTTTTATGTTTGTGTGGTTGCCTCCCGCTTAATCTTCTAAATGTCTTTTGAACTTCTATTCATTATGTACCACTGTGCATACTAGTGTCATCCTCATGATCTCATACACAAACATACATTCATTAGTATATTCTCAATATTATCAAAACATTATAATTCTAAATAATCTTGAATATGTATAGTCATGATCATTAGTATTCAGGGTTTCAAGGAAGTCTTCTTTTACTCATGTATATTCTTGTTTGATCATAGTACTCTTCTAGTTAGTTAAATCATCAAGATAAGAGACATAATATGCATAAACCCTTGATTACTAACTTTATGAATAAGCGTAACCAATCATACCAAGTATACTTATATAAGGGATCCTAGCACAAGGTAAGATTCTAACTTGACATAGGAAAACACACCTAGATTAGTATACCTATTTAGTTATGTCTAACATACCTAAACAATATCTTCTTTTTTCTCTTCAATGATTTAGAGATCCCGTGCTAGAACCTGCATATCTCCTAGCTTAAGCATAATATAACAAAGTCATACATACCTCGTAAGTAGAACATAGATTATGGATGAGTCTTTGTCTTCATGTTGTCATGGTCATGGAACTTGATTTGTCTTTCGTGATGTACCTGTATCTTGTTAGCAGACAATATCAAGCTCATACAACACCATAATGCATTAGTACAATCACATAGCCCTAATCAATGAATGTATTCGATCATTCACATGCATTCATACTGTTACTAGGGTGATAAGACAATTCTAACATTAATCGATATTGTACTGACCTGAATAATATGAGGACAAACATATTATGAACTTAATCAAGAATCAAATTTCAAGACATACCTGTATCTCCTTAAGTCATACCTGTCGAGACTTCTTGTAGTCTTCTTATGTAAGGCCTTAACCTCAACTCCCCCTGAAACTTGATCTGGAGCTTGATTAGGGTTTGTTAGAGAAACCCTAAAAAATTCAATCTTTGACTTTCACACTTATGAATGGATGGAAGGATGTGTCTTGCTGAGCTGATCAAACTAGCATACTTCAATTTTGAAATCTCCAAAATTTGACCCCTCAAAATTACCTTCGAAACTTCTGGATCTTCTGGACAGGATCCCGAACTAGGGTTTGATGAAGCCCACCCTTTTGCCCAATCAAAAGGTTTGATCCAAGGCTCTAAACTCTTATTTTTCTGAGGAGCTTCCAGCCGTGGTTACAGACTTCAAAAATTCCAACTTTTGTTGAAGCCCTAATTTTCCATCTTTCTGATGAAAATCCCGAACTGGGGTTTGATCAAGCCCGGTCTTCTACCCAACCAAAAAATTCAATCTTGGACTCTAAATTTCGATTTTCCTGAGTAGCATTCAGCCGTGGATTCCAATTCCAAAAATTCTAATTTTCTCCGAAACCCTAAATCCCGGAAGCCATGAATGAAGGTGCTCCAAAAATAATTCTGTTTTGACAAAAATATGTACCTGATTGTTTCTACTGTAACTCCAAACTTTTCACTCCACAGGGTCTGAAAACTTTTTCTGTGGTAGCTGGACCTATCATCTTTCCATCCCGACAGGTCTGACCTCAATTGGATTTTTTGAGAGGGAGATTTATGCCAAGTGTCGCAACGTGACCTGTTTATGGGATAAAACAGGAGAGCGAACTTGTGCAGAGTGCCACGTGTCACTGGTTCAACTTCGGCCTCTGAAATTTTTTTTTGAGATAGTACAGTTTGTGTACTACCTGTCACTTTTTACAAAATTTCATTTGGTTCTTCCTAGCCCAAGTTATGACATTTTTTCCTAGGTCACTTGATTTTGATTGAGATATGGAAGAGGCAGAAACCCTAACGTGTATTGATCATAACTCACAAAGTACAACGAATCTTAGGGTTCCCTTTGGACACAACGTACCTGGGGATGTTATCTACAACATGTAAACGTTTCAGATCCTGAACCTTTGCCAAAATGTATTTATAGTGAAAGTTCCACGATGATTGGTTTTCGCTATGTAAAACCCAAACCTTCCAATTATCGCAAGTGAAGCAAGTGTCGTAAGTGCCATACCTTGCCTTCCTTCAACCTGGCTCTGATACCATGTTAAGATTTGATATGCTAAGACAGAAAATAGCAGCATTACATTCCATTTCACAATAATAGCATATACAGGATCACTGAAGAAACAACAAGCACAACATAAACACAAGAGACGCAGATTTATCCTGGGAAACCCTTATGGGGTAGAAAACCCAGCAAAGCTTCCCCAATATAGATGACCAGCAAATACAAAAGATGTAACCCTGAGCATAAGCTCCTCCTTCTCCATAGCAGACCTCTCTCTCATAAGTACGCCACTCTCAAGTGAGTGAGTGTGTGTAAAATGAGGAATACACCTCCTCTATTTATACACTACTCTGACTTGTCTTTTACACAAATCATGTAGGCTCGTATTTAACCATTGGGTTAAATACCCCACTACAACTGACTGCGCCAACCCCACTAGGGTGGTCTAACAACCCTTTGACCCACATAACACATACAGGGCCGACCCCCACTAGGGAAGTCTAATAACCCAAGTTACCACATTCCGACGGAGGAATAAACATCTCCGGATATACAATAAGATCTTCAAGGAGGAATGAAACATCTCCAGAATAATAAAGTACAAACATAATATTCTTTGAAGTTACAATATCTCAACATTTTGCACCTGGCTTCAAAGGTATTTTCATGACTCCTAGGTCTCCCAGAATCCCTTTCATTTCTGTAAATTTTGTTGGAAACAGCTCCTGATACTCATGTAAGGTGTTTGCGATCTCTGAAACAGTCTTATTGTCCCAATAGTCACCAATTGCTATGAACTTTGGTTCTTCTTTTGTGCCAATATTCACCTTCTATGTTTTTACTGGTACGCTCATATCTGGGATTTCTAACGGAGGTCCTTCTATGTCACACGCACCTTCCGACTCTAGTATGTTTATATTGCGTGGATCGTCATCATCATCTTCATTTTCATCATCAATGTCTTCAGCTATGTTGTAGCACTCGATAAGGTGTTCTTCATGTTCCTTCCATTCCGAGTGTAGGTTCGCGGGAACATGATTTGCCCCGAAAAATTCCTCCAATGTCATATTTTTGTGACGACAGTCTTCCCTAAATATGCGTTCCTTAATTATTTGCAATGCCTCATGGATCAGCGGATCCTCATCGTCAAAGCTGAAGTCCTTCTGGAAGTTGGTAGTCAACATCTCCCAATCCATGGTCTCTCTGCGCAACTCCAGGTCTAGGTACCATTTCTTTGGAATGTCATCATCCAGTGTATGTACAAAGAGATGCACCCATTCTGTGTGTGGCCTTTCTTCCCATGCTTGTGAATAGACTTTAATGTGTTGACTAGGGTCTGTCTATCCATTGAACTTTTCAAATGGTAAGGTAATCTTTTCAGCAAACCGAATCTGCATCTTAATTTTGCATTGATCCCATGTGGTCAATGTCTGCTTGTGTGCATTCCACCATCTGGCAGGTGTGTCATGCAGTGCCATATCTAATGCTGGTAATCTATGCTCGTCTGTAATAGATGTAGTGTATTCTTGGATGAAGGTATAAACATTAGTAGAACCATCATATGTGGGAATAAGGCTTACCTCCTTCCCGATCTAGCACAATGATTTCATAACCTGCATGCATCTTCTTGCTGATACTTCATGCATCCGGCTTTGCCAATTTTCTAGCCCTTCCTCTGAATCAGAGACGCAGGAGCTATCACATCTCCAACTGAGTGTGCCATCTGTGGTAGGATTGATGTAATCTTCCTGGTTCGTTGTGAGCTTGTATAGTCTATCCAATTCTTGAGCCTTGGATTCCTCTTGAATCGGCTCGCTGTATCTGTCACCATCAGCAAGATCCAACAGTGCGATGACCCTAAGATGTTTTCCTTCAAATATCATCTTCTTCGATTTTAAGTCGATAATAGCCAAGTTATCCATAGCCCAGTCAATTCCTAGTAGTGCAAGAAAAGGCTGACTATCATCCACAATCTCGATAACTTCAAAGTCTCTATGACTTTGGACTCCATCGATGTCGACTATCACGTCAGCTAAGCAGCCAAAAGGTATGACTTTCTCTTGGTTAGCCATTCTTAACTGGATAGGTGACCATGACCACTTTGGTCGACCCATCTGCTGCCATGTCTGCTTAGTTAAGACATTTGCTTCAGAGCCCAGATCGAGGATGACTTCATCCATTTCAAAATCTCCAATCTGCGCAGTAAGTCTCATTTCTCGGGCTGTTCTTTTATGCTTCCTTATGTGATGAACTATGCTATCAGAAGCCTCTATTCTGGTCTGTGGCTCATACTAGTTTATGAGCTTTTGTAGCTCAACTATGGCATTTTCAGTTTTTAGTAACTTCATGCAGCTTCGCAAGAATTGCGCAACGGAGGTGCTGACATCCATCGCAGTGCTTGTTTTGTCAGAGGCCGCTGGAATGTCTTCAACATGCGGTGCTTGACTATGCAACGAGATCCTTTGTGTTTATGTTGCTGGTTCTGTGAGGCTATCCCACATGTTGATAAAGACTTCCTTGTTCTTTTGTAGGTCGAGAGCAGGTATTTTTCCCAGACCTTTCCTTATCCATACTGTCTCAAGAGGAGAATGCTTTGTGTGAGCCTTCCCTGATGTGGAGGCTTCTACTCCCCTATCACAGCCTGTCTGAGCACCACTACACGTGACCACATTGATGCTATGGTCTACTTGTCTTTTCTCTACTGCGATCCACTGGACGTTCGTGTTTGGTGCATCTGTCCATCTTCATTTCTAAATTTCCACCTCTAGCATTGGGCAATCTTCAATAACATGGTAAAATGATTTACAATAATTACACATAGTGCATGGGTTAACACAATCTCTGGATACGTGACTTGGCTAGCCACAATTATAACAAATGACCTGGCCGTGGCCTATTCCCTGCGCCAGGCCAGCATTTCTTCCTCTGCCGCGGTATCCACCACCACGACCTATGTATCCTCCTTGGTCATATTATGCATTCTCTTGTTTCGGTTGGGTATCTTCTTATACGTAGTACAAGCCAGTGCCTCTCATTGAGTCCATATCCTGTTTTCTTTCATTCATTAATTCATATGCACGGCAGTTGGATTCATCATGTCCAACTGATTTACAAAAATTGAAGTATAAATTTTTAGGTGTTTTCACATATTTCTGTATAAGATAGTAGTCTTCAGGTTTGTGTCCGGTGGTTCTACAGATTTCACACCATGGGGACTGATTCTGATTCAATGGGTTGGGCGCACCACTGTTAAGATAGTCGCAGAATAAAGGGAAGTGCTCTCGGTCATGGAATTCTCCTTTACAACTTGTACACCAGACCTCATGTCTAGTTTCATACCTTTATTCTTTGCCATTCTTCATGCTTTGCAATTCTAGTGTCAGGGTGGCCAGCTGGTTCTGGATCTGAGACATCCCAGAACTAGTCTCACCAATTGGCGAAGCCTCTAGCTTCATTGCAATCTCCAAGGCCTCTGCCTAGGACATGACCCTCTGCTACTATTGGCTGCTTTCTGGATAGACCCAGGTTTCAGGATGCACAGCAACAACACCCCTTTGGCGCATTGTCCCTTTCAGCAACGAGCTGCGCAGCAGCCCGAAGTCTCACCCGAAGTGGCTATGGGGGGGCTAAGGAATCAGGTTTCCTTAACCGAGGTGGTGTGGAGTCTACAGTTCTTTCTCTTACCTTCTTGGCGGTAGCCCCTGAACAGAGTGTCTTACTCTTTCAAAGGTCATACAACGCGACAGTGCTGGAACTTACTCGTCTCATCCTAGCTGCACGGTAGCCCCGCATGTGCGCACAAGGCTTTTACCCGCTACGCCCGATACACTATGTATCATCTCTAGCCTTGCGCCATGGCGCAGCAACACACTCCTCAAGCGTTGCGGCGATAGTGTTCTTACAGGCTCCTTTGACATTGCACGAGTATAACTTCTAAGGGAGCTTCAAGGACCTACTTTACATACTCATTCATAAAGATAGTGAAACATTCACGTAAACATAGACAGTAAACATAGACATGCAATCACGTAAAACATCACCAAAACAACTAGAATTATGTGGTTCGCCTCCATGGGGAAATCACATCCACGGGAACTGTATTTTATATTATCTTGAGATGGGAATTACACAGTTCCATTGCGCACACAACTGTAGCCTTAGATCTTTCTGGGAAACTCCATGCACACAGCTGGGAGCCCTTCTCTTAGATCTATTCTCTTCTTCTACTAATATTATAATGACTCAGACATCAACTTAGACTGTCTGTAAACTCAGTGACTAGCTCTCCAGCTATCCAATTCTCTAACTCCCTAACCTTCTAACCCTTTTCTCTTTACAATTACACATATATATAGGTGGCCCTGAAGGTCGTACCTTTACAAAATTGTGGGCCTTTCCCAATAGTGATCCCCAAAAACCCTAACCACTGACATGGATAGGTGTACTTTAGGCGCCTCTTGCAGTCGCGTCGCAACTTCCTGCAGACTCCATGATTTCCGGCATAGATAGCGGGTATGGGCGCCGCTTCATCGTTCTTTGCTCCTTGTCCTTTGCCTTCAATGCTTTAGCCCATTGCTTCTTCCTTGGTCCGAGCAACCATAACTCCTGTACTTTTCCTTAATGAGGGTAGCTGAGCCTCTATTCCGCCGCTTCATTTATTGTGGTGGTTGAGCTTTCTACTCAGCCACATTTACTCTTCTTTGGCTTGTGCGCGCGAGCTCTACGATTTTCGACCCGCACTCTGCGGTGAGCTCATCCATCTGGCGCCGTACCGCGCACTGTCCATTTTTGCCAAAAATGGTGCTTTTCCTCAAAATTAGCACTTTTCCTTCAAAACTTAGTGCTTTTTCCCAAAATTTGGCAGCTTTACCATAGCTGCAGCCTATGCTCCAACAGGCCCCTAACACTTACTTCTGGCTCGTCCCCAAGCCACTCGCACTAGCTTGCAGTCGTTTTAGTTGTGCATCTGACTTGGCTTGGGTCGCAGTGAAGGCTTGCTTCCACTGCGCAATAGCGGTGTCCATGTCTTGCACGCATTCCATAGCTATCTGCACCAGGTCTGCAGTAGCTTCTTCTCCTTCTACGCCGTCGACCAACTCTTGACATTCAGTAAATGCTTTGACCTTGGCCTCTGCTTGGGCAGCAAGTTTAGCATACTCATCCATAAATGGCTGAATGATGTTGGCGAGAGTAGCAACTTTGTTTCGGAGCCTGTGCAGTTCTTGCTGGACTTTGCGGACTTCGCTCATCTTTCTCATTTTGGCTAAGCCTTCCATGGACTTAGCTTCTTCGCTCAGAACAGTTAGGGACTGTTCTGCTGCTTCCACCTGTTCCATAAGGGAAACTTTAGAAGGGAGCTTCTCGAGCTCATCCCAAGCCTCCATAGCTTGCGTCATTAACTGCTGGGCTTCATCTGTTCTGCTCTTCATTTGTGTAGAAGTGATGCGCAGTGCTTCAAGTCGTTCTTGCGTCTCATCTACGGGAGGCACTGCGACACAAGATTCCAACTCGACGAGCTTCTTTCTATGGTCCTCATCCATAGCAACTATTTGTTGTTCGAGGGCTTGCGCCCTTCTACTGATGCATTTCACTTTCTCAACTAAAGGAAGGTCTGGTTGAATCTGGCAGGTTGGAAGCTCCTGGGCGATTTCATCGACGACATTCGTTAGCCCAGTGTCTTGCACTTTGTGAAGTTCAAGCTGCGCAGAGATCTCCTTGTAGCCTGCCCTTAGCTCTACTTCCTACGTCTGCAGTCTTTGATTGGCATGGAATGTGGAGAGCTCCCTAGCTCTCAGCTCAGTAGAAACCTGCTCCTGAACCAAATGGAGAGTTTCCAACAGAATAAGTGACAAATTTATTTCAACAGGGCCAACCGCGCTTACCTACAGTGCAGCCAAAGGATCTGGGAGTGTCATGCTTGCAGGCGGGATGTGAACGATAGTGTGCCTCTCTGTAGCTACTTCAACCCGCTTGGTGCTTGTAGATGCTTGCGGTGCCTGTGAGCCAGATGCTGGCGCATGGGTATGCGCAACTCATCCTGCGAGACCTTTCAACTCCACGAGCTGCAGGTCCAGAGCACTTCTGATATTGGCCTGAGAGGTACGCAGCTCACGAAATTGCTCCTTAAAGTACTGGTCAAACCCTGCGGCAAGGGTCTCATAGGGATCTCCAGTCGCTTCTATGGGGTGCGACAGCTTCTGCTTCTTGGTAGCCGGTCCTGACGGACCTTCATCATTCTTTTGCGTGACCTTCTCCTTGCCTGTATCTTTCTCTGGCGCGTCAGGGGGTGGCATCGTGGTGGCAATTTCAACGGCCTACTTCCATTCTTCTGTCCAGGACTTCATAGTGTCCTCCATGTCCTCGGTAGTCATTTGGTAGAGCCCTACGGCCCATTCTTTCGACTGAATTCCGTGAGGGTGGAAATATATTTCATGCAAGTTGGGAGAAAAGACCAACTTCATTCCATAGAGTTCTGATGTCTCCTCAGTAAGCCTTGGCATTTGCAGGATGGTATCCCTGAGGAGATGGTAATACTCGAAAAACACAGCGCGGTTCATCTTGCGCTTCACAAGATTATTAGAATCCCAGAGGTTAACATAGCGCATCCCTGTAACCTCTCCTGAATGATGCGGAAGAAACTGAGTGTTGGGCGGTTCATTCCACCCAACAAAGGCACACAAGATTAGGAGCCAAGAGAAATGGAACAGCTGATTGGCGGTGTCCTGAACGTTGCGACAGTCTTCCAAGAATGTATTCAGGAGGAAGAGACACCAGTTATACTGCTCTCCCTCCGCAGCTGCGACTGCGAGCTCTACAACAGCTCCAGGGACTTCTTTGGGTCGGCACTTCGTTAAAAGTCTGCCTATGAGCAGACTACCTGTGAATCTGAGTGCTTCATCTTCAACTGCAGTGAGTTCATAAGCCCGACCTCCTCTCGACAATTTGTATTTCTGCACCACCTATGCAGTGAGCTTTCGGTCCTTGTCTTTACCAACAAAATGGACATTGGGGTCCTTACCAACCTTAGATAGGTCGGTAATTCGATGAATCAGGTCCACATTCAAATCAATTGGCCTCCCTAGCCAAAGATAACCACCGTGAACATAGGATAACAGGACCTTGACAACCGCATTAACTTCATTGCTACGCCCGAAGTGCGGTAGCTTCAACAGGTTCAACAATCCAAGCCTCTCTAGATTTACTGCAAATTCCTGCGCGATGAATTCGTCAACTTTCTTAACAGGGTTATGGACCACTGTCAGATAGTGATCTGGCACGAACTGCAGATACGTTCTATAATCTCCCAAGTTAAAGTCATAAAACTTAACCAGCGGGAGATGCCCAAGCAGGGATCCTTCTTCCTGCACGATTTCTGCCATTGGTGGCAGTGGAATCGAATACTTGGCATTCTTGGGAATACGCACCTCGGGTGCATCATCTGGGCGCGGAGGAATGTAGTTAACCATAGTCGCCAAGGGCCCTGGAACGGGTTCCTATGGCTGCTGCTGTTGGTGCTATTGCTGCTAAGACGTCTTCGTGCCCGAGGACTGTCTGGGATCAGGAAGCTCGACAATCTTGATCGGCGTACCCATACCAAAATCTAACCCTCTGTGTCTAAATTGATGGACAAATTCTTCAGTGGATAGGTTCTCTGTCATGAACTTACATACACGACAAACACTGAACCGAAAAGGGCAAAACAATCTAGGATGTGAACTCTGAAAACGGGAAAGCAGTGTGCACGGCACGGCTCTGAAAACAATGACTTAGACTCTCAAACAGGACAACTATACAACGCACTAGCAAGGAAATGTAACCCAAGCATATACGAATGAGGGGTATTTATAGCTAAAGGCGGTAGTAGATGTGGACAAGTGGCACTAGTAACCATTGGCGCCTAAGCGAATGAGTTGACAACCCCCCTACCCCTGCACCTCTATGGTGCATTAAATGCGATGGAATGGCTCTGACAGCCTTTCAGGAGATGAGCTAAGGCCTTCGGCTCCTTAATTAAATGCGGATCTTAGGGAAATCAAGACGAATCTGTCAGAGCAAATACAATTAAATGGTGGTCTCGTCCTTCATTAAGACTCAGCCGCGGCTATAGAACTACCGCAATTCAAATTTTCAGTGGGTAACTTCAGCATGGGTAATTGTGCACATGGAGGGCTCCATGGCGAGGAGAACTCCGTAAGAGCGAAAAATAGACAACAGGGATCTCTGCAAGAGCGAAAATAGACTTACTCAGAACAGGCTTTATTACTTGTGTGGATGCTTCGAGGAACTGCGTGGGAAGCCAGAGACTAAAAATGTCTCATGAATTCCATGTACATTGCGATAAGTGCGATGCCTCTTTCAACTACACTGGACATCTACACGACTTTAGGAATTGATTAGGTCGACAGGGCAGAGTGGCGGTCTCGATAAAGCTTGAGCTGACTCCCATTGATCATTATGGGAAACAACTCTCCATTAAGCTTTGCAAGCTGAACGGCTCCACCTTCGGTTATCTTCATTACTTGAAAAGGGCCTAACCAATGTACACGAAACTTGCCTGGAAACTTGATGAATTTACTATCATAGAGGAGTACCAAGTCTCCTTCCTGAAAGACTTTATTCTTAATATGCCTATCATGCCAAGCCTTCTATCTCGCCTTCTGCACTTGTTGATGGAATCCAGCTAAAAGCCTGTCTTCTTCTAAGGAAACTAATTGTGACAGCCTTTCACTCATAGTATCAGTATCTACCATTTCTGTAATTTGAGCAATTATGAGACTGGGAACAATGTATTCCATTGGCATAACTGCTTCTTGTCCATACACCAAACTGAAAGGTGTGTGACCTGTTAATTTTTTGCATGTGGTTCTGTAAGCCCATAACACAGCTGTGACTCTAAGGTCCCAATCATCTCTTTGTTGATTACAAATCTTGGTCAGGGCATTCTCCAGAATCTTATTGAATGCCTCCACCGTACCATTAGCTTAAGGGTGGTAGGGTGTACTCTTATGGTGACTAATGTGGAATTCTTCAGTAAGGGCCTGTATAGTCTCGTTCAAGAAATGTGTGCCCTGATCACTCATTAGAATCAGTGGACATCCAAATCTAGTTATAATATTCTCAAAAATGAACTGCACGGCAGTGACAACGTCGCAATTCTTAACTGGCTTCGCCTCAGCCCATCTGGTGAGGTATTCAGTAGCTGTGATGATGTATCTTGCACCGGTTCTCTTCCCTAGTGGGTTGATAGGTCCCACAAAATTAATGGCCCACTTATCAAAATCACGCACTATTATCTGGGGTCTTAGTGGCATTTCATCTCTTCTTGAAGGTTTTCCTGTTCGCTAGCACACATCGCAACACCTGCAGAATTCCTTAGTATCCTTGTGCAATGTTGGCCACCAAAGACTTGCGGCTAAGATCTTCTGCGCAGTCGGCTTTCCTATGAAATGGACTCCTACGGTTCCTGAGTGCGCTTCTACGATTATGGAGTTCTTCTCATGCGGTAAAATGCATCCGCGCAAGACTTCATCAGGGCCCAACTTATAGAGCTGGCCTGCTATCAAAGTGAAGTCTGTGGCTTTGACAACAAGTTATTTCTTCTGCTGTATTGTGAACTCAACTGGCGCTTGTCCTATAGTGAGAAAATCAAGAATATCGAAATAATATCCATATGCTGCTTGAACAGAGAATAGCTACGCATCAGGTAGATTGTCCTCCAAATTTGTAGGTTCCTCCCCTGACTCTATCCTAGATAAATGGTCAGGTCCTACATTCAATCTACCTGGCTTCACAATAATCTCAAAATCATACTCCTGGAAGAGGAGTAGCCATCTGCAAATTCTTCCCCCTAACACTGGCTTATTAACCAAGTACTTCAAAGCAGAATGGTCAGTATACATTTTAAAATGAGCACCCAATAGATAGTGTCTGAACTTCTGTAAGGCATACACCATAGCTAGTCCTTCTCTTTCTGTAGTGGTGTAGTTCTTCTCTGCTGTAGACAGCTTTCTGCTAGAGTAAGCAATGGGGTGGTCAATACCTCCTTCTCCCGGTTGTGTCAGTACAACCCCCACTGCTATGAAAGAAGCATCTACATGAACATGAAAGGGTTTTCTCCAGTCTGGGAAAACTAGAATAGGCGTTGTGACCATCTTTCCTTTTGAGTGCGTCCAAGCTCTGTTGGCATTCTTCTGTCCATTGGAATTTCAAATCCTTTTTCAGCAGTCTTTCCATAGGCGCAGTGATCTTTGCATAACCCTTGATAAATTTCCTGTAGTATCCTGTATGTCCCAATGTAGTGTGCAATTGTTTGACTGAGTTGGGCGTAGGCAAGTTAGCAATGATGGAAACCTTCGCAGGATCCATCATGAGTCCTTGTCTGCACACAATGTGACCCAACAAAATACCAAAAGGAGCAAAGAAGATACATTTTTTCAAGTTAAGGGAGATCTGATACTGTTTACATTTTTCTAACATCATCCTTAGATTCCCTATATGGTTCTTTAGTAAACCAAACACAGTCCAGTCATCAAAATAGACTTCTAGAAACTTATGAATGAATTCTTTAAAAATAGCAACAACGACTCTAGAGAAGATAACAGGAGCGTTTTTAAACACAAAGGGCATTACCGTATACTGGAATGTGCCCCATTCAGTTGCAAAAGTGGTCTTATGGCGGTCCTATAGATGGATTCTGATCTGATGGTATCCTGAAAATCCATCAGTGAAGGAGTAAGCCTCTTGTCCTCCAACATTGTCAAGTACTTCGTCTGTAAAGGGCGTAGAAAATGGATCATGTGCTGATGCGTCATTGAGCTTGCGCAGGTCCACGCAGATTCTTATTTCACCTTTTGCCTTTTTCTCTTGTACCACCATAGGACTAATCCAATCGCTTTCCTCTACTGGCTCAATGATACCAGCGGCGAGCATCTTATCAATTTCTTCTCTGACCTTTTCTTTATATCGTGGGTTTAACCTGTACGGGTGCTGTTTTACTGGCTTAGAATCCACTTTCAAAGGTATGCGCATAACTCCTAAATCTCCTAGGATGCCTTTCATTTCTGTAAACTTGGTAGGAAAGATATCCTGGTACTCATGTAGTAAATCTGCAATATGGTCAACAGTTTCATCATCCCAATAATCTCCTATAGAGGCAAACTTGGGTTCGGCTTCTGTACCAATGTTAATCTTCTTGAGCTTGATGTGTTCTGTAATGGCAGGGATATCAAGCTGAGGGCCTTCGACTTTGTGCGTCCCTTCTAATTCTGGAATATTGATGTTGCGAGGATCATCATCCTCTTCTCTAGCGGCGAAATTATAGCATTCCAGGGCATGTTCCATCTAGATAGCCCAATCTGGTTGAGAATACTCTGGTAAAGGACATTGTCCAAATACCTTCTTTCTAATACACTTTAAATCCTGATCGATGCTTGGATGTTCTGACTCAAAGCTGAAAGTGAGTTGAAAACTTTCAATCAGGAGAGGCCAAGTGATAGTGCCTCTACGCAATTTTGTTTCAGTGTACCAGTTCCTTGGAACTATGTCCAACGTGTGGATGAATAGGTGAACCCACTCATCCTCTGGAATACTTGACCATTGCTGAATACATGCTTCAACGTGTGTCCTGGGGTCACTTTGTCCATCATATTTGCGCAAAACGCCTGCTGTAGTCTCTTGAAATCTACGCAGTATCAACCTGCGACAGTCTTGCCATGTGTCAATATTTTTTTTATGTGCACCCCACCATCTTGCGGGTGTAGCGCACAGTGCTACATCCAATGCTTGTATGCGCTGCTCATCTGGGATTTCTTGTTCATATGATGTATGAATTCACTTACTCCAGTTAAACCATCAAATATTGGAGTGTTATTCAATTATGTGCCAATCCATCGAATGGATTTAGTCATCATGGCGCAACGCCTTGCAGAAACCTCATGTAAGCGATTCTGCCAGTTTTCCAATCCTCCTTCCGAATCTGATGT
The DNA here is from genome assembly GCA_027924585.1 of Larix kaempferi. Classification (NCBI taxonomy): domain Eukaryota; kingdom Viridiplantae; phylum Streptophyta; class Pinopsida; order Pinales; family Pinaceae; genus Larix; species Larix kaempferi. Next base: position 1,813,625 of record BSBM01000057.1, read on the forward strand.
GCACGAGCTATCTCATCGCCAGCTGATATGGTTGTCCCCTGTGGGATTGACATAATCATTATGGCTAGCAGTCATCTGATAGAAACTTTCCATGTGGCGCACTTCTTCTTCTGCTTGAATGGGTTCAATATACCGTGGTCCTTGAAGGGGATCAAGTGGTGCAATGACCCTGGTTTGCTCATCCTCAAAGGTCATCTCTCTTTTCTTCAAATTAATGACAGCCAAATTATCAAATGCCCAGTCTATGCCTAAAAGTGTTGGGTAAGGTCTACTGTCATCCAGAATTTTGATTACTTCAAAGTCTGCAGAACTTCTTACTCCCTCAATATCAATGGGTACATTGGGTAATCTGCCCAATGGAGAAATTCGTTGCTAATTTGAAAGTCTTAGCTGGATAGGAGATCTGGTAAGCGGAGGGCTACCCATCTGTTCCCATGTCTGCATGGTGAGAACATTAACTTCTGAGCCTAAATCCGAAATGACTTCGTCCATTTCAAATGCTCCAATCTGCGCTGTGAGTCTCATCTCTCTTCCAGTTCTAGTATGACTCCCGATCTGATGAACAGCACGCTGCGGTGTATTCATCGAAGTTGATTGTTGACATTGATCCAACAGGTGTTGGAGTTCCATAGTTGCTTTTTCATTGCGCAACAACTTTAAGTAGTTTCTCAGGAAAGCATGAACACTACCTAGTGCATCCTCCTCATCAGGTCTTCCAGACGAAGTGGCCTGCTCTTGTATTAGGTTCTCTTGACATGGCACATGCGGTCTAGTATCATTATGCGGTAATGCGACAGAACTTGAAGCTCGCGGATCTGAGAAATACTATTGAGCTTGCTTGAATGCTTATTTTTGCTTCTGTAGGTCTAGCGGGGATGGTTTAGTATTACGGCGGCGCACCCATTGTGTCGTTGGCTTTCCAGTTCCCAACTATGGCACATTAGTGGTTGCTCCACTGCGCATCACTATATTAACTGTAGGATCTGATTCTCTTTTTTCTGCTACAATCAACTGAATATTCTGGTTAACCTGTGGCTTCTTTTATTGAATCTTGGCCATCAACTGAGGGCATTGTTCAATGACATGATCATAATATTTACAGTATCTGCAGATGGTTGTAGGGTTTTGGCAATCCCTTGCATAATGGCCTTGAGCTCCGCAGTTATAGCAAGTGATCTGTCCTCTTCCACGACCAAAACCTGCTATGCGTCCACGGCCCTTGTAATTTCCTCCTCGGCCTTCGCGAGCTGGGTCATACTGCGGACCTACCGTGGGTCCCTCTGGTTCTGACTGTACTCTATAAACATCATGTTTTCTTTCTATCATAAGCTCATATGCTCTGCAATTGTTCTCATCATGGCCTACTGATATACAAAAATTACAATATAGATTCTTTGGAGTTTGTACATATTTCTGTAACAAGTGACACTCTTGTGTTCTATGGCCTCTAGTTCTACAGATTTCACACCAAGGCCCCTGAGCCTGTGGTAAAGGGTTAGGTGCTCCAGTTGCAATATAATCTATGAAAACAAGACAATGGTCCTTTGAATGTCCTTGTGCTCTACACTTTGTACACCAAATTTCTTCTTTAACATCCTTTCCTTTCTTAATATCATGCACTTGCAAGGTTAGGCTTGCTATTTGGTTCTGCAACTGCGCAACATCATTGCTTGTTCCAGCAATTGGTAAAGCTTCTAGTTTCATGGCCATCTCTAGAGCTTGTTCTTGAGTAGTGAGATTCTGTTGCATAAGAGGAAGTCTAATATGAGGAAGCAGCGCAGCAATGAACCATTCCTTATGCTGTTACGATGCAAACTCAAAGCTTACTTGATCTATCAAGGCTTTGAACTTTTGGTCAAAGTCCCATACTGATTCTGTAGGTAACTGTTTTATGTCTTTGAGTTCTGTTATGCACTGTGATTCTGATTTAGGTTGCTTGAATTCTTTAATCATAGCATTTCTTACATCAGCAAGCGTCCTATTCTGTGCTGCTGAGTATTTCATAAACCAAGTTAAGGCTCTCTCTCTTAGTGTGGTTGCTAACTGAACCAGCTTAACAGCATCATCATTAATTTTCTTAGTCGTCCAAATGGCTTCACATAGAAACCAGTGCTGTTCAGGGTCTTCGAGCCCTGTTCCTCTAAAGGTTGGTAGCTTCATGTCATCACCCATCCTTCTTGCGCTAGGTTGACATGGAGGTGTTGTGGCACTACCTCCAGGATGGTTAAACAAAGGTGGGGCTGAGGTACCAGAAGTACCATGCCGGATACTAGAGGGTGTTACTGCGGGGTTATGCTAAGCCCTGTCTGGCTTTTGTGGTGTAAAAGGGTGATAAGGGATATGAACACTCCCTTGTCTCTCTATATGGCTCGCTCTATGAGCTTGACTATCTTCTGGGATAGACTCACAAGAATGCTAGTCGAGGCCTACTTTATACCGTTTTCCACTACGAGTGCAACCAATAACTTCAAGATCACTATCAGAATTTGCAAACATTACTTGTCTATGCTATTCATCGGAAGCTATGCATAGTTTTCCTTTTTCATATAAGAGCATTTTAATCCACAAGTTCAGAGAATTTAAGAACTTACCCCTGTATGCTTTGAAGAAGCTCCTCTCAGCCTTGCTGAAGCTCTTTCTCGTATCTACTACAAACTCGGTGATGAAGCCTTCCAACAGACTATTCAACCAAAAGTCTACTGCGCGGGACACATGATTATCTATCTGCTTCACAATGCTAACTAGCTAAGGTGTCCAAATGATAGGTTGATCAACATGCACAGTGGGTTCAGTATCTGCTAGCTTGGATACCCACTCATGCAACTCGAGTGCAAATGTTACAAAGAAGATTTCGTGAAGGTTAGTATAAATATGCTTCTACAACCAGTCTTCTGTCTGAAGCCTAGGGCTTCTATTTTCATGTTCAGTGAACTCTCTAGCCTTTGAATCAAACCACCCTTGAATTTATTTAGCTGTAGGATTCCAGCACCACATTGCCTTCAAAATAATAGGGTTAGTCTCGGCAATGGAATGATTTGTTGGCTGCTTTCTGGACAGACCCGGGTTTTCAGGATGCGCAGCAACAACACCCCTTTGGCGCAGTAGCCCTTTCGGCAACGAGCTGCGCAGCAGCCCGAAGTCTCACCCGAAGTGGCTATGGGGGGGCTAACGAATCAGGTTTCCTTAACCGAGGTGGTGTAGAGTCTACAGTTCTTCCTCTTACCTTCTTGGCTGTATCCCCTGAACAGAGTGTCTTACTCTTTCACAGGTCATATAGTGCGACAGCGCTGGAACTTACTCGTCTCAGCCTAGTTGCGCAGTAGCCCCGCACGTGCGCACAAGGCTTTTACCCGCTACACCCGATACACTATGTATCGTCTCTGGCCTTGCGCCATGGCGTAGCAACACACTCCTCAAGCGCTGCAGCAATAGTGTTCTTACAGGCTCCTTCGACAATGCACAAGTATAACTTCTAAGGGAGCTTCAACGACCTACTTTACATACTCATTCATAAAGATAGCGAAACATTCACGTAAACATAGACATGCAATCACGTAAAACATCACCATAACAACTAGAATTATGTGGTTCGCCTCCACAGGGAAATCACGTCCACGGGAACTGTATTTTATATTATCTCGAGATGGGAATTACACAGTTCCGCTGCGCACACACCTACATCCTTAGATCTTTCTGGGAAACTCCACGCACACATCTGGGAGCCCTTCTCTTAGATCTATTCTCTTCTTCTACTGATATTACAATGACTCAGACATCAACTTAGACTGTCTATAAACTCAGTGACTAGCTCTCCAGCTATCCAATTCTCTAACTCCCTAACCTTCTAACCCTTTTCCCTTTACAATTACACTTATATATAGGTGGCCCCGAAGGTCGCACCTTTACAAAACTGTGGGCCTTTCCCAACAGTGATCCCCAAAAACCCTAACCGCTGATACAGCTAGGTGTACTTTAGGTGCCTCTTCCAGTCGCATCGCAGCGTCCTACAGACTCTGCGATTTTCGGCACAGATCGTGGGTATGGGTGCCGCTTCATCGTTCTTTGCTCCTTGTCCTTTGCCTTCAATGCTTCAGCCCGTTGCTTCTTCCTTGGTCCGAGCAACCATAACTCCTGTACTTTGCCTTAATGAGGGTAGCTAAGCCCTCTATTCCACCACTTCATTTATTGTGGTGGTTGACATTTCTATTCGGCCACATTTACTCTTCTTTGGCTGGTGCACACGAGCTCCGCAATTTCCGGCCCGCACTCTGCAGTGAGCTCGTCCATCTGGCGCTGTACCGTGCACTATTCATTTCCGCCAAAAATGGTGCTTTTCCCCAAAATTAGCACTTTTCCTTCAAAACTTAGTGCTTTTTCCCAAAATTTGGCAGCTTTACCATAACTGCAGCCTATGCTCCAACAGCTGCATCAATGGTAACCTAATATGGGGCAACAGCGCAGCAATGAACAATTCCTTGTGTTGTTCCAGAGCTATAACAAAGCTCACTTGGTCTAATAGGGTTTTGAACTTCTGATCAAACTCCCAAATCGTTTCAGTCGGTTTTTGCTTTATTTCTTTCAACTCAGTTATGCACTGAGATTCAGATTTAGGTTTCTTAAACTCAGCTATGAGTGCAGCTTTAATTTCTACGAGGGTTCCCGGCTGTATGGTAGAGTATTTCATGAACCAATGTAACGCTTTGTCCCTAAAAGTGGTGATGAGCTGTGCTCTCTTCACTGCTTCATCCTGGATTTGTCTTACACTCCATACGGCTTCACAAAGAAACCAATGTTGATCAAGGTCTTCTAAGCCAGTTCCTCTGAATATCGGTAGCTTCATATCTGTATGTGCCATTGTTCTACTAGGTGGTGGAGCACCAAAATTAGTGCGCGACTGCTATAAAGGGATCTGTGCAGTGAATAGAAATTGGCTTACCAGGATAGACAGACTGGGTTGAGTATTTTGTGGGGTGGGTTGAGTGTTCTGCAGAGCAGTCTGAGTATTTTGCGGGGCAGGATTAGTATTCTGTGGAGTGGGCTACATAGAGGGTGGGTTTTGCGATAAAGGTAGTGCGATCTCTGCAGCCGGTGGTTTCTCAAGGGTAAATGGTGGTGCAGCTTCATTGTCAATGTTACACGAGATCTCAGTATTAATATGGAGTCTAGGGCCTCCAAGATTCTTATTGAATTTATATCTCTTACCACTTCTAAGATTATGTGTTTCTTCGTCTAAATCACTAAATATATTGTTTACCATGACAAACTTAAGAATATTACTGCATTCTTAAGACACCTTTCTTAGCTAACAACATCTTAATGTATAGACTAAGATTGTTGAGGAACTTACCTTGAAATCCTTCAAAAAAGTATGCTTCTGCTTGGCTGTAGGATTTGAGTGTGTCTATAGCAAATTCTATTACGAAGCCTTCTGATCGACCCAAAAATCAACTGTGTGTGCCAATGGGCTGTCTATTGCTTTGAGTTGCGTTGTGAGCTCGTGAGTCCACTTTGTAGGAACTCCTCCTTGAAAACAGGTTTTCTTCTCTGCAAGCCGCGAGATCCACAAATGCAGCTCGTTGGGAAATGATGCCCATAAAATCTAGTGAATATCGTTGAACAGATATCTATCTGACTACTGTGTGTCACTTATACATGGATGTCTATTCTCTTGTCTTTTAAAGTCTCTTATGGTCTTGTCCCACCAAGCTTAGATTTCTATCTTTTCAGGATGCTAGTTGTTAGAGCCTTCCGGGAACTGGTATTCTTCGTCACACATCACGATTGCAACTCACCACGGATTCTGTCCTGGCAACGAAACCATTTGCTGGCTATAACTGACCCAGAGGTTTTCTATAAGACCCAGGTTCTTTTTGGTTTCCCCTTGACCAGCAAAACCCCTTCGCACCGGCCCTTTTGGAAACAACTTGCAAGGAGGCTGAGGTCTCACCCGAGGTGTATCTATGGGGTACTGCGGAATCAAATTTCCATAGTAAGTGAGGAGCTGGTTGGACGGACGTACTGCGCAGCACAATAGAAGGTATGTGCTGCGAGGTGAGACTACGCAGCAATGGGCAACGCTGCGGTCCGCATTACAATGTTCTTCTACCACAGGACTTCTACTGAAGCTGCAAGCAATCCAACTTTATTCTATACTTGGATTATCTTGAAAGTGCTTACGGTACTGAAATGAATATCACTCATCCATTCATTCAGACACTTAACTTTCTATCCTTCTAACATTCATTCATTAACTCAAGATGTCAGGATTTGAATATAGCCGATTGATCTAATCCACTATTATACATTCCTTTACTGCGTGTAAGAAAGTACTTAACTGAATTACTGATTCACTGCCTTTGTACTCAAGAATAAATGTTCACCATTCAACTATTCATGCGAAACTTAATCCTATCATTTCCACACTTCTCTAATGGAAAATGCATATAAAATCTCTCTCATAACAGTATGGAAGGAAACATCTAGACATTTATAGACAGAAAACACAAGTAAGCATTCATTCATAAGCAAAATCACACAACACGAGATTTAACGTGGTTCACTTCCCTGGGTGGGAAGCTACGTCCACAAGAACGGTTGGTAATATATTTATTTCAAAAGGGATGGGGACAACCGTTCTTATTCTGCGCAGTCAGCTGTAGACTCTCCTTCCTCTCAGATAGGTCTTTGCGCACACAGCTGCAGAGCCTTTACAATCTTTTTAGCTCAGAGAGATTTTACAATTGTAACAGCAAAAACTAAGGGTGTAACTCCAAAATGTAACCCCATCCCATACAAAATTGTCTTCTTAAATAGATCATGTCCGAAGGTCATGTCTTTACAAAATCAAAGACCTAAACCCAAAAACCATTAGGGTTTACAAAACTGTGTTAGTTTCCCTAAACCGGCTTGCTGGCATCTGGTAGCATCTGCTTCATCGTGGCGGTTCTCCACGTCTTCAATCTGTCACTATCAGCCTTCCTGTCGCACGCGTTCCAACAAGGTGCTTCCGTCGAACCGTTTCTCTCTAACGGTTTCGCCCACCAGGCGTGCCAAGACGTCGCTTTCCTAAAAAATATCGCGCATTGGCTGCCTGCTTGATTTGCCTGTGCCCGCCACTCGGCACTCCTGGAGCATCTTTCAAAAATTAGACCATTACCGGTCCATCTGACACCTGCACCTGATCCATGTCCAACACTCTGATTTGCTGGTTCCATGTGTCCTGACTGCTTTGCAACACTGCTTCCTCGTAACACTAGTCTTCACGGTGCTTCCAAAATTCAGATGCTGCACATAGCTTCGCAGCCTGATCAAAACTTGGATGTTGCGCATAGCTCCGCAGCATATTCAACACTTATCCAAAATTATATTTCTCAGCTGCGCTTAGCTCAACTTTCCCTGCTTATCACAAAAAGGTGTTACCAAAACTTTGTCCCAACCTGGGCCCAACACACGCTGGTATGACTGTATAATTTCTTCTTACTTTCTATTGATCTACACACACTTTATACTTGTTTTAACACTTTTCTTTGCGTGCACCTGTAATATGCTATGTTCTTCGCAACTACTATACTGTATCATCAGTTCATCTCTTAATTCACGTCACTGCATCAATATTGCATGTTGGTTCTCATACTTCATATATTTATACAATCTGCGCATTGTTCAACATACTGTTATGGTTCTACACATATTCATATTCATCTGATACTACGCATCTTCAACTATAATTTTGTTCTATTATTGTGCATCTATCTCATATAAAATATACCATCCTACACACCATCTGTTGTATTTATTTTATGTTCTTGCGTACTTGGCTCATATACTACATCATCCGACGCATTATTTGTTGTGCTTCTTTTTTGTCCTTGTGCATCTGGCTATCTACTAGATCATGCTATTCAGGATCAACAATCCATTGATACCCAAATAATTCGAAGCTTGCCAAATCATAATACTAGATCACTTGTTTATATTCAAGCTTACTTTTCACTCACCAACTTGGCTTCTTATTTATACTCTTCTTGTGAAAACCATGTGTCCACAAGTTGGATGAGAACATCCCTTCTTCCTTTCTTTGTAGTCAAGCTTATTCATGCATCCTCCACATGTCTTCATCTATGTAACTAAGGTATCATAACTTGTGGGTCTTGTGCACTCTTGGTCCTTAGCATAGTGGGACTTGCACACTTGGGAACCACTATGTTTTGGGTCTTCTTCCCTTGAATTACCATTGCTTGGTGGGTCTTGCGCACTTTCGATACTTGCATACATATCCAACCGCCTCTTACATCCGAGACTCTTGCACACTTCCGAGACTTGTCCAACCACCTATTTTACGTCACCTTTGAAGTACCATGACTAGATGGATGGGGAAATGCGAACATACCTTATGTACTTCTTCAAACTTACACATGGATACTAATTCTTCTTCGACATCAATGACAACCGAAGTTCAATAATCTCCCTCTTTGGCATTAATTTCAACACCTTATGAAGTTGTGCTCCTCTTGATCATGAATTCCTCTGTTTAGTTTACACACATCACAGTACTCCCCTTGTGTTTTTCCTAGTTTCAACTTCTGCTCGTCTACGCAACCTTCGATCATTAATTCTCTATTGTTTTTCATTTATGTGCAGTTTGCTATTATTAATGCATGCTTCATGGTATCTCTTCCCCTTTGACATCAATGGAAAACATGTGCTCTCCATGCAGAATTTTAGGTTCTATTTTATTCGTCTTTGTGCTATCCTTCATGCATTTTTTTGCTTTGATTACTCCCCCTAGCTTCATGTTCTATTGCCTTTCCTTTTGTTTCTTCTGGTGAGAAATGCTTAGTTGCACTGCAACCTATACATTCATCACTGTCTCTATAGCTATCTTAGTTAGAGATATGCTCCCCCTGTACTGTGTTCGATTTCCTTTTATCTTGTTCTTCTGTGCCTATCACATATCACTCTTTCTACCTTCATGCTTCTTTATTTATCTTCTCGTCGCAACATAGTGCTCTCCTTGATCAATTGCAAGTTCCTTGTGTTTCCTACTTTGCACTATATTTTATGATAACTTCTTCTTGCATTCATTTCTTCCTTTTGTCACATCTACTGTGCCAACTAATTTTCGTCATTAATTAAACACATCTTCATTAATATTGATATTAATGACACACATCCTCTTCCTGACTTCCCACAACTTGTCATATCTTCCAAAAATTCTTTCTTGATGTCGCACACATTTTCATTTGTCAACCAACTTTGCAATAATTCGATGTGATTGATGACTCATGCATAATATATGCCATCTTATTGCCGTACTTACACGTTTTAGAAAATATCATTCAATCATATGAAACAATGAGTTCTATTTTCCCTTTTTTTCCCCTTTAGATGGTATTATTAATTCATATCATTATGTGTCACCATAAATGCAATTAGCTTTGACATCTTTCCAGTCTGCTTCCAAGTGCATGGTTATGAATACAATTAACTTCAACACCTCTTCAAATTATCTTGGCACACGCAAGGGATACCTTTAAAATCTATATATGAGCTGTGTGTGGCCTAAATTTTCATCCTAGTTCATTGTCATTCCATTGTCGAGCTTAATCTGATTTTCCAATTCTGAGAGTTGTGGATTTATCTGCCATGTCTACTTATTTCTAAATATTTAGCAATTGATTTGACAATCTTCACTCACTAGTTCAGTCTAAATAGGATGAATTTGAGAGACTAAAACTAGAAATGAGGATTTGGAAATCCTAAATGAATGAATCAAATATGATGCAGTGGTACCCGCAATATCATATCAACCAAAGTAATTCAGAGCAGTTGTTGAATTTGAGGAAGAAAATCGAATTTTGGGAGAGACAATAACAACAAATTTTTGACTTGTTGAATTCGATTAAGATTGAACAATGTAATTCCAACAAGCCTTCTTCGACCTTGCAACTCTGTCACCTTCCACGAGATCCTGAGTTCAATTAACAAACTTCACTAGACCTTGAGTTGCGCTTGTATCAACAACCATGCAGTGATGTCACAGAGTTGGACCTCAAGATTTGGCTATAATTTGATTTTATAACTGTCAATGTTGTAACTTCTATTCTCATATGTATTTTGGTAGTTGATATACCTTTGTAGCATGCTTTCTCTTGTTACTCTATTATTCTGGAATACTTTGACGTTGATTTCTGTGACACATGTCTTATGTAATTTTTGCTTCCTGTAATAGCAACTTTTGAATGCAATACAAACTCCAATTATGTAGAAATGTTGTACCTACACATTCGTACTTACTCAAGCAATATTTATTTGTACCCTTCTTGCACCAACCAAATGGATGTATTCTTTGTGCGATAGTTTTACTTCAAAACATCTTTGTAAATAATTGACTATGGCAGTATTTGTTACTTTTCTCTACGAATATATGCACATTTTATATCAGTGCAACTTTATGCAACAGACTTTATATTTTCACAATACCTACTAATACTTTTCTTGAATTCCTAATGAATAACGTGTTTGAATTCAAGGATCTTACTCCACCTTTTGGTGATTAGAAAGATAGGAAGCAACCATTTGTTGCTTGAGACATACTTGGATTATTTGCTTTGACTGTACGAGGTTTAGAAATATTCTTTGGCCACTTGTTCATGTGCGCATACCCCTTTTGATACTATTCCTGTCTGCTTTCCTTTTCACTCCATATATTGTTGTTGATGTCATATAAAGTATTTCTTTCTAAATGATTTACTGTTCTTCGGCAATATTGAGCTTTGTATCCAAAACCATCACAAGTATAACATGTTACAGTATGATAGTATTTTGCAATATGTCCATTGTAGTTGCACATCGAGCAATTTAATGTACTGAACCTTCTTCTATCAGTAACAGAGAAATTTTTAATCATTGAGAGAACTATCATACATGGATTGAAGTGGATTCATTTGAATTGAAGTGTACTTGTTGTCATAGATATTCCCAGTTGTCTTATCATAGAAAATCCCTGATTTGTCTGTTGGTTATCTCTGATCATTCAATATCTTGTCCATGATTGATGTGTTATTATTGAATTTGTTCTCCATTTTTGCTTTAAGACAAGTCTCGTCATTTCTTGGATTTGCACAGTACAAGGTATCATTCATGAAGTGTCATTGAACCTGTTCCCCTTTTTTCATCTCATCCAGTTCTTCATTTAAGTGATTTATTTCTATATTCCTTTGCTCAAGTTGATTTGTTAGCAACTCTTTTTCCTGTTTTGATTCCTCTAGTGATTTCTTCAATAAAAATCCCTCTTCTTCAAGATTCCTGATTTTATGTATTACGCAGTCTAACTATTTGTTAAGATCCATTTCCTTTTCACTCATTTGTTTTTCAAGTGATTCTTGAATGGTCGTAGCTTTCTTGACCTGTTCTTCATCTTTTAACAACTGATCCTGCAAAATTTTGTTCTCCTTTCTTGACTTATTTAATTCTTCCAGGGAACTACCAATTTATTTTCCTAGTCGACTTCTATAATTTCTTACTCTTCAGATTGACTATCTGATCTGATTTCTGCAACATATTTTGGAGGTGAATTATAGGTTCCATTGAAAAAGTGCTTACCCAGTGTTCCTAATTGACGTTCATTTGTATTTGATGTCTCTTTGTTAAGAGAGGAATAACCATTTTTCCTTTCTTATGTGCCTTCATCTTCTAGAAATTCCATGAAAAACACTTCTCTTGGACTATCATCAGAATCACCTTCTTTAGATGAAATGTTGTCTTCCCTGGATTACAAACTCTTCCTCTGTTTAGGGAACTTATTTATGTTCTAAGATTTGTCTTGATTATGTGTCATTCTTTGTTCTTTGTAATTTGAATCTTCTTCATTGTCGCTATCTCTATATTCTTTGTGAGGACACTTTGAAGAAAAATTACCTACTCTACCACATTCAAAACATTTGAAGGGTAACTACCCTTGTACTTTACATGCCCTATTTTTAACTTTCTTACAAATTTTTCCTCTTCCTCTTCTAATTCTTCAGATGAGCTCTTATTGTGCTCATGTTTGCTGCACTTTACTTTGTTGGTGGCTTTGAAGGCTATTTCTTTCCTTGTGGGATTTTTCTTTTCGGTTCTCATCTCATATGCAGTAAGGATCCCATCAGGGAAATTTTTAAGGGCAAAATTTCTCAAATTGGCTATTTTCTGGGATTTTTTTCAAAAAATAAATTCGCTATTTGGTGATTTTTAGTCTCTAATGTCGCCTATATTTACATAAAATATGCTTTTTTATCATAATATTCGCCAAAATTTACATGTTTTAGTAGTAAATTGTATGTTTCATATTTAATATTTTTCTACCTATCTATATATGTTTTTTTCAATCCAAAATAATTTCCTACAATACTATCCTTACGTATAATATTAGAAACCTTAAAAAATACCCTAGATCCCATGAATCTCATCTTTTGTTAATTTTTCAAGATCAGTTATGTATTCTCAAACTGACACCTTGGAATCAAATCTTGGTGGCAGGTTTCTCAATATTTTCTGTACAATTGATTCTTCGGTTATTTGGACTCCAAGGCCTTTCATGGAATTGACTATCTCATTGACTCTAAGAAAGTATGATACAATATTTTATTCTTCTTTCATCTTCAAAGACTCAAACAGTCCAGAATAAGTTTGCAGTTTTTCCTTCTTGACTTTCTCGTCTCCTTTAGAGATATTTTTGAGTGTGTCTCATACTTATTTTGTTGAAGTACTATGCATTACCTTGGTGAATTCAGAATCTGCTAATCCACATAACAACGCATTCCTAGCTCTTTCATTGTATTCATACTACCTTCTTTCAATTGGATCGTGTTGATTGTGGAGCCTGATCTTCTTAATTTAGAGACGTCGTTGTTTCAACCGTGTTTGTACCCCACTTTTATACGATATGCAGTGGGACTACACACTCATCCCAGGGGGGGTTTGTGGGGGGCCATTGACCCCCCACGGGGGTCTAGGGGGGACCATCTCCCCCTAGTGTGGGGTCCAAGGGCTAGCAAGGGTTCGAGGGTAGTGCCCCCGAGAAAGGTGGTTCAGGGGCGAAGCCCCTGAAAGAAGTTTTTATGGGTTTTTTTGGTGGCCAATAGTTTACAGGCCCATGGTATTGAGTAGCCTATAGTATTTTCCCATGGTAATTCCTTTTAGAAGGAAAACATTGTAATACAGATGCATAATGTATTGTAAGATTATAAATATCTATGTGATTGTGTAAGAGAGATTGAAGAGGAAGTTACAGGGGATCTGTTGCAGGTAAATTACTAGGTTGTATCCCTTCATTTGTTGGATGGTATAATAATAAAAGGACTAACAATTTATTGGTGGACGTAGCCTAGATTGGGTGAACTACGTTATATTGGTGTCTCTCTTGTATTGTATTTATGTGATTTATATTTGCATCTTGTTTATTGTTATGGCTCTGTGATCCCATTTTTCTAACAGATCGACTAGTGCAGTTGCAGGAACATTATACCAATTTTCAACTGACTGCTAGACATCAACACCAAGGGACTAAAGATAAACCTCCATTCTTATCCTCCAGAAAGTGTAGTTTGAGCCATCAAACCTAGGTGCTCTATTGGTGGAGAGTCCTTCCTTATTTTCCATATATGCGCAAAGATCTATCTTTCAGTTGTTAAACTATTACTGAAGACGCCCACTTTGATACCAATTGTTGGAAATATTATTAATACTGAGAGGAGTGAATCGGTATTATGTGTAGTTTTATACAATTTTCACTTTTACCAAATTCAAACTGTATTTATATTATGCATTCACCATAAACAATGTCATTCATCAACACATGCATAAAACATAAAACACAAAGATTTGACGTGCAAACCCAAATGGGATAAAACTACAGAATGCTTTCTTATATAATAAACATTACATTCATAGGAAGCACCAACTTCCAAGATTCCCCAGCACTGACTGGAAGGAGTATCCAACCCCCAGATTTACAAGCTTCAACCTGAAAGGAGAACCAAGTCCCTCATTTACCAGCACCAACTGGAAGGAGGAACCGACCCCTTGATTTACAGGATACAACCTTAAGGAAGCACTGAATCTCTTTCCTTGCCCCGTCCTACCACCCTGATATGATTGTATAAGTTCTTCTTACATTTTGATGATATGTGCACACTCCATACTTGTTGCATCACCTTTCTTTATGCACACCTGCTATATGCTCTATTCCGCACAACTGCACTATTGTATCATCAATTCATCTCTTACTTCACGTCACTACATCAATATTGCATAATGGTTTTCATACTTCATATATTTATACAATATGTGCATTGTTCAACATACTATTCTAATTTTGCACATCTGCATATTCATCTGATACTACACATAGTCTATTGTATTGTTTTTCTGTTATTGCGCATCTGTCTCATATAAACTATACCAACCTATGCACCGTCTACTGTATTTCTTTTCTGTTCTTACACACTTTCCTCATATACTACATCATCATGCACATCATAAGTTGTGTTGCTTTCTATCCTTGTGCATCAAGATATCTACTAGATCATGTTATTCTAGATCAACGAGCCATTGATACCCCAATAATTCTAAGCTTTCCAAATCTGAATAATATCTCTTGTTTATCTTCATGCTTACTTTTCACTTAGCAACTTGTATTATTATTTATGCTCGACTTGTGCATACTGTGTGTCCACAAGTTGGATGATAACATCCCTTCCTATCTTCAAGGTCAAGCTTATTCACACATCCTCCACTTGTATTGATATCAAGAACTGAGGTATCATAACTTGTGGGTCTTGCACACTCTTGGTCCTTAGCATAGTGGGACTTGCACACTTGGGAACCAATACATGTTGGGTCTTGCTCCCTTGAAGTACCGTTTCTTGGTGGGTCTTATGCACTTCTAAGACTTTCATACATATACAACCACCTCTTACTTCCGAGACTCTTGCGCACTTCTAAGACTTGTCCAACCACCTCTTTGACATCACCTTTGAAGTACAATTAATAGATTGATGGGGACTTGTGCAGATACCTTATGTACTTCTTCAAGCCTACACATGAATACTAAGTCTTCTTTGACATCAATGACAACCAAAGTTCAATAGTTGGTATGGATGTTCAAAGAATTGAGTCCAATGGTCATCAGCCTGATATGGGAACAATGGAAGTGTCCCAAACCTTGAAGGACATAAAACTTGGGAATGGAAAAAATTTACAGAGCTTGGAAAAACAAAATCAAATAAATCAGCAAGTGATGCATAATCTGGTACAGTTACAAAATCAGATGCAACAAAGGTCTTCCATTGTTAGAAGAAAAGAAGAGGAATCAATGAACAGAGAATTTTTTGGTAGATATCAAGATTCTAGAGATAATGATGAAGGAAAAAAGGGGTTGCATTTCCAATATCTAGTAGTTGAAATTCATAATGGGAATGAGATGTCTGAAATCCAACATGATATGTATCCTAGAAGACACCATAAGATAAAGCATGATGGAAACATACTAAAAGGTGAACTCAGGAAAATTAAACCTTCAAATTTTAATGGGGAAATATATGGAGAAATTGTAGAGATTTGGCTTCTAGAAATGAAGAAATATTTGCAATTACATGATTATTCTGATTTTCAAGAATCTCGTATTGCTATATATAATATTCAGCGAAAATCTATAGGTGGTGGAAGCATTTGAAGTAGATAGAAAATTTGGATGAAAGGAAAAATTCATGGAATATTTTTCAAAGGTATTCCAAGAATGAATACTTGTCCCAACAATACTATGATAAGAAAATGAAAGAGTCCTTTGAACTCATACTAGGAAATATGTCCTTGGAAGAATATGAGAAAATATTCCTAGAATTAATAAACTATGTTGAATTTATTCATTATGAAAAGGTTAAGATTCAACGATTTCTCAGTGGTTTACCATCATTCTACAAGGACAGAATAGGTTATGATAAACCTCACACTTTGAATAAATCAATTATGAAAGCTAAATGTTTGTATGAGCAAGCTAAATGTAGACAAGATGTGTGTAAATTTTGGAATGGTAAACTGAAACATAAGAAGGACCTGAGGAAATATGGGTTTAAGCCTCTTAATGTTAAACAAGATCTGTTTCATTCTTCCAAACAGTCAAATATGAGAGGTGAATGAAGGGTGACTAAGTTTGAAGGACAAAATAAACCATTCCAAGTTAAATGATGCAAATGTGGAGGTGACCACACTAGTACAAAACGAGAGATAAATGACCAAAAAAGCGACCAAAATCCGCATATAAATGACCACTTTTGAGTTGGTGACCACTAGTAGCAAAGTAGTGGTCATTTATCACAAGACCAAAAATGTGGTCATATTTAGCTTGGTCATTTAGAGCTTATCTTGTGGTTGTATATTTGGTCATTAATTGTCACAATTAATGACCAAATCTATGACCACATTTTTTCTCACATGATAAATGACCGCTAATTTGCTACCAGCAATCGCCAACTCAAAAGTGGTCATTTATATGCATATTTTGGTCATTTTTTGGTCACTTATCTCTCATGTTGTACTGGTGGTCGTTAATATGCAAATTTTGGTCATTTCTTTAGTCATTTATCTCTTTTTAGTGGTTTCAGAATATATATAGGGTATAGAGGAATCGAACCACCAACCTCCTGCCTATAAGGTAGGTGCTCTACCATTGAGCTAGCACCCTTAAAAATAATTCAGAGCTAGCACCCTTAAAAAAATTCATTATCGATTGATATGAGAACAAAATTTCCAACAGTTAACACCATATTGCCAAATTCTTGAAAATGGTCACATACCTAGGTAAGAAACAAATATTACCCAACAGTCACCAAAAATGATCATGTTAATGATAACCTTCTTTTTCCAAAATCTCTCAAAAATCAAGAATGCAATTGTATTTTCAATTTTTTCTCCAAGTGGTACCAAATCAAGAATCACAATTGTCTTTTCCTAATCTTGGGCATCTGCATTTGCTCCCATTATCCTTAATTGGATTTGTTTCAAGAAATTTCCTGCTGATATCTATGCAACTAGCACTGAAACCAATGGGAAAAAAGCATAAAGTGTCACTCCAAGCTCAAGATCCACTGGCATTAGATATACACAGCCACATGGTGCACTAGGAGGAGTAGAAGTCAATGCTTGAGTGCAAGCTATTGAACTACAATCTGTACAAAGAATGCATAAATTTAGTCACACATAATGTATCTTGATTCTTTATACACAGAAATAAGGTGGAATCTAAAATACTAATCTTATATGCATGGAGTAAATTTATTTGCAAATAAAATGATAACAATTATAGAGAAATTCAACTCGTGATAACAGAATGAATCTTCAAAGAATAACAAAATATATTAGGTACTTTCCGTACTTTTAGTAGGTGGAAGGGGGACGAAATACCAATGGAGGTGGTGCCAAAGGTATTGTCCATGTCATCTGAGGTGATATCATACTTAGCCATAGTGCTTTGTGATGCACCTGCAACAATTAATTAATAAAAATATGCGAAATAGCAGAAATGACAGAACTCAGAATCACTTTTATATTGATCACAGGCCACTTCAAGGGGGCAACCTCCTATGAGCAAGCTCAATACAAATAACTTCACGATGCCTTCATAGGTCTCAACACATACTTATATACTAAGTCTAGGTGCCAATAATATGGGTCAACACCATGGGTGACTACAAACTATGGATCAACAATACTACGAGCGACTTACAAAGCATATGCGCCAACAACAATAACATAAACTATTGATCAACAAATACTACGGGATGACTTACAAAGCATATGCGTCCAACAACAATATACTAACAAAGTAAAGACATGGGTTCCTAACATCCCCTCCCCCTTAAAAAAAGCTTTGTCCTCAAAGCTTTAGATCTAGAAATTGTTGTTGAATCTGAAGGAGTGGTTCCCATGTAGCATCCTCTGGTTGCATGCCATGCCACTGAATTAAGACCTCTGTGATAGAGTGAGAGCGAAGCTGACAAGTGCGCCGATTGAGGATGGCCTCCGGCTCCAAAAGGATGGATCCTTCATTATCTAGTTCGGGTAAAATCATTTGTCCACTGATGTTGGTGCCAAGAACTTTCTTCAGACAAGAGACATGAAAGACTGGATGAATGCGGGAAGAAGGAGGAAGTTCCAATTTATAAGCAACGGACCCAATCTTCTGAAGAATCCGATATGGCCCATAGAACTTTGGAGCGAGCTTATGATGCGCTTTGAGTTTCAGGGAAGACTGCTTGTACGGCTGGAGACGAAGAAAAACCATATCGCCAACTTGAAAAGTGCGCTCAGAATGGTGCTGATCAGCTTGTTGCTTCATGCGATTTCTTGCCATGTGAAGATTGTCCTGCAAAATGCAAAGAATCTGATCACGGTTTCAAAGGACCGTGTCAACTTCCTGAACTAGTGAACTGGTGGGGGTGTATGGAAGAAGAACTGGAGGTGCCTGACCATAGACTGCTTCATATGGGGTCATTTTAGAGGCAGTGTGGTAAGAGGTATTGTACCACCATTCAGCGAGAGGGAGCCACTTTACCCACTGATGTTGTTGTTCAGAGGTGAAGCAACGAAGATAAGTTTCCAAGCATTTATTGATAATTTCAGTCTGACCATCTATTTGTGGGTGATACCTTGAACTCATATTCAGTTTGGTGCTAGTGTGGCGAAATAGTTCAATCCAAAAATGACTGGTGAAAGTCGCATCATGATCTGAGACAATGGAAGAAGGGATGCCATAAAGATGAAAGATCTGGTCCAGGAAAATTTGAACGACTGAAGAGGTTGTATAGGGATGGCTGAGAGCACAAAAATGACTATATTTGGAGAGGCGATCAACCACAACGAGAATCACTATCTTCCTGCTAGATTTAGGTATCCCTTCAATGAAATCCATAGAAATATCTATCCAAATCCGTGTAGGTATGGGCAAGGGTTAGAGCAATCCTGGAAGGAGTGTTGTTTCACCCTTATTGCGCTGGCAGGTATCACATTCGGCCACCATCTGTTGAATTGTCCTTTTCATGCCCTGCCAAAAGAAGTTACGTCATGCCCGTTCATATGTTTTGAGGAACCCAGAGTGCCCTGCCGATGGAGACGCATGGAGTTCATAGAAGACAGCTTGTTGAAGATCTGTGCTCTGGGGAAGCACCAGACGACCCTTGTATCTCAGAGAAGCACCATCCCAAGAGTAATGTGGTACAGCAGAAGGGTTGTTGGTCAAGCGTTGGATGATTTGAGATAAGGAAGAGTCATTGACATAACCTTGTTGAACATATTGCAACCAATTTGGAACAGGCATAGAAATAGCTGAAAGAGAACCTTGGGCATCAAATGTGCGAGAAAGAGCATCTGCCACAATATTGTCTTTACCCTTCTTGTAAGTGATCTCATAGTCATAACCCATGAGTTTGCTAACCCATTTCTGTTGTGCCGGGGAGGAGACACATTGTTCCAAGAAATATTTCAGACTCTGGTGATCAGTCTTGATGCAAAAATGATTCCCTAATAGGTATGGGCGCCACTTCTGTACTGCATGCAAAATAGCCATCATTTCCTTCTCATAGGTAGAGGCAGCTAAATTCTTACCTGAAAGGGCTTTGATGGTGAACGCAATGGGGTGTTCATCTTGAAGGAGAACAGCACCAAGTCCATTGCCGCAAGCATCACTCTCAATAGTGAAGGGCTTGGAAAAATCGGGCATAGCTAGAACAGGTGTAGTACACATAGCTTGTTTTAGTTTGTCAAATGCATACTGAGCAGCATGTGTCCATGTAAAAGCATCCTTTTTCAATAGAGCAGTTAATGGAGCTGCAATCTTCCCATAATCCTTGACAAACTTGCGATAGTAGCCAGTCAACCCCAAAAAACCATGAAGGCTCTTGAGTGTCTGAGGATGCGGCCAATTGTTCATGGCATCGATTTTGGCAGGATCCACGCGAACCCCTTGTGCTGAGATAATGTGCCCGAGCTACTCAACTTCCTTCTGTCCAAAAACACATTTAGACTGCTTGGCATGGAGATGATGGTTAGAGAAAAGTTGCATGACAAGATCCAGATGCTGGAGATGTTCATCCCATGTTTTACTGTAGATGAGGATATCATCAAGGAATACCAGAATGAATTTCCACAAGTAGGGTCGAAATATTTTATTCATTAATGCCTAGAATGTGGAAGGAGCATTAGTGAGGCCAAAGGGCATGACCAAAAACTCATAATGGCCATCATGTGTGCGGAAAGCTGTTTTAGGGATATCATCCTCATGAACCCGAATTTGATGATACCCAGAACGAAGATCCAACTTGGAGAAAAAGTGAGCCCCCTGAAGCTCATCAAGAAGCTCATCAACAACAGGAATTGGAAACTTATCCTTGATGGTGAAGTGATTAAGTGCTCAGAGGTCAATGCAGAGGCGCCATGACCCATCATTTTTGTGGACAAGAATAACTGGAGGAGAAAAGGAACTAGTGCTTGGGCGAATAATACTTTGCTTTAATAAGTCCCGAACGAGCATTTCAATCTCCATTTTTTGGTGGAATGGGTAGCAATAGGGCCTGATGTTGGGAGGAATGCTGCCAGGAAGGAGCTAATACGATGTTCTTCTGGCCTGGAAGGTGGCAATCCCACTGGGTCAGCAAAAACACCTGTATATCGATCCAAAATTTGTTGTAGATCCAAAGGAGTAGTGGAGACCGCTAAAGGTTGCATCTGAATGGAATGGAGCTGAGCGATGACACCATGTGAATTCTTCTTGAGGAGTTTTTCCATGTGATGTGAACTAATGATGCTGAGAGAATCTGGTTGTAATCCTATCAAGGTGTGTTTTTGGCCATTGAGGGAAAACTGCGTCCAAAGTTCAGCAAAATCCCATAAGATAGGGCCAAGTGTGC
Organism: Larix kaempferi; assembly: GCA_027924585.1. NCBI lineage: Eukaryota > Viridiplantae > Streptophyta > Pinopsida > Pinales > Pinaceae > Larix > Larix kaempferi. The sequence goes on from BSBM01000057.1 coordinate 1,834,567, forward strand.
ATAACCATTGAGCACCCAAAACCACATCACATCCGCCTAAGGTCAAGGCAAACATGTCAGAGCGCAAGGTATAATCTCCCATAGAGATACGCACATTTCGACACTTCCCTTTGCAAGGTAAGGTGCCCCCATTGGCAACCACGACTTCAAAGTTGGAGCAAGGATGGATAAAACAATCAGCTTGTTTCACGATCCGAGGGTCAATGAAATTATGAGTGCTACCAGAATCAATGAGTATTGTAAGAGAAAGCTTCTTGAAGTAACCTCTAACCCACATTGTTTGGGGGGTGGTGATTCCAGCTAAAGCATGGAGAGATATCTCTGGCTGGTCATCCTGAGATGGAGGGTCAATAGGAGGTTCTTGAATGTCGACCGGAGCATCCAGTGTTTCTGGATCTTCGTCACCAATTTCAGAGGCAGGCGGAGAATCCACATCCAAGAGATAAAGCTTTTGTTGAACACATCTATGTCCCTGAGTTAATTTCTCATCATAATTATAGCAAAGCCCCTTTTCTCTACGTGCTTGCATCTCTGTTTCAGACAAACGCTTGATAGGAGTTGGTCGAGGAGCCTGCGGTATAGGTGGTCGTTGAGAACCCATATTTCAGAAGGGAACAAAAGTGGGCTTGGAGTGTTGTTGGGCTGCAATCTTGTCTTCTTTAAACTTAGCCAACCCTAGGGCTTCCATCATTGTGTTGGGACATAACATTTTGACCTCAGAGCGGATGGCATCCTTTAGACCACTGATAAAACAACTCCAGTAAAAGTCATCAGACAATCCTTCAGTGTGGTTGGCTAGATTCTCAAATTTAGTTTGATACTCCCTCACAGTGCCAATTTGGCGAAGTTTAGTGAGGGCTCCTGTGAAGTCATCAAAAGCACTAGGACCAAATCGTTGCAAAAGGAGCTGGCAAAAGTCTGGCCATTTGGGCTCTGGATGAGCCTTGATGTACCAACGATACCATTGAAGAGCATCCTGTTCCAAATGAAAGGATGCCAGCGGAACTTTGTTGACATCAAAAGTATTATGCAGACTGAAATATTGTTCTGCATGATAGATCCATCCAGTTGGATCAGTACCATTGAAGCGAGGAAAATCAAGCTTCGGACCACGAAAATTGCTGGAAGAAGAGAACCCATTGTCTAATGAAGAATCAGACTGCCGTTTGTTGTTCATAGCTGAATGTTCAAGATGGAGGTCAAGAAATTTTTCATCCATATCTTGGAGTTTGGCTTGGATGGCTGCAAGTGCATCCTCCATGGTTTTTGCTCCTGCACGAGTGACAACCATACCCAGGAGTTTTTTTTTTTTTTTTTTCAGTTGACTGGGTAGGAAAACAAAAACAGAAACTACTTCAGTAAAGGAAAATCTGGACTTGGGAAAAAATCTGAAGGGTAGTTGGGGTTTGACCAGGTTTTGGACACTGTTGAATAGACAGGGAAGCAAAAATGAGGATTTCAGAAGCGGGGTGAAAGAATGGGAAAATTTGGCAGAGGGGAACAAAGAAGTAGAATTCAGAAAGGAACTCTGTGGTAAAATTTGAAGGTGATTGGGTGAAATCTGAGGAAGTTATGGAAAACCCTAAAAATAGACAAATGTTGGATTTCAGGCTTTGGAAAGGGGAATTGGGGATAGGGTCCTCAGGAATGAAATATGCAGAATGGGATGACAAGGGTTGCCCAAAAATTTCAAGGGAAACAGAGTGAAAACAAGGGAGATATGGAGAAAAAATTGATTTTTTTTTTCCATAATGGAGCGGCTACGACTCGGAAGGGATCTGAAATGGCACCGAATGGATTGAAAATGGATGGATCTGGAACGGCTTACAAAATGGATCTGAACGACTGGATCTAAAACGGTGCAGCAACGATCGATGACAGTTCAGCTGAAAATAGATATGGACCCCAGGTATGTGCGGCTTGCTAACAGTTCAAGGGTTTCACTCGACCACCAATGTTGTCTGACAGCTTGCATATTGGGGCAGTACCCATCACTCCATGGCTCAGGTAAAACTGATAACCGTTTTGCCACAAACGATAGCTCTTGGTTTACCTCATGGGTGGGAACTAGTCAATCAGGTAGGAGTCGTTGCCCTTTTCACTGGCAGGTCCTCTCAATGGGCTAGCTACTTCAGGGTTCCTGTGGTACTCCTCACAATGAGTTTTAGGGCTTATGCCCAAGTACTTTCCATAGTTAAGCGGATAGGGATTATTCCCAAATCCGAACCTGCAACAGATGCGAAAAAAAATTTTGGTAGAAATTTCACCCAGCGAGCCCAAGAAAGTGCTCTGATACCAGATGTGATGCACCTGCAACAATTAATTAATAAAAATATGTGAAATAGCACAAATGACAGAACTCAGAATCACTTTTATATTGATCATAGGCCACTTCGAGGGGGCAACCTCCTATGAGCAACATCAATACAAATAACTTCACGGTGCCTTCATAGGTCTCAACACACACTTATATACTAAGTCTAGGTGCTAATACTATGGGTCAAAACCATGGGCCACTACAAACTATGGATCAACAATACTACGGGCGACTTACAAAGCATATGCGCCAACAACAATAACATAAACTATTGATCAACAAATACTATGGGACGACTTACAAAGCATATGCGTCCAACAACAATATACTAACAAAGTAAAGACATGGGTTCCTAACATGCTTCCATAGTCAAAGTCGATAAAATGAAATGTAAAGCATCAGAGCTGCAGGAATAGAATCTTGTAGTAAGCAGATATAGTAAAGAATAATTGAGAAAGAATGTGCAAGTAGAACTGCTATTGCGGGAAGGAAATAGCAAACATAGAATTGAAGCATCCTAAAGAGTTTTAGCAATGGAACCTCTAATTTATTTTTGGAAATTGAGGATCTTAGAAATTATGATTCTATAAATTACCCTTTTGCAATAGAAAATGCAAGCTAAAACTGAGTTTGATGGTAGTAATTTATAGGCAGAGCTTGTACATGCACAACAAGGAAAACAAAAGACACAAAGGGAGCTTTCAACAACAAATCTCATTGACTTCAAGAGCCTTCACATTATGTTCTCTACATTGCGAAATGGGTTAAGAAGTCATGGAAGCAGAATTGGTACTGAAAACTAGAATATTGCCTAACATAGAAGAAGACTTGAATGACCTAAAAGTGCAAAACAAGACACTATCTAACAAGTTAGAATCCTATGGTAGGAATAAACAACAAATTATTGCTTCACTTCAGGACCACAACAAAATATTGGTAGAACAAGTGCTCAAGACAACAGAACGATACCATTGCTTTAAGAGGAAATCAAAAGATATGCAAGAACATAACAAAACAGACAGAATAGAAGAGATAGCCTGGATTTACTGCAATATGACTTACAATATAAGGGCAAAATCATAAGCATAGGATGCAAAGGATGTCTATAGCCTACATGCATGTATGGAACCTAACGTTGAACAAGTCTTGTGAAATTAGTTTCACCATGTGACTTTAGTGAGACGTCTACTTGAGAAAGGAAAACTTGTACAGTTGATGATTTTGAACTCTATAATTTTGCATGTGCAAAATGTTTCTCTTGAGTATAGGAAAATACCTCATGAAAATTTAGGGAAGCATTTTTATGAGAGGATTTTATCTGGACCTTTTCTTTGATTTCATTGGAAATCCCTCTCTCCAACAGATTTGAATCAACCTGCTATATGATAACATTGCATGAAGATAATTAATGTAAACAAGAAGCAGATATTGAAATAAATAGAAACCATCACAAGAAACTTAAATAAACATTTTTCCTATAAAATAAGCCTGCATCTATAAAAATAAAAAGTGGAAGTTGAAATAGATGCTAACTACAATGTGTTCAGGATAATCAATTAGAAGTTGCACTTGATTGCTATAGATGATTTCTCTATTTTTGTATGGATGAGTACTAACAAAATGGTTTTATCGCCACCAAAGGATAGTTCAGTTTTAGAAGTGGGCATCAAGTAAAGAATCATAACTTCTCCAAGGGCTGTTGCACTTGATAATAGAAAGAAACTTGAAAGAAACCATTTACATCTTACAATATCTTGGAAATAGTATCTACTCTGCACAGAAAAATCAATTATTTCAATCACAACAAACATAGGTCCACTTTATTAATGGCAATATAGAGTTTATGACAAGTCATAGACTACCAGCTCTGCATGAACCATAAGAAATATTCAGTTTACTGTGACAAGTATCCACATGTACTTAATAGGCTATAACCTCGTTGACAAATTTTTCTTGTTTGTGAATACTCTTTTTGATCCACTAATCATGTTTCCATCACTCCCTTCAAATAGAATGAAAGCAAAACTTAAAAAATAATGAAATCATTTTCTATGGTATGATAATACAATATATATGTATTTAATATATTTAAATATCCTGATTTGATGAGCGCAATCTCCAACCATCTTACCTTGTTTGTATACCAACAAGAGATAGTGGCATGCTCCATTGGACCCTTGGGATCAGATCCGATAATTTCTTCAAACCTTATACTATTCTTTTGTTGTTGTAACTCAGCATATTCAATAAACTTGGAAGTGCCATATGGAAAGAATGGGCTCTTCTAAATCAAACAAATGCATGCATCCTAGAAAATTTGACACCAGTCTATTTTAATAGCACGTAAATAATATACAATGAGAAAGGTATCAATCTCCTGAATCAAGTAAAGAAATTCAATCAATGCAATGTTTGCAATATATTTATCAAACTAAAGTTATCACTCGTTTAGCTACCTATTCTTCCCACAAGGTTTTAGGTTCATTCTGTGCATGTCCTTGTGATGTACGAATGTGGCTTGTAGGTGACTCCTTCAAATGCTAATTTGGACCCAACGTATGTTCATTACACCATCTATTGCCAACCTTTCAGTAATATTTCTGGTTAAGAACAAGAAAATGGGGACTCTCACATGGAACATTTTTCATCTTTAATTCATATTGCTCAGATGTTTGCTTCGGTGTCCTTGATTTTGGGAATAATTAAGCCATCCTTGGTTGTATAGTCTTTTAATGACTATTACAAGAAGACAAATATTTGTTCCATGCTACTTCATCTGAACTGCTATCCACTGCCCGTGCCAGGTTGGATTCACTGTATATAATCACAAACAAAACAAGAAAACATGAGACATTATTTAATATACAACAAAGATACTCATCATAGCTATTAGCAATACATCCAGAAATAATGAACACTTGATAAGGGAGAGAATAACATTGGGGATAATCAACATAGGTCCATCTTAAACCTGGATCTAGGGTTAATATTGATCTATGCTGGTTTTATTTTTTAATTTATGAGCATAAATGTGTTTTCCTTTGTGATGTGGGTCATATGTGCCATGTCAATGTTACTCATGTTATGTGGCATCTTCCCTGTACTTGTTTGTAGAGCACCAAGATTGAATCATAAATAATAAATACTGTCAAACAACAAAAACATAGTTTGTGATTTGGAAACAAATGAAGAGTTAGATTCTTTCAAATATTAATGTAATGTTACATAGTAAAATCAAAACATGAATCTTAGACTCTCCAAAAAAATTTGTCGACCTCCTCAAAGTTGGAAATGTTTTCCCAGCTGTAATCAAGTGTACCATTACTTGTTTCATTTTTATGCTCCCCTCCAAAAAAATCAAGTTCACCCTCTGGTGAAGAGATATCATTTAGTAAGAAATGGCATGAGTTGTTCACTACAGTTGCATCTCTATATGCCAATAAAGGTCCTCTTTACAATATCCTATAATCAGGTCACGCTTAACTGACTCTAGTTTCACATCTTTGCAGTATTCACCATTTACTTCTTCCTTATGAGAATCATTTCCCATGTCTGCATCAACACACATGGGATTGTATTTTGTTCTTACCAACTCTTCATAATCAATAACATCCACATATCCACATTCAGTCACTGAGCTGATTTCCCTGTCTTATTATTTGAACTAGATGGATCTACAACCTTTCCTTCAGAAATGACATTGTTAAAACCCATCATTCTCTGCCCTGTATCCAAGACACTATAATTTTGATAGTGTAAGTTGTTCCATTGTTTTCCACTCACTGCCCATTATCTTTCATCTACATCACTAGGGTTAGGTACAATAAGGTCATTGCTTTGTTGAAATTAATTCCAATCGATATCATCCATCTGAAACCAATAATGATTATATCAAAATTTATTTTAGGAATCAATTCTCTATTGAGCCTTACATATACCAAAGATAACAAAACCAAAATTGTATCAAGATTTACATCATTTCACATTTCATAAGAATAAAAAAATGGTGAGTTCCTCCCAACACAGAGGTGCAAATTGAATCTTAAGAAAATATGCAGTTATTAACAGGTCATAAAGAGCTGCAACACTTCGAAAAAAGTATAGTCAATAAGAAGAGACACAACTGTCACTTCAAAGATCTGACTTAATTTGTAGATTTTATAAAAAAAAATCAAAGGCTCCTAAAAGCATCTAGAGAGGAATTATCTCTATATCATATAATTCTTTTACATTTTAAATGTAATGGGAAATAATATTTCATGCCCTAGTCATAAAAATGTAAAACGAATAATCTCTTTACATACTGATTCATTGACATTTTTTAAGGGAAGTGCACATCTAGTTGAATTTTGTCTCGTATTTCAGCTCATAACTAACTAAAATTAGATAATAGAAAAGCATACACCACAATAAAATATTAGGAGAGGATCTGAATATTTAATAGGACATTCAATGATGTTTAGAGAATAGATCCCCTTACAAGGATTAAGCAAATAACGATCCTTGAAGAAGATGGAGATGGAGAGAGGTGAAGAGATCAATCTAGGACAAATTTGCTCTCGATTTTGAAAGAACCTGATAGATTTCCTAAAGCTCTGATCAAACGTACATTTTCCTTTATTTTGCAAAAAAATATGAAGAAAGAAAAGCCAAGAGCTGATACACTAAAGGAAGCTAAGATGGAAAGAGGCAGTGCAGGAAGATAAAGAGGCATCTAACAATGTCAAATGCTAATTTGAACTCAGTTGAGGGAAATATGGCTTGAATATAATTTGATGAATCTTTGGTGAATACATAAATTGAATAAATTAAAAAGAAAAACTATGATGGATTTCTATTAGTCAAAGGTGAGCACTGGTTGGTTAAAGTTTATGAATGAACAATTAGATTGAATATTGGAAGCTTGGGGGATTAAATGAAAGGATTAATGTATTTGACATAAGTAACATTTACCTTTACAATCCAAAAATAAATGTAATCTGAAAAAGAAGTTTGATATGCCATGGGGAAGCATGAAAAAATGCCATTCTAATGTAAGTAGATCCCTCAATTTACACATATTGTCTCAAAACATAGATTGATGATTTACATGTAGGCCAAGAAGGCCTATTGCAGATACTGTTTGGCCCAAATAAACTGGAATCACCTCTCAGGGGTGACACTCCTGGCTCATGTAATACTCCAAAGAGTCCAAATGCCCAAATAACAAAAATACCTAATACATATATAAATATGCATCATTGATAATAAACTTATAAAGTGTACACCAAAATATTGAATCTTATGCAATAGAATGGACAAAAATTTGGGATCATTGTTCAATAATATAATAGAGGTTGAACCACATCCCTATGAATCCAAAAAATGGGAAATACACCCCCAAACCAAAAATCTGAAAATGGAGGAAACTTCTCCAATAATTTAGAAGAAATACTAACTGAGCCTAGATTGTGTGTTTGAAAGAGTGGAATAATATCTTAATCTATTTAATCATTTTTCCAACATTATTGGTGTAGGACCCAGTTCCAACCAACCTACTAATTACTAGTCTAATTATACATAGTAGTCCTTACTTTTTCTTGGTGGGGACAGAACATTCTCCCCCTCCTTATGGGGCTTATGCCTTGCAGCATTTGACGAGAGTCAATACTCATTTGTAAGATCTTATATTGGCATCGAAAATTGTCACCTTTCTTGGTTGTTATCCATTGATAAGATATCTTTATTGATGTTGGCCTTTGATAGTCTGTTGCAATTGTCTCTTTTATTCCAGTTGTATCCATTTCTATCCCATTTTACCTTCTAAAAATACAGATGTTGAAATCCATTATACTTTCTTGATTGTAATAATTAATATTTATTATGTTAGGTAACTAACACTATAGTTCAAATCACTTTAAAGTTATGAAAATACAAAATCCTAATAGAATTTCCATTTCCATGATGCACGTCATTCTGGATTGATGGGAACAAATTCCTGTCACTGGAACTTGCTCCTGTTTAATTCTGATAGTAAAGTTGATGTATGTGTTAATTGTCTGTTCAAGGGGAAATTAATGCTATTGATTTTGAATAGGGGCTGAAATCCTTGATATTTTTTTGATACAGTCTGTTTTGTTATTTTGAAAGCTTCCATCTTGTCTTTTCATTTGTACTCATATGAACATGACCTCATTGTTTTCAATCCTGAATTAATGATTATCATCATTTAAACTCGGATAATTATAAAAATACAATGGTGTTTTCAAACACAAAAACCATAAAATGAGTTCAAGTATTGAATAGTTGTAAACTTCAAAAACTCAATGTTTCAATAAGTGGTAAGAACTTGAAAGCTTGAGAAAATTTTAGGGAATACTAGTGAAATCTCACATTCAATGAATACAAACTCATAAGAGAAGAAATTATTCCTATTTGTAAAAACTACAAATGAAGTGTAAAAGAAATGTAATATTTTAAATGCTTGGTTAGAAAACAACTTCTATAATACATAGTCCAATCATCTCATAAGTGGAGCCAGTTGTTCATGGAAAAAAAAGAGAAACAACTAAGGAGGGATGTGAATCTTGGAAACTATATAATTCATTCCTTTGAAACATGGGAAGGATTGTTGTTGTTAAATGAAGTTTTATAAAATAATTCATTTAATTTATAAAATAATAAACATGCTTTACAAACTTTTGTCCCAGAAACTAAACAAAAATACTCAAAAGTCCAATTTAAAATTAGGGATCCACTAGTCAGAGAAATGCAATAACGATAGAAAGGAGCCTGAGTTGAGAAAGGAGAAGAATGCAAATAAAATTATGAAACTATAAATGGACTTCCAAGAATAAAATTCCAATTTTCCAAGAATAGTTACCTGTAAATACCATGTATCCATAGTATTTTCTAAAAACTGATAAGCCTGAGGGAGTTTCAGGTTCAAGGGGACAAGAAGCAATGTCTAGAAGATATTCGTGCGATAGTCAGCCCCATTCATGGTCATTCATGCAACAGGTTGAAAAAGATTCAACACCTGAACTACAAACCTTAATTATAGCATGAAGAAGATGACATGAAGTCTTTTCCAAAACAGTAAGAGTGCAATGCCTTCAAACCTAGATAGATTGCACTTTGTCTAGCATAGCTCCATAACTGACTTTGTGAAGGGTATATATTCAAGAACACACAACATTACTTCATAGCGCTTTACGAATTTTTATTGGTTAATGTTGAGTTTTCCTTCAATTTTGTGATCACACTGTCTCTATTTTTGCAAAGCAGAAAATTGGTGGTAGTGTGGTCAAAGGTAGTTGACCAGCAAGTCCATGGTTATTACAACTAATTTTAAATGTAGAATTAAATATAAACAGTTTTCTAAACTATAACCTTCAAATCACATTCACATTTTTTTTTAGTATTGTAGGTATTTGATGGCTCAAACACTTCAGAACAACCTATGACAACCCGCCCCCATTTGAGTAATCAATGATCATGACTATGTATAGCTTGCATATTTCATGGCATTAACAGTGTATGTAATTCAAGTAATTCTCTCCTCTCAAATTGTTTGTTCAAATCCTTTTGCAAATACAAGAAAACCATTTTTATAAAAACTTTGGCTTTACTGTTTCCCAAATTCTGATCTATGCTGGCATGATTTTGTGAAAAAAAGATAGCTTACAAGATTCAAAACCAAACTCAATATCACTGCCCTAAGAACTATCTAACAAATTTAGCAAAGGGTAACTCAAATGAGAACCAAAACAATTAGAGGAGTTTGTCAAGCCCCAAGTGTTATTAATCTGTAAGAAGAGCAGTCAAGAACAAATACACTAGTAGAATTCTTGGTCACATGACCTCTACACATAAACTCATACAACAGTTGGCAAATTACAAAAGAAACCAGGGAAATAAACCCTCATGAAACCGAGAATTGACAGAATGACTCAATCCATGTTTTTGAAGAACTGTAAGACAACGCTTCAGGATAACCCCTTTTTGTTCTATACACCAATACAATAATTCCACCAACTCCAAGAAGGAATTTGTCACTGGGCACAAGTTTTCTACTTACCCATAAGATCATTTGTTGGCTATGGAACAACCCTTATCCAAATTCCTTGTTGAGATCATAGAACTCAAAGAACACAAGGATACATTTTATTTATAAGTAATGGAAGCAATGAACACTAAGTATTAATTAAACATTTTGAAAATCTAGACTAAATTCATAACCCTGTTACCTGAAAACCAAAGTTGAATCTCCAATACATGGGCAAGGTGTAGGGAAAGTGTAGTAAGCCAAGTGAACTAACGGTGAGAGGGAACCTCTCAGGTATAATATCATAAATTTTCTTTATAATTATAGTGTATAGTCACATAAATAATGGTTGATAGAGCCAAGGACGGAAGACCCTCTCCTGGGCTTAACAAGTGAAGAAAATTACTAGGAAACCCTAGAAAGCTTGAAAGTAACCCAATATGACACTTGAATCGACTTAATTGCACTGACAGTAAGGATATAACATGGAATTTCACCATTGAAAACCTCCATCTGTTGGTACTGCAGTAAGTGCTTGCTAGTTGGAGTCCAACACTTCATCTAATAACCTAGCATAAGCTCCAAATTCCTTTCATTAAGACTTTACAACCCTTAAAAATATATATCATTGGTCATATACGTTCAAGTATCCCTTAGGGATTACCAAAAGGCATGAGAATGAGGAAGAAGACTTAAAATTATGGCCTTCACCATCAAAGAATCCTTACGATCACATTGGTAAGGAGTGATAAGAAGATCACAAAAATCCGACATGTCAAAAATCAGATGATAGTGCCAATTAAAGACTTATATGGTAAATTTAATATAATACTTACTTATAGTTGTCTCTTAATATTTGTGTCTTGACACATTTGATAAGTTATGGTTGTCTTTGAGCCTTGACCCAATTGATATTATAAGGTGAGGGTGTGCATGCATAATAATCCTTAGTTATGACTATGCGATGATGATTTAAACTGAAGAGGATGTAAAGACATGCAATTTTTATACGTATTTTGGTGGTGAGTGTCGAAGACAAATGTGGTGAGAAATCACATATGTTTGGAAGAACGGAGGGAGATTAAATGATCATGATCATGCCACCCATCAAATTGAAGACAATTCCTGAGCCAAAAATTGTTTTTTTAAATTTTATTAATAACCATTGTGGTACTTTGGTCCAAATGTTTTTTCTAACTCATTGCTTCTCCATATTGTGTGCCTAGTGCCACCTCTGTATATCAATGCATAAATCAACCTCTGCTTGGTATGTGGTTTTAGATGCATGTCATTATTTGTAGTTGCATGCCATTAAGTGTTGTTTAGAGTTGTCATGAGTCTGTGACATTCATGTGAGAAATGAAGTCTTGTAGAGGAGGACTCATCAAAGAGGCAATTTGAATTTCATTTTGACGAAAAACGAGTGGACATTGGTAGCTAGGTTCACATAAGTAGTAGGCACAATATTTCAGCCTTGTTTTGGGCCTAGTAGTGGTTCTCTACTGTTACAGCCATAGTCATTGACACATTGTCACACCTTAGATCTTAGCCTGAAGTGACTCGGGATTCAGAGTCAAATCCCAGTGGCTAGTACCCCATAGTCGTCAGTCATCACTCATCACCTTGCAAAGCTAGGCAGTGAGTGCATGACATGAGTGAGTGAATGATTATAATTTATGATATTTCCAATATTTTGAATGAGTTTTATAGCATAATAATTTCAACATAGAAATTGAAATTTATATGGACGGGTAATTTCAAATGTTTCCCTTCTTTTACAATGTTGATATAAATTATGTCCTTCCTATTGGAAGGGTAAAATTTAGATTTTAATTTTATTTTTAAGGGCAATTTTAACTTTACACTTCTAAGAAGGGCTAGAACCCTTTGGAAGGGTCGGGAAGGGTTCAAATATGAATGCTTCCCCGGAAGTTAGTACTTGCATATGGATAGTCCTCGATCATGAGGAGCTTCCCATGTAACCACCTAAAGAAAGTGGAACCAAAATGGATGATGGGACCCTCGCCTCCATGGAGGTCCATAACCTTAGAACACCTGACCATGTGAGGATCTCATGGATCGAGATACTCTATCTCAACCTGTGGCCTTAGCAGTGGGACCTGTTCCAAGAAGAATGAGATCATGATCGACCCATATCTGAACTGTTTTAGCTCACCCTAGCGGCACTTGGTGAGTTGTTCCCTGATATTGGTGAGGAGCCCCTCACACCAGTTGAAGACAGTAGGCCCCATGCACTCGATGGCGTAGAGCATGTGGGCCTTGGTGGCTTGATGAGGAGCTCTGCTCTTCGCCACCCTCTCTATAGTAAACAAGACCGTCCGCAGTGGTATGTCTCGTACATTCTTGATGGGTATTTTCCCAGCAAGCATTTGAGTACCAAGTGTACACCATCGAGATACCAAGCTCTCAGTATATTGATCACTACCCCATGGACCAGATAATGAAACTAGGGCTCCCCTCCTAGATAACCCCATCATAAAATACACATCCTCCACATCAAAATTAAGAGTGTGTGAACCCACACGGAAGTGCTGTTGATTTGGATCCCACAATCTGATCAGGTAATCTAGTGACTGTACCTGGGCCCTTGTGTCTTGTACATGGAATAACTTTAACAAGCCACATTGCTGCAATGCATTTATTGAGTTTGGGTCATGTGTCGCTTGGGAATATTCCATTTTGTGCTCTCTCTACTTCCAGTGGACCATGGTGTGAGTCCAAACCTGTCCAAAAATCAATTAAAAAAGCATTAGTGTCTTTCCAAACAATTATATTGGCCCCTTTTCCCCCCATTTATTAGTTTTTCTTGTGGGATTGCATCGACACACCCCGACTTTGTACATAGTGCATCGACGCTGAAATTTTTCCATATGGGAAGTGCATCAAAGAGCCCTCCACACACATCCTGCAAGGGGAAAGCATGTCGCCTTGAACACACACAATCCCCTCATTTACAAGTCAAAAGACCCTAAAAATTTACCATAAGGAAAAAAAAACAATCCATTAGAAAGATGTTGGACAGAGTTTAGGATTACCTATCGTTGACGTGGCAAGAAACGATTGATCATGGCCTCCATAGTAGACGTTTGAAAATCGGCTCCAAATGGTGTTTTCACTCTTCCCAATTTGGTAAAAAACAATGGTAACTATTTTTTACTATTTGACCTTTTTATAAAAGAAAATGGAATATTCTTGTTTTAATTTTCACTTTTATGGTCATTTTTGCTATAGTTGGTGATATTTTATATCTAAACACCTGATTTGTCATTTTGACTTAGTTTTTGGAGTCCGCAGATGAAAGTAAAGTGGTGTTCTAACCTTTCAGCGGTTATTGTGGTCATTTCATGCTGCTTGTTAATTGTGAACAACTCTTTGAGCATTTTTGTGCTACTATGTCGCTCATTAAAATCAAATATTAATGGCACCGAGCTTACTCTTTGTTATTTCTTGTGCTCGTAAAATCGTGAGAATAAGTCACCGAGTTATATTTTATTGCTTTTTCGGGTTCATAAAACTCCTATGAAAAAGGAACCTCTCGGAGTTCTTCTTTAAGCTCTTTTCAGACTTCCTAAATATGAAAAGATCGCCAAGCGAACTTGATGCTTTCACGCTTGTAAAAGTATTTGAATGATCGTCTTTCTAGTGATAGTTTATCCCTTTTTCGGACCAGGAAGTACTATTTACGAAAAAGAAGTACTTCAGTCAATCATGACTGGAAGAGTTCTTTCTCATATTGTTTTATCCTTTTTTCGGATGAGGAGACGAACTTTTATGAAAAAGAACTTATGGAGTCTTCTTTATTTCTTTTCAGAATCTCTAAATATGAAATGACGTTGAGTTTACCTTCTTTGGACTTGTTAAAATCTGACATTCAAGGGCCCGTTTTGGGACGAACCCCTCCTATCTCAGGTTCCTAAAACATTTGTGATTAAACTCGTCCGAAGGATGAGCTATACTGAGCATCTATTACCCTCCTCAAGCTCGTTATAAAACAAAAGAGGTACTCATCAGTCATGACGAGGAAAAGGAAAGAGTTTGTATTGCATCATAATTATGGCAGTACTTAGTCACTCTTGAACATGGTACTCATCTGCATATGCATTCAAATGATTGGGTAATCTATTTGTCCTCGAGTCCCAACAATTTAATGAGTCTCTTCACTCATTTGATTCATCCAAAGAATAATTATGTCATCAGTTTCATTGGGGATTGGTATCATTCTCATCAATTCAATACTGCCAAGCCATTCCATGTCCATGTTCAACAGAGGTTTGTTCATCGATTCATTATCTGCAGCCACTCTGCCCTCTATCATGTCAGTATTCTTTGAGTCAGTCTCAAACATTGCTCTTCTATCCTATTTCCTCTAAAACATCTTTTGTGTCGACGATGGGGTATACATCATGGCCCTCCTTCGATGGATTCATCCTTGTCAACTTCAACACATCATTCGAGGATTGAAACTAGGAACCAATCGAGTACCTTGAGCTTGCATGCCTCAATGGCAGGTTACCTCGCTTTCAACATGAATTCACATAATTGGATTTTGATTGAAGTATTCCATCGAGTGTTCGAACTCAACATATTGATTCACATTCGATGGTATGTACTATGATACCTTTGGAATCATTGACATCAATGGTGATCTCCCTCGTTCTTGTTAACAGTATACATCAATGACTGGTAATCAAGTGGTTTCTACCCATGTTCGACTTCAAAACATTGTAATCACATGGTTAGATTCCTATCATTGCGGGTTCAGCTTGAAGACCCTAGGTGAACTCATGTATCTTATCCAGGTTGCGATGGAGATTTTTTGAGTTATACAACATGGATCCACTTTGTATTGGTCATGGATGTGTTATCATCTCATCATGGATCTACACTTGTCTCTACTCTCCATGATTGTGTTCAGTCGGTCTCTACTACCATGGATCTGCATTGTATTGGTCGGGAACCATGTTATGAGTCATGTGAGACATGTATCTCAGAGTTAGTTGTACTGTAGAAGTCTCTTCCAACCAATGATCCTTTCCTTCAACCTTTTCATATTACAAAGAATTTCACTTGATCCATTTTACCAGCTTCATTCTTGGGGGGGAATTATGTTACACCAAAATATTTTCATCATGTGTCATCTATTAGCTCCATGCCTTAATCCCTAAAGACCCATGGCTAAATCATCAAGAGAAAGGTTGTTGTCCTTCTCCTTTCAACTTTTGTGGTCACCCCGATGCACCATGCCTTCCAACAAGAAGCGTTGAAGTCAAGATGACGCGTGTTGCACATTAGCAGAGCACATTGGTGATGCATGCTTCCTTTGTACAAGGTATGGTGATCCACTTCTAACATAGGTTTCCTTCATGCAAGGTGCATCGGAGTTGGTTAAATTGGATAAAAGGAAGCTTCGAGCGATTTCTTGAAGCTTGGTGATGTGGAGGCTTATCCATGGATACTTGGATAGGTGGTACTCGATCGCCTAACCTAGTGGGATGATCCCTTAAGCCTCTTCCCCAAATCCTCAACCTATTCTATCCTTTTAACCCTATAAATATGTGTGATATTTTAGAAGTAGGATCACTCAACTATAGCAAACCTCACTAAAACTCACTCAAGAAGTGGATAAAGAAGAAGAAGAAATTTTGATTCAATAATTACTCATACACAAGAAATGGAAAAAACGGTTGTATCATACATAAGTTATGAGCTGGCACTCTCAATAGTGAATAATAACTCAATACAATCAAATGAATTCGAATGCCTCCTAAGGTCATTCGAATTCTCCTCAATGTGTGGCTTGGATGACATTGGAGACATCATCCAATCAGTAATAGTGGTCACAAGTGGTCAAAAATCAGTCAAATGAGTCTAACTGAGTCTAACTGGTGCATGTGGCACAAATGTAGGGAAGGAGACTCCAATGTGGGCACATGAGGAGTTGTAAGTAGTCAATATAGCTGATCTAGTCTCTCTGGAGGTCTATCTAAGTGGTTCAGTAAGTTAAATTAGTAATCAGTCCTCAAATCAAGGGACAGATCCACTAATCATGGAACTAACTAAAGAATCTCTTAAATAGGTGGAAGAGGGCACATTTGTACTCTAGTGATGAAAACAAGGGTGAATCTGTGGCTAGGAGGGATAGAACTTAGCAGAAACAAGCTCCCGGGGATGAAAAACTGGGGACTAGGTGCTGGGAGACTACCATACTGATGACTGGATGCATGCATTTGCATGTAGATGCATGCATGTTGAGTGGATGCATGTAGAATGCATGCAGTCATGCAAAATATAAAAATGATGTTGAGAATATTGCATCACCCCCCCACAAGCCAAACTATGAGGAACATCTAAAGGAACTAATGGTAGGGCCCTAGTAACTAAGACCAAAGGTCACCCCGTACAACAATCTAATTAAATAAAGTGAGGAATGCGGGAAAACCTAGTGGGAAGAAAGCCCCCCCTCAAGATAAACTATGGTAGGATGATAATGTAGCATGTCATCCCTCACCCCAAATGGTAAGTGCACTTCTCCACCTAAGAAAGATCTATCGGCAAGAAATAGATCTGTAATGTGAGAAGGATGAAACCTTCTATTATACCTCCATATTCCACAGTGTTGCATCTTCACCACAAAAAGAGTTGACGACACTTCGCCTACTGCTTAAAACACCCAGAAGAGAAAAATGATGAGTAATCCTTGAAGGCAAATCCACCCTGTCAAGAATTAACTTAGCTGAGACTTCATTTACCCTAACTACCGTGCCTTGCTCCATTATGAGTGCACGGTAGTCTGTACTACCGCGCTATGCTCTGTCCCTGCAATGCGGTACTACCGCGTTATGCTCTGATCTAGGGGCACGGTACACCTTTTTTAGCCTTTTTGCCATGGCTTGTGGGATTTTGGATTTTCAAGAGATTTTTGAGGATTGGGGTCCCTGATTCGATCCTAACTCACTTTCTATGATTAGTAGGCCTGATCCACTTAGTTCTCCCAAGATCCACCCATCTCTCTTGCTGGTTAACCCTACCACACACTATAAGAGAGAGCCATTCCATGAGAAAAGGGGAGGACTCTTAGAGGTATCAAACTTATGATCTTGCAGCCTTGTGGAGATAGCTAGAGGAGGAAGCACTTGGAGCTAGAGGATTGACTTGGACATCAAGCAACCTTTGTAAGCATTCTTCAAGTTTGTAATAAAAATAACTTGTCTTGTTTTTCCCATTTCATGTGTATTGTATAAGTTTCTGACATGGAATGTATCTAGTTCATATTTGAATTTAATCTTTACTTCAAGGTATTTGGAAGCTTGTATGCTTGTTCCTTGTTTGGTTTCAACAGGTTCTATATTGGAGCTTTGGGATCAAGAGTTAGAAGAGGGACAAACATTGAATTGAAAGGTGAGTTATGTCTTTCATCTCTTCTGAATGCATGTAATCTTGTTGTGAAAATTAGTTCAGGAAATTCAAGGTAGCATTTGTTTTGTTTTGTTCTTAGCTTAGAGTTAGTTAGAGTCTACTTTAATCTAAGAGAATTTTGACTTATTCGTAGGGAAAAATTCTACCAACAAGAATGGCGACTCCGCTGGTTTGAATTTCATTTGATTGATTGAGTTCACTATCATCCAATTTTTTATTGTGATTTTTTCTTTCTCTTCAAACCAGTATTGAATTTTGGTCTTTTTGACCTTTATTCACCCCTCCTCTCTGTATTTTTCCTCCCTGTGTGATCAGTGAGTCCTCTGGGTCTGCAACAACCCTAAAAATTTCACCTTCCTTTTCAAAAGTTGCACTTGTTCATGCTTTGCAACAGTACCGCGCCCTCTGCACTGACTATAGTGCGGTAGTACCGCATTTCCTGAATTAGTACCAGAGCGGTAGTTTAACAGTGCCGCTCTATAGCCTTCTTCTGCCACGCGGTAGTGTTTGCATACTGTCATTTTTTCTCCCCTGCTTGGTTTCCTGAGTCGTTTTTCATCTGTATCTGCCTTAGTTGGTGTTTTCTATTACCTGTTACTATTATGTTCATTATACAGTCTGTGTGGTGTGTTTATTTCTTTTTTTGTGAGCTTGATTATTTTGTGAGTTAAGTGGCATTATTGGCACATTGGGTCACCCCTTCAGTTTGATTGCCTTGGCGTGATCTTCCCATCACAACCAGACCATTACTACTGTTCTCTGTCACTGAATTGTGTAGCTTTCATAGTCACATTGTTTCCATTAGTATCATTAAAATCCATATTGAAAGTTATCATTGGAAAACATTTGTGTTATTTTGATTAAAATGGTATAGCAATATCATTGTGCATTAGGAAGTAAACCATTGAAATTTGCCACAGAAATTCTCATTTTTTGAAGCATCTTAGTTGTAAGATCAGTGAATTGGAAAGAAGTGTTTATTTCAGTTTGGCTCTATTTACAAAAAGAAAACAAAAAGTTTTTGTTTTGGTTTTTAATTGCTTGTGAAAGTTTCATGCATTTATGATCGAAGAACTCTCTCTCTTCCATAGCTAGTTTTCATCGAATACAAGGCTTATTTTGATTCATTCTCACTTGCATGGTTTGGGTCATCATAACACCACCAAGTTTCACGTCCATTTACCCGATTGAGTAATACAACCACTAAAATTTCCCTAACTAAACCAACATTAACCTCACTTGAGGAAATCAAAAGAATTTGGTAGTTAGGTAGGACACCGGGGATAGGCATCAAAATAATTCCCCCTTGTCATTTTCATCTGAGACATAGTTGTTGTCCTCTAGGGAACTAAAATCCTCTAGTATTTATTGACACGGTCATAGCCAGTTTGTGGAGGGGCCTCCTAACTGTTTTTAACTTTCAGGGGTTGAACGGCCACAAGATTGGGAACCGAACGGACTCTGTGGAATGCCGCACTCAACTTAGCCCTAAGGCAACATCGATC
Organism: Larix kaempferi; assembly: GCA_027924585.1. NCBI lineage: Eukaryota > Viridiplantae > Streptophyta > Pinopsida > Pinales > Pinaceae > Larix > Larix kaempferi. The sequence continues at coordinate 1,853,852 of BSBM01000057.1, forward strand.
ATTGTCTTCCTCGGAAGGCAGAAGTGCCCAAAACCTTTTCCAACGTGTCATGAACGAGGTAGCTTAGTGAATTTTCTACTAGGGCTCTTTTACCCAGGATCCCTTTCGGTAGAGGGATATCCTTCTCATATTGGTCTCTCACATTGTATTGTTCGACTTGGATTTCATCACCTTGCGAAGGATACAGCTTGTTGAGGTCTCCAACTCTTAGTTAGGAGTTTGCTTGTTATCTCATCTTTTTAGAGGGTCATTTTTCTTTTTAGTGACTACTTGTTGGCATTCTAGCCATTATTTTTATCAGCTCGCTTACTGGGACACCGGTCTCAGTACAGATTTTAGAGCTTTCTTTTTTGGCCTGTGAGCCTTGCTTTTTCTAGCTCCTCTTCTGCACACTCGGCTGCATTAGAGTTTTGAGTTCTTTGTTACGAAACTGCCCTCGGATTTCATTTTCCTGCCATCATGTCAGAACCACCACAGAGATCACGACGAGTACAGGGCAAAATCCCTCCACCACCACCACCACCACATACCTCCGGTCCACCTGCATCATGCATTCTCGCTCCTCCTAGCCGCGGTGCTGGTTGAGGGAACATTCCATCACCGATACATACAACATCTCCAGTTTCGCCTATAACCGTTACTCACAACACAGTCTCAGAATCTCTTGCAATTTCTGCAACCATTAGCATATCTGAGACTTCCACTGTCACTTCACCCACTGTTATTCCAGATATATCTGCCATAGTGGACAACATTATAACGGCTGAATCTAGTACAGCCCAAAATACTAGACCAGAGGTCATCCTTCTACCTGATGTGAACACCTCACTTCCACCAGAAACTTTTCACGATGACACAGACGAATCTGTTGGCACCACTGAAAGGTCCGACCAGGATATACCTGGCTTGATTTCAGTCCCAGGTGGGTACATCGAAATTATTGAAGATACTCGACTTCCTGACACACCTTTTGAACCTGATTATGGCTTCATCACTTCCCAGGCGGAGCTTCCGCCTGCTATCACCACGCCACCCGGTGTTCATCCACAGGAAACCAGTTCTTCCAGTAACGTACCTCGTACAATATCTCTACCCAATCTCCCTCCAGGACATGAGATCTCGGCCTCCATTCAGTCTAGTATGGTTAGTTTAGCAAATTCCCCATTAGCATCGGCACAATTTAAGCGTGACACAGAGCAAATGATCTCCACAGCTTCCCGATATCCACATTTGTTGCCATCACCCATTTTTGGTGCACATTCTATGAGGGATAACCCAGTTTCTTCTCCATCCTTGCCTGTCAGATATGGAAGACCCCGTCCACAAATCAGCACTTTTGGCGCCATTGGCCAATCAACACTATCGTATTTGGCTAGCAGCGGAAGAACACCAAGACATACTGTTAGATCTTCCGTTTTGATTGGAGGTTCACCTTCGGCCACTATTTACACCATCTCAGGAGGTGGACAACCGACTGCCATGGTCCCCAACTCCAACAACCAAACTCCCCCTGGCGGGCCATCAACCCAACCAGCTAGAGGACAACCCTTTGTTGGGAACCCCGTTCCTAGATAACAACCTCCTCCTATAGGTCCATCCAACCCATCTACTGGAGGACAAGCCATTGGCTCCATCCAACAACCCTCCCAACCAGCAGCATCTGCTCAATATGGTATGTACAACACACCTGGCAGCGGACAACCTTATAACGGTTTTCCAACCAGACCTCATCCTCAACATCCCCCATCAGGTATGCTTCCTTCTTGGGACCCTCAAATCCCATAGAGTGGGGGGACTCACTTTTTGGAAACTAGAACCCAGCTGGGGGGCAATCTCAGACTCCCCCCAACTTGAACTCTGGCTTCCCTTACCCCTCAGCTGCTACAACTCCATGGAACCCATCTCTTCAATTTCCACATGCTCCTCAAGCAAGAACAAACCTTCCATGGACACCATTGTCATAGCCACCCCCCAACCCTACTATGGGAAACCCTCCACTTACTCAATATAGTGGTAACATCCCTGGAACACAACAACTCCAAGGAAATTTTCCCCAACCAGGAGCAGCAACCATTCCTGGGTTTCAGCAACCCCAGGGTACCATACCTACCATCCCCACTCAGCAGAACATCCACCAACCAGTTACCAACACTCAACCGATTAACAAGATGGATTACTACCCACAGAACTTCCAGCAGTATCCCCCGAGAAACACATATGGGTATAACAGGCAACAGTATGCTATGCAGGGCCCCCCAGGTTTCTCTGCACCACACGGTTATTACTCATACCCACAGACTAATCGTCAACTTCCCTTTTTGGCCACGTTAGACTTACCTGATTTGTTGAGGCTCATTAACCATCCCATATGGCATGAACCTCATTGGCCACCCATTCCAGCCAAACTCCCATCGGACATTCCCAAGTTCGATGCTAAGCCTGGGGAAGACCCAAAGAACCACGTAATGACCTTCCATCTTTGGTGTTCATCCAACTCCTTGATGGACGATTCCATTCGACTACGACTCTTCCAACGTACGCTTACCGGCACGGCAGCAAAATGGTACATCAAGCTGCTACAACACTCTTTCCATGATTTTAACACTTTGGCTATGCAGTTTCTGACTCATTTCCAGCTCCCCATTCGGTATGAGACTGGAACAGAACTGTTAACCTCACTGCGTCAAACCACTTCTACACACATTTCAGATCACATCCATGAGTGGCGTCGATGCCATAGGATAATCAAGGAACCCATTCCGGATTAGCTACTCGCTGATTGGTTCACGAAATCCTTTTTGTCTCCCATAGCCAGAGATATCGCTATGTGCGGGCTGGTTATAGAAGAACAAGCCATCTCAGCAGCTCAGTACATGGATTTGGTATACACCCAATTCGACACTTTACACGAACTTCTTCCCCATGCCGCCCGTGTTACCACTTGTTGGCCCGGTTTTGCAACCAAGCTTAGTGCTATGGGCACCTGCTAACTAGTAGCAGCAGTTTCAATAGAAATAAAAACAATAAACTAAATAAACAAGATTATTCATGGATCTAAGCAAAGATATTAAGCAAATAACTAAAATAATTTAAAATCAAGAACAAGAACATATAAGAATAAAGAATTTGTATTGAAATAGTGGGGCAAGCAAGTGCTTGCGGAATCAATACCTCTAATGGTGAGGTTGAATGGCTCCAAGGATGAGCAACTCCAATCTCCAATGGTCTCTTCTCCAATGTGGTTTGCAATGGCTAAAATGCTCAGGGGAGATTTCAGCAGCATAAGGATGAGATAATGGATGGATGTGAAATGAGGAGCCTCTACCACCTTTTTATAGGTTTTGGTGGTGAGGAATACCATTTGTGGTTTTGTGGAAACCAATGGTATTGACCAACATAGTTTAAGTAATTTTCCCTCCTTTTTCCTTTTTTGAATAAAAATAATATTTTAATTCCCTTTTTAATATTTTTGGGAATTTGGACCCTTTTTGAGGGTTTTTTATGATTTTCTTGGAAAAATAATCTTTTTTAATGGAAAAAGGGGTGTACCAAGGTCTTTTGGTGACCTTTTGTTGGTTTCAGAGGCTCAGATGGTGAAAAAGTGGGCAAATGGGTCATGTGAATAGGGGAATGAGCTAGTGAGCACTTTTTAGGTGTTAACAGATTGCCCCCTGATGTGTGAGGGCAGGAGCTCATCGTATGGCCGATAGACATCGTAGTTCTTTTGTCCTTTTTCTGGGTTTTAGGGGAGAGAAGAGACCGTTGGAGACTGGAGCCACGGCCCTTGGAAGCTGCAAAAACAAAAAATATTACATGGCCTCAATATGAATGAGGTATAATCTCTGATAAAGGACGAGGCGGGCATTCCCATGCTCGTATCAAGGCATATACAAAACAACTAGTCCCAAGAAGGGGGATCTAATACGTGAAGAAATATACTGGTACATCATAATGGTCCAGAGGGGACATGATTGTGTGATATACTCATGATCATGAATGATCGCAATAAGAATGATCTCAATAACTGATATACTGGATCAACTGTGGAACTGCTGAAACTGAAGGTGTCCAACATCTGTGGGGACTCAAGGACTATGAGTCAAATCTGGGAATAAATGTAACTGTATACTCAAGGGAGTATGAATCAGGTGGGAATCTGAATATCATCGCCATGCGCAGCCCGGATAACTATAGGAAAAGTGTAACTGATATTATCCATAGGAAGACTCTCAAATGTGGAGGAGTCAGGAGGTATCCGGGGTCTTCGACTAATAACTGAACGGACCAATACCCTGTGTGAGTCTCAACGATGCGATCAAGGTGTTGAAGTCGAGCATGTGAGAAACAACCATTGGGAGAGGCACTGAGGATTCCTCTCGAAATGATTCGTAGGTACTCATCATAAATGGTAATGAGTCCAAGACACAGGGGCCTCTAGGTCTAACAAGGCAATGATGTATCCTTGCTAGGAGCGCGAGGTGTAAACTGAAGTGATGTAGTACTGCTGGTAGGAATGACATACTTGTGGGGAAGGGAAATAACTGGGTCAAAAAATGGGTAGACTCAAACTTCCTTTGTTCAGAGCCTGATGACATGGTTGACCTGGCAGCGTAGGGAACTGACTTGTAGGTGCAGGGATCATAGCTTTGACTGAATGGTATATATTGACTCTGGGGGGGGAGGACAAGCTGATGGTAGCTGTCGAGGGAGTTTCAGGGTGACATACTGCAGAATACTCTGAACAAAGGCGACCAAAAGGGGAAGCTGCTAGCGAGTAGATATGATCTGTCGTGGCGCCAAGAGGTACCCTTCTTCCTTCTTCATAGTTTTAATGAGCTTCAAGAAGGGATAAAAGTGTGCTCTGAAATGGTACGGTCCTGTGGATTTTGTGAGCCCAGGACGGCGCATGCTCATGGTTGCTTTCATGTTTAGAGAGTCTGAAAACAGTAAGTGGACTCTGTTGGTGTTTCTTTTTCGTAATTTTAGTCTCCGAGGCCCGAAAAAGTATAAAATGATGCGAATGGAGAACTCTTCTAGCCGATGTGACTAGAGTATACCTTTTTCGTAATTAGTCTACAAGGTCCGGAAAAGGGGTAAACTTATACCAGGTAGACGCCCTTTCATATACGTTTATCGAGCATGAAAGGAAGCAAGATTGCTCGGCGATCTTTTCATTGTTTTAGGAGTCAGAAAAGAGCTTAACAGAAACTCCCTAAGTGCCTTTTTCGTAAAAGGGGTTGCTCGGCCCGAAAAAGGGGTAAAATCATACCGAACAAAAATGGTTTGACGAGGACGAGAAAAGGTCTCAAGCATCATCATCTGTGCGGAAAACTGGATCCGGCGACATAAGATACATCGAAAACGGAGAACGGCCGATGTGGCACGCAAACCGAGGCGACGAGGGGGCGTGGAAAAAATGCCCGGAAAATCTAAAGGTGAGAGCGAGAAATGGTCTCTAGCATCATCAAGGGCGCGGAAAACTGAATCCGGCCATATAAGGCACCTTGAAAACGGAGTACGGCCGATGTGGCACGCAAACCGAGGCCACGAGAGGGGCTAAAAAATGGTCAAAAATGGACCCCGGGAAAAACGGGAAACGGAAGGAACCTCTATGAAGTTCTCGCTGTGCTGATCCCAACGGTACCAACGGTTTGAGAAATGGACTTCGTATGACACCGCAATGGTTGTTTGAAATTTGTGGAATTTCTATAAATAGGACGTGGGGCCCAATATGACTTGTCATTGTCACGTGCGAGTTTGATAGAGCAGTCAGAGCTATTTCTCGATTTCCGGGAGATTTCACCGTTGGTTTTCGATTTAGCGAGTTGCAGGTAACTCTATTCGCCTTAACCTAGTCAATTATGTCTTTTTTAGTTGGCGGTGGGCCCCCGAAAGCCGCGAAACTCCACGTTGACTCTCCAACGTGGAACCGCGCGGGTTTCGGGGAGGAACCCGCGATGAACCGCGCGGGTTTTAGACTCACAGTCGCGATGTTCATCGCGACTGTGAGGTCGGAACCCGCGATGTTCATCGCGTGTTCATGGGTGACAGTCGCGATGTTCATCGCGACTGTCTGGACGAAACTCGCGATGTTCATCGCGGGTTTTTTCATGGAACCCGCGATGGTCATCGCGGCTTTTGTGGAAAAGCCGCGATGGTCATCGCGGCTTTTTGTGCTGGGGCTAAAATTTTCTGTGTTTTCTTGGCAGGATGTTGCGGAGGGCTCAGTCCGTATGGCGGGAGAGAGATATTGATGCCGAGATTGTGGCGAGGATCGAGGATGATGGGGGGGTGAGACAGACCTTAGCCATGAGCGGACTCTTGAAGTTCGCTCAGATACCTTATATTCGTTCAGTGAGGAGACTCCTGAACAAGCTCGTTCAGTGGTGGGTGCCGGCAGAGGGTGCCTTTATTATTGGTGGTGAGAGGTTGGAGATTACTCTCACTGATGTATATTTTTTGACCGGTTTGCCTCGCTTGGGTGAGGTGGGTGATATCTCTCCGAGGTTGCCTCCAGGCGTGGATATGGAGGACCTCTTACAGACCTTTTGTGGGGATGACGCTGTTTTGGTAAACAGCTCTATCAGTCTGAAGTTCCTACGTGAGTGGGATATGCGGGCCGTTGGTGCCTGTGTTCTGAGGGTTTTGGGTGCTGCTGCACCACATCGTATGTCTGGGGGGCAGACGGTGTTGGTGGACTCCGTTCTCCGGGGTACTTACTATGCTTGGGCTCAGATGTTCTTGGCCGGTGTCCGGAGAGATCTGGACAAGGCCGTGAGAGAGGGAGGTGAGTTCTGTTACGCCTCATTTTTATGTTGTTTTTTCTTTGAGCGGGTGCCGACCCTACGGCCACACGTACCGGTTCGTGCTGGTCTACCTAGCGAGCCTCGTATGATGAGGTGGGGGCAGATGATGCCTCGTGCTGGCGGTGGTATCCGTGGCTTCTTTACAGAGGATTTTTTCCAGCAGTGGGAGCAGATGCCACTGGTGATCGAGGACTATCCATACGCCGGTATGGACTACCGGGGAGACCCGGAGATGCCACGTGCCCCAGGACAGGCCTGGAGCTTAGACGGTATGTTTTTGTGTCTTATGTGATGTTTATACCATATGTATTATGATTGGTCATGATGATGTCTGTTGTATAGTATCTGATGGTTCTACTTGCTTTGTGCAGATATTGGTCCGGTACCACCACCTGACTATGTGGCTCGGCAGGGGCGGGCGATAGTGGTTGCGCGTCCTCCAGTACCTGTACGTCCTCCTCGTGGTGGAGGATTTGGAGCCCGTGGGCGAGGGGTTGGCCCTCAGGACGATGCTATAGATGGTGTTCGACGGACTTTGGCCCGGATCGTAGCTAGACTTCCGGAGGATGGCTGGAGGGACCTTGATCGGGACATTTTGCAGGGATGTCTCGGTGCACCGCCCGAGTGGCAGTCACTGTTGTTGAGGGCAGCGGTGCTTGCTGCGAGACACGGGGGTGGTGGAGGAGATGCTCCGGCAGAGCCGGCCCCGGGGAGGATACGTCTGAGGGACGACCCAGCAGGGCCAGCCGAGCGGCGAGTTCGGGGTCGTCGTGACCCGGCTGGGCCAGCGGAGGTGGAGTCGGAGGAGGAGCCGGAGGAGGATCCTGGGGATCCGGAGGATCCTGATGATTAGACGTCATTGTACTTGCCCCCAAATGCTCATGAGCATATGGGGAAGCATTTTTGTATGACAGATGTATTTTGTGTATATCGAGTGCTGAGGGCACTTATGACATGTAGACTTTTTGGTTCGTATATATATGTGGATATATATTTTGGATATTTTGATGTGTATGCACGTGGATGCACTTTGTCTTTTGTATATGCTCATGGAGGCACATGTTATGCACGTGGATGCAGTGTGTTTGTAGATTTATATATGCCCGTGGAGGCACATGCTATGCACATGGATGCATTATTTTGGTTTGTTTTATGCCCGTGGAGGCACATGTTATGCACGTGGATGCAATATTGGTTTTTTGTATATGCCCGTGGAGGCACATGTTTTGCACCTGGGTGCATGTTTGTTTATGGATATGACATGATGTGATTGGTGTGCCAGTCGAGGACACTGTTGGCCATATTATCTGCTACACTATTGAGGTGTCTTGGGACATGTGTGAATGTAATGGATTCAAACTGTCTAACCATTTGTTTAGTGCGCAGGAATTTTCTGAACAGACAGGGATCGCGTACCTGGTAATCATTGTTGAGCTGGGAAACTAGGAGCTGTGAGTCCAAGAAAACGTTGAGGTGACGTATGCTCATCTGGAGAGCAGCGGCAAGGAGACCGGTCACGGCATCGTACTCAGCTTGATTATTGGTGGCGGCACCTAAACATACTCCATCGATGTGAATTAACTCATGTGAAGGGGAGTATATTACCCAAGCTGCGGAGGCGAGATTGGGAGACCAACGGCTTGCACCATCAGCGAAACCGATATGGCAGAGTGGAAGAGGCTCCATCTGTGGTCATGCAGGGAAAACAAATATTTAGGTTTTTTGAAAAAATTTTGTGAACGAAAAACGTATGCCTATACTAAAAAATGGACGATGGTGTCCATGAGATTTTCTATGGGTAAAATCTTTTAAGGTACAACCCGTTGCGTGGGTTGCGTAAGGTGTTGCCTTCTGAATCAGTCAGAATGTATGCCCCCTGCCCGAGGCAGGTGTGTATGATGTAGGGGCCTTGCCACATAGACACGAACTTCCCTTTTCCGGTTTTATCATGAGCTTGATCGTAAGCGAGGACAAGGTCTCCCTCCGAAAAGGTTCTTGGGTGGACGCGTTTGTCGTAACTTAGTTTCGATCTTTGTTTAGCGGCTTCCATGTTTTGAATGGCTGTGCGCCGATCTTCATCGGCCTGCTCTAGGAGCAGTAAACGTTGCTCGATCGGGGAAGTATCTGGTAGGAGCTCAACGGCGATGTGTAAAGCTGGGATCTGGCACTCAATAGGGAGGACAGATTCGACACCGTGAACTAAATGGAAAGGGGTAAAACCGGTGGCGGTTTTGGTTGATGTGCGGTAAGCCCAGAGTGCTGGGAAAAGCATGTGATGCCAATTGGACTTGTGCTTGTCTACAGTGCGTTGGAGAATGGTCTTCAAGATTTTATTGATCGCTTCGACTTGGCCGTTTCCTTGGGGGTAGTAAGCGGAAGAGAAATGGTGTTCGAATTTCAACATGGTTGATAATTCTTTCCAGACGGCATCTTCGAAGTGAGAGCCGTGGTCAGAGACTAGCTGTTGTGGTACTCCGAAACGAGCGATGACGTGGTTGAAGAAAAACCGCGCCGCGGTGTCGGCTTTGCAGTTATAGGTTGGCATGGCTTCTGCTCACTTGGTGAAATAATCTACGGCCACAATGATGTGTTTGTGACCGCCGGCTGACGGGGGGTTGCAGTCGAGGAAGTCTATGGCCCATTTGCAGAATGGTCCAACAGTGATGACTGGATGAAGGGGGGCAGGGGGGGTTCTTGCTTTGGGGGCAAAGAGCTGGCAGTTCTGGCAATGCTTGACTGCGGTGATGCAATCAGTAAACAACGATGGCCAAAAATAACCTGCCCGAATGATTTTCTGGGCGGTAGCCATGCCGGAGAAATGGCCTCCACAGGCACCGCTATGACAATCATTGAGGACTTGTTCTGCCTCACTATGGGATAGGCAGCGGCGTAAGATAGTATCAACGCCGCGTCGGTAAAGTACATCTCCGATAAGTAGGTATCGGGGTGCGTGGTGTCGTATGCGACGGCGTCCATCACGATCGATGTGTGGTCGGAATTTTTGCGTACGGAGGTAAGTCAAAATGTCTCCGTACCAAGGGTCGTCCGACGAAATGACGAAGATCTGCTCGTCAATCAGGTCCGTATGGATAACGGGTGATGTCGAAGAGGACGGGAGATCTGTAATTAAGTGAGCAAGCGCGAGGGCTTTGGTGCTTTTGGGAGTCTTGAAAGTAAGGTCATATTCCTGGAGGATAATGACCCATTTAGCGACACGACCCTGAAGGAGTCTCCTGGTGAGGAGGTAGACCATGGGGTTGGAGTCGGCCACGACCGTGGTATGACTAAGCAAAATGTAGTGTCGTAGTTTCTGTACGGAAAAGACTACAGCTAGGGCTAATCTTTCCTCGTATGGGTAACGTAGAGGTGGGCCAGACAAGGTCTGGCTGACGTAGTAAATTACATGCTCTTTGTGGGAAGCATCTTCTTGGACCAAAACTCCGGATACGGCATGTTCGGATGCCGAGACGTAAAGGGTGAAGTCTTGGGAAAAATCTGGTGGGGATATCAAGGGGGCTTGTGTGAGAGCCTTCTTGAGGGATTCGAATGCCGTGTCTGCTTGTTCGTCCCAGACAAAGGGTATGTGGGTACGAAGTAAGCGTAAGAATCCATGGACTTTGGTGGCGTAATCAGGAACAAAGCGCCTAAGAAAATTGGACCGACCTTGCAAGCTCTGAAGCTGGCGAAGCGTGCGAGGAGGGGGAAGTTCTAAGATGGCTTTGACTTTCAGGGGATCAACGGTGATCCCGTCCTGGGAAACAATGAAACCCAACAACCGGCCTGCCGGGACGCAAAAGACACACTTGTGTGGGTTCAAGCGGATTTTATATTTACGACAACGCAGGAAAACTTGCCGGAGGTCGCTAAGGTGGTCTGATCGTTTTCGGGAACGCGCTGTGAGGTCGTCAAGATAGACCCGCAGGATATGGACCAAGTCGTGAAAGCAGTAGGTCATGGCTCGCTGGAAAGTGGCACCAGCATTTTTAAGGCCAAAGGGCATGACTCGATAGGCAAAGGTGCCCCATGGGGTGGTAAAGGCAGTCTTGTACTGATCCTCCTTGCGGATGTGAATCTGGTTGTATCCGGAAAACCCATCCATGAAGGATAGGACCTCATGGCCCGCACACTCATCAATGAGTTGGTCAATGAATGGCGTGGGGAAATTGTCTTTTGGACAAGCGTGGTTTAGGTCGCGGAAATCAGTGCATACTCTAAGGGTGCCTTGCTTTTTGTTGACAGGGACGGGGTTCGACACCCATGTGGTGTACGGAATAGGGTAGATGAAACCTGCTGTTCGAAGTTTCTCGACTTCAGCCTTGACAGCGGGGAGCTTGGCAGGGTGAATAGGTCGCTGTTTCTGACGAACAGGGGGTACTTCCGGCCATGTATCGATATGGTGTTCAATGATGGCGGGGTCGAGACCAGGCATCTCGGTATAGGACCAGGCGAAGACGTCTCGGAACTCTTGAAAGAGTTTTTTGTATGCCTGAGTTTCTGCTTGAGTGCAAGATGCGCCCAGCGAGATGAGCTCAGGTTTCCCTGGTGTTATGGAAATGTCTATCTGTATGGTGGGGGAAATGTTGGACATGTTCCCTTCTTCAAAGGCATCCGGTGCTGGGATGGGGTCCTTTAACCAATCGACCTTAGCAGGTATGAAGTCTTTCGACTCGACTGATAGCTGGTTGGATGCGGTGGAGGTAGATGTTTCCGGGAGGAAGTACGAGCGATGATGCATATCATCCCAAGGGTAGTCGGGTGCAGTGAGTGTTTCCAAAATCTGCTCGTCAGTATTGAAGTAGTCAGACCATAAATCGAGGGGTTCTGGTTTGAAGGTTGTCGAAATCATATATATCGTATTGACTTCTTCTGACGAGGATGATGGTGGAGGGTGAATCTCCTCGATGAGGGGAGGAGATATCTCTAAATCGGCATTGTTTAACTCGTACAGCGCTGCTCTATAGTCTGGTAGATCAGGGCAATGGTGTGAGTAGTGGCCGTAGACACTGCATATAGCACAAGGATGGTTAGTGCGCAGTGATTTGTCGCGAGGCTGTAGAGGTGGCTCTAATTTGACTACCGGGATGCCGATGTCATCGTCCAACATATTCATATGTTCTTGGAGTGCCGGTAAATGTGGGCATTGATGAGTTGGATGGCCAATTTCATCGCATAATGAACATTTGGGGGGAGCTCGAAACACCGGTGGGGGTTTGGCTGCCTTAGGAGGTGGTATGGCAGTGTAGGGTTGTGGACCTCTGCCCCCAGTGGGCTTAGCAAGGAGAGGGGGATCCTTTGACGTCGACGCAATCGTGAGACCCGGAGGAGGTTTCATTGACGACGAAGGAATATTGAGGTTAGGAGGAGGTGTCGTTGCCGACGAAGGGATCGCGACGCCAGGGGGAGGTTGATTTGTGGTAACAATAGGTTGTACCGGTTGGAGGATGACGTCTGGTGTCGGTAATCGAACGGGAGGTGGAATATACCACACGGGTAATCCCAATGTTAGCCCGGGTAGGCTAAGGGTAGCCATAACCGGGGCGCTTACTACGCCCGAAGGAGGAAATAGGAAGGGGATGGTGTGGATGGGTGTAACACCAATGTGACTGGGGATCAATGGTGGTTGACCGCCGGGTGTTTGCGTATTCTGCGAAACAGTACAGAGGTTTGCGACTTGGGTCTCCGGTGACGGTGGTGGAATGGCTTGGAATGTAGAGGTCATTGGTGTATCCGAATACAGTCCGGGTGCCACAGAAGACACAAAGGAGGTAACAGCACTAGAAGCGGGTTGTTCAATCATGGGGAGAACATTCTCCGGTGCTGCAGGGGCGTTGGGGTCATAGTAGGTGAGCTGGTCAATTTTGACCACGCGGCCCTCATGGGGGAACATCATGGTGCGGAAGACGGAGGAGGCGACCGCTTTCATGGCATACATGTAACTGCGGCCAAGTAAAAGGTTATAGTCTAGTTGGGCGTTAATGACCTCTATGTCGATGAGTACGGTCTTCCCACCTAATTGGACGGGTACCTTGGGTAATAAACCGTGAGGTTGAGCTGACCGGCCGTCGTAGGCCCGCAATGCAGTGGTGGATTGCTGGAGAGCAGGGGAGCCCAACTTTTTCCAAACAAAAGTGGACATGACGCATGTGGAGGCACCCTCGTCGATGATACATCGATGGATGACAAGATTCCGAATAGAAACGGAAACTTGGACTGCAATGGTAGAAGGCAGCCGTGGTTCAGATTGGTCTAAGTCAAAGGTCATCAAGTTCGAATCATTTGGGTCAATAGCCCCAATGGCAGAAAGTAAAGTCTTGCGCTGAGAAGGACAGGTTTTTAAGACTTCTAACGCAGACATGGCTGCGGGAGATTGAGCTAAGTCATCTACGATGTTGTAATTGGATGCAGCTCGTGCATTGGGGTTGTTGTTGATTCGGCGAAGGGGGAAGCGAGGTGCTTTAGAAGCGCCATCAAGTGGAACCTGAGGTAGACGCAATGTCTGATCAGTGGGATTAGCAGTTGTATCCTTTTCGGCGGGGGGGGCTTCAGAAGTCGGTCCGTATTGATTTCGGCGGGTTTGGACATTGACGTCAGCGGTGGACATCATCAATAGGTGGTGGGTACCTGAATCAAACATGGGTTGATCAGGAGCTGTGTAAGTTATTTGTTGTGGTTGCACGTTGCCCTGTTGGGGGGCTAACGGCTGGGTGTTTACCACTCCTTGTGTTGGAAAGGGGTTTTGGAGAACCAGAGGTTGTTGTGGAGGTGGTGGGGGGTTGGGTGGTGGCTGAGGAGCCGCCTGCCCTTGACGATGGGCGTCATTTGTCCATAGTTGTCGAGCTCGCTCGAGATGTGGGCAAGCGTGGGTATAGTGGCCATAGACACCGCAAATGGAACAAGGATGGTTTGTCCGTAAATTAGCATTTTTAGGTTGCTTAGGTGGCCGATCAGGATTCTGATGAGCGGGCGCCGCGTTATTGTTTTGCGGGGGCTGGGTAGGCTGTGGAGCTTGGTATTGTTGGTTCAGTCAAGGCCCAGCCTACCACCAACTCGACGGGACAACAAGCTTCTGCTTCCCCGCTCTACCTCAGGCTGCTTCAAAAGATACTACTTCTCCTGCTATTTCCTCCGAAGTGAATGCAGTTCAATCTACATCACAACCATCCGGAGGAAAGAAGAAAAACAATCATAGAAAACCTAAAAAGAACCAGCAGGAGAACCCCAAGCCACAACCCACCCACAACGATCAGAAACCACGTCGAAAGGCTAAGTTTCCCTGCCTAATTTGTTAAGACGATCACTACACACGTGACTGTCCCTACAAGGACGAAGTCAACAAGTTCATTAAAGGATCCTCTCACCCAGCAGTATTAACTGACCCTTTCCCTCAACAGCAACAGCAGATGGTTGCCCAAGAAACCCCACAGGGGGGAAACTCGAGCAACCCAACTCGCGGAGAGATGTCCACAAATCGCGAAATCCTGATGACGAGTAATGAGGAAATTCACATAACCACTCGTTCAAAGACATATGAGAATCCTCCATGTTCAAACAAACAATCAGAGATAGCCAAAGGCAAATCTCCTGTTGAAGATCTGACTCCTATCCCCCCCTATCGGCCATCTCCATATCGAGAGACAGCTCACGGACATAGTGCTAAGCCCACCCAAGGGCACCATATGAAAGGCGACATTTAATCCCAATGCACGAGCTGCCCAAAAATACAACATTGTTGAGGATTTAGCTCAAGCACCTTGCGCCATGTCGACTCTCGAGGTTCTCCAACACTGCCCTATGCAGCGTAGAACCTTACTTTCAGCACTGGGGGCAATGGACCCAGATACTTCAAACTCTATTATGTTTAACTTGGAGCATGCCAAACCTCGGCTTTCTCACCAGTTAGCCTTCCAAGTTCATACAAAGATCCGTGGAAATAGCATCCATCGCACTGTTTTAGATGAAGGTGCCTCCACGTCGATCATGTCTTTGAATTGTTGGAGAGTCTTAGGCTCACCCGAAGTCACAACCTCTCCCACTACTCTCAGAGCATTTGATGGACACGGTTTTCAACCTTATGGACTCATTCCCTCAATTGGTGTTGAACTGGGGGGAAAAACAGTATCCGTACACATTGAAGTCATAGATGCACCATTATATTACAATCTTCTACTTGGTCGGAACTGGTTTTACGCCATGACTGCCATAGCATCTACAGTCTTCCGGATTGTGCAATTTCCTCATGAAGGGAAAATTGTCACCATTGATCAACTTGATTACTGTATCCCAGACTCTCATCCAAACTCCGCCAACACTGTCCCGTTATTGTATCAACCTCGGTACTGGTTCCAAGACATTGGTGTTGGTCTCATGAAGGATTCTTCCCTCATTGGAGTTTTTCCAGAGCTAGGGACCCATGTTCAACCAGTCAACATGATTTCATCAAACGTCACCCCTTCCAATGATTCATGGGTGATTCCGAGTCCCGCTTAGATTGAAGACTACGAAAACTCTATGCCTTTGAATAGAAACCTCACAGCATATGAAGCGATCCAATCAGCCACCGATTGGGTCAACTATTCTACCCATCACACTGTGGCACAGCTCTCGTTTGAGACTCATTCATACCCACCACTTATCGATCCTCTCAATTTGATTTTTCCCACTGACGAATCAATTATGGAGGTTATGTGCAGTGATGAGCCACCATGGGGAGATTTTCACCATCGATCTTCATTCCCCACCATTCAGACGCTTAAGCCTGATACAAAACCCAGTCCTTCACTCGGAATGGTTCAAACCAAGTTTTCCACTTCCCTCAATGAAGTATTTTCTGAAGGAAACTTGCCTAATCTTATGGCAACCACTCCCATAGATATTTCAGTGAAGCCTGGTATCGTGGAAAACATACATATTGGCAAAACATGTACTCCCCTAGAAATGGAGTTCTACTCTGCCTACTTCAAAACCTTCCGCGATGTTTTTGGTTGGAGTTATGAAGAAATGCCAGGAATAGATCCCTCGATTGTGGTCCATGAAATTCCAACCTTTCCTAGCACTAGACCTATTCAACAGAAACTTCAACCCGTCCATCCTCGCAAGGCAACCGCTATTAAAGCAGAAGTTGAAAAAGTTTTGCGTGCTGGTTTTATCTATCCTGTCCCATTGACAGAATGGGTATCTAACATCGTTCTTGTAGCCAAGAAACAGGGAACGATTAGATTCTACGTCGATTAGCGCGACTTGAACAAAGATTGTCCAAAGGACAACTACCCAACTCCGTTCATCGACCAGATCATCGATAACTATGACGGGAGTATCATCTTTTCATTTATGGATGACTTTTCTGGCTATAATCAGATCGATATCCTCCCAGCCGACCAGCAAAAAACAGCCTTTATCTGCCCTTGGGGGATTTTTGCATATCGAAAGTTACCTTTTGGCCTTAAAAATGCTGGGGCAACTTTCCAACGGGCGATGTCATATGCATTTCACAACATCAAACATATTGTAGAACCATATCTTGATGATCTTCCCGCTCACTCTCAGACCTGGGAAGACCATCCTGACCACTTAAGTGCCATTTTCGAAAGGTGTCATTGCTACAATATACTTTTGAATCCGCACAAGTGCGTCTTTTGCGTAGAAGCCGGAAAACTTTTGGGATTCATAATCCCCAAAAGTGGGATACGCTTAGATCCTGCGAAGGTAGAAGCTATCTTAGCCCTACCTTCCCCCACAAACATTCCAGAACTTCAAATTTTGCAAGGGCATGCAAACTTTCTATGTCGTTTCATCTATAATCTTTCCGAGATAACAAAAGGCTATATGAGGCTTCTCAAGAAGAACGTTCCCTTTATCTAGGATGACGAAGCCCAACGCTCCTTTGATAATCTAAAGGCAGCCTTAACCAAAGATCTTGTGATCCAACCCCCCGATTACACACGGGATTACATTCTTTATCTCGCAGCCTCGACTTCCACCATCGGTATGGTGCTATTCCAGGAAGACCACAATGACATAGAAAATGTGGTATACTATCTTAGTAAGAGTCTCCTCGACTCCGAAACTCGTTATTCACATGTTGAAAAACTGGCTCTGGCAATAGTTTTCACTGTCCAGAGATTTCGTCATTACATTCTACTTTTATAGCCGATTTCAATCCAATGTATTATATCCTCACGCGTCAAGTGCTTGGGGGAAAATATTCTCATTGGATCGTCATCCTTCAAGAGTTTGACTTGGAATTTGTCAAAGCCAAGTCCAAGAAGTCTTTGGTCTTTGCTGAGTTGATTTGTAACTTGCCCTGTGCTACCAAGCAATCCGAGCCCATCGATTCTCTTCCTGATGAATCGTTGTTCCTCATTAGCACGTCTGATCCGTGGTACGAGGATATTCTATTATATATCCAAACCCAACGCTTCCGCCCCGACCTCACTCGCGATGAACGTAGATGCATCCGACATCACGCCAAATACTACCTCATAGTCAATGATACTCTTTATCGACGTGGTGTCGACATCGTTCTTCGACGTTGTTTGACCATAGATGAGGCGGAACGCATTCTTAATGATTGGCACGCTGGAGCATGTGGTGGTCATCTCTCTGGGATGGCTACGGCCCAGAAAATACTACGAGCAGGATATTTTTGGCCCTCAATTTTCAAAGACTGCATTGAAACGGTCAAGAAATGTCCACGGTGTCAATTCTTTCATAGTAAAACACACTTGCACCCTGCTCCACTCCATCCTATTATTGCCGTCGGCCCTTTTTCCAAATGGGGCATATATTTCATGCACTGTAAGCCCACTTTAGCCGGGGGGCATAGCTATGTCATAGTAGCTATCGACTATTTCACAAAATGGGCTGAAGCGATACCTACTTATGCTGAGGACGGTAAAACAGCAGCACAATTCATATTCAATCACATTATAGCTAGATTTGGTGTCCCACAATCCATTGTGACCGATCATGGCTCCCACTTCAGGAACCATATGATCGAGGAACTAAGTGCCAAGTTGGGTTTTCACCATAAAAACTCAACCCCGTACTACCCACAAGCCAATGGCCAAGTTGAATCCATTAACAAAGTTCTGAAACGAATGATTCAGCGTATTGTGGGTACTCAGAAATCCAACTGGCACTCAGCTCTATTTTCAGCATTATGGGCATACCGAACCTCAGTAAAAAGTGCTACTGGGTTTACACCATTCCAATTGGTGTATGGCCTAGAAGCCATTTTACCGATTGAATGTGAAATTCCATCACTTAAGATAGCCATAGAGCTACTTCCCCACACCACTTCCGAAGAGGAACGGTTTCTATACCTAGCCAAGCTAGATGAAACCCGCCGCAACGTTGCTTTAGCCAATGAAGCTCATAAAAAATGCGTCAAAGCTCAGTATGACAAATCCATTCAACCTTGGATTTTCAATGAAGGTGACCTCGTACTCACATATGATCAAATGCATGATAAACTCGGAAAAGGAAAACTAGAATCTATGTGGTATGGCCGCTTTGTTGTAAAACATGTCTTGGAGAAAGGAGCCTATGAACTCGTCGATTGTGATGGCACGGCCCCGCAATGGGCTATACCTCAAACGCTTCTATGCGTAAGGTTCCCCTATGCGGGTTACTTTTTGTGCATAGTGTACTTAGCTTATTTTTTCACTTTTTGGTGTGCGCGTGGACCTCATGTATCCACTCTTACTTTGACTCGTGATTTTATGCACAGATGTCTGCCTACTTTGGATTCACCGACGGTGCAAGCTGGCATACCCGGAATCTCGCTTCCGCAGCATGGGTAGTCTATTCTCCCACTGGCGAGTTGATATCTTCAGGAGCCAATTGTTTGGGTCCTGCAACCAACAATATCGTAGAGTACCATGCAGTCATCGGAATCTTGACAGAGGTTGCTTCACTTGGAATTGACTCCCTATCAGTCTTCTTAGACTCCCAACTCGTGGTTTCTCATCCGAATCATGTTTACACAGTTCGTGATCCTATCCTACTTCGTTTATTTCGGAGGGTACACCTCTTGGAATGATCTTTTAATTTTATTTCATATCAACACATACCAAGAGAATTCAATTGTATAGCTGATTCATTAGCTAATTACATGTTGGATTGGCATCTTGCCCATACATAAAAACACATCACAAAAAATAAAACACACAAGTCATTGTAAATAAATAGATCATAAAAATAGGTCCATATCACTGTATATAAAAGTGTTTTTCCAAATACATATAGTTTGTGTTTTAAAGACAAAATTTGGGACCAAATCCCATACAAAAATTTGGCTCTCAATGCCTACATATCGTATACATGCCGCAAAAAGATGAAAGCTGCCATCTAGGGAGATATAGGAGATCTATCATGTCCCTCATAAGATTCCTCACGCTACTGGTGATAACACACTACAGCTCGAGCCACCCTACGAAGGAGTCGGTCGATACACCTAGGCGCACCTACAGTATGCCGCTGGAGATGCAAAGGGACGTCATCCATCCTCATAGCAGGGATACCATGGGTTAAACCCTACAAAGTTCCTCTCTATTTCTTGGACCCCTCCCGCTTCATCTTCGTCTTCTTCTTCATTTGGGGCAGCTTGGCGATCAACACCACCTTGGCATAGTGGCGAGTACCCAGCCGGTCTCTGTGGTCCACGATCTGCGGCATGCACACGTACATACATTAAAAGTCTTTTACACATTCTAAAAAGCAATAAAAATCATATATTGAAAAAAGAAAAATATGTCCATGAAGGTCATACCTGAGTTGTCCCAATCCTCATCTTTCGGCAGTGCCAAGTCTATGTCCTCGCGAAAATCCACCCCCGCATAGGGGTAGTCATCAATCATCGCTATCTGTTCCTCGAGCCATGAGAAGACATCCTCACTGAAAACCAAACGCTGAGGTCCCCCAAGGCGTCCTGCATAATCACTCCATCGAGCCATCCATGGCTCGGTAGGTGGACGGGGGGGCATAGCTATCTGTGGGCGTAACAATGGCACCCTCGCCAAAAAGAAGGTGACTAGGATATTCCCATAACCAAATTGGGAATTCTCTCCAACCCTACACTTGTGCACTTGCTCTTTGAGATTGGTCAACACCGCCTCACACCAGTTAAATATTGTTCCCGCCATACAATCCACTGCAAGGTTCATCTGTGTACGGGACGCTTGATGGGGACCCGTACTCCCTGCTGCACGTGTGATGGTGAACAACATGGTTTTTACAGGAAGTTCTATAATGTCTTTGATGACCACCTTGCTGCTTTTCTTCCTCAAACCCTGATAGCAGTAACAAGCAATCAAAGCATCTGTGCTCGCCTCCGAGGCTGTGTATCCAGTAAAATTCACCCGGGCTCCTCTTTTTGAGAGGCCGGTGAGAAAATAAATGTCCTCAAGTTGAATTTCAAGGATGTGTTCTCCTACTCGGAAAGCCTGAATGTCGGGGTCCCACATTTGAATAATATGGGTGAGAAGCTTTGCCTGCTTGTGAATACCCTTGGTCTTGAAAAATTTTAACAAACCACATTCCCGCAATGCAGTCACAGTCCTTTGGTCATTTTCAGCCTCCAAATCATCCGCTTCATGTTCTCTTTCTTTCCAATGGACCATTTTGCTCCAAATAAGTTTCAAACACCTGCAAAAGGGCATGGGAAACATTCAGTAACTATTTAATACTTTGCACAGGCACCTCCCATGAGGCCAGCCGCAGGAAAACCACCTCAACGTACTGTGGCATGCCTCCTGCGTTGCGGATCCGCACCTCGTTGCAGAGGGAAATTTTGGAAAAAATGATTTTTTCATCTTGATTTTCGCTCCTATCATGCTTGGGCAAAATCGGACTGCGCGGTACTGTACAGTACCGCACCTCTATTTAACATCACAGAGCAGCACTGTTACACAGTACCGCGCTTCCCGATATGGGCACCGCGCAGTACTGTGGAGGGTGATTTTTTCCCAATAGGGCTTGCACAAAAGATCATTTTCTCCTACTGAAAACAAGTTATTCATACATAGAATGAAAGAGAAGCTTAAAAGCTCTTACCTGGATCAGACGGCTGTTGAAACGGTGCCCCGAATCTCCAGATATGAACTCTTGAAGTTTTGCTCCTCAAATGGGTAAAATCTCCTCTTTTGGTAAATGCACAAGTGAAATGGTAACTTTCTATTTTTACCCATCCTTTATATAACTTTTCCACTCATTTTTTACTCATTATTTTATCTAGTTAAAATAAAACCCATTTCACATTACTAATATCTGGTTTCATGAGCACTTATTGACAGGATCTCCTTTAAAGACATTATTTTCACACTGGCGTTCATTTATTGTTTGACCTTCATTTTGAGCCTACTTTATCTTTTTCGTGCTCTGGATTAAAACTTGAAAAAGGTTCCAAGCTCTTTTACACCCGTGTCGTGCTTGTCAAACTCAAGTAAATTGTGTCGAGTTCGGTCAGCTTTACTCATGCTCGTTAAAACGATGAGGAAAGTATTATCCTGGTTGCATTTTATTCTCTTTTCAGACCAGAATAATTAAAAAATTATGAAAAAGACCATTGGAGTCCATAGTTAAGCTCTTTTCAGACTCCCTAAAATTGAAAAGATTGCGAAGTGATCTTGACTCTTTCACACTTGTAAAAGTATTTGAAAGGTCATCTATTCGGTGATAGGTTACCCCTTTTTCTGCCCGTCTAGACTATTTATGAGAAAGGTATACCTCGGTCAATTTTGGCTGGGAGAGTTCTCTCGAGAATTGTTTTACACTTTTTCGGGATCGATGGACTAAATTTATGAAAAAGTACATTGCGGAGCCTCCTTTAAGTTTTTCAGGCTCTCTAAATATGAAAAACTACCAAGTTTTCCTTCCTTCGACTCGTTAAAATTTAACATCGAAGGACCCACTTGGGACGAACCCTTCCTTTCTCAGGTTCGTAAAACATGTGAGATTGGACTCATCTACGAGATGAGCTATACCGAGCATCTGTTATCCTCTTCAAGCTCGAAAAACAACAAAGAGGTACTCGTCCATCATGTCGGGGGAATATGGGGAACAAGTCAAGTTTGTTTTTGGAAGCTTGTCAGTCATTACCTTTGAACATGGCATGCGTCTGTCTCTTGTCTATTTTGGGTATCATCACTGAGTTATGGTCATCATCATGAGTCGTCTCTCTGGCCACGAGCCTACTCATCCGGTGTCTATCCTTTGCTATCAATAATTCCTGCTGCCAAGTCCTGTTGCATGCCGTTATATGTTCAAAGGGTTGCATTGTTCAGAGTCATTCATTGTGTCAAACCTCCACTGTGTCAGTACATACTCCATTGTTTCATCATCTTATATTATCTTTCATTCCGATTTCGTGTCGATGATGTGGGAATCATTATGGCCCACCTTCGACGAGTCTATTCCCGTCGATGCCAAATCACTATCCGAGAATTGGACTTAGGAATCAACCATTAGTACCTTGGTACCTGCATGCCTCAATGGCAGGTTTCCTCGTGTTCGACAGTAGGTTTACATCACTGACCTCTAATCGAACAATCTATCGAATGCTCGACATCAACTCATCTATTTGCATTTCGTTGAGATGTACTTCAGATACCTTGGGGATCATTGTCATCATTGGTGATTTCCCTCGCATTTGTTAACAGTTCACATCATTGACCGGTAATCAAATGGTTTCTACCATGTTTGACTTCAACACTTTGTAATCACATAGCTAGATTCGTATCATTTGCGATCAGGTAGAAGACCCTGGGCGCACCTTTATATCTTGATTACGTCCAAGTTGCGTTGGAGATATCCTTTGTATTGTCACACAGATCCACTTTTTGTATTGGTCGTAGCTATGTCATTACTGTCTCATGGATCTACGCTTGTTCATAGTAGCCATGATCTGTCCACAGTCTATATCATCTCAGTACTCATGGATCTTCAATGTATTGGTCGGCAGCCATGCTTTGAGTCAATTGTTTTCGAGCGTGGGGATTCCCGCCTCGGTGGTATATCTAACGTTTTGTTTCTTTTTCAGCTCCTGGTCGCTCTCCTCGATGCTATCTCCGCACAATATTTGTAAAGTCTTTCGGCCATCAGTCCCTTCTGACCTCACACTTTAGGGGGCATCTGTTATACCTCCATATTCCACAGTGTCACATCTTCACCACAAAAAGAGTTGACGACACTTCCCCTACTGCTTAAAACACCCAGAAGAGAAAAATGATGAGTAATCCTTGAAGGCAAATCCACCCTATCAAGAATTAACTTAGCTGAGACTTCATTTACCCTAACTACTGCGCCTTGCTCCATTATGAGTGCACGGTAGTCTGTACTACCACGCTATGCTCTGTCCCTGCAATGCGGGTACTATCGCGTTATGCTCTGATCTAGGGGCGTGGTACACCTTTTTTATCCTTTTTGCCATGGCTTGTGGGTTTTGGATTTTCGAGAGATTGTTGAGGATTGGGGTCCCTGATTCGATCCTAACTCACTTTCTGTGATTAGTAGGCCTGATCCACTTAGTTCTCCCAAGATCCACCCATCTCTCTTGTTGGTTAACCCTACCACACACTATAAGAGAGAGCCATTCCATGAGCAAAGGGGGGCTTATGATCTTGCAGCCTTGTGGAGATAGCTAGAGGAGGAAGCACTTGGAGATGGAGGATTGACTTGGACATCAAGCAACCTTTGTAAGCATTCTTCAAGTTTGTAATAAAAATAACTTGTCTTGTTTTTCCCATTTCATGTGTATTGTATAAGTTTCTGACATGGAATGTATCTAGTTCATATTTGAATTTAATCTTTACTTCAAGGTATTTGGAAGCTTGTATGCTTGTTCCTTGTTTGGTTTCAACAAGTTCTATATTGGAGCTTTTGGATCAAGAGTTAGAAGCAGGACAAACATCGAATTGAAAGGTGAGTTATGTCTTTCATCTCTTCTGAATGCATGTAATCTTGTTGTGAAAATTAGTTAAGGAAATTAAAGGTAGCATTTGTTTTGTTTTGTTCTTAGCTTAGAGTCAGTTAGAGTCTACTTTAATCTAAGAGAATTTTGAATTATCTATAGGGAAAAATTCTACCAACACCTTCCATTCTGAAAATTAGATCTGGTTCTCCTCGGATCAAGTGAATCTCCCACAAGATCTCTAACAAATCTAAGAGTAGTGGCTGCCCATCTAGGAAGAGGAGGATCATCAGGTGCAAGATCATCAGGTTCTTGTGGATATGGATCTTCCATTCACTCATCTTCAGTAATAGGTGCTATATCTCCAGGTTCTTGTGGATCTAGATCTAGCATCCGCTCTTCATTATCTTCACTTTCATACTCTAAATCTGAACTGTCATGTGATGAATATTCGGTTTTTTGGAGCTCATCAAGCAATGGAGGTGTGGTAAGAAATCTCTCTTGCTCAATTGGATGAGCATCATGTAGAGGCCATTCCTCAAAATGTACACTCCTATCAAGGAATTTTGTCATAGTAGAAGGATCAAGAAGCTTGTATGCCTTTGCATTCAATGCATAACCGACCATAATACACTCTTTGCTTTTTGGATCTAGGGATCTTTTTTTCTAAGTTGGAATCCTTGCCCATGCTCTAGATCCAAACACTCTAAGATGAGACACATCAGGTTTGTATCCCATCCATGCTTCAAAAGGAGTCATGTCTTTGAGTCCTTTGTGTGGAACTCTGTTTTGAAGATATGTGACACAGTTGATGGCTTATGCCCAAATATTAGGGTGCAACCGTTTCAACTTTAGCATGCAGGTGGCCATATCTTTCAATGTTTTGTTCTTCCTTTCAGTAACACCATTCTGTTGTGGTGTATATGGAACAATATGTTGCATATCAATGCCTTCTTCAGCACAAAAGGTTTGAAAATCACCCTTGATGTACTCTCCTCCATTATCAATGCGAATGGCCTTGATATTTCTATCTGTAAACTTTTCTGCAAAAGACTTGAAAAACTTAAAGAATCCAAATACTTCTGACTTTAATATGAGAAAGTATACCCATGTAAATCTTGAATACTCATCAATAAAATTAAGAATATACCTTGCCTTGTTCAAAGATAGATCTGGAAATGGCCCTGCAACATCACTATGAATCAGCTCTAGAGGTTGAGAGGCTCTGTTTTCCTTCCCCTTCTCAAATTTCTTTTCAGGATGCTTTCCCTTTAAACAACCTTGACAGTTTCCCTTAGAAAACTTGATCTTGGGAATCCCTTCAACCATCTCTTGAGTATTCATATCTTGCAAGTATTGATAGTTGAGATTCCCAAATCTTTCATTCCATAGCCTACTCTCTTCATTTGCATGAGTGTGGAGAGCAGACTGGTTAGAGAGAGGTAGAAAATGGGAGAACTCATAGAGTTTTGACTTATGATTTGAAACACTTTTTGCAATAGTGGAACCTGATACCATGTCTTGAATTTCAACCTCATTTTGAGAGAGGATCACCCTATTGAGCTCTCCAATATGGGTCATCTAATATACTGAAAGTAGATTAGCAATGAGAGTGGGGACATAGAGAACATATGATCCTTGGAGGAATGCCTCAGAATCATTCCCCAACATAATCGAAGACACGTGTCTTGATGCTCCAGAATCTATGATGAAGGGGTATTGTGTTGATGCACCTGCCATGAGGGAATGGCATCTCTCTTTGTTCTCAGATCCATATGGTTCACTCTCTTTCTTTCTAGCACATGTAGGTACTGGAAGATTAATTTTATCAAGAAGTGAATCCATGAGATCTATGGTCTTCTTCTTACATGAACTCTCGGGGTGATATCCTCTATTGCAGTATATGAATTTGGATTTCCCCTTCTGATTTTGCTTATCTTTCTTAGGATTTGAAACTCCTTTTATTTGGTTTGGAGCCTCCTTATGCTTTTGGTCATTTGACTTCCTACTAGAAACTTTTTGTTTCCCTTTACCATTCACTCTTCTCATCTCAGTGGCTGCAAGAGCTGAATCTAATTTGGTTTTTTTCACTCCCATGTGCACTAGCTTCTCCTCCTCAAGTGTGAGGGATTGAATGAAGTCTTCAAGCGAAGGGAACTTCCATCTTGGAATGGAATACTTTGCTTACTGGAAGGTAAAAAAAAACACTGAATAATCATGGCCTAGCTTTGAAAAAATAACAAGGATTATTTCTCTTTCTTCCTTCTCAATCCCATACCTTTTCAACAATGAAATCAAGTTCTTGAATTTGTTTAGAAACTCAGTGATAGTTTCGAAACTGCTTGGGCTTAAGGAGATGAGCTCATTTTCTAAAATATGACCCTTCAAGTCATCCTTCTAAATAAGAAGAGATTCCAGCTTGTCCCAAACCTCCTTTGGAATCTTCATATTGATAACATGAAAGTGTAGGTCTTTAGAAATGCTAAGTAGAAGTAGTCCTACTGCTGCATCAATATTGTCTAAGTACTTGGATTTCTATACTACACTAGTGGGCTCAACTGCAGAGCCATTCACCACTCTAGAAGGGATCTTCGACTTATGAAATGGAGATCTGCTGCAATTTGAATTGAACACTACCTTAGGACACTGAGCACATGTGACTATGTCCTTCACACCTAGCTAGACCTCACTGGATTTCTCTAGTGAATTCAAGGAAATAGCATCAGGATTTGATGTGGAAACCTAGAGGCTTTTGGTGCTCAATGAAAGATAGTTGCTCAAGGAATTGCTACAACTGCTACTACTGCAATTCGAGTAGCTATTGTCAGATATGATACCATGTGATATTTTAGAAGTACGATCACTAAGTTGTAGCAGAACTCACTAAAACTCACTCAAGAAGTGCAGAAAGAAGAAGAAGAAATGTTGATTCAATAATCACTCATACACAAGAAATGGAAAAAACTTTTGTATCATACATCAGCTGTGAGATGACACTCTGAATAGTGAATAATAACTGAATACAATCCAATGAATTCAAATGCCTCCTAAGGTCATTTGAATTCTCCTCAATGTGTGGCTTGGATGACATTGGAGAGATCATCCAATCAGTAATAGTGGTCACAAGTGGTCAAACATCAGTCAAGTGAGTCTAATTGAGTCTAACTGGTGCATGTGGTAGAAATGTAGGGAAGGAGACTCCAATTTGGGTACATGAGGAGCTTTCAGTAGTAATTATAGTTGATATAGTCTCTCTGGATGTCTATCTAAGTGGTTCAGTCAGTTCAACTAGTAATCAATCCTCAATTCAAGTAATAGATCCACTAATCATGGAAGTAATAGAAGAATCTCCTAAATAGGTGGAGGAGGGTGCACTTGTATTCCAGTGATGAAAACAATGGCGCATCTGTGGTTAGGTGTGATAGAACTAAGCAGAAACAGGCTCCTGGGGATGAAAAAATGGGGACTAGGTGATGGGAGACTACCATACTGATGACTGGATGCATGCAGATGCATGCATGATGACTAGATGCATGTAGAATGCATGTAAAATATAAAATTTATGGTGAGAATATTCCAACAATATGAACCCCCTCTCGATTGTTAAGGGAGGAAGGATAAAGCACCCATATGCTGGTGGAATTTCGTCAGAATTATCTTCTTCATTCATAGGAGGCTAGAAGGCTTTGATATTTGAGGCAAGATCATTAGAGTTGGAGTCATAACATCAAGGCATTGGTTGTAACTATGTACTTTGTATTTGCTACAAATTGCATTTAATATAAACATCTTTCCATAAACTTTTTATGTTTTATGATAACGTTTAGGATTGGCTTCTTTGATCGTTGATCTAGTTAGATTCATAATCACATGCTTTCATATTGTTTATTTGTTTCCACTTCCTCCTTCTTGTTTTGAAGCTAGATATCGAGGAATTGGAAGTAGATCAAACGAGGAGAAAGGAATTTTGTTTATGAAGTAACTCACGTTGTGATCAACCTTGCAATTCAATCTAGCTAGGAAATATAGTTATGTTATGTACTAGTTTTGTTCTAGATCTAACTCATTTAGACTAGAAAGATCAATTTTTGTCCACATTAACAGATTGTCTATAAACAAGGTTTAGAGAGAGAGATTTGGGTTAGGTATTTAGAGAGAGAGATGGATAGGGGGTTATGGGTTGAGAGAGAGAGAGAGAGAGAGAATGTGGGTTAAAGGTTTATAGAGAGAGAGAGTGTGTGTTAGGGGTCCAGAGAGAGTGAGATAGAAAGACAGATATTTGAGGTTAGGTGTTTACAAAGAGAGAGAGAGAGAGAGAGAGAGAGAGAGAGAGATTTTTGGCTAGGGGTTTAGAGAGAGAGAGAGATTGGGGGTTATTTATTTAGAGAGAGAGATAGAGAGAGAGAGAGAGAGAGAGATTGGGGGTTATTTATTTAGAGAGAGAGATAGAGAGAGAGAGAGAGAGAGAGATTTTGTGGGTTAGGAATTTAGAGAGAGATATTGGGGGTTAGGTGTCTTGGGGGAGAGAGTGAGAGAGAGTCGGGGTTAGGTGTTTACAGAAAGAGAGATTTTGGGGGTTATGGGTTTAGAAAGAGAGAGAGAGATTAGGGTTTGGGGGGTTAGAGAGAGATATATTGTGTATTAGGGGTTTAGAAATATATATATAGAGAGAGAGAGAGAGATTCGGGGGTTATGGGTTTAGATAGAGGTATAGAGGGTTATTGGAAGTTATTGGTTTAGAGAGAGAAAGAGAGATTGGGTGTTGTTAACACCCAAAAAGTGCTCACTGCCTCATCTACCCCATTACATGACTCATTTGTCCATTTTCCTACCATATTTGCCTTAAAAACCCTAAAAATCTCACTAAAAAGCCTCCAAAAGGCCTAAAAAGCCTCCAAAAGGCCACAAAACCATCAAAAAAGCCTCCAAAACGCTAAAAAACCCCTTTTTTCCCCTAAAATTATCCAAAATTCCTCCAAAAATAGCAAAAACCCTCTAAAAAGGGAATAAAAAATATAAAAAAATGAGGAAAAAGAGGAAAAAGAGAAAAAAGGAGGAAAAAACCCTATACAGCTGACCTAAACCATATGGTTCCCAAAACCATGGGCCAGCACTCCACCACCAAAAAACTATAAATAGGTGATGGAGACCCCTCATTTCATATCCATAATCAAGTATACCCTTACTCTGCCAAAATCACTCTTGAGACCCTAGCTCACCCTTGAGCTACTTTCACCATTGAGTGCCCCTTTTGGCCCATTTCCACCATTGGAGAAAGAGAAGGAGCAAAGTTGGAGTTTGGAGAAACCCTCTTGGATCATTGCAAGAACTTCACCAACCTCTACACTTGAGGTAACATTTTAATACAAAAGAAAAACTATTTATATTCCATGTTTCGTTATGTTTCTTAATGCTCATGATAGTTTAGAATTGATATTGTTTTAACATTTTAATTTATTGTTTATTGAACTGCTACTAAGGAGTCCCTTCTCCTTAGTAGGTGCTCATTTGCACAAGCTAGGGTGAAAACCCTAGCTACAGGTGTTAGGGATTTAGAGAGACAAAGAGAGATTGGGTGTTAGGGGTTTAGAGAGAGAGAGAGATTGAGAGTTTGGGGTTTAGAGAGAGAGAGAGAGAGAGAGAGAGAGAGAGAGATTGGTGGTTATGTGTTTAGAGAGAGAGAGTGAGAGATTTGGATTTAGGGATTTAGATAGATATAGAGACATATTTGGGGTTAGTGATTTAGAGAGAGAGAGAGAGAGAGTTGGGGCTAGGGGTTTAGAGAGAGAGAGGGTGAGTGAGATTGGATGTTAGGGGTTTAGAGAGAGAGAGATTGGAAGTTTGCAATTTACAGAGAAATAGATATTGGGGATTAGAGGATTAAAGGGAGAGATAGATACAAGTTTAAAGGTTTAGATAGAGATATTTGGTTAATGGATTTAGAGAGAGAGGGATAGGGAGTTATGGGTTTAGAGATGGAGAATGGGGGTTAAAGGTTTAGATAGAGAGAGAATGGGGGTTAGGGGTTTAGAGAGAGAGATAGATTGGGGTAAGGAGTTTAGAGAGAGATAGAGTGTGTTAGGGGTCTAGAGAGAGTGAGGTAGAAATGAAGAGATTTGGGGTTAGGTGCTTAGAGTTAGAGAGATTTCTTGTTAGGGTTTTAGAGAGAGAGAGATTGGGGGTTATTGATTTAGAGAGTGAGAGAGAGAGATTGGGGGTTATTGATTTAGAGAGTGAGAGAGAGAGATTTTATGGGTTAGGAATTTAGAGAGAGTGAAATTGGGGGTTATGTTTTTTTTTTTTTTTTGAGAGAGAGAGAGAGATTGTGGGTTATGGGTCTACAGAGAGATATTTTGGGGGTTAGGGGTTTAGAGAGAGAGATTTTGGGTGTTAGGGTTTAGAGAGAGAGAGAGAGCTTGTGGGTTAGGGATTTTGAGAGAGAGAAAGAGACATAGATCAATGGATTTAAGGGTTTAGAGAGATAGGGAGAGATAGATATTGAGGGTTAGGGGTTTAGAGAGAGAAACAAATTGGGGGTAGGGGTTTAGAGAGAGATGAGAAAGGGATTAGGGGTTAGGGATTTAGAGAGATAGACTTTTGGGATTATAGGTTTAGAGCGAGAGAGAGATTGGTATTAGGGGATTAGATAGATAGATATATAGTGAGAGAGAGAGAGATTAGGTGTTAGGGTTTAGAGAGAGAGAAAGGTATTGGGGGTTAGGGGTTTATAGATAGAGATTGAGATTAGGGGTTTATAGAGAGAGAGAGAGAGTGAGATTGGGTGTTAGTGGTTCAAATAGAGAGATTGGGGACTTGGGTTTTAGATAGAGAAAGAAATATCAGGGGTTGGGGCTTTAGAGAGAGGATGACATTTGTTGTTAGGGGTTTAGAGAGATATAGAGAATGGAGGTTAAGGGTTTATAAAGAGAGAGAGAAATAGATGAAGAGAGAGGTTGTGGGTTAGAAATTTAGAAAGAGACAGAGAAATAGACATATAGAGAGATATTGAGGTTTAGGGGTTTAGAGAGAGAGAAATAAATTAGGGGTTAAGGGTTAGGGGTTCACAAAGAGAGATTGAGAGAGAGAGAGATTGGGGATTAAGGGTTTAAACAAAGACAAAGATTGGATTTCAGGGGTTTAGAGAGAGAGAAAAATAGTTCATATATATATTTATTGTACTCCTATAGAGATGTATTTTTCCTCTATATGGAAGTGTCGTCATTTGTATTGAAAAGTGTCACAAGTGTGTTAACTTGCAGATGGGTTATTAGACCACCTTGTAAGGGGCCAGCCCGGATTAATGTAACATGAGGTTATTGTGCTAAGCTAGACAAGTCGACCCCATAAGATTATTGGGCAGTCAGGACAAGTATAAATAGAGATCTCCCGATCTCTATTTGGATCACTTCAGAACTCACACTTCCATCACTCGAAAAGTGGTGCACATGTGAGGAGGAGGATCAGCTGCTAGGAGGAGTCTATCTATATGTACTTTGGTTTTACTTTGGTTGTATCATTGCTCTATATATCTCTGAGGAAGTTGTGGGGTTTTTCACCTTAGGGTTTTCCCCACGGAAACTCTGTGTGTCTATTGTCTCTCATGCTTTTGCTTCTTGTGATGATTGACATGCTTGCTATGATTGATATGCATTGATATACTGTACATGTTATTCTCTCAATAAAGATCCTAGAGTATATTGAATTAATGCTAAAAAATTAACAAGGTTGACATTTGTTGTTAAGGGTTTAGAGAGATATAGAGAATGGAGGTTAAGGGTTTATAAAGAGAGAGAGAAATAGATGAAGAGAGAGGTTGTGGGTTAGGAATTTAGAGAGAGGCAGAGAAATAGACATACAGAGAGAGATCAAGGTTTAGGGGTTTAGAGAGAGAGAAATAAATTAGGGGTTAAGGGTTAGGGGTTCAGAGAGAAAGGGGGGGAGAGAGAGAGAGAGAGATTGGGGATTAAGGGTTTAAATAGAGACAAAGATTGGATTTCATGGGTTTAGAGAGAGAGAGAGAGAAATTTGGGGTTAGGTATTTAGAGAGAGAGAGAGAGAGAGAGAGAGAGAGAGAGAGATTGTGGTTTAGGGGTTTAGAGAGAGAGAAAGGAGGTTAAAGGTTTAGAGAGAGAGAGAGAGAGAGATTGGGGGTTACTGGTTTAAATAGAGAGAGAGAGATTAGGGGTTAGTGGTTTAGATAGAGAGAGAGGGATATTGAGGGTAAGGGGTTTAGAGAGAGAAGTGGGGGTTATATATATATATAGTGGAGGTTAGGGGTTTAGAGAGAGATAGAGATTCTTGGTTAGTGATTTAGAGAGAGAGAGAGAGCAGTAGAGAGATTGGGGGTTAGGGGTTTATAGAGAGACAAAGATTGAGAGAGAGAAAGAGAAAAGAGAGAGATTGGGGTTATGGTTTTAGAAAGAGATAGGTTGTATTTGAGAGAGAGAGAGAGATTGATTAGGTGTTATGGATTTATAGAGAGAGAGAGAGAGAAAGACAGAGAGAGATTGGAGGTTAAGGTTTTCTAGAGAAAGAGAGAGAGAGAGATTGGAGGTTAGGGTTTTTGAGAGAGAGAGAGATTGGAGGATATGGTTTTAGAGAGAAATGATATTAGGGGTTGGGAGTTAATGGGGGGTTAGAGATAAAGAGAGATCAACTGAGGAGTATGGATGGTTAGTGGTGGGAGGGAGAGAGACATGGAGAGGGGGCAGGGAAGGTGGGTTAGGAGTGAGGCTTTGGGGAGAGAGAGAGAGAGGGAGAGACATATTTTGAGGTTGAGAGGGAGTGATATTTTGGGGTTTAGAGAGAGATATATTTTTGGGTTTAGAGAGGGAGGGATTTCAAGTGTTACAGTTTAGGGGTTTAGAGAGAGAAATATTTTAGGTGTTACGGTTTAGGGGTTTAGAGAGAGAGAGAGAGGGATATTGGGGTTAGTGATTTGGAGAGATATATAGAAGAGAGGTTGTGGTTTATTGGTTTAGATAGAGGGAGAGAGAGATATTGGCGGTTAGGTGTTTAGAGAGAGAAAGTGAATTGTGTTAGGTGTTCAGAGAGAGAGAGATTGGGGATTAGGGGTTTAGAGAGAGATTAGGGTTAGGGGATTAGATGGATAGATAGATAGATAGATTGCTAGATATATAGATATTGGGTGTTCGGGGTTTAGAGAGCGAGAGATTGTGTGCTTTGTTTTTAGAGAGAGAGAGAGCAAAAGATTGGGGATTAGCGATTTAGAGAGAGATAGAGAGATTGATGGTTAGGGTTTTAAAGAGATAGAGAAAATGGGGTTTAGGTGTTTAGAGAGAGAGGGGGAGAGAGAGAGATATTTGGAGTCGGGGGTTTAGAGAGAGAGAGATATTGGGGGTTAGGTGTTTAGAGAGACATAGAGTGAATGGGGTTAGAGGTTTTCTCTGAGAGAGAGAGAGAGAGAGAGAGATATTGTGGGTTAGGTATTTAGAGAGAGAGAAAGATATTAGGGATTAGGGGTTTAGAGATAGAGAGAATGAAGGTTAAAGGTTTAGAGAAAGAGTGAGATTGGGGTTTAGAGAGAGAGAGGGAGATTGGAGGCAAGGGGTTTAGAGAGAGATATTGGAGTTTAGGGGCTCAGAGAAAAAATGGATTTTAGAGAAAGAAAGATGATTAGGTGTTATGGATTTAGAGAGTGAGAGAGATAGAAAGTGGAATATTGAGGGTTATGGGTTTATATTGAGAGAGATTAGATGTTAGTGTTTTTGAGAGAGAAAGAGAGAGTTTGGAGATAGGGATTCGGGGTTAGGGGTTTAGTGAGAGAGAAAGGGATTGGGGTTAGGGAATTAGAGAGAGAGAGAGAGATTGGGGTTAGGTGTTTAGAGAGAGAGAGAGAGAAATTAGGTCATAAAAATATGTGAAGAATTAGCTCAAAAGTTTTTTAAATATTGAAAATAGGAAAAAATAACCACATGATATGTATAAAAGAGGGTAAATAGAGAAATTACCCATTGTGACTTAGTCATTTTTACCCAAAGAAGATTTTTACCTTATAGAGAGAAAAACTTCAACTGAGGATATCAAGAGATCCAGGTCATCATTTCGGCAACCATTTCGAGCAAGTAAATCCTTTTAGGATCCTCTGTCTTTTCATCCTTTTGGTTTTTCATTTCATGTAAGTTTTTGGGTTTGGTAGGGGCCCTAGGGAACTAATTTTGTGCCCTGAGATTTTTGTGGCCCTCCCATATTGGGAAATACAAAAATCTAGGAATTTTCGCATTATGGGCCTTGGTAGGGAGGAAAAAATTAGCAGATTTTGTTGATGTATATTTAACTTCCGAATGTATTCCACTTATATGTTTATTGTACTCCTATAGAGATGTATTATTCCTCTATACAGAAGTGTCATCATTTGTATTGACAAGTGTCGCAAGTATGTTAACTTGACAATGGGTTATTAGATCACCTTGTAAGGGGTCGGCCCAGATTAATGTAATAAGAGGTTATTGTGCTAAGCTAGACAAGTTGGCCACATAAGATTATTGGGAAGTCAGGACAAGTATAAACAGAGATCTCCCGATCTCTATTTGGATCACTTCAGAACTCACACTTCCATCACTCAGAAAGTGGCACGCATGTGAGGAGGATGATCAGATGCTAAGAGGAGTCTATCTCTGTGTACTTTGGTTGTACTTGGGTTTTGTTATTGCACTATCTATCTCATAGGAAGCTGTGGGGTTTTTCACCTTAGGGTTTTCCCCATGAAAACTCTATGTGTCTATTGTCTCTCATGCTTTTGTTTCTTTTGATGATTGACATGCTTGCTATGATTGATATACATTGATATATTGTACATGTTATTCTCTCAGTAAAGATCCTAGAGTATCTTGAATTAATGCTCAAAATTTAACATGGTATCAAAGCTAACCTAAGAAGAAGACATTGTGCAGTGACGAAAACCAGGGTTTCTTATTTATTGGGTTTCTCTCCATAGATTTTAGAAAAGCAATATGATGGATTGACTCTCCTCAGCAAGGTGAATCTATCTATCCAATCAGAATCCAATTCTGAGCACTTTCACGTTTGGCCCTAAAAATTAGGGTTTCAACAAAAATAGGAATTTCTAAAATCTGAAGACATAGCTGGAAGATCCTTGAAAAAATCAAAGTTTAAAGCTTTGGATCGAGATTTTTGGCTGGGTAAATCTCTGAGAAACTCAAACCCTAATTCAGGGTCCTCTGTAGTGAACCCGGGAAGACTAAAAGGAAGTTCTGAAGGGTGAAGCTATGCAGATCTCAAATTCTGAATACACCAGGCCGATTAGCTCATCAAGGTGCATCTTTCTATCCTTTCAGAAAGTCAAAATTCACATTTTGAATTTTTAGGGTTTCTCTGACAAACTATAATTTGGGACCAGATCCAGTTTTCAGCAAATCAAGTGGTAAGACCTAAATATTTTCTATTTCCATTTGAATTACTTTTTAAAGATGTCTCACCACACTAAGCTTGAAGGCAAGCTTGAAGGGGTTGATAACTTTCGAGCTTGGAAGTATAGGATTGGGTTAATCTTGGAAGAGAATGAGTTGGACTCATACATAAAAGAAGAGGTCCCTACCCCAGAGGATGAAGAGGCTAAGATATTGCATAAGAAGAACTTGGTTAAGGCAAAGAGAATGATTGCTGATTCTATTAAGGACCATCTTATTCCACATGTGTCATCCCTAAAGACACCCAAGGCCATCTTTGATTCCCTGACCAAGCTATTTGAAGGGAAGAACATAAATCAGAAGATGACTCTGTGGAATCAATTGAAAGGGGTCAAGATGTCGAATGGAGAGACCATTCAATATTATTTCTCCAAAGTCTCTCAAATCAAGGAACAACTTGAAGCTGTAGATGAAATGGTGGAGAATGGAGAAATTGTGATGACCACTCTATATGGCCTTCCTAGGTCATGGGATTCCTTTATTCAGGGGATCTGTGCAAGAAAGAAATTGATCTCCTTTAGCAGACTATGGGAGGAATGTTCACAAGAAGAAGCAAGACTTGTGGCCTGAGAAGAAAAGATGGGAAATGATGTTGATGTATATGTAACTTCAGAATGTATTTCATCTATGTATTTCATATATATTTATTGTACCCTTATAAGAGATGTGTTATTCCTCTATAAGGAAGTGTCGTCATGTGTATTGACAAGTGTCGCAAGTATGTAGACTTGCCGATGGGTTATTAGACCACCATGTGTGGGGTCGGCCCTAAAATATATATTATATTGTGGATGTACCTAGCTAGACAAGTCGGCCCCATAATGTAACTGGGCAAACAGTTTAAGTATAAATAGAGATCAGGAGATCTCTATTTGATCACTCGGAAACTCATACTTCTCTCACTCAGAAAGTGGCGCACTAGTGAGGAGGAGGATCATCTGCTACTAGGAGACTATCTCAGTGTATTTTGGTTGTACTTTGGTTGAGCCATTGCTCTCTCTATCTTTGAGGAAGTTGTGGGGTTTTTCACCTTAGGGTTTTCCCCATGGAAACTTTGTGTCTCTTGTCTCTCATGCTTTTGATTCTTGTGATGCTTGACATGCTTGATATGATTGTTATGCATTGATATACTATACATGTTATTCTCTCAGTAAATATCCTAGAGTATATTTAATTAATGCTCAAAATTTAACATGGTATCAGAGCTAACATGAGAAAAAGACATTTTGCAGTGACAGAAACCTGAGTTTCTTGTTTATTGGGTTTCTCTCCACATATTTTGGAAAAGAAGTATAGTAGATTGACTCTACTCATCAAGGAGAATCTATCTGTCCAATTAGAATTCAATTCTGAGTGTTTTTAGATTTGGCCCTAAAAATTAGGGTTTCCACAAAAATAGGAATTTTTGAAATCTGAAGACATTACTGGAAGTGCCTTGCAAAAATCAATGTTTAGAGCTTTGGATTGAGATTTTTGGCTGGGTAGATCTCCGGGAAACTCAAACCCTAATTTAGGGCTCTTCCGAGTGAAGCCGGAAGGACAAGAAGGAAAATATGAAGGGTAAAGCTTTGCTGATCTCAAATTCTGAATACACCAGGATGATCAGCTCACCAAGGTGCATCTTTTTATCCTTTCAGAAAGTTGAAATTCACATTTTGAATTTTTAGGTTTTCTCGACAAACCCTAATCCGGGACCAGATCCAGTTTTCAGCATTTCAAGTGGTAAGACCTAAATATTTTCTATTTCCATTTGAAGTACTCTTTAAAATGTCTCACCACACCAAGCTTGAGGATAAGCTTGAAGGGGCTGATAACTTTCGAGCTTGGAAGTATAGGATTGGGTTAATCCTGGAAGAGAATGAGTTGGATTCATATATAAAAGAAGACATCCCTATCCCAAAGGATGAAGAGGCTAAGGTACTGCATAAGAAGAACTTGTTCAAGGCAAAGAGAATCATTGTTGATTCTATCAAAGACCATCTCATACCCCATGTGTCTTCTCTAAAGACACCCAAGGAGATGTTTGACTCTTTGACCAAGCTATTTGAAGGGAAGAACATAAATCAGAGGATGACCTTACGGAATCAATTGAAAGGAGTAAAGATGTCGAATGGAGAAACCATTCAATCCTATTTCTCCAAGGTCTCTCATATCAAGGAACAACTTGAAGTTGTAGATGAAATGGTGGAGAATGGTGAAATTGTTATGACCAATTTGAATGGCCTACCTAGGTCATGGGACTCTTTTATCCAGGGGATCTGTGCCAGAAATAAATTAATCTCCTTCAGCAGATTGTGGGAGGAATGTTCTCAAGAAGAAGGAAGGCTTGTGGCAAGAGAAGAAAAGATGAGGAATGAAGATCAAGCTCTCATAGCTCACACTAAGAAGGGCAAGTTCAAGAGGGATGCATCCCATTACAAGAAGAAATCTTCTCATCATTATCACAAAGATAAGAAAGATGTAAGGTGTTTCACTTGTAATGAGAAGGGTCACTTTGCTTTAGAATGTCCCAAGAACAAAAGGGAAAACCGCAACAACAACAACTCCAGCAAGAAGAAGAAGGGTAACAAAAGAAGGTACCATGCTCATGCTGCCGAAGATGATGAACCTCCAAAGAAGAAAGCTAGGCAAGAAAGTGAAGATGACTCATCAAGTGAAGAAGAGTATGTCCTAATCTCTGCTCTCACAGGTACAATATCCCATGGTTGTAATGATTGGTTAATTGACAGTGGGGCTTCCAAAGCACAAGACTGGGTTTAAAGAATCTTTTGTAAATCTGTCTGAACATGAATCACCCCATAAAGTGAAACTTGGGGATGATTATCAATATCCCATCAAAGGAAGTGGTGAAGCCTCCTACAACCTAGATTCTGGAAAATCTTTGAAGATGAACGAAGTCCTTTATGTACCTGGGATCAAGAAGAACTTACTCTCCCTCTCTGCATTGGATGCAAAAGATATGAGGGTTGCATTTGTGGATGGCCAAGTCCTAATGTGGCCAAAGGGAAAGACCATAGATGATGCAGTGGTGATTGGAGAGCAAGATGGAGGTTTGTATAAATTGAAAGGACAACCTGAACATGCCATGGTGCATGATTCCATGGATCCAAGTGAACTTTGGCATAGAATACTTGCACATATGCACTACAGAGCATTACCAATTGCAAGTAAGGCTGTAGAAGGTCTTCCTAAAATCAAGACCAAGCATGAAGGTGTTTGCAAAGGATGTGCAAAAGGAAAGAACATTAAGAAGACATTTCCAAGCAGTGATAGCAAGGCAAAAGGCATCTTGGAAATCATCCACTCAGATGTTTGTGGTCCCATGTCATCCAATTCTCTAAGTGGATATGTTTACTATGTCTCTTTCATAGATGACTTCTCCAAGAAGACTTTGGTCTACTTCTTGAAGAACAAAGATGAGGTGTTTGATAAGTTCAAGGAATTCAAAACCTTGATGGAGAATCAAACTGATAAGAAGATCAAAACATTCAGATCCGACAATGGTGGAGAATTCAACTCAGGTGACTTCAAGAAGCTTTGCAGTGATTCAGGGATTAAGAGGGAGTTGACTGCTCCTTATAATCCTCAACATAATGGATTTGCAGAAAGGAAGAACATAACAATCTTGGAAGCAGCAAGGGCAATGCTGCATGACCAGGATCTACCTATGCATCTATGGGCAGAAGCAGCTAGAATAGCTGTATATGTGCAAAACAAAACACCCCACAAGATATTGAACAACAAGACACCAGAAGAGGTCTTTTCTGGTAAGAAACCTGAAGTCATCCATCTCAGAATATTTTGTTGTCCAGTATACACTCATGTCCCAAAGGAAAAGAGGACCAAACTAGATCCTTTAGGAAAGAAGGGTATCTTTGTGGGTTACAGTGAAAGCTCGAAGGCTTACAGAATATACTTTCTGGGGTTCAAGAAGATTGATTTCCCCACGGATGTAACATTTGATGAAAACTCAACATTCATCAAATCAAGGAAGGCACCTATCGAAGTTTATGAAGAACCTAAGGAAACTAGATTTCAAGACACCACCATGACTGAAGCAATTCCATAAGTTGTTTGTGAGTTTGAAGATCTGCAAGAACCTGTAGATCCAAACTGTGAGGATAACTCTCACAAGAGAAAACCTGCATGGGCCAAAGAGCTCATTCAAGATATAGAAAGATTTGGCATTCCAGAAGAAGAGCACAGAGCAAAGAGAGAACTAGATCACATACTAGCTCTGTTTCTTTACTCTGTGACATTATAAACAAAGAACTTTCCAATTATGAAGAAGCAGCGGAAAAGAAAGAATGGAAGGATGCCATGGTTTAGGAATACCAATCAATAATGAAGAATGATGTTTGGGATGTTGTCCCAAGACCTAAAGAGAAGTTTTTTGTGACTTCCAAATGGATCTACAAAATCAAGCATGCTGCGGATGGCAGTGTAGAGAAATACAAGGCAAGATTCGTAGCTCGTGGCTTCTCTCAGAAAGAGGGAATAGATTATGAAGAAACTTTTGCACCTATAGCCAGGTATACTTCCATTAGAATAGTACTTTCCTTGGCTGCAGCAATGAAATGGAAAATACACCAGATGGATGTCAAGACTGCTTTCTTGAATGGTGTAGTTGAAGAGGAAGTATATATGGAGTAGCCACTTGGTTTTGAAATACATGACAGGGAGTCATATGTGTGCAGATTGAAGAAATCCTTCTATGGCTTGAAGCAAGCTCCCAGAACTTGGTATGGTAGGATGGACAGTTTCCTATCTAGTTTGGGCTTTACCAAGAGTAAAGCGGATTCCAACCTTTACTACAAGGTTGAGGAAGCGAATCCTGTGATTCTACTCCTGTATGTGGATGACTTATTTGTAACAGGAGATGATAGATTGATTGCAGATACTAAGAGGAAGCTTGCTGCCGAGTTCGATATGAAAGATTTGGGAATGATGCATTATTTCCTAGGTATGGAGGTGTGGCAGAGTGCAGGTGGGATCTTCCTTGGTCAAGGGAAGTACATAGTAGATATCCTGAAGAGATTTGGGATGATGGATTGCAAGGCCATGGCCACACCTATGGCATCGAACCTGAAGCTTCTATGTGATGATTCATCTGAGCCAATTGATATCTCTATGTATGGTCAGATGATTGGGTCCTTGATGTACCTGACGAACACAAGACCAGATATTTGCTTTGCTGTGAACACATTGAGTCAGTTCCTGACAGATCCGAGGAGTGTTCATCTGATTGCTGTAAAGCATGTTCTAAGGTACCTGAAGCGTACATTGGATTATGGGCTCAAGTATGAAGCGAATCAAAATTTTAACCTACAGGGTTATGCTGATTTAGATTAGGCTGGCAGTGCTGCAGATAGGAAGAGCACATCTAGATGCTGCTTCAGTATGGGATAAGGTGTGATCTCTTGGTTTAGCAGGAAGCAGTCCTATGTAGCACTGAGTACAGCTGAGGCAGAGTATGTTGCAGCCTGTTCATCTAGTTGTGAGGCAGTATGGCTATGGAAGCTACTGTCTGAGTTATTTGATCTCCCGTTGGATGCTACTGGTATCTTCTGTGATAACCAGAGTTGTGTGAAGCTATCCAAGAACCCAGTGTTTCATGACAAGTCGAAACACATAGAGATCAAATATCACTATATCAGGGATATGGTGCAGAGAGGAGCTGTAAAGCTCCTATATGTTGCAACGAACGAGCAGATCACAGATGTACTAACAAAGCCACTATCCAGAGTAAAGTTCGAATACTTCAGGGAGAGGCTTGGTGTTCTTCAGATCGATGACACTTCAAGGAAGAAGTGATGGACACATTTGTTGAAGCCATTCCAAGCATGTTGGAAGGAGGATCCTTCACATGGCTGTGGATGTAAGCGCTGGATGATGAGCATCAGGATGATGTTCTAGTTTCTGCTTTGTATGATCAGTTGAATCATTTATATGTATATGTATGTACGCATCATGTTGAATGTTGGATATGATTAGTTGGATCATTTATATGTATATGTATGTACGCATCATGTCGGATGCTGGATATGATCAGTTGGATCATTTGTATGTATTTTGTATATGCATCATGTTGGATGCTTGGACCATGTATCTGTATATGTATCAGGTGGATACATTATATGATCAGGTATATCATGTATGTTGATATGTATCATGTATTTGTATTTGTATCAAGTGGATCATGTATGATGATATGTATCAGGTAGATACTTGGTATGCATCAGGTGGATGCATTGTATGATCAGGATGATCAGGATGATGAGCTTCAGGGTGTTGCTCCAGATGATATGTATCAGGATGGTACAGTGATGATGATCAGTGTGATCATGAGCATCAGGATGATGCTTTGTGCGATGATGATCCATTGGATCATGCGTATCAGGTTGATACTTGGAGGTCAGAGATGATATGTGGCAGGTTGTGCAAATATCATGTAATCAGTCCTGGGAGATCTTGCCGGTCGTGCTGTGGCACATAAATGTTCCTGGGATACTCTTTCCGGTATTGCTATGTAGTATGTAATCAGTTCTCAAATATCCGATAGGTTGAGCTGTGTGCTCGTAATCAGTCTTGGGATGAGGTATTACTACAGAGACATGTAATCAATGCTGGAGATCCGAGAGGTTGAGCTGTTTGCTCGTAATTAGTCCTGGGATGCTCTTTAGAGATCTTGTCGGTTGTTCTGCGGCACATAATTGTTCCTGGGATGCTCTTTAAAGGTTTTTTCTATCCACATGTAATCAGTCCTGGAGATCCGAGAGGTTGAGCTGTGTCCTCGTAATAAGTCCTGGGATGATCTTTAGAGATCTTGTCGGTCGTGCTACGGCACATAAATTTTCCTGGGATCCCCTTTAAAGGTATTGTGGAGGAGATGCATGTAATCAGTCCTAGGAGATCTTGCCAGTTGTGCTTAGGCACATAAATGTTTCTGGGATACTCTTTCCGGTATTGCATCCGAACATGAAATTAGTCCTGAGAGGCCACCTCTATCAGGCCATTCGCACAGATGATGAAGACCTGTAGGTGGTGGGCCTACATCTAGTATGAAAAAGGACTAGCTCTATAGAACTTCCTATGACGAGTAGAGTCAGAGATTAGTTGAGATAGCAGCAACAGTGACGATGATCATGATGATGCATCAATGACGATGATCCCGAGAAGAAGACTTGTCTAGCAGGTCTGTGTCGAGAAATACCTTCCTAGTTAGGAGGGAGTGTTGATGTATATGTAACTTCGGAATGTATTTCATCTATGTATTTCATATATATTTATTGTACCCTTATAAGAGATGTGTTATTCCTCTATAAAGAAGTGTTGTCATGTGTATTGACAAGTGTCGCAAGTATGTATACTTGCCGATGGGTTATTAGACCACCATGTGTGGGGTTGGCCCTGAAATATATATTATATTATGGATGTACCTAGCAAGACAAGTCGGCCACATAGTGTAACTGGGCAAACAGGTTAAGTATAAATAGAGATCGGGAGATCTCTATTTGATCACTCAGAAACTCGTACTTCTCTCACTCAGAAAGTGGTGCACTAGTGAGGAGGAGGATCATCTGCTACTAGGAGACTATCTCAGTGTATTTTGGTTGTAATTTGGTTGAGCCATTGCTTTCTCTATCTCTGAGGAAGTTGTGGGGTTTTTCCCGTTAGGGTTTTCCCCACGAAAACTCTATGTCTCTTGTCTCTCATGCTTTTGATTCTTGTGATGCTTGACATGCTTGATATGATTGTTATGCATTGATATACTGTACATGTTATTCTCTCAGTAAAGATCCTAGAGTATATTGAATTAATGCTCAAAATTTAACAAATGAAGATCAAGCTCTCACAACACTCACCAAGAAAGGAAAATCTAAAAGAGAGCCATCCCACTCAAGGGGATCTTCACATCACCATTATCATATGGATAAGAAAAATCTTAGATGCTTCACATGCAATGAGAAGTGACACTTTGCTTCAGAATGTCCCAAGAACAAAAGAGGCAACAACAAAAACAACAATTTCAACAAGAAGAAGAAGGGCAACAAAAGAAGGTATCATGCTCATGCTATTGAAGATGATGAACCTCCAAAGGAGAAGGCTAGAGCAGAAATTGATGATGATGATTCATCAAGTGAAGAAGACTATGTTCTAATCTCTGCTCTCATAGGTACTATTTCTCATGGTTGTAATGATTGGCTTATTGAAGTGGTGCTTCCAAACACATGACTGGGTTTCAAGAATCTTTGGTAAATCTATTTGAATATGAATCACCCCATAAAGTGAAACTTGGGGATGACTATCAATACCCCATCAAAGGAAGTGGTGAAGCCTTCTACAACCTAGATTCTGGAAAGTCCTTGAAGATGAAAGAATTTCTCTATGTACCTGGGCTCAAGAAGAACCTACTCTCCATATCTGCATTGGATGCAAAAGGTATGAGGGTTGCATTTGTAGATAGCCAAGTTCTAATGTGGCCAAAAAGTAAAACTATTGATGATGTAGTAGTGATTGGAGAGTAAGAGGGAGGTTTGTATAAATTGAAAGGACAACCTGAACATGCCATGGTGCATGATTCCTTGGAGCCAAGTGAACTTTGGCATATAAGACTTGCACATATGCACTATAGAGCATTACCAATTGCGAGTAAAGCTGTAGAAGGTCTTCCTGAAATCAAGACCAACCATGAAGGTGTTTGCAAAGGATGTGCAAAAGGAAAGAACATAAAGAAAGCATTTCCAAGCAGTGAAAGCAAGGCTAAAGGAATCTTGGAAATCATCTACTCTGATGTATGCGGTTCGATGTCATCCAGTTCTCTGAGTGGGTATATTTACTATGTCTCTTTCATTGATGACTTCTCCAAGAAGGCTTGGGTTTACTTCTTGAAGAACAAGGATGAAGTGTTTGACTAGTTCAAAGAATTCAAGGCCTTGATAGAAAACCACACTGAAAATAAGTTTAAGACAGTGATTCAGGGATTAAGAGGGAGTTCACCTCTCCTTACAATTCACAACAGAAAGGAGTAGAAGAAGTCATTAGAGGAAATTTCAATTTAAAATGGGCCTTCCAAAAATAATACAAATTCCATGTCATCATGTATTAGCCAATCAAAATGCTTTAAAATTCAATAAGGGATCACCTAAAAAAATTGGAGGGAAAAAATAAAAACTACTTTTTTGGATCGTATTTTCAACTTATATCCTTGTAGGTTTACTCAAATTTCAAGTGAGAGGACTCGTTGGATGCATAATTAAATTATGCATCCAACGAGTACCCATATTGCATAATTTTAACAACATCCACACCACAAAAAATTAAAAATACATTAAAAAAACGTGTTTTCTCTCACTAGAAACACGTTTTTTAATATATTTTCAATTTTTCATGATTTGGATGTTGTTAAAAGTATGCAACATGGGTACTTGTTGGATGCATAATTTAATTATGCATTCAACGATTCCTCCTGCTTGAAATTTGAGTAAACCTACAAGGAGATAAGTTGAAAATACGATCCTAAAAAGTAGTTTCTTTACTATCTTTCT
This sequence comes from Larix kaempferi, assembly GCA_027924585.1. Taxonomy (NCBI): domain Eukaryota; kingdom Viridiplantae; phylum Streptophyta; class Pinopsida; order Pinales; family Pinaceae; genus Larix; species Larix kaempferi. The sequence goes on from BSBM01000057.1 coordinate 1,898,562, forward strand.
ACCATTATTTTAATATTTTCTTATTATTCTCCTTAAGAGGCCCATTTTTTGCCCAAATTTCCTCTAATGTACTTCAGAATATGACTCCAATAGCTCCTGCATGGAAGCAAAGATTTAGAGGGAGTTCACCCAACAAACAAACAAAGATAAGTATTTGAATTGTCATTTCTTGTATATTCTGTTTGTTTAAAATAATGTTATTCAGTGATGTATATGCTTATGTTCATAGACTTAGGTTGTGTATTATCCATATTAGAATAATTTCATTGATGGACAAGATACTACTAATATGCAAGTAATGGGTAAGTGGCATAGGGTACTGTACAACATTCCATTGCTACTTATCTAGAATGAAACCTCTTTGCTGACATGTTGGGAGTTGTGCACACTCTTAACAATGTTCTGGTAGAGATTGGAAGGCATTTAGAAAGTTACGGGATATGGATAAATGTTGTATTGAAGCATTGGCTAAAATAATTGCTTGACTGTATGACATATATTCTTATGTGTAAGATTTTGTTATAAAACTATGAGATGTTTCTAATCATGCAATTTAACTTGTCTTGTAGGAAAGATCGTATACCATCACCTACAAAATAAGGACTACAACATTTGTTCCAGCAACAAAGTTATCTATTGAAGATATTGAAGTTCCAAGGATTCGGGAAGTATGCCATGATCAAGGAGTACTAGTCGATCATGAAGAATGATGTTTGGGATGCAGTCCCAAGACCTAAAGGAAAGTCTGTTATGACTTCCAAGTGGATCTACAAGATCAAGCATGCTGCAGATGGCAGTATAGAAAAATACAAAGTGAGATTTGTAGCTCGTGGCTTCTCCCAGAAAGAAGGAATTGATTATGAAGAGACTTTTTCTCCTGTGGCCAGATACACTTCCATTAGAACAATACTTGCTCTAGCTACAGTGACGAAATGGAAGATACACCAGATGGATGTCAAGAGAACTTTCTTGAATGGTGTAGTCGAGGAGGAAGTGTATGTGGAGAAGCCACTTGGTTTTGAGACACATGACAGGGAGTCATATGTGTGCAAACTGAAGAAAGCCTTGTATGGCTTGAAGCAAGCTCCTAGGACTTGGTATGGTAGGATGGACAACTTTCTATCCAGTTTGGGCTTTACCAAGAGTAAAGCAGATTCCAAATTTTACTACAAGATTGAGGAAGGCAATCCAGTAATACTACTGTTGTATGTGGATGACCTGTTTGTTACAGGAGAATATAGACAGATTGCCGATACAAAGAGGAATATTGCTGTCGAGTTCGATATGAAGGACTTGGGGATGATACACTATTTTCTAGGTATGGAGGTGTGGCAAAGTGCAGATGGGATCTTCCTTGGACAAGGGAAGTATGCAGTAGATATCCTGAAGAGGTTTGGGATGATGGACTGTAAGTCCATGGCCACACCTATGGCATCGAACCTGAAGCTTCTGTGTGATGCTTTATCTGAGCCATTTGATGTCTCTATGTATCATCAAATGATTGGGTCCTTGATGTACCTGAAAAACACGAGACCAGATATTTGCTTTGCGGTGAACACATTGAGCCAGTTCCTAATGGATCCGAGGAGTGTTCACTTGATTGCTGTAAAGCATATTCTAAGGTACCTGAAGGGTACAATTGATTATGGACTCAAGTATGATGCGAATCAAAAGTTTAACCTACAGGGTTATGTTGATTTAGATTGGTCAGGTAGTGCTGCAAATAAGAAGAGCACTTCTAGGTGCTGCTTTAGTATGGGATCAGGTGTGATCTATTGGTTTAGTCGAAAGCAGTCTTGCGTAGCACTGAGTACAGCCGAGGCAGAGTATGTTGCATCCTGTGCAGCTAGTTCTGAGGTAGTATGGTTGCAGAAGTTACTGTCAAAGTTATTTGATCTCCCGTTGGAGGCTACTGGTATCTTTTGTGACAACCAAAGTTGTGTGAAGCTATTTGAGAACCTGGTGTTCCACGATAGGTCGAAACACATAGAGATCAAATACCATTATATCAGAGATATGGTATAGAGAGGAGCAGTGAAGCTCCTGTATGTTGGGATGGATGAGCAGATTGCAGATGTACTGATGAAGCCACTAGCCAAAGTGAAGTTTGAGTACTTCAGAGAGAGGCTTGGAGTTCTTCAGATTGAGGACACTTCGAGGAAGAAGTGATGGACACATTTGCTGAAGCCATTCCAAGCATGTTGGAAGGAGGATCCTTCACATGGCTGTGGATGTAAGTGCTGGATGATGAGCATCACAACGATACTCCAGTTACTGCTCTGTATATGCATTAGGATGATGCTGGATATGATCAGTTGGATCATTTATATATGTATGTACGCATTATGTTGGATGTTGGATATGATTAGTTGGATCATTTTTGTATGTATGCATCATGTTGGATTCTTAGACCATGTATCTGTATATGTATCAAGTGGATACTGTGTATGATCAGGTAGATCATGTATGTTGATATATATCAGGTGGATACATTGTGTGGATCATGTATCTATGTATGTATCAGGTGGATACATTGCGTGGATCATGTATCTATGTATGTATCAGGTGGATACATTGTATGATCAGGTAGATCATGTATGGTGATATGTATCAGGTATATACTTGGTATGCATTAGGTAGATGCATTGTATGATCAGGATGATCATGGATGACGAGCTTCAGGATGTTTCTCCATATGAATTGCATCAGGACGATGAAGTGATGATGATCAGGATGATTATGTGTACATCAGTATGATGTACGGTGAGTATCAGGATGATACTCTGTGGCCATGGACAAGTTGTGAAAAGGAAATCCTAGATTTTTTCTAGGTCACATCCAGTATGAAGAAGGACTAGCACTATGTATCACATGTAAGACCTAGGAGATCCAATAGGTTGGGCTGTGTGCCCATAATAAGTCCTGGGATTCTCTTTCGAGGGTTTGTGATAGTGGGCCACATGTAAGACCTGGGAGATCCGATAGGTTCGGCTTTGTGCTCGTAATAAGTCCCGGGATGCTCTTTTGAGGGTTTGTGGTGGGATGCTACATATAAGACCTGGGAGATCCAATAGGTTGGGCTATGTGCCCGTAATAAGTCTTGGGATGCTCTTTCGAGGCTTTGTAGTAGAGGTCACATGTAATCAGTCCTGGAGATCTTGTCGTTCGTGCTTAGGCACATAAATGTTCTTGGGATGCTCTTTAGAGTTCTTGCCAGTCGTGCTATGCACATAAACATTCCTGGGACACTCTTTTAAGGTTTTATGACAGTCACATGTAATAAGTCCTGGAGATCTGGACAGGATGAAAAACGCCTCAGATGCTCTTTAGGGTTCTTTCTAGTCAAGAGACTCTTTTAAGGTTTTGTGATGCACATAATAAGTCCTGAGGATTCCGCAGTGTGGCCAGTGATGATGAAGACCTACAGGTGGTGGGCCTACATCTAGTATGAAAAAGTACTGGCTCTGTAGAACTTCCTATCACGAGTAGATTCATATATTGGTTGAGATAGTAGTAGAAGTGACGATGACGATGATCCAGAGAAGAAGACTTGTGCTAGCAGATCTATGTCAAAAAATACCTTCCTAGTTAAGAGGGAGTGTTGATGTATATGTAACTTCGGTATGTATTTCACTTATATGTTTATTGTACTCCTATAGAGATGTATTATTCCTCTATACGAAAGTGTCGTCATTTGTATTGACAAGTGTCGCAAGTATGTTAACTTGCCGATGGGTTATTAGATCACCTTGTAAGGGGTTAGCCCGGATTAATGTAATAAGAGGTTATTGTGCTAAGCTAGACAAGTTGGCCCCATAAGATTATTGGGAAGTCAGGACAAGTATTAATAGAGATCTCCCGATCTCTATTTGGATCACTTCAGAACTCACACTTCCATCACTCGAAAAGTGGTGCACATGTGAGGAGGAGGATCAGCTGCTAAGAGGAGTCTATCTCTGTGTACTTTGGTTGTACTTTGGTTGTGCTATTGCACTATCTATCTCAGAGGAAGTTGTGGGGTTTTTCACCTTAGGGTTTTCCCCACGGAAACTCTGTGTGTATATTGTTTCTCATGCTTTTTTTTCTTGTGATGATTGACATGCTTGATATGATTGATATACATTGATATACTGTACATGTTATTCTCTCAGTAAAGATCCTAGAATATCTTGAATTAATGCTCAAAATTTAACAGTTTTTGTGTGCCCGACACTGCCCAGGGCGTGAAAATACGCAGAGTTGGGAAAACAAACACTTGCCTCTCCCTCTTGGCATAAAAATAAGTTTCTATCTTCTAACTGAGATCTCCGTTGATGTTTTGCAGTAGATTTTGAGTTACTAGAGTGAAAATGGTGGACTAGAAAGAAAGAGAGGATGAAGGGGATGATAGGGAATCTTTAAATGATAATGCCACAGTATCTGCATTACAAGAATGTGGTCTATTGAAGTTCTTCAAGACGAGAGGTATCCGCAAGAAGGGGAAGTTGTTGAACTACATTATCCAAATGTGGGATGCCGACATTCAGGATTTTTGTATTGGAGAACATATGCTCGAGATAGAGCTCTAGGACATCTACTTCTTGACCAGTCACTTGAAGAGAGGGGCACGATTCCATTTGGTCGGGAACTGAACCACAAAAGACACCACAGACACATATATTTCCTGATACAGTAGATAGGGATCCCGTAAGAAGAGCGTGAAAGTGCTCATTGCAGATGTGATCAATATTCCTTTGCAGACGATATTGTATACCATTGAACGTGTGGTGGGGTGTGTGGGAGCTCACTATGAAACCAAGGTGCAAATGACTTATGCTGTGGAATGCATGGAGCCCAAACTGTTCAATTGGTGTGAGAGGGTCCTAGTAAATCTCAAGGATCAGGTTACTAAATGTAGAACCAGAGACATCCATCAGTTCAGATACAGAAGTATCCTAGTTAATTTCTTCTTGGAGAGGGTGTCGTTATTGCATCCTCAGATAGGGAGGCCGATCCATCCCGCATATGAGCCTTGGATGGGGAGTTGAAGTGATTATGCTATACGACTCGGTGGGCCACAGGTCATATCTTTTGGTGAGGAATTTTTCTCATGGCTCGAGGAGCAGATTGTCATGATTGAAGACTATTCCTATGATGGGGTAGAATTCCGTAGAGACATTGATCTAGCATTTCTTGAAGATGATGATTGGAATGAATCAAGTACGTGAACTTCAAAAATGTGTTTTTGGTATTTTTGGATTATATATATTTTTTTGTTTTTTAATGCATGAAAATATCTAACATATGTATGTGTACTGATGTAGATCGCAGATCGAGAAGGCCAGTGAGATAGTCATCATTGCATCGACGAGTGGTTCAGGATTAGGATGAATATGAGGAAGAGGAGGAGGCAGGAGGAATTTGTGATGTAGAACGAAACCTCCAGGGGTTGACAATGGGTGTCCTTCCTTTGAGGATGCTCGAGGTACCTTACCATCTCCAGAGGCACACCATAGGGGTGCCAAAGCGCATTGGTAGATTACTCTGTCGTGTGGCCAGAGCAATAATGTTTTACCACGAGCGCCGTGAGCCTCATGATTAGTGTTTAGGTAGTAGTGTTACTAGCGCAAGGTACATGATATGTAGGCCAGAGATCCAATTTTTGTATGGGACATGATCCCAATTTTGTCTTTTGCCGCATCATATTATTGTAGTTGTGTTGTTGCAGCAGCATCCCCCCCAAAAAATTTTGTACATATTGGGGCCCCTCCTTTATTTTTTAGAAAGACTACTGTAAGAGGTCAATTATCCTTTTTTACTATGTTTTCAGCTAAAAAACTCCTGCTTTGAGAATTCCAAGTTTTTCTTCTTCTAAGGATAAAATTTGTGAAATCTTCCTAACGTCGCGGAATCATTTGAGAAAGCCCCCTGCAGTTGCTGAGTCATTCACCAATCCGTCCTGAAACCGTGGGAACCGTTCGGGCTTCTCTCTCGAAATGGCGGGAGCCATTTGCATAAAACTTCTCGAAAAGGACTTGGAAATTGTCATTTGTGAAAGTCTCCCGAAGCAGCGGAACCTTTTGAATTATCCTCTCGAAATTACAGGATCATTTGAGTTAACTTCCTGCAGTTGCGGAGTCTTTCGGGCTATCCTCCCGCAGTTGCAGAAGCCATTCGCACAAGCCTCCCGAAAAGACTTAGAAACTATTTTTCAAAGTTTGTTGAACGATTTGAAGAAAGCCCCGCAGTTGCGGAACCATTCGACTTATCCTTCTGAAACTGCGGAAGCGTTCGCCTTATTTTCCCAAAAATCCGCCAAAGGAATTCTCTTTAAAAACTCTTAAGTCCTTCCTCTCGACTTAACTTTTGCGGAACCATTCAGCTTATCTTTCTGAAACAGCGGAACCATTTGCAAAAGCCTTCCACAATTACGGAAGCTTTCATATTATCATCCCAAAAACCCGCCGAAAGACTTAGACGTTCCTTCAACTTGTGGGAGCCGTTCGCCAATTCCTTCCGAAATGGCAGGAACCTTCGCGGAATTGTTCGACGATTGCGGAAGCCATCGGCATATATCCGTCAAAATTACGGAAGGAGATCCATTATTCTACCGAAGCTGAGTCTCCAAAGGTCGCATTGGGGAAAGATTCATCAATCTCTTCTGAAACACCGAGGGTGTTCACCATAACATCCTACGATCGTGGGTGGAATTTGTATGTCCGCCCCATAAGTGATGGTCGTGCACAACTACCGAGGCAGCTTGAAAAGACCGCGATGTACAAAATATTGAAAACATTTTAATAGCGCCACCCACCGGACTTAATACCACACGTGCCTAACCTGTTTAAATGGACGGTTGGGTTTTGGGTCGATCGTAATGTTATTTTTCGATCAAACGAACGCCGTTGGGACACCATGCCAGATAGCTCCAGCTCAGCTCATCCACGTTTGCATCCACCTCATTCAGCCACCTCGTCGTTGCAAGGTAGGTTTCTAACCGCTATTTTTGTCTCATCTACACGTCAGATTACCTTTGAGTTTTCTTTTCCGTCTAAAACGTGGCCAATAGACTCTAGTTGCATGTATCGTTATTTTCTCCTTAAAACCACCAAGGCCCCATGGGTTTCTCGTTCCACCAGCCAAAAGCCAAAACTATGACCGCCCGAGCTTTTTCACCAGCCATATTCCAGGCGTCGTCACCCTAGTTCAAATTCCAAGCCGACCATAGAGCGTCTCATCAAGTGCTTTAAATAATCGTGGCGGTCGGCTGAATCCCTCGCCTGTTCATAAATGGGGAAAGCGGCCCCTTATTTCATCATAAGGTTGTTTCACCCCAGACTCACACGCCACTAACCATTAGAAGTACAATGACGAAGGATACCCTCTCTCCTAGGAATAGATGGGAAGCAGGTTGTTTCCTCATCGCATGCTTACGTCCTAAGCTGCGTCCCCTTAAGATAACCAAATATCAGAACTATGTTTCTTGCTTGGAATGGTCTATTTTGCTTTCCCAACATGCAGCTTCCTAATTAGTTTATATATCTCATTAGCATGTTGAAGTGATCCTTCTTTTGTTAAGATCTCATAACAGGTTACACATCTTTTATAATGACTTGTATTTGGTTGCTAGCAGGGATAAGTCAAGATGCCAAAAGGTGGTAGGAAGAAGGCTAAAATGATGGAACCACAGCCAGCACCACTTAGTTCTGAGACTATGTTCCAAGATACTAGGTGCACCACCGGTATTCCTCCTGAAATCTGCTGGGGCGACATTTACAGGATGATCCGGGACCAAGATATCCTGGATATGTTACTAGAAGAGGAGCATATCTATCTCAATATCAGAACTTCAGGCATAGCTAGGGCTTCTACCCACCCTGAAATGTTCCCATGTTCTGAAGTAATCGGGTGGATACTCGAACATACTAATGCGGAGACAAGAGTATTACATGATAGCGGGAAAATAGCCATCGCCTCATTCCACCCAGCATATCTTGTTGCAACCTATAAATTCCCACATCCCCAGCAAGCTCTGAGTGATGAATGGTTGGGCTAGATGAACAATATTGAAATGGCCAAAAAATTATTGGTCGCAGGAAAGCATTTAAGAAAGAGAGGTCATGACGAATATGATGTCCAGAATCTAAGACCTCCTTTCAGGTTAATCGCCCTGATGTTGTGCAAAATCTTCGGCATGCCCGATGGCACTGTATACAAGATACAGTGGGTCCCCATCATCCACTTCGTGGCATTCAAAGTAACTATGTTTGACTGGGCTACTATCCTGTCAGACGGTTTGGCATCAATGGTGGTTGCTGCAAGAGAAGGTCTGGCCTTAAAAAAGGAAAAAATTTACATGTCTTCGTATCTTATTGATTGTATTTTGGCCAAGCTATCTTTTCCTAGCTTAGGTTGCACGTGGGATAGGGCCAACACCCCGGTTTACACCGCTTTTAGGATGATGTGGGCTCAAAATTACAAACTCAGCTATAAGCTCATCTGTGAGGGGTTCATCATGCCCCTATACGAGCAGATATTGAAGGAAGAGCCCAACTGTTTGTCGAAAAATGCCATGGAGATACTAGAGAACTATGGGGATTTTTATTTTTCAGAGCAAGGCACCTACATCAAAATGTTTGGAGGGACTAAAGATCCATATATTTTGCCAAGGTATGCTACTGACTATGTGGTCCTCAAGGAGGCAGTGAGACAAATTTTCCTGGATGGAATCAGAGCGGTGTTTAACAAATAACATAAGGCTTCTTTCCCGCCTTTGCCCTTCTGCATAGGAGCATACAAATTCTTAGGGGTTGCCTCAGTCAAGGAGTTTGTTCAAGAGCTGAAAGCCTTCCACTTCGGCGAAGTAATTTTCCACAGGAATGACAGGAGAGGAAAAGTTGCCGAGCATTGCAAGGAAATTTATGCTCATTTCAAGTACGCCCATTATTATGATGCTGAGGAAGAGGCATTCAGAGGCATCAACAACATGACTGAGTTGCAGATTTGTCGCCAAGGTAGTAGAGCAACCTCTAGCCCTACCAAGGCCCAAAAAACCAGTCTGTAGAAGGAGAAAGAAGCAAATGATGCCCGAGCCCAAGAAGAACAAAGGTTAAGAGAGGAAGCAAGGTTACTGCAAGAGGCTGAAGTTGCAAGATTACATCAGGAAGCTGAATTGGCGAGAGTACAGCAGGAAGCAGAAAGTGAAAGGCTGCAGAAAGAAACTGAGGAAGCCTAGCTGCAGAAAGAAGTAGAAGACGCGAAGCAGAGGGAAGAAAATGAAAATCATCGGCAAGCTAAAGAAGAAGAGAGAAGGCAACAAGCTGAAGTAGGGTGTAAAACGGAATAAGAACTCAAGACAGTTGAAGATGCCCAGGCAGGTGGCTCCGGTGCCCAGGATATGGAGTAGACATACCTCAATCAGGTGTCTACGGCACTCAAAATGTGGAAGTAGACATAGCATAAGAAGGTGTCTCTGGTACCCAAAATGTGGGAACAGATCCAGCTCAGGTAGTCCAGACGCCACCCGCGGAAGCAGAGATAGATATCATAGATCTCCCAATCGTCTCGTATACCCCATCAGAAGAACATACCATGTCCAGGTGGGATGAATTTGTCTATGATAAGGAAAGGAAGGAAATGGTCCTTAAATCGGAAGAGAGGATAAAAAGACTCTTCCAAGAAGATATCGTTACCCATCGGGAGACCACAGTAATGCAAAATACGAATAAGGCTCCCCTAGCTATGGCATCTGCTGTTGTAGGGACATCAAAAGCAATGCTGGACAATGTAGTTGATATAGTTAAAGAAGTTGAGTCGACAAAGAGGAGAGCTCGCATGCTACAACATACTGTGGCTAATGAGCAAGCCTACAGGGATCTCATGGTGAATAGGTATAATCGCTTGTCTGTTGAGCATAAAGAACTGTCAGACAAGTATAACCAGCTAGAAGAGAAAAAGGAACAACTAACAGTCCAGATGATGATTGTAGAAGTAGAAAAGAACGATGCAAGATCCAGAGTGTCCCATCTAGAAGCAGACAAGCTGGCATTGGTTGAGCAATTAGAGCAGGCGGAGAGCAGAGCGATGGACATGTCTCCTTTCCATGAGTTGTCCTATAGCATCCTAAAGCAAGTCCATGGCACACTAGAACTAATTACTGATGAAGTATGCAAGCTCAAGGCCATGGTGGTCAGATTAAAAGAAGTTAATGTAGAGGCCAATAGGCTTAAAGCTAAATATATGTGGGTTAAGGCAAACGTCCTGAGCCAAATAGAATGGAGAGAAGAAAAGGTGGATTTCCCCAAGCATCTCCCATTCAAATATGTAGATGGCTTCAATGAAGACATAGCCCTTTTGGAATTTTGCAGAAACTGTAACATTAAGCTGATAGCCAAGATCCGAGGGACAATGGATAAAAGCAACGGTCTGTATCAAAGAATCCATGAAGTACATGACAAATGCAAGTTGAGTTTCCCTCAGTCCCTTGGTGATTTCTTGGCCAAAGAACAACGTTTGTCTGAGCTGAAGGAAGAGCTGCGCATCCAAACTGAATATGTGAAGGAGATTGATGTCCTAGCCATTGATGACCTCCAACATTATATTGGAATGTCATCAATACACAGTCATCTGCTCAAAGAAATGCATCAAGCTGCAGTAACAAAAATTCAAGGTATTGGAGCAGAGCTTGGTAAACATGTAACTCCCCAGAAAATCTTACTGCCTGCCTCGACAAATGTAGTTATAAGGGACACTGGTGTATGGTATAGTTACATTGCAGAAGAGGAGAAGAAAGCAGCAATAGTAGCAGAAGCAACAACAAACTCGGATTCTTCTCTCCCAGCTGCAGCAGCTGTAGTAGCAAGCCCAAATTCTTCTCTCCCAGAAGCAGCAGTAGTTGTACCAGCTAGTTCGAGTGCCTCTTTTCAAACTAGAGCGCATGCCGAAGAGTGAAAGCGCTGATATGAGAGCATTAACTCCTATATTTTGTATCTTGGCTGTCATATGTATAAAAACGTGGAGCTATGGGACAACTGTCCTTTTCTTTTTTAAATAATTTTCTGTTTAAAAGGGAGGTCACATTTTTGTCTATTATAAGGGGAAAATTCTATAGGTGACAAGTGTAAAGGGCCAGGTGGCAGCCCAAAGGGCATTTTGTAACATTATAAATAGAAGTTAGGAAGTAATGTAAAGGACTTTTGGCAGGGAATTATTTTCTAGACTTGTACGAGCTATCTTGCACATATTTCAAGAAAATAAAATCTTCCTAATAAGAGCCTGGAGAGGACATCTTTGCATGAGAATGGAGATTGGATGCACTTTGGATTATTCTTATGTCTTCTATACTTTGCTGTGAGATCTTTATTACTGTCTTGAATTATTTCATTGTATTAAATGATCTTGCTTCTCTCTATGTGAATGAATTCTCTCTTTCATGAGTAATGAAATGTGTTATATTTAATTAGAAGCTATCTTCTGATATCTCTTATCTTTGCTATAGCTTTATCTCTAAGATTTGATGGCTGTCTGTTTATTCTTTAGATAACTCCTATAGCTCATTGCTCATGCTTTCAATTTGCTCCTTGCAGGGATAGTTAGATTTATTTCAGTTTTAGACATAGATCTGTTTTTCCAATTCTGCATTTAGATTAAAATAGTCTAGGCACTTGCATATCATTCTAAAATAAAATCAAAAGAATGGTGGATCAGGCCATAACCGGTATAATTGGAATAAAACTCCAAACCCATGGTTGCCGGAACCGCTAACCGGACAGATTCCCCATACCAAACGGTAGATAATCTAATTGGGATAATCTATTGGGGAGAATCCCTTTCTGATTGATGTTGCGATCTCCAAGGAATCAACAAATTTTTGGCGCTAGAAGGAGGGCCTGAAAGTGCATGGCTGATAGAGGAAAATCTCCCACTGTCATAAATGTCACTAAAAACCCGCTTAAAGAAGGCATTTCAAACAGCCCAGATCTTGAAATATTAAATCAAGAAAGCCTCGTTTCTGATCCTGAGCCTCAAGAAGCATTGTACGTTGTACCTTTTACAGAAATAGAAGACTTGAGGAGGCATAAACAATCCTACGTTAGACAACTAGGTGGTTTAAACACGGTGACTTTTCTCCCTAGGAAAAGTACCCCTAGAAAAGAGCGACAATACACTCGTGATTCGATTCTTGTTCAAAGTTTTGAAGAACTTGTGAATTTAACTTTAGAAGAAATTTCAGACCCTCTGAACAAGGTAGATCTTGAAAACTCAGAAAACATTTCAAATCAAGAAGGCCTTGGAGGACTTATTATTCCAAAGAATACTCCAAAGAATTAACCTTACAATTCTCCACCAGGGTCTCCACATAGAAACATGGCCATACCTGCTTGGAGGGCAAGGGGAGCATTGAATCTAGCTGGGCCATTCACAATCTTTCAAAAAATCCAGAAAAGGTCCTACCTAAATTCGACCCAGGAAAAGCCATTTCAGCCGAAGATCATCTCAAGAATTTCTACTTAGCTCTAAATCTTTTGAACGTACAACATGAAGATGTAGTTTGCAGGCTTTTTCCATACACGTTCGAGCCAAAAGTATCATCCTGGTACTTTAGCCTACAACCCAGCTCGATCTCTAGTTGGGATGAATTCGAAAACTGTTTTCTGAAGAAGTATGGAAACCAAAAGACTATGGCTACACTTATGAAAGAACTCTTATCCATGAGAATGGAAAAGAAAGAAAAGGTTCAAGACTTCAATCAAAGATTCACAATGCTTTTAAATAATTTCAGTGAAGCTAATAAACCAGCAGAGGAATCTTTGATTGAATATTATACAACAGCTCTTGAAGGACCCATAGCAATGTTCGTTAAAAGGTCTAAGAAAACTACCCTGATAGAGAACTTCGAAAAAGCTAGAAAGGTAGAAGAAGAAGCTGATAGCATTGCTAAACATGCCTTAGATGCAGAACCAAAACCAGCAGCCAGTAAAAAGACCTTGCTGCTCACTAGAGGTAAAGAAGAATCATCTACAGACATGGAAAATGTAGTCAAGATGATGCAGAAGTTATCCAATAAGATTGTAGATCTCGAGAAATATAAGGCTACTAACACATCTATGAAACCTTTCAAGCCATTTTATAAAAAGAGGGAAGACGGTGATCAAACTCATCCACCCATGAATACTTCTCCTGTTTTAAACCTAAATGAAATCGGGATGGAAAACTTTTGTACTTTTCATCAAGAACCGCATTCGGAAAAGGGCTTCCCACAATGGATTAACTCCATGAGTTTAGTCATGAACCAAATGCTGGATTCACAGATCCCAGACCAAGAGGATTCTCTAGAGGAATCGAGACCTGAACTAGAGGAACCAACCCTAGACACTACTATGGTGCTATGGGATTGGGTACCTATGACTGAATTAGCAGAAGAGGATCCCATAGAAAGCTCTCCCTCTACCGTGAACACTGCTACTCGCAGTAAAGGCCCTATTACGGATCCTATTCCAAGCTCGGCTCCTCCTAAGCCTAAAGTTTCAAAGGAGCTGCCTAGAAGGCATATAACAATTATTCCACCACAGCCTAAAGTTAACCAAACAGCAGCCAAACCATCAAACGCTGACACCATAATTCATCCACCTAAGGTCACAATGAGGAAAACAGATCTTCCAGCCCAAATTGGGAACGAGTCTGACATAGGATATGACATTATTGAAGATATAAAGAAGGTCAAAGCAAATGTGTCAATATTTGACATGTGCAGCTTGCCCCATCAACGAGACGAGCTGCTGCATGTTCTGCAACCCCAGACCAGCACTCCATTAACGGACTCTCGAGAAGATCCCGAAATTAATGAAGCTAGTATTGGTGGAAAATCTAAATCTCAAACATTGCCATTCCTATTGACCTTTGAAATTTTTAACCAGAATGTTCACAACTGTTTGGTAGATTCTGGGGCATCTTCAAACATCATGCCACTGTCCATTTGTAAAAAAATTAGCAGGCAACCTACGCCATCTCCATCCCAAATTATCCAATTAGATAGGACTGCTGTCAAAGTGATTGGGGAGATGAAAGATGTTCTCATTAGATTATCAGCTGACTCTAGATTCTGTCAGTTTATTGACATAATGGTGGTTGATATTCCTGAAGCCTATGGTCTGATCTTAAGTAGGGACTGGTCTAACAAGCTGAATGGCTACTTTGCCACTGATTGGTCTCATCTGTGGTTGCCTTATCAGAACAGGCAGAATCAGATTAAAGTCCTGAGAAACCCACACATGAAGCAAAATGTAACTCAACTAGAGGGAAAAAATGAGGCTGTGACCTTCTCGTCCTCAATTCGAGGGAATTATTTCTTAGAAATGGATCTGGGTAATTATCAGTCTGAAGCCATCAGCCATGAATAAGATAAACAGTCCGATCTCCTTCATTTCTCTCGGACTGATGATGTTGATTGTAACATAGTTAGTTTAGTTACTGATTTAGATCATAGAGATACTAACTTAGTTAAATCTAAAGATATTTTTTGGACATTATACTTTGATGGTTCTAAAACTCTAGAAGGATCCGGAGCCGGTTGTGTTCTGATGGATCCAAAAAGAAACAAGTATTTTTTGTCCTGTGGATTAGAATTTGATTGTACTAACAACACCGCTGAATATGAAGCGTTGGTACATGGGTTAAAGAAGGCCATTGGTTTAAATGTTAAATACATGAAGGTTTTTTGTGACTCAGAGATAGTTGTAAGACAGGTAAGGGACACCATTCATTGTCTCTCACCTCATTTGAAGGGTTATCAGGCTGAGGTATGGGATTTAATTATGCATTTTGATGCTTTCAATATAAAATCTATTCCTAGATTGCAAAATTCTGCAGCTAATTTGTTAGCAACATCTGCTTCTAGATTGGTGCCATCAAATAATAAATGCTCGATTGAATTGATTTTCAGGCCCTCCGTTCCCGATAACATCACAAACTTCAGAGTCTTCGATGATGACGAACATATTATTAGCTTTCTAACGAATGAAGATAGCTTCCAAGGAGCTCCGATAGATGAAGAAGAACACGATGCTGATTTGTTGAAGAAGGATGTGGAGAAAGGAAATTTCATCCCCAAAGGGGTAAGGTCCCTTGAAATGTTGTTCGATATTCAAAATAAGTTCAAAAGGCCAGCTAATACCAAAACTAACAGTTCATCAATGCAACATGAGTTAGTTAATTTGGGTACCGAGGCAGAACCAAAATTTGTCAACCTTGGCAAGTGTTGTTCGATGGGAGAAAGAGATAGGTTCATCAAACTATTTAAGCAATATAAGGATGTTTTTGCATGGACCTACGAGGATTTGAAAACGTATGAAATCCGCATTATTCAGCATGTTATACCAATGAAAGCGGGTGTCAAGCCATTTCAGCAACAGTTAAGAAGGATGCATCCTACTCTAGAACGGCTGATTCAAAAGGAATTAAAGAAGCTCTTGGACGCTAAGATAATCTTTAAGGTCCAGCATTCTGAGTGGGTTGCTAACTTAGTTCCCGTAAGAAATAAGTCAGGAGAGATAAGACTATGTGTAGATTTTAGAAATTTAAACAGAGGTTCAGATAAAGACAAATACCCCGTCCCTTCAATGGAACAAATCCTTCAAATGGTGTCAGGATATGAGCTGTTTTCTTTACTCGATGGTTTCTCTGGCTACAATCAGGTATTGATAGCCGAAGAAGACCGTTTGAAGACTACTTTCCGAACTAAGTGGGGAACTTTCGCATACAGAAGGATGCCATTTGGTCTGATAAACGTGGGAGCTACATTCCAAAGAGCAATGGATATCGCCTTCCGAGGATTGGGTGGGCAATGTGTTGTTGTATACTTAGATGATGTGACCGTCTTTTGAAAGAAAAGGGAAGATCATGTTGTTCATCTGAGGCATATTTTTGATTGCTGTCAGAAATATGGTATTTCTTTGAATCCCAAGAAGAGCATATTTGCTGTTCCCGAAGGTAAACTCTTGGGTCATATCATTTCCAAAGGGGGAGTGTCAATAGATCAAGAAAGAGTCCAAGCTATTAATAAGATTCCAATGCCTTACAACAAGAAATCTATGGAGTCATTTATGGGCACTATCAATTTTGTCCGAAGATTTGTTCCAGATTTCGTGCAAATTGTTAAACCATTGCAACAGATGGTTAAACAAAGCATACAGTTCAAGTGGAAAGATTTGGAAAAGGACGCATTTAGAGATATTAAGGCAGCTATAGCTAAGGCTCCTTCCTTAAGAAGCCCAGATTTTAACAAGGATTTTATCCTATATACCTTTGCCTCTGATGACTCCCTTGCAGCTGTACTAACGCAAAAGGTGGAGCTGGGGGACGAATACCCAATTTCGTTTATGAGCACTGGTCTGCAAGGGGTTGAGCTGAACTATCCCATGGTTGACAAGCATGCATACACTGTCTTTAAAGCAGTCAAGCAGTTTAGGCCATATATTCTTAAGAACAGAACTAAAGTTATAGTTCCCCACCTAGCTGTTAGATCCCTTTTCGTTCAAAAGGAACTAGGAGAAAGGAGGGGGAACTGGGTCATAGCTCTTTAAGAATATGATTTAGAATTTAAACTAGCCACGATCATCAAAGGGCAAGGCCTGTGCAAATTACTCGCAGGAAACTCAATTGATGAAGAGAAACATTGGAAGAATGAAGCTGAGCTAAACTCGGTTGAAGTATGTCCTATCTTCTCAACTCCTTAGTCATGGTATAGAGACTTGGTGCATTATTTACAGCAAGGATACCTACCTGAGCACTGGAACTCTAAACAAAGAAGGGCACTCCATTTGAAATCAGCACCTTATCAAATCATTGATGGGATACTCTTCAGAAAAAATTATGATGGAGTTTTCCTTAGATGTCTAGAAAAGGAAGATGCAAGTAAAGTTGTTAAAGAATTACACGATGGCCCCGCAGGTGGACATTATTCAGGAGAGACAACAACAAACAAGATACTTAGAGCTAGATATTACTGGCCCACTCTGTTCCGAGATGCCCATATATATGCACGAAACTATGATGTATGCCAAAGAAGTGCCGGGAAATTACCTAAGGCAGCAGGACCCTTGCAGCCAGTTATCATCTCTGAGCCTTTTAAGCAATGGGGTATAGATGTTATCGGAGAGATAAATCCAAATTCTTCTCTGCAACATCGATACATCCTGGCGGCTACCGACTACTTCACTAGATGGACAGAAGCCATCCCGTTACGCAAGATCAATGAAGACGCAGTCATCAGCTTCTTGAAAGAGAACATCATAACCAGGTTTGGGGTTCCAATTTCCCTTGTTTTTGATAATGCTACCTATTTTTCATCTTGCAAGATAAATGAATTTGTTTATGAATGGGGAATTAAGCTGCATTATTCAGCCAATTATTACCGTCAAGGGAATGGATTAGCTGAATCTTCAAACAAAAATCTGATTCGGATTCTTAAGAAAACTGTGATAGAAAACCAGAAAAGTTGGCATATAGCTCTCCCAAACGCCTTATGGGCAGATAGGGTGACCCCAAAAAATGCATTAAGGGTTTCCCCTTTCACTCTTGTCTATGGCAAGGAAGCCATCCTTCCCCCAAACATCTTGCTCCCATCCTTGCAGTTATCCCAAGCCTCTCGGGGTTCTGGTAGCCAAGTCTTACAATCCAGGATCAATACCCTGCTTCAACTTGAAGAAGCCCGACAGAAAGCTAAAGACCGATTCCATCAACACCAAGACATAGTTAACAGATGGTTCGATAAAAGGAAGTCCAGTAAAAGAAGTTTTGAAGTTGGGGACTTAGTCCTGAAATGGGACCATAATCATGAAGGCAAAGGAATGCATACGAAATTCCAACATTTATGGGTAGGCCCGTTCCAAATTTTGGCAAAGATAGGCCCATCCACTTATAAATTGACAAATCTCGAGGGAGAAGAAGTAACCCTTCCTCTCAATGGCCTCGCCCTGAAGCAATACTTTGCATAGTCTCGCTAAGACTTTCTGTACATAAATAAAATTTTCTTTTATTGTTGCTTTAGCCTTTATTTGCTTTATTTTTGGCCATTTTGTTTCTTTTCTTGTCATTTGAACCTTCGCAACAAGTTTGTTTTCTGAATGTCCTTGTGGTTGAGTTTCTCATCAAAGATAGGTCTCTTAAAGAAATCTCACAACCCATGAGTCCGAAACTATGCTCGAATACAGTCTATCTATGCATTGTGCTCTCACTGAAATTTTTCAGAAGAAAGGAAACCTACTCTGCTAGTCACACTAATCCTGTTTAAATAGTAGAGACGTGTGACCATCTTCATTACTATCTTTGGGCTCCACCCACTCTCACACTTAAAGGCATCTCAAGAAGGTTATTAAAGTTAGACCCATGGAAAGTAGCACATCTCGAGGACATAGGGTATTGAAATGACTCCATGCTACAAATTTAACAGCCAAAATGGCTTATATTCAAGGGTCTGTTTTCCAGAGATTCTCACCTCAATTAAAGCATGGCTAAGACAAAAGAAAAAGACATGTAAAATCAAGAAGGTTGTCCAAAAGGCTCAGCCCAAAATGGGCTCCTCTCCGTCCGTGAGGCTTGATCAAATCAATAAAATCTCTAACTCACACAAAAGGACATCATGGATTGAGGAGCCTAAATCAAAGGTCATGTCTAAAGAAAATATATCTGGAAGGCTCAAACAGCTAAGCTGTCCAAAGTACAAACATCCAAAAGGATGCAAGAAGCATGGGAATGAGGAATAAGAGCAATAATGTCCATGAGAAAGTGTTGCAAATCCTGTGGAGTCCGATAGTAGTAACCATCTGAAAGATGATCCTTCTAAAATGAATCTCATATGTTGTCCCTTTGATAGTTTTAAAGATGTCTCTGTCAAAGCTTCCCTTTCCCCAATGGCTAGCAGGTAAAGTGCCTTCTTCCTTCACAGAAATTCAAATGCTCAGCTGAATATTGCACATAATATGGAGGTCTTTAATAAGGTTTCGGATCATGGAGAGGAATTTTTCAGAGATTTGTGTTCGCCAGCGACTCGCCAATTGTTGTTGCAGCAACATCCCCCCCAAAATTTTTTGTACATATTGGGGCCGCTCCTTTATTTTTTAGAAAGACTGTTGTAAGAGGTCAATTCTCCTTTTTTACTGTGTTTTCAACTAAAAAAATCCTGCTTTGAGAATTCCAACTTTTTCTTCTTCTAAGGATAAAATTCGTGAAATCTTCCTAACTTCGCAGAATCATTTGAGAAAGCCCCCCGCAGTTGCGGAGTCATTCACCAATCTGTCCCGAAACCGCGGGAACCGTTCGGGCTTCTCTCTCGAAAAGGCGGGAGCCATTTGCATAAAACTTCTCGAAAAGGACTTAGAAATTGTCTCTCGAAGTTGCGGAAATTATTTGGGAAATTCTCCCGAAGCAGCGGAACCTTTTGAATTATCCTCTCGAAATTGCAGGATCATTTGAGTTAACTTCCTGCAGTTGCGGAGTCTTTCTGGCTATCCTCCCGTAGTTGCGGAATCCATTCGCACAAGCCTCCCAAAAATACTTAGAAACTATTTTTCGAAGTTTGCTGAACGATTTGAAGAAAGCCCCGCAGTTGCGGAACCGTTTGACTTATCCTTTCGAAACTGCGGAAGCGTTCACCTTATTTTCCCTAAAATCCACTGAAGGACATCTCTTTAAAAACTCTTAAGTCCTTCCTCTCGACTTAACTTTTGCAGAACCATTCAGCTTATATTTCTGAAACAGCGGAACCATTTGCGAAAGCCTTCCGCAATTACGGAAGCTTTCACGTTATCATCCCAAAAACCAGCCGAAAGACTTAGACGTTCCTTCAACTTGCGAGAGCCGTTCACCAATTCCTTCCGTAACCTTCATGGAATTGTTCCACGATTGCGGAATCCATCGGCATATCTCCGTCAAAATTACGGAAGGAGATCCATTATTCTCTCGAAGCTGAGTCTCCAAAGGTCGCATTGCGGAAAGATTCATCAATCTCTTCTGAAATGCCAAGGGTGTTCACCATAACATCCCACAATTGCGGCTGGAATTCGTAAGTCCGCCCCATAAGTGATGGTTGCACACAACTACCGAGGTGGCCTGAAAAGACCACGATGTACAAAATATTGAAAACATTTTAATAGCACCACCCACCGGACTTAATACCACATGTTCCTAACCCGTTTAAATGGACGGTTGGGTTTTGGGTCGACCGTAATGTTATTTTTCGATCAAACGAATGCCATTGGGATGCTGTGCTAGACAGCTCCAGCTCAGCTCGTCCACGTCCACATCCACCTCATTCAGCCAACTCGTCGTTACCAGGTAGGTTTCAAACCGCTATTTTTGTCTCATCTACACGTTAGATTGCCTTTGAGTTTTCTTTTCTGTCTAAAACGTGGCCGATAGATGCTAGTTGCATATATCATTATTTTGTCCTTAAAACCACCGAGGCCCCATGGGTTTCTCGTTCCACTAGCCAAAATCCAAAACTATGACCGCCCAAGATTTTTCACCAGCCATATTCCAGGCGTCGTCACCCTAGTTCAAATTCCAAGCCGACCATAGAGCGTCTCGTCAAGTGCTATAAATAACCGTGGCAGTCGACTGAATCCCTCGCCTGTTCATAAATGGGGAAAGCGGCCCCTTATTTCGTCATAAGGTTGTTTCACCCTAGACTCACACGCCACTAACCATTAGAAGCACAATGACGAAGGATACCCTCTCAACTAGGAATAGATGGGAAACAGGTTGTTTCCTCATCGCATGCTTACGTCCTAAGCTGTGTCCCCTTAAGATAACCAAATCTAAGAACAATGTTTCTTGCTTGGAATGGTCTATTTTGCTTTCCCAACATGCAGCTTCCTAATTAGTTTATATATCTCATTAGCATGTTGAAGTGATCCTTCTTTTGTTAAGATCTCATAACAGGTTACACATATTTTATAATGACTTGTATTTGGTTGCTAGTAGGGATAAGTCAAGATGCCAAAAGGTGTTAGGAAGAAGGCTAAAATGATGGAAGCACAGCCAGCACCACTTAGTTCTGAGACTATGTTCCAAGATACTAGGTGCACCACCGGTATTCCTCCTGAAATCCGCTGGGGCGACATTTACAGGATGATCCGGGACCAAGATATCCCAGATATGTTACTAGAAGAGGAGCATATCTATCTCAATATCAGAACTTCAGGCATAGCTAGGGCTTCTACCCGCCTTGAACTGTTCCCATGTTCTGAAGTAATCGGGTGGATACTCGAACATACTAATGCGGAGACAAGATTATTACATGATAGCGGAAAAATAGCCATCGCCTCATTCCACCCAGCATATCTCGCCGCAGCCTATAAATTCCCACGTCCCCAGCAAGCTCTGAGTGATGAATGGTTGGGCCAGATGAACAATATTAAAATGGCCAAAAAACTATTGGTCACAGGAAAGCATTTAAGAAAGAGAGGTAATGACGAATATGATGTCCAGAATCTAAGACCTCCTTTCAGGTTAATCGCCTTGATGTTGTGCAGAATCTTTGGCATGCCCGATGGCACTATATACAAGATACAGTGGGTCCCCATCATCCACTAAATGGCATTCAAAAGAACTATGTTTGACTGGGCTACTATCCTATCAGACAGTTTGGCATCAATGGTGGTTGCTGCAAGAGAAGGTCTGGCCTTAAAAAAGGCAAAATTTTACATGTCTTCGTATCTTATTGATTGTATTTTGGCCAAGCTATCTTTTCCCAGCTTAGGTTGCACGTGGGATAGGGCCAACACCCCGGTTTACAACGCTTTCAGGATGACGTGGGCTCAAAATTACAAACCCAGCTATAAGCTCATCTGTGAGGCGTTCATCATGCCCCTATACGAGCAGACATTCAAGGAAGAGCCCAACTGTCTGTCGAAAAATACCATGGAGATACTGGAGACCTATGGGGATTTTTATTTTTCAGAGCAAGGCACCTACATCAGAATGTTTGGAGGGCCTAAAGCTCCATATATTTTTTCGAGGTATGCTACTGACTATGTGGTCCTCAAGGAGGCAGTGAGACAAATTTTCTTGGATGGAATCGGAGCGGTGCTTAACAAACAGCATAAGGCTTCTTTCCCTCCTTTGCCCTTCTGCATAGGAGCATACAAATTCTCGAGGGTTGCCTCAACTGTGGAGTTTGTTCAAGAGCTGAAATCCTTCCACTTCGGAAAAGTAATTTTCCACAAGAATGACAGGCGAGGCAAAGTTGCCGAGCATTGTAAGGAAATTTATGCTCATTTCGAGTACGCCCATTATTATGATGCTAAGGAAGAGGCATTCAGAGGCATCAGCAACATGACTGAGTTGCAGATTTGTCGCCAAGGCAGTAGAGAAACCTCTAGCTCTACCAAGGCCCAAAAAACCAGTCTGCAGAAGGAGAAAGAAGCAGATGATGCCCGAGCCCAAGAAGAACAAAGGTTAAGAGAGGAAGCAAGGTTACTGCAAGAGGCTGAAGTTGCAAGATTACAGCAGGAAGATGAAGTGGCGAGAGTACAGCAAGAAGCAGAAAGTGAAAGACTGCAGAAAGAAGCTGAGGAAGCCCAGCTGCAGAAAGAAGTAGAAGATGCAAAGCAGAGGGAAGAAAATAAAAATCATCGGCAAGCTGAAGTAGGGCAGAAAATGGAAGAATAACTCAAGACAGTTGAAGATGCCCAGGCAGGTGGCTCCGGTGCCCAGGATATGGAGATAGACATACCTCAAGCAGGTGTCTTCGGCACTCAAAATGTGGAAGCGGACATAGCACAAGCAGGTGTCTCTAGTACCCAAAATGTGGGAACAGATCCAGCTCAGGTAGTCCAGACCCCACCCGCAGAAGCAGAGATAGATATCATAGATCTCCCAATCGTACCATATAACCCATCAGAAGAACATACCGTGTCCAGGTGGGATTAATTTGTCTATGATAAGAAAAGGAAGGCAATGGTCCTTAAATCGGAAGAGAGGATAAAAAGACTCTTCCAAGAAGAAATCGTTACCCACTGGGAGACAACAGTAATGCAAAATACGAATAAGGCTCCCCTAGCTATGGCATCCGCTGCTGTAGAGATAGAAAAAGCAATGCTGGACAATGTAGCTGATATAGTTAAAGAAGTTGAGTCGACAAAGAGGAGAGCTCACATGATACAACATACTGTGGCTAATGAGCAAGCCTACAGGGATCTCGTGGTGAATAGGTATAATCGCTTGTCTGTTGAGCATAAAGAACTGTCAGACAAGTATAACCAGCTAGAAGAAGAAAAGGAACAACTAACAGTCCAGATGATGATTGTAGAAGCAGAAAAGAACGATGCAGGAGCCAGAGTGTCCCATCTAGAAGCAGACAAGCTGGCATTGGTTGAGTAATTAGAGCAGGAAGAGAGCAGAGCGATGGACATGTCTCATTTCCATGAGTTGTCCTGTAGCATCCTAAAGCAATTCCATGGCACATAGGAACTAATTACTGATGAAGTATGCAAGCTCAAGGCCATGGTGGTCAGATTAAAATAAGTTAATGTAGAGGCCAATAGGCTTAAAGCTAAATATACACGGGTTAAGGAAAACGTCCTGAGCCAAATAGAATGGAGAGAAGAAAAGGTGGATTTCCCCAAGCATCTCCCATTCAAATCTGTAGATGGCTTCAATGAAGACATAGCCCTTTTGGAATTTTGCAGAAATTGTAGCATGAAGCTGATAGCCAAGATCCGAGGGACAATGGATAAAAGCAATGGTCTGTATCAAAGAATCCATGAAGTGCATGACAAATGCAAGTTGAGTTTCCCTCAGTCCCTTGATGATTTCCCGGGCAGAGAACAATGTTTGTCTGAGATGAAGGAAGAGCTAGGCATCCAAACTGAATATGTGAAGAAGATTGATGTCCTAGCCATTGATGACCTCCAGCATTATATTGGAATGTCATCAATACACAGTCATCTGCTCAAAGAAATGCATCAAGCTGCAGTAACAAAAATTCAAGGTATTGGAGCAAATGTTGGTAAACATGTAACTTCCCAAAAAATCTTACTCCCTGCCTCAACAAATGTAGTTATAAGGGACACTCGTGTATGGTATAGTTACATTGTAGAAGAGGAGAAGAAAGCAGCAGCAGTAGTAGAAGCAACAACAAACCCGGATTCTTCTCTCCTAGCAGCAGCAACTATAGTAGCAAGCCCGAATTCTTCTCTCCCAGAAGCAGCAGCGGCTGTACCAGCTAGTTCGAGTGCCTCTTTTCAAACTGGAGTGCATGCCCAAGAGTGAAAGCGCTGATATGAGAGCATTAACTCCTATATTTTGTATCTTGGCTGTCATATGTATAAAAATGTGGAGCTATGGGACAGTTGTCCTTTTCTTTTTTAAATAATTTTCTGTTTAAAAGGGAGGTCACATTTTTGTCTGTTATAAGGGGAAAAGTCTGTAGGTGACAAGTGTAAAGGGCCAGGTGGTGGCCCAAAGGGCATTTTGTAACATTATAAATAGAAGTTAGGAAGTAATGTAAAGGACTTTTGGCAGGGAATTATTTTCTAGACTTGTACGAGCTATCTTGCACATGTTTCAAGAAAATAAAATCTTCCTAATAAGAGCTTGGAGAGGATGTCTTTGCATGAGAATGGAGATTTGATGCACTTTGGATTATTCCTGTGTCTGCTATACTTTGCTGTGAGATCTTTATTACTGTCTTGAATTATTTCATTGTATTAAATGATCTTGCTTCTCTCTATGTGAATGAATTCTCTCTTTCATGAGTAATGAAATGTGTTATATTTAATTAGAAGCTATCTTCTGATATCTCTTATCTTTGGTGTAGCTTTATCTTTAAGATTTGATGGCTGTCTGTTTATTCTTAGATAACTCCTACAGCTCATTGCTCATGCTTTCAATTTGCTCCTTGCAGGGATAGTTAGATTTATTTCAGTTTTAGACATAGATCTGTTTTTCCAGTTCTGCATTTAGATTAAAATAGTCTAGGCACTTGCATATCATTCTAAAATAAAATCAAAAGAACGGTGGATCGGGCCATAACCGGTATAATTGGAATAAAACTCCAAACCGACGGTTTCTGGAACCGCTAACTAGATGGATTCCCCATACCAAACGGTAGATAATCTAATTGGGATAATCTATCGGGGAGAATCCCTTTATGATTGATGCTGCGATCTCCGAGGCATCAACAACTTGAAAAAACACTTTTTTCATGATATATTTGTACATGGACCTATCTCTATGGCTTGTTTATTTATGTCGATTTGTGTATTTACATTTTTTGCATCTGTTGTTATGATGTATTGTTCATATGTGGGCTAGATGCCAATCCAATATGTAGTTAGCTAATGAATCAACCACCGTATTGAGTTCCCTTGGTACATGTTGATATAGAATGTAGTCAAATGATCATTCCAAGAGGCGTAACCTTCTGAATAAACGAAGTAATGTGGTGTAGACATGATTTAACTGAGACACCACAAGTTGAGAGTCTAGGTAGACTAAAAAGGTGTGGATCCCGAGAGAAGAAACTTCACTTAGTAGTCTGATAACTACATGATACTCCACAATGTTATTTGTTGCGGGGCCTAAGAAGATGCCACCCTAGGATATCAACTCACCGGAAGGGGAATATAGTACCCATGCTGCCGAAGCAAGGTTCTGGGTATGTCGACTCGAACCATCCGTGAATCCATAATACACCAACATCTGTGCATACAAGCACAAGTTGAGATAAATAATGGTGTATGATATAGAATCCTCACATGCAAAAAATGAACTAGAATCATACTAAATACATTATATACAAAATGTTTCACGTAGGAGAACCCTACGCATAGAATCTCTTTAGGTAGAGCCCATTGCGGGGCTCTCCCAAAGGTATACCATCACAATCTATGAGCTCCTAATCTCCCTTATCCAACACACATTTTACAACGTAAGGACCGTACCACATGGATTCTAACTTTCCTTTCACTAGCTTATCATGTAGTTGATCGTAGGTCAAGATTAGGTCCCCTTCATTGAAAATAAGAGGTTGAACGGATTTATCATATTGAGCTTTGACATGCTTCTTATGAGCTTCATTGGCCAATGTAGCATCTCAATAGGTTTCATCTAGCTTGGCTAGGTATAGAAACCGTTCTTCTTTGGAGGTTGTGTTGGGTAAGAGTATTTCACACTCAATTGGTAGGATAGCTTCCAGGCTGTAAACTAGTTGAAATGGTGTGAACCCGGTTGCATTTTTTAATGATGTCCTGTAGGTTCAAAGAGATTAAAATAGGGCTAAGTGCCAATTGGATTTTTGGGTTCCCACAGTGCGTTGGATCATACGTTTCAAGACTTTGTTGATTGCTTCTACTTGACCATTCGCCTGTGGGTAGTATGGGGTTGCGTTTTCATGATGAAAACCCATTTTGTAACTCAATTCATCTATCATGTGGTTCCTAAAGTGGGAACCGTGATCAGTCACAATGGCCTGTGGGATGCCAAACCTAGCTATAAAATGATTGAATATGAATAGTGTGGTTGTCTTGAATTCTTCTACATATGTAGGCATTGCTTCAACCCATTTAGTAAAATAGTCAACAACTATGATAACATAGCTATGCCCGTCGGCTGAAGTGGGCTTACAGTGCATAAAATCGATACCCCATTTGGAAAAAGGGCCGACTACAATGACAAGATGGAGTGGAGTGGGGTGTGAATGTTTCTTGGCATGAAAAAATTGACATGGAGGACACTTCTTAACTGCTTCAATACAGTATTTGAATATTGAGGGCTAGAAGTATCTCACGTGCAATATTTTGTGGGTTGTAGCCATCCCAGATAAATGACCACCACATGCTCTAGAATGGCAGTCATTTAGAATATGTTCGGCTTCATCTAGTGTTAGACAACGTCGTAAGATAGAATCAATACCAGAACGGTATAGGATATCACTAATGATAAGGTAATACTTAGCATGGTGTCCTATACAGGGACGTTCATCGCGATTGAGGTCAGGTCGAAAACGTTGGGTTTGGATAAATAGGATAATATCTCCATACCACATATTAGTCATGCCAATGAGGAACAAAGATTCATCTGGAAGAAAATCAATGGGATCATAATCATCATCGACATGGGGTAGTGCACACATAATCTCTGCAAAGACCAGGGACTTTTTGGATTTCAGTTTGGCAAACTCCAAATCGAATTCCTGGAGAACTACAATCCAACGAGAGTATTTCCCCCCTATGTAGCTAGGGTTTTACCCCTAGCTTGTGCAAATGAGCACCTACTAAGGAGAAGGGACTCCTTAGTAGCAGTTTAGTAAATTGTAAATTAAAATGCTAAAACAGAAATGTAAATTACTCTAAACATGTGCATGAAACAGAAAAAACAAGATGTAAAGAATGGCTTTTGTATTAATTTTACCTCCAATGTGAAGGTTGGTGAAGCTCTTGCAATGGCCCAAGAGGGTTGTTCCAAGCTCCAACTTGCTCCTTCTCATTCTCCAAATGATGGGAATGGGCCAAAAGGGGCTCTCAAGGTGAAAGTAGCTCAAGGGTGAGCTAGGGTTTAAAGAGCTATTTTGGCAGAGTAAGGGTGCACTTGATTGTGGATATGAAATAAGGGGTCTCCATCACCTATTTATAGTTTTTTGGTGGTGGAGTGCTGATCCATGGTTTTGGGAACCATATGGTTTAGGTCAGTTGTATAGGGTTTTTTCGTCCTTTTCCTCATTATTTTATATTTTTTATTCCCTTTTTAGAGGGTTTTTGCTATTTTTAAAGGAATTTTGGATATTTTTGGAGGGAAAAGGGATTTTTCAGCCTTTTTGAGGCTTTTTTTATGGTTTTGTGGCCTTTTGGAGGCATTTTAGACCTTTTGGAGGCTTTTTAGTGGGATTTTCAGGGTTTTTAAGGGAAATATGGTAGGAAAATGGACAAATGAGCCATGTAATGAGGTAGGTGAGGTAGTGAACACTTTTTGGGTGTTAACAGATTGCCCCCTGATGTGTGAGGGCAGGAGCTCATCGTATGGCCGATGGACATCATAAGTCATCTAAGGTTTTCCTGGGGTGTGGAGAAGAAAAGAAACAAACTGAAGCCCGGAACAACGATCCCGAACAAATTGCAAGAACTAAAAGTACATAAACTCAATAATGGATGAGGAATCATCTGATCATATGGACGAGGCAGGAATTCCCATGCTCGTATCAGGAGATAACATAATAATAACAATGGGGTCCAAAAAATGGGGACCTGGCATATACATGACCTCAAATACTGAATGAGGAAGAATCTCAATATATGGACGAGGCGGGCATACCCATGCTTGTATCAAGAGACATAAAAAATAACTGGGAGGCCCAAAGATGGGGACCTATAAGATACATAGAGAACCACTGTGTACATCATAAGAGTCCAGAGGGGACACAAATCTGGGACATACTGCTGGGCGGACCATGTCTGAGGTGAAAAAATGGGTGCACTGGAAGAACATCAGTGCTATGGACGGGGGTACCAGAGGAACTGATGAGCTGCTAGATCATAGTGACAATGGGTCATACTCTCAATGGTACACTGAACTGGGACTGAACTGGGTACTCAAGGAAGCATATAACTGGATGGCTTCCGAATACAATCGCCAACGCAGCCCGGACATCCATGGGAACATATAAATGGGCGTTCCGAAGTGACTCACCAATGTGCTAGAGTCGGGGGAAATCTGGGGTCTTCAACTAAAAATGGAAGGGATGTAAACCCTGCATGATTCTCAACGATGCGATCAAGGTGCTGAAGTCAAGCATGTGAGAAACAACCATTCAGAGAGGCAATGATGACTAGGCATGCACCACAGAAGGCGCAGGGGCCTCTGGGTCTATCCTCTGGAATAGAGGGGCTATCGTCGACAGAGGGAGACCTGCAACTACCAAGGCAATGATGCTTCCTTGATAGGAGCACGAGGTGGAGAACCGAAGTGTGAGAGTACTGATGGCAGGACTGACAAACTGTGGGGTGACAATTGGGCAAGTAGAGTGGGTGGACTCAAACTTCCTTTGTTCAAAGTATGATAACGGGGATGATCGGGCATCATATGAAACTGACTGGTGGGAAAGGGATCATAGCTGTAATGGATCAAGGATGGGGACTGGGCTGAGGGAGACTCATGTTGGTATAAAATGGCAGGAGACTGCAGAATACTCTGAACAAAGGCGACCTGATTAGGGGTGCTGCCGAGATGATCGATCATAGTGCCAAGAGGCATAGGGGGGGACTTCTTCATGGGTTAGGGAACTAGAAGAAGTGTGTATAAAATGGTACTGTCATGTGGATTTATACGAGCCCAGGACAGTTCATGCTCATGGGTGCTTTCAATTTTAAGGAGTCTGAAAGCAATAAGAAGACTCTGAAGTAATGGAATGGTACTTTTGTGTGGATTTATACGAGCCCAGGACAGTTCATGCTCGTGGTTGCTTTCAATTTTAGAGAGTCTGAAAGCAAATAAGAAGACTCCAAGGGGTTGCTTTTTCGTTTGTTACTCTCCAAGGCCCGAAGAAGCATAAAAGGATGTAATGAAGAACTCTTCTAGCCGGTGTGACTAGAGTATTACTTTTTCGTAATTAGTCTACCAGGTCCGGAAAAGGGTTAAAATTATACCAGATAGACGCCCTTTCAGGTACTTTAATGAGCATGAAAGGAAGCAAGATTGCTCGGCGATCTTTTCATTGGTTTAGGAGTCAGAAAAGATCTTAAAAGAAACTCCCTAAGTGCCTTTTTCGTAAAGGACTTGTCCGGCTCGAAAAAGGGATAAAATTATACTGAACAAAAGGAATGGCCAGGCAAGGAGGAAGTGTTCAATCAAGGAACATTGAAGATGACCGAGAACAAGGGTAGGGGGGAACACTGGTGGGCCTCCTTGCGGGGTGAATGAATGGTGGAAAAATAATGAAATATTTGCAGTATGACAGGAGTGGAGGGCTCATGTAAAAATGTGGAACAATCCGATGGCGGTCATTGTGGCATGCAAACCGAGGCAGCAAGGTGTCGGGACACAATGTTGAAACTGTACCACGTGAGA
Source organism: Larix kaempferi (assembly GCA_027924585.1). Lineage (NCBI taxonomy): Eukaryota > Viridiplantae > Streptophyta > Pinopsida > Pinales > Pinaceae > Larix > Larix kaempferi. The sequence goes on from BSBM01000057.1 coordinate 1,928,601, forward strand.
GCGAGAAATGATCTCAAGCATCATCACGAGCTCAAAAAAATGAATCCGGCGATATAAAGAGTGTCAAAAACGGATAACGGCCGATGTGGCACGCAAACCAAGGCGACGGGGGCATTTTGGAAAAAATTCCCAAAAAATCTAGGGGTGAGAGCGAGGAATGATCTCAAGAATCATCACCGGCTCAGAAAAATGAATCCGATGACATAAAATATGTGAAAAATGAAGAGCAGCCGAAGTGGCATGCAAACCGAGGCGACTAGGTGTCGGGACACAATGTTGATATTGGTCCTGGTGAGAGCGAGAAATGATCTCAAGCATCATCAAGGGCACGAAAATATGAATCCGGTGGTGCAAATGGTGTGAAACACGGAGGTCATAAGGACTCCGGAATGGTTAAAGGAAATAACTAGGTTAAAAAATGGTTACAAATAAAGGTGAGCCCAACAAGCAAAGGATGCAGGGGTGGGGAGAAATGATGACCTGTGGGGGCAGAATACTAGGTGTATCAAATCAAATCAACTATACAAGTGACATGTGACCTCAAAAATGGTTGAGATCACAAATGTGAAAAAGTGAGCAGGGTTAATGACCTGCCCCCGTGCTATGTGCATGGGGTTTGTGATTGTGGATCACATATGTGTTGGTTTGAACGATGGGTTCATTGACGTGCTGAGATAGATGTGATGGGGAAGGTTCAAAATGATTGATCATGCCCCCTATCCCAGGGTCGAGGTAATCTATTATGCCCCTTGACTCAGAGGTGTCAGGGTGGTGCTCTATGATAGCGGGGTCAAGACCAAGCATTTTGGTATAGGACCAGGCAAAGACATCATGGAACTCTTGGAAGAGTTTTTTGTATTCCTCAATCTCTTGCTTACTACAGGAGGCTCCTAAAGTGATGAGTTTAGGGGCACCTCCGGGGGAAGCAATATCAATGTGGATGACAGGTGAGAGGTTGGCCATGTTACCCTCCTCGAAGGCGTCAGGAGCAGGAATAGGATCCTTGAACCAGTCGACCTTGGTGGCAAGGAAGTCTTTGGATTCAACCGCAAATTGGGTAGCGATGCTAGAGGAGGATTCTTCTGGGAGGAAGTAGGAACGATGGTGCATGTCATCCCAGGGATAATCTGGGGCAGTGAGAGCCTTAAGAATCTCCTCATCAGTATGGAAGGTTTGGGTGGTCAAATCGGTTGACAAAGGAGTAGTGGTTGAAGAGATCATGTAAATAGTATTAATCTCTCCAGAAGGGGATGAGACCGGGGGGTGGATCTCCTCAACGGTGGGTGGCGCCGTCTCAAGATCCAGATTGTTCATCTCATAGAGAGCTGCTCTGTAATCGGGGAGATCGGGACAGTGATGGGAGTAATGCCTGTAAACACCGCATATGGCACAGGGGTGGTTGGTACGCAGGGATTTATCACAAGGCTTGGGGGTGGGGTTGAGTTTGACAACGGGAATATTGGGTTCATCGTCAAGCAGTTGCATGTGCTCCTGTAATGCCGGTAACTGAGGACATTGATGAGTCGGGTGACCTAACTCATCACATAATGAGCATTTGGGGGGAGCACGAACCACGGGAGGAAGTTTAACTGCCTTGGGAGGTGGTGCAGTAGTGGATGGTTGGGGGCCTTTTCCCCCAGTGGGCTTGGTAAGAGGAGGGGGGTTCGTGGAGGATGAAGGGGTAGTGACACCGGGAGGTGGTTGAATAGTAGTGACAATGGGTTGCACCGGTTGCAGGACGACATCTGGTGTCAGCGGGGGAATGGGAGGCGAAAGGTACCAAACGGGTAATCCTAAAGTTAACCTAGGGAGGTTGAGGGTAGCCATAACCGGGGCGCTAACTACTCCCGAGGGAGGGATGAGGAAAGGAATGGTATGGATGGGTGTAACACCAATGTGACTAGGTACCAAAGGGGGTTTAGGCAATAAGGGCGGTTGATTATTAGGAGTTTGTGTGTTATGGGACAGGGTACATAGGTCAGACACATCAGTGGCGGGTGATGGGCGAGGGATAGACTGGAAGGTGGAGGTCATTGGCGCGTCTAAGTAAACTCCAGGCCCCATAGAGGAAACAAACGAGGTGGTGGTACCTGAAATAGGTTGTTCAACCATGGGGAGAACATTTTCAGGTGCCGCGGGGGCATTGGGATCATAGTAGGTGAGTTGGTCGACCTTGACCATACGTCCCTCATGGGGGAACATCATGGTATGAAAAACGGAAGAGGCAACCGCCCGCATGGCATACATGTAGCTGCGGCCAAGTAAGAGGTTATAATCTAGTTGGGCATTGATTACCTCGATGTCAATAAGTACGGTTTTACCACCTAACTGGATGGGGACATTGGCTAGGAGGCCTTGGGGCTGAGCCGAACGACCGTCGTAGGTGCGTAATGCAGTGGTGGACTGCTGAAGAGTAGGGGATCCCAACTTCTGCCATACGAATGTGGACATAACGCATGTGGAGGCACCTTCATCGATGATGCACCGATGGATGACAAGATTCCGGATGGAAACAGAAACTTGGAATGCTAAAGTGGAAAGCAGGCGTGGTTCGGACTGGTCCAAATCAAATGCCATCAAATTTGAATCATTTGGGTCAATAGCCCCAATGGCTGAGAGTAAAGTCTTGCGCTGGGAAGGGCAGTTTTTCAAGACTTCTAATGCAGACATGGCTGCATGAGATTGGGCTAAGTCATCGACAATGTTGTAGTTTGACGCAGCACGCGCATTGGGGTTATTGTTGATACGGCGAAGTGGGAAACGAGGTGCTTTGGGAGCGCCGTCTAGTGGAGGCGGAGGTATACGTAATGCTTGATTAGTGGGTGGTAGGACACTAGGTTACCTCTGGAGAGCCTATTGCTGGAGCCAATAGGTCAAAGACATAATGGAAGTGGAGGCACCTTCGTCCAGGATGGTACAATTGATGTTGTTTCTACAAATACTAGTATGACTATGGAAGGCCAACTGATGAGAAATCCTTGGCTTGAAGTATTCCAAGTTAAACATAATCGTATTGGAAGAATCCGGTTCAACAAATCCAAGTGCTAATGATAAGGTTCTACGCTAAGTAGGGAAGTGTTGTAGAACTTTGAGAGTAGACATGGCACAAGGTGCTTGAGCTAAGTCCTCGACAATGTTGTAATTTTGAGCTGCTCGTGCGCTTGGATTAAATGTATCCTTTCAAATGGTGGCCTTGGGTGGGCACAACACAGTATCAGTGACAGGTCTCTCAATATGAAGATGACCATTGGAAGGAGGCGTAGAAGGAGGATCTTCCATGGTAGATTTTCCTTTTGAAGTCTCATTTTTGTTTGAACTTGGAACATAATCATACGTCTTTGAATGGGTGGATATATGGACAGTCTCATTACTCATCATAAGAACTTTTCAATTCAAGGACGTCTCTGTTCGAGAAGAATTGTTTTGGTTTCCCCCTTGTGGGGGTGTGTGCGTGACCATCTATTGTTGTTGATGTGGGAAAGGGTCGATTAAAACTGTCGGGCAAGAAGATCCTTTTCCAAATTTGTTGAATTCCTCTTTGTAAGGACAATATTTCATGTAATGGTCTTCTTGATAGATGAGGAAGGGAAACTTTGCTTTCCATTTAGGTTTATTATCGATATTGGTTTGCTAGGGTTTAGCATTTTCCTGATGAGTGGAATATTTTTTGGATTTTCATTTGTTGTTCTTCTTTTTCCCTCTGGATTGTTGTGACGTAGATTGGAATGCATTCAACTCGGAGGTCGGAGTAGGAGAAGTAGAATTTTTGGGTGCATCCTGAGTTTGAGGTGGAACAACAGTGTTTTGTTGTCCACTCGATTTGGTTGCTGGTTGGGCCTTCAGAGAGATAACTAATCCATCAATAGGAGGTTCAGTAGTGGGATTTGATGGATCATTAAAGGGGAGGGGAGCATGAGGAATAAGTTAGTATAGTATTTCAGATGTGAATAAACCAAATCCATATATTGTGCACAGGAGATTGATTTTTCCTCCATGACGGGTCCGCCCATAGAAACATCCCTAGCGATGGGTGGTAGTAATGAATTCATGAACTAGTCAGCCAGTAATTGGTCCAAAATGGGTTCCTTGATTAATTGTCAGCATCTCCACCTCTCATGAATGTGATTGGATATGTGGGTGGCAGTAGTTTGGCACAATGAAGTTAAAAGGTCTATTCCAGTCTCATATCGGATAGGAAGCTAGAAATGTGTCAAAAACAACATAGCAAGGGTGTTGAAGTCTCTGACAGAATGTTGAGGCAGCTCGATATACCATTTTGTTGTTGTACCGATAAGTGTACGTTGGAAGAGTCTCAATCAGATAGAATCATCCATCATTGAGTTTGAAGAACACCAAAGATGGAATGTCATAACATGATTTTTTGGATCTTCCCCCGGTTTGGTATCGAACTTTGGGATATCCGATGGTATTGTGGCAGGGATGGGTGGCCAATGAGGTTCATGCCCAATGGGATTGTTTATGAGTCTAGACAAGTCGGGTAGGTCTAATGTTGCCAAAAATGGAATTTGCCTATTGGGTTGTGGGAATGAGTAGTACTGATGGGGTGATGGGATTCTTGTGGGGCCTTGCATTGCATACCGTTTCATGTTATACCCAAAGATATTGCTCTCGCGATACTCTTGGAAGTTTTGTGCATTAGAGACCATCTGATTAACCGGTGGTTGATTAGGAATCATAGGATTGATCAATTGATTCAGAATCGAGTTGGATATGTAGATTTTTCTGGGTTTTACTGCTTGCTGGTTTATGTTAACTTTTCAGGTGTTTTTCATCTGCAGCTAGTTTTGCATAGGCTACAAACTACTTATGAAAAATACTGTAACAATTAAACACGCTATAAACTACCATTAACAGGCAGAAAATAAATATTTAACACATGCACACCATAAAAGTAGACACTTAGATTTTTCGGCAACTGTGCCCTGGAAAAACCCCCATGGGGAAAACCAGTAAGAGAGAGAGAGAGATTTTATTTCTTCAGCAAATATTAGTACATAAATATTATAGCATAAATTTACTTATCTCCACCACGACATTTCACCCAGTAGTTTATCTCGGAAACTGTGCCAAACTGCAATCTTGATTTCTGTGCATGGGTGCCTCGATTTCTGTACTGAAAGTATAGAGACTGTAAGGTACATTCCTCCTCGATTTCTATGTAGAATACAGACTCAAAATTAGTGCCCCAAATCTACCTCGTACTATGTGTAGCAACATTGGAAACTGTGACACTCAAACCCCTCGATTTCTGTGCTGAGATTTTTCGGGAAGAGTGCCCAGAATACACCTCAAGCTACGTGCAAATAGTATTGAAATTTGTGCCCATAATTTCTTGAAACTTGTGCCTAGATTATCTTGAAACTCGAGCCAATAAATGGCTGTTGTACCTTCACCTCAAGATTTGTGCCTCCTCGATATCTTGGCCAAACTAAATGCCTCAGGTTTTGTGCTGTATGGCTAGCAATAACTGCTGTTGTGCTAAACCTCGTTTTCTATGCATTAATGGCTTCCTTGGGATATGTGCCAGCTAAAGGAAAATGACTAGAAGACCGTACTATGCATTAAATGCCCAAACTAAATGGCTTCCTCGAAGTGCGTGCTAGTCTCCAAGCTCTTCTTCTCTCGATTTCTCTCTTTCTCAATCCTAAGAATGAAATGAGATTGCCTCCCTCATGCTTTTTGTTCTAACCCTAAGTGGGTTCTAATCCAATGGTGGAGAAAGACCCAATCCAATGGACAAGATTCGATGAGAGTGAAAATCACTTTTATTTAATTCACATAAATAAAATCACTCACCCACTTAAATAAAATAAAAAAATGACTTTAATGTTATAAAGTCTCATTAAGTGACATTTAATGTGAGGGTCACTTTTTTTCCCGCCTTCTAAGTGACATTAGGCAAATGTCACTTGGGGAACACTTCCCTAGGTACAAAACTAACACTCCCTCTTACCAAGGAAGGTGTTCCCCACCACTCCCAACTTATCTATGAAGAAGACAAACTTCCCCCTCCCTAAAGACTTCGTCAAGATATCTGCTACCTGCTCATCAGTGGAAATATACTGCAACTCAACTACTCCTCTCTGGACATAGTCCCGGATGAAATGGTACCTGATCTCAATGTGCTTTGACCTGTCATGGAACACCGGATTCTCAGAGAGCTGAATGCAACTCTGATTGTCGTAGTAGATCACCATAGGTATCAGCTACTGATCAAATAAATCTACCAATAACTTACGAAGCCACAGTGCTTCGCAAGTAGCTTGACTGGCTACCATATACTCAGCCTCAGCTGAACTCAATGCAATAGACTTCTATTTCCTGCTGAACCATGACACTACTGCTGAGCCCAAGCTAAAACAACAACTGGAAGTGCTCTTCCGATCCCTCACACAACCTGCCCAGTCTGAATCTGTGAACCCAACCAAGCTGACTCCACCCGAACCCCTGTAGTCCAAGCCATAATCCATTGTACCTACTAGGTATCTCAGTACGTGCTTTGCGACAGTCTAATGCACACTCCTGGGCTCCACCATGAACTGGCTAAGAGTGTTAACCGAAAAACACAAGTCTGGCCTGGTGTTGACCAGATACATCAACAAACCAACGAGCTGACGATAGAGTGTGGGATCCACCAACTTACCCTCAAAAGAATGAAGTTGCTTCCAGTTGGTGATCATTGGGGTAGACATAGGCCTGCAGTCCTCCATCCGATAACTCTTCAAAATATCCACTGCATACTTCCCCTGTCCTAGGAAAATATGTCCAGGCTCCTGCCAAACCTCCATCCCCAAATAGTAATGCATCAACCCAATATCAGCCATCTCATACTCAGCTGCAAGGTCTCTCTTGCACTGTGCAATAAGACACTCATCTCCAGTGATAAATAAGTCATCAACATATAACAGAAGAATGAGAGGATCTCCACCAACCATAATGTAGTAAAGGTTGGGATCAACCTCACTCTTCTGAAATCCCATCAAAGTCAAATATGCATCGATCATGGAGTACCAAGCTCTAGGAGCTTGATTCAGTCTGTATAGTGCTTTCCTAACCCTACACACATGAGAATCTTTCCCATGAATCTTGAATCCCTGTGGCTGCTCTAAATACACCTCCTCCTGCAGAAGACCATTGAGAAATGCGGTCTTCACATCTATTTGGTGGATCGTCTAGCCCATCTCTGTTGCTATAGATATCACTGCTCTGATGGACGAATACCGAGCAACTGGAGCAAATGTCTCATCATAGTCAACTCCCTCAACCTATGAGAACCCCTAAGCCACAAACCGAGCCTTGAATTTCTCCACACTACCATCTGCAGCATGCTTGATCTTGTAAAGCCACTTGGAAGTCACCAATGACTTCCCCTTAGGTCTCGGCACAATCTCCCAAGCATCATTCTTCATGATGGAATGGTACTCTTCCATCATGGCATCTCTCCATACCTGATGCTGAGAAGCCTCCTCAAATGTGGAGGGCGCAAAGTCACGAAGACTCGCAACAAGGGCCATTCCATATCTGTCTAGCTCAACTACTGACCTGATCGCCTCCTGAGGTCTACCAAATGCTTCTGCTTCCTTCAAGGTGTCCTAAAGCCACTTAGGCTTCTTCTTCCTTGAAGGCTCCTCCCAAACTGGTCTATCCTTATCCAAGGAACTCCCAGAAGCAGAAGGTCCAACAACCCGAGGACTAGTGACTGATGAACCAGTCCCTAAAGACCCTGTAAGCTGTGAACCTGAACCTGTCCCTGAAGTACCTATCACCTGAACCACTGATCCTATAGAAGCTGTGCCTGTACCCTATGATCTAGTCACTCTAGAAACCTGCGGACCTAAAACCTGTATCAAAGAAGCCTGTGTAAACTGAGGTGTGGGAGCTGATGGCTCCCTCTGCTCCATCTCTCTTGACTTCTTGAAGGCTCTCTCCTCATCAAACTTCACTTCCCACCTCACTACAACTCTCCTCTAGCCAGGAATGTAAAGTCGATATGCCTTCGAAGTCTCATCGTAACCCACAAAGATACCTCTCTCTATAGTGGGCTCAAACTTCATCCTCTTCTCAGAAGGGACGTGAGAGTAGGTCAGAGATCCAAATATCCAAAAGTGACTCACCTCAGGCTTCTTTCCTGAATACATCTCCTCTGGAGTCATCCTCCCCAAAGCACGGTGAGGACTCTTGTTCTGTAGATACACTGCAGTATTGCAAGCCTCTGCCCATAGAAAGAATGGTAATGCCTGATCATGGAGCATAGCTCTCGCTGCTACCACAATAGACCTGTTCTTTCTCTCTGCTAATCCATTCTACTCAGGAGTGTAGGGAACTGTCAACTATCTCTGAATACCCTCCTGACTGAAAAAAGCATTGAACTCCTTGGAGGTATACCCACCCCCATTGTCTGATCTCAACATCCTGATCTTCCTCCCCATCTGCTTCTCCACAAGTGCTTTGAACCCTTGGAAGACACTCAACACTAGTGGGGACTTCTTGTTCCTCAAGAAGTAGATCCAAGTATTCCTGGAGTAGTCATCAATGAAGCTAATGTAGTACTCATGACCAGTCAAAGACACTGAAGACATAGGACCACAAATGTCAGAATGAATCAAGTCAAGCACTCCTGCTGCTCTCGTGTCATTGCTTGGAAAAGCAGTCTTGGTGTACTTTCCCAAAGCACACCCCCTGCACACATCACTCTCCTCAGTGCTGAACTCGGGTAAAACTATAACCATGCTCCTCAACAATCTCAGAGCTCGGTGATGCAAGTGGGCCATCCTCCTATGCCATAGCTCACATAGCTCACTACTGCTGCTGTGTGCTAGAGCATGCTACGGCTGAAACAATAACTTGTACAGTCGTCCACATCTAACTCCAATATCCATGGGGGTAGATACACCTGTAGTCCTAGGGAACACCTGCACTCTCCTGTCTGAGAAACACACCCCAAGACCCCTGTCCTCAATAGTGGAAACTGAAACAAGGTTCTTTTTCAGCCTAGGGACATACAACACATCCCTCAGAGTCATGGGACTCATAGACTCCCTCTGAAATGTAATGGTCCCCTGACCAACTGCTCTAACAATGGTATTGTCACCAAGTACCACCTCCACATCTCTAACTGTCTATGATAGCTCGGAGAACAACTCTCGAGTATCTATCATGTGTCTCGAGGATCCACTATCAATGTACCACGTACTAGTGGTGGATGCACCTGTCTGATGCCCTATCAACAATGAATGCTCACTCTCCATATCCTTATCTATGCTAGTGGCTAAAGAGACTCTCTCTCTCTCAATCTGTCCAGCATATAGGGAAAAATCCCTCTGAAAACTGTCACCAAAATCATCAACCTTTGTTGAGGCTACTGTCTGCTATCCCTATTGCTTCTTCTTCTTCTTGCTTGGACACTGTGAAGCATAGTGCCCAAACACCTGATAACAATAGCACTTGATTTTATTCAAGTCCTTCTTTTGTCCACCTTGTGGTTGCTGCTGCTGCTGCCACTTGGCCCCAACCTTCTTGGGACCCTTCTTCTTCTTCCCCTTGGTTGTCAAAGCCACGTTCTCATCATCTACCCCACCATGTGATGAACTACTCTGTACGAGATCTCTCCTAGTCTCTTCCTGCACAAAGTCATACCATATTCTCTCCCAAGATGGTAGGTTCTCTCTACCCACTATGGCTTGCACAAATACACTCCAGGACTTTGAAGCCCCATTCACTGCTGTGTGTACAAGCTTAGTAGCAGATACCACTTCACCAACCGCTGCCAGTTCATCCCGAACTGCAGAAATCCTAGTGAGGTAAGCTGTGACTCCCTCCTCCATTCATCTTTATACTCTTGAGTTTCTCTTTGAGAACCATCTTTCTGTTCTCATTGGAACTCTCATACAAGCTAGTCAAGGCACTCCACATTTCATGTGCCCTAGTCTTTCCAGAAATGTGAGGGATTATGTGGTCTTTAACTGCGTCAAGGATAATCCTCCTAGCCTTACAGTCCTTGTTGAAGGATGATAGAGCTACTGCATCTGTACCATCTGGAATGACAATCGGGTTGGCTATAGTACTTTTAACCGCCTCCACCCATAGTTCATTCTCCTCCAAAATAAACAAAATTATGGCCTTCCATGGCACAAAATTCTCAGTCCCATTCAACCTATCCTCCAACCTTAGACCTGTAGCCATCTCAACTTCAACCCAACAGAATGCTGATCACTAACACAAGAAAATCACAAAATTTCTGAGTTCTGGAAATTTCTGTGTGCTGCAAAAATATTACTGTTTTCTACCCCTACGCTTTGATACCATGTAGATTTTTCTGGGTTTTACTGCTTGCTGGTTTATGTTAACTTTTCAAGTGTTTTTCATTTGCAGCTTGTTTTGCATAAGCTGCAAAATACTTATGAAAAATATTGTAACAATTAAACACGCTATAAACTACCACTAATAGGCAGAAAATAAATATTTAACACATGCACACCATAAAAGTAGACACTCAGATTTTTCGGCAACTATGCGCTGGAAAAACCCCCACAGGGAAAACCAGTAAGAGAGAGAAAGAGATTTTATTTCTCCAGCAATGCTCCATACATAAATATTATAGCAGAAATTTACTTATCTCCACCATGACATTTCACCTAGCAGTTTATCTCGAAAACTGTGCCAAACTGCAATCTTGATTTCTGTGCATGGGTGCCTTGATTTTTGTGTTGAAAGTATAGAGACTGTAAGGTATAGTCCTTGATTTCTGTGCAGAATACATACTCAAAATTAGTGCCCCAAATCCACCTCGAACTATGTTCAGCAACCTTGGAAACTGTGCCACTCAAACCCCTCGATTTCTGTGCTAAGATTTTTGGGAAGAGTGCCCAGAATACACCTCGAGCTGCATGCAAACATTATTGAAATTTGTGCCCAGAATTTCTTGAAACTCGTGCCCAGATTATCTTGAAACTCGAGCCAATAAATGGTTGCTATACCTTCACCTTCGGATGTGTGCCTCCTCGATATCTGGGCCAAACTAAATGCCTTGGGTTTTGTGCTGTACAGCTAGCAATAACTGTTGTTGTGCTAAACCTCAATTTCTGTGCATTAATGGCTACCTCGGGATATGTGCCAGCTAAAGGAAAATGACTAGAAGACTGTACTGTGCATTAAATGCCCAAACTAGTACCTCGATTTCTGTGCCAATGTGAAATGGCTTCCTCGAAGTGCGTGTTGGTCTCCAAACTCTTCTTCTCTCGATTTCTCTCTTTCTCAATCTCAAGAATGAAATGAAATTGCCTCCCTCATGCTTTTTGTTTTAACCCTAAGTGGGTTCTAATGCAATGGTGGAGAAAGATCCAATCCAATGGACAAGATTCGATGAGAGTGAAAATCACTTTTATTTAATTCACATAAATAAAATCACTCACCCACTTAAATTAAATCAAAAAGTGACTTTAATGTTATAAAGTCTCATTAAGTGACATTTAATGTGAGGGTCACTTTTTTTTCCCACTTCTAAGTGACATTAGGAAAATGTCACTTGGGGAACACTTCCCTAGGTACAAAACTAACAGGATACCGGTTGTTGGACATACTATTGGGTGGGAATGAATGGTGTAGAGACTTGGGGTTGTTGAGTCAAGAAAAAGTTTCCAAATCCTTGGTTCGGTGGATTTCCCATGCCTTGCGTAGGGGGGGTATCTGAAAGAATGGGGCCCATGTATTATTTGTTTCGCTTTGATTAAGAGACAGGGTTTGAGAGGGTGGGTTCCATTGATGGTTTGAGGCACCAGAATACAGTACTCCATAATTCATACTAGGGTGAACAAAGGATTGATATTGATTATCTTGCCCCCCAGTTGGATTCTGATTTCCAAATATAGAATGCCCCCTATTAGGTGGGACTTGTGGCCCTTGTTTTTAGGAAATTACTCTTATAGTTGGGGAAAGAGACTACCAACTTACTAGGGGGTTAATAGATAGACATATAAGGGTGTTCTAGCTTTATTTATAAGCAAATAGGTTTTAGAATTAAGAGAATGCATACCTTATTTATGAAGCTCGGTTCGAGCTCTTCCTCTCTTCATTCTCCTATGCAAATAACTTGTAACACAAACACAAGACCTTTTTCAAACGTATTTGAATACAAGAAGATATTGATATTAATAAAGCAGTATAACATCAACACATAATCAAATGATAATATATATATGCAAATCTATGTTGGGAAGGAAGGAATGTCTCAAATTTTTTTTTATTAATGCAGAAAGTGTACAAAGTTTATACTTCTTCCTACACCAGCATTGTCATAACCACAACCCTGGGATCCTGCTCCTCTCTCTTAGCTACGAATTTCTCTAACATAACTCTCTTTAATCATCATAAATTCCCTTTCTCAAGCCCTCCCCTTTTATTTATGGCAAGGGAAGGAGGATTGGTTCGAAAGGTGGTTGAATTGGCAAGTTGGGGTAGTTTTGGTATCTGCCTCAACTAATCCCAATTCGTGTTTTTAATTATTTTTTGAATTTTTCTTAATATACTCGTGACCATGATATGAGACAACTAGCGATTTACTCGCAAGTGTCTTGGCTTGTATGTAGTGAGTGCAACAATTTTGTTGACACCCACGGGCTGTCAGTAATGATACCCGCGGCTGACCCGCTAGGTGACAAGTATAAGATTCATGGGTGTAGGTTAAAATAGGCAAAGAAGTATGCTTCCGAGGAAAGGATTATAGGATTCAGCTTAAGGTCATATATGGTCAAGGTATGGTCTTCCATTCATTTTGTCCTTTTGTGTGACCGACAGAGCAATGTGGTCAGGGACGAAGAAGTGCTAATTTGACTGATAACAGATGCTCCCTAATGTGTGAGGTCGGAGGGAAGCGATGGCCGAAATACATTACAACCCAAGATGAGGAGGAGCATAGAGGCCGCAGGATGAGGTCACAAATAGTACCTAAAACAAAAACAAAGTCAGCGAGCAGTTTACAATCTTGACATCGGGAGATGTTCAGAATGGTAGAGCATAATATCCAACACATAACTGATCAAGATGTATATAGAATGGCCACTGAAATATAATCGCGGATCCATGTCAAAACCGGAGATCATAGCCATAACAACAAACTAGATCTATGTCTGATCAAGAGCAAAAAATGAGTGCGTCTCAGTCTTGCGCAACTTGGGCAATAAAAATATGTGATGATGTTATTATAGGCCCAAGGTCTTCATCCGAACGGTCAAGGTACGCATCCTAACCATGAGAATAAATGAACTACTGAGGTCAAACATGGAGGATACTATTTGATTACTAGCCATTGATGTGGACCGTTAACAAACACGAGGATCACCCACCAGTAATGAAAATGGGGTCCAAGGCACCTAGTACATTCTAACAAGTGCGAATAAAGGCTCTTGAAGTTGAACACTTGAACAATCCATCAAGTAGGAGACATTGATGTATTCCCACTACTCAATAGTGAGGGAAACTACCACTAACGACTGCAATCCCCAAGGTACTACCGATAACTCTAAAATTTTTTACCAGAGCAAGATGAGATGAAGTCGATAGGAAGAAGTCCATTGGAAGGGAGGCCTTAAGGCATCCTCCATCATCCAACACGAGATACAATCAACCGGTTGAGTTGATATGGAGTAGGACTGAGTATATGAGGTCAAGATAACTGCAGAATGGCCGACACCAGGAGTGTCCTTGAACAGTGAGAACGGAACAAGAGTGACTTAGGCAGCTTTGAAGACAAAGGGGACCATGATATAGATCCGTAATGTAGGAGACATCAACAGATTCTCCATATGACTGGAAGAGTAACCAATCGGAGGAGTAAAAACTCTGAGATCAGGTTCATCCTAAGGCCAAAACTAAAACCCAACTTGTTTGAAAGACTCGAAAAGGTGTTATGTTCAAGGGCATACATGACTTGTTTCCCTTATACTGGAAATATACTTGACATACTTCCCTTCCCTTTTCTCTTTTTTTTAAAGAATGTATTTTCTTGATTTTAACGAGCATGAAACGATGGAAAAGAAATATCAATAATGGCCTTCTTATTAGTTTTAATGAGTCCAAGAAACAAAACTCAATAGTCCTTAAATTCCTTAAAGTGTGTTGAAATGCAATAAAATCAAAGTTTCTTTCAAGTAACCTAACATGCAAAAAGACAAAGCAAAGCAGGATCTCGAACCCTGTACTCGCCCATCAAATGAACTACTACTAACTGCGATTCGAGTCTTACCTCCAAACGTGAAATGTCGTGATGAATAACATCTCAGAGTAACTCAATGGTTGCACTGTACTCAGCTACATTGTTCGTTGTAGAGCCCAAACACGCCCCTCCCGAAGACACAAGTTGTCCAGTCGGTGAGTAAATAATCCAAGCCATTAGACGAAATTTGGGTAAAAAATGGGCCTCCTAAGGAAAATAATAAGAAAATAATAAAATAATAGTACATAGAGAGTAAAAAACTACTCTTCTGGATCGTATTTTCAACTTATCTCCTTGTAGGTTTACTCAAATTTCAAGAAGGAGGACTCGTTGGATGCATAATTAAATTATGCATCCAACGAGTACCCATGTTACATACTTTTAACAACATCCACACCATGAAAAATCAAAAATACATTAAAAAACGTGTTTCTAGTGAGAGAAAACACGTTTTTTAATGTATTTTCGATTTTTCATGGTGTGGATGTTGTTAAACGTATGCAACATGGGTACTAGTTGGATGAATAATTTAATTATGCATCCAACGAGTCCTCCCGCTTGAAATATGAGTAAACCTACAAGGAGATAAGTTGAAAATATGATCCAAAAAAGTAGTTTTTATTTTTTCCTTCCATTTTTTTTAGGTGCTCCCATTTTGAATTTTAAAGCGTTTTGATTGGCTAATATATGATGACATGAAATTTGTATTATTTTTGGAAGGCCCATTTTAAATTGAAATTTCGTCTAATGTGTTGAGGCCAACTAATGGGTGTGGCGACTAGCGCCATCAAAGAATCCTATAAAGCACTTAGCTGTCATCTAAAACCACAATCTAAAAGACACATAAGATGCACAAAAAGAAATAAAAAAGAAAAAACTAACTCTACAAACATGTACAGTTATAATACAAGAAAAAACATAGAGGCCTAAGCATAATACTTTTTCAGGTAGATCCCATTTCTAGGCTTAGGAAATTTACAACCCTCATAATCGGTCAGCTCATAACATCCTTTCTTCAGATATTTAGAGACAATATACGGTTTGAGCCACATAGATTTAAATTTACTTGCCCCTAAGGGATCTTTGTCCTGGTCATAGAGCAGAACAAGATCTCCTTCATAGAACACCCTAGGTTTTACAGACTTGTCGTACTGACGTTTCATGGCTTGACTTTTGTGAGCTTCATTTGCTGTAAGCACATCACGACATTGTTCATATAAGTGATCTAAATGCATCAAACGCTCCTCCAAAGCTGAATTTTCCGCAAGCAGTTGGATAGCCAGCTTGAAAGAAGGGATTTTGCATTCAACTGGAATGATTTCCTCCACCCTGTGAACAAGTTGGAAAGGTGAGAACCCCATAGAAGTCTTAACATTAGATCAGTAAGCCCAAAGAGAGTGATACAACATGATGGGCCAGTTAGATCTACTGGCATTAACGGTCCTTTGAAGGATGGTTTTCAAAGTCTTGTTAAGCGCTTCAACCTGACCATTCGCGTGTAGATAAAATGAAGACGAGTGTTCCTGTCAAAAACCTAGCATGGTATACAACTCGGTCATCATATTTTTTTGAAAATGTAGACCATGGTCCGTGACGATCTCTTTGGGAATACCAAATATAGCAATAATCTGGTTAAAAATGAAATAAGCAGTCGTTTTTCCGTTTGCTCTCACAGTAGGCATTTCCTTGGCCCACTTCATAAAGTAGTCGATGATAACAAAGATGTGATGGTGTCCTCTTTCTGAATCTATATTACGCATCATGCAGTCAACCCCCCACTTGGTGAAGGGGCCTGCTATGATCATAGGATGGAGAGGAGCCGGGTGTGCTCGCATTTGCTTGGTTTGATCTGCACGTGGACAGGAAGCATGAGGGGGACAACAATTCGACTGAATGAGTTGGCTCTATTATGGGGGATTCTTAAGAAAAAAAATGAGCAAAGTAGGAATACACTACATAGATAAACACAAATACACAGACAATATGCAGGAATGCAAACTGGTTTCTCTATTACTGGATGTAAGATTATCACTTGATGTATGTTACAATATTATACATTATTATATAGAATGTGTCGAGATGATTGAGTTCCTTCATGTTACGTTCAGTTACAAAAGAAGTTAGAATGGTTTGGCATCTCAACCGTTACAGTCGACTGGAGGACGGAGAGACATTTTGTTGAAGTTCGACACCCACAAGTCGCAGATCGATGCTGCATGTCGAAGTCGGGAAACTGTGAGGTCACGGAACTTGTCGAAGCCGAGGAGTTGTCGAAGCCATGTTGAAGTTGGAGCTTTGCAAAGTTGTGTCGACATTGATGAATTGTAGAAGATGTGTCAAAGCTAGCATCCGACAATAATGCCAACTGCAATGTGGATCATACCTCCTTCCTTAGGAAACAATGGTCCCCATTGTTTGCTCGTGAAGGTGAGGAAACTTGTTGATCAGTTCAGTAGCAGAGTACCACTTTCCTTGTGTTGGGATCTATCCAACTTTAGTAACCTGAAACAAGGGAATTGTGTTCATCCTTGTATGGTGTACTCATCGTCCCACAGTCGTGTCGCAAGGAAGAGGCTCCTGAACATATGGATGGATGTCTTCGGTTTTGGTTGTTGGTAAGTCGTTCTGTACCAACAATGGTGCATGATATGGTCAAAGTAAATCCACATTGAATACTAGATGCAGACCCAAGCACACAGGAATGTCAAGCGAGAAAGTGTTTTCGTGTACTGTATGAACCATATCACAAAGGATTGAGCTTCTTGAATGGACCGGTGAAGTGCTCCTTCTTGAGATGTAACAAAACCTTATCCTCAATTTGGAATGAATGAGGAATACGATGCTTGTTGTTTCTGGGCTTATATTTCTCATTTTATTGTTGCAACATTTCTTGTGCTTGCTTCTGGATGTCGCAGATCTAATCTCAAAACTTCAAGGCTTTATCAACTTCCTTCTGGATTTAGTCGGTGTTGGAGTTTGGCTGTGTCGAGGAGATGATCAAGTCGATAGGTGCTGAGGGTTGAAATCCGTAACAGATCTCAAATGGAGTCTTTCCTGTAGAATTGTGCTGAGCATGATTGTAACTATGTTGTATGTATGGAAGAATTTAATCCCATGTTCATCGATGCTTGTGGTTGTACATGCAAAGTAGTTGTACCACCAAGTGATTCACAAATTTCATCTGTCCGTTCGTCTGAGGATGGAAAGCTATCAACAATGAGAGTCGTGTGTCCAGTTGTTTCCAGATATTTTTCTAAAATATGCTGACGAATTTGGTATCTCGATCGGAAGTAATGGTTGTGGGTAAACCAAAGTTTTTCCAAACATGTGTGAAGAAGAGCTAAGCAGTCCGTTGTGTTGTCATGGTCTTCCTGCATGGTATGAGAATGGCCATCTTGGAAAATATGTCGACTACTACTAAGATCGGGTCATGTTGATGTTTAGTAGTAGGAAATTCTGTCAAGTAGTCCATAGAAATAGATTCCCATGGTCGACTAGGAACTAGTAGAGGTGTGTACAATCCCTGTCGTCAATTAGGTGGTTTAGCAATGGCACAAACCATGCATGATCGAATGTACTTGTTGATGTCAGTTTTAAGTGTAGGACAAAATAAATACTTTGGAGAATAGAAAGTGTCTTCGCTACTCCAAAATGTCCTGCAGTATTGTTGTAGTGCGTGTCCCAAATGAGCCGTTGTCGATGCTCACTGGTCGGTACATACATCTATCCAAGATTGTATAGCAAAGTGTCTTTCAGGAAGTAGTCAAAGGTCAACAATTTGTTAGTCTGAATCTATTGGTTGAATGCTGAAAATTCAATGTCGTCCTGATATAATTGAGGCCAAGTGGTAGTGTCGTAACCTTGCATACTCATCACTGTGAGAAGGAGAGTAATGGGTGGTCAACTCATACAATCGGTGACAGCATTAGCCTTACCTTTTTGATAGTTAATCACCAACTGGAATTGTTGTAGGTAATTAATCCACTTGAGTTGTCTAGTTGTTTGTAGTTTCGATTGGGTCAAAGTGAATTGTAGAGGCTTATGGTCAGTGAGGATGACCGTTTCCTCGCCAAGGATGTAATGCCTCCATTGCTTGAGAGCTTGCACAATGGCATACAGTTCTTTTTCGTACGTCTAATATCTTCTAACTTTGTCGTTAAAATGTTTGGAGTGAAAAGCGACTGGGTGTCCAGACTGGGTGATCATTGCGCCCAAGGAATAGTTCGATGCAGCTATCTCATTCTCAAAGGGCTTATGCAAATCAGGTAACACAAGTACTAGTGTAGTGCAGAGCTTGTGTTTGAGTTGTTCAAAAGCTTCTTGTTGTGTCGATGTCCATTTGAAGACAATTTTTCCATTTCCCTTCATCAACTGATTCAAGGGCCAGGCTATGTGACTTAAGCCGATTATGAATCGTTGATAGAAATTCGTTGAACCAAGAAAACTTCTTAGTTCTTGAATGCTTTGAGGAATGGACCAATCTTTGAGGATTCGTACTTTTTTTTGGATTGATGTGAATTCCTGTAGAGTCAACTACATACCCCAAATATTTGATGTTGTTCATTGCAAAGGTACACTTGTCCATGTTTAAGTAAAGTCAATGTTGTTGGAGAGTGTTGAGGACTTGTCGATGCTGTATGACATATTCTTCCTATGATCGAATGAAAATCAATATGTCGTCAATATAGACAATGACCCATTTTCCAATGAAAGGTTGAAGAATATTGTCCATGTATAGCATGAAGTTCGTAGGTGCGTTGGTTAAGCCAAAAGGTGTGAGTATTTTAATCACAGTAAGACCTAGGAGCTATGGAGAACCTCACAAAATCGAATTATTTGCAAAACCAATGAAAAAGCTTGAAAAAAGGAGACAATTTTACACACAATGTGAGCTTAATCTTTGCATTAACTGATTGTCTAACATATGAAAATGTTAAGAACAGGTTTTTATTACATCCACGAGAAATTTGAGAGCATTAGATAGCTCAAGATGAGTGTACAAGTCAAAATTGCCAAATTGGCCTCAATCCCCCCTAGTTGGGTCCAACTCAGTCCCAATCATCCCAAACAGTCATGAATTCAGGTGTGAAGGTGGCTAAAGCATGCTCAGTCATAAATGAGTCCAAGGCAGGTGTGGGTGAGCAAATAGAGGTGTTTGGGAGGACCAAGGGAGCAATAAATGCTCCAAATCTAGCCAAAATTGGGCAAAATCCACCCTAGCGCTCCTAGTCAACAGCAATTCCCCAAATCAAGGAGAGAGAGTGCTCTAGCATTTAATGAGGGAACACTTGTGGACAAAACAAGAGGTTGGGTGAACTGGTTTTCTTAGAAGTGGGTGTGAACACTCTCAAATGTGGGTATTTGACCAACTAAAGTCACCTAGTCCAAACTATGGTGTAATGAAGCACATGAGCAATAAAAGTTGACTATGGTTATGGACTATGGTACTAAGTATGGATTACTATTCTAACACCCCCCCTTAACTAGAAATTAGTACAACTCATGAAAATAAGTGGGAGGCCTTGGCAACAAAGGCTCAAGTCACCTCATTACAAACAGAATTTTTATTTGTCCATATAAACCGAGGACAAGAAGTAAAACCACATGGGATAAAAAATTCCCTCTAAAATGGACATGGGGCTGAACCTGCAATTAAATTGCAGCAATCACCATCCATCACTCACTCCAAGCAAATCTCTCAAGTGAGTGAAGGTCTTCTCAGTAAAACACTTGGTGAAAATATCTGTAGTTTGCTCGGTGGATGGGCAATACTGCAAGGAAATCACCTTGTCATGCACCAAGCCCCGAATGTAGTGCATATGGATTTCAATGTGCTTTGTTCTTTTCCTCTGTACTGGATCAATAGATATATTCATGGCACTTTGATTATCCACCCAAATGTTGGTTGGAGAATCAATAGCAACACCAAACTCCCGAAGAATGCCTTGCAACCAAACACATTGTGTGGCTGCGTTCATTGCTGCCTTGTACTCGACCTCTGCTGATGAAAGTGAAATGGTATGCTGTTTCTTACTTGACCAGCAAATGGGACCTTCAGCAAACATAAAAGCAAAACCTGAAGTGGGCTTTCTATCCATGGTATCTCCAGCCCAATCAGAATCAGAAAATCCAGCTAGTTGTAGTGAAGAACCAGCTGCATAGTGTACCCCAAAGCTCTTTGTTCCTTGGACATATTGAAGGATCCTTTTGGTTGCCTTCCAATGGATCTCATGTGGTTGCTGTATATATCTTTCTACAGCACTTATAGCATAAGACAAATCAGGTCTTGTATGTGTAAGGTACAACAAGCTTCCAACTAGCTGCCTGTAGAGTGTGCAATCCACCAATGGAGAGCCTTCAAATTCACCTAGTTTTATGCCTGAAAGGAATGGGCACTTGGCTGCCTTACATTTAGCCATTTTAAAATTCAATAATAGGTTTGAAGCATACTTAGGTTGACTCAGCAATATACCTCTCTCAGATTGCTCAATTTCCAAACCCAAAAATTACCTTAGCAATCATAGGTCGCTCATGGCAAATTCACTGTGCAAAGAAGCTTTAATTGTGCCAATTTGTTTGTTGAAGCTCCCTGTAATTAAAATATCATCAACATACAATACAATGACCTGAAAATTATCATCACATTTATGCAAATAAACATTTGGATCATACTTGCATCAACAGAAACCAATTGAGAGCAAAAAAGCATCCATTTTGGCATACCAAGCCTTGGGGGCTTACTTGAGTCCATAGAGTGACTTCTTCAACCTACAAACAAGTGTGGGATCCTCTTGGAATCCTTCAGGTTGCTGCATATACATATCTTCCTGTAGCTCCCCATGTAAGAATGCACTTTTAACATCCATATGGTGAACTTCCCTACCCTTACTAGCTACCATGGCTAGAGCTAGTCTAATTGAGTCCATCTTTGCAACCGGTGCAAAGGTCTCTGTATAATCCACACCATGGATCTATGAGTAGCCCTAGGCCACTAAACTAGCATTATACTTCACATCAGAACCATCAGCAACAGGTTTGGTTTGAAAAATCCACTTACATTGCACAAGTTTCCTCTTGGGAGGAAGAGGCACCAAATCCCATGTTTTGTTCTCTTGGAGAGATTGGAATTCTTCTTGCATTGCTATTCTCCACCTTGGATCATGATGAGCTTCCTAATATGATTTTGGATCAGATCCAAATATCATATAACAATGATCGGCAAGTTCACTTTCATTTGCAAAGGAAGCATTGATTGTTTGAGATCTAGTCTTCCTAGGCTCTTGGGGATTGCCTGCCAATTCTCCTGCAGCTTGTATGATTTTTTCATCCCACTTGGGCCTTGATGGTGACTAATGTACAGCAATATCATATTCAGCCATGTCATCTTCAGCAATATCAGAAAAATCAGAAGTGGAATCATCACTAATTTCATTAATGTGTGGAGGAGAAGAGCTTTCCCCCGGTGCAAGCTCAAAATCAAGAATTGGTTCTTCTTCGAATTGCACACTTCTCTCAATGAAAGTTTTGAGTGTGGATGTGTCAAAGATCTTGTATCCCTTTGTGTCTTCACCATATCCAACCATGATACATTCTCTGCTATGTGGCTCCAAAGCCTTCCTCTTTTTTGATGGAATTCAATCCCATGCTCTAGACCCAAAAATTTTGAAATTTGACACATTTGGTTTTTGGCCAAACCATGCCTCATAGGGGGTTTTTCCTTTGACTGATTTGTGAAAGGCTCTGTTCTGAATATGAGCAGCACAATTGATGGCTTCAGCCCATAGCTTAGGGCTTAGATCCCTAGCTTCAATCATGCAAGTGGCCATCTCTTTGAGAGATCTATTTTTCCTCTCTGCCACACCATTTTGCTGAGGTGTGTAGGGGATTGAATTTTGCATTTGGATGCCACATTCCTCACAAAGATGCTGAATATTAATGTTCACATACTCCTTTCCATTATCAGTCCTAAGGATCTTTATCTTATTACCACTATGATTCTCCACTAAGGCCTTCCAAATCTTCAATTTCTCAAACACTTCTGATTTCAATTTAAGGAAGTAAACCTAGCAGAATCGAGAGTAGTCATCTATGAATGTGAGTACATACCTTGATCCACCATATGATGGAGTGGGAAGAGGACCAATGAGGTCTGAATGTACCAATCCAAGTGGTTGATTGGCTCTCCTTGCCATTCTCTTCTCATAGCCGCGCTCAGGATGCTTTCCAACTACACAACCAATGCATGCACCATTTGAAGATTTGATTTCTGGAAGCCCTTCCACCATCTCGTCCTTGTGCAATGTCTAGAGATATTTGTAGTTCATGTGGCCAAATATTTCATGCCACAACTTGGATGTCTCGTTGGCATGAGAGACAAGAGCATGGTCACTAGAATTTGGAATGAAATTGGAGAATTTGTACATTCTCTCTTCATGATCAGCATACCCCACTACCACAACTTGATTTGAAGAAATTTCTGAGATTTCTACCAAATCTGGAGTAAATGTTACTCTCTTGGCTTCTCCTGTATGGTTCATTTGATAAACTAATAGAAAATTTGCATCCAATGAAGGTACATAGAGCACATCACTGAAATAGCCATGCTCCATGTCAATCCTACCAATCCCCTTGGTCTGGATTTCTGAATCATCTCCCATTCGAACTGTTGGGCCACCATTTGAATGCATAGAAGAGAAGAGCTCTCTGGATGAAACCATATGTATGGAAGCTCCTGAATCAATGATAAAGGATGAGGGATTCGAAATACCTACTACCAAAGCATGACATTTCTCCTTATTGTCAGGATTTGAGGTGCTCTCTTTCTTCCTTGCGCCCTCAGGGACTAGGATGTTGTTCTTCTCCAGCAGCTGCGCCATTGAGTCAATGGTTTTCTTCATGCATGATCTCTCTGGATGCCATCCCTTATGACAATAGGTGCATTTGATCTTTTCCTTTCCCTTCTTGTCCTTCTCCTTTGACAGATTCGAACCTCCATCTGCAGACTTGGTCTTGTCAAACTTCCTCTTCTCTGGCTGCCTCGAATTCTTGGCTTTCTGCTTGCCTTTGTTGGCATTTGAAACACCCATTGCCAGTGCTTGGTCCTTTGATTTTATGTTGCCCATATGAACTAGTTTCTCCTGCTTCTGAGTGAGACACTCCATGAAGGTAGCTAGTGATGGCATTTGCCAATTTCGAAGGGTCATCTTGGCTGAGTGAAATGTGCTAACAAATACAGAAAACTCTAGACCTACCTTCGAAAGCATGGACAGAATCAGTTGTTCCTCCTTCTTAACAATTCCACATTGCTACAGCTAAAGCACTAGTGACTTGAACTTAGTTAATAACTCCTGGATGGTTTCAAAATGCACTGGGCTCAAGCTAATGAGCTCGTTTTCAAGCTGGTGGTCTCTCAGTTCATCAGTTTTCCCAAAGAGTGATTCTAGCTTCACCCATACTTCATTGGGGGTTGTCAAACTGTTTGTATGAAACAAGAGTTACCTCAAAATGCTTAGGCATAACAATCCATAAGCTTCATCAAGTCGATTGTAGTACTTTGCTTTCTCCACAGCAGAGTTTGGCTCCACTTATGTGCCCATGGTTACTCTATAGAGACCCTTAGATCTCAGTTTTATAACCATTTCATCCTTCCAATCGAATAAATTGAAGCGTGTGAGCAACATTTGGTTTGCTTCCATTACTGTTGCGTTAATGGTGAGAAAACTACTGAAACACTTGCAAAAAACACTCAATTTTTATTTGGAAATCCTCTCTAAAATGCAGTTCAATGCTCAATATTGACCTGCAAATCACTAAATACACAATGGATCTGATACCATGTGATTATTTTGATCATAGTAATATCTAGGAGCTATGGAGAACCTCACAAAATTGAATTATTTGCAAAACCAGTGAAAAAGCTTGAAAAAAGGAGATAATTTTACACACAATCTGAGCTTAATCTTTGCATTAACTGACTGTCTAACATATGAAAATGTTAAGAACAGGTTTTTATTACATCCATGAGAAATTCGAGAGCATTAGATAGCTCAAGATGAGTGTACAAGTCAAAATTGCCAAATTGGCCTCAATCCCCCCTAGGTGGGTCCAACTCAGTCCCAATCATCCCAAACAGTCACGAATTCAGGTGTGAAGGTGGATGAATCATGCTGGGCCATAAATGAGGCCAAGGCAGGTGTGGGTGAGCAAATAGAGGTGTTTGGGAGGACCAAGGGAGCAATAAATGCTCCAAATCTAGCCAAAATTGGGCAAAATCCACCCTAGCGCTCCTAGTCAACAGCAATTCCCCAAATCAAGGAGAGAGAGCGCTCCAGCATTTAATGAGGGTGCAATTGTGGACAAAATAGGATGTTGGGTGAACTGGTTTGCTTAGAAGTGGGTGTGAACACTCTCAAGTGTGGGTATTTGACCAACTAAAGTCACCTAGTCCAAACTATGGTGTAATGAAGCACATGAGCAATAAATATTGACTATGGTTATGGACTATGTTACTAAGTATGGATTACTGTTCTAACAAAAGGCATGATTAACCATTCAAACAATCCTTCCTTGGTCTTGAAAGCAGTTTTCCACAAATCTGAGGGCTCAATTGGAATTTGATGATATCCCAACTTGAGGTCGAGCTTAGTAAAGAATTTGGTACCTTTCAGATAGTCGATGGTACCTTTCAGATAGTCGATGAGCTCGTCTATCCTCGATAGAGGGTAGCGATTCTTTACCGAAATTTTTTTGAGTTCCCTATAGTCGATGCACATGCGCCAAGTCTCATCTTTCTTTGGAAAAAGGACAACTGGAATTCCACAAGGAGAGGAGCTAGGTTGGATATGACCTTTTTCGATCAATTCTTGGATTTGTCTACGGATCTCTTCATTTTTTAGAATGGATCTTCTGTAAACTGATACGTTAGGAAAAGAAGGACCAGGAGCAAGTTCAATGGAGTGTTTTACCTGGAAATGTCGAGGTACTCTATCCGGATCTTGGAATAAACTTTGATACTCATCGAGAACATTGTCGATCATCTGCTTCTGTCGGGAGCTGCATTGGTCGGTGAGTCGACTCGTCATTGCAGTCTTCCTAGAATGTTGCATTTTGATCATGATTAACGTGAATTCCTAAGCATGATTGATGAGCTTCTTTGTCTGTTTAGCACATACCATTGAGACCATTGGTTTAGGTCGGTGCTCTGGTATTCCGTACCATTGATTATGGATTCTGACAATCACCTTCTATGTTCATGATTGATAATTTCCATGGCCATCCCACAAGTAAGGTTTCCCAAACAAGGCGTTGGCTACAGAGAGTGGTGCCATGTCACAGAGTACTTCAATTTCAAAAGGCTTTATGAAATAGGATATTTTGCATTATCGGGTGATCTGTAGTTCCAATCCATCCTTCATCCAACGGATGTTGTAAGGATAAGGATGTGGAATGGTGACAAGACCTATTTTCTTCATAAGATCCTCAGAAATGAAGTTCTTATGGATACCGTTATCCATAATCAGATGTAATGGATTATGTTGAACCCATATCTGTGTATGGAACATGCACTCTCATTCCTCCTCGTCGATGATAGTCGAGTATGCTGGAGTGTTTGATGTTGATTTCAAAAGGGTTGTTGGCTTCAAATACTGAACTAGAGGTTTCCAATACAGACCCAGGTTCTTCGCGGTTTCCCCTTGACCAACAAAACCCCTTCGTACCGGCCCTTTTGGTAACAACCTGCCAGCAGGTTGACGTCTCAGCCAAGGTGTATCTACTTGGTTACTGCGGAATCAGATTTCCACAGTAGGTGATGAGTTGTGTAGGTTAAATTACTTCGTAGCACATCACAAAGCCTGTGCTGTGGAACAAGGACTGCGTGATGAGTGGTTACCCCGTGGTCCGCACTTCCACAGTTTCCTCATGCATAGTGTGTCACAACTTCAGACTGTGCGGCTTAAGTGAGCATAAACAATAGGGCAATATGACTGAAGTATGCATTCCCTATTAGCTCTGTGTAGTACACGGATTCTACTTATCACTTAGACAATTGTTTTCTATCTTGCATTATTCAATATTATGACATATGGAAGTACACTACTGTGCATTCACAATATCATTCACCAAGTGCTTAGTTAAACTTCTTCTACATAAATAGTTATTTGACATACTGTTATTTCCTGATGCTTATCATACTAACATTCACCATCACTCTGTTCATGCAAAGCTTAACATATTATCTCCACACTTCCTTTTATGGAAAATACATACAAAAGCTTTGACATAACCGTAACTAAATGGGAATCTAGACCTTCATTCACAAAAAACAAACAGATGCAAAAACAAACAACAAGATCACATTGCACAAGATTTAATGTGGTTCACCCCCTGGATGGAGGCTACATCCACAAGAACTATTATATTTCTCCAATGGGAAGGGTACAATAGTTCTTGGTCTACACACTCAGCTGCAGACGCTCTTCTCTCTTAGATAGGTCTCTGTGCACATAGCTACAGATCCCTTACAATAGCTTCAAAATAAAAAAAGATCTAACAATATTCAATGAATGAGAGTTAATAATTGAAGAGTTAACCCTTTCCCATACAAAATTGCCTTATTTATAGACCATGCCTATAGCTCATGTCTTTGCAATTGAAGGCGAAAAACCTTAGGTTTACAAAAACTATCACGATTTCCCCTAAACCGGACTGCTGGCTTCTGGTAGCGAATATTCCATCCTGGAGGTCTTCCACGCCTGCTTCACATCGCTATTAGTCCTCCTGTTGCGCACATTCCAACAAGTCGCTTTCACTGGGCCGTTCTTTCTCTAACGGTCTTGTGTGATTGGCTCAAGTAGTGGTATCTTCCGCGTGTGCCACAAGTCGCTTTCTTCCTGATTTGCTCTTGCCCACCACTTGGCACTCCTGGAGCATCTTTACCAAAACTAGACCAATGACGGTCTAACCAGAACACGTGCCCATCCTCCATCCAACACTCTACTTTGCTGGCTCCATGTGGACTAGTCACTTCGCAGCATTGCTTCCTCGTAGCACTGATCTTCGTAGCACTATCAAAATAGTGCTGCGTGCAACTTCGCAGCTCTGTCAAAACAGTGCTGCATGCAACTTCACAGCTATGTCAAAACGGTGCTGTGCACAACTTCGCAGCATCCCCAACACTTTACACAGAAAGTTCTTCAACTGAACTACGCTCAGCTTCACAGTTCCAAAGTCCTTCATTATCAAAATTTCCTGACTTGGGACAGGCCCAACAGGCCCCTAACACTTACATGTGGCTCGTCCCTGAGCCACCTGCAACTTCAGCTTCCTTGATCTATTCTGCTAACTGTGGAGTTAGATTCGCAACAAACTCATTATATGTGTCGATTAGTTTTTCTACTGCCTCCTTCGTATCTTGCATGACTTGCCTGACTGTTTCTAATATCTCAGGTGTTACTTCCTCACCGATTTGGCCTTGCACCTGTTCCTGGTTCTCGTGCAAGTCCTTCAGCTTATCTTCAATCTGCTGTGAAATTGTACTGGCGTCCTCCAGCAGGGGTTGTGACTAATCAGACATTTCTGTCTCTTTTTCCCTTAAGGCTTGCACCTCCTTCTTGAGGTTATTTATTTCCTTGCATTTTGGAAGCTTATCTCTTGGTGGCAGGGCCTTGACTTCTACATCCAACTTTTCCAACGCAACCTACTTGTCCTTGACTGCAGTCTTTACTTGTAGCAATCTCGGATCTTCCTAGAGAGCAGTGAATGCCTTTGATGCCGCTTCCAATAGGTTCTGGCACTTAGCCACTTCAGTTGCAATAGTCTTTGCTGCGGCCTTCACTGCTTGCTCCCTTAGCTATTGCTCAGTCATTGATGTCTCCGAATTGATCTTTTCCTTCAAGTCATTAATATCATCCTCATAGAGAAGCTCCTTGTCTTGTATTTCTAACTTCAGGGAGTTCACCATCACCCCCATCTTCACAATGGTGTCTGTAGGATCGTCCTTGACCTCAAATTCCTCAATGTCATCTGCGACAGAAGTTATAGTGGCCTCCAATCGCAGTCAAAGGTCCTGTTCATCTTGTAGTTGAATACCTTTGCGCGAGCTAGATTCCTCGAGCTTCCTATTGGAGGCTTGTAGCTTAGCTTGTGAATTCAGCACATCGGTGGTTCTTTCGTGCATTTCATCTACAATCTGTAGGTGCAAAAAGTGCAATCCAGGAAATGGTATCTTTGCTAGGTCGAGTTCTACTCAATGTCCTTTGTATATAGCACCGATTGTTATGTCACTGGCAGAGTTATAGTCATTGGCTCTAGATGAATGACCCGAGTCTTTGTTGGCATGGTTATGGCTAGTTGCAGTGTTTTCGGCTATGAGGTTCCTCTCGACCTCCCTTCGGATTTTGAGTCCCGTGGAAAGGGTAGCCTTTTCAGGACATCGTCAATCTTTTCTTTGAGCCCTTGCAGTGCGAGCAAATTCTTGTGTAGGCCATCCTGGATGGATTTGTTCTTTTTCTCCTTCTCGGTCATTAGTTCTTCCATCTACTCTGTGACTCTTTCGGCCATCACATCATCATCATCATCATGAAGCACTGTCTTTGATTGGCCTTTGCTTGCTTTCATCTTCTTGTGCGCCTTTAGCTTTGTCGGGCTCTCAGGTTCTTTCCTTTTCCGTATGTCCTTCTCTTTAGTGATCGGACAGGGCTGTGGGATAGGTTCACCTTCGCCGGGGTCACTTGGAACATCCACAACTTTGACCATAAACTCAACGGACCATTCCTTCATGATGTTGTCGATGTCGTCCTCATATATGTGGTAGTTCCCTGGGCACCACTATGGTTTCTTCACCTGTGTCTTGGGTGCAATAAAGATAGAATGTATGTCAGCATGAAATTCCACAATGCGTATGTACTTACTAGTTACCTGCTTTGTGATTCGTGGCGTGAGGATGATTGCATCACGCAGCTGATGATAGTACTGATAGAAGTCTTATGTTGTCGCGTGCTGCCTTTGTGCATTCGGATTAGCCCAGAGGTTTGCAAACCGTACTCCTCTGGCATCATTACTATCGGAACTTACACCCACATAGTCCTTCAGCACCTTCCATCCCACGAAGGCGATCAAGACAATTAGCCACGTGAAGTGGAAGTTTCCTCCATTCAACTGCGTGTCATTGAGTTCTTCCAAGAACTCATTCAGAAGATATTGACACCAATTGAACTGGGTTCCGTCAACCACCGCAGCACTAAGTAGTACTCTGCAGGAAGGCACCTCCAAAGGCATGGTTGTCTTGAGAATTTTTCCGGCGAGCAACTATGTAACAAATCTGGTTTCTCTATCTTCTATTTCGTCTGTAGGGAAACCCCTTTTTCCCTTTACGGCAGCATGCATTTTCTTCATTTTGGCGACTACTTATTTATCTTTGCTCGTCCCTTGGAAGAACAGCCTTGTATCTTTGCCTCGCTTGCTGAATCCCATGACACGGTGGATTAAGTCGATGTTCAAATCAACATTATGGTCCAGCCACAAGTATCCGTGAGGGATTCGCACCATCAAAGTGCGAACCACTACATTTACTTCTCGCAATCTATCGAAGTGAGGTAATCTTAGGAGATTGAGTAGTACGGACTGGACTACTCCTGTTAGCCAGCTTTCTGCGACCAATTGAAGTGTGCCCTTAGCGTCTTTCTTCCAACACATATATTGGTCAGGCTGGAATAGTGGGAACTTAGGCTCATGGGGCTCATCCTTCTGCATGTCCAGCAGGTCATAATCCTCCCATTTGCAGTCTGGGATCTTTCCTAGCAAGTTGTTGGTGACTTCCACATGGTTTGAAATTGGTGAAAGTGGAATCTCATATCTAACATTCTTTGTGAGCTTGTAAACTGGGGCATCTAGTGCCCTCGACGAGATGTATTCTGGTGTGAGCTTCAATGGTATCTCCTTATCAAGTATCGGTGACCGTGGTACCATTGAACTCACCCTGGGAATCTTGGTTCTTGGCCTAACTGTATCCTTGCCTTTCTCTTGCATGGTTGGGGCGTGCCTTGGGGACCTCCTTGATGCTTGACCTAGTTCTAATACAACTTTCTTGGAAGGGGTTTTCATTAACCCTTCAATCCCTCTGTAGTGAAATAGTCTCACCGTTTCTTGGATTGTAAGTTCATCTTGTCTGGAAGACCACTCAGACATTCACTGGAAAGAGTTTGCAAGTGTTTTAGATAGGTTACTGAAGATTACTAACACAGGAGTGAGCGCATGAAAATTCTAAGTGTTTGGTAATGCCCGCGAGTCCTTATGCAACATTACTTACAAGCGTAACTAACTCCTTCCATGCCCTTCAACGACTCCATCGGCCTTCCTGATCACTGA
Source organism: Larix kaempferi (assembly GCA_027924585.1). Taxonomy (NCBI): domain Eukaryota; kingdom Viridiplantae; phylum Streptophyta; class Pinopsida; order Pinales; family Pinaceae; genus Larix; species Larix kaempferi. Next base: position 1,959,196 of record BSBM01000057.1, read on the forward strand.
TTGACCCCGCCCAGGTAAGTATTAAATGTGGTATCCGTTGGCCAAATCCAGCAGATACATCAGTCCCTCTCTTCATCAGCATGTTCAGAACAGCTATCTTTGTGTTAAATGCTCAAGCGGTTGCTAGAAACGGTCATATAACAGCTATTTTTCTCACGGCTAGTGTAACGGCTATTTTTCTAAAGGCTACGCCAAACTGCATGGTAGGTCATCTCTGATCCTGCGCAGTTACTACGCGGAGCCTGAACTCTTTCTTTTTCTTTTTTTTTTGCTTGCACAGCTTCAACAGTGCTGCGCGGTATATACAACCTCTTCATTATAGTACACATACAGACTCATTCATATTTCCAATGCCCAATTCCAACTGTACTTGGCACTTAGAAATCTCCCTCCTGCTGCTTTTCAAGTGTCCTGCAAAGCCTAACTGACCCAATAGGGCTTAAGTTGGCTTCCATTGATTAACCCTGGTAGGTTATTTCCTACTAATGTGGTTAACTGAACTGCGCCAGCGTCAGTTACATGCAAAACAGTATATGGTCCTATCCAGTGCATTTTAAATTTTCCAGGAAATTTCATGAGCTTACTATCATACAGGAAGACTAGATCACCTACTTGAAAAGATTTGTTCTTGATATGGCGATCATGCCATGCTTTATCTTGGTCTTTCTACACTTGTTGGTGAAAGCCTGCGATGAAGCGATCTTCCTCCAATCCAACCAAGTGCAGCAATCTTTCGTCCAGCGCTGCGCGATCTGCCATCCCAATAAATGTAGTGATTCTCAAGCTGGGGACAATATACTCCATTGGCATTATAGCCTCTTGTCTATAAGCCAACAGAAAGGGTGTCTATCCAGTCAGTTTCTTGCAAGTGGTCCTGTATGCCTATAACACAGATGAGATTTGCAGATCCCAGTCATCTCTATTCACATTGCAAATCTTAGTGAGCGCATTCTCCAGTATTTTGTTGAATGCCTCATTAGTGTCATTCACCTGTGGATGGTATGGGGTACTGCGCTGATGATGGATGTGGAATTCTTCTGTGAGAGCTTCAATAGTTCTGTTCAAAAAGTGAGTTCCCTGATCACTCATCAAAATCTTCGGGCATCCAAATCGTGAAAGTATTTCTTCAAAAATGAACTACGTGGCAGTACCTGCACTGTAGTCCTTTACTGGTTTTGCTTCCACCTATCTGGTGAGGTAATCAGTAGCAGTAATGATGTACCTCATACCAGTTCTTTTCCCTGGTGGGTTTATGGGACCCATGAAATCAATGGCCCACTTTTCAAATTTCTGCAAGGTCAACTATGGATTTAGTGGCATTTCATCTGTACGTGAATGTTTTCCTGTCCTCTGACAGACATCACAGTTCCGACAGTGTTCTTTGGAGTCTTTATGGATAGTAGGCCACCATAGCCCTATGCATAATATCTTCTGTGTGGTAGCCCTTCTTGCATAGTGACCTCCTATGACCCCTAAATGCGCATCTGCTAAGATGAATGGTTTCTCATGGTTTAATATACATCTGCGCAGGACTTCATCTTGTCTGAGTTTGTATAACTGACCTGCAATAATAGTGAAGTCTGCGGTGCGCACTACCAGCTACTTCTTTTGCTGGATGGATAAGTCTTGAGGTGCCAATCCTATTGTTAAAAAATCAATAATGTCCTTATAATAATCATCAGCAACCTGTATAGCAAACAACTACGCATCAGGCATACTGTCTTTGATGTTTGTCCGCCCTTCTCCTGACTCGATCCTATATAGATGATCAAGTCCTAAGCTCAACCTGCCTGGCTTAACAATGATCTCAAAATCATACTCCTGGAATAGTAACAGCCATTTGCATATGCGCCCTCCTAACACTGGCTTATTGACCAAGTATTTCAAAGCGGAATGGTCAGTGAACATGAGGAAGTGTGCACCAAGCAAGTAGTGCCTGAATTTCTGCAGTGTATATACCATTGCAAGACCTTCCCTCTCAGTAGTAGTGTAATTCTTTTCCGCTATTGAGAGATTCCTTCTTGAAAATGCGATGGGATGGTGAATACCCCCTTCTCCTGGTTGAGCTAGTACAACTCCCAGCGCGATACATGATGCATCTACATGTACATGGAATGGTTTTGCCCATTCTGGGAACATTTGGATCGGCGCGGTAACCATCTTTTCTTTTAATGTATCGAAAGCCTGCTCACACTCTGCATTCCAAATGAACGGCGCATCTTTCTTTAGCAGCTTTTTTATTGCCGCGGTTATTTGCGCATAACCCTTTATGAACTTCATGTAATATCCGGTATGTCCTAAAGTAGAGTGCAACATCTTGACCGAATTTGGTGTGGGTAAATTTGCAATAATTGCAATCTTCATAGGATCAACCATCAAACCCTACTTACAGACAATGTGGCTGAGTAAAATCCCGTAGGGAACACAAAAAATACACTTATTCAGATTTAAGGAGATCTGATGCTGTCTACACTTCTCAAGCATCATTCTAAGATTCATGCAATGGTTCTTTAGTAATCCAAACACAATCCAATTGTCAAAATAGGCTTCCAGAAACTTGTGCATAAAATATTTAAAGGTCGCGACGACAACTCTGGAAAATATGGCAGGCACATTCTTTAAACCGAAAGGAATTACTATGTACTGGAACGGCCCCCATTTTGTAGCAAAAGTCGTCGTATGCCTATCTGCGGGATCAATCCTAATCTGATGATACCCGGAGAATCCATCAGTAAAAGAGTAGGCCTCGTTCCCTCCAACATTATCAAGCACTTCTTCTGTAAAATGAGTAGGGAATGGGTCGTGCATGGAAGCATCATTTAGTTTTTTGAGATCCACGCAAATTCTGATTTCACCTTTCGTTTTCTTGTCTTGAACGACCATGGGGCTAATCCACTCAGATTCCTCAATAGGCTTAATGATTCCTGCCTCGAGCATCTTATCCAGCTCCACGCGCACTCTTTCTTTGTATCGCGGGTTTAACCTATATGGGCTTTGCTTCATAGGCTTGGTGCCTGGCTTAAGAGGTATTTTCATGACCCCTAACTCTCCCAGAATGCCCTTCATTTTTGTGAACTTAGTCGGAAATAGTTCCTGGTATTCATGTAATGTGTCCACGATCTCTGTGACTCTCTGATTATCCCAATAGTGTCCAATGGACGCGAACTTCAGCTCTTCACTTGTGCCAATGTTCACCTTCTGCATCTTCATTGGTCCACTCATGTCCGGGATTTCCAACGGAGGGCCCTCTATATCACACGTACCCTTGGATTCCAGTATGTTTGTCTTGCATGGGTCATCCTCATCTTCTTCCTTGCTATCATCGGCCTCTTCAGCTAGGTTATAACACTCCATGGCATGTTCTTCATGTTCCTTTTATTCTGATTGTAGGTGTGCAAGACTGCCATTTGCCCCGAAGAATTCTTCTAATGTCATATTTTTGTGAGGACAGTCTTCTCTGAATATGCGTTCCTTAATTATCTACAATGCCTCATGTATGAGCAGGTTCTCATCCTTGAAACTGAAATCCTTCTGGACATTTGCAGTCAAGGTGACCCAGTCCGTTGTTTCTCTGTGCAGCTCCAGGGCTAGATACCACTTCTTTGGGATATCATCCGCCAGCGTATGCACAAGTAGATGCACCCATTCTGTGCTTGGTCTTTCCGCCCATGCTTGTGAGAAGATATCAATATGGTGTTTTGGATCAGTCTGCCCATTGTATTTTTCAAAAGGTAGGGCGACCTTTTCAGCAAACCAAATCTGCATTTTGATTCTACATTGATCCTAAGTGGTCAATGTCTACTTGTGCACAGCCCACGATCTGGCGGGTGTCTCGCGCAGTGCCATGTCTAGTGCTGGTAATCTATGCTCATCTGCAATAGCTGTGGTATATTCTTGTATAAAGGAGTAAACATTAACCTCCTTTCCGATCCAGTGCAGTGATTTTGTAACCTGCATGCATCTTCTCGCTCAGACTTCATGCATGCGACTCTACCAGTTCTCCAGTCCTGCCTCCGAGTAAGAGATGCAAGAGTTGTCACATCTCCAGCTGAGTGTACCATCCGCAATGGGATTAACGTAAGCTTCTTGGTTCACGGTCATCTGGTACAGTCTGTCGAAGTCTTCAGCCCTGGATTCCTCCTGAATCGGCTCACTATATCTGTCATCATCTGCAGGATCCAACGACGCGATGACCCTAAGATGTTTTCCTTCAAATATAATCTTTTTCCTCTTCAAGTTTATTATAGAAATGTTATCAATAGCCCAGTCAATTCCCAACAGCACAGGAAAAGGCTGACTATCATCCACAATCTCGATAACTTCAAAGTCTGCTGTTAGGAACCCATGTCTTTACTTTTTAGTATATTGTTGTTGGACGCATATGCTTTGTAAGTCATCCCATAGTATTTGTTGATCCATAGCTTGTCTTATTGTTGTTGGCACATATGCTTTGTAAGTCACCCATAGTTTTTTTGATCCATAGTTTGTATTGGCCCATGGTTTTGACTCATAATATTGGTGCCTAGACTTAGTATATAAGTGTGTGTTGAGGCCTATGAAGGCACCGTGAAGTTAATTGTATTGAGCTTGCTCAAAGGAGGTTGCCCCCTCAAAGTGGCCTACGATCAATATAAAAGTGATTCTGAGTTCTGTTATTTCTGATATCTCATGTATTTGCATTAATTAATTATTGTAGGTTCATCACATCTGGTATCAAAGTACTTTCTTGGGCTCGATGGGTGGAATTTCTCACATTTTTTTTTTCTCGCATCTGTTGCAAGTTTGGATTTGGGAATAATCCCTATCCGCTTAACTGTGGGAAGTACTTGGGCATAAGCCCTAAGACTCATTGTGAAGAGTACCACAGGAACCCCAAAGTAACTAGCCCATTGAGAGGACTTGCCAGCAAAAAGGGTAACGAACCCTACTTGATTGACTAGTTCCCACCTATGAGGTAAACCAAGAGCTGTCGTTTGTGGCAAAGCGGTTATCAGTTTTACCTGATCCATGGAGTGAGGGGTACTGTCCCAATACGCAATCCATCAGACAACATTGGTGGTTGAGTGAAACACCTGAACTGTTAGGAAGTCGAACATACTTGGGGTCCATATCTATTTTCAGCTGAACTATTGCCGATCACTTCCATGCTATTTCATATCCATTCTGAAAGTCATTCCAGATCTATTCTAAAAGTTGTTCCAGATCTATTCTGAAAGTAATTCTAGATCTACTCTGAAAGTCATTCCAGATCTAGACATTTTTTATCCATTCAGTGCCGTTTCAGATCCATCTATTGCCGATCCCTTCCGCACGTTGCAGATCCATCTATTTCCTTCTCCCTTGTTTAACTCTATTTTCCTTGAAACTTCTATGACACCCCTGCAATCCCATTCTGTATATTTCATTCCTGAGGTCCCTATCCCAAATTCCACTTCCCAACACCCGAAATCTCAAATTTTTTTATTTTTAGGGTTTGCCATAACTTCTTCAATTTTCACCTGATCGCCTTCAAATTTTACCACAAAATTTCTTTCCTAATTCTGCTTCTTTGTCCCTCTCTGCCAAATTTTCTCATTCTTTCACCCCACTTCTGAAATCCCCCTTTTCTACTTTCTTGTCCTTTCAATAGTGTCAAAAATGTAGTTCAACCCCAATTACCCATCGGACTTTTTCCCCAATCCAAATTTCCCTTTACTAAATCAGCTTCCGTTTGTGTTTTTCTACCCATTCCAAAAAAAAAAACCATGGTTACAGTTGTCACCCGTGCAGGAGCACACACCATGGAGGAAGCACTTGCAGCAATCCAAACCAAATGCCAAGATCTGGATGAAAAATTTCCCATCCTCCATCTTCAACATTGAGCCATGAACAATAACCGACAGCCAAAATCTTTTGCAGCCACCGGGTTCTCTTCTTCCAACAATTTTCGTGGGATGAAGCTTGATTTTTCTCGCTTCAATGGTACTGATCCGATTGGATGGATATACCGAGCAGAACAATATTTCAGTCTTCATAATACTTTTCATGTCCAAAAAGTTCCACTTGCATCCTTTCATTTGGAACAGGAAGCCCTTCAATGGTACCATTGGTACATCAAAGCTCATCCTGAGCCAAACTAGACAGATTTTTTCCAACTCCTTTTGCCACGATTTGGTCCTAGTGCTTTTGATGACTTCACAGGAGCACTCACTAAACTTCACCAAATTGGCACAGTGAGAGAGTATCAGACAGAATTTGAGAAACTGGCGAATCACACAGAAGGATTGTTTGATGAATTCTACAAGAGTTGTTTTATCAGTGGTCTCGAGGATGAAATCCGCTCAAAGGTCAAAATGTCCTATCCCAACACAATGATGGAAGTCCTAGGGTTGGGTAAGTTGGCAGAGGACAAGATCGCAGCTCAAAAATGCTCCAAACCCACCTTTGTTCCCTTCAGAAATATGGGTTCCCAACGACCTCCCATCATGCCTGCTCCTCGACCAACTCGTATCAAGCATTTGTCTGAAACAGAGATGTGGGCATGCCACAAAAAAGGGCTTGTTATAATTGTGATGAGAAATTCACTCGGGGACATAGATGTGTTCAGCAAAAGCTCTCTCTCTTGGATGTGGATTCTCTGCCTACCTCTGAACTTGGTGAAGAAGCTCTAGATACAATAGATGATCAAGTCGACATTCAACACCCGCTTGTTGACACCCCATCTCAGTATGACCCACCCAAGATCTCTTTCCATGCTGTAACTGGCATCACCACCCCACAAATAATGCAGGGCAAGGGATACTTCAAGAAGCTCCCTCTTACCATACTCATTGATTCTGGTAGCACTCATAACTTCATTGACCCTCGGACTGCCAAACAGGCTGATTGTTTTGTCCATCCTTGCTCCAACTTTGAAGTCATGGTTGCCAATGGGGGCACCTTACCTTGTAAGGGGAATTGTCACAATGTGCGTATCTCTATGGAATATTATATCATGCGCTCTGAGATGTTTGCCTTGTCCTTAGGTGGATGTGATGTGGTTTTGGGCATTCAATGGTTACGCACACTTGGCCCCATCTTATGGGATTTTGTTGAACTTTGGATGCAGTTTTCAGTCAATGGGACACAACAAAAATTTATGGGCTTACAACCCGGGTCTCTCCACATCATCAATTCACATCGCCTCAAAAAGATCCTTAAGAAGAATTCACATGGTGTCATCGCTCAGCTCCATTCCATTCAGATGCAACCACCAACGGTCTCCACTACTTCCTTGGATAGATATGTAGGTGTCTTTGTTGCACCAGTGGGAATGCTGCCTTCAAGAGAAATTTCCAGTAAGCATTTAGCCGCATCTACATCTCAGCAGGACATGATGGCTATTTTGCATGCAGTACAGAAGTGGAAGCCATCCCTATTGAGGAATTATTTCTGCATCAATACTGATCTCCAGAGTTTGGAAAATTTCCTGGAACAATGGGTCTCCTCCCCAGCACACCTGAAATGGGTTATCCAACTCATGGGTTATGACTATGCGACCACTTACCAGAAGGGTAAGGATAATATGGTGGAAGATGCTCCTTCTCTCACATTTGATGACCCAGTTTCTCTTACAGCTATTTCTCTGCTTGTTTAAAATTGGTTGCAATCTGTTCAACGGGGCTATCTCTTCTCTGAACTCCATGCTTCTTCACCGGCAGGGAACTCTAGGTTCCTCAAAATGTATGACCGGGAACAATGTAACTTCTTTTGGCATGGACTAAAAATGACAATTCAACGGATGGTGGTTGACTGTGATACTTTCCAAGTCAACAAGGGTGAAATGACACTCCTTTCGGGACTGCTCGAACCCTTTCCCATCCATACACAGATTTGGACAACTATTTCTATGGATTTCCTAGAAGCACTCCAGTCATACAGTACCACATCTAAAAGCACACCATATGAAGCAGTCTCTAGACAGGCACTGCCAATTTTTCTTCCATACACCTTCAGCAGCTCCCTAGTTCAGGAAATTGACCCAATTCTTCAAAACTGCGATCAACTTCTTCTCATTCTGTAGGACAATCTTCACATGGCAAGAATTCGACTGAAACAACAAGCTGATCAGCACTGTTCTGTGCGCACTTTTCACATAGTTGATATGGTTCTTCTTCGTCTATAGCCTTCCACACAATCCTCCTTGAAACTCAAAAGGCACCAGTGGCCCAGAATGCAACCCACTCCTTTAGATTCTGCATCAATTTCCACATCTAAAGCTTTGAGGACAAAGCTTTTTCTAAGGGAGAGGGGATGTTAGGAACCCATGTCTTTCCTTTGTTAGTATATTGTCGTTGGACGCATATTCTTTGTAAGTCGTCCCGTAATATTTGTTGATCCATAGTTTGTGTTATTGTTGTTGGTGCATATGCTTTGTAAGTCGCCCATAGTTTTGTTGATCCATAGTTTGTATTGGCCCATGGTTTTGACTCATAGTATTGGTGCCTAGACTTAGTATATAAGTGTGTGTTGAGGCCTATGAGGGTAGCGTGAAGTTAATTGTATTGAGCTTGCTCAAAGGAGGTTGCCCCCTCGAAGTGGCGTACGATCAATATAAAAGTGATTCTGAGTTCTGTTATTTCTGATATCTCATGTATTTGCATTAATTAATTATTGCAGGTTCATCACATCTACATGTCTCTGGACTCCATCGATGTCAACCACCACATCAGCTAACCAGGAAAAAGGTATGACTTTCTCTTGGTTAGCCATTCTCAACTAGATAGGTGACCATAACAACTTTGGTCGACCCATCTGCTGCCATGTCTTCTTAGTTAGGACATTCACTTCAGAGCTCAGATCAAGGATGATCTCATCCATTTCAAAATCTCCTATTTGCGCAGTAAGCCTCATTTCTTGGCCTGTTCTTTTATGCTTCCTGATGTGATGTACTGCGCTATAAGAATCTTCTGTTAACATCTATGGTTCATATTTGTTTATGAGCTTCTGTTGTTCTGTTATCGCGTCTTCTCTTTTTAGTAGCTTCATGCAGCTCCGAATGAACTGTGCAACAGAAGTGCCAACATCTGCTACAGTACTTGTTTTGTCATATGTAGCCGGGATGTCTTCTACATGTGGTATTTGACTATGCAGTAGGATTCTCAGTGATCTAGGTGTTGATTCTCTAAGGATTTCCCGTGCTTCAGTAAATGCTTCCTTGTTCTTCTGTAAGTCGAAAATAGGTGCTTTGCCCGCAACTTTTCTTATCCATGTTGTCTCCAGGGAACTCTATTTTGTGTGAGAATCCCTTGACGTCAAGGCTCCTGCTCCTCTGTCTCATCCTGTCTCAGCGCCACTGTGTGTGACGACGTTGATGCTTAGATCCATAGGTTTGTTCTCTAGTGCGATCCACTGAATGTTTGGGGTTGGTTCCTTCGTCCTTCTTCTTTTCTGCATCTCTACTTCCAGCACGGGGCAGTCTTCAATAGCATGCTCAAATGATTTACAATAGTTGCATGTGGTACATGGATTGATGCAATCTCTAGACACATGGCCTGGCTAGCCACAATTGTAACAGATTACCTAGCTGCAACCTCGCCCCTACGTCGGGCCAGCATTCCTTCCTCTTTCGCGGTATCCACCACCACGGCCTCTGTATCCTCCTTGATCATATTGCGCATTCTCTTACTTCGGCTAGTTGTCCTCTTGGACGTGATACAACCCAGCGCCTCGCATTGCATCCATATCTCGTTTTCTTTCATTCATTAGCTCATATGCATGACAATTGGATTCATCATGTCCAAGAGATTTACAAAAAGTGCAATATAAACTTTTTGGTGTTTTTACATATTTTTGTATGAGGTAACAGTCCTCAGGTCTGTGTCCTGTGGTTTGGAAAATTTCACACCACGATGCTTGATTCTGGTTTATTGGATTTGGTGTGCCACGGTTGAGATAATCCCAGAATAGGGGACAATGTTCCCGGTCATGGCCTTCTCCTTTACAACTTGTACACCAGACCTCATGTCTGGGTTCATACCTTTGTTCCTAACCATTCTTCATGCTTTGTAGTTCTAGTGTTAGGGTGGTCAGCTAGTTCTGGATCTAAGACATCCCAGAACTAGTCTCACCAATCGGTGAAGCCTCTAGCTTCATTGTGATCTCCAAGGCCTCTGCCTGTGACACAACCTTCTACTGCATCAATGATTGTCTAATGTGGGGTACCAACACAACAATCAACCATTCCTTTTGTTGTTCCGGAGCTATAACAAAGCTCACTTGGTCCAGTAACGTCTTGAACTTCTGATCAAACTCCTAGACCGTTTCAATCGGTCTCTACTTTCTTTCTTTCAACTCGGTTATACTTTGAGATTCAGATTTGGGTTTCGTAAAATCTGCCACAAGCGCAGCTTTAATTTCTGCAAGGGTTCTCGGCTGCATCTAAGAGTACTTCATAAACCAATGTAAAGCTCTGTCTATGAAGATGGTAATGAGATGCGCTCTCTTCACAGCATCATCCTGGATTTGTCTTACATTCCATACATCTTTGCAAAGAAACCAGTGTTGGTCAGGGTCTTCTAGACCGGTTCCTTTAAATATCGGCAGCTTCATGTCAGTGTTTTCCATTGTCCTATTAGGTGGTGTAGCACCCTGAGGAGCACCTTCAGTAGTTCCTTGAGTGGCGCTAGGCTGGGTAGCACCTGAATTAGTGCTAGGCTATTGTGCGGGGTTCTACACAGAGAAAGTAAATGGGGTATCAGGATAGTGCTAAGGATACCACTCTGCGGGATGTTCTGCGATTGGGTTTTCTGAACTGGGATAGTTTGGGTCAGAATAGTCTGAGTACTCTGATGGGTGGGATGCATAGCGGGTGGGTTCTGAGATAGGGGTGGCGCGGTCTCTGCAACCGCTAGATTCAGAGGGGTAATGGATTAGATTGCAACTGATGGTGGCACGATCTAGTTGTTAAGATCACAAGGGATCTCGGTATCTACGTGGAGTCTAGGTCCTCCGGGGTTGTTTTCTTTATTAAATTTATACCTCTTCCCACTTCTCAGATTATGGGTTTCTTTGTCAGAATCAGTATATATACTGTTTACCATGACAGATTTTAAAATATCACTGCATTCTTAAAACACCTTTCTCTGTTAACAACATTTTAATGTATAGACTGAGATTGTTAAGGTACTTACCTCTAAACCCCTTGAAGAAGTATGCTTCTGCTTGGCTGTAGGATTTCAATGTGTCTACAACAAATTCTGTTACAAATCCTTCTAGCATGTGATCAACCCAGAAGTCAGCTGCGCGCGACAATGGGCTGTCTATCTCTTGGAGCTGCACTATGAGCTTCAGAGCCCACTCTGTAGGAACTCCTCCTTGAAAATAGGTTTTCTTCTCTATGAGCCGCGAGATCCACGCATGCAGCTCGTTTGAAAATGATGCCTAGAAAATATTGTGAATATCTCTCCATAGATATCTATTCAACCACTGTGCATTGGATAGACATAGGCGTCTGTTCTCTTTCCTTGCAAAGTCTCTTTCGGTCTTGTCACACCAATCCCAGATCTCTTTCTTTCTAGGATGCTAATTGTCTAAGCCTTCCGAGAACTGATATTCTTCATCACACATCATGACTGCAACTTCATCCCAGCAATGAAACCGTTTCTTGGCTTCAAATAATGACCTAGAGGTTTCCATTATAGACCCAGGTTCTTTGTGGTTTCCCCTTGACCAACAAAACCCCTTTGCACCGGCCCTTTCAACAACAACCTCCTAGCAGGTTGAGGTCTCACCTGAGGTGTATCTATCGGGTTACTGCAGAATAAGATTTCCACAATATATGATGAGTTGTGTAGGTTAACTTACTTCACATCACACCACAGAGCCTGTGCTGCAGAACAAGGACTGCGCGATGAGCGGTTACCCCGTGGTTTGCAATTCAACAGTTTCCTCACATGCAGTGTGTCACAACTTCAGACTATGCGGCTTAAGTGAGCATAAACAATAGGGCAATACAACTAAAGTATGCATTCCCTATTAGCTCTGTGCAGTACACGGATTCTACTTATCACTTACATGATTGTTTTCTGTCTTGCATTATTCACTATTATGACATATGGAAGTACACTACTGCGCATTCACAATATCATTCACCAAGTGCTTAGTTAAACTTCTTCTACATAAACGGGTATTTGACATACTGTTATTTCCTGATGCTTATCATACTAACATTCACCATCACTCTGTTCATGCAAAGCTTAACATATTATCTCCACACTTCCTTTTATGGAAAATACATACAAAAGCTTTAACATAACCGTAACTAAATGGGAATCCAGACCTTCATTCACAGAAAACAAACAGATGCAAAAACAAACAACAAGATCACACTGCACAATATTTAATGTCATCCACCCCCCGGATGGAGGCTACATCCACAAGAATTGTTGTTATATTTCTCTAATGGGAAGGGTACAATAGTTCTTGGCCTGCACACTCAACTATAGACTGTGATGCACCTGCAACAATTAATTAATAAGAATATGCAAAATAGCAGAAATGACAGAACTCAGAATCACTTTTATATTGATCACAGGCCACTTCAAGGGGGCAACCTCCTATGAGCAAGCTCAATACAAATAACTTCACGGTGCCTTCAATGACCTCAACACACACTTATATACTAAGTCTATGCCCAATACTATGAGTCAAAACCATGGGACATATAATACTACGGGACGACTTACAAAGCATATGCATCCAATACTATGGGTCAATACTATGGGCTAATATAAACTACAGATCAACAAATACTACGGGATGACTTACAAAGCATATGCGTCCAACAAAAATATACTAACATAGTAAAGAGAAGGGTTGACATAGGTTCCTAGCATCCCCTCTCCCTTAGAAAAAGCTTTGTCCTCAAAGCTTTGGTTGGAGAAATTGCTGCAGAATCTGAAGGAGTGTTTCCCCGGTAGCATCCTCGGGTTGCATTTCGGGCCACTGACGCCTTTGGAGTGTCAAAGAGGATTGCTTGGAAGGATGTAGATGAAGAAATACCCTGTCAGATGCGTGGAAAAGGCACTCAGAATGGTGCTGATCGGCTTGTTGTTTAAGGCGAATTCTAGCCATGTGAAGATTGTCCTGCAGAATGAGAAGAATCTGAGCACGGTTTCGAAGAACCGAGTCAATTTCCTGAACTGGGGAGCTGCTAAGGGTGTATGGAAGAAGAACTGGGGTGTTTTTCCATAGACTACTTCATATGGTGTCCTTTGAGATGTGGTATTGTACCACTAGAGTGCTACTAGGAAATCCATAGAAATAGTTGGCCAAAGCTGTGTAGGGATGGGTAAGGGTTTGAGCAATCCCGAAAGGAGTGTCGTTTCACCCTTGTTGACTTGGAAAGTATCATAGTCAGCCACCATCTGTTGAATTGTCATTTTTAGTCCCTGCAAAAAGAAGTTACATTGTTCTCGATCATACATTTTGCAGAACCCAGAGTGCCCTGTTGATGAAGAAGCATGGATTTCATAGAAGAGATCGCCCTGTTGAACATATTGCAACCAATTTGGAACAAGCAGAGAAAGAGCTGCAAGAGAAACTGGGTCATCAAGTGTGCGAGAAGGAGCATCTTCCACCAGGTTGTCCTTACCCTTCTTGTAAGTGATCACATAGGGATAACCCATGAGTTGGATAACCCATTTCAGGAGTGTTGGGGAGGATACCCATTGTTCCAGAAAATTTTTCAGACTCTGGAGATCAGTCTTGATGCAGAAATAATTCCCTAATAGGTATGGCTGCCACTTCGGTACTGCATGCAAAATAGCCATCATTTCCTGCTAAGAAGTAGATGTGGCTAAATTCTTACCGGAAAGGTCTCTTGAAGGCAGCAAGCGCATTGGTTCAGCAAAGATACCTGCATATCTATCCAAGGAAGTAGTGGAGACTGTTGATGGGTGCATCTGAATGGAATTGAGCTGAGCGATGACACCATGTGAATTCTTCTTAAGGATTTTTTATAGGCGATGTGAACTGATGATGCAGAGAGACCCTGGTTGTAAGCCCATAAATTTGTGTTGTGCCCCATTGACTTTAAACTGCATCCAAAGTTCAGCAAAATCCCATAAGATGGGGCCAAGTGTGCGTAACCATTGAACGCCCAAAACCACATCACATCCACCTAAGGACAAGGCAAACATGTCAGAGTGTAGGTTATAATCTTCCATAGAGATACGCACATTGTTACACTTCCCCTTGCAAGGTAAGGTGCCCCCATTGGAAACCATGAATTCAAAGTTGGAGCAAGGATGGACAAAACAATCAGCCTGTTTGGGAATCCGAGGGTCAATCAAGTTATGAGTGCTACCATAATCAATAAGTATGGTAAGAGAGAGCTTCTTGAAGTATCTCCTGACCCGCATTGTTTGTGGGGTGGTGACGCCGGTTACAGCATGGAGAGAGATCTTGGGTGGGTCATACTGAGATGGGGTGTCAACAAGCGGGTGTTGAATGTCGACCTGATCATCTACTGTATCTGTAGCTTCTTCACCAAGTTCTAAGGCAGGCGGAGAATCCATATCCAAGAGATAGAGCTTTTGTTGAACACATCTATGTCCCTAAGTGAATTTCTCATCACAATTATAGAAAAGCCCTTTTTCTCAGCGTGCCTGCATTTCTATTTCAGACAAATGCTTGATAGGAGTTGGTTGAGGAGCAGGCGTGATGGGAGGTCATGGGGAACCCATATTTCTGAAGGGAACAAAGGTGGGTTTGGAGCATTGTTGAGCTGCGATCTTGTCCTCGACCAGCTTAGCCAACCCTAGGACTTCCATCATTGTGTTGGGACAAAACATTTTGACCTCTAAGCGGATTTCATCCTTGAGACCACTGATAAAACAACTCCTGTAGAATTCATCAAACAAGCCTTTTGTGTGATTGGCCAATTTCTCAAATTTTGTCTGATACTCTCTCATTGTGCTAATTTGGTGAAGTTTAGTGAGTGCTCCTATGAAATCATCAAAAGCACTAGGACCAAATCGTGGCAAAATAAGTTGGCAAAAATCTATCCAGTTTGGCTCGGGATGAGCTTTGATGTACCAACAATACCATTGAAGGGCTTCCTGTTCCAAATGAAAGGATGCAAGTGGAACTTTCTGGGCATCAGAAGTATTATGCAGACTGAAATATTGTTCTGGTCGATATATCCATCCAGTCAAATCAGTACCATTGAAGCGAAGAAAATCAAGCTTCGGCCCACGAAAATTGCTGGAAGAAGAGAACTCGGTGGCTGCAAAAGATTCTGGCTATTTGGTATTGTTCATGGCTGAATGCTGAAGATGGAGGCTGAGAAATTTTTCATCCATATCTTGGAGTTTGGTTTGGATGGTTGCAAGTGCTTCCTCCATGGTGTGTGCTCCTGCACGGGTGACAACCATAACCAATTTTTTTTTTTTTGGGTGGAATGGGTAGAAAAACACAAACAGAAGCTGATTTAGTAAAGGGAAATTTGGATTGGGGAAACAATTTGATGGGTAATTGGTGTTTGACTAGATTTTGGACACTGTCGAAAGGACAAGAAAGAAAAAAGGAGGATTTCAGAAGCGGGGTGATAGAATGAGAAAATTTGGTAGAGAGGGACAAAGAAGCAGAATTCAGAAAGGAACTTTGTGGTAAAATTTGAAGGTGATTGGGTGAAATCTGAGGAAGTTATGGAAAACCCTAAAAATAGACAAATGTTGGATTTCGGGCTTTGGGAAGGGGAATTGGGGATAGGGTCCTCAAGAATGAAAGATGCAAAATGGGATGACAGGGGTTCCTTGAAAATTTCAAGGGAAACAGAGTGAAAACAAGGGAGATATGGAGAAAAAATTGAATTGTAAACTTTCTTCTTTTTTTTTTTTTCTAGAAATGGATCAACAACAGCGGCGCAACGGCGCGGAAGGGATAAAAAATGGCTGGATCTAAAATGGCGACTGGATCTAGAATGAATTTCAAAATAGATCTGAAATGGCTAGATCTGGAGCGGAAGTTATCGGCAACAGTTCAACTGAAAATAGATATGGACCCTAGGTATGTACGGCTTCCTAATAGTTCAGGTGTTTCACTTAGCCACCAATGCTGTCTGATGGTTTGCATATTGGGGCAGTACCCCTCACTCCACGGCTCAGTTAAAACTGATAATCGCTTTGCCACAAACGACAGCTCTTGCTTTACCTCACGAGTGGGAACTAGTCAATCAGGTAGGGGTCGTTGCCCTTTTCGCTGGTAGGTCCTCTCAATGGGCCAGTTACTTTGGGGTTCCTGTGGTACTCCTCACAATGATTTTTAGGACTTATGCCCAAGTACTTCCCATAGTTAAGCGGATAGGGATTATTCCCAAATCCGAAGCTGCAACAAATGCGAAAAAAAAAAATTGGTAGAAATTCCACCGAATGAGCCCAAGAAAGTGTTCTGATACTAGATGTGATGCACCTGCAACAATTAATTAATAAGAATATGCGAAATAGCAGAAATGACAGAACTCAGAATCACTTTTATATTGATCATAGGCCACTTCAAGGGGGCAACCTCCTATGAGCAAGCCCAATACAAATAACTTCACGGTGCCTTCAATGACCTCAACACACACTTATATACTAAGTCTATGCCCAATACTATGAGTTAAAACCATGGGACATATAATACTAAGGGACGACTTACAAAGCATATGCATCCAATACTATGGGTCAATACTATGGGCTAATATAAACTATGGATCAACAAATACTACGGGACGACTTACAAAGCATATGCATCCAACAACAATATACTAACATAGTAAAGAGAAGGGTTGACATAGGTTCCTAACAGAGACCCTCTTCTCTCTCAGATAGGTCTCCGCGCACAGAGCTGCAGAGCCTTTACAATAGCTTCAAACTCAGAAAGATCTAACAATATTCAATGACTGAGAATTAATAATTGAAGAGTTAACCCTTTCCCATATAAAATTTCCTTATTTATAGATCATGCCCGTAGATCATGTCTTTACAACTAAAGGAGAAAACCCTTAGGTTATAAAAACTGTCACGGTTTCCCCAAAACTGGATTGCTGGCTTCTGGTAGTGAATATTCCATCGTGGTGGAATTCCACGCCTGCTTCACATTGCTATCAGTCCTCCCATTGCACGCATGCCAGCAGGTCGCTTTCACTGGGCCGTTCTTTCTCTAACGGTCTTGTGCGACTGGCTCAAGTAGTCGCTCCTGCCCACTAGTCGCTTTCTTCCTGATTTGCTCCTGCCCACCGCTCGGCACTCCTGGAGCATCTTTACCAAAACTAGATCGTCGATGATCTAACCAGAACATGTGCCCATTCTCTGTCCAACACTCTGCTTTTTTGGCTCCACGTCGACTGGTCACTTCGTAGCACTGCTTCCTCGTGGCACTGATCTTCGCAGCACTATCAAAGTGGTAATGCGTGCAACTTTGCAGCTCTTTCAAAATGGTGTTGTACGCAACTCCACAGCTCTGTCAAAATGGCGTTGGGCACAACTTCGCAGCATCCCCAACACTTTACACAGAAATTTCTTCAACTGAACTGTGCTCAGCTTCGCAGTTCCAAAGTCCTTCGTTATCAAAATTTCCCCACTTGGGTCAGGCCCAACAAGGGTCATTGCGTCTGGATCACATTCTTCCACCATCTTGTCAAATGTGTCAGATGTTGACACTTTTTCCAAAAATGTATTCTGATATTTGCATTCAGATGTGTCATGCCAAGATGAGTGGTGGTAATCATACAATTTTTTGATAGTCTATTGTTTGCTACGTTCCATTTTCTGAAAAGTATTTTTTCCATGATCTGGTTTTGGCAAGGTCGACTGAGAAGATTTCGACTTGTCGATGTCGGTTGATGTCTTCTTCTTGGGTGGTCATCTTGATGTCAACTTTGTCGCGAAGCGTTCTTTCCCTTTCTGCTTGGTTTCAAGTTTGTTGGCATAGTGGAATGCATGCACAAGTGTATTGATAGTCAAAAAATCCATCTCCTGCTGAATGTACTGGGACAATTCGCTGATGTACTTCAGAACAAGCAATTTCTCTTCTTCTTGGATGCCAAGTCTATCCATGAGTCGATAGAACTCATCGGTGTAACTCTGTATTGGTTGGTCTTTCCATTTCCTTAGCTATTGCCACTTCTTATACTGCTGCTCAAGGTATTTGGGAGGGTAAAATTTCTTTCGGATGTGTTCAATGAATTTATCTATGTGTCGATGGGGTCTCCGCTTTTATCCATCTTTGTTAAGAGGTTCTCTCACCAACAATGCATTTATGCTGGCATCTTTAAGGATGTAATGGTGATCTTGTCAACTTCTAAGAGTTGATTGACATAGTAATAGGATTCAAATTGTTGTACCCAATTGTCGACAAATTCCACGTCGATATTTCCTTCAAGATTCAGTATGTCCAAATTCATTTTCACTTTGAAGGGGCTAATTTTATCGAAGTGAGTTCTCGTTGAAAATCCTCTGGATGTCGAAGCAAATCGCGTGAGAATTTCATTGAACTGGAAGAAAATCTCAATCCATTGTCGAGTAAGCGCTTGCTCAAAACGTTTTGTTTTCTCGTCTGCTACATGTCTATCGTTTGTTTCTTTTGCCATCTCTAGAGGTAGTGTCCTCTTGGGTTGTTGAGATTGCGAGCTTGTTTGAACCGACATAAGTCAGGTAACTTCGCTCAAAGTGTCTACGCAAAACTTAAGCATGAACAAAACTGACTTCTCTAATACCAATGCTCTGCACATGGACAAGAACAACGATGGGGACAACAGTTAGACTGAATGAGTCGGCTTTATTATAGATGAAGCTTAAGAAACAAAATGAGGAAAGCATGAATACACTACACAAATAAACTCAAATACACAGACAATATGTAGGAATGCGAATTGGTTTCTCTATTACTGGATGTAACATTATCACTTGATGTATGTTACAATATTATACATTCTTATAATGAATTTTCTTAGATGTTTGGGTGCCTTCCCGTTGTTAATTTTTGAGCATTAATTCAACATACTCTAGGATCTTTACTGAGAGAATAACATGTACAACATATCAAGTATAACAATGCATATCAATCACCACAAGCAAGCATAAGCAATCACATGAGACAATAGACACACAAATTTTTTGTGGGGAAAACCGTAATGGTGAAAAACCCCACAACTTCCTCAGAGATAGAAAGAGAAATGATAAAACCCAAGTACATAGAGATAGTCCTCCTAGCAGCTGAACCTCCTCCTCACTTGTGTGCCACTTTTCGAGTAGTGTAGTAGTGAGATAATGAGATGATCAAATAGAATGCTCCCGCATTCTATTTATACACAAAACTGACCTGCCTAATAATCTGCCAGGGCTGACTTGTCTAACTCAGTCTAATAACCCATGGTTAACTTAATCAAGGCCGAACCCACACTTGGTGGTCTAATAACCCATCACAGCAAGTTACAACACTTGCGACACTTGTCAATACAAATGATGACACTTCCGTATAGAGGAATAATAACACCTCTATAGGAGTACAATATACATAGGTAAAATACATTCCGAAGTTACAATAACATCAACACTCCCTCTTAACTAGGAAGGTATTTCTCGACACAGATCTGCAAGCACAAGTCTTCTTCTTTGGATCATCGTCATCGAATCTTCATCCTCGAATCATCGTCATTGTCACAGCTACTATTATCTCAATCAATCTCTGAATCTACTCATCATAGGAAGTTCTACAGAGCCAGTCCTCTTTCATACCGGATGTAGGCCCACCACCTGCAGGTCTTCATCATCACTGGCCATACTATGGAATACTCAGGACTTATTACATGCATCACAAACCCTTGTAAGAGAATCCCAGGACTTATTATGGGCACACAACCCAACCTATCAGATCTCCTAGGTCTTATATGTGATCCCTATTACAAACCCTCGAAAGAGCATCCCAGGACGTATTACAGGCACATAGCCCAACCTATCAGATCTCCCAGGTCTTACATGTAGCCTCCACTAAAAACCCTTGAAAGAGCATCCCAGGACTTATTATGGGCACACAGCCCAACCTATTGGATCTCCCAGGTCTTACACGTAGCCCACCACAAACACTCGAAAGAGCATCCTAGGACTTATTACGGGCACACATCCTAACCTATCGGATCTCCCAAGTCTTATATGTGGCCAACCATCACAAACCTTCGAAAGAGAATTCAAGGACTTATTACGGGCACACAACCCAACCTATCGGATCTCGTAGGTCTTGCATGTGATCCACCATAGTTCTAGTCCTTTTTCATACTCAATGTGACCTAGAACAAATCTAGGATTTCCACCATAGAGCCAGTCCATTTTCATATTGGATGTGACCTAGAACAAATCTAGGATTTCCATCACACAACATGTCCACGGCCATAGAGTATCAACCTGATACTCACCATACATCATCTTGATGTACACATGATCATCCTGATCATCATCATAGCATCATTCTGATACATATCATCTAGAGCAACATCTTGAAGCTCATCATCTATGATCATCTTGATCATACAATGCATCCACCTGATGCATACACAGTATCTGCCTGATACATATCATCATACATGATCTACCTGATCATACAATGTATCCATCTGATACATCTACAAATACATACACATGATCCAACTAATCATATCCAACATCCAACATGATTCATATACATGATCTAGTTGATCATATCAAGCATCCAACATGATGCATATACATATACATGATCCAACTGATCATATCTAGCATCCAACATGACACATATACATATACATGATCCAATTGATCATATCCAACATCCAACATGATGCATATATATATACATGATCCAACTGATCATATAGAGTAGAAACTAGAACATCATCCTGATGCTCATCATCGAGCGCTTACAGCCACAGCTATGGGAAGGATCCTCCTTTCGCCATGCTTGGAATGGCTCTAGCAAATGTCTCCATCACTTCTTCCTCGAAGTGTCATCAATCTGAAGAACACCAAGCCGCTCTCTGAAGTACTCAAACTTCACTCTGGCTAGTGGTTTTGTCAACACATCTACAACCTGCTTGTCCGTCGCAACATACAGGAGCTTTACTGCTTCTCTCTGCACCATATCCCTTATATAGTGAAATTTGATCACAATGTGTTTTGACCTGTCGTGGAACACCGGGTTCTCAGAAAGCTTCACACAACTCTGGTTATCACAAAAGATACCAGTAGCCTCCAATGGAAGATCAAATAACTCAGACAGTAACTTCCAGACCCATACTGTCTCACAAGTAGCCAATCAAGTTGCAACATACTCTACCTCGGATGTACTCAGTGCTACACAGGACTACTTCCTGCTAAACCAAGAGATCACACCTGATCCTATACTGAAGCAACACCCAGATGTGCTCTTCCTATCTGCAGCACTACTCGCCCAGTTCGAATCAAAATTGTTGATGTATATGTAACTTCGGAATGTATTTCACATATATGTATATTATATTCCTATAGAGATGTTATTATTCCTCTATACGGAAGTGTCGTCATTTATATTAACTTATACTTGATGGGTTATTAGACCACCTTGTTTGTGTCGGCCCTGTATAAGTCATGTGGGTCAAAGGGTTATTAGACCACCCTATTGGGGGTCGACCATGTGGGTCAAAGGGTTACTAGACCACCCTATTAGGGGTCGGCCCAGTCAGCATTATGTTATGTGGTTAAGTTGAGGCCGACCTAGTAAAGGTTATTAGGAAAGTCAAGTCAAGTATAAATAGAGTGCGGGAGGCACTCTATTTGATCATTCTATTCTCTCTCACACTCTTGGGAGAGTGGTGCACTTGTGGAGGAGGAGAAGCTGCTGCTAGGAGATGTCTATCTCTTATGCTTGGGTTGTATCATTGCTCTATCTATCTCTGAGGAAGTTATTGGGGTTTTTCACCTTTATGGTTTTCCCCAAGTAAACTCTGTGTCTCTTGTGTGCTTGCATTATTGTGTTCATGTTTGATATGCTGTAGATATGCTGTACATGATGTTCTCTCAGTTAATATCCTATATCATATTGAAGTAAATTGTGAAAAACTAACATGGTATCAGAGCTAGCCTGAAAGAAGGCATGGTATGGCATGTATGACACTTGTTGCACTTACGATGCTAGGGCTTGATAGAGCAAAAACCAGTCATCGTAGCACTTTCGCTATAAATCCATTTTGGATAAGTTTTCATATCTAAAACTTTTACATGTCGAATACTAGATCCCCATGTACCTTGTGTCCAAAGAAAAACTTCTAATTTCTTGTACTTTGTGTTTTTTGATCCATACAATCTAGGGTTCTTGCCTCTTCCAGATCTGAGTCATAAACAGGTGACCTAGGCAAAAAGGTCATAACATGGGCTAGGAATCTCCAAATGACATTTCATAAAAAGTGACAGGTATTTAATGGACTATACTTGCCCAGGTTACTTTTTTAGAGGCTGAAACTGAACCAGTGACATGTGGCACACCATACAATTTTGCTCTCCTGTTTTATCCCATAAACAGGTCATGTTGTGACACTTGGCATTGTTAAATTTTCTGAATTTACTTCAATATGATCTAGGATCTTAACTGAGAGAACAACATGTACAGCATATCTACAGCATATCAATCATGGAGACAATAATGCAAGCACACAAGAGACACAAAGATTTACTTGGGGAAAACCATAAAGGTGAAAAACCCCAATAACTTCCTCAGAGATAGATAGAGCAATGATACAACCAACCAAGAGAGATATCCAGAACCTAGCAGCAATCCTCCTCCTCCATAAGTGCGTCTCTCCTCCTTGAGAGCATGTGTGAGAAGTGAGTGAGCAAATAGAGTGCCTCCCGCACTCTATTTATACTTGACTTGACTTGCCTTTTTACCTAACTCATGTCGGCTCTAACTTAACCACATAACATAATGCTGAGTGGGCCGACCCCCAATAGGGTGGTCTAATAACCCTTTGACCCACATGGCCGACCCCCAATAGGGTGGTCTAATAACCCTTTGACCCACATGACTTATACAGGGCCGACCCCAAACAAGGTGGTCTAATAACCCATCAAGTATAAGTTACGACACTTACAATATAAATGACGACACTTCCGTATAGAGGAATAATACCATCTCTATAGGAGTACATACAACATATATGAAATACATTCCGAAGTTACATATACATCAACACTCCCTCTTAACTAGGAAGGTATTTCTCAGCACAGTTCTTCTAGCACAAGTCATCTTCTCTGGATCATCGTCACTGGATAATCATCATCGAGTCATCATCATCGTCACTGCTGCTGCTATCTCAATCAATCTCTGAATCTACTCGTCATAGGAAGTTCTACAGAGCCAGTCCTTTTTCATACTGGATGTAGGCCCACCACCTGCAGGTCTTCGTCATCACTGGCCATACTGTGGAATCCTCAGGACTTTTACGTACGTCACAAAACCTCGCAAGAGCATCCCAGGCTGTTACGAGCATACTTCTCTACCTATAGGATCTCCCAGGGCAACGAATTACATGTGACCTCACCACAAAACCTCGCAAGAGCATCCCAGGCTGTTACGAGCATACTGCTCTACCTATAGGATCTCCCAGGGCAACGAATTACATGTGGTCATGGCAAAACCTCGCAAGAGCATCCCAGGCTGTTACAAGCATACTGCTCTACCTATAGGATCTCCCAAGGAAACGGATTACATGCCATAGGACAAAACCTCGCAAGAGCATCTGCCAGATATCCCAGGGCAACGAATTACATGCCATAGGCAAAACCTCGCAAGACTATCTGCAGATCTCCCAGGGCAACGAATTACATGTCCTCCCAGAGCAAAACCTCGAAAGAGCATTTGCCAGATGTCCCAGGGCAACGAATTACATGCCATAGGCAAAACCTCGCAAGACCATCTGCAAATCTCCCAGGGCAACGAATTACATGCTCATCTGCACAACCTGATCCACGGCCATAGAGTATCAACCTGATACTCACCATACATCATCCTGATGTATCCATGATCATCCTGATCATCATCACTGCAACGTCCTGCTGCATGTTATCTGGAGCAACATCTTGAAGCTCGTCATCTATGATCATCCTGATCATCACTGCAACATCCTGCTGCATGTCATCTGGAGCAACATCCTGAAGCTCGTCATCTATGATCATCCTGATCATTACTGCAACATCCTGCTGCATGATCCACCTGATCATCAATGCATCTACCTGATGCATACCAAGTATCATACATGATCCTCCTGATCATCAATGTATCCACCTGATACAAATACATGATACATATCATCATACATGATCCTCCTGATCATCAATGCATCTACCTGATACATATCATCATACATGATCCTCCTGATCATCAATGCATCTACCTGATGCATACCAAGTATCTACCTGATACATATCATCATACATGATCCTCCTGATCATCAATGTATCTACCTGATACAAATACAAATGCATGATACATATCACCATACATGATCCACCTGATCATACAATGTATCCACCTGATACAGATACATGGTCCAAGCATCCAACATGATGCATACATACATACATAAAATGATCCAACTGATCATATCCAGCATCCAACATGATGCATACATACATACATAAAATGATCCAACTGATCATATCCAGCATCCAACATGATGCGTACATACATACATAAAAATGATCCAACTGATCATATCCAAGCAGAAACCAGAACATCATCCTGATGCTCATCATCCAGCGCTTACATCCACAGCCATGTGAAGGATCCTCCTTCCAACATGCTTGGAATGGCTTCAGCAAATGTGTCCATCACTTCTTCCTCGAAGTGTCCTCGATATGAAGAACGCCAAGCCTCTCTCTGAAGTACTCGAACTTCACCCTGGCTAGTGGCTTTGTCAGCACATCTGCAATCTGCTCGTCCGTCGCAACATACAGGAGCTTCACAGCTCCTCTCTGCACCATATCCCTGATATAGTGATATTTGATCTCTATGTGTTTCGACCTATCATGAAACACTGGGTTCTCGGATAGCTTCACACAACTCTGGTTATCATAGAAGATACCAGTAGCCTCCAATGGGAGATCAAATAACTCAGACAGTAGCTTCCTTAGCCATACTGCCTCACAACTAGCTGAACAGGCTGCAACATACTCTGCCTCAGCTATACTCAGTGCTACGTAGGACTGCTTCCTGCTAAACCAAGAGATCACACCTGATCCCATACTGAAGCAACACCCAGATGTGCTCTTCCTATCTGCAGCACTGCCAGCCCAATCTGAATCAACATAACCCTGCAGGTTAAACTTTTGATTCGCCTCATACCTGAGCCCATAATCCACTGTGACCTTCAGGTACCTCAGAACATGCTTTACAGCAACCAGGTGAACACTCCTCGGATCCGTCAGGAACTGGCTCAATGTGTTCACAGCAAAGCAAATGTCTGGTCTCGTGTTCGTCAGGTACATCAAGGACCCAATAATCTGACGATACTTAGAAACATCAACTGGATCAGATGAAGCATCACAAAGAAGCTTCAGATTCAATGCCATAGGTGTGGCCATAGCCTTGCAGTCCATCATCCCGAACTTCTTCAGGATCTCTATTGCATACTTCCCTTGTCCAAGGAAGATTCCACCACTCTGCCACACCTCTATGCCAAAAACAAATAGTGCATCATCCCAAATCTTTTATCTCGAACTTGGCAGCAAGCTTCCGCTGCGTGTTGGAAATCAATCTATCTTCACCAAGTTCTGCACACATATAAGACTGCACCATGCTGTCTTGAAATCCATCTGGTGCATCTTCTATTTCATCACTTTTATATTTCTTAATGTTGCCATCTGCAACATGCTTGATCTGATAGTTCCATTTGGAAGTCATAACAAACTTCCCTTCACATCTTGGGACCGCATCCCAAACATCGTTCTTCATGATCGACGGATCATGGCATTCTTCCCGTATCCTGGGAACTTCAATATCTTCAATAGATAATTTGTTGCTGAACAAATGTTGTAGTTCTTCTTTTGTAGGAGATGGCATACGATCTTTCCTACACAACAAGTTAAATTGCATGATTAGAAAACATCTCATAGTTTTCAGAACAAATTCTTACACATAAAGAAATATGCCATACAGTCATGCAATTATCCTAGCCAATGCTTCAATACAACATTTATCCATATTCCGTAACTTTCTAGATGCCTTCCAATCTCTACCAGAACATTGTTAAGAGTGTGCACAACTCCAACATGTCAGCAAAGAGGTTTCATTCTAGATAAGTAGCAATGGAATGTTGTACAGTGCCATAGGCCACTTACCCATGTATATTGTTCATCAATGCAATTATTCTAATATGCATAATACACAACCTAATTCTAGGAACATCAGTATATACATTATTGAACAGTATTATTTAAGAAATGACAATTCAAATACTTATCTTTGTTTGTTCGTTGGGTGGACTCCCTCTGAGTCTTCGCTTCCTTGCAGGAGCTGCTGGAGTCCTAATCTGAAGTAGCTTCTTCTACACCTTTCTGTTGTGGGATGTAGAGAGATGGTCAACTCCCTCTGAATATCTGCATCCTTGCATAAAACACTGGAGTGTACTCCCTCTTGATCTTTGCTTCCTGGATTACCTGTTCTTGAATCTCATATTCATCCTTGGTCCCTATGCATGCTTATTAGTATCATAAATGTGTTATCCTTGTGATCTCATATAAAATCATACATTCATTAGTATACTATTAAAACACAATAATCTCAAGCATGTATAGTCATGATCATTTCAAACAGAAATAATAAGCATTAGCATTCAAGGATTCTTATGGTTAGTCAAATCATAAAAACATAACATGTCTAAACCTGTAATTACTCAAACCTATGACTCTTCAGGTTAGTTGAATCATCAATCAAGATAAGAGATATAATATGCATAAAACCTGTGATTATTCAAAGCTATACCTTCATGATTCTTTTGGTCAGTCAAATCAATCAATATAAGAGACATAATTCTTTTACTTATATTCCTATTTGACCATGGGACTTTTCTGGTTAGTCATATCATCAATCAAAGTAAAAATCATAATATGCCTAAACCCATGAGTACTAACTTCAATGATCAATCATGCCAAGTATACTTAAATAAAGGATCTTATCACAAGGTGAGATTCTAACTTGATATAGGAAAAACGTACATGGATTAGCATGCTAGCTAATTATGTCTAACATACTCACATGATGTCTTCTTGTTCTTTTTAGTGACTTGTGCTAGTAACCTGCATGTCTCATAAGTTAACCATTATAAAACCAAGTTATACATACCTCGAGAATGGATCTTCTATGAGATCCATGGCAATGGATGAATCTTTGTCCTCATGTCATCATGATCATATGTTCTTGAACCAGAACATGATTTGTCTTCTTGGTGTACCTTTCATGTTAGTAGACAACATAAAACTCATACAACATCACAATGTGTTAGTACAAACATAAGTTTCATACTCCTAATAAATGAATGACTTCTATCATGCATTCATAATTTTATTAAGGTGATATGACAAGTCTAAAATCAAGATTGTACTAACCGTGATAACATGAAGACAAACATACCATAAACTTAACAAATCTCAAAACATACCTCGATGAGTCATACCTGTCGAGATCACTTGTAATCTTCTTATGTAAGGCCTTAGCCTCATCTCCCTCTGAAACAGGAACTTCTTCACTTATGGAAGTGACCAATCCATCTTCTTCTAGGAACAACCCAATCCACTTGATTTGCAAGAACTGGACCTGGAGCTGGATATGGGTTTGTCAGATAAACCCCAAAAATTCAAACTTTGAATTTCAAACTTCCGAAAGGATAGGAATATGCGCCTTGATGAACTGATCAAACTGGTATATTCAGAATTTGAAGACTGCAAAGTTTCACTCCTCAATTTTGCCTTTGAAACTTCCAGATTCACTGGTCGTGACTCTGAACTGGGGTTTGATGAAGCCCACTCTTCTACCCAATCAAAATGTTTGATCCAAAGCTCTAAGCTTCTATTTTTCTGAGGAGCTTCCAGCCGTGGTCACAGATTTCAAAAATTCCCATTTTTACAGAAGCCCTAATTTTCCATTTTTCTGATCAAAGTCCCGAACTAGGGTCTAATCAAACCCGGCCTTCTACCCAGCCAAAAATTCTGATCTTGGTCTCTAAATTTCTATTTTTATGAGTAGTATCCAGCCTTGGTCTCCGATTACAAAAATTCCAACTTTCTTCAAAGCCCTAAATTCCGGAAGCCATGAATGAAGGTACCAAAAAATAATTCTGTTTTGACAGAAATATGTACCTGATTGTTTCTGGTGTAACTCCGAAATTTTTGATCCACAGGGTCTGAAAACGTTTTCTGAGATAGCCTGACCTGTTAGCTTTCCATCCTGACAGGTCTGACCTCAATTGGATCTTCTGAGAGAGAGTTATGCCAAATGTCGCAACGTGACCTGTTTTGGGAAAATACAGGAGAGCGAACTTGTACGGCATACCACGTGTCACTGTTTGACCTTCGGCCTCTGGAAAAGTTTTCTGAGATAGCTCGGCTTGTTATCTTTCCATCCTGACAGGTATGACCTCAATTGGATTCTCTGAGAGAGAGATATGCCAAGTGTCGCAACGTGACCTGTTTTTGGGATAATACAGGAGAGCGAACTTGTACGACGTGTCACGTGTCACTGTTTGACCTTCGGCCTCTGAAAAAGTTTTCTGAGATAGCTCAGCCTGTGTACTACCTGTCACTTTTCACGAAATTTCATTTGGAGCTTCCTAGCCCAAGTTATGACCTTTTTCCCAAGGTCACCTGATTTTGACTCAGATCTGGAAGAGGCAGAAACCCTATATTGTACAGATCATAAATCACAAAGTACAACGAATTAGAGGTTGTCCTTTGGACACAAGATACCTGGAGATCTTAGCTTCGGCCTGTAACAATTTCAGATCCTAAAACTTCGCCAAAACGGATTTATAGCGAAAGTGCTACGATGACTGGTTTTTGCTATATCAAGCCCAAGCATCGTAAGTGCAACAAGTGTCATACATGCCATATCATGCCTTCTTTCAGGCTAGCTCTGATACCATGTTAAATTTTCTGAATTTACTTCAATATGATCTAGGATCTTAACTGAGAGAACAACATGTACAGCATATCTACAGCATATCAATCATGGAGACAATAATGCAAGCACACAAGAGACACAAAGATTTACTTGGGGAAAACCATAAAGGTGAAAAACCCCAATAACTTCCTCAGAGATAGATAGAGCAATGATACAACCAACCAAGAGAGATATCCAGAACCTAGCAGCAATCCTCCTCCTCCATAAGTGCGTCTCTCCTCCTTGAGAGCATGTGTGAGAAGTGAGTGAGCAAATAGAGTGCCTCCCGCACTCTATTTATACTTGACTTGACTTGCCTTTTTACCTAACTCATGTCGGCTCTAACTTAACCACATAACATAATGCTGAGTGGGCCGACCCCCAATAGGGTGGTCTAATAACCCTTTGACCCACATGGCCGACCCCCAATAGGGTGGTCTAATAACCCTTTGACCCACATGACTTATACAGGGCCGACCCCAAACAAGGTGGTCTAATAACCCATCAAGTATAAGTTACGACACTTACAATATAAATGACGACACTTCCGTATAGAGGAATAATACCATCTCTATAGGAGTACATACAACATATATGAAATACATTCCGAAGTTACATATACATCAACAGGCATAACTCTCTCTCAGGGAATCCATTTGAGGTCAAACGTGTGGGGTTTGAAGGATGACAGGTTGGGATGTCATAGAAAAAATTTTAAGATCCTGTGGATCGAAAAGTTTGGAGTTACACCAGAAAAATCGGGTACATATTTCTGTTAAAACGGAATTATTTTTTAGCACCTTCATTCATGGCTTCCAGAATTTAGGGTTTTGGAGAAAGTTGGAATTTTTGTAATCAGAGACTACGGATGAATGCTACTCATCAAAATCAAAATTTAGAGGCCAATACCAAAATTTTTGGTTGGGCAGAAGGTCGAGCTTGATCATACCCTAGTTCGGGACTTTGATCGGAAAAGTGGAAAATTAGGGCTTCTGCAAAAATGGAAATTTTTGAAATTTGTGACCACGGCTGGAATCTCCTCAGAAAAATAGAATCTTGAAGCTTTGGATTGAACCTTTTGATTGGGCAGAAGGGTGGGATTTATCAAACCATAGTTCCGGGTCATGTCTAGTGAATCCGGAAGTGTTAAAGGCAAATTTGAGGGGTGAAACTTTGTCGTTTTCAAATTATGAGTATACCAGCTTGATTAGCTCATTAAGGCACATATTTCTATCCATTCGGAAGTTTGAAATTCAAAGTTTGAAATTCAAAGTTTGAATTTTTAGGGTTTCTCTAATAAACCCTAATCCAGCTCCAGATCCAGTTCCTGCAAATCAACTAGATTGGGTTAATCCTAGAAGAGAATGGATTGGTCACCTGCATAAGTGAAGAAGTTCCTGTTCCAGAGGGAGATGAGGCTAAGGCCTTACATAAGAAGATTACAAGCAATCTCGACAGGTATGAATTTCAGGTATGTTTTGAATTCTATTCATGGTTAGGTTTATGATATGTTTGTCTTCATATCATTACGGTTAGTACAATATTGATTAATTACTAGACTTGTTGTATCACCTTAATAAAATTATGAATACATGATAGAAGATATTCATTGATTAAGGTTTTGACACTTATGATTGTACTAATGCATGATGGTGTTGTATGAGGTTTATGTTGTCCGCTAACATGAAAGGTACACCAAGAAATACAAATCATGTTCTAGTTCAAGAACATATGATCATGATGACATGAGGACAAAGATTCATCCATTGTCATCAATCACTTAGAAGATCTATTTGCGAAGTATGTATAACTTGGTTCTATAATGGTTAACCTATGAGATATGCAGGTTACTAGCACAAGTCATTGAAGATAACAAGAAGACATCATGTGGGTATGTTAGACATAACTAGCTAACATACCAATCCAGGTATGTTTTTCCTATATCAAGTTAGAATCCTACCTTGTGTTAGGATCCCTTATATAAGTATACTTGGTATGATTGGTTATGTTTATTCATAAAGTTAGAAATCTAAGTAATCAAGGGTTTATGCATTTTATGTCTCTTATCTTGATTGATGATTTAACTAACTAGAAGAGTCCTATGATCAAATAAGAATATGCATGAGTAAAGGAAGACTTCCATGAAACCTTGAATACTAATGTTTATTATCTGTGTTTGAAATGAGCATGACTATACATGTTTAAGATTATTGTGTTTTGATAGTATTAAGATTGTACTAATGAATGTGTGATTATGTATGAGACCTCGAGGATAACACAATGATGATACTAAGAAGCATGCACAGTGATGGATATAAGTTCAAGGACAGGTAATCCAGGAAGCAAAGATCAAGAGGGACCACACTCAAGTTGTTCCTGCAAGGAAGCAAAGATCAAGAGGGAGCACACTCCAGTTGTTCCTGAAAGGAAGCAAAGATCAAGAGGGAGCACACTCCAGTTGTTCCTGCAAGGAATCAAAGATCAAGAAGGAGCACACTTCAGTAGTTTCTGCAAGGATGCAGATATTTAGAGGGAGTTGACCACTTCTCACAACCCACATCAGAATGGAGTTGCAGAAAAGAAGCAGAGACTGAGAGGGAGTCAACCCAACAAACAAACAAAGATAAGTATTTGAATTATCATTCCTTGCATATTTATTGTTTAAATAATACTGTTCAATAATGTATATACTCATGTTCCTAGAATTAGGTTGTGTATTATGCATATTAGAATAGGTGCATTAATGAACAGTATACTACTAATTTGCATATGATGGGTAAGTGGCCTATGGCACTGTACAACATTCCATTGCTACTTATCTAGAATGAAACATCTTTGCTGACATATTGGGAGTTGTGCACACTCTTAACAATGCTCTGGTAGAGATTGGAAGGCATCTAGAAAGTTATGGGATATGGATAAATGTTGTATTGAAGCATTGGCTAAAATAATTGCATGATTGTATGACATATTTCTTTATGTGTAAGAATTTGTTCTGAAAACTATGAGATGTTTCTAATCATGCAATTTAACTTGTTTTGTAGGAAAGATCATCTACCTTCACCTACAAAAGAAGGACTATAACATTTGTTCCAGCAACAAACATATCTATTGAAGATATTGAATATATGGAAGTTCCCAAGATTCGAGAAGAATGCCATGATCTAGGAGTACCAGTCAATCATGAAGAATGATGTTTGGAATGCAGTCCCAAGACCTGAAGGGAAGTTTGCTGTGACTTCCAAATGGATCTATAAGATCAAGCATGCACCAGATGATAGGATAGACAACTTTCTATCCAGATTGGGATTTACCAAGAGTAAAGTGGATTCCAACCTTTACTACAAGGTTGAGGAAGGCAATCCAGTGATACTACTTTTGTATGTGGATGACCTATTGTTACAGGTGAGGATAGATTGATTGCCGACATGTAGCGGAAGCTTGCTGCCAAGTTCGAGATGAAGAACTTGGAAATGATGCACTATTTTGTAGGCATGAAGGTGTGGCAGAGTGCAGATGGAATCTTCCTTGGATAAGGGAAGTATGCTATAGAGATCCTGAAGAGGTTCGGGATGATGGACTTCAAGGCCATGGCCACACCTATGGCATCAAACCTAAAGCTTCTGTGTGATGCTTCATCTGAGTAGGTTGATGTCACTATGTATCGTCAGATGATTGGGTCCTTGATGTACCTGACGAACATGAGACCATATATTTGCTTTGCGGTGAACACATTGAGCCAGTTCCTGACGAATCCGAGGAGTGTTCACCTGGTTGCTGTAAAGCATATTCTGAGGTACCTGAAGGGTACAGTTGATTATGGGCTCAAGTATGATGTGAATCAAAGGTTTAACCTACAGGGTTATGTTGATTCATATTGGGCAGGCAGTGCTGCAGATAGGAAGAGCACTTCTGGGTGCTACTCCAGTATGGGATCAGGTGTGATCTCTTGGTTTAGCAGGAAGCAGTCCAGCATAACACTGAGCATAGCTAAAGCAGAGTATGTTACAACATCTTCAACTAGTTCTAAGGTAGTATGGCTTTGGAAGCTGCTGTCTGAGTTATTTGATCTCTCGTTGGAGGCTACTGGTATCTTTTGTGACAACCAAAGTTGTGTCAAGCTATCTGAGAACCCGGTGTTCCATGATAGGTCAAAGCACATTGAGATCAGATATCACTATATCAGGGATATGGTGCAGAGAGGAGCAGTGAAGCTCCTGTATGTTGCGATGGATGAGTAGATTACAGATGTACTAACGAAACCACTAGCTAGAGTGAAGTTCGAGTACTTCAGAGAGAGGCTTGGTGTTCTTCAGATTGATGACACTTCGAGGAAGAAGTGATGGAGACATTTGTTGAAGCCATTCCAAGCATGGTGGAAGGAAGATCCTTCACATGGCTATGGATGTAAGCACTGGATGATGAGCATCAAGATGATGTTCTATTTTCTGCTCGATATGATCAGTTGGATCATTTATGTATGTATGCATCATGTTGGATGTTGGATATGATCAGTTGGATCATTTATGTGTATATGCATCATGTTGGATGCTAGATATGATCAGTTGTATCATTTATATGTATGTATATATGCATCATGTTGGATGCTTGGACCATGTATCTGTATATGTATCAGGTGGATACGACTGTATGATCAGGTAGATCATGGATGTTGATATATATCAGGTGGATACATTGTATGATCAGGTGGATCATGTATCTGTGTATGTATCAGGTAGATACATTATATGATCAGGTGGATCATGTATGATGATATGTATCAGGTAGATACTTGGTATGCATCAGGTGGATGCATTGTATGATCATGATGATCATGGATGACGAGATTCAGGATGTTGCTCTAGATGACATGCATCAGGACAATGCAATGACGATGATCAGGATGATCATATGTGATGACATGTATCAGGTGGATACATTACATAATCAGTTGGATTATGTGTGATGAGTTCTGAAGACACATATGCACATAAGATTTTTGGACATGCTTGTAGATGTGTTCTCCCATGGTCGCAATATAATTGTTGGGATTTTTCGACATGGTGGCAGATTTGTTCTCCCATGGTCGTGATGTAATTTCCAGGTCCATTTGAGCATGGTTGTAGATGTGTTCTCCCATGGCTGTGATATAAGTGCTGGGGACGTTCGAGCATGGTTGTAGATGTGTTCTCCCATGGCTGCGATATAAGTGTTGGGGCCATTTGAGCATGGTTGTAGATGTGTTCTCACAAGGTTGCGATATAAGTGATGGGGCCATTCGAGCATGGTTGTAGATGTGTTATCCCATGGCTATGATATAAGTGTTGGGCCATTTGAGCATGGTTGTAGATGTGTTCTCCCATGGCTGCAATATAAGTGTTGTGCCATTCTTGCATGGTTGTAGATGTGTTCTCCCGTGGCGTAGATGTAAGTGTTGTGTGATGTGCATCTGGGTTGTGCTTCATGAATGATGATCATAAGTATTAGGATGATACTCTGTGGCCGTGGATAGGTTGTGCAGTAGCATGTAAAATGTCCTGGGAGATCCTATAGGTTGAGCCATGTGCTCGTAATCAGTCCTGGGATGCTCTTTCAAGGTTTTGTTGACTCACGTAATAAGTCCTGAGGATTCCATAGTATGGCCAGTGATGATGAAGACCTGCAGGTGGTGGGCCTACATCGAGTATGAAAAAAGACTAGCTTTGTAGAAATTCCTATGACGAGTAGATCAGAGATTGATTGAGATAGCAGCAGCAGTGACGATGACGATGATTCGAGGATGATGACTCACTGATGATGATCCAGAGAAGAAGACTTGTGCTAGAAGACCTATGTTGAGAAATACTTTCCTAGTTAAGAGGGAGTGTTGATGTATATGTAACTTCAGAATGTATTCCACATATATGTATATTGCATTCCTATATAGATGTTCTTATTCCTCTATACGAAAGTGTTGTCATTTATATTAACTTACACTTGATAGGTTATTACACCACCTTGTTTGGGTCGACCGTGTATAAGTCATGTGGGTCAAAGGGTTATTAGACCACCCTACTAGGCGTCGGCCCAGTCAGCATTATGTTATGTGGTTAAGTTAAGGCCGACCTAGTAAAGGTTATTAGGAAAGTCAAGTCAAGTATAAATAGAGTGGGGGACGCATTCTATTTGATCATTCTATTCTCTCTCACACTCTCAGGAGAGTGGCACACTTGTGGAGGAGGAGAAGCTGCTACTAGGAGATGTCTATCTCTTATGCTTGGGTTGTATCATTGCTCTATCTATCTCTGAGGAATTTATTGGGGTTTTTTACCTTTATGGTTTTTCCCAAGTAAACTCTGTGTCTCTTGTGTGCTTGCATTATTGTGTTCATGTTTGATATGTTGTACATGTTGTTCTCTCAGTTAAGATCCTAGTTCAAATTGAAGTAAATTGTGAAAAACTAACAAACATAACCCTGCAGGTTAAACTTTTGATTCGCATCATACTTGAGCTCATAGTCAATTGTACCCTTCAGGTACGTCAGGATATGCTTTACAACAACCAAGTGAACACTTTTAGGATCCGTTAGGAACTGGCTCAATGTGTTCACCGCAGAGCAAATATCAGGTCTCGTGTTCATCAAGTACATCAAGGACCCAATCATATGATGATACATAGTGACATCAAATGGATCAGATGAAGCATCACACAGAAGCTTCAAGTTCGATGCCATAGGTTTGACCATGGCCTTGGAGTCCATCATCCCGAACCTCTTCAGGATCTCTACTGCATACTTCCCTTGTCCAAGGAAGATTCCATCTACACTCTGCCACACATCCATTCCTAGAATATAGTGCATCATCCCCAATTCCTTCATCTCGAACTCGGCAGCAATCTTCCTCTTGGTATCAACAATCAAACTATCATCACCCGTAACAAACAGGTCATCCACATACAGGAGTAGTATCATAGGATTTCCTTCCTCAACCTTGTAATAAAGGTTGGAATCCGCCTTACTCTTGGTAAATCCCAAACTAGATACAAAGCTATCTATCCTACCATACCAAGTCCTAGGAGCTTGCTTTAAGCCATAAAAGGCTTTCTTGAATCTGCATACATATGACTTCCTATCATGTGTCTCAAAACCAAGTGGCTTCTCACCATACACTTCCTCCTCGACTATACCATTCAAGAAAGTTGTCTTGACATCCATCTGGTGTATCTTCCATTTCATCACTGCAGCCAGAGAAAGTACTGATCTGATGGAAGTGTACCTAGCTATAGGAGCAAAATTTTCTTCATAGTCTATTCCTTCTTTTTGGGAGAATCCACGAGCTACAAATCTTGCTTTGTATTTCTCTATGCTGCCATCTGCAGCATGCTTGATCTTGTAGATCCATTTGGAAGTCACAACAGACTTCCCTTCAGGTCTTGGGACCACATCCCAAACATCATTCTTCATGATCGACTGATATTCCTCGACCATGGCATCCTTCCATTCTTTCTTTTCCACTGCCTCTTCATAACTGGAAGGTTCTTTGTGCATAATATCACAAAGTAAAGCAACATAACAAGTATGTGATCTAGTTCTCTTCTTTGCTCTGTGTTCTTCTTCTAGAATGCCATATCTTTCTGCATCTTGAATGAGCTCTCTAGCCCATGCAGGTTTCCTCTTGTTAGAGTCCTTCTCACGAGGTGGATCTACAAGTTCTCGTGGATCTTCAATTTCATGATCTGCATCTGGAATTGCTTCAGTCATGGTAGTGTCTTGAAATATGGTTTCCTTTGATTCTTCATGATATTCAACAGGTGTCTTCCTTGATTTGATGAAGGCTGAGTTTTCATCAAATGTTACATCCCTGCTGACATCAATCTTCTTGAACCCTGGAAATTATATTCTGTAAGCATTCGAGCTTTCACTGTAACCCACAAAGATACCCTTCTTTCCTGAAGGATCTAGATTAGTCCTCTTTTCCTTTGGGATATGTGTGTATACTGGACAACCAAATATTCTGAGATGGCTGACTTCAGGTTTCTTACCAGAGAAGACCTCTTCTGGTGTCTTGTTGTCCAATATCTTGTGAGGTGTTTTGTTCTACACATACACAACTATCCTAGTTGCTTCTGCCCATATATGCATAGGCAGATCCTAGGCATGCAGCATTGCCCATGCTGCTTTCATGATTGTTCTATTCTTTCTTTCTGTAACTCCATTATGTTGTGGATTGTAAGGAGCAGTCATTTCCCTCTTAATCCCTGAATCACCGCATAGCTTCTTGAAGTCACCTGAAGTGAATTCTTTGCGATTGTCGGATCTAAAAGTCTTGATCTTCCTATCAGTTTGATTTTCCATCAAGGCTTTGAATTCCTTGAACTTATCAAACACTTCATATTTATTCTTCAAAAAGTAAACCCAAGTCTTCCTAGAGAAGTCATCAATGAAAGAGACATAGTAAACATACCCACTCAGAGAACTGGATGACATCGGTCGGCATACATCAGAGTGGATAATTTCCAAGATTCCTTTTTCCTTGCTTTCACTGCTTGGAAATGCCTTCTTAATGTTCTTTCCTTTTGCATAGCCTTTGCAAACACCTTCATGTTTTGTCTTGATTTCAGGAAGACCCTCTACAGCCTTGCTTGCAATTGTTAGTGCTCTATAGTGCACATGTGCAAGTCTTCTATGCCAAAGTTCACTTGGCTCCATGGATTCATGTACCATGGCATGTTCAGATTGCCCCTTTAGTTTATACAATCCTCCCTCTTCCTCTCCAATCACCACTGCATTATCCTTAGTTTTACCCTTTGGCCACATTAAGACTTGGCCATCTACAAATGCAACCCTCATGCCTTTTGCATCCAATGCAGATATGGAGAGTAAGTTCTTCTTGAGCCCAAGTACATATAAAACATCTTTCATCTTCAAAGACTTCCCAGAGTCTAGGTTGTAGGAGGCTTCACCACTTCCTTTGATAGGGTATTGGTAGTCATCCCCAAGTTTCACTTTATGAGGTGACTCATGTTCATATAGATTAACAAAGGATTCTTTAAACTCAGTCATGTGTTTGGAAGCCCCACTATCAATGAGCCAATCATTCCATCCCTAAGAGATGGTACCTGTGAGAGCAGAGATTAGAACATATTCATCTTCACTAGATGAGTCATCACTTTCTGCTCTAGCCTAGTTCTTGGGAGGTTCATCATCCTCAGCACCATGAGCATGATATATTTTCTTGTTGTTCTTATTTTTCTTGTTGAAGTTGTTGTTGTTGTCTTTCTTCTTCTTGGGACAATATGAAGAAAAGTGTCCCTTCTCATTGCATGTGAAGCATCTGAGATTTTTCTTATCCTTATGATAATGTTGATGTGAAGATCCGCTAGAATGGGATGGCTCTCTTT
Organism: Larix kaempferi; assembly: GCA_027924585.1. Taxonomy (NCBI): domain Eukaryota; kingdom Viridiplantae; phylum Streptophyta; class Pinopsida; order Pinales; family Pinaceae; genus Larix; species Larix kaempferi. Next base: position 1,997,734 of record BSBM01000057.1, read on the forward strand.
TGAACTTTCCTTTCTTGGTGTGTGCTATGAGAGCTTGATCTTCATTCCCCATCTTTTCTTCTTGGGCCACAATCCTTGCTTCCTCTTGTGAACATTCCTCCCATAGTCTACTAAAGGAGATCAATTTCCATCTTGCATAGATTCCTTTGATAAAGGAATCCCATGACCTAGGTAGGCCATTCAGAGTGGTCATAACAACTTCACCATTATCTACTACTTCATCCACAACTTCAAGTTGTTCCTTGATCTGAGAGACCTTAGAGAAGTAGTATTGAATGGTCTCTACATTCTGAAGCTTTACCCATTTCAATTGATTCTGCAGAGTCATCTTCCGATTTATGTTCTTCCCTTCAAATAGCTTGGTCAAAGAATCAAACATCTCCTCTTTGCCTTGACCAAATTATTCTTATGTAAGGCCTTAGCCTCTTCTTCTTTTGGGACAAGGAATTCAAAAATTATATATGTATCCAATTCATTTTCTTCCAGGATTAACCCAATCCTATACTTCCAAGCTCAGAAATTATCAGCTACTTCAAGTTTATCCTCAAGGTTGGTGTAGTGAGACATCTTAAAGAGTACTTCAAATGGAAATAGAAAAGATATAGGTCTTACAACTTGATTTGCAGAAGTCTTGATCCGATGCTAGATTAGGGTTTGTTAGAGAAACCCTAAAAATTCAAAGTGTGAGTTTCAAACTTCTAAAAGGATAGAAAGATGTGCCTTAATGAGCTGATTAGCCTGGTATACTAAGAATTTGAACACTGCAAAGTTTCACCCTTCAGAAATGCTTTTCAATCTCCCGGATTCACTAGGGAGGACCCTAAATTAGGGTTCGAGTTTCCCGGAGCTTCACCCAACCAAAAATTTTGATCCAAATCTCTAAACTTCAATTTTTCCAAGGAGCGTCCAGCTATGGTCTCAGATTTCAGAAATTCCTATTTTTGTGGAGACCATAATTTTTAGGGCCAAAAATGAAAGTGCCCAGAATTGAATTCTGATTGGATAGAAAGATTCACCTTGCTGAGGAAAGTCAATCTATCATATTACTTTTCTAAAATCTGTCGAGAGAAACCCAAAAACAAGAAGCCCTAGCTTCTGCAACTGCATAGTGTCTTCTTCTTAGGTTAGCGCTAATACCATGTTAATTTTTTAGCATTAATTCAACATACTCTAGGATCTTTACTGAGAGAATAACATGTACAACATATCAAGTATAGCAATGCATATCAATCACCACAATCAAGCATAAGCAATCACATGAGAAAATAGACACACAGAGTTTCCGTGGGAAAAACCATAAAGGTGAAAAACCCACAACTTCCTTAGAGATAGAAAGAGCAATGATACAACCCAAGTACACAGAGATAGTCCTTCTAGCAGTTGAACCTCCTCCTCACTTGTGAGCCACTTTCCGAGTAGTGTAGTAGTGAGATAATGAGATGATCAAATAGAACGCTCCCACATTCTATTTATACACAAAACTGACCTGCCTAATAATCTGCCAGGGGCCGACTTGTCTAACTCAGTCTAATAACCCATGGTTAACTTAATCAGGGCCGACCACACACTTGGTGGTCTAATAACCCATCACACCAAGTTGCAACACTTGCGACACTTGTCAATACAAATGACGACACTTCTGTATAGAGGAATAATAACATCTCTATAGGAGTAGAATATACATAGGTGAAATACATTCTGAATTTACAATAACATCAACGCCCGTTACGTTCAGCTACAAAAGAAGTTAGAACAGTTTGGCAGTTCAACCATTACAATCAACTGGAAGATAGAGAGACAGTCTGTCGAAGTTTGACAATCGCAATTCCCAGATCGACACTGCATGTCGTTGTCATGACACTGTGAGGTCGCAGAACTTGTCAAAGTCGCGGATTTTTCGAAGCCATGTCGACGTCGGATCTTGTTGAAGATGTGTCGATGTCGATGACTTGTTGAAGATCAGTCGAAGTTAGCATCCGAAAATAATGCAACTGTGATGTGGATCAAGGTTGAGAGATTTATTTGATCCTAAAGACAAAATAAGCACAAACACAAGCTTCTCAAAGAGAAAGATGACTCAATTTTTTATTTCTTCTTTTATGTGCCAAACTACCACTACTCTTTCAAAAATAAATGAATCCAACAATGTCTTTTGTTCTACTTCTAATGAGTATAATGCATGACAAGTGAAATGGAGAGATGTCTTCTAATTGCAAAAAATACTTTGATCTTTAAGCGAAGGAGAAACAAGGTTTTGAAAAACTCCTCTAAGCCAATTCAAGAAATGAAAATGCAAAGAGATTCTTTCAAATGATAAAATTTTCAATACTTCTATCAAGGATACAAATGCATATAATAAATTTTCCTTGAACTTTCAGAAATTATCACTTTTTGCAAAACAATGTCAAGCAGGAAAAAATCCAAAATGTAACACTTGTCACCATAACTCACAAGATCCAAACTAAAAATGGGTGAAACAAACCAAATGAAGCTTTCATACTTTCTTATGGGGATCAGTGTGAGTATTCAAATCAGATGCAAAAGGTTATGAGGGTGTAATCAATTATTGAAATGATGACCTAATTTCTAATTCACTCAAAGCTTCTCCAAATGCACTCTAAAATCCAAGCAAGGGCCTAAAAGGGTTCCAAACACAAATGCAAGGGATGCAGGGGTTATGGTGAGGTCACACAAGTCTGATCAGTGTTAGAAAGGTGAATCCAATCCAAAATATCAGAGACGAAAAAATCAAACATGCAAAAAACCAAGTTTTGTGCATACACAGGGAATTTTCGCGGGCTTAAAGGTTGCCCAGACGCGAAAATAAGGAATTTCCGCATTTTGTAACACTGCTGGGGTGAAAAAATTTGATGAATTTCGCTCTGATAGGTATGTAGGGGGGAGTGAAAATTCACAATGAATGGGAAGGGGCGAAAATTTGAGAAAGAGATTTTTCTTTTCTTGGGTTTGCAGACCGAGAGAACAAAATATAGAGGTTCAAACTAATATTAGAGGTGAAAAATATTAATAATATGTAGAGAAAAGGGATTAAATGGAAGGAAAAACAAATATTTCACAACCAAATAAAAACTGGATCTAAGCCAGTGTAGTCGCCAATTTATGTAGAAGTAAATCCATCCTATGGATAGTTAGAGTTACTCAAAGACCAAACCAAACACCTATAAGTTCAATATAGGACATAATCAAAACAAATAGTTATCTATTCTCTTAGATCTAACACATTACCATCAAATTCTGAAAATTGGAAATGGAGAGAATGACAAGACTCACCTCGAATCTGTTGGTTGTCCTTGCTCCAACTTCAGCTTGATCTCCAAGACTTGAACCTGGATGACTATAACAGGAACAATACTTCCAAATGCTAGATGCCAAAGTTAAGATCTACTTTACATAAAGCACAACATGCATTCAAATATATGAAAGACACACATAGGAGAATAGGTTAAGTTATATTGATAATAACTCAAGAATATCAAGATACAGTTACCCTTGATGTCCAAGCAACAACTCCTTCTTCCAAGCTCCTCCTCAAGCTACTCTGTAAATCCTCTAGGATCATAAGTTTGATGCCTCAATGGTCCTCCCTTTGGCTCATTGATGGACTCATTCTTATAGGATCTTGGGATGCCAATGACTTGGAGAAGAAGGTGGATCTAGATGAGTGATTAGTGGATCAAGATGTTGAGCTAGGCTAAACAAGGAAGGTAAGTTACGATCGAAAGGATCTTCAATCCCAAGAAAATATCCCAGAGGGTGAGATCCACATTCCAAGCCAAAAGGTAGTTAGGGTAATTTTCTTACCCTCTGAACTGAGCATAACGCGAAAATATGGGGATTTTCACACCCCTGCAGGTATGCAAAATGCGAAAATAATGAATTTACACATCTTGCAATACTAGCAAGACACGAAAATCATCCCAGAAGATGGTTGGATGAGGTGGAAAGTGGCTCAATGAGTTGTCATTCGGAAAAGGCAAGTTGGATTTGTCTCTAAAGACTCTAGATGAGGTCAAGGAGGGTACCAACAAGGTTGTACAGTCGTTAGGAGCTAGTTTCGTACAATGTCACATGATGTTACAACATGAAGATATGGCACGAAGGTTCAAAGTGGAACTTTGAGGTATAAAAGTTAGGGTTTTATAGAGAGAGAGAGAGAGTAGTAGAGAGATTGGGGGTTAGGGGCTTAGAGAGACAGATATTGGGGTTAGGGGTTTAGAGAGAGAGTAAGAGATTCATATTTTGGGTTTTGGAGAGAGACAAAGATATATTTGGGGTTAGGGATTTATAGAGAGAGAGAGAGATTTTGGGTTTGGGGTTTAGAGAGAGAGAGAGGGGAGAGAGATTGGAGGTTAGGGGTTTAGAGAGAGAGATTGAAGGTTAAGGGTTTAGATCGAGAGAGATTGGGGATTATCGGTTCAAAGAGAGAGATAAATTGGAGCTTAGTGCTTTAGAGAGAGAGATTTGGGGTTATAGATTTATATAGAGGGAGGGATAGTGGGTGAGGGTGTTAGAGAGAGAGAAAGAGAGTGGTGATGTTTAGAGAGAGAGAATGGGGGTTAGGGTTTTGGAGGGAAAAGGAGATTGGGGTAAGGGTTTTAGAGAGAGATTGGGGGTTATGGATTTCGAGAGAAACAGATTGTGGGTTAGGGGTTTAGAGAGAGATTAGGGGTTAGGTGTTTAGAGAGAGAGAGAGAGAGAGAGAGATTGGGGATTAGGGGTTTAGAGAGAGATATATTTTGCAAGTTGGGGTTTGTAGAGAGAGAATATTGGGGGTTAGGGATTTAGAGAGAGAGAGAGATTTAGGGGTTTAGATAGAAAGGGAGAGACATATATTGGGGTTAGGGGTTTAGAGAGAGAGAGAGGGATTGGGGGTTAGGGGTTTAGAGAGAGAGAGAAAGAGATTGGGGTTAGGTGTGTAGATATATAGATAGTGAGAGGGAGAGATTGGGTGTTATGGGTTTAGAGAGAGAGATTTGGGGCTTGGGGTTTAGAGAGAGGGAAGGAAATATTGGGTGTCATGGGTCTAAAGAGAGAGTGAGATTAGCTATTAGGGGTTCAGAGAGACATAGAGAATGGGGGTAGGGGTTTTAGAGAGAGAGAGAGAGAAATAGGGAAAGACAAAGATTGGGAGTGTTGGGAGAATCCCAAGTACAGGAAGTTTTGATGGAAAAGGTACAATTAGGCGAGGCTTAACATCGACCCATTTTGGGAGAAGCATCTACACAATTCTTGGGAAGAGGGTATGGAGCGAAGCAAAGTTGATAGGAAAGGACCTGTCCCCTTAGTAAAAGAAAAGTACTAAGGACAACTAGAGGTAGTTGAAGCAGTTAAGGATGAAGCGACGAACTGATAGCTACAGGAGCAGAGAATAAAGAAGCGGAATGGTGCAAAGGAAGTACCACTGTAGATTCAAAGCCATGAGGTCAAAACTGCATTGTTAGAAGAAGCGCCAAACTCAGAAGAAGCGGTGCAAAAGGAAAACGAAGTTGCTAAGAAGTTAAAGCAAAACATGGTCGATAGGAGAACCATGATATTTTCGGTTTAAGGGTATTATGGGGGTTGGCACATAGTTATTGTAATATGTTACCTTCGGGCACATCTATATAAGGGGAAACTTTTTATAAGGAAAGGTTGGTATTAAAAATATTTAGGGAGACATTATTAGATACTGATATACTAAGAGAGATATAAGAGAGGAAAAGACTTTGCAACTGAGTGCGAAGAAATCTATTGTAGAGAAGAGTTTGTAGATGAGTGCGCAAACTAGAACTGTTACCCCTTCCAAGTAATATAAGAACAGTTCCCGTGGACGTAGCCCCCATCCAAGGGTTGAACCACATAAATCCATGTGTTACGTGTATGAATGTATGGTGTATTTCTTGTTCATGTTATAATAGGTTTATGTATTTCTTTCATACGTATGTGAATGAGAATCATATGTTAATTAAGTAGAAAACATGTGAATGGAGTTTGGGAAGTAACATTAAGTATGATAAATGCGTAGTTATAGAAGTAAAGATAACAATGATTCAACGAAGTCTATAGGTTGTTGATAAACTGTGAAGTGTGCAGTCACAGTTGACATTGTTATGTTAAGGGTATGTTAGTAAGGAACACATTGCAAGATCGCATTACTCATCTCCGCATCACCATGGTGACAAAAACCTGATTTTGTAACCACCCATATTCAATTAGGGTGAGACTTTAGCTTGTGCCTAGGTTGACATCGAAAGGGCTAATGAAGGGTATTTTGTTGGGTCTACAAGAAAATTTCTCTGAACCCGGGTCAACCCAGAAAACGAGCCAACAAATGGTTATGTTTCCGCACTAGAACTAGTGATGTGTTATGTGGATAAGAAAAAGAAGTGAACCGACAAATGGCTCGTTTGAACTAATATTTTGATAATGTGTCATATTGATGTGGAATCCATAGAAGAAAGAAATACAGAACTCGGTAAGCCCGAAAAAACTTGAGTTTGTGATGAAAGAAAATGAACATCTGCGCCTTACCACAAAAAAATGGCTGCAAAGGTATATATTCATCGAATTGCATGAAATTTTCTTCGCATCTTTTGCTAATGAGGTACATGAGTGGATATCGAGGATAATAGAATGAAAAAACTATTTCCAGGGTGAGGAACCTACAGTTTGGAATCCAAAGTTGATTCAGATGCTTAAAGGGATTGAAAACCAGATTTCAAGAGCAGTAGACTTTTGGTTGGATATATTACTAGAAGGCTATATTACAGAGTTTTCTATGGACACTTTGAAGTCTTATAGCGCAGTAGAAGGATATTTTTCTAAATATTTCGAGGTAAGTACCCGAAAAATCTGAGTTTGTGCATTGAAAATGCTATTAGCTGAAAAATGTGTATTAAAAATGCAATCAAATTCCTAGCATTTGAGTTTGTAATGTTCTGAAACATAGATAGTGACATAGATGAAGATATTGGTATTTTGCGTAGTGTAAAAGGATATAAAGTTTGCACTAGAAAGAGGTCTCCTGAACCTAAAACTCGCACTTTCCTAGAAACTGAGTTAGGAATTCATATAAATTCATATCAAGACGTGTGTGATAGTGAAACAAAACCTAGATGCATTGGCTATCAGCCCAGTACTCCGCAGAAACCTATAGTTGAAGAAAGAAATATTATCAGTTCACAGAACACTAGTAGTAGTAATACTGTAGGATCAAGTGATCAGAATAAGCCAAGTAGTGGTATACCTTCATTGTTTCAGAACACTACACCTCCTAGAAGAAGAATGCTAGACGGCATTAAGCTACCTTTTTTTTAAGGAATCGTTCTAGAAGATCTAGAGCAACATTGGTTTCTCTGTGAATATTTCTAGAACATTAAGCAAGTACGAGATGATGCTATATAACAAGCTCAGCTAGTAGCCACATTCAGAGATAGATCTTTAACATGGTTCATGAAATATTCTATTGGACAGAACATAACACTAGTTGTTATCAAAACTATGATGATTAGAGAATTTAAGAAACCTAAGTCAAAATCTCAGTGCATTACAGAGCTAAAAGAAATAAAACAGAAACCTAATGAGACTATGCGGGAGTTTGATGAGAAATTCAAAGCCTTGTTGAATCAAGTTATTTGAAATAGCACCGCAAGAGCATCAAGAATGGTTCATAGTTGTGATATTTCCCCACATTAGATTACCATTGATGCAACATAAGGTAATCTAGCAAACAGAAGCATTAGAAATTGCGATGAAAGTAGAATCGTCTCCCATAGGAGAAAGCAACACAAAAATGGTATAGATATAGACATGGCTAGAAAAACTGACCTGACAATTAAAATATATGAAGAAAGGAAAAGAAATAAGAGAAGAGGTTTGGTGCAATACATGTAAAGGAGAAGGAAATTCAATGGAACATTGTCCTGTATTCATAGGTTACCTCGCTAGTGGGGCACCGAAACCATTAAATCAAACTCAAGGACCATGGTGCGAAATTTTCTGATGTAGAGGACATCGCCCAGAGGACTGTTACCTACTTCAAAAGTATGTACAGACACCAAAGGACCTGTACTGCACATTTTCTAAGTCAGTTGGCCATGATGATACCAACTATAGAGAATATGACCTCATGATAGAAAGAAAACATGATGTCTACATAGTCCAAGGAGAAACACAGAACAATAATGAAAATGAATAGTATGATCAAGGCACATATAGAGGACATGGTGGATTCAGAGGAAGAGGACGTAATACTAGCCAAGGATGAGGAAGAGGTCATATTGTTTGCTATAATTGTGCTCAGCCTAGACATTTAGCAAGAGACTGTCAGAACCCTTGCACTACTTGTAAGTACTGTAAATCATTTGACCATATCATTGAAGCATGTCCCATTTTGCTAGGAAAAATGCAAGAAAAAAGACCAGAAGGACAAAACCAGAATATTTTGATGATCGTAGTTGAGAAAAGAAAAGAAGATTGCAACATCCATGTTGTGACCCGAAGTGAAGTTGTGACAGGAAATGACAAGAAAAATGAAGATTCGAATTTTGAATATCACATAGATAGACCAAATCCTATTGATGGGCCCTGGGTAAGAAAAGCAGTTGGGAAAATTCCTGCATTTAACCCTAACCAAGAAAAAAAGTTATTCATGGAAGAAAGAAAAGTCTTTCAGGACTCAGAGCCTTCGACCGTAAGGATCCAATTGTGAAGTGATTGGACACCTATATTAGATATGCCAACCTTGTATGATGGATCACAAATTTTTCTAGAACAGAAAAGTCCTATCACACAGTTTTTACAAAGCTGTATAAAGCTACTAAGACATGGAAATGCCTTGGGAGAATTACAGAACATGTTGGGACATTACGAACATCGCAATATAGTTTACGATTCACATATAGCAGTTCATCATATCAAGAACCATAGAAGGACAGGAAGAGAAATGAGGCTAAATGCGCAAATTGGATATTTTGAAATGAACCAGGTCATTCTTGACCTAGGCTCATAAGTGAACGTGCTAACAAAACAAACATGGAAACATATGGGGAATCCAAAGTTATCTTGGTCTCCTATATAGTTGATATTAGCTAATCAGCAAAAGGTTATACCTTTTGGGAGATTATCAAATGTTCTTGTGGACATTGATGGAGTGCAAAGTAAAGTAGGCTTTTAGGTTATTGAGATCATAGATGACAGTAATCCTTATCTTGCATTATTGGGGATTGACAGGGAAATTGATAACCTCACAATTATCAACTTGAAGAAAAATAAAATGATATTTGAAGGATCGGGTATCATGGTTATCGTACCCATGGATCCTTCATAAGGAACAAGTTATGTTGAACTAGTATGCGAAGAATGTATAATACAAGAACTTGATAATATTTACAAGATGAAAGTGAATCAAGTAGACTACATTAACCCTATAGATGATGGAACTTTGATTTGGAGATGTGGTAGTTCTTGCGTATCAGAATCAGACGTGGGACTAGAGAACTGGCAGAATCGAATGCATAAAGCATCATCAAGGCAATGTGCACAGATAACAAAGTAGCTGCGTTGGATTGGAACAGAGGTAAATCCAATTTGTAATTATGATGGTTTGGGCAATATCCATGCATTCCCTCATGATTATCTAGCATCAGTTTCAGATGAACATAAGCGAGCAGCTTTAGATATAGCATTGTGAGATACACCTTCTAGGTGGTGGGATGCGCATAAAGACAACCAAAACACATGGGAAGAATGTAAGTACTTAATGGAAATCATATTTGCAGAACAAACTGGGGTTGTACAAGTATAATACAATGGAAAAAATGATCCTAGAGATCATATAGAGTTTTGCTTGAAAGCATGGATGCATATACCAAATAAAGAATGGGTTCATATGTTTTTGCACACATTGGATCAAATACTAAAGAATTGGTATACAGAAGCATATCTTCTCAAAGGAACAACAGATTGGCACATAATGATAAAGAACTTTCGATCAACTTTCGGTTTTGAGGATGATTGTCTGAGTGTCAATGAGGCTTTACAGATCATTAAAAAGAAGATATTTAATGATGTCTTGTTCAAGGTAATTTTTAAGGGCGAAATTTCGCCAATTGGCTATTTTTCAGGCTTCTTTTCAAAAATCAAATTCGCTATTTGGTCATTTTTAGTCTCTAATATCGCCTATATATACATAAAATATGTTTTTTTAGCATAATTTTCACCAAAATTTACAAATTTCAATAGTAAATTGTATGTTTCATATTTGATATTCGCCTACCTATCTATATATATGTTTTTTTCAATCCAAAATAATCACCTAGAATACTATACTTAAGTATAATATTAGAATCCTTAAAATATACCCTGGTCCTGTTTCCTGTGTATAAGCAACCAGATTGAGAAATACAGCTGGAACATGCCCTTGAATGTTATAACTTAGCACTAGACAAAGATGAAGATGAATACCCTCATGGTGTGGATATAGCTGAGTCTGAAGGAAAACGCGATGTAAAAGGACTTGATTTATAAATCCCATATCTAAGTAATCATGTGAAGTCCAAAAAGATCAATATTAGTACCAGTGATGAACCAAATTTTGCTTCTATTGGGGATTATTGGGATGAAGAAATAGTGGAGTAGATTGCAGACCTACTGCGTGATTATCGGGATCTATTTCCAGCCAAGTTCTTTGAAATGAAAAGCATTTTAGGTGACTCGGGAAAATACCTCTCAAGCCTGATGGTGAGCTCCCAGTATGGATGCCTAATGAGGGCAGCTGTAGTAAGAGCCTACTTTAATTATCAACATGGGCTATGTACAAAATTTCGAGGTGCAGACACTGTCTATGCTCGTATAGGATAGTCTTTGTCGTGGTTGGGTATTGGTATCAATGTTTAAATATTGCCTACTCAATATATATATATAAATGCATATACTAAGAAGTTCAAATACTGAAAACAGTAAATCTATATTAAAGAATTTAGATGTTGAAAGTGAAAGATGTCCCTAAGAATTTACTTGTTGCAAATAGGGAATTTAGATTATGGAAGTGAATGCAGAAAAGATAGCAAATCTATCCTCAAATAATGAAAGCTTGGTCTATACTCTAAGGATCAATTACTGTAAATTAAATGCATAAAAACTAGAATTCTGATCTGGACTATTCAAATGTCAAGAGCTAAGTTGAAGTGCGATTATCTAGTGCTACAAATTCACCATCAATTAACCAAAGTAATCAATATTGATAAGCAACTAATCATAATGGAAACATTCATAAGACTTAAGATCTGAACCATTATTTTGAAGGCAATGTGAGTACATAAGGAATAGATGTTTAAAATGTGCGTTGGAAGAAAATAGTTACAGGACTACTGAAATAGTATTGCTGAACTACAGAATGTGTTATCAATTCTTACGGAATCAGAATACCATTCAAATTCTTCCATATGTGATATAGATTCTAATCAATGTAAAACACATAATAGAAAATACCTAAAAAGTAAGATCCCCTAACTTACGTGTTGGAGGGGCCCTCTCCAACCCATACTCAGGAGTGAACGAAACTTATATATGCTGACTGGAAAGCAACATCAATCCTTTATTTAAAATATCAACTCCATGTTTCAACACAAGTCTATAACTCAAAATTATCTCAACAGTATAAAAACGTAAAGTAATGTTTCTCAAAAATGGCAGCAGGGCTCTCTCGCTAGCCGAGAGACCCATATATATAATCCTCTAATACTCGACCTAACTTATATGTCTAAATGTCAATCTTGTTTGAATAGGTGTTCCTTCTAGAAATCAGGAAAAAGGCACTGCGTTCTACATGATCTCTCAGTCTTCTGCTTGATCTGCCTGTTTGTCCTTTAATGTACCTGAACCTACTCAATCATACTCGATTTCTACGGAATTAGTTTATTGAACACACATTCAAACATACAAGAATAATCTTTAAAACAACTTCATTAAATAATCAAGGTAAAACATTTTTCCCACAAAACAAGTGTATTTCTTTGCCTTTGCTTGTGCTTTACTGTGAGAAAAAGGTTATCAGATACCTATAATTTGGACTCATCATTCTCCCCCATACTTGAAGGATTCACCCATCCTTGGGTGATGTGTTCAATTCTTCGAGGACCTCTTTGATGTCCCATGCTACCACCTTGGGGATCCTTGCCTGCCTATGGTATCCCAAGGTCTGATCCTCATTAGCCCATGCTCCACTCTCTTCTTCTTCATTAATGTGTCCCTTAATAACTGGGGGAAGGAAAAATGGGGGATTCAGCCTCATTCCAATCCATCTGAGTTGATTTCTTATGAGGGATTCCTTATAGAGTTTGGCTTTGAAAAGAGCATCTTCAAGTTTGAGAGGGGAGTGGAGTTCTTTTCCTTTTAGATCATTTGCTACTCTGTGCCATATTTCCTTAATGGAATCATGAACCTCCTTATGTGTGCTTTGGAGAGTAATGTCAAAGTGAGCCACAACCTCTTGCTGTTTTGCAAGGAGAGCGGACATCATCTCCTCGTCCTGAGTGACGATACTATGATTGTAAATTATTCCTTCAGGGTGAGTTGGCTCTGGTCTGACCATCAATGGGGTTTTCCATTTTGCTGCAATGTAAATGTGGTAGTCCTGAGCTCTCTCAACTTCGTGATTCATCCATGAACACAATGCCCTCAACTAGAAATCGCCCACGGATGGGTTTGGAGACCAGTTGAGCAAGCCAGAAACTACAAAATTGTGCAAGAAAAACTCACTTAACTGGTCCTTCTCCAACTCTATTGAGTTCATAGATGCATCCATAAATTCTTTGAGGGTGTTTATCTCTATCAGGAGTCCTTGTTTCAATCTTTGGAGCTGGAATTTGCCCCACTTCTCCTGTACATAAACTGCATAAATTGCTAATGATGGCCCGAGGTCTCGTAGTCTATCATATATGTTAGTAGTAGTGGCCAAAACGTCCCTCAATTGGGTAATCTCCTAGTCCTTTTTGGCTAACTCCATTTGTGCCTTGGCCAATTTCTTTTGAAGTACTGAATTTTTCTACTCAGCCAGCCATAGCTCCCCTGCATGATGCATATTCAGGATTTGTGTCTTCTCAGGTGAGAACGGGGAAGGTGTGGGATGGCTTCCTAACCCAATTCTTAATGTTGCCAGCTAATTCCTGAGCTTTTCTAATTCTGCTCGTGCCTCAGTGATTTGGTTGACGACCCCAAGATTTTCATTGTGCTCAGGAGAGTTCCCCTAGAAGTTGTCTTGCTCTTCTTGTACGCTCTGCTCTTCTTCTGTATCCGGTTGTTCATCCTTCTCTTCTTATTTATCCAGTTCCTCTTCTTCATCCTATTCCTCTTCTTCATTCTGCTCCTCTTCTTCATCCATCTCGTTTGGTGTAGTGGGATCCTCCTGATCTACCAAAGGATCATCGTCATCATCAAACACATTTTGAACTAGGGGGATGGGTTCCCTTTTCTCCTCCTTAGAGACTCGGATTATGGATTCCTGTGTGAATCTTTTACTTCGTCTTTTCGACCCATGATTACTGGCAGGAATCCCTGGGTCTATTTTGGGGGAGTCATCTCTTGAATGTTTTATCTTCACTAGGGTATCGACCACACTGTCCAGGTCAATTTTCCTCATTGTCCCTAATGTAGAGGTGGTCTTTCTTTTTGATTCAGGTGGCAAGGGTGTACCCTTCATTCTTTGAATGTCCTCAGGAGATACCAACATGAATTCTTCCCAAGAAAGCTCTGGGATCTGTGCTTTTAATCCCTTACAAACAATTAATTTGATCAGCCCATGGTGGGCTAATGCATCCTCTTTTCCATTAATCACTTTCTTGCTCATTTTTGCCAAGGATAGGAGCAGATAGTGTGGAATGCTAATGTTGTTGTTCGGTGAAATGTGACTCCTGTGCCTCAGAAGTTCTAGAATTTGAAAGTGGAAAATGGGAACATAACTTAACCTACCGGTGCATGTAATGTACCTCTGGACGATTGCAGCAATTTCATCCCATGGTGCCAGCATGGAGAGTCTTTTGACTCCATTTTTATCTTCATCGTAAACCTCTCCTTGCTCAAAAAATGCTTCCTTTGCTGTATGGTTTGCCTCATGGTTGTCCCTACCCCAATGCAGACCCGTCAGTAGACCAGTGAATTTGGCAATCACTTCAACATCCATCTTTATTCGTAAACCCTTCACTCCGATGATGAACTGTTCATCCTTGATATGCTTTAAATTACTTGCAAAATCCATGGCTACCTATGTATTGTATCCTTTCAACCCTAAGATGAAATCCATCCAGCCTGCATTGCGAATGATCTACAGGCCTCTCGGCCTCTGATAAATGGCACTATGATCCTCTGGTTCGCTTTTCTTAAAACCTTTTATCATCTTAAAATCTTCTTTATAATCAGACAAAACCATAACTTTCGAATGTGGTGTATACCTCAACTGGTCAGGCTTTGCCTACAGGCTCGAGGACTGAAATGTTGGCTGAGTGAGTGCACTAGCTTCCAGTTTGTTGCTTCTAGGGGATTTTGAGAGGTTTCGTATATGCAAAAATGTGGAAGACTATGCAGCCTTACTTAACTGCCTTTCTGCACCTATCCTCATCATCATTCCTTGTACTTGCCACTTTATCCCTTTCTTTCCATAATCGATCTCTGTACTTCATTCCGTTTTTGTCGTTTGCTAATATGATGAGGGTTGTGATCATGATTTATTGAGGATGATATGACTTGGGTAGCAATCATGACTTATTGAGGTCATTCTATCGTGCCACCAATTTAAAATATAAGATGTTCTCAGCTTTCTAGAAATGAATGTTTTGTGGGATAATGATTTACCTTAAGAATAAAACAAAATTGTTCTAGAGATTACCTTGTTATGTTTTAGCATACCTGCGTTGATGATCTGGTTTGTTTTTCATGTGTGGCGGATTCTGTAGTAGATTTGGTATTGTCCGTAGTTAAGTCTGGCGTGTCAGTAGTTGCATGTGTGTGTTGGTTTTCCCTTGCGGTCTTTTGAATTCGCTATATTTTCTTCTTTTGAAAGTTGTGCCATTTGCTTATTTAACTATGTGATGATGCTTTCACATTTGGATACGTGGCTGGCTCACTTGAATAACTGTAGGCTCTCTTGAATAAATGCAGGCTCGCTTGAATAACTGCAGGCTGACTTGATTTATTATCTGTAGTATTTGAGTGCTCGCCTGTTGTCTGGCTCTCTTGCAATGTGCATGCTGGTTCATCTATATTTACCTGATTTGATCATATATATATATATATTTTCTCTCTTTTTCATATATTTTATTTTCTTGTCTCTTTCATTTTTTCATTTTTCTCTATCTTTTTTCTCTTTTTTCGTTTTTTTCTTTTTCTTTTTTCTTTTATTTTCATGAATTGATTTTCACTATTTCTCTATGTTCTCTATCAGCATCAATTGTTGCTGGTAGAGTACCTGTGTAAACTCTTCCCTTGACTGCGGCTTGTTGTAAATTTTTAGCCAATGCCCATTTACTATCATGGGGAATTCTTCCTCATCTATTGTAATTATCCTTACAGCTCCATTTTCATAGATCTTTTGAATAATGCAAGGTCCAAGCCATCTGGTGGTTAGCTTCCCCTTGAATGTGTGAAATATGGAGTCATAAAGTAGTGCCCGATCACCTTCCTTGAACTTTTTATCTTTTAGGTGTTTATCATGCCACTTCTTCCTTTGTTGCTGGATGATTTCAGTATGGGCAAGTGCTTGCTGGCACTGCTCATCTAGTTGATTTAGTTGTAGCATGCATTCTTGTTGAATCTCTGATAGGTCCATATTTAATTCTGCTGCAATTTTTAAGGTCTTTATTTCAAATTCAATTGGCAGCATGACCTTTTTTCCATATACTAGTTCATAAGGCATGAATCATGTAGTTGTCTTTCATGTAGTATTGTAAGCCCAAACTGCCTCACTAAGTCTGTCAGCCCAATCCCTTTTGTGGAGTTGGAAATTTTTTGTCAAGATTCTCTCTAATTCCTTGTTGGTTACTTCAGCTTGACCATTTGCTTGAAGGTGGTAGGAGGATGACTGTCTATGCTTTACATTGTTCCTTTCCAGCAAGTCTTCAATTAGATTTGATGTAAATTGTGGGACCTGATCATAAACTAGTTCTCTTGGCACCCCAAACCTGTGAAAGATCTTCTCAATGAAGAATTTGGCCACATTGGTTTCATTTGAAGATTCGCCTTCTTCTTCCTGGTCTGTGTCAAAAAACCTTTGAAGACCATCATTGTTAGAAAAATCATTTTGTATAAACCTATCTATATGACCATCTTCATCTATGGATTTTAGTGTTAATGCAACATCAATTGTAAGGAAAAATCTCATTTTTTGATTCATTGTGTCATTGTAATCATCAGTCCAGTTTTGATATTCTATGTCTGAAGATTTGCTGGCTGGTGGGTAAATCGTGATTTTTCCTAGACTGGCCACTAGTGATGGTCATGTTGCCTGACCTGCACCCTATGTAAGCATATGTAGTTGCCATCCAGGGTCTTCCAAGTATTATAGGATATCCACTAAGTTTTCTTTTTACTTCGTTGACTATGAAATCAGTTGGGTATTCCCAGGATTCTATATTGATTATTATGTCCTCGAGCATTCCTTCAGGTCTCACTGTGGACGTGTCTGCTATCTGGAGTATTGTAGTTGTTGGTCTGACCTATGATCCGAGTCCTAGGTATATCATAGTATCTTTTGTCATTACGTTTATAGCAGCTCCTAAATCAATTAGGCTTTTGTGATTTGTCTGTTATTGATGTTTACATTGACCACAGGGCTTCCTGGGTCTAGATATTTGGGGTTAACCACTATACCTAGCATTAGATCAGCTAATTGGTCCACTACATTGATCATTGGTGGGTGACGTTTTCTCCTTCCAGGTCTCTTCAAACAATTTTCTTTAATGAATTTGTTACAGATGAGTACATCTCTGATGGCTTGCAAGATGGGGATTTGGATATTCAAGTGTTTCAATTCATTGAGAATTGTGTTTTCCTCATCTTTGGAACTTTGTACAAGCTTTTTAGGGAATGGAGGGTTTCTACTTTGTGTGAGTGGTATAACTTCTTCCTCCATAGGGTTTGGCTCATCAAGATGCTGAACATGAGGCTGTGTCGTTTGCTCATGGGTCTCAGGTTCTTATATATTTTGTGTAGGTGTATTTTGCAGCATTTTTCCATATCTTAGGTTAATCTCGTTTATTTCCATAGTATCTACTACGTAGGTGGGAAGTTGCATCATTTCACTATTGTAGGCTTGCTGCTGCCCTGGCATGTTGTTGTTAGGGTCAGGGATTGGTTGGGAAGGAATTGGTGGAGGTTTGGGGGGTGGTTGATTTGGTGGTGGTGGCAGCATGATAAGTGGATGCTGCTGCTGTAGTGGAGCTATCCAATTTGATGATGAATAAGGATATGGATTTCCATAATTTGTGGTTGGTTGAGAAAAAGGTGGGGGGTATGAGGGGTAGGATCTTGGGTAATATGATTGTTGATAAGGATGGTTTTGTTGCCACTGATTCGGGTTTTTCTGAGGTGGCCATGGGGCTAGTATAGAGTTCCAATTTTGCTGGTTATTTCCATGACTGTAGTAATGTTGGTTGTTGGGTTGGTAAGGTCTAGGAAAATTATTCCTCTTCTAATTCACAAAGCAGAGCTGTTCTATTGCACCCTCAGTTGTGGGTTCTTGAATAGCAGGTTTGCAGGAAGGAAGCAAGGGACACTTGTCAGTAGAGTGATCGTCGGTGCAAAGGTGTAGGGACCCCCATTTTGGGGTCCCCCAAAAAGACTTTCTCCATAATACTAACATCATATGAATATTTTAAATCTTGAAACTCAAATATGAAACCGTAAATAAAAATGCAATACTCAACTTGTACATAAAATGGAACAATATACCTGATTTACGATGTTTGTAGGTGGTTGTAGCTGACATCCCTTGACGCTTCGATCCAGACATCCAATCTCCCAATTTACCGAAGACCTCTCGGTTGACCTCCCTACCATATCAGGGGTACTCTTCTTTCCCCCAAACCCCCAAACATTTTGGGGTCGTAAGAACACACAATGCAAGCTTTCCGCAGGGATCCCCCAATCCTCGGACAAGATCAACCCAACTCACAAGAATCACTAAATAGTTTCTCAATTACGGTGCCCGTCCAGCACTAGGGAGCAAGAGATGTCTTTCTCTCCTTCTCCTCCCTCATTATATAGCAAAAGCATGTGTGCCATGTGACAGAGAAAAGTTAGAGCTGCGGTTTTTACTTCTTCATCCTCAGCAAGAATATTTACAGCTTCTCGAACATGTTAAGATTATTCTTCACTAAATTTGCTGGTATAAAATTTTGAATGATATTCAGGGTTCATATACTTGAATGAGGGGTTTTGCGTCAAGACTTTTATTGATTGGTTGAAAATGCTTATTCTCTGAAATCAAGGCGATGGCTTCGCATGTATGCACTACTAGTTTGTAATCATGCTTTGGATTGTGAAAAGAGAGAAGTTAAACTTACATTGAATTATAGAATCTTAGCTGTACTTGAGTTAGGAAGAGGAGAAAACCTTACATAAATTTGTTTATAAAAATATGAGATTATACATTTAGCTATATTATGTAAATGACACTCTAGTATTTAATTATACTTGGATTATGAAAAGAGAGAGGTTGCGTGTAAGATTAGTTTAGGAATGGATAAGGTATGTATTTGTAATACCCCAATTTTGACCCTTAGGAAATATTGGCTTTTATGTAAATAATGTGTACATGTGATGTATGTTTTCCTAGCGTGGAGCTCAAGGCCAAGGCCCCGCTAGTGAAAGCCTGAATTTTGATTAAAAGGGCAAGCATTGATAATTGATGCCCATGCGCTCTTAAGCCATGGAAATTGTAATAGGATGTAAATAAAAATCATGCAATATAAAATTCCAAGACTGGCTATGGAGGCAACGAATGAGAAGGGGACATGTGTATCCACTAGGGAGTGGTGAGGGGGTTGTGGGGATGAACCATATGATACCAAATGTCATTATGAGAACCCATTTGACTTTCCTTGATGACATTTAATTCTGTTGTAAGGAAGTGGTTGAGAATTTCAGTCCATGGCTTCAATGGAGCATGGGCAGCCCAGAAATTCGTATGGCAGAGTATGGGCTCTGTTTTCTTGTACCACAAGCCACTCTACCTCAGGGATGTTGCTTCTTCCTCATCCCCGTTCCATTGGGAAACTAACCAGCACCATTTTCCATCCAAAAACGAATTGCCAGCAGAGAGCAAAACCAGAAATCGCGACTTTGAAAGAACCCGCGTTTTGGGAAGCCAAAAACGTCAAGATCTGGTATTGGACAGCGAAATCCAATGGGGGATCCATTGGTATGAACCTTGGGGCAAATTTGGGAGCATTAGCTACCCCGAAATCCGTAGGAAAACCCAGTTTTTGCATCCCAGAAATGAAGTGACGGGATTGAGTTATTGGATAACAGAACTGTGAGAAATCCAAGTGTGAATGACTGAGCAGAGGTTTGGTTTGCTTGGTAAACCCAGTGAAGGCTAGAATCTCAAGGAATTAGCAGCTGGACCTTTCTATGCCCACCCTGAAGAGCACTGGAGGGAAGGGACGCCTGAGGGACTGTGCAGCAGAGAAGGGGACCTTCCTTGTGTTGGGTGCGGTAGGTATTGTGGGTGCCTTGACTGTTGAGTTCATTTGAGATGCCTGTAGCTTTGTGGTTGAGCTCACTGGCTTAGCATCCTCCTCATTTGTCATTCGTATGCTTGATAAACCCAACAGTGTGTTGGCTTAGCATAGCTGATGACCGAAACCATAGCTGCGAGTGAGCCCAGCTAGTTCTTCCTTAGTGGATACACAGCCCAGCTCGGGGGTGATCTCTCAGCTGAAAGAATATAGGCTGGACAGAGATCTATGGTTGGGTGGAACGTTGCTCTCACGCAGCCAGTTGTTTGGACAGCTTCATCTTCAAGATAAGTGTTCTATGTATTATAAATTATTTGCATTTTGTGTTCTGCAATATGTTAAATTGTCCATGTTTAATGAAATGAGTTGATTATCTTAATTTGGAATCCATGCATGGCATTGTAACGAGATTGAGTCTCTATATGCTGAATCATCCCCCGCTGTGATATATATATATATATATGTTAGGCACTACTGTTTGTGTGCTTGCTATTATGTTTAATTCCGCTGTGTTTATATTGAGATGAATCTGCATATAGAAGTTTTTAATTGTTATGAATTTATGGGTAATTTAATATTGGGGCTAAGTCTACCAAAAGCCCCAGTGTGTTGTTAATGTTTCCTTCCCTGCATTTGACGACGGAAGGGGACGTCACAGAGTGGTATCAGAGCTCTAGGTTCAACACTACGGCTGTTGGGCCCTTCACAGAGATATAAATCATTGTGTGTACATGCATTTTGTATTTGGAACTAAAATGCATTAAAGAAACCTCAAGATTGCATGGCTTCTATTTGTTGGAGTGGGAAATCATTTCCATGATTGTTTGGGGATTTTTGCAAGCTGCTTGCATTGATTGCATTCCATGAAATAGAGGAAGGAGCGAGAAAATTCATTTTTAGGTTGAATGCTTGCTCTAATTTGTCCCCAATGCTGTAGCATTCAGTTTGTATTTGTTTGTTTGCCTCCATGGAGGAGAGAAAGGAGGGGCAACCTCTGCCATCTTATATTGTTTTGTTGTTGTTGTTGTTGTTAATTGTTGTGCATAGGAGATGATTCATCATGTGCTTGAGACCTTGATTAATGATGAATCCATGTTCCTTGAATGTCCATGATGCTTTGAATGCATGAACTTGAATGTTGAGCATGGCTGGAAATGAGTTCTGTTTGTTTAAAAGCATGAATAATCAGTTGTTACAGCCCCATGTCTTAATGATGATTGTTAATTACAATGAATCCACATTGTGTGGCAAATTGATGGTTTTTAGAAGTGAGGAAAGCCTGCAAATTATGCCCTTATGCTCATGAGTCTCCTTACCCATGCTTGTTGGTTGCTTGGAGATTAATTGTGAATCCATTGGTTGGATTGTTGAATGTGAAATGAAAAGAAAATCCCTTATTAGAGATGCAAGTTCTTGTCATTCTCTTACTGTTTTTATGCAAGTTTTTATGTAGTAGTTCACCTCTGTAAGGGGATGAAAGGGAACAGTCCAGAAAATTTTCTAAACTATTGTGAAAAGTTGCAGTTGCAGGCAAGAGACAGAATGGTTTTGATGTGGAATTGGGAAGTTGGGGGCGTAATTTTGAATTGGAAAAATGGCAGGATCAGATTTCTCAGATGTAGTAGAGGACCACACCATTGCATAGACCTCTCCAAGAGCTTTCCAACGGTACCAAATTCGTCCAATTTGGTTAAGGGACGAGGGAGATATGACCCCCGCAAGCACGCAGATTGCGCGCGGATTGTGCGCAGATTGTGCGCGGGGCGCGCACAGATTGCGCGCGGATTGCGCGCGGGGCGCGCACAGATCGCGCGCGGATTTCGCGCAGGTCGCGCACAGATTGCGCATAGGTTGTGCGCAGATGGCGTGCAGGTTGCGTGCGGATAGTGCGCGGATTGCGCGCAGGTTGTGCGCAGGTGGCGCACAGGTGGAGCACAGGATGCAAAGGGAGTTTAAAATGTGAAAAGTAAGGAGTAGTTAAACCCAGAATTTTATAAAAAATGAATGGTGCATCGAAGTTGAGATCCGCGAAGTGCCAACTGTTCCTGGTTATATGGACTAACTTTGCCCGATATAAAAGTTTTTGTGATTCTTCATAGATTTTCTTCCACAGGTGGCTAAAGTTGGCATTCTGGACCAGAATGCAACTGTGTAAAATGTGCAGAATTGGAGTAAAAGTTGTCATTTTTGAAGAGATGCAGTTCCCGCACCTGATGTCGGAATGGAGCACGGGGACAGGCATTGGAAAGCTTGTCCAGCAGGGAACAATGATGCATGACCAGAGTTTGAATGAGGTCTACATATATCATAGATATTTAGTGCAGAAGAGTGCCATCGGCTGTTTGACAAACAAATTTTGTTGTCAATGTGGGCAATTTCTACAATTGCATGATATGGAAGAGGAATTCCATGTTACAGTGAGGGATCGAAAAGGGAAGAATTCTTTAAACCCCTGTTTGTTATCATACTTATAATTATGAAATTGTCATATGGCATAAAAATGTTAAAAATGTAAGGGATTACATAGATGTATATGCACTAGATGGCATCTTAACAAACATTGCATAGTGCATATGGAAATGCTTGTGCATAAATTGGATATTGCATATTGGTAGAATAATGAAGTCTGCATATGCAACGAACCACTAATGGAGAATATTGTGGTTGATAATCACTATTGATGTTGGTATTGGTTGTAGGACCAAAGATAACAAAGAGCATGGATAAATGTGTTGAGGATGTTGTTGCATGAAGCCAACAACCTTATGCAGAAAGGATGGTGCAACAAATCTATGATCATAAAGTTGGCAAAAGGACTGAGCAGCCTTGGTAAGAGGCCAACTGATCAGGTAACATCAGATGATGTTAATGATAACCATGCAGGTAATGATTATTGGTGCCAAATTGCATGAATGTTGAAAGAGGATTTGGTAAGATCTCTTCAACTATGTTTGAGCTATGATGAGTTAGTTTGCATGTGATATTGAATACCGATTGGGACTGTTTAGAAATCTCAATGCATTCATATGAATTTATATCATGCCATTTATATGTTGGTTATGTGCTTAATAACCAAAGCAAGTGAGGACTGGTGGTCCTGATTATGGTAATGAAAGTTATATGAGATAGTCATGTTTCAATCATAATATGCTTGAATGCATAGTACTCATGAAACAATGCGAGGTAGCATTGAGTAGATGTGCATTAAGAGATTTTATAAATCTTGTGATGCATTGTATAGATGCATAGGACTGATGCATATGTTATTGAAAATAAATAATGAATGAAATGATGAATTGATGATAATTCTAGGATCATTTCATGGGCTGTTATGAATGCAGAATAGTAAGTGCATGAAGATCCCAATCATGATCGATGGGCTGCTAGAATGCTCTGTGGAAGGACAGAGTTGTATGAATGATATGACTGTGAAATTTGATCTAGAACTTATGAGAAGGAATCTCATGGTTGAGAGCTCTAAGTTCTGTTAGTAAGAACAGTTGTAAATATCAGATTTGTAAATGTTTCAGATTTGAAATTTTGCTAATAATTGCTAATGACTGTTTGGCTTACATGAAAATGTGTCAGGAGGACATGCTGTAAGTGGATGCTCATGTATGGCAGCGGGCATAAGACCATAACGAGCAGAGTGGTGTCACTTACACGAGCCAAACAATATGAGGATAGCCTCATGGATAAGAAAACTAATTTCTGTAGTAGACAGAGTTGCAAATTCATACTGAATTTAATTATTAGTGCCATGGATTGGTTATGAAACAATCAGATTTGAATGGTATTGTTAAATGTTGCTGACTGTTTGGCTGTTTAATAAGTGTGCCAGGGAGACACATTGCAGTAAGACCAAGAGAGAGAGGTCCTGCAGAAGCCAAACTTCATGGGAAGGAACTCCATGATTTGAAAGTGGGTTTCAGGTGAAACGCCATAAGACATTATTAATGTCTCATCCGCACTACATGATTGGTAAACAATATGAGTGAGATGGTGAAGATTATGTCAGTAAGACATGTGAGAGGCATGTAACATCAAAAGGAATTGGGATGGAAAACCGAGGGACTGTCAACTCAGAGAAGGAGCCCCCATTCCTCATTAAAGAAGAGAAATAACATCTGCAAATGGATAAGTGTTCCATAAACCCTGAATGATATATATATATATATATATACATACATGCATGTCTAATTATTAGAGTTAATATGCAAAGCATGTTTTGATTTTATTTCCATTATAGCAGACTGCTTGAAGTATGATTAGGACCTTCATAGTTCACATCAGTAAGGAGTGCACGCCTTTCTGGTGCTGAGTTATGTTAGGGATGCCAATATTGACTACGCCTTAAGGGAATGGACGCATTCCTAGTGTTTCAAGGTTGGATAGTGAATTCTATGACATATGTTTACCATTCTAGAGCAGCAATACTAATGAGCTTGCTATCCATTTGGTGTTGACAGATTATACATATGAAATTCAGTGTTGCACATTAAAGGGAAAAGTAAAGAAAAGAATACTCAAGAGGACTGTATGAGCAATGGTAACCCTTGTGTAGGGTGAGTGGGTATCATGGGGCCATGATAGCCTGCAGTTAAGAAAGTCACCTAAAGAATTCCTTAATGGAACCGCTGGCTTACACAAGAGAAGAAGTGCCACCCTTGTGTGGGTGAAGAATTGTTATGCGCATTGAGGGATTGTGATACATGTGAAAGGCTGATGCAAGCCTAAGGCAAAGGGTAGTGGAGCCTTGACCTGTAATGGTCGGTGGCGCAGTTACCTTCCATTGGCCGATGACCCAGACGTATGTGCTGGCTCGGCAATGGAGAGGGCCAACCAGGTATGGGACTGGTTGGGCACCACCAAATGCTTGGTAAACCCAGTCGGCGTGAAGGTGTACTGGTAGGGCATTAATTATTTGATGATTTGGAGCAGCCTGCGTGCTGGCCAAACATCCTAGTCTGCAAGAGGATCCCAAGGCTTATAAAGTAAAAGCAGGACCCTGTGGACCAGAGAAGAAATGCACAATACAGATAAGTATTCAATTTCATTCATTTCTTATTTGAAATAATGAAGGTTTCAAGTATAAAGCTTGTAACAGTGAGCTGATGCATTATTGTTTCTTTGTTGGAAACCTTGGTCAATGCAGAAAGCAAGGACCCTGAAAGAACTAAAAGTTGCTTGGTAAATCCAGAGAGTGGCTGGTTGGGCAAGATTATTGATGATTTTGAGCAGCCTGCGTGCTGGCCAAACATGCAAAGATTATTGGTGATTTGGAGTAGCCTGCGTGCTGGCCAAACATGCAAAGATTATTGATGATTTGGAGCAGCCTGCGTGCTGGCCAAACATGCAAGATTATTGGTGATTTGGAGCAACCTGCGTGCTGGCCAAACATGCAAGATTATTGGTGATTTGGAGCAGCCTGCGTGCTGGCCAAACATGCAAGGTTATTTGATGTTGAGGGGCAGCCTGCGCGCTGGCTAAACATCCAAATCCATAGGTGTTTCCAAGGCTTGTAAAGCAAAGAAGGACCCTATGGAATAAAGTGAAGACATCCAATGCAGATAAGTATTTGGTTATCTTGTAATTTCTTGCTTATGAATATACATGTGTATTTGATTTGGCTATGATTTCCTATGAAAATAAACTAAACATGTGAATTAATTCAATGTTTGAGTGTAGGTATTGCTGGAAGCAATGACTATGAAAGCGTCTTAAGGATGCATGTGGACATGTAACCGCCCTAAAGAGCTCAGCATGAGCAGTAATGGAAAGATGGGGCTAATGGGACTGTGTGAGCCCTAGCAGCCAAGAGTTGTAAATAAACCATGTGGAGGGACTCCATGGTTGAGAGGTCTGAAATAGACCATAGACATTAAGTGTCATAGCCAAGAAGGGCAGGTCAAGCATTCACGTTGAGGTGAAAGAGACTAGGAGCATGAAAACCACCGTGGTGGTGTGGGTTCCAGAATGGAACAAGACTAAGAGAAGACACTCTTACTGCTCTCTCTTTCCTTTTTATTGATGCATTTATAAACACAGAAAATTGTTGAATGCATGTGGAAATTAAATCAATTGGTTGCAGTTGCTATGAGCAAGTGTTGCTTGTGAGCCAAGTGAGAACCAGCTGTGCACAATGACCATGGCAGCAGACCATAGGCTATTAGAATTGGCTGGAAGTCTTCTTCAAACAATTTCCAAGACCCAAGAAAATCTTGGAGAGATGCTCAAGATGCAAAAGCAGCAGAACGAGATGAACCTCAAGAGGGTAGCAGCCATAAAGTTTTCAGACTTATGGATGAGCTGGAAGATCCGAATCAGCAGGAGCAGCTCGTGAAAATCAAAGGACTTGGTCCTGAAAGTTCAAAGTAAAGAACAGAATGCAGGGCAGATCTGTAAAGTTTTTTTTTGAAGTTTTGGACATGTGTAAATTGTATATGTGTGCCTAAGTCTTGGAACACCGAGGACGGTGTTATTCTAAGGGGGAGGGGAATGTAATACCCCAATTTTGACCCTTAGGAAATATTGGCTTTTATGTAAATAATGTGTACATGTGATGTATGTTTTCCTAGCGTGGAGCTCAAGGCCAAGGCCCCGCTAGTGAAAGCCTGAATTTTGATTAAAAGGGAAAGCATTGATAATTGATGCCCATGTGCTCTTAAGCCATGGAAATTGTAATAGGATGTAAATAAAAATCATGCAATATAAAATTCCAAGACTGGCTATGGAGGCAACGAATGAGAAGGGGACATGTGTATCCACTAGGGAGTGGTGAGGGGGTTGTGGGGATGAACCATATGATACCAAATGTCATTATGAGAACCCATTTGACTTTCCTTGATGACATTTAATTCTGTTGTAAGGAAGTGGTTGAGAATTTCAGTCCATGGCTTCAATGGAGCATGGGCAGCCCAGAAATTCGTATGGCAGAGTATGGGCTCTGTTTTCTTGTACCACAAGCCACTCTACCTCAGGGATGTTGCTTCTTCCTCATCCCCATTCCATTGGGAAACTAACCAGCACCATTTTCCATCCAAAAACGAATTGCCAGCAGAGAGCAAAACCAGAAATCGCGACTTTGAAAGAACCCGCGTTTTGGGAAGCCAAAAACGTCAAGATCTGGTATTGGACAGCGAAATCCAATGGGGGATCCATTGGTATGAACCTTGGGGCAAATTTGGGAGCATTAGCTACCCCGAAATCCGTAGGAAAACCCAGTTTTTGCAGCCCAGAAATGAAGTGACGGGATTGAGTTATTGGATAACAGAACTGTGAGAAATCCAAGTGTGAATGACTGAGCAGAGGTTTGGTTTGCTTGGTAAACCCAGTGAAGGCTAGAATCTCAAGGAATTAGCAGCTGGACCTTTCTATGCCCACCCTGAAGAGCACTGGAGGGAAGGGACGCCTGAGGGACTGTGCAGCAGAGAAGGGGACCTTCCTTGTGTTGGGTGCGGTAGGTATTGTGGGTGCCTTGACTGTTGAGTTCATTTGAGATGCCTGTAGCTTTGTGGTTGAGCTCACTGGCTTAGCATCCTCCTCATTTGTCATTCGTATGCTTGATAAACCCAACAGTGTGTTGGCTTAGCATAGCTGATGACCGAAACCATAGCTGCGAGTGAGCCCAGCTAGTTCTTCCTTAGTGGATACACAGCCCAGCTCGGGGGTGATCTCTCAGCTGAAAGAATATAGGCTGGACAGAGATCTATGGTTGGGTGGAACGTTGCTCTCACGCAGCCAGTTGTTTGGACAGCTTCATCTTCAAGATAAGTGTTCTATGTATTATAAATTATTTGCATTTTGTGTTCTGCAATATGTTAAATTGTCCATGTTTAATGAAATGAGTTGATTATCTTAATTTGGAATCCATGCATGGCATTGTAACGAGATTGAGTCTCTATATGCTGAATCATCCCCCGCTGTGATATATATATATATATATGTTAGGCACTACTGTTTGTGTGCTTGCTATTATGTTTAATTCCGCTGTGTTTATATTGAGATGAATCTGCATATAGAAGTTTTTAATTGTTATGAATTTATGGGTAATTTAATATTGGGGCTAAGTCTACCAAAAGCCCCGGTGTGTTGTTAATGTTTCCTTCCCTGCATTTGACGACGGAAGGGGACGTCACAGTATTGAAGAATAGAATTTGGAAGGGTTAATTCTCATTTTGAAATTCAGATATTGTTTGAAATATATGATAGTTATACGTAACCATACAAAAGGAAGTTGGAATTGAATTTTTTTATCCCTTATGTTGAAATGTGTCAGTGCTTTAAGGATTTTTGTAAATGATGTACTTAATAGTTTAGTTGAATGGAAAGAATTTGTCGTAGATGATTTCAATCCTGGTTACAATTAGCAATGTCAAGGGAGAACTGCTGTGGGGATTGCTACACTATGAAAGGTACAATTTAGGGATATTATCAATTATGCGATTTATACTTATATGGGGGTAGAAAAGAGGAAATGAAATTTTATTATCAATTGTGATTACATTGAAGAAATGAATGTGGAAAGAAAGAGAAAACTCACCATGGAAGTACATGATACTTAACTTTAGGATAAAGTTTTAATAAGAGGGGGTGTATGTAATGCTTTCCTCGGTAGCTTAGCTGTTTAGAATAATGAGGTACTAGTTTTGAAATGAACCGGATAAGAAAAACATGAACCATTTGAAATTACTTTGAGAATGCTTTAAAATGAAAATGAAGAACAGTGTATATGCTCAGCTGACTGAGATACTAGAATGCATGATGTAAATCATTTATATAGTGCAGTGCTACTAATGTGCGCTTGAGTGTTTGCAGTGGCAGGTAAGACGATATATCGACTGACCCACAATGGAAATTTAGGGGTCGTAAGAATGGAAAGAGCACATAGTGGTGTGATGACTGACTGTCGACCCTGGATTAGCAATCCACGCATGGGTGAAACCATTTCAGCTCACTCGGGGAAGCGTATACCGTATGGCTAAGGCCATAATGATTTGGTCACGTACGATGAGTTGAGGGGCGCACAATAAGGAGAGTCTTATCCCTCAACATCCCTTAGTCTCCAAGGAGCGTAGTTGAGAGATCGCAGTAACGATTCCCGGTCGCTATGCAGTACTCCCCATAAGAAGGAAGAAATGAAACTGTCAGAAGGGCTCGCTGAAGAGGTACCTAGACAAGAATGAGAGGAAGAAAATTAATCAATGGTATAACTGAAAATTTCACATACGATTTAAGAAATACTTTATTTCATTTTGTTCTATTTTATTAATTTGAATAATTCTATTCAAGATTTTATTTTTAATTGATTTCATTAATTTGAATTATTCATTTTAATTGATTTTATTAACTTGAAAAAGAATTGAAGAGATTAATTTTATTCAATATTAAATTTGATTAATTTTATTCTTAATAAAAATGATTATTTATTCAAAAGATTTTTATGAATTTTATTATTTAAAATCATTCTATTAAAGATTCTATTTATTTGACTTCATTATTTTAAGAAAGAATTGAAATAGGTCATTAATAAAAGAATTGTTTTTCTTTTATTATTATTCAAGATTTTACTTTAATTAATTTTATTATTCATTTAAATTATTTTATAAAGAGGAAATTTAAAATAGATTATACTTTTAGTAAAAGGAATCATCTTTTAATACAATCTTAATATTAGGAAAAGAAAGAAAAATAGAAAGCAATAAGTCTAACTAAGAGATTGTTACGTAAACTAAATGAGAACCAAAAGAGAAGTAGAACTCTTCTACACCTAACTCCCACTAATCTAGGGATTTAGGTGCACATTAAAGACATTAAGAAGACACATGTGTTTGAGAATAATGGAAATTAAAATATTAAATTAAATTAAATATGTGTATGGACAGACACGTGGCACACAGGCTTTTGCTATATAATGAGGGAGGAGAAGGAGAGAAAGACATCTCTTGCTCCCTAGTGCTGGACGGGCACCGTAATTGAGAAACTATCTTGTGATTCTTGTGAGTTGGGTTGATCTTGTCTGAGGATTGGGGGATCCCTGCGGAAAGCTTGCATTGTGTGTTCTTACAACCCCAAAATGCTCGGGGGTTCTAGGGAAAGAAAAGTACCCCCGATATGGTAGGGAGGTCAACCAAGAGGTCTTCGGTAAATTGGGAGATTGGATGTCTGGATCGAAGCGTCAAGGAATATCAGCTACAACCACCTACAACCATCGTAAATAAGGTATATTGTTCCATTTTATGTACAAGTTGAGTTTTTGCATTTTTATTTACGGTTTCATATTTGAGTTTCAAGATTTAAAATATTCATATGATGTTAGTATTATGGAGAAAGTCTTTTTGGGGGACCCTGAAATGAGGGTCCCTACATTTGGTATCAGAGCAGGTCGAGCCTTGACCGGACCAAAAAAACTATAGTGAGTTCGGTAAGAATTTTACCAAGGGGTCACTCGATACTTTGTCAAGAAATTTGATTGGATCGTGCAGGAACCACTTCGAGGACTCCATCGATTCACTGGACCAACCGTCGAAAACAGGTTTGAAGTATTTAGTTTATTTATTTTCCTAACTCTGGTGTTGGAATGAATAAATTTGGGTATATAATTTTATTTATTAACATTCATGTACTGCAATAGATAGAACTAGATCTATGGCCTCTATATCTTCTTCTGAAAAATTGTACTGGAAGTTTTGAAATTAATTATACTTATATGTTCAAATTCCATGGAAGTCATTTTGGGGAACCCGAAATGGGGGTTCCTACAAAAGGCCACATATTTCGATGGTGTTTAGTGTGCACTGCCCCTTCTCATGCTTCTTTCTACAACGAGGACAGAGTACTACCAATGCTTGGTTGATTTCATCCTGTTTCTTTTTTATTTGAAGAGCATCAAGTTGCATGGCCAGAGAGTGTAGGATGTCGGTCTTCATGTCATCTAACAGGTTTCCTAAATTAGATTTTGTAAGGGTTGGTCCTGAAGATGTCGATCCACTAGTAAATGTGTGTGTATCCCTTGCCGCATTTTTGCTTTTCCTAGATCTAGAGTAGTTTTTGAAGATTTGCAGGATTTGGTCAAAAGATTTATGGAATATATCTCCATCTCCCAGAAGGTTTAAGACTTCAAAATTCTCTTCTTTTACACCTCTAAGAAGGACAAGTTTTAGTGTTTTAGGATCTAAGGTGAAATGACTGGCTCGTTTGTAGCTGAGTTGAAATCTTTGGGCATAATCTTCTAATGATTCTCTTTCTCCTTATTGCATCCTAAAGATCTCATCCTTTGTGTCCTTGGCCTTGTAGTAGTCCCTATATTTTTCTAAAAATGTATGTTTCATTTGATCCCAACTGAAGATACTATTTCCTTCAAGGCTCATGAACCACCGAAGTGATAGATCCTTCAGTGTGGAAGTAAAAAGCCTTAGCTTCTATGCATCAGTAGTGTAGTCAAAGGATCTGCAAACTACCTCAAACTCAAACAGGAATGTGTCAAGGTCTTCTGAAGTCAACCCATGGAAGTTTGGCAGATTGTTAGGGTTGATGTTCTTCATCCAGGCATCTCCTAGAGGTATACTAATGGGAAAGGTGAACAGTTCCCTAGGTTCTTCATCTTTGTCTACCATAGTAGTGTTGTAGCTAGAGTTATCCAAGTAGTTGTCATTGTTTGGATCGTATGTAGAGTTAGATTCTTCCTCAGATCTTAAGAAATCAAAGTGAGAATGGTCAGAACTATTGTTACCGTTGTTACTCATAGGAAGATTAGGCAGAAAGCGTCCAAACCTATCCCTCTACCGACGAGGCATTCATTGGTAAAAAAATTTATGTGTTTTGAAGGCAATGCGAGTACATAAGTAACCATTAATTAACCAAAGTAATCAATCTTGATAAGCAACTAATCATAATGGAAACATTCATAAGCCTTAAGATCTAAACCATTATTTCGAAGGCAATGCGAGTACATAAGTAATAGATGTTTAAAATGTGCGTTGGAAGAAAACAATTACAGGACTACTGAAATAGTATTGCTGAACTATAGAATGCAGTATCAATTACTTCGGAATCAGAACACCATTCAAATGCTTCCATATGCGATAGAGATTTAATCAATGTAAAACACATAATAGAAAATACCTGAAAAGTAAGATCCCTTGACTTACGTGTTGAAGGGGCCCTCTCCAACCCATACTCAGGAGTGAACGAAACTTATATACGCTGACTGGAAAGCAACATCAATCCTTTATTTAAAATATCAACTCCATGTTTCAACACAAGTCTGTAACTCAAAAGTATCTCAACAGTATAAAAACGTAAAGTATTGTTTCTCAAAAATGGCAACAGGGCTCTCTCGCTAGCCGAGAGACCCGTATATATAAGCCTCTTATAGTTGACCTAACTTATATGTCTAAATGCCGATTTTGTTTGAATAGGTGTTCCTTCTAGAAATCAGGAAAAAGGCATTGAGGTCTACATGATCTCTCAGTCTTCTGCTTGATCTGTGTGTTTGTCCTTTAATGTACCTGAACCAACTCAATCATACTCGATTTCCACAGAATTATTTTATTGAACACGCATTTAAACATACAAGAATAATCTTTCAAACAACTTCATTAAATAATCAAGGTAAAACATTTTCCCCACAAAACGAGTGTATTTCTTCACCTTTGCTTGTGCTTTACTACGGGAAAAAGGTTATCAGATACCTATAATTTGGACTCATCACCTGATGTGAAGCCTATTAAGAAAATACCTTATAGATTGAACCCCATATATAAATAAATAGTGAAAGCATAAATTGATAAAATGCTTGAGGAAGGAAGCATTGAACTAGTAGAATATACAGAATGGATAAGTCCCATAGTAATTCAAGACAAGAAAGCTAAAGGTGAAATCAGAATTTGTGTGGATCTCAGGAAATTGAATGATGCATCTATACATGACCCATGTTGGTGGTGCTTTCACACACCAAGCAGCAGAAAAGAAGGTGCTACCGGCTTTTTGAAGCAAAGGTAGAGAGCCTGGGAAATGTGGTTCCTATGGCTCTATGTGAGAGAGTGAGGTAAAAAGCTGAAGTAAAAATAGATGAAATATGGAAAACTATGCACATATATAATATAACATAACATGAACCTATGACAAGAGTGAGGTAACAATAAAAAATAATCTAAATCTATTTCTGTAAAACAAAAAAATAGTAAGAAAAAAACTATTCTACTGCAGTTTACTCCAATTAAAAACACACATACAACTCAAACCACATATATTTCACACATTTATGAAACCACACATGCAAAAGTTTATTAAATTTTTCACAAAGCATAAGGTTTGAATGATAGTTGTAGGGGCATGTGAGTTTGCTTGTCCACCTGAAGCTATCTTCCTTCACCGAGCCACCACAAGGAATGGACAGGCTAGACCTCTATCGGATAAGGGTGAAAGGAACACAAAGGGGTTCAACTTTCACATGGGAGGGAGTGCAGAGAGGAGGCTCTTGAGAAAGGGATGCAAATGTAAAAATGGTTTGAATGTGTTTGTGAGGGTAGAAAAATTTATTTTTATTACTATGGTTTAGGGTTTTTTTTATAACCCTAAACCATGGTGGTATTGGTTTTCACCGTCGGTAAGGTTTGAAAGTGGGAGGGAATTTTGCTTTTCCGGGAAACCTCCATATTTGGTGGACTTCCCCTATTTGGGTGGAAGACCCTATTTTGGTGTAGGTTCCTTCATTTTAGGGGGCTTGTCCTAGATAGGTTTTTATACTTAGGACAATGTGCTTTTTGGGTTTTTTGACTTTATTTTTCATTTCTTGAGGGTTTTACACATAGGGATAGTACATGGTCATTTCTTGGTGTTAATAACCCATTTCCTACTCCATTCATAGACGAAGTGCTAGATAATGTAGGTTGACACGAGGCATACTCTTTCACTGATGGATTTTCTGGATACCATCAGATAATAATTGCTACATAAGGCAGGCACAAGACTACATTTTCTATTGAATGGGGATCATTTCAATACAATTTTATGGCTTTTGAATTGAAGAATGCACCTGCTATATTTTCAAGAGTGGTTGTAGCTACATTTAAGGATTATATTCATAAATGATTAGAATTTTATTTTGATGACTGGACAGTATTTGGCCTTTTCAAGAACCATCATGCAAACTTAAGAATGATGTTAGCAAAGAGTAGGAAGTATCAGATTTCCTTGAACCTGAAGAAGCGCGTCTTTTGTGTTCCTTATGGTATTTTATTGGGACACATAGTATGTAAGCAAGGATTGATGGTTGATCCAGCGAAGATATCAATCATAGTAAATATTCTATCACCTAATTCAGTTAAGATACTAGGCACTACATTGGGGCACACATGATACTATAGAAAATTCATTAAAGGATATGCGTAGATCACTGTGATTATGGATAAATTATTGAAGAAAGAAGCGAAGTACAATTGGAATGAATATTTCCAAAAAATATTGGACACATTGAAAGAGAAAATGGTTAGAGTGCATATTCTCATCTTTACTGACTGGAATAAGCCATTTCATGTACATGTAGATGCTTCATCTATAGCACTTGGAATTGTATTACCGCAACCAGGTGACGGAGGCATCGACCATCCCATTGCATTTTGAAGCAGAAATCTATCTTCAAC
This sequence comes from Larix kaempferi, assembly GCA_027924585.1. NCBI lineage: Eukaryota > Viridiplantae > Streptophyta > Pinopsida > Pinales > Pinaceae > Larix > Larix kaempferi. The sequence continues at coordinate 2,032,109 of BSBM01000057.1, forward strand.
ATAAAAGAATTATACCACAACAGAAAGGGAAGGATTAGCTATGGTGTATGCATTGCAGAATTTTAGACACTATCTGCTCGGTTCACATTTTTGTTTGTTCATTGACCATTCAGATTTGAAGTACTTGGTGAATAAACCAATGTTAGGGGGGAGAATATGTAAATGGATCTTACTCTTTTAGGAATATGATTTTGAAATCATTGTGAAGCCATGAATATTGAATGCAGGACCTGACCATCTTTCAAGAATCGAGTCAGGAGAAGAACCTAGTAATTTGGAGGATAATCTACTAGATGTGTAGTTAGCTTTTATCCATATAGTAGATGACAATTTCAGAGATATTGTAGAATTTATGACTACATGATTAGCACTTGCAGAACTTACTACGCAACAAAATAAAGAATTAGTGGTAAGATCAGCTGACTTTACCTTAATTGCGGGACAATTATACAAACTGGGACCAGATGAAGTATTGCGTAGATGCGTACTAGAACATGAAAGACCTATTATCTTGCCGAAGCACATTCAGGTGTATCTAGAGGACACTACGCAGGAAGAGCTACGATGCAAAAAATATTAAGAGCAAAACTATGGTGGCCTATGATACACAAAGATTCAAAATAACATTGCCAAAATTGTGATGTATGCCAAAGAACGGTGAAGCCATCTCATAGAGATGAGATTCCATTGATGCCACAATTGACATTGCAAGCCTTTGATAAATGGGCTATTGAATTTGTGGGACTTATTAACCCACTAGGAAAGAGAAATGGCTCAAGATATATCATCATCAAAACCAATGAGGGACTGTAGTGCAGTTACCACTGCGTAGTTCATTTTTTAGAACATTTTGACAAGGTTTAGATGTCCAAAAATTCTAATGAGTGATCAGGGAACCCATTTCCTGAACAGAACTATTGAAGCCCTAACATAAGAATTTCATATCTACCATTAGAAGAGTACACCATATCATCCACAAGCTAATGGCATTGTAGAAGCCTTTAATAAATTATTGGAGAATGCACTAACCAAGGTATGCAACACAAATAGGGATGATTGGGATCCTAGAATACCAGCAGTCTTATGGGAATATGAACAACTTGTAAAACATTGACAGGTCATACACCTTTTAGATTAGCATATGGATACGAAGCTGTCATGCCCATGGAATACATAGTACCAAGCTTGAGAATTGAAACATTCACAGATATGGTTGATGATGAGACAATGGATGAAATACTACTACAGTTAGTCGGATTGGAGGAAGACTGCTTCATTGCAGGCTTTCAACAACGCATGCAGAAATATAGAGAAAAGATATGGCATGATAGACACATCAAGTACAAATTATTCTAGGTAGGAGACCTTTTCCTCCTCTATGATAGAAAATTTATGAAATTTCCTAGAAAATTTAAAATCCACTGGTTAGGGCCATACATTGTCAAAAATGTTAATAATTGTGGTGCCATTCAATTAGCCACATTACTTGGAGAAAAATTGCAAGGACTTGTTAATGGGAGTAGAATAAATCATTATAGGGATGGCCCTACTCCTATAGGTATCAGTTAAGCAATGCAATAATTTTTTTAATTGTCAAGTGCAGTTGAAATTGGACACTAAAATAGAGGGTAGAGTATGCACACAATAGTTTTTTAAAATGGGTAGTTTTACAATATAGGAAGATGTGTTGCGAAGCACACATAGAAACCAAATATGAGAAGTAAAAGAAGGGGGTCACACTACGAAGTTAAAGTTAAGAGAAGGGAAATTTGAAGTGAACCTCTCGATTCACCTAACCATCAACAAAGTTAAAGAAAACTAAACATTACAGTTTTGGTCGGAAAATAGTCGTTATACAGTACTTTTGGCAACCAGATTTTTCTATTGTTAAGGCATATTCGTCCATTGAAGACACATTAAATGAAGGGAAAGGACCAATATCTAAAAGATTTGGAAAATGGACATAGAATTTAATGGTGAGTTAGCCATTTTTGGGCATGCCTTAGTGTCGTTGTTCCTATAAATAGTAAAGACCGCATAGTTACCAGTTTTACCATGAATTTTAATTTTTACTGCATATAATTTCCAAGCTTTTTACTAGCCAAGAGAAAGAGTAATCCGACAGTGTATGTATGAATAATCAGGCTTAGAAGAGATATTAATAGAATTTCTACATTCTAGTTTGGAAGGAGTCATGAAGACGCCAGGGAAGAAATTAGTCTTGAAGTGAGGTGGAACATCTAGAGCCTCACCGAGAAATATACCGAAACAGAAGCAGAAAGATAAGAAAAAGGACATTGAGCAAGAGAATTAGCTAAAGGTAGCAGATATTGCGAAGTTCAGTTAGCCAGAACAACCTCGCGACAGGCCAATTATACTCATACCAGAATACATCCCTTCGAGACAAGATGGTGTGCCAGTTGTGATAATCATGAAGAATCTGCAATATGAGATCTTGTTGTCACCCATGTCGAGTCATGTGTGTGAAAAGGAGAATTTGCTCAACAACATTCCAGAATGCAAGTTCTCGGATCATGACTTTCTACATGAAATGATGTTCCCACAATTTAATTTGGACCAGTGTATGTGTAGGAGACATGATGAAGCCAAAAATAAAACAACAATTCAAGTGCAAGACTGGATTGCGCCACTGCAACCATCAGGATTGTTGAACTTGCTGCGAATTCTGCATTTTTATAGGAGCCTAGAGCTCACAATGTTTGTGCAAACATTACTCCAATGTATGTACCAGGGTTACTTGTGGTTATACCGCAATATCGACATCAACATAGATATCATCTACATAAATATGCACTTGAGCAAAATAGGTGTTGACCCCGCAGTGGAGTTGGTAGACAAGAAAAAGGATAAAGAACTTGCCAAGAGAATGAATGATGAATTTGGTTTGGTGAAAGGAATCCGTGGATATCAGACAAATGGAATCCAAGATCAAGCTATGAGGTTCATAGTTCAAATTCTCACAGAGAAAGTCCTAAGGAAATGCAGATGGACCGTGGTGTCAACCAATCTGATCTCCTCAGTTGTGATGGCGAAGGGTGGACTTCAGTATAATTGGGCAAGTTATCTGTTGAATGAGTTCCTAGATTATGTTGTAGATACGCAAGATAATGGACATCAGTTCCATTATAGTTGGTTGTTAGTCTTTATCACGTTCATAGGATGGATAGAGCCTAAGTATCAACATAATGTACCAGTGTTTATTGGATATTGCCATGGACCCAGATTTGTGAACGTGTGGGCCAATTCGAAGTCGGAGAGACAAAAGGTAAATAATATACAATTTCATACATATTATGAGAAGTTATGCGAAGTAATCAAGTGCACTTCATGTATAAAAAAAGAAATAATAGTTGTGTATATTCGCAAGATGACATTCAAAGTCGGCCTTCACTTCATTTACATTAAGCCAATAGCACTACTAAATAATCCCTAATGGTTTGAGGGGCAATACAAACTGGACGCGCATAAAATTCATCTTATCATGGAAGATTGGCTGCTCGAGTGGAAGATTGATGCACTAGAGACGCTGATCACTATATCAAAGGAAAGTGTAAATGAAAATACCTAGGACCAAGAAGATGAGCCAACAAGTACACAATATCAAGGAGAAGAACAAAAACAAACCGTTGATTTTCTAGCAAGAGAAGAGAGGAAGAATCCTGAAACAGCCGTGCCAGAGGGATTGCAAAGGAAAAAAAAAGGCAAGTAAGACTCTGCTTGATGCGTAGTTGCATGAGGATGATTATGACTGCATTGCATCCCAAGTCAATGAGCATATTGAAGAGACACTCACATTGAAAGATGGAAAGCAAGATGAAATCCAAACGATCCTGATAAAGAGCCTCGGAGAGCTGAAGAGTAAGGTGGAAAGGGTGGAACAAGTGAAAATAGATCTAGTAAGAGAATCATACTCGGAAGATAGAACAGAGGAGTCCAGCCAAAGGAAAAGAAAAACACCTTCTTTAACGATGAGACCTCGGCTAGTCCAAATAGAGCTGATGAATGTAATATTCCCATTTGATGAACTTACTGAAGGTGAGAAGAAGCTTGCTCTTTTGGATATCAACATTGGATTGATTCCCATGGAAGAACTGCATAATCTACATTTGCTAGTTGTGGAAGAAATCCAAGATAGAGACATGATCTCTTATAACTAGCTTTTGAAGCTAGAATATAACTATAAGGAGCTGAAGAATGAATGCATGTTGAAGAAAAATCAGCTAGAAAATGCTCAGGAGAAGCATATAAATCCAAAGAAAACAGTAGCCGAAGTCTATGCGAAGATCCCAGACTGTGAAGAAGAGCCTGAAGTGGAAGAGACAATCCTTAAGATTGGTGCCACTGTGGACAATCTCAAATCAAAGATGGAGGATATGTATATTGGCTACAAGGAGAAGATTGATGACTTAGAGTCTCAAAAACTGCCTGGCACTCCGTCAAGTGTAAAAGAAGTGAGATCCAAAGAGATGAAGACATCAACAGACAACATCTCCACAGAAGTTGCGAGGTGTCAATACTTGTAGGAAGAACTCACCAAGGTTTGGGCTATACCGCAAGAGGATCCCAAATTATAGAAAATTCAGGATGAAGTTTAGAACGGGTAGAAGGACCTTGATTCTCTGAACATGACCATGAAGGATTTTCTACCAAGGCAAAGGATCCAGAAGTTCATAGAAATGAAATAGCTTAAGAAGGAGCTAAATGCACTAAGGATGAAGGAAGTTGAAACTTCATCGAAGTTACAGCGTATGCAAGATGAACCACTAGCACTCTCAAAATAAATCGATGAGAAACTGCAAGAACTACGCACGACAAAAAGTATACTGAAGTATCAAATGCAAGAACCCATATCAACAATGATGCTCAAAATGATCGAAGAATACGAGAGAGAGACTGAGGAATCAGTTGCAAAGTTGAGCTCAACTTTTCAGGAATTCACTGTGAAGACGAACATCCCAAGTGATGCACAGTCGAAGAAGCCTGCTGTAAGTGGCTCAAGGGAGAGACAAAATTAAGTGTTAGGTGCCTATTGGGTGCAACCCGAGTACAAGAAGTTTTGATGGAAAATGTACAGTTAGGTGAGGCCTAGAATTGACTAGTTTTGGGAGAAGCAACTCTGCAATTCCCGGGAGGAGGGTATGCAGTGAAGCAAAGTTGATAGGAAAGGGCATGTTCCGTTAGTAAAAGCGAAGTACTAAGGAGAGCCAGAGGTAGTTGAAGCAGTTGAGGATGAAGCGGTGAACTGAAAACTATAGGAGTAGAGAGTAAAGAAGAGGAATGGTTCAAAGGGCATGCCACTGTAGAGTCATAGTCGCACGGTCAGAAGTGCACTGTCAGAAGAAGCAACACAAAAGGACAGCGAAGTTGCTGAGAAGTCAAAGAAAAACGTGGCCAGCAAGAGAACCATGCTATTTTGGGTTTAAGCATACTATGGGGGTTGGCCCATAGTTATTGTAATATGTGACATTCGGGCACATCTATATAAGGGGCAATTTTGTATAAGGAAGGGTTCGTCTTAGAGAGATTTAGGGAGATATTGTTAGATACTGATAGAGAGATCTAAGAGAGTAAAAGACTCTGCAACTGAGGCCACAGAGATCTATTGTAGAGAAGAGTCTGTAGCTAAGTGCGTAGACTAGAACTGTTACCCCTTCCAAGTAATATAAGAACAATTCCCATGGACGTAGCTCCCATCCGAGTGGGGGGGACCACATAAATCCATTTGTTATGTGTAGGAATGTATGATATATTTTTTGTTCATGTTATGATAGGTTTATGTATTTTATTTCATACATATGTGCATGAGAATCATATGTTAATTAAGTAGAACACGCGTATGGAGTTTGTGAAGTAACAGTAAGTATGATAAATGTGTAGTTATAGAATTAAAGATAACACTGATTCAATAAAGTATGTAGGTTGTTGATAAACTACGAAGTGCGTAGTCATAGTTGATGTTGTTATGTTAAGGGTATGTTAGTAAGGAATACACTGCGAGATCGCATAACTCTTTTCCGCATTACCATGGTTATAGAAACCTGATTCTGTAACCACCCATATTTGCTTTGGGTGAGACTTTAGCATGTTCGCAGGTTGATGACGAAAGGGCCAGTGAAGGGGATTTTGTTGGGTTTGCAAAGAATTTTTCTGAACCCGGGTCAACCCAAAAAACAAGCTAATAGGGAGTTAGGGTTTGAGAGAGATATAGAGAGAGACTTTGTGTTATGGTTTAGAGAGAGATAAATGGATTGGGGGATAGGGGTTTACAGAGAGAGGTTTAGATTAGGTGTTTAGAGAGAGAGAGAGATTGGGGTTAGGGTCTTAGATAGATAGATATTGAGAGAGAGAGATAATGTGTGTTAGGAGTTTAAAGAGAGAGATTGGGGGCTTGGGGTTTTGAGAGAGAGAGAGAAATATCAGGGGTTCGGGGTTTAGAGAGATATTGAGATTGGTTGTTAGGGATTTAGAGATAGAGAATGGGATTTAGGGGTTTAGAGAGAGAGAGAAAGAGATTAAGAGAGATATTGGGGGTTATGAATTTTGAGAGAGAGACAGACATACAGATAGAGACAGATCATGGGTTAGGGGTTTAGAGAGAGTGAGAGAAATGGAGAGAGAGAGAGAGATTGGGGTTTAGAGAGAGAGAGCAAGAGAGACTGGGGGTTAGCATTTCAAATAGAGGGTGAGCAAGATATTGGAGTTTATAGAGAGAGATATTGGAGGTTAAGGGCTTAGAGAGAGAGATTGAGGATTAGGGATTTAAATACACAGAGAGGTTTGATTTTACATATATATAGAGAGAGAGAGAGATTTGGGGTTAGGGATTTAGAGATAGAGACAAACACATAGAATGTGGTTGATGGGTTTAGCGAGAGAAAATACAGTTTAAAGGTATAAAGAGAGATATTGGGGGTTAGTGGTTTATAGGTAGAGAGAGGGAGATTGAGGGTATGGGGTTTAGAGAGAGAGGGGGGGACTTGAGAGAGAGAGAGAGAGAGAGATTGAGGGTAAGGATTTTAGAGAGAGAGGGGGATTTGAGAGAGAGAGAGAGATTGGATGTTAGGGGTTTAGAGAGAGAGATAGAGATTGTGGGTTAAGGCTTTAAAGAGAGAGATAAGTAGAGATTGGGGGTTATGGTTTGAGAGAGAGAGAGAGATTGGAGGTTAGGGGTTTAGAGAGAGATATTGACTAGTTGTTATGGATTTATAGAGAGAGATATATATAAAGAGGATTATTGGGGGCTAGGGGTTTCGAGAGAAATAGATAGATATTGGAGGTTAGGGGTTTGGAGAGAGAGAGAGAGATTGGATGTTAGGGGTTTAGAGATAACGGAGATAGGGGGTAGGGGTTTAGAGAGATAGAGAGAGATTGGGGGTTAATAGGACATTAGAGATAAAAATAGATCACCAAATGAGTATGAATGGTTATTGAGGGGAGGGAGAAATACATAGAGAGGGGGCATGGGTCGGTGGGTGAGGAGTGGGGTTTTGGGTGGAGAGAAAGAGAGAAATTTTGGGGATTAGAGAGAGAGAGATATTTTGGGTTTCAGGGTTTAGGGGTTTAGAGAGAGAGAGAGGGAGATTGGGGTTAGTGATTTGGAGAGACAAAGAGAGGGAGAGCTTGGGGTTTAGTGGTTTAGAGAGATGGAGAGAGAGATATTGGTGGTTAGAGGTTTAGAGAGAAATTTTGTGGGGGTCAAGGGTTTTGTCATGTCCCAAAAATTTGCATTGGTTCACAATGGCCTAAACGACTTGGCCATATTCATGATAGTCTGTCAAATTGATGATAAGGGTCAAATAATTACCAAGAATGATGTATAAGTTAGTAATAATGTAAAATTAGATCCAAGTGGACAAGGTGGTTCACATTAAGAGAAAATTCCTAATTCAAACTTTGTAATATTCCCATCCAAATGAACTATCATGGAGGAAAATTACTAGTTTCCAAGGTTGGGGGTGGAGGCATTAAATGTTGGAGTAAAGGAGCTACAAGACCCAAAATGACCTTAGACTTACAAATTCACATTAAGTGGCTCAATTAAATAATAATACAAACACAATAAGGTGGCATTGGACCATGAGGACACATAAGAGGTTGTGGGACCCACTTGTGGAAAGATTCCCCACTATGCTTGGCATGATTATCTCACCAATTTGCGTTCAAGATGAAGGGTAACATACTTGGGGGAGTTTAAGAGGCATTATTCATGGCATGAGTCATGTAAGGTCGAATTGGAGCGGAAGAATAACTCCCATTGAAGAGGAAAAGGCATCTTAGAAGATTTGTGACACTTGGGCTAGATTCCCTAGCTCTATGACAACAATGATGAAGATGTTATGACACCTATGACACAAATCAGACCTGGATGCTGAAATATGACATATATGACATGTCAGGGCTAAAAATAGCCTCCACGACGGTGCACAAGTGATTTAGGGAAGCCAAAGAGACACCCATTCGAAATGAGAGAAGATGGAGATTAGGAATTATGGACAAGTGGCACACATTGGAATCTCTTCCCAACTTGAGTTGGAATGAATATTTTGGAAGGAATTAGACCCATGGAGGACTTGAGAAGTTTATAAAAGACAAGAAAAAATAATGAGAGTAGATTTTGATCATTTTTTATTTGCATCTTTTCAATTTGGAGAGCTTCTAGCTTGTCCATGCTAGTGGAGTGTTTACTCTACTTTCCTTAGTACCAATTTTGAGGGCGAAATATTCCCATCCTAATTGGAAATTGGAGAGGCCATTCATAAATTTCATTTGGACATACAATGGAGTTATTAGTTGCAAGTTGAAGCTATAGGAAAGTTCGCGCTTCTTTCTTCTACAATTTGTTCTCATCTCTATCACACATTTCCTTGCATATTGTGGCTCATGGAGGAATTGGGCCTTTGGTGAGATTCTGATCTCTTTGTGAGATTCAAAAAATATCCATTTATTTGTATTCTGAACTATATACTTTGTATTTGATTCTCGGAAGACTCTCAGGTCGAAATACCAAGTGAAACTATATAAAAATACCAAACAATGCATAAATGGTGCCATTTTCCCTATATCTTGTTGTTGGAGCTTGAAGAGGCTTTGTTTCGAATTGTATCTGTCAATATATGTTATTTTGTTGATGTATGGAATGCCATTAATGTTCTGAATAAGTTTCATTAACATTTTACAAGTCCTTGGAACCTAAAATTCGAATTTCATAACAAGTGGTGAAGTTTACCATCATTTCCTCCTATGTGAAGACATGTATACAAATCTCTTATTTATGGGACTTGCAGAAGAATATAGAAACTAATTGATGATGAATTGGGGATCCAATTGAAGTAATTTATAATTATCGTGTCTCTATTCTAAAATTTTGGAAGGTATTACAACATTTGGGATGCCATCTTTGTCCCCTACCCTTGGGGGTTTGAACCTTGAATTTACTAGTAAAATTTCCCAACTTCTCTTGAAGTTAAATGAATGTTGCAGAAGTCTTATGATAGTGTCTAAGAACCCATGAGGTTCAGTTTTTTGTCTTAATACCATTCATATACCTTCATACCCAATTCAAAATACTCAGGAATCTTTTGGAGCCATCTACCCTTGGGGGTTTCAACATCAATTTTACTAGTAATTCTGCCTTTCATTATCTAAGTGTAAATGAAAGTTGGTGAAGTATTTGTAAAGTGTACAAGCATATAATATCTTACTTCATGTGTCCAAATACATACCAATACACTCCATACACCATTCAAAAATATTTGGGATCATTTGGGATAGTTTGGGGCTTTACTAGTCCAAGATTCGAAAAATTGACTAAATTGGGAAAAATCTCAAATTGGGGACATTTAAGTGGTATCAGAGCATGGTACTTGAACCTGTGAATTAATATCATACCTTTAAGAATAATTTTCGTCCATGTCTTACTATTATGATGACTCCTATGAGTACAATTCTTATGAGCAATATGAAAATGATTGTGAGCAATATGAAGCAGAATGTGAATGGTTTGAGGAAGAGGTGCCATCATGAAGCACTTATTACAATTTAATAAGGAATGAGGGTTATTATTATGACTTTGAGTCTGATAAGGATGAGTGTGTCACATTACCAAAGGATAATTCTATGAATGAATTACAAAGATTGAGAGCAACATGTAAAACATTGCCCCAACAATACCAGGAATATATTGATATGTATAGGGGAGATACACAAAAGGCCATTCCTTTTGAAGAATTTACTGATTGGGTATTTGGAAATAGGCCCAAAAATGAAGATGTGGAATTACTAAAGAAAGGTCTATTCCCTTCTTGCAAATTACCATGGAGATAAAATCATATGTGTGTGAGTGAAAAGAGTAATGAAATATCTGAAGCTTCATGGAATGCATGTATTTCGTAGTTGAAGAGATTTTTTGGGTTTTCTTCAAAAATAGGTTCCAAATATATTGATCGAAGGAAACCAAGGGGAAAAGTGAATTAGATTTCTTGAAGGTGAAATATGAAGAGACATCCCATAAGCATGAAGAAGATTCTATTGAAAATAATGAAGATCATTTCAAGACAAATTCTACCTTGGACATGAATCAAAGAGGATCTACTGATGGATTCTTGAACTATGAAGGAGTACCTACTGATGGGTGCTCACACCTCTATGTTGGTGTGTTAATTTTTTAACATTAATTCAATATACTCTAGGATCTTTACTGAGAGAATAACATGTACATCATATCAAGAATAAGGATGCATATCAATCACCACAAGCAAACATAAGCAATCACATGAGACAATAGACACATAGAGTTTCCATGGGGAAAACCATAACGCTGAAAAACCCCACAATTTCCTCAGAGAAAGAAAGAGCAATGATACAACCCAAGTACACAGAGATAGTTCTCCTAGCAGCTGAACCTCCTCCTCACTTGTGCACCACTTTCCGAGTGATGTAGAAGTGAATAATGAGATGATCAAATAGAGTTCCTCCCACACTTTATTTATACATGACCTGACTTGCCTAATAAATTAACTGGGTCGACTTGTCTAACTCGGTCTAATAACCCATCACATGCAAGTTGTAATACTTGCGACACTTGTCAATACAAATGATGACACTTCCGTATAGACGAATAATAACATCGCTATAGAAGTACAATATATATGGGTGAAATACATTCCGAAGTTATATATACATTAACACTCCCTCTTAACTAGGAAGGTATTTCTCGACACAGATCTGCTAGCACAAGTCTTATTCTCTGGATCATCATCACTGGATAATCGTCATTGAATCATCGTCATCATCACGGCTAGTACTATCTCAATCAATATTTGAATCTACTCGTCATAGGAAGTTCTACAGGGGTAGTCTTTTTTCATACTAGATGTAGGCCCACCACTTGTGGGTCTTCATCATCAATGGCCATATTTTGGAATCCTCAGGATTGATTGCGTGAGTCAACCAAAACCTCGAAAGAGCATCCCAGGACTGATTACAAGCACATAGATCAACCTATTGAATCTCCCAGGATCTTTTACATGTCACTACACAACCTGTCCATGACCATAGAGTATCATCCTGATACTCATGATCGTAATGATCATAACATCGTTCACAAAGCACAGTCTAGATGCACACAATACAATACTTACACCCACCGACATGGAAGGACTTTCCTCTAACCATCCGGGAAGGGCTTATCACTCACATCAATGCACATGGGAGAACACATCTACCACCATGTAGGAAAGGCTTTGCACTTTCATCAACGCACATGGGAGAACACATCTACCACCATGTCGGAAAGGCTCTGCAGTTACATCAATGCACATGGGAGAACACATCTATCACCATGTCTGAAAGGCTCTGCACTTACATCAACACACATGGGAGAACACATCCACCACCATGTCGGAAAGGCTCTGTGCATCTGTGTCTTTGAAACTCATCACACATAATGCAACTGATTATGTAATCTATCCACCTTATACATATCATCACATATGATCATACTGATCATCATCATAGCATCATCCTAATGCATATCATCTAGAGTATCATCCTGATACTCATCACACATGATCGTCCTGATCATCATCACTGCATCGTCCTGATACTCAACACACATGATCATCCTGATCATACAAAGCATCCACTTGATGCATATACATATACATGATCCAACTGATCATACAAAGCATCTACCTAATGCATTTACATATACATGATCCAACTGATCATACAAAGCATCTACCTGATGCATATACAGATACATGATCCAACTGATCATACAAAGCACCCACCTGATGCATATACATATACATGATCCAACTGATCATACAAACCATCCAGCTGATGCATATCCAAATACATGATCCAACTAATCATACAAAGCATCCACCTGATGCATATCCAAAGTAGTAACTAGAGCATCATCCTGATGCTCATCACACAGCGCTTACATCCATGGCCATGGGAAGGATCGTCCTCTCACCATGCTAGGAATGGTTCTTGCAAATGTGTCCATCACTTCTTCCTTGAATTGTCATCAATATGAAGAACACCAAGCCTCTCTCTGAAGTACTCAAACTTTACTATGGCTAGTGGTTTCGTCAACACATCTCCAACCTGCTCATCCGTTGCAACATAAAGGAGCTTCACTACTCCTCTCTACACCATATCCCTGATATAGTGATATTTGATCTCAATGTGCTTCGACCTGTCATGGAACACTAGATTCTCAGACAGCTTCACACAACTCTAGTTGTCACAAAAGATACCAGTAGCATCCAATGGGAGATCAAATAACTCAAACAGTAGCTTCCGAAGCCATACTACCTCACAACTAGACAAACAGGATGCAACATACTCTGCCTCTGCTATACTCAATGCTACGCAAGACTACTTCCTGCTAAATCAAGAGATCACACCTGATCCCATATAGAAGCAGCACCCAGAAGTGCTCTTCCTATCTGCAGCACTTCTTGCCCAGTCCGAATCAACATAACCTTGCAGGTTAAACTTTTGATTCGCATCATACTTGATCCCATAGTCAATTGTACCCTTCACGTACCTCAGAATATGCTTTATAGCAACCAGGTGAACATTTCTCGTATCCATCAGGAACTTGCTCAATGTGTTCACCGCAAAGCATATATCTGGTCTCGTGTTTGTCAGGTACATCAAGGACCCAATCATCTGACAATACATAGTGACATAAACCAGATCAGATGAAGCATCACACAGAAGCTTTAGGTTCGATGCCATAGGTGTGGCCATGGCCTTGCATTCCATCATCCTGAACCTCTTTAGGATCTCTACTACATACTTCCCTTGTCCAAGGAAGATTCCATCTACACTCTGCCACACCTCCATGCCTAGAAAATAGTGCATCATCCCCAAGTCCTTCATCTCGAACTTGGCAGCAAGCTTCCTCTTGGTATCAACAATCAACCTATCCTCACCTATAACAAACAGGTCATCTACATACAAAAGTAGTATCATAGGATTGTCTTCCTCAACCTTGTAGTAAAGGTTGGAATCTTCTTTACTCTTAGTAAAGCCCAAGCTGGATAGGAAACTTTCCATCCTACCATACCAATTCCTAGGAGCTTGCTTCAATCCATACAAGGCTTTCTTCATCCTGCACACATATGACTCCATGTCATGTGTCTCAAAACCAAATGGCTTCTCCACATACACTTCCTCTTCGACTACACCATTCAAGAAAGTTGTCTTGACATCCATCTGGTGTATCTTCCATTTCATCACTGCAGCCAGAGCAAGTACTGTTCTGATGGAAGTGTATCTGGATATAGCATCAAAAGTCTCTTCATAGTCTATTCCCTCTTTCTGAGAGAAGCCACGAGCTACAAACATTTCCTTGTATTTTTCTATGCTACCATCTGCAGCATGCTTGATCTTATAGATCCACTTGGAAGTCACAACAGACTTCCCTTCAGGCCTTGGGACCACATCCCAAACATCATTCTTCATGATCGACTGGTACTCCTCAATCATGGCATCCTTCCATTCTTTATTTTCCACTGCTTCTTCATAACTGGAAGGTTCTTTGTTCATAATGTCATAGAGTAAGGCAACATAACTAGTATGTGATCTAGTCCTCTTCCTTTCTCTGTGTTCTTCTGCTAGAATGCCATACCTTTCTGCATCTTGAATGAGCTCTCTAGCCCATGTAGGTTTCCTCTTGTGAGAGTTCTTCTCACAGGGTGTATCTACAGGTTCTTGCGGATCTTCAACTTCATGATCTCCTTCTGGAATAACTTCAGTCATGGTGGTGTCTTGGAAACTAGTTTCCTTTGGTTCTTCATGATTTTCAACAGGTGCCTTCTTTGATTTGATGTAAGCTGAGTTTTCATCAAATGTTACATCGCTGCTGATATCAATCTTCTTGAACCATGGAAAGTATATTCTGTAAGCCTTCGAGTTTTCATTGTAACCCACAAAGATGCCCTTCTTTCCTTAAAAATCTAGCTTTGTCCTCTTTTCTTTTGGAATATGTGTATATACTGGACAACCAAATATTCTGAGATGGTTGACTTCAGGTTTCTTGTTAGTATTTCTGAATTTACTTCAATCTAATCTAGGATCCTAACTGAGAGAACAACATCTACAGCATATGTACAGCATATCAATCATGGATACAATAATGCAAGCACACAAAAGACACAGAGTTTACTTGGGGAAAACCATAAAGGTGAAAAACCCCAATAACTTCCTCAGAGATAGATAGAGCAATGATACAACCCAACCATAAGAGATAGAAATCTCGTAGCAGTAGCTTCTCCTCCTCCACAAGTGTGCCACTCTCCAAAGAGTGTGTGTGAGAATAGAATGATCAAATAGAGTGCCTCCCGCACTCTATTTATACTTGACTTGACTTGCTTAATAACCTTTACTAGGTCAGCCTTAACTTAACCACATAACATAATGCTGACTGGGCCGACCCCCAATAGGGTGGTCTAATAACCCTTTGACCCACATGGACGACCCCTAATAGGGTGTTCTAATAACCCTTTGACCCACATGACTTATATAGGGCTGCCCCAACAAGGTGATCTAATAACCCATCAAGTATAAGTTACGACACTTACAATATAAATGATGACACTTCCATATAGAGGAATAATAACATCTCTATAGGAATACAATATATATGTGAAATACATTCCAAAGTTACATATACATCAACACTCTGTCTTAACTAGGAAGGTATTTCTCAACACAGGTCTTCTAGCTCAATTCTTCTTCTCTGGATCATCATCAGCGAATCATTGTCCTCGAATCATCATCATCGTCACTGCTACTACTATCACAATCAATCTCTGAATCTACGCATCATAAGAAGTTCTATAGAGGCAGTCCTTTTTCATACTGGATGTAGGCCCACCATCTGCAAGTCTTCATCATCACTGGCCATACTGTGGAATCCTCAGGACTTAGTACATTCGTCACTAAACCTAGCTGCAGCATCCTAGGCTGTTACGGGTACACAACTCTGACCTATAGGATCTCCCAAGATCTTTTACATGTGACAGTCACAAAACCTTAAAAGGGTGTCTTGCCAAGCAAGAACCCTAGAGAGCATCTGAGGCCTTTTTCATCTTGTCTAGATCTCCAGGACTTATTACATGTGACCCCCACCACAAAACCTTAAAAGAGTGTCTTGTCAAGCAAGAACCCTAAAGAGCATCTGAGGCCTTTTTCATCCTGTCCAGATCTCCAGGACTTATTACATGTGGTCATAGAATGAATCCACCTAATCCATACACAATATCTGCCTAATACATATCATCATACATGATCTACCTGATCAGACAATGTATCCACCTGATACATATACAAATACATAATCCACCTGATCATATCCAACATCCAACATGATGCATACATACATAAATGATCCAACTAATCATATCCAGCATCCAACATGATGCATACATACATAAATGATCCAACTAATCATATCTAGCATCCAACATGATGCATATACATATACATAGCAGCAATTGGAGCATCATCCTGATGCTCATCATCCAGTGCTTACATCCACAGCCATGTGAAGGATCCTCCTTTCAACATGCTTGGAATGGCTTCAGCAAATGTCTCCATCACTTCTTCCTAGAAGTGTGATCAATCTGAAGAACACCAAGCCTCTCTCTGAAGTACTCAAACTTCACTCTGGCTAGTGGCTTCGTAAGCACATTTGCAATATGCTCATCCTTCGCAACATACATAAGCTTCACTGCTCCTCTTTGCACCATATCCCTAATATAGTGATAATTGATCTCTATGTGTTTCAACCTGTCGTGGAACACCGGGTTCTAAGATAGCTTCACACAACTCTGGTTGTCATACAAGATACTAGTAGCCTCCAACGAGAGATCAAATAACTCAGACAGTAGCTTCTGAAGCCATACTACCTCACAACTAGCTGAACAAGCTGCAACATACTTTGCTTCAGCTGTACTCAGTGCTACGCAGGACTGCTTCCTGCTAAACCAAGAGATCACACCTGATCTCATACTAAAGCAGCACCTAGAAGTTCTCTTCCTATCTGCAACAATGCTTGCCCAATCTGAATCAACATAACTCTACAGGTTCAACTTTTGATTCGCATCATACTTGAGCCCATAATCAACTGTACCCTTCAGGTACCTCAGAATATGCTTTACAGCAACCAGGTGAACACTCCTTGGATCCATTAGGAACTGGCTCAATGTGCTCACCGCAAAGGAAATATCTGGTCTCATGTTTGTCAGGTGCATCAAGGACCCAATCATCTGACGATACATCGTGACATCAACCGGATCAGATGAAGAATCACACAAAAGCTTCAGGTTCAATGCCATAAGTGTGGCCATGGCCTTACAGTCCATCATCCCGAACCTATTCAGGATCTCTATTGCATACTTCCCTTGTCCAAGGAAGATTCCATCTGTACTCTGCCACACCTCCATGCCTAGAAAATAGTGCATCATCCCCAAGTCCTTCATCTCGAACTTGGCAACAAGCTTCCGTTGTGTGTCAGTAATCAATATATCCTCACTTGTAACAAACAAGTTATCCGCATACAAAAGTTGTATCACTGGATTGCCTTCCTCAACCTTGTAGTGAAGGTTGGAATCCGCTTTACTCTTGGCAAAGCCCAAACTGGATAGAAAGTTGTCTATCCTGCCATACCAAGTTCTAGGTGCTTGCTTCAAGCCATACAAGGCTTTCTTCAATCTGCACACATATGACTCTCGGTCATGTGTCTCAAACCCGAGTGGCTACTCCACATACACTTCCTCTTCAGCTACACCATTCAAGAAAGCTATCTTGACATCTATCTGGTGTATCTTCCATTTCATCACTACAACCAGAGAAAGTACTGATCTAATGGAAGTGTGCCTGGCTATACATGTAGAAGTCTCTTCATACTCAATCCCTCTTTCTGGGAGAAGCCACGAGCTACAAACCTCGTTTTGTATTTCTCCATGCTACCATCTGCAGCATGCTTGATCTTGTAGATCCATTTGTAAGTCACAACAGACTTCCCTTCAGGTCTTGGGACAACATCCCAAACATCATTCTTCATTATTGATTGATCATGGCATTCTTCCATTACTTCATCCCAGATCCTGGGAACTTTAATATCTTCAATAGATATCTTTGTTGTTGGAACAAATGTTGTAGTCCTTCTTTTTTAAGTGAAGGTATACGATCTTTCCTACAAAACAAGTTAAATTGCATGATTAGAAACATCTCATAGTTTTCAGAACAAATTCTTACACATAAAGAAATATGTCACACAGTCATGGAATTATCTTAGCCAATGCTTCAACACAACATTTATCCATATCCCGTAACTTTCTAGATGCCTTCCAATCTCTACCAGAACATTGTTAAGAGTGTGCACAACTCCCAACATGTCAGCAAAGATGTTTCATTCTAGATAAGTAGCAATGGAATCTTGTACAGTGCCATAGGCCACTTACCCATGTATATTAGTAGTATATTGTTCATCAATGCAACTATTCTAATATGCATAATACACAACCTAATTCTAGGAACATCAGTATATACATTATTGAACAATATTATATAAACAATAAAATATACAAGTAATGACAATTCAAATACTTATCTTTGTTTGTTTTTTGGGTTGACACCCTCTTAGTCTTTGCTTCTTTTCTGCAACTCCATTCTGATGTGGATTGTGAGAAGTGGTCAACTCCCTCTGAATATCTGCATCCTTGCATAAACTACTGAAGTGTGCTCCTTCTTGATCTTTGCTTCCTTGCAAGAACAACTAGAGTGTCCTCCCTCTTAATCTTTAGTTCCTGGATTTCCTGTCCTTGAACTTATATCCATCCTTAATCACTATGCATGCTTATTAGTATCATCATTGTGTTATCATTGAGGTCTCATACATAATCATACATTCATTAGTATATTCTTAATACTATCAAAACACAATAATCTTAAGCATGTATAGTCATGATCATTTCAAACACAAATAATAAGCATTTCAAGGTTTATATAGGACTCTTATGGTTAGTCATATAATAAATTAAAGTAAGAAACATAATATGCCTAAACCCGTGATTCCTCAAACCTATACCTTCATGATTCTTCTGGTTAGTCATATCATCAATTATGGTAAGAAGCATAATATGCACACAACCATGACTATTCAAACCTATGACTTCATGAATAATCATTATCAACAACACAACAGTATAAGATCCTAAAACAAGGTAGGATTCTAGCTTGATATAGGAAAAACATACCTGGATTAGCATGCTAGCTAGTTATGTCTAACATACCTGCATAATGTCTTCTGGTTCTCTTCAATGACTTGTGCTAGTAACCTGCATGTCTCATAAGTTATCCATTGTAGAACCAAGGTATACATACCTCGTAAGTAGATCTTCTAAGTGATCCATGACAATGAATGAATCTTTGTCTTCATGTCATCATGATCATATGTTCTTGAACTAGAACATGATTTGTCTTTCTTGGTGTACCTTTCATGTTAGCTGACAACATAAACCTCATACAACACCATAATGCATTAGTACAATCATAAGTGTCAACACCCTAATGAATGCATTCATAATTTTGTTAAGGTGATACGGCAAGTCTAAAATCAAGATTGTTCTAACCGTAATAACATGAAGACAAACATATCATAAACTTAATCATGAACAAATCTTGAGACATACATGGATAAGTCATACTTGTCCAGATTTCTTGTAATCTTCTTATGTAATGCCTTAGCCTCATCTCCCTCTGAAACAGGAACTTCTTCACTTATGCAGGTGACCTATACATCCTCTTCTAGGATTAAACCAATCCACTTGATTTGCAAGAACTGGATCTGGAGTTGTATTAGGGTTTTGTTATCTCCCAAATTGACCACCGTCTTTTTGGGTGATAGAATAGGTAAAAAATTTACTTCTGTGAGTCTTGGGTTTCAAATTTTGATATTAATGGGGTGCATGAAGGAAGATCTGGAAGCTCTGCAGATCTACACATTTGTATAGATTAAATGGCCAATGTGAGATAAAACTTCAGATGTAAATACAATGGAGATTGAAGAGCAGCAGTTTGTGAACATATCGTTTGATGAGGGGTTTCATCCAAAGTTATATAATTCCATTCTCGCCAACTTGATCCAGTTGAAGATAAGACACATGTCTCTACGAGAGTAATGGGAACATATGGTTATTGTGCTCCAAAGTATGCCATAACAGATCTATGTGCCAGCTGTAGTAATATCATCTATTCTTGGGACAGAGCATACCCACCTTCTTGGCAATAACCAAAATGATAAAGACAGCAGGCAACATTTGTGTGACTCAGGATTTCAAAGGCAATTCGAGATCTATCCTCCAGGTTTTTTTTCATATTGCAAAGGGTAAACACATGTCAGGGTATGTAATCAACCTCGGGATTGAAAGGCAGATTTTCAGCCTTGATATAAGCAGTGCTACAGGTGGCAAAGAGAGTCAGTCTTCCCAGCTTTCAAGCATCTTTTTGAGGCAGCAGTTCTAGGATCGAGTGCCACATCTTCAATGTCAAGTCTATTCCTGAATTTCAGCCAGAATCTCAGTCCAACTCAAAGCAACTCATACTTATGAATCCTATCATGAGTCTCGAGTTTATGATTTGCTCAGCAGTTGTCAATTCTCTGTTTTGCATGTTCGTTCACAGATTGAACCATTAATAAAGACAAGTCAAGTGATAATTCGGAGGAATTTTCTGCTGAAATCACGTGATCTTGCGGGTCCATTTCGACAGCCTTCCCAAACTCCAAATTCAGATCTGGAAGCACCAATGGATAGCTTATGATCTGTAGATCAAAATCGACTATTCGAACATGCAAAACGGACATCGGACGGTTGAGAAAATCGATTTTTTCAAAGGCAGTTTTTTTCAGGAATCCTACAGGTTTCGGCAGCTTAGGCGAGCCCCACAGAGCTCATTAGCTGCCGAAAGGTCTGACTTCCGGCGGCTAAGGCACGAAATCAGCAGAAAGCAGCGTTTTGGGTTTTAATTTTTGAAACAGTTACAGCTTTCGGCAGCTTAGGCGAGCCCCACAGAGCTCATTAGCTGCCGAAAGGTCTGACTTCCGGCGGCTAAGGCACGAAATCAGCAGAAGAGTTAACTGCCGAAAGCCTGTTTTTGCCAATTTTCTCTAAATTCGCCCAGATCTCAGTTTTGTTCGCTAAACTAGCAGAAAGACGATCAGAATGAATGAATTATAAATTATTTTATCAATATCTCAAGGGTTTTGAGCGAGTTTTGAATCAGTTGGGCATTAGCTTTTGAAAGGAGATCTCCATATCAGAATTTCCTTGATTTTAGGGATTAGTCCCTATCTTTTGCTTTTTACTATCAGTTAGTGTTTTAGTTAATTAAATAGATCCATGCTTTTAGGATCTGGGAACTGCTTTGTAAAGGCTATAAAGCCTGAAAACTAAGACGATTCAATGGTTCGAGCCTGGAGAGACTTTGCCATATGTTTTGGTTGCTTGTTATAATAAAAAATCACAGTTTTCTCTTGTTGTTGTTATCAGATATTTTCATCCACCATTGTTCTGCACTCTATTCAAATTAGCTTAGCCTGTGCTCATGATTTGGATTGAGGAACTTCCTACTGCTGTGTGTGACCCGATGTTATGCATGTATTTGGTTGCATAAACCCTGCATGTTAATATACTTGGTTGTCTTAGCAATATTCTACATATCATTTCTGTTATTTATCATCTGATTTACAGTTTCTAAGAGCACTAGTTCATTTAACTATTTGATAAGCAACCTTTCCATCGAGCTATTGTGGTATCCCATCGATCCATTTACTGAAAAGTGTATTGAATTCTTAAGTTACCAAGCATACTTAGCCATAACCACTAAGTAGTTTCTTGGAGAGATAACAAATTGGCGCCGTTGCCGGGGAGCGAGGTGAGAAGCTGATCTTCCTGGGAGAACGACACAGATCTGGTCCTTGATGATAGACAAGGATCGGACACTTCACTGGTTATAAATCTTCTATCTGGCGACTCCATGAAGGATGAACTCAGTGGCGACTCCATTGTTCAGAATTCTGTTGGTGATTCCACTGGTATGACATGAACAGAATCTTAGCCAAGAGGTATGCGTTCTGTGATTTTTCAAGCATTGCTGGTTTTCCTAATCAAGTGCCTGCTAGAGATGAATGGGAGAACAGTCTTCCTAGATTTCGAGGAGAAGAGGGGGAAGTGCCAGCTGAGCATTTGCTGGACTTTCATGACTACATGCATCGGTTGCAGGTAGTGCATGAGGATGTCTTGATCAAGCTGTTCAAATTTTCTTTAGAAGGAAATGCTCGTGAATGGTGTCAATCCCTTCCTGCTGTTAGTATCCATTCTCTGAAGGATTTCCATGTGGCTTTCAATTCATATTACGAGAAGATTTATTCAGCTGATCTTCTTTTTCCTGAGTGTTGTCATGAGTTTAATCTTTCGAAAGTAGAACTTCAGGGAGAGTATGCTGCTGAAGAAAATACTCTTCATCATGATCAGGAGATCATTGATTCACCCCATGATAACCTTAGTGATGCTTTTGACATCATATCAAATGCACCTACTGATGTAGGTTGTCATGAAGATGATATTATTCCCTCTGAAGAGTTTGAAGAAGTTGAGCAGAATGACATATCAGCAAGTGACAGTTTCCGATCTACAGAGTTTGAAGAGGACAGCTTACAATTTCCAAATTTGCAGGGGCTGTCCAATCTTCAGATAGAACAGGTGAACCATGATCCCGAATGTATTGATGTTGCAGCAGTATATGTTATGAGAAGCCCATGTCTTCCAGACTTGCAGACAAAGGCAGATTTCAGCATTTATGAAGAGAGTGATAGTGGCGAGATCTCGAGCAGTCCAGATCAGCAGTCTATTGGAAATGTTTCTCCAGCAGATTTTGAGCAGCCTTCTCCAGCAGATCTTGAGCAGTTTATACACATCATTGAGGCCAAGGAGGATAGCCAGCCACATCATTTTCATTTACAGTCAGAACAGAAGCTTGAAGAGGTATTCCATTACTATTTTATTGATCCTATTGCCGATTTTCTGGAATCATTTAGCAGTATAAAGATCAAGATATTCTTATCAGATGAAAGCTGTTTCTATCATTTTTCCAGAACACATCTCTGTTGGCTACGTATTCTTTCATTTTTGGGATCAAGATTAAGAATTCTGTCAGCAAATAAATTTCTTACATGGCTGTGTTGGAAGTGTGCTTTTACTTGATGAATCTACCTCTACTGGTTAGTGTAGGAGTAGATAGGACAATAAGCTCTTTTATAAGAGCGCGTAGATCATTTTTTAGTTGTTGTTGAATAAAAATTAGAGCAGGCTGCATGTAAGCTACAGGTGGGATATAGGTTTGCAGGCCAGCAGCAAAAGATCTCTCTCGTGATAAGATTCATTGTATATTTTAAGAGGAAGATAACGTGCTTGCTGATGGCCAGCCTTTCCTTCGTGGTAACCAATTCACAGCAGCTGACTTGACATTGCTGCACCAGCTAGTTTTATAAAATCCCAATGGAAGAATTTCCGTCAGAGACGGCTGAATTCACTTTTTCATTAAGAGAGACACTGGCAGGGAAGCATATATTGAAGATGTACAAAACTGAAAAGAATAAGAAAATGCAATGAAGCTGGTCACAGCAATGAAGGTGAGCTGCAAAAAGATGATGATGATGATGACTTTGCTAGGAAGCTGGGTGGCATTTTCTCCCGATTAGTGACTTGTATTAGAAGATCTGTTGAAAGCTGTTTAGAGATTTATGCTTGTATTGGTAAGCCCATCAGGGAACAGGACATTGTTTTGATATAGGTTTGCAGAGGGATCAGTGTTAAAGACTTAATGACTCCATGCCCAATGCTAAAGGCTACTGGAACTACTTGTTCTTCGGAACCTCACTGGGAGGATTCCATCCCCGAGTAGGAGCCAGATGTTATCTCCCAAATTGACCACCGTATTTTTGGGTGATAGAATAGGTAAAAAATTTACTTCTGTGAGTCTTGGGTTTCAAATTTTGATATTAATGGGGTGCATGAAGGAAGATCTGGAAGCTCTGCAGATCTACACATTTGTATAGATTAAATGGCCAATGTGAGATAAAACTTCAGATGTAAATACAATGGAGATTGAAGAGCAGCAGTTTGTGAACATATCGTTTGATGAGGGGTTTCATCCAAAGTTATATAATTCCATTCTCGCCAACTTGGTCCAGTTGAAGATAAGACACATGTCTCTACGAGAGTAATGGGAACATATGGTTATTGTGCTCCAAAGTATGCCATAACAGATCTATGTGCCAGCTGTAGTAATATCATCTATTCTTGGGACAGAGCATACCCATCTTCTTGGCAATAACCAAAATGATAAAGACAGCAGGCAACATTTGTGTGACTCAGGATTTCAAAGGCAATTCGAGATCTATCCTCCAGGTTTTTTTTCATATTGCAAAGGGTAAACACATGTCAGGGTATGTAATCAACCTCAGGATTGAAAGGCAGATTTTCAGCCTTGATATAAGCAGTGCTACAGGTGGCAAAGAGAGTCAGTCTTCCCAGCTTTCAAGCATCTTTTTGAGGCAGCAGTTCTAGGATCGAGTGCCACATCTTCAATGTCAAGTCTATTCCTGAATTTCAGCCAGAATCTCAGTCCAACTCAAAGCAACTCATACTTATGAATCCTATCATGAGTCTCGAGTTTATGATTTGCTCAGCAGTTGTCAATTCTCTGTTTTGCATGTTCGTTCACAGATTGAACCATTAATAAAGACAAGTCAAGTGATAATTCGGAGGAATTTTCTGCTGAAATCACGTGATCTTGCGGGGCCATTTCGACAGCCTTCCCGAACTCCAAATTCAGATCTGGAAGCACCAATGGATAGCTTATGATCTGTAGATCAAAATCGACTATTCGAACATGCAAAACGGACATCGGACGGTTGAGAAAATCGATTTTTTCAAAGGCAGTTTTTTTCAGGAATCCTACAGGTTTCGGCAGCTTAGGCGAGCCCCACAGAGCTCATTAGCTGCCGAAAGGTCTGACTTCCGGCGGCTAAGGCACAAAATCAGCAGAAAGCAGCGTTTTGGGTTTTAATTTTTGAAACAGTTACAGCTTTCGGCAGCTTAGGCGAGCCCCACAGAGCTCATTAGCTGCCGAAAGGTCTGACTTCCGGCGGCTAAGGCACGAAATCAGCAGAAGAGTTAACTACCGAAAGCCTGTTTTTGCCAATTTTCTCTAAATTCGCCCAGATCTCAGTTTTGTTCGCTGAACTAGCAGAAAGACGATCAGAATGAATGAATTATAAATTATTTTATCAATATCTCAAGGGTTTTGAGTGAGTTTTGAATCAGTTGGGCATTAGCTTTTGAAAGGAGATCTCCATATCAGAATTTCCTTGATTTTAGGGATTAGTCCCTATCTTTTGCTTTTTACTATCAGTTAGTGTTTTAGTTAATTAAATAGATCCATGCTTTTAGGATCTGGGAACTGCTTTGTAAAGGCTATAAAGCCTGAAAACTAAGACGATTCAATGGTTCGAGCCTGGAGAGACTTTGCCATATGTTTTGGTTGCTTGTTATAATAAAAAATCACAGTTTTCTCTTGTTGTTGTTATCAGATATTTTTATCCACCATTGTTCTGCACTCTGTTCAAATTAGCTTAGCCTGTGCTCATGATTTGGATTGAGGAACTTCCTACTGCTGTGTGTGACCCGATGTTATGCATGTATTTGGTTGCATAAACCCTGCATGTTAATATACTTGGTTGTCTTAGCAATATTCTACATATCATTTCTGTTATTTATCATCTGATTTACAGTTTCTAAGAGCACTGGTTCATTTAACTATTTGATAAGCAACCTTTCCATCGAGCTATTGTGGTATCCCATCGATCCATTTACTGAAAAGTGTATTGAATTCTTAAGTTACCAAGCATACTTAGCCATAACCACTAAGTAGTTTCTTGGAGAGCTAACAGGTTTGTCATAGAAACCCCAAAAATTCAAACTTTGAATTTCAAACTTCCGAAAGGATATAAATATGCGCCTTGATGAGCTGATCAAGCTGGTATATTCAGAATTTGAAAACTGCAAAGTTTCACTCCTCAATTTTTCCTTTGAATCTTCCGGATTCACTAGACGTGACCTTGAACTGGGGTTTGATAAATCCCACCCTTCTGCCCAATCAAAAGGTTCGACCCAAAGCTCTAAGCTTCTATTTTTCTGAGGAGCTTCCAGCCGTGGTCACAGATTTCAAAAATTCTCATTTTTACAGAAGCCCTAATTTTCCACTTTTCCGATCAAAGTCCCGAACTAGGGTCTGATCAAGCCCGGCCTTCTACCCAACCAAAAATTCTGATCTTGGTCTCTAAATTTCGATTTTGATGGGTATCATTCAGCTGTAGTGTCCGATTACAAAAATTTCAACTTTCTCCAAAACCCTAAATTCTGGAAGCCATGAATGAAGGTGCTAAAAAATAATTCTGTTATGACAGAAATATGTACCTGATTTTTTCTAGTGTAACTCTGAACTTTTTGATCCACAGGGCCTAAACAATTTTCTTGAGATATCCCAACCTGTCATCTTCCCATCCTGATAGCTCTAACCTCAATTGGATTCTCTGAGAGAGAGTTATGCCAAGTGTCGCAACGTGACCTGTTTATGGGATAATACATGAGAGCAAACTTGTATGGCATGCCATGTGTCATTGGTTCAACTTTAGCCTCTGAAAACGTTTCCTGAGATAGTACAGTCTGTGTACTACCTATCACTTTTTACTAACTTTCATTTGGAGCTTCCTAGCCCAAGTTATGACCTTTTTTCCAAGGTCACATGTTTTTGACTCAGATCTGGAAGAGGCAGAAACCCTATATTGTACAGATCATAAATCACAAATTATAACGAAATAGAGGTTTTTCTTTGGACACAAGGTACATGGGGATCTGATATTGGACCTGTAAAAGTTTCAGATCCGAAAACTTCTCCAAAATGGATTTATAGCAAAAGTGATATGGTTTTTTCTATATCAAGCCCTAGCATCATAAGTGCAACAAGTGTCATACATGCCATATCATGCCTTCTTTCAGGCTAGCTCTGATACCATGTTAAATTTTCAGAATTTACTTTAATCTGATCTAGGATATTAACTGAGAGAACAACATGTACAGAAAATCTACAGCATATCAATCATGGACACAATAATGCAAGCACACAAGAGACACATTTACTTGGGGAAAACCATAAAGGTGAAAAACCCCAATAACTTCCTCAAAGATAGATAGAGCAATGATACAACCAAAATACAAGAGATAGTCTTCTCCTAGCAGCAGAGCCTCCTCCTCATAAGTGCGCCACTTTCTAAATGAGAGAAGTGTGTGAACGAATGATCAAATAGAGATCTCCCGATCTCTATTTATACTTGTTCTATCCTGCCCAATAAACTAATGGGGCCTACATGTCTAGCTTAACCCATGGTTAACTTAATCCGGGCCGACCCCACACTTGGTGGTCTAATAACCCTTTGACCCACATGGCCGACCCCCAATAGGGTGGTCTAATAACCCTTCGACCCACATAACTTATACAGGGCCGACCCCAACAAGGTGGTCTAATAACCCATCAAGTATAAGTTACAACACTTACAATATAAATGACGACACTTCCGCATAGAGGAATAATAACATCTCTATAGGAATACAATATACATATATATGAAATACATTCCGAAGTTACATATACATCAACACTACTTTCTATGTATTCCCACTTTTAATACTGTAATACAAACTCTTTCCACAAAGGTTATCCTGTTGATTATTATTTGTTGTTTACTTAACTGTTTACTTAGATCAGTTATTGTTTATATGTATTGTAGTGTTTGTATTGTTTCCATATTGTCTTGACAGCGCTTGCAGTTGGAGATCTGACGACCGCGGGACTTAGAGCAATAACAAGGAGAGGGATCCACGATTTGAAAGGTGTGATATCTAAGTACTCGATCTGTAACTAGATCTAGGAAATGAGTCTTGTATTTTGTCTTATTTGTTCTAGATTCATTTGAACTACGGATATCCATCCTTGAGTTCACTTTTGGTAGATTGTCTGATAACAAAGAGAGAGAGAGAGAGAGAGAGAGAGAGAAAGATATTAGGGGTTAGGTGTTTAGAGAGGGAAAGAGATTGGGGGTTAGGGGTTTAGAGAGAGAGAGATATGGGGGTAGGGGTTTAGAGAGAGAGAGAGAATGGGGGTTATTGGTTTAAAAAGAGAGAGAGACAGAGAATGGAGTTTAGAGGGAGAGAGATAGAGAGAGCAAGAGCAATATTTAGGTGTTATTATTACATGGGTTAAATTAGTTTATAGAGAGAGAGAGTTAGAGTTGAGAGAGAGAAAGAGAGATTAAGGGTTTAGAGAGATGGAAAGAGAGAATGGGGATAAGGTGTTTAAAAATTGCGAGGGAGATTGGAATTTAGGGGCTTAGAGAGAGAGAGAGAGAGAGAGAGAGATTTGGTGTTAGGATTAGAGAGAGACAAAGAGATTGGGGGTTAGGGGTTTAGAGAGAGAGAGTGAGATTGGGGTAAGGAGTTTAGACAGAGAGAGTGAGTTATGGGTTTAGAGAGAGTGATATAGAAACAGAGATATTTGGGGTTAGGTGTTTAGAGAGAGAGAGAGATTTATTGTTAGGGTTTTAGAGAAAGAGATTGGAGTTTATGGTTTTAGAGAGAGAGATTGTGGGTTAGGGGTTAAGAGAGAGATTGTGGGTTAGGAATTTAGAGAGAGGGAGAGAGAGGTTTAGGTATTTATAGAGAGAGAGAACAAGAGAGATTGAAGGTTAGAGGTTTAGGTTGATGTCACGTCCCCACCCATCATGCCGGTGCAATGGAGGGGATCGTGATACTAAAACTGGGCAATCAGCCCTATAATCACTAATTAAAAATGTCCACATAACATAAAAGACAGGCATGCAAAAGTGGAAATCTAAGGTAACACAGCGGAAGTAAAACATGTGCAGAATTAACACACAGCAAACATTTTCATGAAAGAATAAACATTCATATGGAATGAAGATGGACATATGGGATAGCATAGATATTTGCAACACACAACAGGGTTAGAAATCTATCACACATCCATCATGCATTCAAGACATTGAAGCTATTCATGTCATAGGCATATTGTAATTAATCATAGCAGAATTAAAGTCATGTTACTATCTAGCATACACTTAGCATTTCATGATAGCCATTAAGTATAGACATTGCAGAAATAGCAAATGAGAGTACTTATCTCAAAACAAAGTAGTCCCGAGCAATTGACTATGCAACTGCAACGTTCCACCCAACCATAGGCCAGTTGTGCTTATCAACCTCTTGATACAACTGCCACCCCCGAGCTGGGCATGATTTCTACAAGGAACCAGGGAATAGCAGACTCACACATAGCCAAGCATACACCAAGATGAGCCAAGCCAATCTACAATTGGGTTTATCAGGCTGCTAGGAAATGGAAAGGAGGAATTGCTAAGCTAGTGAGCTCAACCACAGAGCTAAGGGTACCCTTCCCAGATCTATTCAGCTTGGCACTCACATTGCCTACACACCCAACACAAGGAAGTATTCTCTTCACTGCCACACAATCCCTCAAGCCATACCTTCCTTTCTAGTGATCTCAGGGTGTGCATAGAACAGTAGCCAAAGCCCTCTTGATCTTTTTGAGAGGTTACTCCCTCCATTAGGTTTATCAAGCCAATTCTGTCCCCAACCAGTCCAAGTTTCTTGCTCACGGGTTCAAATCAAAAAGGGATGCTCTTAACAACAAAACCACAATTGCTGGGCATGAGGAAAACGTTTTCCACATTGGGATGCATGAGATGGGGTTTCAACTAACTCAGAAAAACGTGGGAACACACAAAAACGAAATTGGAAGATGGGGAACAACCCTAGGAAGCCAAATCCGTTTTTAGAAAAACGTCCTTGGACATTCGGGGGCAAAAATGACCTCCATACAGTCCCCAACTCATGGCCCTTCTCTCCCAAGCTACTGTATGTGCAAAAACAAACTCCCAGGCATGGAAAAATGCAGGATTTGGATGAAAAACCTATAGGGAAAGACCCAACTAGCTCCAACTGCGTGAGTGAGAGAAGACTGACTGTTCAGAATGGCTTTGGGCACCATTTCGTGGGTGTTTTCTTGCCCAACAAGCAAAAACATGAATTTCCAGGTTGATGGCTTGCCCATGCACGAAATTGGCTGCCATACTTCTTCATTCCCAAGGCATTAACTACCTTAACCAATTTCTTGGAAGAATTAAATGATTGGGTCCATAACCCAAAATGGGTAGTTGGTGGTTTATGGGCTTTCTCATTGACACATGGATTAACACCATTGGCTCAAGGGTTTGGATAATTTCCCTCCCTATTCCTTGTAGAACCATGCCCCCATCTCTTTGTTGCATTGCATAGCTAGTTGTGGGTATTTTTCATTAATTCGTATTTACATGATGTTTTATTTACATCGTGCCCTTCTAGCACAAGAACCATAGGCATCTATTTCTTTAATTGCCGATACATAAAATGTTAAATCAATGGTGGAGCCTTGGCCTTGAACTCCTCACCGTGATTAAGTTACCATATTTAGATCATTTACGATTTAATGCAAAAAAGGGGGTCAAAATGGGGACATGACAGTTGAGAGAGAGAGTTAGAGATATTAGGGTTTAAGGGTTTAGAGACAGAGATAGAATATGGTCTATGGTTTTAGAGAGAGGGATTGTGAATTAGGGGTTTAGAGAGAGAGTGTAGGGTTTAGGGGTTAAGAGAGAGATAAAGATTGGGGGTTAGGGGTTCAAAGATAGAGTGAGAGATTGTGGTTTAGGGGTTTAGAGAGAGAGAGAGAAATATATTGGGCGCAAAGGGTTAGGGTTTTAGAGAGAGAGAGATACAGAGAGGTTGGAGTTAAGAGATAGAGTGAGATTTGGGGTTAGGTGTTTAGAGAGAGATAGAGATTGACAGTTATGGATTTAGGGAGAGAGAGAGAGAGGTTGTGGGCTAGGTGTTTAGAAAGAGTTTGGGGGATAGGTGTTTAGAGAGAGAGAGAGATTGGGGGTTAGGGGTTTAGAGAGAGAGAGATCTTGGGGGTTGGGGTTACTAGAGAGAGAGAGATTGGGGGATATGGATTTAGAGAGAGAGAGGGAGAGATTGTGCTTTAGTGGTTTAGAGAGAAAGAGAGAGGGAGATATTGTGGTTTAGGGGTTTAGAGAGAAAGGAACAGAAATATATTGGGGGTTAAGTTGTTTAGAAAGTGTTTGGGGGATAGGTGTTTAGAGAGAGCGAGATTTTGGGTTAGGGGATTAATGAGAGAGATATATTGGGGGTTGGGGTTTTTAGACAGAGAGAGAGAGATTTGGGGTTATGGATTTAGAGAGAGAGGGGTAGAGAGATTGTGGTTTAGGGGTTTAGAGAGAAAGGAGAAAAAATATATTGGGGATTAGGTGTTGAGAGAGAGAGAGAGAGATAGGGATTGGTGCTTAAGGGTTTAAGAAGAGAGATTGGGTGTTAGGAGTTTAGAGAGAGTGATTCGGGTTAGAGGTTTAAATATATAGATAGATAGATAGTTTGAGAGAGAGAGAGAGAGAGGTTAGTTGTTAAGGGTTTACAGAGAGAGAAAGGGACTGGGAGTTAGGGGTTTAGAGAGAGATTGAGTTTAGGGTTTCAGAGAGAGAGAGAGAGAGAGAGAGAGAGAGAGAGAGTTGGGATTAGGGATTGAGATAGAGAGAAAGAGTTGGGTTTAGGGGTTTAGAGAGAGTGAGAGGAGATACATTGGAGGTCATGGGTTTAGAGAGAGAGAGAGAGAGAGAGAGAGAGAGAGATAAATTGGAATTTAGGGGTTTAGAGAGAGATATTTGGGGTTAGGGATTTAGAGGGAGGGAGGGATAGTGGTTGAGGGGTTTAGAGAGAGAGAGAATGGGGCTTAAATATTTAGAGAGAGATTGGGTGTTAGGGGTTTAGAGAGTGAGATATTGGTGTAAGGGTTTTAGAGGGAGAGAGAGAGAGGTAGGGATGTAAAGAGAGTGATATAGAAAGAGAGATATTTGTGATTAGGTGTTTAGAGAGAGAGAGAGAGAGATTGGGGGTTAGGGGTTTAAAGAGAGAGAGAGAGATTGGGGGTTATGGATTTAGAGAGAGAGAGAGAGATATTGTGGGTTGGGGGTATAGAAAGAGATTGGGGGTTAGGTGTATAGAAGAGAGAGAGAGATTGGGGGTTATGGGTTTAGAGAGAGTGAGAAAGATATATTGGGGGTTGGGGTTGTTGTGGCCAGAACAGATCCCATGCTTCAACTAAGCATGGGAGCCCCAATTTTAAAATAAACACAAAGGTATTTTGGTAAGTGTTCTATGATCTTACTTGTACATTTGGTTGGCTTGATTGTCTTTCTTTTCTCGGAAATTTCTAAGTGTTTTTGGTTGCAAGAAGCCTTAAATTTTAAGTATTTTGTCATCTACTCTTGTCAACCCAAAAATTGACATTCTGACAACCCGAAACCCACAACCCGACAAGTGCAGGTTGTGGGAATTCATTTTTGGTCTTTCGATTTTGGTCAACCCGAAACCTGTAACCTGAAAGGTGCGGGTTGCGGGAATCCTTTGCTAGTAATTTTGGGAAATTCTCATCCCAAAACCTAAAACCCGAAACCCGCAATTATGGCTTTTGGTTTTCAGGAATTTATTTTTCCTTTTAGTCGCGTTGTGTGTTCCCAAAACCCGTAACCCGAAATTTTCAGGTTGCGGCTTTCGAAAGTCTGTTTATTCTTTTTTTGGGTCAGTTTGCAATCCTAAAACCCGAAACCTGCAAGTTTCAGATTGTGGTTTTCGGGAATCATGAATAAACTTGTAAATAAGTACCAATGGCCTAAACTCGCATCCCGCGTTGGATAATCTTGGCCATCCATTCTTTGGATCCAACGCATCTGATTCCTTCGTTGCTTACACGTTTGATTTCCTTTTTCTTCGTTGTTTTGGCGACCTGGTTTCGACTGCAGTTCTCGCCTCATGATCACCTCTGAAGATATTATTGCTTGATTGTATTGGTTGGTAATGATAGGTTTCGTATGCAACTTTAAATCGTGCGTGATTTCGTTAAAATTGTACTTCATTATGATCCAGTGTGTATTAAAACATGCTATGTTATCATTTCATTGTAGTTCAAATGATTGTAGTTCTCAATTCATATGATTTTAATCATAGCACCTCATCATATTCAATCATTATGATTTTTTTAGCTTTTCTTAAATATGGCGACAAGTTTGAAGCACTATGTTCATCATCTATATTCATTAGAGAAGTTTTGTGTTTTATTTTGAAAGGTTTCTCTCTAACAATCTAGTGTGAGAAATATGCAGACAGGTTATGAATCTTTCGATGGATGTTATATGCAAGAAGAATTTCATCCCTTGCTATTTCTTGATACCAGCAGTGATAGCAAACAAGAAGATTCTGAAACTCTGCCTATTTGCATACCACTCCCTCAGAATCAATGAACAACCCAGTGATCGAGATGACTCTATTATCCATGATTTTATAATCAATATGAAACCTGCTACTCCACTAGCTCCCACAAAGCAAGACACGTTGTCCTATTTTTTTGTTTTCAAAAACATTATGGATCAACAGGAAGATTCTAAGGCGATTCATTTGGAGGATTTGGTCGACTGTCTATTGCCCATTATCGATATCCAGTAGACCGTTGTTCAACTCCACAATTATGTTACGGGATTCTTCCCAAAATTAGAAAATGACTCTTATTTCAAACCTTATCATAGGCTTAGAGAAAATCATTTGAGCTAAAATTGTTTAGATAAGTGGTAGGATTTTCTGAACAATAGCTTGATCCGAATTTTGTGATCCCTACCCTATGGGAATCTCCATTTTTGTACTCTATTGTAATTTCTATTTAAGAAGGAATGCCTCTCTTTGTAAGGGGTTGATATTTTCTGGGTTAGAAATCAACAGGAGATGACTGGAGATACTTTGTCTTAGTAGAGCTTCGTAATTTTGTTTGCAGACTTCATTAATACAGTAAAGTAATCCCTTTGAATCATCTCTTGTTTATTGTTCAAATTTCCTTGATAGTACATGTTTTCTGACTTCAATTTATCATCTACATTGCGTGATCCTTTTGTGTACATAGATTAATGCACAAATCTTTTATACTGATTTCTCTTTATGACTGGTCTATGTATAAAAATGTCTTGTTAAGTTTCTTTAGTTAAGATATTTATCTTTATCGATTTCTGCAAATGATCCACAATATTCTTAATCATTGTTAATTTTTCAATTGACAAAGTGATTACAGGTTAATCTTGAACAGTTTCAAATACTTAAATTGTTTATCATTTAATTTTCATTAATTGATTATGATTTAAGTGAATGAGTAAATGCATCTTTTAACATTTCTGTTGAAGTTGGAAAACACACTTATCCACCTCACATCAAGATTGATCTGCACAACAACAAGCTTTTCCTTAGAATAGATCTAACCTAGAGTGGATCCTTTTCTTAAATAGGATTAGTTAGAATAGACTTAGTTTTACACTTCGTTTTCCTTAATTGGAGAACTGATCTATTGATCAAACCCATCAACTCTTAGAGTGCCAGCGGAGGCCGAATATCCATGGGAGATTACCATACCAAACAGGCTGGGGATAGAACTTCCCTTGCATAGGGTCTTTCGAAGCCTTTCAGTTTGGGTTTTTACCCTCTGTTGGGAGCCTTAGAACCCATTCCAACACCTTTCACTTACCCTGCACCCACGAGGCCTCAACAAATGGCACTAGAAGGAGGTCTAGTGATATAACATGCCTAAACAAAATACTTGGAAACCTCCTTCACCAAGAATACCGATTGTCACCCGGAGCCACACGCAAGCATCCACTTCTACTGAACAACTGGTGCAACAACCCGCTACTATCCCTATTACTCCTATAGCTCACCGAGATCCAATAACAGAAGATATTATTATTACATCACCCACTAGACAACCTATTCTACTTGAAGAGATACTCAAGAGGTTCAGTGATAGTGCCGTTAGATTGCAACAACGACTCTCTCAACAGAGAAATCAAGGATTGGCAGCAATCCATCAAGAAAACATTTATCCACAGGAAAATGTCCAAGAAAATCAAGTTAATCAAAATTCAGTTGAGCAAAATATTGAGCAAAACACCGAACAAAACATTGAATGAAACACTTCATCAAACCAACAGCAGCTCCTTGAATTTGATCTTGATTTATTATTCACTGAAACAGAACAAGCTTCACAAGCAATCCGTTCGGGTGGGCCACCACCCTCCCCTCCTTCATCTTCATCCTCCTCATCTAAGAGTGAACATAATTCTAACTCTTCATCTTAAGAAGAAGAGGAACAACCTATGACTGGGGAAGGCCAGAACAAACCTTTGCTTGACCAAGATCTTGTTTGGGTACTTGGAGATCAACATAGGTTACCTAAGAACCCTGAGAAGTGGCTTCCCAAATTCAACCCAGATGATAAGTCACTTGCACTGGATCATATTAAAACATTCATGCAGGCCATTAGACTTAGGAATGTTATCCATGAGGATGTGGTTTGTAGACTCTTCCCTTACACCTTTGAAGGAAAATATTCTACATGGTATTTTTCCTTGGAAGCCAGAACCATAACATCATGGGATGAGTTTGAAAAGTTATGTATTCAAAAGTTTGGGGATGACAAAACACCACATGATTTAGTTTTGGATTTATCTTCCATGAAAATGAGAAACAAAGAAAGGGTTAAAGATTACAACCAAAGATTCTCTTACTTAAAGAATAGAATCTTTGCTGCTATTCTCCCAACAGAAGAGCTTTTGGTTGCCTTTTATGAAAAGGGTCATTCTGCTCCTATTCCGATGTGGGTAAAAAGGGAACATAAAAACAACTTATTTGAATCCTATGCTGAAGCTATTCAAGTCGAAAAGGATGTCTATTGTCTAAAGGATAATCTTAATGCAATAGAAGAACAACCCTACACATCTACCTCTAGGAATAAAACTGATATTGTGCCCAAGACTGCTACCCAAAACAAGGATCCTTTTGAAATGACTGACATTAAGAAATTCCTTCAGAAAATGTCAAATGAGATGGTTGATCTTAAAAAGAACAATAATGAAAATCAGAATAACAACAGAGGTTTTGTAAGACCACCTTTTGGGAGACCTTATCCACCTCCTCAAAATCCACCACCTCCTAACCCTAATGAAGGATTAACTTCTGAAGAGATTTATTACATTTTCAAAGTCCTTGCTACTGAATCCCAAAACATCCTTGAAACTTTTGAAGGCCAAGCAAACCAAGATTCACAACTGCCAGAAGTAGAAGATGAAGAAGAAGACCCCTAGGAGAATACTGTTAGCTATTTTTTGGAATTACCAATGAATGAAGAAGATGAAGAACCTGAGACTGTGTTTAATGTTCAACACCCTTATAACACGATGTCAAGACCACATCCTACTCAGGAGCCTT
The DNA here is from genome assembly GCA_027924585.1 of Larix kaempferi. Classification (NCBI taxonomy): domain Eukaryota; kingdom Viridiplantae; phylum Streptophyta; class Pinopsida; order Pinales; family Pinaceae; genus Larix; species Larix kaempferi. The sequence goes on from BSBM01000057.1 coordinate 2,068,222, forward strand.
TGTCTTCAACACCTCCTCCCAACAAAAAAAAAACTGTTACCCAAAAGGATACAATAATTCTTGAATTGGAGTATAGGTTAGCTGAGGATTTAAAAAGAGTTAAAGCAAACATCTCTTTGTTTGAACTCCTAAAGATCCCTTCTATGAGGGATTCTTTACCCAAAAGCATGGTGATCAAACAACCAAGAGAATCACAAAATAACAACTTTGACTCTCTTACTAAACTAGAAGATCAAAAATATGGAAGCAAGAGGACACCTCCTTTCTTGCTAACTTTTGAAATCTTCAACAGGAACGTACACAATTGCATGATAGAATCTAGTGCTTCTTTCAATGTAATGCCACTGTCTATCTATAGAAAACTTAATGCTACTTGGGAATCCTTCCCTACTCAAATTGTCCAGTTGCATAGATCTAAGGTAAGAGTAGTAAGGAGATTGAGGAACGTGTTGTTGACTTTGTCTGCTGATCCTCGGATTCATCAAACAATTGACATTGTTATAGCTGACATCCCTAAAGCCTATGGGATGTGGTTAAGCAGAGACTGGTCAGAAAAGATCAAAGGATATTTTTCCAATGACTGGTCTCACTTATGGTTACCCTACAACGGACAACCCAACAAAATTAAGATTAGTAGGGAACCATTAAGAAAACAAACAGTCACAGATCTGAATGACTCAAGTGAGCCTGCTTGTTATCTTAACTCACACATTGAGCATTTCATGTTTGACACTTTCTTTGGAGATTTGCCGACTGACTGTTCGCCAGATGAAAATTTACAGAATGAATCACAGATCACTCAGGTTACCTCTCTACCTTTCTCTAGAGATGTTGTACATAATATTTTTAATGTAAATACAAATTTTAGGATAGATCTGACTGCTTGCACTTTATTTTTCTATGGCTCCAGGTCTAAGGAAGGATTTGGTGCAGGTTGTGTCCTCATTAACCCAAAAGGGATTAAAACTATGATAGCATGCATATTGGAATTTGATTGTACCAACAACATAGTTGAATATGAAGCCCTTGTTCAGGGACTTAAAAAGGCTGTTGATATGGGTGCACAGGTGATTCATTGATTTGGTGATTCTGAAATCATTGTCAAGTAGGTGAGGAATAAGATACACTACTTGTCTCCATGCCTGATGAATTATCAAAAACTGGTAAGAGACCTTACCAACTCCTTTTCTGCATTTAACATTAACTTAGTCCCTAGGTCACAGAACTTTGATGCTAACCTCTTAGAAAACACAACATCTAGATTGATACCACTAGAAGGCTTGTCACCTCAAACCTTTTCAATTGAACTCATGTACAGGCCTTCCATACTAGACAATGTAACAAACTGGAAAGTGTTTGACGATGATCAATAGAGACTTGATTTTCTCATAGCTAAGGATATGTTTCAAAACATGGCTATAGACGAGGAAGAACATGAAAAATCACTCTCCAATCCTTCAAATGTTATCCTGAAATCTATTATCAGTCTCGAGAAGTTCTATGATTTACAGGATAAGTTCAAACACAAAACCAATTGCAAAATCCAGAGCTCCTCACTTAACTATGAGCCATTCAACCTAGGTACCGAGCACGAACCCTGTTTTATTAATATAGGAATTGATTGTTCTCTCGAGAAAAGAACAACCATCATCATATTATGTAAAGATTAAAAAGATGTATTTGCTTGGACCTATGATGAACTGAAAACCTTTGATACGAGCATCATGCATCACAACATACCTATGAAGCCGTAGGTGAAACCTTACCAACAGAAACTGCGGAAAATGCACCCCAGCTTGGAACCTTCTATGAAAAAAGAACTAGAAAAACTGCTGACATCCTGAATCCTTTTTCCTGTTAGACACACCCAAAGGATCGCCAATTTGGTGCTTGTGCATAAAAATAGTGGCAAAATCAGACTATGTGTTGATTTCCGAAATTTGAATCGGGCTTCCGAAAAAGATAATTATCCTATTTCACCAATGGAACAGATTTTGCAAAAGCTAGTAGGTTCATATATGTTCTCACTCCTGGATGGTTTTTCGGGATACAACCAAGTCATGGTTGCTCCCAATGACCAGCTCAAAACTACTTTTAGAACCCCCTGGGGCACTTTCTCCTACAGGTGAATGCCTTTTGGGTTGATAAATGTTGGGGCCACATTTCAGAGAGCTATGGATATAGCTTCACTTTCTCCTACAGGTGAATTCCTTTCGGGTTGATAAATGTCGGGGCCACATTTCAGAGAGCTATGGATATAGCTTTCAGAGTTTTGATGCATAACTTTGTCATAGTTTATTTAGATGATATCACTATATATTCGAAGTAATGACATGAACATCTTTTTTCGCTGAAGCAGGTTTTTGAATGTTGTAGGAAGTACAAGATCTCACTCAATCCAAAAAAGTCTATCTTTACAGTGACAGAAGGGAAGCTTCTCGGTTTCATTGTGTCCAAGGAAGGTATGGTTATTGACCCAGAACATACTGATGCTATTTCAAAAATTGGCTTGCCTAGTTTGCGCAAGGCCATGCAGTACTTCCTTGGTAAGATCAATTTTGTACGTAGGTTTGTACCTAATTTTGCACAGATTGTTAATCCTTTACAATGGTTAGTCAAGAAAGATGTACAGTTCACTTCATCGTAGGAACAGAAAGACGCATTTATCAAAATTAGAAGGGCTATTGCTAAGGCTCCTACTCTTATGTCTCCTGATTTTGATAAGTATTTTATTCTCTATACTTTTGCTACTGATTTTTCATATGCAACTATTTTGACATAGAATCATGACAGTGATACTGAGATTCACATATCCTTTATGAGCTCAACATTCAAAGGAGCAGAGCTTAATTATTCCCAAATTGACAAACAGGCCTATGCAGTTTACAAATCTGTTAAGCATTACAGGCCATATTTGTTAAAATATCAAACAAAGGTTATCATTCCATACTCTACGATTAGAAATGTGCTTATCGAGAAGGAATTGGGCGAGAAAATGGCCCACTGGATGACAGCCTTGCAAGAGTATGATATGGAAATTAGACCGACCAAAATTGTAAAAGGACAAGGTCTCTATCTTCTTACTGCTCGGTCAAACGACCCTGTGCGGCAACAGATTGAGTGGAAGCAGGAGGAAGAACTCCCTACAGGTTTTATTAATGCAATAGATACCCCGACATCTGAATGGTATGATCATATTAGGTTTTTTCTAAACAATGGGTTTGCTCCCGAAACCTTAGATTTCAAAAAACGTAGATCTTTAAGATTAAAATCTGCTCCTTATCATCTTGTTAATGGGGTATTGTTCAGGAAAAATTATGATGGAGTCTTTCTTAGGTGCTTAAAGAAGGATGAAACTGATGATATACTTTTCCAATTTCATCCAGGACCTGCTAGAGGCCATTTCTTAGGAGAAACCAGAGCACACAAGATCCTCAGGGCTAGATATTATTGTCCTACGTTGTTTAAGGATGCTTATGATTATGTTAGGAGGTGTGAACCATGTCAAAAATGTGCAGGGAAATTCAAGAAACTTGCTTTTCCTCTGCAACCAGTAACAATCCAGTTCCCATTTCAGCAATGGGGGTTATACTTTGTTGGTCCCATCAATCCTACCTCCTCTCTTCAATAGAGATATATCCTTACAGCAACTGACTACTTTACCAGATGGGTCGAGGCAGTTCCCCTTAAGTAGTGCAATGCAAACCAAGTAATCTCTTTCCTAGATAATCAGATAGTTACTAGGTTTGGTGCCCCATAGTCTCTTGTTTTTTATAATGCATCTTACTTCTCCTGAATTGACTTCACCCAGTATGCCCTTGAAAGAGCGATTAAATTAAAGTTTTCTTCCAATTATTAACCACAGGGTAATGGGCTTGCTGAATCTTCCAACAAAAATTTGATAAGTATTTTGAAGAAGACAGTAGCCACTCATCACAAGGATTGGCACACATAGCTCTACAATGCTCTTTGGGAAGATGGAATCACTCCCAAGGCATCCATTGGGAATTCTCCCTATTGTTTGGTCTACGGCAAAGCAGCCATTCTCCCATCTAACCTAACCATTCCATCACTACAATTGGCCCAATCTATGGAAGAAGATGATTCTTCTCCTCTTCAACAGAGGATTGATACATTGCTAAAACTGGAGGAAGACAGAGAGGTGGCTAAAAATTATTTTTATCATCATGAGCAGATGGTTAAGAGATGGTTTGATGAGAAATCTTCATTCGACAAGGAATTTTCAGTAGGAGACTTGGTATTAAGATGGGACAAACAACATAAGGATAAGAATCAATATACCAAGTTCCAACGCCTTTGTCTAGGACCTTTCATCATTATAGAAAAGATTGGTCCTAGTACTATTCGATTATCAACACTAGAAGGAGTCGTGGACACCTACCTAGTGAATGTTTCACTGCTCAAAAAGTAGTTCATCTGAACATTTTGGTGCTTTTGTACATAGGTTTGGTGTGTGTTTTCTATTTTCTTTGTTTTGATTGGTTTGCTTTCATTTGTTTTCTTTAATAATAAACTTCACACATTTGGTAACAGTTCAAAACCAAGTTTACTCATAGTGTGAAGAACCTGCAACAATTAATTAATGAGAATATGCGAAATAGCAGGAATAACATAACTCAGAATCACTTTTATTGATCGTAGGCCACTTTGAGGGGGCAATCTCCTTTGAGCAAGCTCAATACAAATAACTTCACGATGCCTTCATAGGCCTCAACACACACTTATATACTAAGTCTAGGTGCCAATACTATGAGTCAAAACCATGGGCCAATACAAACTATGGATCAACAAAACTATGGGCGACTTACAAAGCATATGCGCCAACAACAATAACACAAACTATGGATCAACAAATACTACACGACGACTTACAAAGCATATGCGTCCAACAAAAATATACTAACAAAGTAAAGACATAGGTTCCTAACATCCCCTCTCCCTTAGAAAAATCTTTGTCCTCAAAGCTTTAGATGTGGAATTTGATGCAGAATCTGAAGGAGTGGGTCCCCTGTAGCATCCTCAGGTTGCATTCCGGGCCACTGGCGCCTTTTGCATTTCAGGGAGGATTGCGTGGAAGGCTGTAGATGAAGAAGAACCATATCAACAACATGAAAAGTGCGCGCAGAATGATGTTGATCGACTTGTTGTTTCAATCGAATTCTTGCCATGTGAAGATTATCCTGCAGAATGAGAAGAAGTTTATCGCGGTTTCGAAGAATTGAGTCAATTGCCTGAACTGGGAAGCTGCTAACAATGTATAGAAGAAGAACTGACGGTGCCTATCCAGAGACTGCTTCATATGGTGTCCTTTTAGATGTGGTACTATACCACTAGAGTGCTTCTAGGAAATCCATAGAAATAGTTGTCCAAATCTATGTAGGGATGGGAAAGGGTTCAAGCAGTCTCGAAAGGAGTGTCGTTTCACCCTTGTTGACCTAGAAAGTATCACAGTCAACCACCATCTGTTGAATTGTCATTTTTAGTCCCTGCCAAAAGAAGTTACATTGTTCCTGGTCATATGTTTTGAGGAACCCAGAGTGCCCTACTGATGAAGAAGCATGGAGTTCATAGAAGAGATAGCCCTGTTGAACAGGTTGCAACCAATTTGGAACAAGCAGAGAAATAGCTGTAAGAGAAACTGGGTCATCAAATGTGCGAGAAGGAGTGTCTGCCACCATATTGTCCTTACCCTTCTGGTAAGTGGTCGCATAGTCATAACCCATGAGTTGGATAACCCATTTCAGGTGTGCTGGGGAGGAGACCCGTTGTTCCATGAAATTTTCCAAACTCTGGAAATCAGTCTTGATGCATAAAGAATTCCCCAATAGGGATGGCTGCCACTTCTGTACTGCATGCAAAATAGCCATCATGTCCGACTGAGATGTATATGCGGCTAAATGCTTACTAGAAAGGTCTCGTGAAGTTGGCAAGCCCACTGGTGCAACAAAGACACCTGCATATCTATCTAAGGAAGTAGTGTAGACCGTTGGTGGGTGCATCTGAAGGGAATGGAGCTGAGCAATGACACCATGTGAATTTTTATTAAGGATCTTTTCCAGGTGATGTGAACTGATGATGCGGAGAGACCCTGGTTGTAAGCCCATAAATTTGTGTTGTGTCCCATTGACTGGAAACTGCATCCAAAGTTCAGCAAAATTCCATAAGATGGGGCCAAGTGTGTGTAACCATTGAATGCCCAAAACCACATCACATCTGCCTAAGGACAAGGAAAACATGTTAGAGCATAGGTTATAATCTTCCATAGAGATATGCACATTGTGACACTTCCCCTTGCAAGGTAAGGTTCCCCCATTGGCAACCATGACTTCAAAGTTGGAGCAAGGATGGACAAAATAATCAGCCTGTTTGGCAATCCGAGGGTCAATGAGGTTATGAGTGCTACCAGAATCAATGAGTATGGTAAGAGGGAGCTACTTTAAGTATCCCCTAAACCGCATTGTTTGTGGGGTGGTGACACCTATTACAGCATGGAGAGAGATCTCAAGTGGGTCGTCCTAAGATGGGGTGTCAACAGGCGGGTTTTGGATGTCAACCTGATCATCGACTGTATCTGGGGCTTCTTCACCAAGTTCAGAGGCAGGCGTAGAATCCACATCCAAGAGATAGAGCTTTTGTTGAACACATCTATGTCCCCGAGTGAATTTCTCATCACAATTATAACAAAGCCCTTTTTCTTGGCATGCCTGCATCTCTATTTCAGAAAAATGCTCGATAGGAGTTGGTCGAGGAGCAGGCGTGATGGGAGGTCGTTGGGAACCCATATTTCTGAAGGGAACAAAGGTGGGTTTGGAGCATTGCTGAGCTATGATCTTGTCCGCTGCTAACTTCACCAACCCTAGGACTTCCATCATTGTGTTGGGACAAAACATTTTGACCTCTAAGTGGATTTCATCCTTGAGACCACTGATAAAACAACTCCTATAGAATTCATCAGATAATCCTTCTGTGTGATTGGCCAGTTTCTGAAATTCTGTCTGATACTCTCTCATGGTGCCAATTTGGTGAAGTTTAGTGAGTGGTACAATGAAGTCATCAAAAGCACTAGGACCAAATCGTGGCAAAAGGAGTTGGCAAAAATCTGTCTAGTTTGGCTCCGGATGAGCTTTGATGTACCAACAGTACCATTGAAGAACTTCCTGTTCCAAATGAAAGGATTCAAGTGGAACTTTCTGGACGTCAAAAGTATTATGCAGACTGAAATATTGTTCTGCTCAGTATATCCATCCAGTCGGATCAGTACGATTGAAGCGAGGAAAATCAAGCTTCTGCCCACGAAAATTGTTGGAAGAAGAGAACCCGTTGGTTACAAAATAATCTAGCTGTCGGTTATTATTCATGGCTGAATGTTGAAGATGGAGGCTAAGAAAGTTTTCATCCAGATCTTGAAGTTTGGTTTGGATGGCTGCAAGTGCTTCCTCCATGGTGTGTGCTCCTGCACGGGTGACAACCATAACTAGTTTTTTTTTTTTTTGTGGAATGGGTAGAAAAGCACAAACAAAAGCTGATTTAGTAAAAGGAAATTTGGATTATGGAAACAATCTTATGGGTAATTGGGGTTTGACTAGATTTTGGACACTGTCGAAAGGACAGGAAAGCAAAAAAAGGGGGATTTCAGAAGCGGGGTGATAGAATGAGAAAATTTGGCAGAGAGGGACAAAGAAGCAGACTTAGAAAAGGAACTCTGTGGTAAAATTTGAAGGCAATCGGGTGAAAATCGAAGAAGTTATAGCAAACCCTAAAAATAGACAAATGTGAGATTTTGAGTGTTGGGAAGTGGAATTTGGGATAGGGTCCTCAGGAATGAAATATGCAGAATGGGATTGCAGGGGTGTCAGAGAAGTTTCAAGGGAAACGGAGTTAAAATAAGGGAGATATGGTGGAAACGACACCAAATGGATCTCCAACGGCTGTCAAAATGGATCTGCAACGGCTGTAAAAATAGATCGGGAACGTCTTTCAAAATGGATCTGAAATGACTGGATATGAAACAGCTCGGAATGGATCTGAAACAGCTCGGAATGGATCTGAAACAACACGGAAGTGATCTAAAACAGTTCAACTGAAAATAGATATGGACCCCAGTTATGTTCGGCTTCCTAACAGTTCAGGTGTTTCATTTGGCCACCAATGTTGTCTAATGGCTTGCGTATTGGGGCAATACCCCTCACTCCACAGCTCAGGTAAAACTGATAACCTCTTTGCCAAAAATGACAGCTCTTGGCTTACCTCATGTGTGGGAACTAGTCAATCAGGTAGGGGTCGTTGCCCTTTTCACTGGCAGGTCCTCTCAATGGGCTAGCTACTTTGGGGTTCCTTTGGTACTCCTCACAATGATTTTTAAGGCTTATGCCCAAGTACTTCCCATAGTTAAGCGGATAGGGATTATTCCCAGATCTGAAGCTGTGACATATTCGAAAAAAAATTGACAGAAATTTCACCCAGCAATCCCAAGAAAGTGCTCTGATACCAGATGTGAAGAACCTGCAACAATTAATTAATGAGAATATGCAAAATAGTAGGAATAACAGAACTCATAATCACTTTTATTGAGGCCACTTCAAGGGGGAAACCTCCTTTGAGCAAGCTCAATACAATAACTTCACGGTGCCTTCATAGGCCTCAACACACACTTATATACTAAGTCTAGGTGCCAATACTATGAGTTAAAACCATGGGCCAATATAAACTATGGATCAACAAAACTATAGGCGACTTACAAAGCATATGTGCCAACAACAATAACACAAACTATGGATCAACAAATACTACTGGATGACTTACAAAGCATATGTGTCCAACAACAATATACTAACAAAGTAAAGACATGGGTTCCTAACACATAGATGATTTTAACTAGAGTTCCAGAATAGTATGTTAGTCTCATCCTTCGAGTGATATCAGAATTTGTCTTGTAAAGAATGTACAGTCAATAAATGTAGGACTATGATTGATACCTTCCCACCTTGGTCATTATATATTACATGTTTTATCTGTTTAATTGAGATATGGGGAATGGCTGAAATATTATTATCTTATGTTTCATTGTCACAGCATATCATAATAACCTGATTAGCTTTATCTGCTCTAGATCCTTTTCCAATCACCTTGATAATAATTTTCTCTAATAATTGTAAATTACAAGGAGGGGGGTCTTATTTTAAGCCATACCTTTAGGTTCATAGGTGTTTAGTGGAATGGCATCTTCACATCAAGCCACCACACTTGGAATATGAATTTTGGTTTTACTGAAAGATGGAAGATCCTATCACAGGTTAGTCCATTCATGATCTGCATAACACTAGTGAGTAACGCTGCTATTATAAGGTTGCCAAGCCTTGGTAGTGCCTTGTAGTCTACTCTTTGAATAAAATATTTATTTTTCTTTTATAAGATACTTGTTGTGTATAAGGACAGGGGGGTCTTATCACAAGACATCCCTTCCATGGTCATGAGTCTGCTACCGGACTGGAATTATCATTATATGGTCACCAAGCCATGATAGTTGCTTTCAGTATTATAGTTGAAAGAGAAGGGGTCTCGTTATCGAGCCAGCTTGACCAGTTTCTGGATCAGGCCTGTGAATGACACTGCCAATATCTGATTACCAAGTCAGGGCAGTGGTCTTATATCAACAAGGTATTATGTACTGCTGTTCATTTTTGAATCAAAATAAAAAATAAAAAATAAAAAATAAAAGAGAAAAAGGATGAGATATATAAAAAAAAGGAGAAGTGTGTATAAATCCAAAAGAACTGTTGTATATAGAAGCAATTAATAAACTAGGGTGATATGTAATTTGGATATCCATGAGCAGTTTTAAGTTAGTCCCAGGTTCAACACAAGCTGACATTCAATGATTACGTAAGCGTAAAGGATACTTGTTGTTTCTTAATTCTCCTTACCATATTTGCATCAACTTTAATATGATCATGGTTGAGAAAATATTAATCTGATGTTTTCTACTTATTGGTTGTACCCTTTATAAATATTTTCTAAAAAAATTCAGGTTTGAAAAGCAGTTGACTGATATATTTTCTCTAGCTAAATTTGTTTGTAGTGATAACTAGTTCTTCCTAGCCAGTCACCATTTGTTGTGGCCACAACAGATCCCATGCTTCAGCTGAGCATGGGAGCCTCAATTTTAAAATAAACACAAAGGTATTTGGGTAAGTGTTCTATGATCTTGTACCTATACCTTTGGTTGGCTTGATTGTCTTTTCTTTTCTCAAAAATTTCTAAGTGTTTTTTGTTGTAAGAAGCCTTAAATTTAAAGTATTTTGTCATCTACTCTTGTCAACCCGAAACCCGACATTCTGACAACCCGAAACCCACAACCTGATAGGTGCGGGTTGCAAGAATTCATTTTTGGTCTTTTGATTTTGGTCAACCTGTAACCAGAAAGCTGCGGGTTGCGGGAATCCTTTGCTAATAATTTTGGGAAACTCTCATCCCGAAACATGAAACCTTAAACTCGTAATTGCGGCTTTTGGTTTTCGGGAATTTGTTTTCCCTTTTAGTCGCATTGTATGTTCCTGAAACCCGCAACCTGCAATTTTTGGATTGCGGCTTTCGAAAGTCTGTTTATTTATTTTCTGGGTTAGTTTGCAATCACGAAACCTACAACCCGCAAGTTTCGGATTGTGGATTTTGGGAATCATGAATAAACTTGTAAATAAGTACCAACGGCCCGAACCTACATCCCACATTGGCTAATCTTGGTCATCCATTCTTTGGATCCAACGCATATGATTCCTTCATTGCTTACATGTTTGATTTCCTTGTTCTTTTTTGTTTTGGAGACCTAGTTTCGACTGTAGTTCTTGTTATTTTTTTCAAAATTTACTTCAATCTGATCTAGGATCTTAACTAAGAGAACACCATGTATAGCATATCTACAGCATATCAATCATGTACACAATAATGCAAGCACACAAGAGACACAGAGTTTCACCGAGGAAAACCAAGAAGGTGAAAAACCCCGCAACTTCCTCAGAGATAGATAGAGCAATTATACAACCCAAGCATAAGAGATAATCCTCCTAGCAGCATCTTCTCCTCCTCCACTAGTGCGCCACTCTCCCATGAGTGCATGAGTGAGAAGTGAATAGAATTATCAAATAGAGTGCGTCCTGCACTCTATTTATACACTAACTTGACTTGCTTAATAACCTTAAGTCGGCCTTAACTTAACCACATAACATAATGCTGACAGGGAGGACCCCCAATAGGGTGGTCTAATAACCCTTTTACCTGCATGACTTTTACAGGGATGACCCCAACAAGGTGGTCTAATAACCCATCAAGTATAAGTTATGACACTTACAATATAAATGACGACACTTCCATATAGAGGAATAATAACATCTCTATAGGAATGCAAACACTTCCATATAGAGGAATAATAGCATCTCTATAGGAATACAATATACAAATATATGAAATACATTCCGAAGTTACATATACATCAACACTCCCTCTTAGCTAGGAAGGTATTTCTCGACACGGTTCTTCTAGCACAAGTCTTCTTCTCTGGATCACTGTCATTGGATAATCATCATCGAGTCATCGTCATAATTGATGCTTCTATCTCAATCAATCTCTGAATCTACTTGTCATAGGAAGTTCTATAGAGCCAGTCCTTTTTCATACTAGATGTAGGCCCACCACCTATAGGTCATCATCATCATTGGCCATACTGTGGAATCCTCAGGACTTATTACGTGCATCACAAAACCTCGCAAGAGCATCCCAGGTTGTTACGAGCACACATATCTACCTGTCAGATCTCCCGGGGACATATTATATGTGACTGTCACAAAACCTTAAAAGAGTGTCTTGACTAGCAAGAACTCTAAAGAGCATTCGAGGCCTTTTAAGTGACTAGCACAACCTGTCTGTATCTCCAGGACGTATTACAAGTGACCCCCACCACAAGACCTTTAAATAGTGTCTTGAATAGCAATAACTCTAAAGAGCATCCGAGGCCTTTTACGTGACTAGCACAAACTGTCTGGATCTCTAGGACGGATTACATGTGGTCATATCAAAACCTTGAAAGAGCATCCCAAGACTGATTACGAGCACACAGCTCAACCTATCGGATCTCCCAGGGCCGGATTATATGCCATGGGAAAAAACCTTGAAAGAGCATCTTCCAGATATCCCAGGGTCATATTACATGCCATAGGCAAAACCTTGAAAGAGTATTTGCAAATCTCCCAGGGCCGAATTATATGTCCTCCCAAAGTAAAACCTTGAAAGAGCATTTTCCATATATCCCAGGGCCACATTACATGCCATAGGAAAAACTTTGAAAGACTATCTGCAAACCTCCTAGGGCCATATTATATGCTTATCTGCACAACCTATCCACGGCCATAGAGTATCAATCTGATACTCACCATACATCATCCTGATGTATATCATCACATGATCAACCTGATCAACATCATTGCATCGTCCTGATGCATGTCATCTGGAGCAATATCCTGAAGCTCATCATCCATGATCATACAATGCATCCACCTGATGCATACACAGTATCTTCCTCATACATATAATCATACAAGATCTACCTGATCATACAATGTATCCACCTAATACATATACAAATACATGATCCATCTGATCATACTTGATACATATCAACATGCATGATACACCTGATACATATACAAATACATATACATGATCCAACTGATCATATCCAACATCCAACATGGTGCATATACATATACATGATCCAACTGATCATATCCAGCATCCAACATGGTCCATATACATATACGTGATCCAACTAATCATATCCAGCATCCAACATGATGCATATACATATACATGATCCAACTGATCATATCCAGCATCCAACATGATGCATATACAGAGCAGTAACTGGAGCATCGTCCTCTTCAGATCATCTCATTGTCCACTAAAAACAGCTCAGATGCACATCATCCATCACTTACACCACCGACATGGGAGAACACATCTTCCACCATTCGGGGAAGGCTCCAGCCCTTACTTTTTCACCATGAGGGAACACATCTACCACCATGTGAAAAATGGCTCTAGCCCTTATATTTGCACCATGGGAGAACACATCTACCACCATGTGAGAATGGATTAGCAATTACATCACGACCATGGGAGAACACATCAACCATGTCAGAAAAGCTCATGTGCATCTACATCTTCCAGACTCATCACTTCCCTTTGGAAGGAACCTCGATCTGAAGTGCACCAAGCCTCTCTCTGAAGTACTCAAATTGCACTCTGGCCAGTGGCTTGGTCAATACATTTGCAATCTGCACATCCGTCGCAACATACAGGAGCTTCGCTGCTCCTCTCTGCACCATACCCCTGATATAGTGATATTTGGTCTCAATATGATTCGATCTGTCATGGAACACCGGGTTCTCAGATAGCTTCACACAACTCTGGTTGTCACAAAAGATACCAGTAGCATCCAGCAGGAGATCAAATAACTCAGACAGTAGCTTCCTAAGCCATACTGCCTCACAATTAGTTGAACAAGCTGTGAAATGCTCTGCTTCAGTTGTACTCAGTGCTACACAGCACTGCTTCCTACTAAACCAAGAGATCACACCTGATCCCATACTGAAGCAGCCACGGGGGCTTCACTAAAAGGCAATATAATATCACATTCATTCATATTGTGGTATTAAATATTCATAAAAACCTAAAAATTATATTGCTTATATATTAAGGGGAAAAGGGTTTTTTTATTTAATGTAACAATACAAAAATACTTTGGGGTCTTTTTTATATGGGCGAGATGACAAATATCCGCCAGATGGAGATGGCAGGATCATGGTCGGATGAGAAATCGGGTTGAGGCAAGGCTTGGGCTTACCAGTACATAGGGAAATCGCGTCTTGAGGCATTCTTGAGGCAGAGGTTTCAGGGTGAAGTGGGTTTCCAGTCGATCATAGTCGAGAGACAGTGGTCATTGACAACCAATAGCACTCAGACAATTGTTACCAATAGCCATAGGAGGCTCTAAGCCTCCAGGGCCTATTATAGGCCCTCGATAGGCCTTGGGGGCTTGAATACCCAACCGCCCGTGTCTATTACAGGCCTTGGGAGGTTTAGTCAGCCTCCTAGAGCTTGTTATAGGCCATGTGGGCTTGGATACCTAGCCCACAATAGGCTTAGTCAGCGATTGGGGAACTGCAACATGCAATCTAAATGTTGTACTATGTGCATTGGCTCTAGTGACATACAAGAAGTGATCTCCTATCTCTTCATTAGACCATTAGATGTTGCAAATCATAATGATATGTGGTTGATTAATTGCGTTGTGGGTGAAGTAATGTGCATCCACAATATACATCGAAAGAAGCAAGGTGCATTGTAGAATGCATGTGGGGTCATAAGAGGGGTATCATATCAATATACTAGGTAGAAATATAAAGGGGTATAAAAAATGTTAATGAAAAAATTGATACATACAATATCTAGTGAAAATAGGGTTTTTTTTTAAATTGGGAAGGCATATTGGGAGGGGGTTAAAAAAAATGATTTTGGAAGGTATTTTCAATATTTAGTGAAATTAGGGGTATTGTTTTATACGCCACGAATGAACGTGCTATGATAGCGTTTTATTGAGTGAAGCCCCCATGGAAGCAGCATCCATACACTAGTAAAAAATGAGAGATAAGTGACCAGGCAACCAAAAAATTTGGTCACCACAGCCTTTTCAAGGGATAAATGACCAAAATTGAGAAATTTTAAGTGAAGTGACTAAAAGTGACCAAGATAAATTACCAATTTGGTCATGGGATAAGAACTAAACTAAAAATGACCAAGATAAAAGACCAATTTGGTCACGAGATAAGAACTAAACTAAAAATGGCCACATAACAATTGGTCATTTATGTGGTCATTTTTAGTTGTGTCATTCCAACAGTGGAAAATTATAATTTTGATAATGAATTTGTACAATTTACTAAATTTTAACACTGCAGATGGATTCGAAGACCCGCTTTAACATTGCAGATGGATTCGGAGACCCCCCCTTTAACACTGCAGATGGATTCGGAGACCCCCTTTAGGGGTTCTCCGAATCCATCTGCAGTGTTAAAATTTAGTAAATTGCAACTTTAATAGTATACAACTTGGATTATTTTTCAATACATGTCTTCTAAGGAATCATTTCGTTGAGTCCATCGATATAAAGTTTCCTGAGGGTACATACATGGATTTTAGACCAAGGCTAAGAGCATTTGTGACATTTGGGGATTTTAGACCAAGGATAAGAGCATTTGTGACATTTGGGCTTATAGGGGGTGTTGTGAAATGTTGGTCAACTCTTTGGGATATTGCAAGTATATATGAACTTACTAAAAGTTCCTTTGGGATGTGTGGTGATCCACCTTATAACTTGCCATGTATGTGTTCACCCTTCTAAGCATTGAAGGGCTATATTTAACTTATCTTTTTTATTATGTGCCTCAGACACCTAAAGCCTAGTTTGATTTTTCTTTGAAGCCACATACACACTTCAACTTCACCTCTAAAACCATATTATGAAATCTTCATTTAAATGTTATAGGAGATCTTAGGATTTCCATTTCTTTCCAAATCCTTTTTAGGTGATATCGAGTACATTATCCCCAAAAACATCTAAGATGATGAATAAACTTCATTCCATGAAAGGGTTTTGACCCGAATATATATTAAAGGAGAAATATATATATATATATAACTAACATTTTACTTTTAACTTTTATAACTAATTTTACAATGCACAATAAATTTTATTTTTATATAAAACTAATTGTACAATACATATTACATTTTAAAAGATTTCTTATATTATTTTCATTCTATACTGCACATTACATCTTAAAAAATTATTTAATTCTATAAAAATTAATTATTTTCACACTATATTTTTATTTTAATTCTATAACACATTTTATATTTTAAAAATTAATAAAAAAATAAAATTGATTATATATATATGCCATGTTCTCCCCCCTCCTCACACAATAGTTTGGCGATCCCAGGGCCATTATTGGGCACTTGGTTATGAATTCAATCTTGGAAATATTACGGAATATCGGATTGATACGGTGAAGTGATGAATTGTTTTTCAAATTTTCTTATCATATACATGCCTAACATTTGACATGAAGGAAGGAGTTTCTCAATACTCTCTAGCTTGGACTATTCTTGCTTACTCATAGCCTCTAATTTTGGATATGCTTTAGCTAGTACACTATGCTCCCTAATATTATATCATTGATCAGGTATCATTTCAGCTCATTAGTTGTATAACATGGAAGTGTACCCAACAATTGGATCATCCCACTTCAGGTAGGAGTTTGAAGGCTTTAAATTAGGTTCATTTCTAGTTTATCATACACTATCTCCATTGCTATTGATTGAATCTTTGACCCCTTTTACTCATTTTAGTTAAGTTTAGTTAGTTACATAGCTACATAATAATTTCATTTCATAATTTATACCGCGATTATGATAATCTCGCCATAATCAAAATCATTTCAATGGAGGAATATCTAATTATGAGCCCTTTCTCAAGGTGAACCCATAATGTTAATAAAGGTATTTTGCACATATCAATAACGTACCAAACATGTAAAGTTTATAATTAAAATGAACCTACAAAATATATAAATGTCCACAAGTTTATAATTAAAATGTGTGATAATATCATTACCCATTAGAAAGTATTAATGATGTTGAACAAATTGAATATCATACACTTATGTTGAAGGCATATGAATAAAATGGAATGGGTTGAATATTTTCTATAAAAATGTATAGAATTTAATATGGAAATTAGGATTTGGAATATAGAAAAAATTGTAAAAATAATAAAATAAAAACACAAAATAAAATAAACACCCATATCAATGATTTAAAATTCATCGAGATGGTGGCCCAGACAAGTCCTCTGTCTATCATGCCTGCTACTTCCTTGCCTCACTCACATTATGCATATGAAAATAACCTAGGTGCTAGTGGAAAAGTCGATCACAACAATGTATGGCAGCTAGGGCATGCAAAATGAATACATAAATTTTAGGCTGGGAACTAGCTCCATGTATCTAATCATCCTTGGATATTTTGGAAACTCCCCTTCTGCTAGTGAAATGTAATGAGATATTAATTTCAAATATCAGATCTTCAGGTTGGAGTCTAAGGGTTTCTGCAATGGCAATCCGATGGCCTTTTTTATGAGGGTTGAAATTTGACATTAAGAGATTCGATCTGACAAATTTGGGTTCACATAGGCCGCCTAGAAATCTACATGAAGAATGCGCCATCGAAGAGAAGAATATTGAGCTTGCATCCATGATAATGCAAATGGAAGTGTCTTGATTTTCAACCCTTTTAAATGGTAAATTTTTTTGTGGAGACTTCTGAGGGTATTATGTGCCATGTGCACTTCCTCCCATATTTTTACATCCTATTAGCCAGTCCCCTGGGAAGAGCACTAAATGATGGTGTACGACGTTTTATTGCAGTGGAACTTTTTTGAAGGAAAATCCAAACCATGTTTTGTTGTAGACTGTAGACTTCTTGCAAATGGCTAGGAAAATTCCCTTCTAATGGGAGGAGATTCCAAGCCTTCGAATGGGAGGATATTTCCTGCAAATGGCTAGGAAAATTAAGTCTATAGTCTTAGCTGATTTCTCTCAGTTCAAGCTAACTTAAAGTGCATGGTTGACCAAGGTAGTTGTAATTTGATGTAACATAATATATGTCAACCGATAGGATTTCAGAGAGTCAACTGGGGTCATCTTAATATCTGTCTCCATCAGTCTTCTTAAAGGGTCAGGTCTAACTGGTACAGTGGTACTGGAATGAATTTTGAATAAGCTTAGATATTAAAATCAAGGTGTATAGGTAGGCTTTGAGATGGCTTAACCTTGTATGTTATAGGATCCTGTCCTTATTTTTTTTTTAAGTACATGGTGACCTCAGAAGTTGTAAATTCTATGAAGCAGATTATAAGAAGTTTTCTATGTAATGGAGGGAAGTGCTCCCTCTTGATTTTTGCTTCCTGTATTACCTGTCCTTGAACTTATATCCATCCTTAATCACTATGCATGCTTATTAGTATCATCATTGTGTTATCCTCGAGGTCTCATACATAATCACGCATTCATTAGTATATTCGCAATACTATCAAAACACAATAATCTTAAGCATGTATAGTCATGATCATTTCAAAAATAAATAATAATCATTAGTATTCAAGGACTCTTATGGTTTAGTCATATCATAAATTAAGGTAAGAAACATAATATGCCTAAACCCGTGATTACTCAAACCTATACTTTCATGACTCTTATGGTTAGTCATATCATCAATTAAGGTAAGAAACATAATATGCATAAACCCATGATTATTCAAACCTATGAATAATCATTATCAATCATGCCATGTATACTTATATAAGAGATCGTATCACAAGGTAGGATTCTAACTTGATATAGGAAAAAAATACCTGGATTAATATGTTAGCTAGTTGTGTCTAACATACCCACATGATGTCTTCTTGTTCTCTTCATTGACTTGTGCTAGTAACCTGCATAACTCATAAGTTAACCATTATAGAACCAAGTTATACATACCTCATAAATAGATCTTCTAAGTGATCCATGACGATGGATGAATCTTTGTCTTCATGTCACCATGATTATATGTTCTTGAACTAGAACATGATTTGTCTTTCTTGGTGTACCTTTCACGTTAGCGGACAACATAAACCTCATACAACACTATAATGCATTAGTACAATCATAAGTGTCAACACCCTAATCAATGAATATCTTCTATCATGCATTCATAATTTTATTAAGGTGATACGACAAGTCTAAATTTAATCAAGATTGTACTAACTGTAATAATATGAAGACAAACATACCATGAACAAATATTGAAACATACCTGGATAAGTCATACCTATCAAGATTGCTTGTAATATTCTTATGAAAGGCCTTAGCCTCATCTCCCTATTGATGTATATGTAACTTCAGAATGTATTTCATCTGTGTATTTTATATATATTCATTGTACCCTTATAAGAGATGTGTTATTCCTCTATAAGGAAGTGTCGTCATGTGGATTGAAAAGTGTCGCAAGTGTGTGTAATTGCTGATGGGTTATTAGACCACCATGTGGGGTCGGCCCTGAATTATATATAATATAATGTGGATGTATCTAGATAGACATGTCGGCCCCATAAGGTCACTGGGAAAAAAGGTTAGTATAAATAGAGATCGGAGATCTCTATTTTACTCACTCGGAAAAGTAACTCACTCTCACTTGAAAAGTGGCGCACTAGTGAGGAGGAGGATCATCTGCTATCAGGAGACTATCTCAGTGTTATTTGGTTGTACTTTGGTTGAGCCATTGCTCTCTCTATCTCTGAGGAAGTTGTGGGGTTTTTCACCTTAGGGTTTTCCCCACGGAAACTCTATGTCTCTTCTCTTTATGCTTTTGATTCTTGTGATGCTTGTCATATTGTGATTGTCATGCATTGATATACTGTAGATGTTATTCTCTTGGCAAAGATCCTAGAGTATTGTGAATCAATGCTCAAAATTTAACATGGTATCAGAGCTAACCTGAGAAGAAGACATTTTGCAGTGATGGAAGCTTGAGTTCCTTGTTTATTGGGTTTCTATCCACAGATTTTTGAAAATCAGTATAGTAGATTGACTCTAATCATCAAGGCGCATCTATCTGTCCAATCAGAACTTAGTTTCGAGCATTTTCAGATTTGGCCCTAAAAATTAGGGTTTCCACAAAAATAGGAATTTTTGGAATCTGAAGACACAGCTGGAAGCTCCTTCCAAAAATCGAATTTTAGAGCTTTGGATCGAGATTTTTGGCTAGGTAGATCTCCGGGAAACTCAAACCCTAATTCAGGGCTCTCCCATTGAACCCAGGAGGACAAAAAAAGGCAATTTTGAAGGGCAAGACTTTGCTGATCTCAAATTCTAAATGTACCAGGCTGATCAGCTCATGAAGGCGCATCTTTCTATCCTTTTAGAAATTTGAAATTCACATTTTGAATTTTTAGGGTTTCTCTAACAAACCCTAATCCGGGACTAGATCCAATTTTCAGCACTTCAAGTGGTAAGATCTAAATCTTTTCTATTTCCATTTGAAGTACTCTTTAAGATGTCTCTCCACACCAAGCTTGAGGATAAGCTTGAAGGGGCTGATAACTTTCGAGCCTGGCAGTATAGGATTGGGTTAATCCTAGAAGAAAATGAGTTGGACTCATATGTGAAAGAAGACATCCCTATCCCAGAGGATGAAGAGGCCAAGGAATTGCACAAGAAGAACTTGGTCAAGGCAAAGAGAATCATTGCTGATTCTATCAAAGACCATCTCATACCCCATGTGCCTTCTCTTAAGACACCCAAGGAGATGCTTGACTCTTTGACCAAGTTGTTTGAAGGGAAGAACATAAATCGGAAGATGACCCTGCAGAACCAATTGAAACGAGTAAAGTTTCAGAATGGAGAAACCATTCAATCTTATTTTTCAAGGGTCTCCCAGATCAAGGAACAACTAGAAGCAGTGGATGAAATGGTGGAGAATGGTGAAGTGGTGATGACCACTCTAAATGGCCTACCCAGGTCATGGGATTCCTTTATCCAAGGAATTTGTGCAAGGAAGAAGTTGATATCCTTCAGTAGACTACGGGAAGAATGCTCATAAGAAGAAGCAAGGCTTGAGGCACGAGAAGAAAAGATGGGGAATGAAGATCAAGCTCTCACAGCTCACACCAAGAAAGGGAAGTCCAAGAGAGAGCCATCTCACTCCAAGAGATCTTCACATCACTTCAAAGAAAGAAGAATATGCTTCACCTATAATGAGAAAGGACATATTGCCATAAATTGTCCCAAGAACAAGAAGGACAACAACATCTCCAATAAGAAGAAGAAGGGTAGCAAAAGAAGGTTTCATGCTCATGCTGCCGAAGATGATGAACCCCCAAAGAAGAAGGCTAGGGTAGAAAGTGATAGTAATGATGACTCATCAAGTGAAGAAGAGTATGTTTTGATCTCTGCTCTCACAGGTACCATCTCCCATGGTTGTAATGATTGGTTGATTGATAGTGGGGCTTCCAAACACATGACTAGGTTTAAGGAATCTTTTGTGAATCTATTTGAACATGAATCACCCCATAAGGTGAAACTTGGGGATAATTATCAATACCCAATCAAAGGAAGTGGTGAAGCCTCCTACAACCTAGATTCTGGAAAATCCTTGAAGATGAAAGAAGTACTTTATGTACCTGGGCTCAAGAAGAACTTACTCTCCATCTCTGCATTGGATGCAAAAGGTATGAGGGTTGCATTTGTGGATGGACAAGTCCTAATGTGGCCAAAGGGAAATACCATAGATGATGCAGTAGTGATTGGAGAGCAAGAGGGAGGCTTGTATAAATTGAAGGGACAACCTGAACATGCCATGGTGCATGAATCCATGGAGCCAAGTGAACTTTGGCATAGAAGGCTAGCTCATATGCACTATAGAGCACTTCCACTTGCAAGCAAGGCTGTAGAGGGTCTTCCTGAAATCAAGACCAAACATGAAGGTGTTTGCAAAGGATGTGCAAAAGGTAAGAACATTAAGAAGGATTTTCCAAGCAGTGAAAGCAAGGCAAAAGACATCCTAGAAATCATTCACTCAGATGTATGTGGCCCTATGTCATCCAGTTCCCTGAGTGGGTATGTTTACTATGTCTCATTTATTGATGACTTCTCCAGGAAGACTTGGATATACTTCTTGAAGAGCAAAGATGAGGTGCTTGATAAATTCAAGGAATTCAAAACCTTGATGGAGAATCAAACTGACAAGAAGATAAAAACATTCAGATCTGACAATGGTGGAGAATTCACCTCAAGTGACTTCAAGAAGCTTTGTAGTGATTCAGGGATTAAGAGGGAGTTGACTGCTCCTTATAATCCACAACAGAATGGAGTTGCAGAAAGGAAGAATAGAACTATCATGGAAGCAGCAAGGGCAATGCTACATGACTAGGATCTACCTATGCATCTATGGGCAGAAGCAGCTAGAACAGTTATATATGTGCAGAACAGAACACCCCACAAGATATTGGACAACAAGACACCAAAAGAGGTCTTTTATGGTAAGAAACCTGAAGTCAGTCATCTCAGAATATTTGGTTGTCCAGTATATACTCATGTCCCAAAGGAAAAGAGGACTAAACTAGATCCTTCAGGAAAGAAGGGTATATTTGTGGGTTACAGTGAAAGCTCGAAGGCTTACAGAATATACTTTCTAGGGTTCAAGAAGATTGATGTCAGCAGGGATGTAACATTTGATGAAAACTCAGCATTCATCAAATCAGGGAAGGCACCCATCGAAGTTTATGAAGAACCTAAGGAAACAAGATTTCAAGACACTACCATGACTGAAGCAGTTCCAGAAGTTGTTCGTGAAGTTGAAGATCCACAGGAACCTGTAGATCCACCCCGTGAGGATAACCCTCACAAGAGAAAACCTGCATGGGCTAGAGAGCTCATTCAAGATGCAGAAAGATTTGGCATTCCAGAAGAAGAACACAGAGCAAAGAAGAGAACCAGATCACAGACTAGCTATGTTGCTTTACTCTGTGACATTATGAACCAAGAGCCTTCCAGTTATGAAGAAGCAGCGGAAAAGAAAGAATGGAAGGATTCCATGGTTGAGGAATACAAATAAATAATGAAGAATGATGTTTGGGATGTTGTCCTAAGACCTAAAGAGAAGTCTATTGTGACTTCCAAGTGGATCTACAAAATCAAGCATGCTACAGATGGCAGTGTGGATAAATACAAAGCAAGATTCGTAGCTCGTGGATTCTCTCAAAAAGAGGGAATAGATTATGAAGAAACTTTTGCACCTGTAGCCACGTATACTTCTATCAGAATAGTACTTTCCTTGGCTACAGCAATGAGGTGGAAAATACACCAAATGGATGTCAAGACTGCTTTCTTGAATGGTGTAGTTGAAGAGGAAGTATATGTGGAACAACCACTCGGTTTTGAAATACATGACAGGGAGTCATATGTGTGCAGATTGAAGAAATCCGTGTATGGCTTGAAGCAAGCTCCCAGAACCTGGTATGGTAGGATGGACAGTTTCCTATCTAGTTTGGGCTTTACTAAGAGTAAAGCAGATTCCAACCTTTACTACAAGGTTGAGGAAGGGAATCCTGTGATTCTACTCCTGTATGTGGATGACTTATTTGTAACAGGAGATGACATACTGATTGCAAATACTAAGAGGAAGCTTGCTGCTAAATTCAATATGAAATATTTGGGAATGATGCACTATTTCCTAGGCATGGAGGTGTGGCAGAGTGTAGGTGGGATCTTCCTTGGTCAAGGGAAGTACACAGTAGATATCCTGAAGAGATTTGGGATGATGGATTGCAAGGCCATGGCCACACCTATGGCATCGAATCTGAAGCTTCTATGTGATGCTTCATCTGAGCCGGTTGATGTCTCCATGTATCGTCAGATGATTGGGTCCTTGATGTACCTGACGAACACAAGACCGGACATTTGCTTTGCTGTGAACACATTGAACCAGTTCCTAGCAGATCCAAGGAGTGTTCACCTGATTACTGTAAAGCATGTTCTGAGGTACCTGAAGGGTACAGTAGATTATGGGCTCAAGTATGAAGCGAATCAAAAGTTTAAACTGCAGGGTTATGTTGATTCAGATTGGCCTGGTAGTGCTGTAGATAGGAAGAGCACATCTGGGTGCTACTTCAGTATGGGATCAGGTGTGATCTCTTGGTTTAGCAGGAAGCAGTCCTGCGTGGCACTGAGTACAGCTGAGGCAGAGTATGTTGCAACCTGTTCAGCTAGCTGTGAGGCAGTATGGCTACGGAAGCTACTGTCTGAGTTATTTGATCTCCCGTTGGATGCTACTGGTATCTTCTGTGATAACCAGAGTTGTGTGAAGCTGTCCGAGAACCCAGTGTTTCATGACAGGTCGAAACACATTGAGATCAAATATCACTATATCAGGGATATGGTGCAGAGAGGAGCCGTGAAGCTCCTGTATGTTGCGACGGATGAGCAGATTGCAAATGTGCTGACGAAGCCACTAGCCAGGGTGAAGTTCGAGTACTTCAGAGAGAGGCTTGGTGTTCTTCAGATCGAGGACACTTCGAGGAAGAAGTGATGGACACATTTGCTGAAGCCATTCCAAGCATGTTGGAAGGGGGATCCTTCACATGGCGGTGGATGTAAACGCTGGATGATGAGCATCAGGATGATGTTCTGGTTTCTGCTGGATATGATCAGTTGGATCATTATATGTATATATGTATGCATCATGTTAGGATGCTGGATATGATCAGTTGGATCATTTATATGTATGTACGCATCATGTTGGATGCTGGATATGATCGGTTGGATCATGTGTATGTATTTTGTATACGCATCATGTTGGATGCTGGATATGATCAGTTGGATCATTTATGTATCTATGCATCATGTTGGATGTTGGATATGATCAGTTGGATCATTTATGTAGGTACGCATCATGTTGGATGCTGATGGATACATTGTGTGGATCATGTATCTTTGTATGATTAGGTAGACTTTCTATGTTGATGGATACATTGTGTGGATCATGTATCTTTGTAGTATCAGGTAGATACTTGGTGTGCATCAGATGGATGCATTGTATGATCAGGATGATCGTGGATGATGAGCTTCTCCAGATGACATGCAGCAGGATGTTGCAATGATGATGATCAGGATGATCATGTGTACATCAGGATGATGTATGATGAGTATCAGATGATACTTTGTGGCCATGGATCAGGTTGTGTAGGTAAGCATGTAATTTGTGCCCTGGGAGATTTGCAGATGCTCTTTCGAGGTTTTGCCTATGGCATGTAATTCGGTGCCCTAGGACCTCTGGCAAATGCTCTTTCGAGGTTTTGCTTGGGAGGACATATAATTTGTGCCCTGGGAGATCTGCAGATAGTCTTTCAAGGTTTTTCCTATGGCATGTAATTCGGTGCCCTGGGATATCTAGCAGATGCTCTTGCAAGGTTTTGTCCTATGGCATGTAATTTGCTCCTAGGAGATCTGGACAAGATGAAAAAGGCCTCAGATGCTTCAGCCAGGTTTTGTGGTGAGATCACATGTAATGTGCTCCTGGGAGATCCGACAGGTAGAGTCATGCGCTCGAAACAACCTGGGATGCTTCAACCAGGTTTTGTGATGGGTCACATGTAATGTGCTCCTGGGAGATCCTACAGGTAGAGCTGTGTGCTCGTAATAGCCTAGGATGCTGCAGCCAGGTTTTGTGACGCACGTAATAAGTCCTGAGGATTCCATAGTATGGACAATGATGATGAAGACCTGCAGGTGGTGGGCCTACATCCAGTATGAAAAAGGACTGGCTCTATAGAACTTCCTATGACGAGTAGAGTCATAGATTGGTTGAGATAGCAGCAGCAGTGACGATGATGATGATGATGCATCGATGACGATGATCCAGAGAAGAAGACTTGTCTAGCAGATCTGTGTCGAGAAATACCTTCCTAGTTAAGAGGGAGTGTTGATGTATATGTAACTTCAGAATGTATTTCATTTGTGTATTTTATATATATTCATTGTACCCTTATAAGAGATATGTTATTCCTCTATAAGGAAGTGTCGTCATGTGGATTGACAAGTGTCGCAAGTGTGTGTACTTGCTGATGGGTTATTAGACCACCATGTGGGGTCGGCCCTGAATTATATATAATATAATGTGGATGTATCTAGATAGACAAGTCAGCCCCATAAGGTCACTAGGAAAAAAGGTTAGTATAAATAGAGATCGGAGATCTCTATTTTACTCACTCGAAAAAGTAACTCACTCTCACTTGAAAAGTGGAGCACTAGTGAGGAGGAGGATCATCTGCTATCAGGAGACTATCTCAGTGTTATTTGGTTGTACTTTGGTTGAGCCATTGCTCTCTCTCTATCTCTGAGGAAGTTGTGGGGTTTTTCACCTTAGGGTTTTCCCCACGGAAACTCTGTGTCTCTTGTCTTTATGCTTTTGATTCTTATGATGCTTGTCATATTGTGATTGTCATGCATTGATATACTATAGATGTTATTCTCTCAGCAAAGATCCTAGAGTATTGTGAATTAATGCTCAAAATTTAACACTCCCTCTGACCAATCCATTCTCTTCTAGGATTAACCCAATCCACTTGATTTGCAGGAACTGGATCTGGAGTTGGATTAGGGTTTGTCAGAGAAACCCTAAAAATTCAAACTTTGAATTTCAAACTTCTAAAAGGATATAAAGATGTGCCTTTCTGATTTGTTCAAGCTGGTATACTTAGAATTTGAAAACTGCAAAATTTTACCCCTCAAAATTGCCTTTTAGTTTTTTGGATTCACTAGGGAGGACCCTGAATTAGGGTTTGAGTTCCCCAGAGCTTCACCCAAGCAAAAAGTTTGATTCAAAGCTCTAAGCTTCTATTTTTCTGAGGCGCTTCCAGCCGTGGTCATAGATTTCCAAAATTCCAACTTTTGCAGAAGCCCTAATTTTCCATCTTTTCGATCAAAGTCTCGAACTGGGGTTTGATCAAGCTCGACCTTCTTCCCAACAAAAAAATCTGATTTTGGTCTCTAAATTTTGATTTTGATGAGTAGCATCTAGTCGTGGTCTCTGATTACAAAAATTCCAGCTTTCTATGAAACCCTAATTCCTGCAGCCATGAATGAAGGTGCTCAAAATCCAATTATGTTTTGATAGAAATATGCACCTGATTGTTTCTAGTGTAACTCCGAAGTTACGAATCCACAGGGTCTAAAACTTCTACCTGTGGTAGCTCGACCTATCATATTTCCAACCCCATAGGTCTGACCTCAATTGGATTCTCTGAGAGAGAGTTATGCCAAGTGTCGCAACATGACCTGTTTATGGGATAAAACAAAAGAGAGAACTTGTACGGCGTGCCATGTGTCACTAGTTCCGTTGTGGCCTCTGAAAAAGTTACCTGAGAAAGTACAGCCCGTGAAATACCTGTCACTTTTTACTAAATTTCATTTGGAGCTTCCTAGCCCAATTTATGACCTTTTTTCCTAGGTCACTTGTTTATGACTCAGATCTGGAAGAGGCAGAAACCCTAGATTGTACAGATCATAAAACACAAAGTACAACGAATTAGAAGTTTTCCTTTGGACAAAAGGTACATGGGGTTCGTATATTCTACCTGTCAAAGTTTCAGATCTAAATTTTTTTTGAAAATGGATTTATAGTGAAAGTGCTACGATGCTGGTTTTTGCTATATCAAGCCCTAGCATCACAAGTGCAACAAGTGTCATACATGCCATACCATGCCTTCTTTCATGATAGCTCTGATACCATGTTAGTTTTTTAGAATTTACTTCAATCTAATCTAGGATCTTAACTGAAAGAACAACATGTACAACATATCAATCATGGACACAATAATGGAAGCACACAAGAGACATAGAGTTTACTTGGGCAAAACCGTAAAGGTGAGAGACCCCAATAACTTCCTCAGAGATAGATAGAGCAATGATACAACCCAAGCATAAGAGATAGACATCTCCTAGAAGTAGCTTCTCCTCCTCCACAAGTGCGCCACTCTCCAAAGAGTGTGTGAGAGAATAGAATGATGAAATAGAGTGCCTCCCGCACTGTATTTATACTTGACTTGACTTGCCTACTAACCTTTACTAGGTGGCCTCAACTTAACCACATAACATAGAGCTGACTGGGCCGACACCCAATAGGGTGGTCTAATAACCCTTTTACCCACATGGCCGACCCCCAATAGGGTGGTCTAATAACCCTTCGACCCACATGAATTATACAGGGCCAACCCCAACAAGGTGGTCTAATAACCCATCAAGTATAAGTTACGACACTTACAATATGAATGACAACACTTCCATATAGAAGAATAATAACATCTCTATAGGAATACAAACACTTATGTATAGAGGAATAATACCATCTCTAGAGGAGTACAATATACATATATGAAATGCATTCCGAAGTTACATATACATCAACAATGTATCACTAGACATCTTATATATCTTATATATTAGTTTTCTTTCCATATTCATGTGGAAATGTGCTTATTTGATGTTCTTGTTGCTTTAGATGTTTAAAAATTTGAAAAAATAAGAATATTTTTGTATTTTTTTAAGTTTGCCAATATATTACCAATGTTTGCCAATGTGTTCCCAAGATCTTCCGAAATGATGTTTTCTGGACCCTGCCTATTTACTTGTTGAGACACTGTTTGCAACATTATATCAAGACTATAGACCAAGATAGTAATACTATATTACTATTAACCAATATATCAATCTAGAAGTTTAAAATTGAATAAGAGAACAGTAACCTTCCATATATTTATTACAAAGTCCAGACAAATATATGATAGTTGTTTCTAACTTTATGGCCTCTCTAAGGATATTCTAAAATAAAAAGTTTGGTCATTGACAACATACAGATTTGATAACTTCAGGTTATATAGTTGGACAAGGGGTCATAAATAGTTGGTATGCTAGATCCTCTTATCTCTTCCAACATTTAAACCTAGATATTGAAAAGCCTCCTCCCTTAAGGTTCTACATTGATGCGCCCCATCTCACTAAAAGGGATATTAATAGAGGTATCAGAACTGAGATCTACAAATCCTACTCAAAAACCACATGGACTAACCCAAGAGTTCTCCTAACTCCAAAACTTTATCACTGCATCCACACCTACAACCACTTCAAGGACAGCCTCAACTGCACTCTAGGCTATACCAAATTGCAACTACCTTGTAGCATTTCAATAAACTTATACTTTAGTTGGCTAGGCAAAGACGCCTCTACATACTTGTTTGAACCGAAAATGAATTGAAATCTGATCACAATCAAAGATTAAATTTTATACTTCTGCTCTTAAAGAGCTAGGTGTGACAAGAAAAACTACCTCTACTCTTAAGTTTCTCCACCATTAAAATCTATATGAAAATGAAAAAGATACATTTTATTTATTTTAATTGCCAACCACAATCTGGATCTACAATTTGTGGCACCGCATATCTATTTCCTTCTGATAAAAGGGATAGTCTGAACCTGCTAAAAACATCAGTAATTTCACTATTGGTATTCACTGGATTTTCATGACCTAAGATGTAAAGCTACTGAATTTTTAGCACCCGTAGAAACCTTTAGATATAAATTGGATACAGGCTTGGGTCAAATTAGAACAAATTTGTGTATATGGTCTCTTTTTCTATTTCAAAAGAAAATCTCCCTAAACTCACTGTACTTTGATCAAACCTATAAAACTTATTTTACTATTTCTCTTCATTGTTGACAGTTTGAAACTTTGACCAAAGTATTTTGTCCTCCATACTAGGCCATCTTTACATCTTGGTAATTCAGTTTCCTTTGGGGAGTTGTAATATGTGGGAAAATTTATGAGACAAAAGACAAGTATGTATGAAGTGAAATGAATTTTTGGAGATGTCCTTTCAAGTTTGATTTGCCTTTGGGAGGCAGTATTGAATACATTTTGGCTGATTTATGGATGGAAATGAAGTGTCTCGAACTAAATCACCTCAAAGAGGAAATATTTAGTCTTGGGAACACCACTTTTAAAGCTTCAGAAAAGAGGAGATAGCATGCATGTGGGTGGGTCGGTAGGCAGGCTAGCATGCATGCAACCAAAACATGCACTAAGTTAAAAGGAGGCTTAGAGGTGTTTTTATAACAATAAGAGGCCAAGAAAGTTAAATGTAATGCAAAAGAATTAGAATCTGTTTGTGTTCTAAAAATAATTTCCATACAAATAGATATGCTAAAGTATGGACAGCGATACCCATTTATTATATGAGTAATTATTTACAATCCTCGACAGTAACATAATTTGAGTTATACAAACTTAACTCATTCATATTTATTTTGGTAACAATGTAACTAGGAATCGAACAACTATCACCACAGATTGGTTCCTCTACATTCTTGTGGCTGGAATGCACTAGCTCAAGATGCAGATGAGCCAAACAATGGTGACAATGGTCAAATTCCTACTTACCTTGTTACTGGATGGTTTCAAGTGCTAACAGGTCATATATATATGGGTGTCAATAGGTCACAACCCTTTCAATATTTCATTTTATATGGGCCTTGTGTCCTATGTATTGGAATTCACACAGAAATTTCATCATATTAAATACCTGCCTTTCGGGCATATGCACCTGTCACTATGTAATGTGTTGTGTAGAGTCCATAGAATAAATTATCCCTATGTTTATAACGTAGTTCTAATAAGTAGTGT
Organism: Larix kaempferi; assembly: GCA_027924585.1. Classification (NCBI taxonomy): domain Eukaryota; kingdom Viridiplantae; phylum Streptophyta; class Pinopsida; order Pinales; family Pinaceae; genus Larix; species Larix kaempferi. The sequence continues at coordinate 2,098,627 of BSBM01000057.1, forward strand.
GTGATCGTACAAACTCGGTGTATTCATGTGGCTGGTGTTGCATCAACGGTTTCCCTTCAAGTCAAGGTCAGCCAAGACTGGATTAAGTGATTAGAAATGCCTCCATTGTGGAAAACAGAGAGTCAAGCACATCCTTTGGGAGTGTACCTTTGCAAAATACTATTGGGAAGCAGTCCAGAACAAATTCGCTTTAGTCAATCAGGGAACCATTCATTGGAGTGAAACTCTATTCAAGGATTGAAAATTAGTTGTCCTTTGTCACTTCCATGGCTTCTTGCACTATCTTTGTGTTTTGGTATAGTATGCAATTTGGAAGATGCAATGTAAGTATGTTTTTGACGAGTTGATAGGTACTATCGAATCATTTAAAATGTTGAAATTTTGATGTGTTAGTTGTTGAAACTAAATCTAAGGAGTTCTTGTTGTTTAAGGATGCAAAAAATATTTATGCTTATGCTTATTTTGACCTTATTACAATTCTGACCGCAATTAGCTCGTATTCACTGTTTGTTTTAGCTATATTTTTTCTTGTATAATATAAGAAGTATTTTTTGAAAAAAAATCTTGTGAGAATCCATCTCAACATGGCACAAGATGGTACCAATAAATTCAGAAATTAGAGTAGTGTGCTCCAATGAAATGAAAAATTTGGCATGCTGAAGTGGAATGTAAAAATATCTTTACCTCTTTTTGCTTTCAAACTTTACTATTCCTTTTTCAAAAAGATGGAATAAGTGGCTATCTAAGCTTTCTTGATCTTCCAACAACACTTAGATTTGGAGTGCTAATCTCTACCTTAACATTAACATACTAATCAATTCTTCATTTAGATGTATTGATGCTTTTCGTGTGACCTCACAATTGTATAAGTCTGTATAGGATTTCATTTCCTGATTGTCCTCTCTTTTGAATATGATTTCCGATTGAACTATTGCATGCTAGTGATTTAGCCAGGTTGATCCCATAGTGGCATCGTTCTCAGGGGGAGCAGTAGGTGTTATATCATATTTAATGGTGGTTGAGCTCAACAATGTCAAACATCAAGAGCAAAAACAATGCAGATATTGCCTTGGAATAGGTATGGAGAAACTCAGTAGAAAATTACTATTATTGCCTGAATTAATACAATTTGTGTTTTACCTTTTCTTTCTGTTTAGTTGTGTGGAGGCCCAGCCAACTATTTTTTTTGAAGGAAATAGTATCACCACAATGTCATCCACTTAAGAAAAAATATATAGCATGAGTAGAATAAGATATATATTGATGTATAAACACAAAAACTAGCAGCCACAAAGGCTTCTTATAGTTATTAGTAAGAGTAATCTATACAATTCATATACAGAGCATAGTAATATATCACATCAGCAGCAACAAGCAGATGCTTTCAGTATTATATATAATTCCACAAATATATATCAAGACCTAATTGGAATATATATGTGAGCAATAAGCATCACCGTGGAGAATATCAGATACCCATGGTGCACTGTACAAAAAACAATTGTAACCAGGACAAAAACCACCCTAAAAAACCCTGAGGATTCATATGAAGCTTAATTGAGAGGATTTAGAGAAACAAAGGATAATGAGGATGGACCATAAAAAATAACAATATCAACAACAACAACTCAATTGTACTGGCAATGGCATCACTACCTCGTCAGCACTAGTAGTCTCTATTAGACACAATAATTGTTACAGTAGCTGGAATGCCCATGGGCCAATTGATAGGGGCCAAATTGCTAATGGGTTGATTGATTGGCTGTCTAATTAGTGTTTTGTATACGATCTGTAAGTGCAACAAAAGGTAGAATGCATACACAAGTAGAGTGTTCATTCGACAACTAGATAGGGTCGATTGACTCCCTACTCTTTGTGAATATCTCAGTGGCTTTGAGAACTATATGGGAAAGAAAGAATGATTTAAGAAAGAATGATTTTGGAAGAATGCAAGCTTAGCCAATTAAAACTTGAGCAATTATCTCGTGATGCTTTTTGTCCACGGAGTCAAGCCACCTCATTAGTAATATCTTGCTCTTAAAGCCACAGTTGCATTATAACGCCATGGAGTTTACTAATGGGTTTTTCAATTTTCTTGATTCCTTTCTGAATTTTGGGATTTTTTATATTTGATCTTTTTGGTTTGGGATTCATATTTGTGTAAGACTTTTCATGTTTACCACAGGAAAAACATAGGAACTTGATTATGATTTAGCTGCAGGAATTTTATTATGTGAGACAGTGAGACAAATCAAAACTTAGAAGACATAGTTTCATTGACTATTGAATCTTATAATTTTCTTGCTCAACGCAGAGTTGACTACATTTCATGAAGGAATGTATGGTCCATATTAAGGCAATACATAAAAGTTTAGTAATTTTAAAGTTGATGCTTTTCCAAAGAAATTTTTAATTTAATCTGATTCTGGATTTCCTTTTAGTATACCCTATTGTATAATGAAAGATAACAGTCTGTCATGGTAAATTCTTTATAGTATTCCAATCTCAAGGTCACCATTGAATTTTCCAAATATATATTCTTCATTTGCTGCTCTTTTATATGGCACTACATTTTTTGCTTTGCAACGCTTCCTTTTCATATAGCATGTTCCCTGTCATTTGAGCTATGAGCTCACACTCTAGCAGCATTCACACCATAGAGATGATTGAAGAAATCCATACTCATGTTAAATTCATTGCACTGTTGCAAGGTGACAAGAAAATCCCATTGTAGGAGGATTTTTCCATAATTAGATTATTGTCCTGATCCTCTTTTGTAGACTTGGCACTTGATATTTATTCATCCATTTAAGAGTAACATGCTTTCATGTTTTCCAATTTGTGGGAATTAACATGAAATTTTGTAACATACAGTTCTAGTTATTGTTTTGGAAAACATTATCCAGGAAATATAGGCTGCAAGGAAATGCCAACAAATGAGGTGGAATATGAAATAGTTAGGCATGACTGCTTTTGTAACATAAAAAGGAGCCTATTTTGTTCTTGGATTTTAGTGGGACTTTCTTGAATTTCTTCAACATGGAGTGCAGGAGGTTACTGGTATCTTGGACATTTTTTTTGTCACATCTTGGAATTGAAGTTCCACATCATTAATGCTATCCATTGTTCTGAGAATGTTGTAAGGTAAGTGGAATTAGATCTGAATACAAAAACTAACATGGGTAAATCCTATGTTATGTTTTTGTTTTCTACAAAACAAAGCTAAGGAATTTCACTCAAGGATATGACCTTGTCCAAATTAGGTAACTCTGGTTACATTTTCCATGTCTTGCTAGACTCCTTATAATTTGGTGAGGTGGCAATGGATAAATACGTGTGCAAAATCTTGTCATTATCCATGATGGCTTGGAGAACATTAGTTGAACCCACTGATTTTATTGCATCGTTGCCTTATCATTGAGCATGCCACATAGATGGGATTTGATCCTGGTGTTTAGGGTATTGTATTCCTTATTGCTTTGTCAACTTGGCTTTGCTTTTCTCCAGTTGTTGGGTTAGCAACGAAAAATTGGCTCCATGATCAGCTATATCCCCCTACAATCTCCCCTCTCACAACAATAAATTTCCAAAGTAGATCTCTTGGTTTTGCTTTCGTGTAATGGATGGGCTAGTAGCAGAAAATGGACCCCAAGATCTACAAAATGGAAAAGCTCAAGAAATAAAAAAATCTCCAATTGGGACTCCAGAGTTTCAAATCTATTCATTTCTAAAATCAAGTCTTAGCTTAGGAAAATCATTTTTTAGTCTAGAAAAATCTTAGTCTAAATATCTCTTCTTGGCTCAAAAAAAATTTGCTTAATCCAGAAAAATCTGTCCTCCAAAACCTAAAATATTCCAAGTCTCTTAGCCCCACTGCTCCCAAATTTGGGTTTAATATGATCTCTTAACATTTTTCAAACAATTGAAAAGCACCTCATTCAAGGAAAAGTTGCATTTGTTTGTCGGTCGCATTATTTCTATTATTATTATAATTATTATGGCTACTTATACCATTTTTTGTATCCATTGTTTGATGATGTCTTAGATGTACAAGAGTTTCATCCTGTATGAATTCCTCCCATATCTGTTTTGAACATGAATCCAATTTTGATACAGATACATGATCGATTGAAATCCTAACCAAATCTAGCAACATATGTGTGGGACCTGGGTGCTGGTTCTTATATCCTAGATGAAAACCTTTAAAAAAAGATTCTATGAAGAAAAGGGTGCAAAAAATATTCAATTCTATTTTTTTTGTTATTGTTAACATTATTTCAAATGTGGGAATTGATTTTAATCTTGTTGGTGACAAGCTATAGTGTGAAGTAAAGGTTGATCCTTACAGACCATCCAAGCCAAATGTCAAACTTTGCTAGGAATCTATGTGGCATGCTTGAGGAATTATTGGATATCATGTCTCCTCCTGTCACCCTTTTCTATATTTGCAAATGTTGAACTGGATGTCCAACCATATCACCCTAACAAAACTATGTGAGACATCTTATGAAATATGAGCACCAGTAGCAACTTAAAGCCATAGATGTAGAATAGAAGGTCGAACTGGCAAAACAATTAATATGAAACAATTCACAATGTCTCTTATCTATGTTCTTGACACTTGGCCACTGCCATTTTAACTAGAAGCTTTCCTCTTATGTTATTTTCTTATATTTTAGATGGTATTTTTGTGAATCGAAACTCAAGCATATAGTTATTATAAGAGTACATGGATATACACATCACGATTCAAGGCAAAAAAATAATTTGTTGTTGTTCATGTTCCTGTAGAACTTAGGAAAAACTATTTTCAAGGAGAATCCATTCTTAATGTCATGCCATCCCCTTCATCAATTTTTGTTTATAATATTATGACCTTTGGCAAGATGGTGTTAATTGTTGGAAATTTTATTCTCATATCAATCCATAAGGAATTCTATTTAAGGGTGCTAGCTCAATGGAAGAGCACCTTCCTTATAGGCAGGAGGTTGGTGGTTCGATTACACCGTGCCCTATTTATATTCTGAAACCACTAAAAAGAGATAAATGACTAAACAAATTACAAAAATTTGCATATAAATTACCACCATTACAACATGAGAGATAAGTGACCAAAATATGCATATAAATGACCAATTTTGAGTTGGCGATCGCTGGTAGCAAAATAACGGTCATTTATCATGTGTCGATTAATGACCAAATATATTACCAAATTAATGACCAAATATACGACCAAATATATGACCACAAGATAAACTATAAACGACCAAGCTAAATATGACCACATTTTTGTTGTGTGATATATGGCCACTAATTTGCTACCAATGGTCACCAACTCAAAAGTGTTCATTTATATGTGGATTTTGGTCATTTTTTTGGTCACTTATCTCTCATTTTGTACTAGTGATAAGTGCTCTTCCTATCTGCAGCACTGCCTACCCAAACTGAATCAACATAACTCTGTAGGTTAAACTTTTGATTTGCATCATACTTGAGCCCATAATAAACTACACCCTTCAGGTACCTCAAAATATGCTTTACATGTTGGTTGTGGAGCCAGATCTTCTAGTCTCATAGATGATATTGTTTCAGCCGTGTTTGTACCCCCGTTTTATATGATATGTAGGTGTATTGTACACTCACCCTAGTGGGGGGTTGTGGGGGGGCTTCGCCCCCCCACGGGGTTCTAGCGGGGACAATCCCCCCTGGCTGGGGGGTCCAGGGGCTAGTGGTCCCCCGTCAGGGGTTTGGGGGCAGCATCCCTAAGAAAGGGGGTTGGGGGGCATAGCCCCCAAGAAAACTTAGTGGGGCTATTTTTGCCAGTTGTTTTGCAGGCCTATGGTTTTTGGTATCCCGTGGTATTTTCCCATTGTATTTCCCCTATAAAAGAAAGACATTGTAATACGGCTAGGGTAAGATGTATTAGGTTTTATGTATTGTAAAGATCTCTGAGATCGGAAGAGAGACTGTGAGACAGTGAAGAGGAAATGCAGCGGCTATGTTGCAGGTTGTATCCCTTCACTTTGCTAGATGGAATAATAATAAGGATTGACAACTTCAGTGTGGACGTAGCCCAAGTTGGGGTGAACCACAATATATCTGTGTCTCTCTTGTATGTGTGTGTGATTATATTTTCATTTCTATTTATTGTTATTGCTCTACGATCTTGTTTTTTTAACAATTGGTATCAGAGCCGAAGGTCTATTTGGCAGATAAACCTGCAGGAAGATAGGGTTTTTGGTTCGACTGGGCGCAATGGCAGAAGAAGGAAAGTTTAAGGTCGAGAAGTTTAATGGTCAAAACTGCCAACTATGGAAGATGCAAATGGAGGACTATCTATACGAGAAGGATCTATTCCTACTGTTGGGAGGAAGAGCAAAGCAGCCGGTGGCTATGAAGGACGAAGAATGGGAGGTTCTTGACAAAAAGGCTCTGGCAACAATACGGCTAAGCCTAGCTTCGTTGGTGGCTTTCAATATCTCAATAGAAACTACAACGGAGGGTTTGATGAGCGCATTGGGTAAGCTGTATGAAAAAACCTCAGCCTCCAACAAGGTATTTCTAATGAAGCATTTATTTAATATGAAGATGTCTGAAGGTGGGTCTGTTACTAATCATTTAAATGAGTTTAATACGGTTACAAATTAGTTAAGTTCTGTAAGTGTGAACTTTGATGATGAGGTTAGGGATCTTCTAATCTTGTGGTCATTGCCAGAAAGCTGGAATAGCTTGGTCATGGTTGTAAGTAACTCTATCTTTGGTTCAAACACCTTGAAATTTGATGATGTTATTGGTGTTATTCTTAGCAAGGAAATGCGAAGAAAAAACACAGATGAGACATCAGGTAATGCGTTGACCATGGAGAGTAAGGTAAGACAAAAGGAGAGAGGAAAGAGCCAAGGTAATCATGCAAGTCTAAAATGGGAAGATCCAAGTCCAGACTGGGAAAAATAGAGTGCTGGAATTGTGGAAAGAAAGGACATCTGAAGAAATACTGTAGATCTCTAAAGAAGAAAGGAGATGCACAGAAGGAAACTACCCAGGAAGCAAATGTAGCAGGTGATGTGTTACAAGATGCTTTGATTCTTGCATTAGATAATACTAGTGATTATTGGGTAGTAGATTCAGGAGCTTCATGTCATGCTACACCCCATAGGAAATACTTTCATGAGTATGTTCTTGGCGATTTTGGACATGTTTTATTAGGTGATGATGAGCCATGTAAAATTGTTGGAATGGGTAAGGTATGGATAAAATTTAAGAATGGAACTGACTGGCTATTGAAAGATGTTAGGCATATTTCTGCTATGAAAATAAATATGATCTTAACAGGGCAGTTGGGAGATGACGGCTGTCTATCTACATTTGGAGAAAAGTGGTGGAAGATCACTAAAGGATCAATGGTGATAGCGAAAGGAGACAGGATAGATATGTTGTATTTATGTCCTCATAATACTGACCATTCTATCTCTTTAGCTTCCACAGGAACAAATACAACATTGTGGCATAATAGGCTTGGCAACATGAGTGAGAAGGGGATGCAGATTCTCCACCCAAGGAAGTTGCTGCCAGATTTGAAGCAGGTAAGTTTGGAATTCTGTGAAAACTGTGTTTATGGAAAACAAAAGAGAGTCAGATTTCTCAGGGTTGGGAAATAGAAGAAGAATGAAAAGTTAGAGCTAGTGCATAGAGATGTATGGGGACCGGCTCAAGTACAATCTCTGGGTGGCTCTCATTATTATGTTACATTTATTGATGATGCAACTAGAAAAACTTGTGTTTATTGCATTAGACAGAAATATGATGTGTTTGGTACTTTTAAGAAGTGGAAAGCTTTGGTTGAGAATGAGATAGGAAAAAGGTTGAAGTGTCTCAGATCTGATAATGGAGGTGAGTACTGCAACAAGGAGTTTGATAGTTACTGTTCATACCATGGGATTTGTAGAGAGAAGATAGTCCCAGGAACACTACAAGAAAATGGTGTGTTAGAAAGGATGAATAGAACGATCATGGAGCATGCAAGGTGTATGAGACTGCATGCAGGGTTGCCCTTACAGTTTTGGGCGGATGCTATAAATACTATTGTTTATTTAATAAACAGAGGAACTTCAAGTGCTTTGTGTTGAGATATTGTAACTTCAAAGAATATTATATTTGTACTTTATTATTCCGGAGATGATTCATTCCTCCGTGAAGATCTTATTGTATATCCGGAGATGTTTATTCCTCCGTCGGAATGTGGTAACTTGGGTTATTAGACTTCCCTAGTGGGGGTCGGCCCTGTATGTGTTATGTGGGTCAAAGGGTTATTAGACCACCCTAGAGGGGTCGGCCCAGTCAGTTATAATGGGGTATTTAACCTAATGGTTAAATACGAGCCTACATGTACTTGTGTAAAATACATATCAGAGTAGTGTATAAATAGAGGAGGTGTGTTCCTCATTATACACATTCACTCACTTGAGGATAGAGCACTTGTGGAGGAGAGGTCTGCTATTGTGGAGGAGGAGATCATGTCTCAGGGTTTCATCTTTGTATATTGTTGGTCATCTATATTGAGGAAGCTTTGCTGGGTTTTCTACCCCATGAGGGTTTCCCAGGATAAATCTATGTCTCTTGTGTTTATGCTGTGCTTGTTGTTTCTTCAGTGATCCTGTATATGCTATTATTGTGTAATGGAATGTAATGCTGCTATTTTCTGTCTTAGCATATTGAATGCTAACATGGTATCAGAGCTAACCTGAAGGAAGACAAGGGTTTCTGCCTCTTCCAGATCTGAGTCAAAATCAGGTGACCTTGGGAAAAAGGTCATAACTTGGGCTAGGAAGCTCCACATTAAATTTCGTGAAAAGTGACAGGTAGTACACAGACTGTACTATCTCAGAAAACTTTTTCAGAGGCCGAAGTTGAACCAGTGACACGTGGCACGCCGTACAAGTTCGATCTCCTGTATTATCTCATAAACAGGTCACGTTGCGACACTTGGCATAACTCTCTCTCAGAGAATCCAATTGAGGTCAGACCTGTCAGGATGGAAAGCTAACAGGTCAGGCTATCTCAGAAAAACTTTTCAGACCCTGTGGATCAAAAATTTCGGAGTTACACCAGAAACAATCAGGTACATATTTCTGTCAAAACAGAATTATTTTTTGGTACCTTCATTCATGGCTTCCGAAATTTAGGGCTTTGAAGAAAGTTGGAATTTTTGTAATCGGAGACCACGGATGGATGCTACTCATCAAAATAGAAATTTAGAGACCAAGATCAGAATTTTTGGTTGGGCAGAAGGCCGGGCTTGATTAGACCCTAGTTCGAGACTTTGATCAGAAAAGCGGAAAATTAGGGCTTCTGTAAAAATGGGAATTTTTAAAATCTGTGACCACGGCTGGAAGCTCCTCAGAAAAATAGAAGCTTAGAGCTTTGGATCAAACTTTTTGATGGGGCAAAAGAGTGGGCTTCATCAAACCCCAGTTCAGGGTCACGTCCAGTGAATCCGAAAGTTTCAAAGGCAAAATTGAGGAGTAAAACTTTGCAGTTTTCAAATTCTGAATATATCAGTTTGATCAGCTCATCAAGGCGCATATCTCTATCCTTTCGGAAGTTTGAAATTCAAAGTTTGAATTTTTGGGGTTTCTCTGACAAACCCATATCCAGCTCCAGGTCCAGTTCTTGCAAATCAAGTGGATAGGGTTAATCCTAGAAGAAGATGGATTGGTCACCTACATAAGTGAAGGAGTTCATGTTTCAAAGGGAGATGAGGCTAAGGCTTTACATAAGGAGATTACAAGCGATCTCGACAGGTATGACTCATCGAGGTATGTTTTGAGATTTGTTCATGATTAAGTTTATGGTATGTTTGTCTTCATGTTATTATGGTTAGTACAATCTTGATTTTAGATTTGTTGTATCACCTTAACAAAATTATGAATGCATGATAGAAGATATTCATTGGTTAGGGTGTTGACACTTATGATTGTACTAATGCATTATAATGTTGTGTGAGGTTGATGTTGTCTGCTAACAAGATACAGGTACATCACAAAAGACAAATCAGGCTCCATGACCATGAAAACATGAAGACAAAGACTCATCCATAATCTTTGTTCTACTTACGAGGTATGTATGACTTTGTTATATTATTCTTAACCTATGAGACATGCAGGTTCTAGCTCAGGATCTCTAAATCATTGAAGAGATTGTTTAGGTATGTTGTACATAACCAAGTATGTATACTAATCCAGGTATGTTTCCCATGAATCTTACCTTGTGTTAGGATCCCTTATATAAGTATACTTGATATGATTGGTTATGCTTATTCATAAAGTTAGTAATCAAGGGTTTATGCATGATTTAATTAACCAGAAGAGTACTATGATCAAACAAGAATATGCATGAGTAAAAGAAGACTTACTTGAAACCCTGAATACTAATGATCATGACTATACATATTCAAGATTATTTAGAATTAGAATGTTTTGAGAATATACTAATGAATGAATGTTTGTGTATGAGATCATGAGGATGACACTAGTGCACACTTGAGCATGCACAGTGGTACAGAATGAATAGAAGTTCAAAGGACATATAGAAGATCAAGCGGGAGGCAACCACACAAACATAAAAGATAAGTATTTGAGTTGTTATTTGAAATAGTAAATGATATTTCTTGTATGCATATTTGTATTCCTAGAACATATCATGCTGAGTGCAAACATTCATAGAGCATTGAACATTATACTACTAATATGCATATGATTGGTAAGTTGGACAAACATTCCATTGTTGCTTGTCTAGAATGAAACCTCTTTGCTGACATGCTGAGAGCTGTGCACACTCTCGATAGTATGTTCTGGTAGAAATGGAAGGCATCTAGATAGCCATTGTATGCATACATGATATGGGAAAGTGTTGTGCCAAAGTATTGGTCAAGATAGTTGCATAACTATGTAAATGATATCTGTATGCATAATAGGTTATCATGATTTCATGATTATGAAGGATTACTAATCATGTACTTAATTTTGTTTTGTAGGAAAGATCATGAAGAATAATGAACACCGAACAAGTGATGGATGTTCAACAAGAAGATTTACAAATCAAACAAAATATAGAAGGCTTGTGGCTAGAAGATTCTCTTAGAAAGAGGAAGAGAATCATGATGAGATGTTTGCTCCAAGTGGCTAGATAAGACCATTCTCTTAATGGTGCAATTAAAAGTGTGAATCAGGTTCTGTATGGGTTCCCAGGATCGATAGTATATTGATGAGAATACATGTGGGGATTGTATCATCCTTGAACACTTGTTCTAAAGTGAGCCGTAGACAGGTGTCTCCGAGAAAGAAAAGGGATTGGATCATCCCTGGACTTTCAGTCCTAAAGAGAGCCGTAGACATGAGGTCTCCGAGAATGAAGTCCTTAGTGGACAGTTGAGGGGATTGGATCATCCCTGGACTTTAAGTCCTAAAGAGAGCCGTAGACATAAGGTCTCCGAGAATGAAGTCCTTAGTGGACAGTTAAGGGGATTGGATCATCCCTGGACTTTCAGTCCTAAAGAGAGCCGTAGACGTGAGGTCTCCGAGAATGAAGTCCTTAGTGGACAGTTGAAGGGATTGGATCATCCCTGGACTTTCAGTCCTAAAGAGAGTCGTAGACGTGAGGTCTCCGAGAATGAATTCCTTAGTGGACAGTTGAGGGGATTGGATCATCCCTGGACTTTCAGTCCTAAAGAGAGCCGTAGACGTAAGGTCTCCGAGAATGAAGTCCTTAGTGGACAGTTGAGGGGATTGGATCATCCCTGGACTTTCAGTCCTAAAGAGAGCCGTAGACGTGAGGTCTCCGAGAATGAAGTCCTTGGTGGACTTGAGGGGATTGGATCATCCCTGGACTTTCAGTCCTAAAGAGAGCCGTGGACGTGAGGTCTACGAGAATGAAGTCTTTGGTGGACTTGAGGGGATTGGATCATCCCTGGACTTTCAGTCCTAAAGAGAGCCGTAGACGTGAGGTCTCCGAGAATGAAGTCCTTGATGGAATTGAGGGGATTGGATCATCCCTGGACTCTCAGTCCTAAAGAGAGCCGTAGACGTGAGGTCTCCGAGAATAGAGGATAGGACTGCATCGTCCCTGAACTGATAGTTCAAAATGTACGTGAGGACTGCATCGTCCATGAACTGGGTTCAAAATGTACGTGAGGACTGCATCGTCCATGAACTGGGTTCAAAATGTACGTGAGGACTGCATCGTCCATGAACTGGGTTCAAAATGTACGTGAGGACTGCATCGTCCATGAACTGGGTTCAAAATGTACGTGAGGACTGCATCGTCCATGAACTAGGTTCAAAATGTACGTGAGGACTGCATCGTCCATGAACTGGGTTCAAAATGTACGTGAGGACTGCATCGTCCATGAACTGGGTTCAAAATGTATGTGAGGACTGCATCGTCCATGAACTGGGTTCAAAATGTACGTGAGGACTGCATCGTCCATGAACTGGGTTCAAAATGTACGTGATGGGATTGCATCGTCCCTAGACATGAGACTTGTCTTAAAGTGATAAGGACTAATCATCCTGTAAGTAGATTGGGATTGCATCGCCCCTAGACATGGTGAGGTGTCTTAAAGTGATAAGGACTAATCCTCCTGTAAGTAGATTGGGATTGCATCGTCCCTAGACATGGTGAAGTGTCTTAAAGTGATAAGGACTAATCATCCTGTAAGTAGATTGGGATTGCATCGTCCCTAGACATGGTGAGGTGTCTTAAAGTGATAAGGACTAATCATCCTGTAAGTAGATTGGGATTGCATCGTCCCTAGACATGGTGAGGTGTCTTAAAATGATAAGGAATCATCCTGTAAGTAGATTGGGATTGCATCGTCCCTAGACATGGTGAAGTGTCTTAAAGTGATAAGGACTAATCATCCTGTAAGTAGATTGGGATTGCATCATCCCTAGACATGGTGAGGTGTCTTAAAGTGATAAGGACTAATCATCCTGTAAGTAGATTGGGATTGCATCGTCCCTAGACATGGTGAGGTGTCTTAAAATGATAAGGACTAATCATCCTGTAAGTAGATTGGGATTGCATCATCCCTAGACATGGTGAGGTGTCTTAAAGTGATAAGGACTAATCATCTTGTAAGTAGATTGGGATTGCATCGTCCCTAGACATGGTAAGGTGTCTTAAAGTGATAAGGACTAATCATCCTGTAAGTTGATTCGGGATTGCATCATCCTTAGACATGGTGAGGTGTCTTAAAAGGATAAGGATTGATCATCCTGTAAGTTGATCTGGATTGCATCATCCATAGACATGAGAGATGTCTTAAATTGAGAGGGATTGATCATCCCATAAGTGGATCAGGATTGTATCATCCTTGGACCTATGTCCTAAAGTGAGAGGGATTGACCATCCCGTAATTGGATCATGTGTGTTGCAGGGTATGCTGTTGTTGTGTATACTTGTATCAGTGTGGATACTTGTATTGATAGATGTATTAGTGAGAATACATGCTTTTGATGATAGATGTATTAGTGAGAGTACATGCTTTTGATGATAGATGTATTAGTGAGAATACATGCTTTTGATGATAGATGTATTAGTGAGAATACATGCTTTTGATGATATATGTATTAGTAAGAATACATGTTTTGATGATAGATGTATTGGTGAGAATACATACTTTTGATGATACATGTATTGATTAATGTACTTGTATGGTTGAGGATACTTATGTTGTAGATCGAGATGATCTAGATGCTGTAGATCGAGATGATCCAGATGCTGTAGATCGAGATGATCCAGATGTTGTAGATCGTGATGATCCAGATGCTGTAGATCGTGATGATCCAGATGCTGTAGATCGAGATGATCCAGATGCTGTAGATCGAGATGATCCAGATGTTGTAGATCGTGATGATCCAGATGCTGTAGATCGAGATGATCCAGATGTTGTAGATCGAGATGATATGACAATGCTGATGATCGTGAGATAACGATGTGGATGATCGTAAGATGACGATGCTAATGATCGTGTGATGACGATGCTGATGATCGTGAGATGACGATGTTGATGATCGTATGATGACGATGCTGATGATCATGAGATGACGATGCTGATGATCGTGTGATGACGATGCTGATGATCGTGAGATGACGATGTTGATGATCATGTGATGACGATGTTGATGATAGTGAGATGACGATGTTGTTGATCATGTGATGACGATGCTGATGATCGTGTGATGGCGATGCTGACAATCGTGAGGATTCAGATATTGATGTTGCTGTAGCTGTTTGAGTGCTGCAGAAGATAAAGACTCAGTAATGAAGATGTTGATGTTCCAGTATTGAAGATATTCCAGTAACTGGTTGAGTTACTGATGATGTTGAGAAAGCTTCCAATGATTTATAGATGTATCATGTATGATGTTGATGACTCCTTTCTCGTGCAGATGCTGTTATAATATCCTTCTCGTTAAGGGGGAGTGTTGAGATATTGTAACTTCAAAGAATATTATATTTGTACTTTATTATTCCGGAGATGATTCATTCCTCCGTGAAGATCTTATTGTATATCCGGAGATGTTTATTCCTCCGTCGGAATGTGGTAACTTGGGTTATTAGACTTCCCTAGTGGGGGTCGGCCCTGTATGTGTTATGTGGGTCAAAGGGTTATTAGACCACCCTAGAGGGGTCGGCCCAGTCAGTTATAATGGGGTATTTAACCTAATGGTTAAATACGAGCCTACATGTACTTGTGTAAAATACATATCAGAGTAGTGTATAAATAGAGGAGGTGTGTTCCTCATTATACACATTCACTCACTTGAGGATAGAGCACTTGTGGAGGAGAGGTCTGCTATTGTGGAGGAGGAGATCATGTCTCAGGGTTTCATCTTTGTATATTGCTGGTCATCTATATTGAGGAAGCTTTGTTGGGTTTTCTACCCCATGAGGGTTTCCCAGGATAAATCTATGTCTCTTGTGTTTATGCTGTGCTTGTTGTTTCTTCAGTGATCCTGTATATGCTATTATTGTGTAATGGAATGTAATGCTGCTATTTTCTATCTTAGCATATTGAATGCTAGGAATGGGTAAGGTATGGATAAAATTTAAGAATGGAACTGACTGGCTATTGAAAGATGTTAGGCATATTTCTGCTATGAAAATAAATATGATCTTAACAGGGCAGTTGGGAGATGACGGCTGTCTATCTACATTTGGAGAAAAGTGGTGGAAGATCACTAAAGGATCAATGGTGATAGCGAAAGGAGACAGGATAGATATGTTGTATTTATGTCCTCATAATACTGACCATTCTATCTCTTTAGCTTCCACAGGAACAAATACAACATTGTGGCATAATAGGCTTGGCAACATGAGTGAGAAGGGGATGCAGATTCTCCACCCAAGGAAGTTGCTGCCAGATTTGAAGCAGGTAAGTTTGGAATTCTGTGAAAACTGTGTTTATGGAAAACAAAAGAGAGTCAGATTTCTCAGGGTTGGGAAATAGAAGAAGAATGAAAAGTTAGAGCTAGTGCATAGAGATGTATGGGGACCGGCTCAAGTACAATCTCTGGGTGGCTCTCATTATTATGTTACATTTATTGATGATGCAACTAGAAAAACTTGTGTTTATTGCATTAGACAGAAATATGATGTGTTTGGTACTTTTAAGAAGTGGAAAGCTTTGGTTGAGAATGAGATAGGAAAAAGGTTGAAGTGTCTCAGATCTGATAATGGAGGTGAGTACTGCAACAAGGAGTTTGATAGTTACTGTTCATACCATGGGATTTGTAGAGAGAAGATAGTCCCAGGAACACTACAAGAAAATGGTGTGTTAGAAAGGATGAATAGAACGATCATGGAGCATGCAAGGTGTATGAGACTGCATGCAGGGTTGCCCTTACAGTTTTGGGCGGATGCTATAAATACTATTGTTTATTTAATAAACAGAGGAACTTCAAGTGCTTTGGATGGTGGTATTCTAGAGGAGGCATGGATAGATAAAAATGTAAACTACTCATTTCTGAGAACATTTGGTTGTGAAGCATTTGTCCATATTGATAAAGAAAATAGAACAAAGCTTGAAGCTAAATCCAAGAAATGTACCTTTATTGGATATGGAGTTGATGAATTTGGTTATCATTTATGGGATTATGAAAATAACAAAATCATCAGGAGTAGAGATGTAATATTCAATGAAAAGGTCATGTATAAAGATCAGTTGCAAGGAAAGAAACAGGAAAAGGAAAACACAAAGTACAAAGTACTTGATGAAATTGAAGAAAATGAAGTTCCAAAAGTGCCAGAAAATCATGAACATCAGCAAATACCTGAAACTCCTGCAACTGTAAGAAGATCTACCAGGTTAAGTAGACTCCCTGAATGATACTCTCCTTCAATGTATTATTTGTTGATGACTGATGCTGGTGAACCAGAATGTTATGAAGAAGCAATGCAGGTGGAAACTAGAAAGAAGTGGGAGCAAGGCATGAATGAGGAGATGGACTCATTGGTAGGAAACTAGACTTGGGATCTGGTTCACTTGCCTGTTGGTAAAAGAGCATTGTAGAACAAATCGATTTACAGGTTGAAGGAACAAGAAGGAGGCAAGAAGCAGTACAAGGTCAGACTTGTTGTAAAGGGGTTTGCACAGAAGAAAGGTATAGATTTTGATGAAATATTTTCTCATGTTGTTAAGATGACTTCAATTAGGACTATCTTAAGTCTAGTGGCGGTAGGAGATTTGCATCTTGAACAGTTAGATGTAAAAACAACCTTTCTCCACGGGAATTTGGAGGAAGAGATATATATGCAGCATCCACAAGGGTATGAGGTCAGAGGTAAGGAGAACTTGGTATGTAGGTTGAAAAAGAGTTTGTATGGCTTGAAGCAAGCTCCAAGGAAGTGGTATTTAAAATTTGACAGGTTTATGATAGAACAAGGTTATAGTAGATGTCATTCTGACCACTGTGTTTATTTCAAGAAGCTAGACAATGAAAGATATATTATCTTGTTATTGTATGTAGATGACATGCTTGTTGCAGGATCTAACATGCAGGATATAAATGTACTCAAAAGCAAGCTAGCTAATTCATTTGCGATGAAGGATTTGGGTGCTGCAAAGCAAATCCTTGGTATGAGAATAACGAGAGACAGGAAAAATCGCAAATTGACATTGTCTTAGAGTGAGTACATACAAAAGTTGTTGGAGAGGTTCATAATGCAGAATGCAAAACCAGTTAGTACACCTTTGGCCAGCCATTTCAGTCTAAGTAAGGAAATGTGTCCCAAGACATAGGAAGAGATAGATTACATGTCCAAGATTCCCTATCAATCAACAATTGGCAGCTTGATGTATGCCATGGTGTGCACAAGACCAGATATTGCACAAGCAGTGGGAGTTGTGAGTAGATATATGAACAATCTAGGTAAAGAACATTGGAAGGCAGTACAGTGGATTCTCAGGTATTTGAGAGGTACCACTACTCAGGCATTATGTTTTGGAGGTTCAGACACTGTTCTATAGGGATATGTTGATGCAGATATGGCAGGTGCTAAGGATAGTAGGAGGAGCACCACAGGGTATGTGTTTACTATAGGTGGAACAACAGTAAGTTGGATTCTGAAACTGTAGAAGGTTGTTGCACTTTCAACAACGGAAGCAGAGTATGTTGCTATTACAGAGGCTCGTAAAGAGATGATTTGGTTGCAGAGGTTTATGGAGGAATTGGGTAAGAAGCAGAAGGATAGAAGGTTGTATAGTCACACCTAGAGTGCCATTCATCTTGCAAAGAACTCAGCATTCCATTCCAGGACTAAACATATACAGCTCAAATACCATTTCATATGCTCTGTTCTGGAAGATGAACTGTTGAAGCTGGAAAAGATACATACTAGCTAGAATCTTGCAAACATGTTTACAAAGGTAGCGAACAGAGAGAAACTGAGTTCCTGCTCTGTTTCAGTTGTCCTTCTAGCATGAAAATGAAGAGGAGAAAGTTTCCAAGTCAAAGGTCCAGCAAGTACAGTAGTGGTGGAGTTGTTGTGACCAGTCTCCAAGTGGGAGATTGTTCGTTGTGGAGCTAAAACTTCTAGTCTCATAGATGATATTGTTTCAGTCATGTTGGTACCCCAGTTTTATATGATATGTAGGTGGACTGTACACTCACCCCAACGAGGGGTGTGGGGGGGCATAGCCCCCCCACGGGGTTCCAGGGGGGACCATCCCCCCTAGCTGGCAGGTCCGGGGGCTAGTGGTCCCTCGGTGGGGGTTTGGGGGCAGCGCCCCCAAGAAAGGGGGTTGGGGGGCATAGCCCCTGAGAAAAATTTTTGGGGCTGTTTTTGCCAGCTATTTTGTGGGCCCATGGTTTTGGGTATCCCGTGGTATGTTCCCATTGTATTTCCCTTATAAAAGAAAGATATTGTAATACGGCTAGGGTAAGAGGTATTAGGTTTTATGCATTGTAAAGATCTCTGAGATCGGGAGAGAGATTGTGAGACAGTGAAGAGGAAGTGCAGCGACAATGTTGCA
Organism: Larix kaempferi; assembly: GCA_027924585.1. NCBI lineage: Eukaryota > Viridiplantae > Streptophyta > Pinopsida > Pinales > Pinaceae > Larix > Larix kaempferi. The sequence goes on from BSBM01000057.1 coordinate 2,117,162, forward strand.
GGTTGTATTCCTTCACTTTGCTGGACGGAATAATAATAAGGACTGACAACTTCAGTGTGGACGTAGCCCAAGTTGGGGTGAACCACGATATATCTGTGTCTCTCTTGTAATGTGTGTGTGATTATATTTTCATTTCTACTTATTGTTATTGCTCTGCGATTCTGTTTTTCTAACATTACAGCAACCAGGTGGACACCTCTAGGATCTATCAGGAACTAGCTCAATGTGTTCACCGAAAGCAAATATCTGGTCTCGTGTTCGTTAGGTACATCAACGACGCAGTCATCTGACGATACACAGTGACATCAACCGGATCAGATGAAGCATCACACAGAAGCTTCAGGTTCGATGCCATAGGTGTGGCCATGGCCTTGTAGTCCATCATCCCAAAGCTCTTCAGGATCTCTACTGCATACTTCCCTTGTCCAAGGAAGATTCCATTTGTACTCTGCCACACCTCCATGCCTAGAAAATAGTGCATCATCCCCGATTCCTTCATCTCGAACTCAGCAGCAAGCTTCATCTTTGTGTCAACAATCAATCTATCCTCTCCATACCAAGTCTTAGGAGCTTGCTTCAAGCCATACAAGACTTTCTTCAACCTGCACACGTATGACTTCCTGTCATGTTTCTCAAAACCAAGTGGCTTCTCCACACACACTTCCTTTTCGACTACACCATTCAAGAAGGCCATCTTGAAATCCATCTGGTGTATCTTCCACTTCATCAATGCAGCCAGAGCAAGTACTAATATGACGGAAGTGTATCTTGGCTACACGTGCAAAGGTTTCTTCATAATTAATCCCTTCTTTCTGGGATAAGCCACGAGCTACAAACCTCGCTTTGTATTTTTCTATGTTGCCATCTACAGCACGCTTGATCTTGTAGATCCACTTGGAAGTCACTACAGACTTCCCTTTAGGTCTTGGGACTGCATCCCAAACATCTTCATGATCGACTGGTACTCCTCGATCATGGCATTCTTCCCAGATCCTGGGAACTTTAATATCTTAAATATTTTCAATAGATAACTTTGTTGCTAAACAAATGTTGTAGTCCTTCTATTTTTAGGTGATGGTATACAATCTTTCCTACAAAACAAGTTAAATTGCATGATTAGAAACATATCATAGTTTTCATAACAAATTCTTACACATAAAGAAATATGTCATACAATAATGCAATTATCTTTAGCCAATGCTTCAATACAACATTTACCCATATCCCATAACTTTCTAGATGCCTTCCAATCTCTACCAGAACATTGTTAAGAGTGTGCACAACTCCCAACATGTCAGCAAAGAGGTTTCATTCTAGAAAAGTAGCAATGGAATGTTGTACAGTGCCATAGGCCACTTACCCATCACATGCATACTAGTAGTATACTGTTCATTAATGCAATTATTCTAATATGTATAATACACACCCTAAGTTTAGCAACATAAGCATATACATCATTGAACAAAATTATTTAAACAAACAAATATGCAAGAAATGATAATTAAAATACTTATCTTTGCTTGGTTGTAGGGTTGACTCCCTCTCAGTCTTTGCTTCCTTTCTGCAACTCCATTCTGATGTGGACTGTGAGAAGTGGTCAACTCCCTCTTAATATGTCCATCCTTGAAGAACCTACTAAAGTGTGTTCCCTCTTGATCTTTGCTTCCTGGATTACCTGTCCTTGAACTTATATCCATCCTCAATCACTATGCATACTTACTAGTATCGTCATTGTGTTATCCTCAATATCTCATACATAATCATACATTCATTAGTATAATCTCAATATTATCAAAAACACAATAATCTTAAACATGTATAGTCATGATCATTTCACACATAGATAATATATCACAATTCTTTTACTCATGCATATTCCTATTTGATCATAGGACTTTTCTGGTTAGTCATATCATCAATCAAAGTAAGAAGCATAATGTGCATAAACCCATGATTACTAACTTCAATGAATAATCATAATCAATCATGCCAAGTATACTTATATAAGAGATCCTAACACAAAGTAGGATTCTATCTTGATATAGGAAAAACATACCTAGATTAGCATGTTAGCTAGCTATGTCTAACATACCCACATGATGTCTTCTTGTTCTCTTCAATGACTTGTGCTAGTAACCTGCATGTCTCATAAGTTAACCATTATAGAACCAAGTTATACATACCTCGTAAGTAGATCTTCTATGTGATCCATGACAATGGATGAATCTTTGTCTTCATGTCACCATGGTTATATGTTCTTGAAATAGAACATGATTTGTCTTTCTTGATGTACCTTTCATGTTAGCGGACAACATCAACCTCATACAACATCACAATGCATTAGTACAATCATAAGTGTCAAAAACCCTAATCAATGAATATCTTCTATCGTGCATTCATAATTTTATTAAGGTGATATGGCAAGTCTAAAATTAACCAAGATTGTACTAACCGTAATAATATGAAGACAAACATTTCATAAACTTAATCATGAACATAATTTGAAACATACTTGTAAGTCATACCTATCGAGATTGCTTGTAATTTTCTTATGTAAGGTCTTAGACTCATCTCCCTCTGAAACAGGAACTTCTTCACTTATGCAGGTGATCAATCCATTCTCTTCTAGGATTAACCCAATCCACTTATATTGCAGAAACTGGATTTGGAGTTGGATTAGGGTTTGTCAGAGAAACCCTAAAAATTCAAACTTTGAATTTCAAACTTCTTAAGGGATAGAAATATGCACCTTGATGAGCTAATCAACCTGGTATACTCACAATTTGAAAACTGCAAAGTTTCACCCCTCAAACATTCCTTTGAAACTTCCGGATCTTCTGGACAGGATCCCAAACTAGGGTTTGATCAAGCCTAGTCTTCTGCCCAACCAAAGAGTTCAATCTTGTGCTCTAAACTTTGATTTTTCTTAGGAGCTTCCAGCCGTGGTCACAGATTTCAAAAATTCCAACTTTTGCAGAAGCCCTAATTTTCAACCTTTCCGATCAAAGTCCCGAACTAGGGTTTGATCAAGCCTGGTCTTCTGTGCAACCAAAAAATTTGATCTTGGTCTCTAAATTTCAATTTTGATGAGGAGAATCCAGCCGTGGTCTCCGATTACAAAAATTCCAACTTTCTCTGAAACCTTAAATTCCCGAAGCCATGAATGAAGGTGCTCAAAATCCAATTATGTTTTGATAGAAATATGCACCTAATTGTTTCTGGTGTAACTCTGAAATTTCAGATCTACAAGGTCTGACAATTCTTCTTGTGGTAGCCCGACCTGTTATCTTTCCAACCCCATAGGTTTTCTCTCAAATGGATTCTCTGAGAGAGAGTTATTCCAAGTGTCACAACGTGACTTGTTTATGGGATAAAAAAGGAGAGCAAACTTGTACGAAGTGCCACATGTCACTAGTTCAATTTCGACCTCTGTAAATCGTACCTGTGAAAGTACATTATGTTCCCTACCTGCCACTTTTTACTAAATTTCATTTGGATCTTCCTAGCCCAGGTTGTGACCTTTTTCGCTAGGTCACATGTTTATGACTGAGATCTAGAAGAGGAAGAAACCCTATATTGTACAGATCATAAATCTGAAATTACAATGAATTAGAGGCTCTCCTTCGGACACAAGGTACATGGGGATATTATCGTCGACTTGTAATATTTTCAGATCTTGAAACCTCGCTGAAATGGATTTATAGAGAAATTTCTATGATGACTGGTTTTTTCTATATCAAGCCCTTATCTCGCAAGTGCAACAAGTGTCATAAATGCCATACCATGCCTTCTTTCAGGCTAGCTCTGATACCATGTTAGTTTTTCAGAATTTACTTCAATCTCATCTAGGATCTTAACTAAGAGAACAACATGTACATCATATCTACAACATATCAATCATGTACACAATAATGCAAGCACACAAGAGACACAGAGTTTCACCGGGGAAAACCAAGAAGGTGAAAAACCCCGCAACTTCCTCAGAGATAGATAGAGCAATGATACAACCCAAGCATAAGAGATAATCCTCCTAGCAGCATCTTCTCCTCCTCCACTAGTGTGCCACTCTCTCATGAGTGCATGAGTGAGAAGTGAATAGAATGATCAAATAGAGTGCATCCCGCACTCTATTTATACACTAACTTGACTTGCCTAATAACCTTACACGGTCGGCCTTAACTTAACCACATAACATAATGCTGACAGGGAGGACCCCCAATAGAGTGGTCTAATAACCCATCAAGTATAAGTTATGACACTTACAATATAAATGACGACACTTCCGTATTGAGGAATAATAACATCTCTATAGGAATACAAACACTTCCATATAGAGGAATAATAACATCTCTATACAAATACAATATATATATATATAAAATACATTCCGAAGTTACATATACATCAACAGTTCTCACCTTATTATCACCTCTAATGATATGATTGCTTGATTGGATTGGCTAGTAATGACAGGTTTCGTATGCGACTTTAAATCGTGTGTGATTACGTTAAAAATGTACTTCATTATGATCCAATTTGGAGTAACACATGCTACGATATCATTTCATTACAATTCGTATGATTTTAATCATATCACCTCATTGTATTCAATCATGACTTTTTTAGCTTTTCTTAATTATGGCGACATGTTTGAAGCACTTTTTTCGTCATCTATATTCATTAGAGAAGTTTTGTGTTTTATTTTGAAAGGTTTCTCTATGACAATCTAGTGTGAGAAATATGCAGACATGTTATGAATCTTTCTATCGATGTTATATGCAAGAAGAATTTCAGCCCTTGTTATTTCAAGAATCTATGTCGCCACCCTTTGACGCAGGTGTTCCTGATACCAGCACTGATAGCGAACAAGAAGATTCTGAAACTCTACCCGTTTGCATACCACTCCCTTAGAAGAGCGAAGAGAAAATCAATGAACAACCCAGTGATCGAGATGACTCTATTATCCATGATTTTATAATCAATACGGAACCTGCTACTCCACTAGTTCCCACAAAGCAAGACCCATTGTCCAGCTTTTCTGTTTTTGAAAACATTATGGATCAATAGGAAGATTATAAGGCGATTCATTCGGAGGATTTGGTGGACTGTCTATTGCCCATTATCGACAGCCAGTAGACTATTGTTCAATTCCACAATTTTGTTACAGGATTCTTCCCGAAATTAGAAAATGACTCTTATTTCAAACCTGATCGTAGGCTTAGAGAGAATCATTTGAGCTAAAATTGTTCAGATAAGTGGCAGGATTTTCTGGAACAATAGCTTGATCCGAATTTTGTAATCCCTACCTTATGGGAATTTCCATTTTTGTACTCTATTGTAATTTCTATTTAAGAATGAATGCCTCTCTTTGTAAGGGGTTGATATTTTATGGGTTAGAAATCAGTAGGAGACGACTGGAGATACTTTGTCTTAGCAGAGCTTTGTAATTTTGTTTACAGACTTCATTAACATAGTAAAGTAATCCCTTTGAATCATCTCTTGTTTATTGTTCAAATTTCTTTGACAGTACATAATTTCTTACTTCGATTTATCATCTACATTCTGTGATCCTTTTGCGTACATGAATTAATGCACAGATCTTTTATATTGATTTCTCTTTATCACTGGTCTATGTATAAAAATGTCTTGTTGGGCCCTGGAATTGTCCATTTTTCATCACTTACCGGCATACCTTTCATCCATTTTCTTACCATTATTTCTCATTTATCATTCCATTTTTCATTCATTTGTTGTAGCTGCGCGTTGAACAGCCTGCTACTTCCATTGATGTTTTAAGTGGTTAATAGTGATTATTTTCTTTTATCTTTGATGAATTAAAAGACTATTATGCATAATTTTACTAATGATGGTTTGTGGAGTGAGTTGTCACGTACAGGAAGCTCATAGCTAGCTGTTACAGCCTTAACCAAAAACGCATGCCACATAAGAACACCTTGATTCGCATCTTGATTTGCGGACAGATGGAAACTAATCTCAAAAATATGAGACATGGGTTTTGTGCATAACATCCTCATTTACCTGACTTGCGAGGAATCGCCCAAACAAGCTACGGTTTGTGCTATGCAGGTGGTTCTTCGAGAGGGTATTTTCCAGATTTGGTGTTGCGGCCGGCTCCAAAGTTGCCAACAGTTACGGCCGTGTTCCATCTGTTGCAGATCACAAGCTGGGGGTTCAGTTCTTCATTTTCATGAGATAATTTTATGTATAAATATGTAATCAATCTCATTGAGAAGGGGGGATAGATTGATAGAGATTAAGCATGATAGATTAGGCAGGACAGAAGATGCAGATAGGAGAGAACACAATGTTATGATGTAGGATTTGATCCAAATCTGTTGTAATTCTTCCATTATGATAATACATGCTGGCAGTTTCTTAATTCTGGAGTTGTAGACTTTCATTGTGGAGATCCAGATCTGCTCAGTGGAGGAAGGGCCCTCTTCCCTGAGCAGATGCTGGTAGTGTTAATTGTAAGTGTGTTATTGTTTAGATCTGCTTATTATTTTGTTTATGCTTTCATTCATTAAGCTTATGATAGTTGTATGCTTTCATTCATTAGATCTGTCATAATCGTTGTGTTGATAATTCATTTGGTAAATCGTTGGCCAACATAACAATTCTTTAGATAACAATTCTTTAGATGTACGTAATCAGATCTTGTTTCATAGGAATAGATCTTATTTGAAGTGTATTCGATTTACAGTTTGATTTATGAATAGGTTTGAGTATTGATTTCTTTTCAAGCAGTTTTGACTTAGTTTACAAATAGTTTCGATTGCATACCAATAGATAACAATGTCAGGTAGAAATTGTACTTGCATATATTTTGCACGATAGCTTTGAAATAAAAGACTTTCTCGGGTTGATAATTTATGTTTAGCACTCTGCATGTTAAGTTTTAATGAACTGACATATAGTGGGCACGACATTTTGGCGCCGTTGCCGGGGAAGTTATCAATTGTGCAATGGTATATCTGACATTGTTTTGCAGATGCATTATTAAAACAGGGCATGTAGGTTGCATGATTACATTTGAGTTTATTGAATTTATTTTGAGTGTTAATTTTCTGTCTTTACATTCAGTTTTATTTGATTTTCAATCTTTGATTCATAAATCTTATCATTCCCCTAGTTGTGTTGTGAGCACCACCCATTCTACTAACAAGTTGACAGGAACATTCGAAGGAGGAGCCTCAAGATAGCACACAAAGAATCTAATGAAGGGATGGCAGGTGAAAAAGATGGAGAATTTTTTACCTTCGAATTTCCCATCAGAGATTCGAGCGAAGTGGCACCAACAAAAAGAATTCCCCCACATGTTCTACCAAATTTTCACGGTTTGGAAAACGAAGACCCTGATGTATTTTTATTTCAGTTTGAAGTACTTTGTAGAGGATATGGTTATTGTGTTAATGATCAAAAGTTGAATGTATTTCCCCTTACTCTAAAAGGAACAGCCCTCCGATGGTTCATGAGCCTCGGTGGGAATTGTATACAAACTTGGGAAGACATGAAACATGTGTTCTTGAAAAGGTACCAAGATTATTGCAAGGTCAATGAAGACATCTTCGAAATGACACAAGGAGAAGAAGAAAGTCTGGAGGAATACATAGAACGATTTCAATATAATCTCCAAAGATCCAAACAAAGGAAACTAGGGAAGGAGATCTTAAAAACACTTCTACTCAAGGGAATCCAAGCTGAATGTTTAGAAATATTGAATCTGATCGGAACAGGTAATGTATTTCAATTAGCATATGATGATATTTGTGAGTTATGCAGAAGGTATTCAAGAGGAAACTTCAAGACTGGTAAGAATTCTAAGGAACTTTTATCTTTATTTTTGGAATCTGCTGCAAAAACAAGAGGTTTACGAGCTGAAATTAGCAATTTATTTGACATTTCTAAAGCTGATTTACAATTGGGTGTTTTGCAGGATAAAGAAAAGCAAGAGGAAATAAGAGAAGCAAGGGATTTCCCTTTGAATAGTCTTGAAAGTTGTAGTATATGTGACTTGAATCACTCCACAGATCATTGTCCCTCCTTACCAAAGATGAAAGAAACATATCACAGAGATCTGGGAGTCGCAGCCAACTTGTTGCAACAGTCATGTCAACCATGGCCTACATCTATGGTGCGAAATTCTATCCCTCCATTTTCTTACTCTCATACTCAATCATTGAATACTCTTCCACCATGGCAGTTGTTGCAGCCTCAGTTTAACTCTTACCTACCTTATCCACAAGGTTGGAATGCCCCATCCTATGATCATATGGCCACTCTCCCTTATGCTGCAACACAAGTTGGTCCTTCAATATCAACCTCACAAATTAATCATCTACATCAGCCACATCTATCTTCTCATCAAACTCCTTGGTATCCAACACAATTTCCTGTCCAATCCACCCTCCACCCTAACCATAATAAAGCAGTACAGTATGCTTACAGTGCTGAACTGCAAAATGTTCTTCCACTTCCCTCTTATTCTACCTCATCTACACCACTGTAAAAAGGTTGTGCGTTGTTGCAGCAAATCCATACGAGGCTTGAACATGTTTTAGATCCAAGTTTTGCAGATGAAGTTTCTTCTAGTCCTCATAAGCAAGCAGACAAGATCAACAATACACACGTAATATTTGATGAAGAACATCCATTGGAACCAAAAGCATCATTCACATCATTAGATCCGGAAATCTTATGCATTGAGGAAGATCAATTTAATAAGGATCTTCATGGTGTAACATCCATGAGCAATCATGGGAACAAAGACTATATTGAAGCTTGGTTTCAATCTGTAATCGGTCTGCAGCATCATTTCATACTTCACCAATTCTTGGCACCATCATTTGAAGGGAAGTTGATCTCTCATATCCTAGAATTCATAAAGTTATATTTTTCTATTAGGAGTATGAGCATACTTGAGTCACTTTTTCGAAAATGGCTCCATTGGAAATATGCATACACTTGAACAATTTTTTTTCTTTTTCCAAGTAGAATAGGGTAGGGTAGAATAACATAATAAAACCATGCTTTTGTGTTTTTTAAGTTTTTATTTTTGAATAAGTATGCTCTCTTCCTGCGCCTTGTTGCGATCTGGAAGATCAGAAAGTAGAAGTATGAGGAATGGGTATGAGATGTTTTCATGAATGCTTTGGAATTGTTGACTATTTGAACAAAAATGCTCAAGTCCTTTTTGTCATCAATTTCCCAATTTCAATTCGTTTCTATTTGTTACAAATAAAAATAAAAATATCATGAAAACAAAATTACAGTAATTCGAGAAAGTGAATGAAGGATCCACAGGAAAATGAGCCCATGATTATGGAACCCTTCAAGCTTGAAATTTGACATAAAGTTGTTAGCTGTAACAACCCAACTGTGAGTGATTACTCTCAGCTGTGATTACTCGCAGCTACAACAGTGAGCTGCAACATTGGCTGTGACAAGGAGATGCAACACCCAGCTATGACTGTGCTACAGGTAAAAATTAATGAGTTTGAGATACGTGGGTGTTGCACATCATGATATGTCTTTAGTTTTTTATTTTCCATAAAAATTCACATGCTTTATTTCAACATTATGTCATTTTTTAAGAGTTGCAGCTGTGGCTGCAACAAACTGTGTAAGTCAATCTAGGTGCTCAATGCTTGAAATTTTTGGTATGGATGTGTATTATATTTAAATTTACATCATTAAAATCATTCACACCTATTTCGATCAATTTTTGGGGGTTAAATTTAATTTATTGGATTTTTTGTGACATTTTGGCTTGAAAATTTTACTGAAACATAGACGGGACAGTCCATTTTTGGGACACCAATGGAACTTATTTTTAAAACATGTTTATATCCCAAGTAGAAATTTGAATCTAGTTTCCAAAACAATTTGAATTTTTACGATTGGGTGTCAAACGAAAATTTTATGGCCAAAATACTAACAGGGTGTCAAGCTGGCAGCTTAGGAACAGAGCTGGGACAGTCCATTTTTGGAAGCCTTATTGGACATATTTTGCAAACCTGTTTTATAGGTATATTCCCCTATGAATCTAGTTTACAATCCAATTTGAATCACTCCATTCCGATGTCGTACGCAAATTGTATGACCAAAATATCGGCTGTCTGTCCCAAATCTGCATTCCTAAAAGTATATTTTCTAGAAAAGTATATTTTCTAGACTGTTCATTGGCTTATTTGACCCATCAATTCTTGTTGGATTCAAAACCTGTTTCTAATGGATATACCTACATGAATCTACTTTCATCTCCAATTGGAATCACATCAATCCGTTATCAAACGAAAAAGTTAAGCCTAAAACCGTGACTATTGGTCTAGTCCAGAATTCGAAAAAACACCTTGTCATGCAGGCTGTTACTGAGTGATTTGGAAGATCATTGCATAGAATTTAAAAAAACCTGTTTCTAATAGAAATAGACCTATGAATTTACTTTCATTTGGCTTTGGAATCACTCAAATTGGGAAAGGAACGAAGAAGCTATGATCAGAATACCATTGGTGAGTCTAGATGGACATTGCTCTGCTGCAGGTATAAAATGGATTTTGCTTTCTTCATTTTTATTTGGATTTGTTTTATGAGTAATTGCTTGTTGTTTTTTTTCATAAGTGTTGGGTGAAGAGAGACCAATCATCTCTCTTCTTCCATCATCTCATGTTTTATTGCAGGCAAATGCTAGGTTTTGCAGGTCCTTGGAAGAAGAAGGTCAATGCATGCACGAGTGACTCTTGAAGACCTTTTATCAATTTGCAATTGGATTGAGCACATAAAAAAAATGGAGAGATTGATGTGCAAACCATACAGAGTCCAATGTTTCCAAAGTCAAGTCCCATTGCTACATGACAGAAATCATTTTTAGACACCTGTCATCCCACTTGTTGCTGAAAGAAACCCCTCAAGAAGCCAATTTCCCTATGGTAGATTCATTCACCCTCCTCATTTCAAAACCCCAAAAATCCATTTATGTCGAAGTCCCATTTTCCACTGCTTATGTAGTCACCATAACCATTTTATTTCCCATCACTACTACATCATGACTTCACATATACTTTCCGCTTCTGAGTTTCATGTTAGTCCTATTTTTCACTATGATTCTTCACAATCATTTATTTTGTACTCGTATTCGATGATGTGGAATGCATTAAGGTCCACCTTCCAATGGTCTTGTCCCATCGACTCCGACACATCATCTGGGATCAAGATTAGAGTTTTTATAGTGCCCTGGTATTTGCATGAATCAATGGCATATTTCCTTGTTGTTAATCATGGGGATTCATCAATGCCTCTTGATTGACAAATCTTGCAGGTGACTCGACTCCAGCACATCCATTCGTACCTGTCAAGATGCACTAAGGTACTTTAGAGCTCATTGTCATCAAAGGTGAGTTTCTTCACATTGGTTAACGGCATACATTAATGGCCGGTAATCCAATGATTTCTTTCCATGCTCGACTTCAGCACATTCATTCGCATGGTAAGAATTGTACCTCGGGTTTGTAGCAGCTGAAGATTATGTGATCTAATGGTTTCAACAATGACTTGCAACATCATTTGTTCAGTAGTTTTGCAGTTGATTTGCAAAATAAGAGAAAGGGCTTTCTGCTTCTATGGTAGAATTTTTCCTCATCAATTGTCTCAGTAGTTAGTCTTACAGGCAACCAGCACAATATCATGGATCAAATTCAGTCTCATCCAGTTTCAGCTCTCATATACATATGTCTCAGCATCAAATCAACCTACATAGCTCCAGCATACACCAGTCCATTCATGTCAACCAAGGCTTCCATGGAGGTAACACTTGAGGTAAAATAGCATGAGTTTTTTATTTATTAAAGATTTAGGGAAATGTCATGAAGAACCACTAAGCATTAGCCATTTCCATTTTCTAAATAGCATTTTATGTCCATCCATTCCCATCATTTCCCACTCAGTTTTAACACTTCATCATTCATGCACATCCACTTCAAGTTCCAACCCAACATCTCACCAACCCAACTGACCAAAAAAAAAAAAAAAAAAGGGGATACCTTATTGTTGTCACACAAGAACCAACAATAAGAAGTCTTGCTGCTGCCACACAAGAACCGGCAGTAAGAAAATAAGTCTTGCTGTTGCCACACAAGAACCAGCAGTAAGAAACGGTGCTCTGTTGCCATATAAAAAATAATGAGGAGAAATAAAGCAGCTAATACACATCTTGAAGGAGAATGATAGGATGGACACAAGAACCTACAACAGAGGATGCATTTCAAAGGTATGTGTTTCTTGGTTCACCTAATACATAAATCGGTTCAAACGCATGGATGTTGTGGCTGAAGAAGAATATAGGGGACTTAGTTGCAAGTTACATGAATGGCTCTTCTATCAAAAACCACATATCATCATTTTCAGTATATACAAGATAGAAGGAAAGTTTGAAAGTAATAATATCAAGTCTTATTACTGTAATTGTGAGGGATGGAAATCACAACATTCCTGTAGCAGTGCATACCAGCGTTATCTTGTACATTCAAGGCAGAGGAATGATAGCATTTATGACTGGTTCTAATCTTTTATGGGCATATTTCAAAATCAGTAATTACAGCACATCTTTAACAGTATTGTGTTGTAGGTAAAAGATGAGACAATTTTATGACATTCCTTTCTCCACATGAAGGTTGGAGGGCTACAAAAATCAGTGGAATTTCCATATTTTGTCTTGGGGCAGCCACATCTTTGTTACTTCATCTTAATTACATGGTAAAATTGGCATTTGGATACCATGAGCTGATTTGAATTATGTTTGGTGCTATCACAAAGTTATATGCATGAGAATTGTTGAGTGATTGAGAGCCATAAAAATTTGATATATGCATTTATGTAGCAACATTCTAAAGAGATCTATGCTATATTCTTCTCCATGGAGCAATGGGCCAGCTGTTACAAGTGAAATGTTTGTGAGAATTTGAGAATCATTGAATGCTGCATATGTTAAGTTTGGGGGAGATGGCTACTTTCCAACTAAGAAACAAACTCCTACTTTCCATGAGGACATGAAAAATTATTCAGTTTGGGGGAGGAGCTACTATGCTTGTTGCTTTTTCATTCACATTCATAATTTGGATGCATATTGTTCTTCACATAAAATGCCTAATTTGAATAGAGCATATCTCACAAACCACGAATTGGATCCTCATGAAATTTGGACAGGGAATGCATAACAGCATGATGAACAACTGTGGCAAGTTTCAGCTCAATCCAGTGCACGGGTTTCGAGAAAATTACCATTATCACCTACAGCCAATTCGCATGTTTCTCGAAATCTGTGATGTGGGTTCATCTAATTTTTGGTGAGGAGATGCACTATAATGGTATTTACTTGCTTGAAAATTTTCAGCCCAACCCAGTTTGTAGTTTTTGAAATATTGGCTCTGGAAGTTCAGCTGCAATACATTTTTCTTTCATGTTCAAAAGTGCAGAATTTGATTTGGACATATCTTTCAAGTGGTAAGTTGGATACTCATGAAATTTGGACAGGGGATGCATAACATCATGAAGAACAACCGTGGGAAGTTTCAGCTCAATCCAGTGCACGGTTTTCGAGAAAATGGCCATTATCACCTACAGCCAATTCGCATTTTTCTCGAGATCCGTGATGTGGGTTTGTCTAATTTTTGGCGTGGAGATGCATTAGAGTGATAGCTACTTGCCTGCAAAATTTCAGCCCAACCCAGTTCGTCGTTTGGGAGAAAATGGCTTTAGAAGTTTCCCGTTCAAAAAGACTAAAACGCCGTAAAATATTGCCGTTTCTCGTTTTCCGACAGCTGCAAGTCCACCAAATTTGCCGCTAAATTTAGCGCTATTCCGCCAAATTTGCCGCTAAAACCTTCGCCAATTTCTCTGCTAAAATTAGCTGCCCGTTTTTCGGCAGCTGCGACATCTTTTCCGGCAGCTGCAACATATTTTTCGGCGACCGCTTTTCGGCAGCTGCGACATCTTTTCCGGCAGCTGTGACATCTTTTCCGGCAGCTGCGACATATTTTCCGGCGACCGCTTTCCGGCAACTGCCCGTTTTCCGGCAGCTGCAACATCTTTTCCGGTAGCTGCAACATATTTTCCGGCGACTGCTTTCCGGCAGCTGCGACATCTTTTTCGGCAGCTGTGACATCTTTTCCGGCAGCCGCGACATATTTTCCGGCAATCGCTTTCCGGCAGTTGCCCGTTTTCCGGCAGCTGCGACATCTTTCCGGCAGCTGCGACATCTTTTCTGACAGCTGCAAGTCCACCAAATTTGCCGCTAAATTTAGCGATGTTCCGCCAAATTTGCTGCTAAAACCTTCGCCAACTTCTCTGCTAAAATAAGCTGACTCCGCCAAATTTGCCGCTACATTTAGCGCTGTTCCGCCAAAATCTTCGCTAAAACCTTCGCCAAATTCTCTGCTAAAATAAGCTGTGACTTTGCCAATTTTCTACTAAAGAGCTGCGAATTCGCCAAATTTTCTGCTAAATCCTCCGCTAAGTGACTCTGCCAATTTGTGTTAAACTCTCTATTTCTTCTAGCTGCAGCTGTGCAAATGGTAAAATAAAAGAACAAGTGAATGAGTTTTTTTTTCAAGTTGGATGCTACACAGGTATTGGGTTGCATGAGGACATGCAACAAGTTCAGTTTGGGGGAGATGTTGGGCCCTGGAATTGTCCATTTTTCATCACTTACCGGCATACCTTTCATCCATTTTCTTACCATTATTTCTCATTTATCATTCCATTTTTCATTCATTTGTTGTAGCTGCGCGTTGAACAGCCTGCTACTTCCATTGATGTTTTAAGTGGTTAATAGTGATTATTTTCTTTTATCTTTGATGAATTAAAAGACTATTATGCATAATTTTACTAATGATGGTTTGTGGAGTGAGTTGTCACGTACAGGACGCTCATAGCCAGCTGTTACAGCCTTAACCAAAAACGCATGCCACATAAGAACACCTTGATTCGCATCTTGATTTACGGACAGATGGAAACGAATCTCAAAAATCTGAGACATGGGTTTTGTGCGTAACATCCTCATTTACCTGACTTGCGAGGAAATCGCCCAAACAAGCTACGGTTTGTGCTATGCAGGTGGTTCTTCGAGAAGGTATTTTCCAGATTTGGTGTTGCGGCCGGCTCCAAAGTTGCCAACAGTTACGGCCGTGTTCCAGCTGTTGCAGATCACAAGCTGGGGGTTCAGTTCTTCATTTTCATGAGATAATTTTATGTATAAATATGTAATCAATCTCATTGAGAAGGGGGGATAGATTGATAGAGATTAAGCATGATAGATTAGGCAGGATAGAAGATGCAGATAGGAGAGAACACAATGCTATGATGTAGGATTTGATCCAGATCTGTTGTAATTCTTCCATTATGATAATACATGCTGGCAGTTTCTTAATTCTGGAGTTGTAGACTTTCATTGTGGAGATCCAGATCTGCTCAGTGGAGGAAGGGCCCTCTTCCCTGAGCAGATGCTGGTAGTGTTAATTGTAAGTGTGTTATTGTTTAGATCTGCTTATTATTTTGTTTATGCTTTCATTCATTAAGCTTATGATAGTTGTATGCTTTCATTCATTAGATCTATCATAATCGTTGTGTTGATAATTCATTTGGTAAATCGTTGGCCAACATAACAATTCTTTAGATAACAATTCTTTAGATGTATGTAATCAGATCTTGTTTCATAGGAATAGATCTTATTTGAAGTGTATTCGATTTACAGTTTGATTTATGAATAGGTTTGAGTATTGATTTCTTTTCAAGCAGTTTTGACTTAGTTTACAAATAGTTTCGATTGCATACCAATAGATAACAATGTCAGGTAGAAATTGTACTTGCATATATTTTGCACGATAGCTTTGAAATAAAAGACTTTCTCGGGTTGATAATTTATGTTTAGCACTCTGCATGTTAAGTTTTAATGAACTGACATATAGTGGGCACGATAGCACAGATCTTTTATATTGATTTCTCTTTATCACTGGTCTATGTATAAAAATGTCTTGTTAAGTTTTTTTAATTAAGATATATTTTTTTTATTGATTTCTGCAAATGATCCACAGTATTCTTAATCATTGTTAATTTTTCAATTGGCAAAGTGATTACAAGATAATCTTGAACAGTTTCAAATACTTTAATTGTTTGTCATTTAATTTTCATTAATTGATTATGATTTAAGTGAATGAGTAAATGCATCTTTTAACATTTCTGTTGAATTTGGAAAACATACTTATCCGTCTCACATCAAGATTGATCTGCACAACAACCAGATTTTTCCTTAGAATAGATCTAACCTAGATTAGATCATTTTCTTAAATATGATTAGTTAGAACATACTTAGTTTTACACTTCGTTTTCCTTAATTGGAGAACTGATCTATGGATCAAACCCATCAACTCTTAGAGTGCCAACGGAGGCTGAATATCCATGGGAGGTTACCATACCAAACAGGTTGGGGATAGAATTGCCCTTGCCCAGGGTCTTTTGAATCCTTTCAGTTTGTATTTTCACCCTCTGTTGGGAGCCTTGGAACCCATTCCAGCACCTTGCACATACCCTGCACCCCCGAGGCCTCAACATGGGTTTATAGAGAGAGATTAAGGGTTATGAATTTAGAGATAGAAAGAGGGGGATATTAGCGTTTAAGTATTTAGAGAGAAATAGAGAAAAATATATTTGGTATTATGTGTTTATTGAGAGATAGGGATCGGGGTTTAGGGGTTTAGAGAAAGATATTGGGGATTAGGGTTTTAGAGACAAAGATTGGGGATTAGGGTTTTAGAGACAGAGATTGGGGATTAAGGGTTCAAAGAGACAGAGAGAGAGATTGGGGTTAGGAGTTTGGATAAATAGATAGATAGTGAGAGAGAGAGATTAGGTGTTAGGAGTTTAGAGAGAGAGAGATTGGAGGCTTGGGGTTTAGAGAGGGAGAAAGAAATGTCAGAGTTCATGGGTTTAGAGAGAGAGAAAATGGGGGTTAGGGGCTTAGAGAGAGAGAGAAAGAGAGAAAGAGAGATATTGGGGGTTAGGGATTTAGAGTGATAGTGAGAGAGATTTTGGGTTAGGAATTTACTGAGAGAGAGAGAGAGAGAGAGAGAGATCGAGAGAGAGAGAGAGAGATTGGGGGATAGGGGTTAGGGATTGAGAGAGAGAGGGATACAAAGAGGTTGGAATTGAGAGAGAGAGAGAGAGACATTTGGGGTTAGGTGCTTAGAGAGAGAAATATTGGGGGTTAAGGGTTTAGAGAGAGAGGGAGATTGGGGGTCATGTATTGAGAGAGAGAGAGAGAGAGAGAGAGAGAGAGAGAGATTGTGGGTTAGGTGCTTTGAAAGAGATTTGGGGATAGGTTTTTAGAGAGAGAGAAAGAGAGATTTGGGGTTAGGGGTTTAGAGAGAGAGAGAGATCTTGGGGGTTGGGGGTTTATAGAGAGAGAGATTGGGGGTTATGGATTTAGAGAGAGAGAGTGAGAGAGAGAGGCAATGATTTTGGTTTAGGGGTTTCAAGAGAAAGGAACCAAAATATATTGGGGGTTAGTTGTTTAGAAAGAGAGAGAGAGAGAGAGAGAGATTAAGTGTTAGGGATTTAGAGAGACGAAGAGAGATTGGGGGTTAGGGGTTTTGTGTGTGTGTGTGTGAGAGAGAGAGAGACTGATATAGGTTAGAGATTTAGATAGATAGATAGATAGATAGATAGTGAGAGAGAGAGAGAGAATGGGTGTTAAGGGTTTAGAGAGAGATTGATTTTAGGGGTTCAAAGAGAGAGAGAGATTGGGGTTAGGGGTTTAGATAGATAGATAGATAGTGAGAGAGAGAGCTTGGGTGTTAAGGATTTAAAGAGAGACAGAGATTGGGGTCTTGGGGTTTATTGAGAGAAAAAGAAATATCATGGGTCAGGGTTTTAGAGAGAGAGTGAGATTGACTATTAGGGTCTTAGAGAGAGAGAGAGAGAAAGAGAGAGATTGAGGGTTAGGGATTTAGAGAGGCAGAGAGAGATTGAGGGTTCGGAATTTAGTGTATGTGTGTGTGTGTGTGTGTGTGTGTGAGAGAGAGAGAGAGAGAGATTGGGGTTTAGAGAGAGAGAGAGATTGGGTGTTAGCGTTTTAGAGAGAGATATATATAGATATTAGGAGTTAGGGGTTTAGAGAGAGAGAATAGGGGTTAGTGGTTGAGAGAGAGATAGATTTTGGAGGTTACGGGTTTAGAGAGACAGTGAGAGATTTCACTTTAGGGGTTTAGTGAGAGAGAGAGAGAGAGAAATAGATTGGGGGTTAACTGTTAGGTGTTTACAGAGAGAGAGAGAGGTTGGAGTGGACAGAGAGAGAGAAATTGGAGGTTAAGTGTTGAGAGAGAGAGAGATTTGGGATTAGGGTTTTAAATAGAGATAGAGAGAGATTGGAATTTAGGGTCTTAGAGAGAGAGATTTGGGGTTAGGTATTTAGAGAGAGAGAGATTGGGGTTTATGGGTTTAGAGAGAGAGAGAGAGAGTGGGATTGGGGTAAGGGGTTTAGAGAGATAGATAAAGAGTTAGGGGTTTAGAGAAAGTGATATAGATAGGGAGAGATTTGGGGTTAGGTGTTTAGAGAGAGAGATGTACAGAGAGAGATAAATATATGGTTAGTCTTTTAGTGAGAGAGAGAGATTGGGGGTTATGGATCTAGAGATAGAGACATTGTGGGTTAGGGGTTAAGAGAGAGATTGGGGTTAGTTGCTTAGGGAGAGAGAGAGACAGAGAAAGAGAGAGATTTCAGAGCTTAGGGGTTTAGAGAAAGAGAGATTTTTGAGGTTAAGGTTTATAGAGATATATTGGCGGTTAGGGATTTAGAGGGAGAGAGAGGGAGATAGAGATTGGGATTTAGGGATTTAAAGAGAAAGGGAGAGACATATATTGGGGGTTAGGGGCTTAGTGAGAGATAAAGGGATTGAGGGTTAGTGGTTTAAAGAGAGATATTTGTGATTAGGGGTCTAGAGAGAGAGTTTAAGGTTAGTGGTTTGGATGGATATATAGATAGTGAGAGAGAGAGAGAGAGAGGGTAGTAGGGAATTAGAGAAAGAGAAAGGGATTTAAGGTTAGGGGTTTAGAGAGAGAGAGATTGAGATTAGGGTATTAGAGAGAGAACGAGAGGTTGGGGTTAGTAGTTTAGATAAATAGATAGATAGTGAGAGAGAGAGAGAGAGATTGGGTGTTAGAGGCTTAGAGAGAGAGAGAGATTCATGGATTGGGATTTAGAGAGAGAGAAGAAAATATCGGGGGTCATGGGTTTAGAGAGAGAGTGAGATTAGTTGTTAGGGGTTTAGAGAGATAGAGATAATAGGGGTTAGGGGTTGAGAGAGAGAGAAAAAGAGAGATATTGGGGATTACGGATTCAGGGGGAGAGAGAGATCAGGGGTTAGGGGTTTAGAGAGAGAGAGAGAGAGAGAGAGATTGGGGTTTAGAGATTTAGAGAGAGAGATTGGTGATTAGGGTTTTAGAGAGAGATAGAGAGAGATTATGGGTTAGCAGTTTAGAGAGAGGGTGAGGGATATATTGGAGGTTAGGGGTTTAGAGAGAGAAAGAGATATCGGGAGTTTTTTGTTTAGAGAGAGAAATAAATTGAGGGTTAGGAGTTGAGAGAGAGAGAGAGAGAGATCGGGGGTTAGGGTATTAGAGAGAGAGTGAGAGAGAGATTGCAGTTTAGCGGTGTAGAGAGAGAGAAATAGATTAGGGGTTAAGGGTTGGAGAGAGAGAGAGAGAGAAAGAGAGAGAGATTGGAGGTTATGGGTTTAAAGAGAGAGAGATTGGAGGTTAAGGGTTTAGAGAGAGGGATATTGGGGATTAGGGGTTTAAAGAGAGAGATAGAGAGATTGGAGTTTATAGTTTTAGAGAGAGAAAGAGAGATCTTGTGTTAGGGATTTAGAGAGATAGAGATTGTGGTCTAGGGGTTAGAGAGAGAGAGCATGGAGGTTAAAGGTTTAGAGAGAGAGAGAGATGTATTGGGTGTTAGTTGTTTAGAGAAAGAGAGAGGGAGATTGATGGTAAGGGCCTTATAGAGAGAGAGAGAGAGAGAGATTAGGGGTTAGTTGTTTAGAGAGAGAGATAGAAAGAGAGAAATTTGGGGTTAGGTGTTTAGAGGGAGAGAGAGATTTGTATTTAGGGGCTTAGAGAGGGATAGAGAGTTTGGAGTTTAGTTGTTTAGAGAGAGAGAGAGGGAGAGAGATTGGGGGATAGGGGTTTAGAGAGAGAGAGAGAGAGAGATTGAAGGTTAAAGGTTTAGGTTGAGAGAGAGAGAGAGGTAGAGAGATTGGGGTTTAGGGATTTAGAGAGAGAGAGAGAGAGAGAGAGAGAGAGAGAGAGAGAGAGAGATTTAAGGGTAGGGGTTTAGAGAGAGAGATAGAGATATTGGGGGTTATGGGTTTAGAAAGTTAGATATTTCAGGGTTTAGGGTTTAGAGAGAGAGATTTTGGGGCTTAGGGATTTAGAGAGAGAGAGAGAGAGAGATTGGGTTTCAAGGGTTTAGAGAGAAAGGGAGATATATATATTGGGGGTAAGGGGTTTAAAGAGAGAGAAAAGGATTGAGAGTTAGGGGTTTAGAGAGAGATATTGGGGATTAGGAGTTTAGAGAGAGAGAGAGATACTGGGGTTATGGGTTTAGATAAATATATAGATGGTGAGAATGAGAGACATTATGTGTTAGGGGTTTAGAGAGAGAGAAATGGATTGAGGGCTCGGGGTTTAGAGAGAGAGGTTGAGAATAAGGGTTTAGACATAGATAGAGATTGGGGTTAGGGGTTTAGGTAGATAGATAGATAGTGAGAGAGAGATATTGGGTGTTAGGGGTTTAGAGAGAGAGAAAGAAATATCGGGGGTTAGGGGTTTAAAGAGAGAATTTGATTGGCCGTTAGGGTTTAAAGAGATAGAGAGAATGGGGTTTACGGTTTTAGAGAGAGAGATATAGATATCGGGGGTTATGGATAGAGAGTGAGAGAGAGGGATAGAGATGGAGAGAGAGATTGTGGTTTAAGGGTTTAGAGAGAGAGAGGGATTGGGAGTTAGGGGTTGAGAGAGAGAGAGAGATTGGAGGTTAGCAGTTTAGAGAGATATTAGAGGTTAGGGTTTTAGAGAGAGAGAAAAATTGGGATTTAGGGGTTGAGAGAGAGAGAGAGAGTAGAGGTTAGGTGTTGAGAGGAAGAGAGAGAAATTTGGGGTTAAGGGTTTAGATAGAGATTTATTTAGAGACTATGGTTTAGGGGTTTAGAGAGAGATATTTTGGGGGGTTAAGGAGAGAGAGAAATAGATTGGGGATTAAGTGTTTGGGGGGATATAAAGAGAGGGAAAGATATAGGAGTTTATGCATTTAGAGAGAGAGAGAAATTGGAGATTAAGGGTTTAGAGAGAAAGATTGGGGATCAGGGGTTTAACGAGAGAGAGAGAGATTGGAGTTTAGTGCTTTAGAGAGAGAAAGAGAGATTTGGGGTTAGGTATTTAGAGATAGATATTGTGGTTTAGGGGTTTAGAGAGAGAGAGAGAATGGAGGTTAACGATTTAGAGAGAGATATTGGAGGTTAGTAGTTTAGTGAAACAGAGAGGGATATTGAGAGGAAAGCGTTTAGAGAGAGAGAGAGAGAGATTGGGGGTTAGTGTTTTAGACACAGAGAGAGATTTGTGGTTAGGTGTTTAGAGAGAGAGATTTGTTGTTAAGGGTTTAGAGAGAGAAAGACAGATTGGGGGTTATGGGTTTAGACTGTGAGAAAGAGAGAAATTGTGGGTTACGAGTATAGAGAGAGTGTTTGGCGTTAGGTATTTAGAGAGAGAGAGATATATATATATTGGAGGATAGAGGTTTAGGTTGAGAGAGAGAGGTTGGTTTAGGGTTTAGGGGTTTAGAGAGAGAGAGAATGATTAGGGGTTAGGGGTTTAGAGAGTGAAATAAATTGGGGGTTAGGGGTTTAGAGAGAGAGGTTGGTTTAGGGTTTAGCAGTTTAGAGAGAGAGAGAGATTAGGGGTTTAGAGAGAGAAATAAATTGGGGGTTAGGGGTTTAGAGAGAGAGATATAGGGGTAGGGGTTTAGAGAGAGAGAGAGAATGGGGGTTATTGGTTTAAAAAGAGAGAGAGACAGGGAATGGGTGTTAGACAAAGAGAGAGAGTAATCTTTTGGTGTTATTATTACATGGTTTAAATTAGTTTAGAGAGAGAGAGGTTATATTTGAGAGAGAGAGACAGAGATTAAGGGTTTAGAGAGATGGAAAGAGAGATTGGGGATTAGGTGTTTAAAGAGAGCGAGAGATTATAATTTAGGGGATTAGAGAGAGAGAGAGAGAGAGAGAGAGAGAGAGAGATTTGGTGTTGTGGATTTAGAGAGAGACAAAGAGATTGGGGGTTAGGGGTTTAGATAGAGAGAGTGAGATTGGGGTACGGGTTTAGACAGAGAGAGAGTTAGGGTTTGGAGAGAGTGATATAGAAAGAGAGAGATTTGGGGTTAGGTGTTTAGAGAGAGAGAGAGATTTATGGTTAGTGTTTCTGAGAGAGAGATTGGGGTTTATGGATTTAGAGAGAGAGAGAGAGAGAGAGATTGTGAGTTAGGGGTTAAGAGAGAGATTGAAGGTTATAGATTTAGGTTGAGAGGGAGAGTTAGAGAGATTGGGGTTTAGGGGTTTAGAGAGAGAGAGAATAGGGGTTAGGGTTTTAGAGAGAGAGATTGGGAGTTAGGGGGTTTAGAGAGAGAGAATAGGGTTTAGGGGTTAAGAGAGAGATAGAGATTAGGGGTTAAGGGTTCAGAGAGAGAATGAGAGACTGCGGTTTAGCGTTTTAGAGAGAGAGAGA